>OY728147.1:1007283596-1009783596 GCA_963277665.1 Viscum album
ACCTCGAGCTCCCTATAATTTTTGTATAATAAAAAAATAGATATTTTTTGGTGTGATAGATAGAATTGAAAAAAATATGGGGCTGGACACCCAAGATAATTTCTAAAACAGGGAATGAAATGTTGGATTTGTTTCCCTAAAACCAACTTCGGTGTATTTTATGATAACTTGTATTCATAGTTTTAAATATTAATAAAGTTATTATCACATCACTATTGTTCTTATGCATAATGTATTCTATAAGAAAGATCTATTTCTGAAAATTCAAAGAAAGATACATCAAGCACATAGGTTGATGGCATAGGCCTGCAACTTGGTTGATTAGAGATATCATGATAAAGAGATTATATTACAATGTAAGAATCCATATAATGTATTATGTCCTTATGACATTAAATTATTTTTCTATGAGTATCTTGACGTGTTCCTAGATGATAACTTTTGAATTTAGGTTGCTTTTCCAAATTTCGCAGAGAAAGAGGCCTAGAGGGCCACACATTAAGTTTATCCATAATCTAGGTTAAATAATATATTATTATTTATTATTTAACAAGTAGAATAAATATTATTCCCATAAGTGGTTTAGTAATTATTCATGTTTTCTTGATCATATATTTCATTATCAGTTATTTGAGAGAATATTATGTGAGTGGGATATTTAATAAATATTTATTTTTTATTTAGGGAATATAATATTTATTTGTTTATTGGAAAATAATATAGTGATATTTATTTATTAAATAAATAGTCATTATTCATGGCTCGATTAATATTATGGAGGAAAGGGGGACCGAGTTTAATGGTCCTCTGATAAATAATATATATTTAATATTATTCAATTAAATATTATTTTATTTTAATTTGTCAGCTTAGAGAATGTCGAGAAATAATAATAATAATAATATTATTATGTACATGGGTTTACACCAGGATTAAATTGTTGGTGTTGGGCGTAGCATAAGATTGTGGAGGTGGGAGATATATCAATTTTTTTAATAATCATTGTCGGAAACCAAGAGTGAGAATACTGCACATCAAATTTAAAATTAATTTATTTAATATCTGAAGAAATAAATACCCGAGTTTAGGAACTTTATTCATTGGTGAATGTTGATCATCTAAAAAGACCCTTTCAGATTACCTTCATTACGCTATGAGGATCCCAGGATAGAATCCCTCTAACATTGATCCACACATGTTCATATGATCTCTAAGAAATACCAGTCGATCTATGGGTGCTAGCGTGGAGAGTCAAATATCTTGAATTATTTGTTCTTGATCGCCCATTTTTTTCCTTGAAGAAATATCTTTTTCACTTCTCATTCGTGAGAGGGAGAGAGTAGGAGGAGTTGAGAGAGAATTCATTGTGCACAATAATTCTCAATTCTCAATTTTTGGATCCTCTACACAATAGTAATTACTGCCTTTTTATAGAGTTACAATTTAAGTTAAAATATTATTTAATTGTATACCATCCATTAAATAACATTTACTACCTTAAATAAATACCATATACCATAATAATTATGTAATTATTATTTTGTGGTGCATTCCAACTTATGCAATAACAAATATTATATAGCAGTCTTAATAATAAATATTTATCAAGGAACTCGGTCTTGGTCCGTTAAAACTCCTCTATCATTTATTGAAAAACCAAATAAATATTTTATTCATAAATATATTTTTTATTCATAATATAGAGAATAAATATTTATTAAAATATTCGATAATTAAAATAAATATTTTATTCACATGCCAACAAATAAATATTTATTTAATTTATGCGATCAGAACAACTTTAATAAAATTATTCCTCAAAATTGAAAATAATATTTATTCCATTAATTAAACTCAAATAGAATTTAATCAAGATCAATGGTAACACTTATTGTGTAACCCTCTAGGATTCTTTCCCATTGGCATTAGGTGGGATTGCCTAAAGTCCATGTTTACTGTCTAGCAATGGGACAAGGTACCCAAGAGAAAGAACTTAATGTTGCAACATTGAAAACCACATAAGAACTCTCACTTTAATATAATTCTTTTGTCACAATATCTCATCAAGTATTTTTCACATCAGTGTCACCAACCTATATGATCGATATGTATTTCTTTGACTATCTAAAATAAAAACGTCATTACACCATGACCATGGAATTTAATGCGAGGGTTCTATTACAATAAAAGAATCGAGATTTGAGATTCCATAAAGATGGAATGGAATAATTCTTCCCTGGCTTATTCATTAATGAAATGTCACTCGTGACGCACCTAAAGTATCCAACTTTTCCATGAAATGTTATCGTCATGGTTTATGAAATACATCTAAGTATATGAGTTGTGACATGGATTAATAATAATCTTAAATTCTAAGGACCATTACACAAAATCTTAGATTAGAATATCTCATGACACTAAAACATGCAGAATTCCCACTAGAAGGTATGTTCTCATAATCTCCCATATTGGAGATTACTAAGTGAGAACTTCATGAGAAGTCACCTCATCTGCTTATGAGTACTCACACCAGACAGTCTATGTAATTTGTGTCCCATCATAGTACGTTATCCAACCGAAGAAAATTATTTTAGAATATCTTCATACCACATCAAGGTTCTAATCATAGTGGGGGAACTGCTATAACCTTATCAATACGACATATACTCTAGGACATTATTAACTTAGAGTCACAAAGAATAGTAAAAAAATTTAATAAATTTTTAATTAATATTAAATACATAAAATATTCGTGTAATTAAAGTAAAAACAGTTGTTCCTATGACACCAACACTAATAAACTCCCACTTGGACTAGAGACAACTACCTATGACCTTCAATCCACTAGACCTCACATTCTAGTTATGTTTCTATTAAGTCAAGGATTTAGTCAAGGGGTATTCCACCTTTTGTTCTATGGAAATACTAATCACTTCAACTTCAACTCTCTGATAAAAAATCAATAAAGAGATGATACTTCTAAAGAATGTTCTTCGTCTGTTAATGTGACCTTGTCTCTTTTGAAAGAGCCACTTCTACAGTATTATCACAATAGAGTGTGATAAAATATTTACTACTAGGTACCACATCAAGAACTTGGATGATGTTTTTCATCCCTACTACTTCTTTAGCTCCTTCAGAAGCCATAATATACTCATAATCTACTATAGAATTTGAAACCACAACCTTATTTGATCCCTTCTATCTCACAACACCTCAATTTAAAGTAAAGATATATCCCATTTGTGACTTCATGTCATCTTGATCAGTTTGGAAACTGTCATTTTCATATCCTCTTATGACTAGTTTCTTATCTCTTCTATAAACCAGGAACAAATCCTTTATATGCCTCATATACTTAAGTATAGTCTTTACTACCATCCAATGGCACTCACTTGGATCATCTTGATATGTTCCTACCACACTTAATTTATAGGAAATATCTAGCCTATTATATAGAATATCATACACGATTGACCCAATTTTTTATGCTTATGGAATCCTTTTCATTATTTTTCTTTCCTCATGGGTTTGAGGACACATTTTCCAAGAAAGATGAATGTCATGTGATGCTAGAAAAAATCCTCACTTGGATTCTTCCAAATAAATCTCTTCAGCATTTCTTCAATGTATTTACATTGACTTTGGTTGAGGAACCTCTTGGATCTATCACAATGGATCTTGATTCTAAGAATATATGATGCCTCTACCAAGTACTTAATAGAGAATAATTTAGTCAACCATTCCATAATAGACTGTAAGATAGATATTTCATTTCTAATGAGTAATATTTCACCAACATCTACTATTATAAAAATTACTGCACTCATACTAAACCGTTTATAGAAACACAACTCACATTCATTCTTTATGAATCCAAATTCCATTATAACCTCATCAAAATGAATTTTTCATGACCTGTATGCTTGATTTAATCCATAAATGGATCATTTCAACTTGCATACCATTTTTTCATCCTTTGGACTCACAAACCCTTTAGGCTCTGTCATATGGACATCTTCCAGAAGGTTCCCGTTAAGGAAGACTATTTTTACATCCATTTTCTAAATATCATAATCAGGGAAGTACATAATGAAAAGTATAATTTTTATAGATTTCAACATTGAAACTAGGGAAAAGGTTTTGTCTTAGTAAATTCCTTGATGATTTTTAAATCCTTTTGAAAACAGTCTCACCTTATAGGTGTTTAATTGTCCATCCATGTTCAATTTCTTCTTGAATACCCATTTGAAACCAATATTATTTAAATCTACTGGAGGTTCTACCAAAATATAAATTTGGTTTTGGTACATGGAATCCATTTTAGAATTCATGGCTTCTTTCCACTTGGAAATATTTGTGCCACTTGATGCTTCTTTGTAGGTTAGGGTATCATTATTATCAACTAATAATGAGTCACCATCCTTAGTGACTAGAAAACCGTACCATTATAGTCATTTAACATCTCTAGTAATCCTATATAGTAATTGTGTCTCTGGAACAATTTATTATTCCATGGTACTTTTTTTTGGAAGTTTTCCCTATGAAACACTTTTGTATCTTTATCCTAGAATTCATCAACGTCTATCTCAACCCCACTATGTCTTTTAGAGATATGATACTCCTTAATAAATTTGGGACGCCTATCAACCATAACCTTTTTTATAAATAATTGTATAGGTAGTATTCCTTTATTTCTTTGGGATATCCTATGAATATACACTTTGTGCCTCATGGTGAATCTTGTATATGAAGAGGCCTTAAAAAATGATTTGAAGCCCCACACATGTAAGTAAGAAAACACATGTTTCTTGACATTATATAATTAGTATGGTATACCTTTTGTTTATTTAGTTGGAACTCAGTATAGCACATATGTTTTTGTTTGTAACATGTGTTCCCAAAGAATAATGGAAGACTCGTATGACTCATCATTGATCTCATCATCTCCAAAAAGGTGCAACTCCTCCTTTCACTTACACCATTCCACTAAGGTGTAAAAGGATGATTGAGTTGAGATAAAATACTAAACTTCCATAAATAATCAATGATGTCTTGATTAAGATATTATCCACCATGGTCTAAGAGAAGTTTTTTAATCTTCATACCAAGATGGTTCCCAAATTCACTCTTGTATTCCTTAAATTTATCAAAATAATCTGACTTATACCTCATTTAGTAGACATATCCATATCTACTAAATTCATCAGTAAAATTTATGAAGTATGAGTACCCTCCCCTTACTTCAATAGGAAATGGACCATATATATCTATTTGAAGTAATTCAAGAATCTATTTAGACCTTTCAACTTTCCCACTAAATGAGGATTTGGTCATTTTCCCTTGTAAACATGCGTGACATACAACAAGTGGTTTTAGTTCAAAAGAATCTAAATATCCATCTTCAAGTAATTTAGTCAAGTAATTTTCATTTACATGACCTAGCTAGTAATGATTAAGTTGGGTATGGTATGAGTCATGTGAACTTACTTAATTATTTATTGCCATTTTTTGGTGTGTATAATCAAACACATAAAGACCATTATTTAAATTTCACTTACCATAACAAATTATATCTTTATAAAAGAACCAAAATTTATTCCCAAATTTGAAAATAAATCTATCTGTATTAAGTGTGGATACAAAAATAACGTTTTTGGTAACTGAAGGCACATAATAAAAACCCTTTAAAACCAAGATTATTCATATTGGAAATGTGTGGCGGTAGACCATGATGGCTAAAACAAAAGGTTTAGCTCAGTTGGCTTCTTAAATATCTTTCTATCCTTAGTGAATCTTTCTAAATCTACTTAGTTATTTTATTTTAATAGATATGTGGGAACCATAAGCTATATCTAATACCCAATTTGTAGAAATAGATAAATGTCACTTAATAACGAATGCTCCATAATCTTCTAGTTTCTTATTTAGATGGGTGAATTTTTTCTTCCAGCGAACCTTCTTTCCACATGAGAAATAGACAAAATCATGTTCCATTGCTTTCCCCTTGATCTTACTCTTCTTATAAGGGCATGAATAAGCTTTGGTCTTAAAGCTCTTCGATTTACCTTTCCATATTTTCTCCATAAGTATGGAATGTTTTTCATGCTTCATATCTTTATCTACTTGGTGAAGAATATTAATAATATTTGAAAGAGACTTATGAATATTTTTCATATTAAAATTCACAAAAAAACTATAAAATCCCTAAGGGAGTGATACCATAATGAGGAAGTTCCCAGTTCTTCAAGGATTTCAAACCCTAGAAACTCTAAGCGCTCAATGTAGAAAATGAGCTTGACTACATGAGGCCCTTATGGGATTCTATATCGATGATTTTTCCAAAAGTGTACCTTAGAAATATCAAGTAGTTCATGTCTAGATCTCTCATAGTAAAGACCCCAGAGGTGATCAAGCATGCTATATGCATCCATGTTTTCATGAGAATTTATTAGTTCACCAGACATCGATGAAAGCATCAAAAATTGAACATCAATCATGCTTCTAAAATATTTTTCATAGACAAGTAACTCTTCATCACTCAAATATTTAGTAAGAATATTAGCATTGAGGATTCTAGCATATACGATTTCCATTCAGGGCATAGCACAACCCAAATGTGTCTAAACCACTCAAAGAACTTACTGCTAGTTGGGAGGTTACCTTTATCAAATATTGATTGTAGGGATAGTGTGGATGATGAACTTGTCATTTTATTCTACAATTAGAAAGGGAAGATTATTAGTACTTTTCTTGATTACAAAATAAGTTAGATATAATAAATTAAATGTTTTTATTTATTTATTTATTAAATATACCACTCTTTTATCAATTCTAAATAGCCCTCACAATTGAACTTGGAATGTGTAGTATCTTTAACATTATAGTGGGAAGGATCCCCATTTATTTTATTAATGATCCAAACTTTGGGTAGGGGAAATATAATAAATTAATTAGCTAGGTGGTCTTGCAACTCCTTGATCCATTGAGTGGATTCCCCTATCCTGAAATCCTCACTTGGATTTCCTCAACACTTTCCTCTAAATTTATATTCAATAGACTTTGGATGTTAAACTCAATAAAATTTCAATTAAGTAAACCCAAAACTCTCATGAGAAATCCCCAATAAAAGTAAGTGACTAGACTTTAGAAATGTACTACAGTTAGTTCTTTGATTTCATTCCCAATCAAGTAATGGAAGACTTAATCTGACTACATATTTAATTGAGGTATTTTAATTTATCATGCATAAATCTTATCATGTTTTATCCTTTATACATCTTGTTAATATTATGTGGATGTTACTTATTTAGTTAACCGTATTGGATAAATCATTTACGCATAACCCGCTTATTTAATTTTCATCTTTTCAAATTAGTTCATTTGTGTATGTGATCACGGCCTTGCATCCATAAAATAAATAATTTCATAGATAGAATTAAATAATTAATTAAATGACCCCTCCATGAGATTTATCTAACGGTTTATTTAATGATAATACATTAAACCAACCTTTGACCTAGGGGGAAAAAATCCTATTACCTGTCTTGGCATGAGTTAGAAAATTCCACTTTTCCACCTATGTATCAACTGGGTTAGCATTCTTATGGTTATTTCTTGAATAGCCACCACATTCCTTAGTTTGCTCCATTAATTAAAAATATTTATTACCGACACACAGGAAAGGGGAACCAAAGGATTGGTTAAAGGGGATTACATAAATATATTTTGACACACATGTCCTACAAAATAGTGGAGGGATGGATGAGTTGCATGCCATCATTTAATTAAATATTAAATGATTGCAAACTCATGTAATAAATTAAATTAAAACATCCAACACATACAAAAGTCTTAATCAAGATCATGAATGTTCATACATGCAATGAATACATAAATGTAAATGGTTAGCATTCAATTTTTATTTGTTCTTTTATTATTTAAAATAAAGGTGCTTGTATTAATTAATTAATTAATTAATTAAATCCCTTCTAACTTAATGATAATCCGATCTTATTTGGAGATACCCATCATTAATGGCATTCGTGGTAAATAATTAGAAGAACCAATAATGACATACTAATTACAATAAATTAATTGATTATTTAAATTTCTTTAAAAACATTATTAAATTTTAAAAACACACAAAAATGTGTGCGTTAATAAAATAAGGTTTTGATGATGTAATTTCAAATTTTATGTAATTTTATTTTTTTCCGTTAATGGGAGACTGCATGGAGTGTACATGCATATAAATGTCATGTACCTCAGTTGTTGTATATCCAAGTCACACGTCTAGGGCTTCGACATGCTGACTGGGATAAACTCCATGGTGTGTACATGCCAGTTACACACCCTATATCCTCTTGTCGTGTGTCAGGTTGGCCTAGTCAACACATGGTGTCCAATAAAAGCACTACATGCAATTAATTGCCCCATGCATCTAGATAAAATGCACATGGGTATACGGTGTGTGATTCAGCCATACACCGTGTGACCCAATTTTTTTGGCCAATGATTTTGAATTTCCCGATGGCATCTCTAGTGATTATTCATTTTTTTAAACCTTTAATAAAATGAAACACTTAATAAACCTGATTAATATATCAATAACATGTTAATTAAAATCAGATTAAAGAACGAATAACATGAAATGAAAATATAACCAGAATTGTGCATAGATAAACAATTAAATATGTAATTATAAATTTAAATGTGACCACTCTGATACCATTCATTGGTTTTGGGAATAATTTAAGCATGCATAGGTGGGAGATATATTAAAATTTATTTTAATAATTGTTACTGATAACCAAGAGTGAAGATCTTGTACGTCAAATGTAAAATTAATTAATTTAATATCCAAAAAAATATATGGGCATAAGAAATTTTTTCTTTAGTGAATATTGATCATCCTAGAAGACTATTTAGGTTACCTTCATTTCATTGTGAGGATACAAGGATATAATCCCTCTAGTGGTGATCTACACGTGCTCATATGATCTCTGAGAAACACCACTCAATATTTGGGTTCTAGTGTGGTGATTCAAATGTCTTGTGTTGTTTTTTTATTACTCATTCTTTAATATTGAATAAATCTCTATTACACTTCTCATTCTTAAGAGGGAGAGAGAATGAGGAGTTGAGAGAGAATTTTTTGTGCTAAAAAATTATCTATTCTCTATTTTTGGATGTTCATCACAATAGACATAGCCACCTATTTATAGATTTTGGATTCAAGTTAAAATATTATTCAATTTCATACTGGCCATTATATAACATTTATTAAATTCAATACATACCATGTTTCATAATAATAATTATATAATTATTATTTTTTGGGGTGTGCTAACTAGTGTAATAAAAAATATTATATAATTATCTTGTTAATTAATATTTCTCAACGAACTCGGTCTTGGTCCATTCAAACTATTTTATTATTTATTAAAAAACCGAATAAATATTTTATTCATAAAAAATAGTTTATTCACAATCTAGAGAATAAATATTTATTAAAATATTCAACAAATAAAATAAATATTTATTCTCATGCTGAAAAATAAATATATATTTCATTTATACAATCAAAATAACTCGAATAAAATAATTCCTCAAACTTGAGAATAATATTTATTCCATTAATTAAACTCAAATAGAATTTAATTGAGATCAACAGAAACAGATATTTTGTGACCCTCTAGGATTATTTCTCGTTGGCATTAGGCAGGCTTTCCTAAATTCCAAGATTACTATCTAGTAATGGGTTAGGTTACCAAAGATAAAGAACTTAATGCCATAACATAAACAACCACATATGAATGATCACCGTGTAATATAATCCATTTATCAAAATATATCATCAAGAAGGTTTCACATCTATGTCACCAACCTAAATGCTCCATACGTCTTTCTTTGAATATCTGAAATAAACAAGTTGTTACACCATAGATATAGAATTTAAAGAGAAAGTTATATTCCAATCAAAGGGATGAGATATCAGATTCCCTAAAGATAAAATGGAAAATCCTTCCTCAACTTATTCATTAATGACATGTCACTCATGACGCATCCAACATATCCAACTTCGACATGAAATATTATCATTATGGTTTACGAAATACATCTAAGTACACAAGTTGTGACATGAATTAATAACAATATTAAATTCTAAGGACCATCACACATGATCATAGATAGAAACATTCAATGACACCAAAACATGCAGAATTACTTAGGGTGGGTCTGTTCTCATAATATCACATCTTGGAGATTACCAAGTATGAAATTCATGAGAAGAAGCCTCATCTTCTTATGAGTACTTTCACTTGGTTGTCTATGTACTATGTGTCCCATCATAGTACGTTATCCAACCACAAAACATTATTTGAGAATATCATCATATCACATAAATGTTATTATCAGAGTGGGAAACTTCTATGACCTTATCAATGTGACATATACTCTAGGGAATTATTACATTAGATTCATGTAGAAAATCAAACAATATGTAATAATAATCTTTACTAATATTCAATACATCGAATATTCATGTAATCAAAGTGAAAACAATTGGTCCTAGGACACAAACTCCAACATAAATAAACAATAAAGGGAACTTATGCATTTATTTATTTCTAACCTTAGTAGTATATAAACTCAATTATATTATTTTTCAATAGATCCAATTCATTGTTTTATACACAATGAAACATGAAGAATCCTCTTAAAGCCCTATAATTCTTCCTTATCCAAGAACACTCTCAATAATGGAGATATATCTTCCACTACATTCCAATATAGAGTTAGGAGAGATAAAGAATAATCCTCTAGAAGTGATTCTTGAGGAGATCAAGTAATAATGACGCAAGCATCATGATCTGTCACACTAGCACCTGGGTATTCCTACGATGATGTTTAAATATTTGTACAACACTTGTGGATCACTGCTAGAGGGAATATTCCCTTTATTCTTATAATGAAAAAAATTGTATTATGTAGATCCATTTTCATATCAATCAATTAATAAATAATTTCTCACATGGTAATTCTTTATTTTGTTAAATTAATTATAAATAATATGTGATGATCCTGCATTTTGGTTTAGGTATTTTATCCATTTTATGTATTCTTTGATTCAATTTCCTTGATTACGACATTAGTCATCTTGTAAATCTCATAGTGATCATCTATCATAAAAAAATAAATATTGGGCATGAACCATCACATGTTTACTTTGCTCCCGAAACATTCAAGTGGTATTAGAGTGGTCACTTAATTATTTATAATTATTTAAAGATTGTTGATTTATTTACGCATAAGTAATTAGTTTTCAATTTTAATTTAATAAATCTTTAATATGAATTGAAATATCTACTTCTTACTCTTCATTTATCATAAATATAATTGAATATGTTAATTTTATGACTAAATTAAATTTGAAAATATCATCTAGAGGTGGTGAGGAGTCTGGACAGATAACAAAAGAGTACACACCGTGTAACCTAGAGGTACACGCCATGTACTAGTGTTAAATACATCAAGAATTTATTATAATTAATTCAAAGAATCTGAATTTATTATATGAAGTTTGTTTAATTATACAATGTGGGTTGACTGTGCCAGCCTGGTGTACAGTTAGCCGGAGTACACACTGTGTAAATGTAGGACATGATGTGTAGTCCTTTATTCACAAACAGGTCATGTATATTCTTACACAGCCTACCTAACTGGTGACCGTGTAACTCAGAGAACACATGCCATGTATCCCAAATACACGATGTGTACTCAAATATTTTTCATGGTATGGTTTACATGTCATGTCCCTAGGTGTTTGCTATAGATAGATACTGAGAAAACAAACATACCATGTAGATCCAATATATATTTCGTGTACTTTTACTAATTTACACCGAATTAAAATTAATTTATTATACTTTGAAAACCTTATCAACATGTACTTTAATGTAGTCATTAAGATGATGGGATACACCATGTGATGGGTTTTAATATATATAAATGCTTAATTAATTTCTATATAATGTTTAGATCTGCATATCATGTATGATTCATATTACCATTGTTACTCTATATGCATTGAAGAATAATACATGACAAAAAAATAATGTAATCCATGTGATCGTTAAATTGATAATACAAATCATGAAAGTATGTGATATGTCTTGTATTGCGCATGTCACAAGAGTAAACAATATAACAGTATAATAAATTCCAAGTAGTTCATATAGATACTCACAATGTTGCTTCTAAGGTACATTTATTATTGTACACAATTTTTTTTAAATAAATTTATTTAATTTGTTTAAAATTATGATGTATGATAACATTAAGAAAAATTGGATGATAATTAAGATAAAATAATTGATTAATTAAAGAATATAATTAATTAATTAGATCGTGATTCATATTAAATAATTATTATTTATAATTGAATGCTAATTTTATTAAAGAAGTAATTCCCTGCATGTATGTGGATGATAATGAGCCTAGACCAAACTATTTTATGTGACTGGTTTCATTTAATTTATTATTAAATTAAATTTTTGTATTTCATTCCTTCATTCATCCTATTATATAAGGGCCTGTTTTCCCATGGTTTCTTTTTTGTAAACCCCTTCCCATTACCCGCGTGCAAGGAAAAGTATGTGTAATGGATGGAGCTTCCAAATCCAATGGATTCGTCTAAAATCTTTCCCCTCCTCATTGGCTTTAGAAGTCGGGTGGAAGTTTCTTGTCCTTAAGTGACATACCTAAGATGAAAAAGGCTAGAAATAAATGCCAATGTATTCATTTACAATAGGGGGAAAATTTTCCATTTTAAAATAAAACAACCAACCAAATATTTCATAACCAAATAAACCACTTTAAGATTCTTGATAAAAATTATATACAACTTAAGAATAAAATTTACATCGAAACTAATTCCAAAGAGTACCATTCCCCCCACACTTGGTTGGGGTGGTATAGGTGTAAAGGGGATTGGGGCATGGTTTCAGGGTCAAGTCCCTAGGCCATCAATTTTAATGTATTTTATTCCTTGCATGTGTGCCTCTTTCATGGTTGTACCTTATTTTTTAACTCCAAAGAGTACCCCTGTGAAAGACTAGAAAACAACCAAGTACATAGTGAAAGACTACATGACCAAAAAATCTCAAAGAAAACCATAAATACAAAGATCCAACCTGATCCATGATCCAATTCATAAAATAACCCATTTATCATTGAGAACCACTAGAGAAGTGTGATACCATACCTTTTACCACGTCCTAATAAATAACATCTGCAAAATCACCAAAGTTCCAAAGAATGGGAAAGTAATGAAACTCAGTTGATTTTCCCAAAATGACTTCCCTACTCACGCCGCTAGGATAGAGCATGTTAGAAAATTTATATAAAATAGTTTGTACAAAATAATTTCTAAAATAGTTTATATCAAAATATAAACAAGTTTCACAACAAAGTTGTTTTCACCAAACAATAATAAGGTACAAGGAAAGAAAACAAACAATGCTCTAAAATCATTTCACAAATTCCATTCTGGCATAACCCATTTCTCTTCACATAACCACACATACAACCATGGATGAAACCATGGAAATCCCTATACTCACAAGTGGTGAGTCATCATTTCACTAAGACATCACTTAGTGAATAAATTTGATGTGATTTCTTCACAACCATATCCATCCCAAATTTATGATGGGGGTACTTAATGCCCTCATCATCCCAATTCACATGAACACATGCCAACCATACCAACCCATTCCAAACCCAAGTGTGCGAAACCCATTAAAATAAATATTTTTTTTTGAATTTTTTTCCATGCATCGAAACCAACCAAACAATTTAAAATCATTTTACCAAATTGAATTTCCAACCAAAACACCCAATTTATCAATTTCTCAAAACGTCACTTAAGAGGGTTTTCAACACGAAATTCATTTCAATTTCACAACAAAAATTCAATCAAACAAGTAAATTTGAAACTAATACTCCATATTCTAAATAGAGGAGTCGATAATGAAGCCACCTACCTTATAAAACATGGATAAAATGGAAAACAACATGAAAACATCAACGGAACCGAGTTAAATCTATAAAAACCTGCCTTAGATATCTTTCCCTAACATCAACATAGCCAAATATAATAATATTTAGAATGAAAACCTTATATTTATCCACATTATAAGTAGATATAAGAATATGAGAGAGAGTAAGAATTAGATCTAAGGAAAACCAATCAAAACTACGATAAACAATGACTTACCGCGACAATCTAGCTTCAACGCACCAAGAGAAGCCTTCAGATTGCATCTGGATCAATGGGATAAGCCTATAATTCCTTTGGGAGGATAAAATCTAGAGTTAGTATTGTTTTGGGGAAAAAATATGGATTTATAGTGGAAAAAGAGTGATATCCACAATTTTAGGATCTTTCTTTTAAACTGTGCATGGTTAGCCACACGGTTAGACAAACTATGCACTAATTGTGTACCAACTTCTGTATAAAAGGGGACCTCACATGGTTGGCCCACATGATTAGACAAACCGAGTTCCATCCATTCCAAATCTCACTATCCCATATTGCATAGTTTCTCCTAGGCGGTTTCACAGTTTGGGAAAACCATGTGCATGCACGTGCACCTTAACTTTAGACCTTTTATCATTATATACAGTTTCCTATAATTATTTCACATTTTCTCTAACTATGAACCAACCATGAAACCTTATAAAATTCCCAAAAACATTCCAAAATTCATCCAAACAATCCCAAAATTGACCCATGGACCTTATATACTAAACAAGCATAAATAAAAAGTTACTTGAAATTGGTGGGTGCTATTTTCCCCCCATCATTGTCCTTTCTGTCCCTAGAAAGTAGAAAACCACCGGCGCCTTGAAAGAGTTCAAGCCACTACTTGATCATTTCTTTCTCGAGTTCTCAAGTCTCTTCCTAAATATGACCATGTTTGCACAAAATTCACACTAGACCGATACTTTTTACATGAAAGACTTTCCCTTTCCCATCCACAATATACATTGGCATGTGAACCAATGAGGAATGCAGCTTGAGTTCAATGTGATCCCATAAAATAACATGGTCATAATTAGGATGATAAATTTTCAACAAAGATACATGAAATAAATTATGCACAATAGTGAATCATGGTGGCAATTCCCACTGATATTACACCTTACCAACACATTCATGTATCTAAAAAGGGAATATGTATCGAGGATATAACTTTACCTACTTCCCAAAATTTAGATGTAAAAGCCTTGGAGAGATACTCAAGAATACATGATCACTCACCTTAAATGAAAATGGTCATCAATGATGATCCACATACAATTTATGAAAACTCTGACCCATCTCCATTTTTTTCTTGATCAACTGAATCTTCTTCATTATTTGTTGGACAAGGATCATTTCAACTAGTTAATTCTCACCTGTTTCCACCCAAAAAAGTGGAGAACAACAAAGATGTACACAAAAAATTACACAACCCCAAACCATGTCTTCCAATGTTTGTATCATCTATTCAGATTAACCATATGTCTCAGAGTAATATGCCACACTCATTGTCAACTGAGTTCTAAGGGATTTTTAAGGATTTCTTGAAATGAGAAACAAACCTCCGATCACTATCTAAAACTATTTATACTAGTATTCCATTACTCTATACCACTTCTTGGATATAGAATTTTGACAAGTCCTCCACCATATGAGATTCAAGAATAGGGATGAAGTGAGTTGACTTTATGAGCCGATCCACCATCACCCATATGGAATCATGTTTATGAACTGTTCTTGGGAGGCCTGTTATAAAATCCATAGTTATCTACTCCCATTTCCAAATAGGGATAGGTAAATACTGTAACATACCTTCTTATCACTGATTCCCTTCCTTAACCTACTAACAAGTTAAGCATATCAAAACATACTCAGCGACCTTCCTTTTCATACCGACCCACCAGAACTGTGTTTTAAATTCCTTATACATCTTCTAAATTTGAGGTTGAAGAGACAACCTTGAATGGTGTTAAGCATGAAGAACTTTTTCCTCACAAGCCATGGGTACGAACATCCTATTTATGAACCATAATACCTGAGCTCTCATCCAACATCCAAACCTCAATGGTCTCCACACCATTGAGTTTTGAACTCATAGAAACACATTCTCCATTAGATGTTTGTGAATCTTTGACCATCTTCACCAAATTAAGAACAAACAAAACTTGAAATAAAAACACAACATCACCTCAGTCTTCCCATTTCAAGTGCATGTTGGCTAAGACCGACATCAACTGCCACTCATATGAATCTTATTTTTCTATATGAGTATATGAATTTCTTATTAATTCATCTTCCACAAAATTAACTTTTATTGATGTATACGTTACTTAAAATTAAAACATTTGGAGATACTACATCCTTATTATTTGTATCAGATTCAAATACCTTTGTGAGAAAATATGTTTCAAGCTTTTATGATCCATAAAAATAGTAAATTTCTCACCATAGAGGCAATGATGCCAAGTCTTCAAATCATGGACTATGTTACATAACACCAAATAATGTGTTGGCTAGTTCTTTCATAAACCCATAACTGCCTTGAGATATATGAAACAAAACAATCTCCTTTCATGAGAACACACCCTAACTCAGATCCCGAAGCATCACAATACACAACATAGCCTTGTCCTAATCCTGAAAAAATAAATATTAGTGATTATTTAAGGTGAAATTTTAGCTCTTAAAAATACTTATGACATTCCTCAATACATTGGAATGGAACATGCTTCTTTTTCAGAGATTTCACAGGCCAATCTAGTCGTGATAAGTCATGAAGAAATTTCGGTAATAACTAGCCAGTCCAAGGAAACTTTGTATCACAAAGATATTCTTTAGAGGGTACTAAGAGGTAATAGATTCTATATTTTATAGATCCATAGAAACATATTTTTCATATATTACATGGCCAAGGAATCATACCACTTATATCCAAAAACCACACATTAATTGTTTGGTATACAGAAAATAATTCATCAAGATTCCAAACACTATTGCAAACTGTTGTTCATGCTCAGCCCTTTTCCTTGAATACACTAATATTACAACCAAAATAACCACTATGAAGGAATATATATATATATATATATATATAATATCCAATTAATAAATTCCATAAAAATTTTGGTGCATTCATAATACCAAAATTCATTACCATATACTCATAATGGACATATCTGCTTTTGAGAGATGTCTTTGGGGGTATCCTCCTTCCAAACATGCAATTGGTGATATCCTGACCTTAAGTCATTCTTAGAGAATGATTGATATCATATTAATTGATCATATAGATCATCAATGAATGTAATTGGATAAATATTCTTTATTTTAACTTCATTAGGATTACGATAGTCCACACACGACTAAAGAGTTTTATCCTCTTTTTTGAAAAAATACGGGTGCTTCCCATTGAGACATGCCTGATAAAATGAACCATTTTATTTCCATCTATTCCAATTGAAAATTCAATTTCCTTAATTATTATGGATCTATCTAGTAATATATAATATAAATAGGACTAGTCCCTGAAAGGATATTAATCATAAACTCTACTTTTCTTATAGGTGGGAATCGTGATAAATTTTCAGAAAACACATCTGGAAACTATTCCACCACTACCAGAAAACTATTCTTCTCACTCTCATCCATTGATTCCAAAGTAAAAATTGTCAATTGGTATGATATCATTTTAATTTTTGGTTCCATCAATCCCATTTCACCTATATTTACATTTCTTTCTCCCTTAAAGTGGTGTTCGATGCCATCCTCAGTCATGAAACTAATCATTCTTGTATAACAGTGGATGTTAGCCTTAAAAATCATTAACTAATAAATACATAGGATTATATCAAAAAAATACATATCAATCATATAGAAATATCATTTTAACTTGACACCATCAATGGTTATAGAACATTCTCGACACATAAAGGCTTGACACTCTATTTGACTAAGAAGAGTTTGAAGTTTTATCACAGAAGGATTCATCTCAAATTTTAAACATAGAAAATCAACAACATGAGAAGCAATAATTTAATGGGATGAAACCGTATCAAAAAATATTTCATAAGTTCACAATTTAAAAGAATCGTACCATTCACTATAGATAGTCTAGACTAATCATCCATAATAACTTGTTCAGCTCCATATAATTACTTACTCACCGTAATTTGTTCCTTATTTCCCTATTGAGATTTCCCTTGTTAAGGAGTCTTGGTATTCTTATAATCACCATGCCTAGCTCTATTTTGTTGATGATAATTGTTATGCTTCCCTCATCCCATTGAAGCATAAAATGTCTATGACACCTGAGAAGTGTCCCAAACACCCAAAACTGGAGCAATGTGAAAATAGTGCTGAAGATTCCCCATCTGATTGTATTTGTGGCATGCTCTTGGTTGTTTCGTACACTCTCACTTTATGTGGTCAAGTGAACCACATTGGAAACATACTACTTTTCTCTTGGGTCATGGAAAAAGGTTTACTAATCCAGCCATCTGATTTTGATTCATGCTCCCACCTTGGAAATAATCATCCCTATTCTTCTTTCCCCCATCATTAGAGTTCCCATTGTTTCCCTTGGGTATCAACATACTTCCTCCATCCATTTATCCCGTGATATCCCTTTAAACCACCATCACTCTATTGACCAATTCTATATAATCTATTATACATAGCACACAAATCTTCAAGAAAATATCCTATCTCATCCCCGATTCAAAGATGTGTTCCCTTAAGGATGCACTAGCAGCAACCTCAAGCGAAAAACAGACTAAATTCCTGAATTTATCCACATACACCATGATAGAAATATTTTCCTACTTCAATATGATGAAGTCATTCATTCTTTGAATTCTGAACATATGAGGATAGAATTTTTTGTTGCACAATTATTCAAAAACCCCTAAAACCAATTCCTTGATCTACTTTAGCCTACACAGCTAAATCCCACCCCTGGAATGCAATATCTTCCCACATATAAGTTTCCATCTTGACTTTTATATCTTCTGGTGTGTCGAAAAAATTGAATATACAATTAATTATATTCATCCACTCCTCTACCTTTTCTGGTTCATAATCACCCTAGAATATGGGTGGATTCTATTTCTGGAGATGGATAGAATGATCCACTTTTCTTATCTCATCCCTTCAATTCCCACTATACACACTATAAAATGATTGGAAAATACTTTGAACCAGCTGATGGTTCACTTTTGTCTTAGGTGCAACCAGATTCTTAGCACCTTTCTCTGGTTGGTACGACACCTACCAGGTTCCATTATCTATATAAACAATAAACTCCATAAGTATCACTATCTATTTACTAAATTCTTTTAATTTCAAATTATACCACATCATAATATCTTAATAATGCTTTCCAAAATCAGCCTTTACTATGTTCAACCATTTTTGAAAAGTTTTCACTTGCATTTGAAAATCCAAATTTTTTCAAAATATCTCTACCATTCTCTTTTCAAAATATTTCATTTGAAACCAATTTCTTTTTTTTTCAGAAATCAACATATTGAAAAAAATCCAATATCACTACTCAAAATTAAATATTCACTCCTTGTGGGAATTTACTCCTCTACAATGCATGGCATGCTCATTTCATTGGATACACACATGACAATGAGATTATAATTCCTATAAATGTCTCTAAAACAGTTATGTACCAAACTCCCTGGTACCGTAAAGTTCATCATAAAAAGGATAGATACATATTTTTATTCTCTGCATGTTTAGTCCCCATGATCTGATTCCTTTCTAACAACTCAACACTAGGAATAGAATAGAATGCATTTTAACTCATAGATCGACTGAACTGATGACTACTCATACCACACAGGATTTTAAAAAGACCAAGACTGATACCACTTGTCTCAAATAGATTTTGGATGGAACAAAACTAATACCACTTTTAACATCCAACCCCTCCTAACTGACTTGATAAGGTGGGATGACGTTACTTGGCCTTAAGCGACATCCCCAAGACGTCAAGGGCATAATATAAATGACAGGGGCTTCATTTACAATTAGGGGATGATTTTCCCTTTTAAAATAAAACAACCAACCAAACATGTCATAACCAAATAAAACACTACATTATGCATGATAAAAATGAAATACAAATCAAGAATATAATTTATATCAAAACCAACTCCAAAGAGTGCCAAAATGGAAGACTACAAAACCACCAAGTACACAAGGGAAGACTACAAGACCAACAGAACTCAAAGGAATCCAAAACTCCAAATCTCCAACCTGCTTCATGATATACTCCTCAAAATATCCCAAGTATCACTGAGTATCACTAGAGAAGTGCGATACCTTACATATTCCCATGTCTTAATAAATAACATCTACAAAATCACAAAAGTGCCAAAGTAGGGGTGAGTAATGAAACTCTGTAGATTTTCCCCAAATGACTTCTCTACTCATGCCACTAGGATAGAACAAGTTATAAAATTTATATAAATAGTTTATATAAAACAATTTCTAAAATAGTTTATATCAGAATATAAATAAGTGACACAACAAAGAATTTTTCACAAAATAATAATAAGTTCCAAGTAAATCAACCAAACAATAATCTAAAATCATTTCACAAATTCTATTTTGGCATACCCCATTTCTTTCCACATAATCGAACATCCAACCATTCATGAAACCATGGATCTACTTATACTCGCAAGTGGTGAGTAATCCTTTCACTAAGCCATCACTTAGTGAACCAAATTGGTGGGTGTACTTTACACCCATATCTATCCCAACATTTTGATGGGGGTACTTCTAGACCTTATCCATCTCAATTCACATGAACACACACCAACCATGCCAAACCATACCAAACCCAAGTGTTCCAAACCCATTTCAATAAATTAATTTTTTTATCAAAAATAAAATTTCCATGTAGAAAAACCAAACAATCATTTTAAAATCATGTTACCAACTTCACTTTCCAACCAAAACACCCAATTTCCCAACTTCTAAAACTATCACTCAAGAAGTTTTTCAATAAGAAATTTATATCAATTTCATAAAAAATTTCTATAAAAATAGTCAATTTAAAACTAAGCCTTCATATTCTAAATAGAGGAGTTGATAATGAAGCCACCTACCTCGAAAAACTTTTAAAAAATGGAAAACAACACGAAAAAATCTACAGATCTGGGTTGAATCTCTAAAAAACCACCTCAGATATCTTCACCTGACATCAATGAATCCAAATATAATCATATTTGGAATCAAAAACCTTATAGTTATCCACAATGAAAGTAAATATAAGAAAACAAGATAGAAGAAGAAGTACATCTAAGGAAAACGAATAAAAACTATGATAAATGATAACATACCATGAGAATCTAGCCTCAATGCACAAAGAGAAGCCTTCTAATTACCTTTGAATCGATGAGAGAATCCTCTAATGCCTTTGGGAGAAGTAAGACCTGCTTTAGGTTTGTTTTGGAAAATAAAGAGAGTGTTATAGGGTAAAACAAGTGAGATCTACAATTTTAGGATCTCACTTTTAAATTTTTCATAGTTAGTCACATGGATATAGAAACCATGCGCTAGCCATGTTATAGCTTCTATCTCATAGAGGGCCTCACATGGTTGGACCACATAGTTAGAAAAACCATTCACTTTCTGCGTTAAAGCTCACTATCCCAGATTTCACGGTTTAACCTAGGTGTTTTCATGGTTTAGGAAAACTGTGCATCTGGCTGTGCACCTTTCCTTTATCCCATGTCTCATTGTGCACATTTTCCTTCAAGTTTTTCATGATTTTCTCTAATCTTGCACCAATCATTCGCCCTTATAAAATCCCCAAAACATTCCAAAATCCATCCAAAATCTCTCAAAATTTACCAATGTACTTTATATATTTAAAATGAATAAAGAGAGGGTTACTTACTTGAAACCGAGGGTACTATATGGTGGTTTAAGTGTGGAAATCAGACAAAAACAATCCAATAGATATAAATAGGTGGAACGGAGTAATACCACAACACAAACCATAAATGGTTAAAGGTATTTTCCCCTAGATCGATGATTAGTTTACCATCCTCTAGATAAACTGACCATAAGTAAAAGATCATGATAATAAAAATTTATTATTTTATTTCTATCATGTTACATAGTTATTTCATTATGAATGTTTTACCACGATCATATGAATTAATGAATTAATAAGATTGCAAGATAGAAATAAAATAAATTTTATTATGCATAAATATAATCTAATACATTGATAATCTCATAAGTAAATCCACTTAATGTTAACAAGCATGTAATAAAGATAATAATTTTCAATTTACACATAAAGGATAAAATCCATCAATTATAAATATTAAGTTGGTATAGCCTTCTCCTACTTCAACTAAAATTGAACCATAGTTAAAAGTGTTTGAACATCCAAAGTTGGGGTGATTTCAATTCTGTTGGAATTATAACATAAAGTTTTGGGCTGAATTACCTTAGTTCATATCAATTATTGACTAAAAAAGTATGACTTTGTGTAACTGAGAGGAAAGGGTTGGGGAAATCTAGTTTTTTAGGATTTTAATATTGGGAAGTCTTCTCAATAGATCATGAAACTATGAGTTAATGAAGTTGGAATTTAGGATGGATACCTAAAACTATTCTAATTTCTTGACCAACCAAAGTTGGTGTGATGAGATAGGGAATATTGGTCATTTTCACTGAATGGTAAAGCAACAAGATATTCCTAATTCAATGGTGAGAGCTATTGGGTTTTGAAAAAATAGAAATCTATTAATAAATATAATATTTATTTATTTTTCTAAATTTTATGAGATAAAGTAATAAATATATACTCATATAACTTGTATAAACAATAATAAGAAGAAGTTTTAACATATCACTATGATCCATACTTGAGAAGGATAACCTTCTCACCGACACAAATTTCAAAGAGTTGTCTCTCTATTAGAAAAATTTGAATGATGCTACATGTGTTCAATATTTCATGCTATCATCCATGAAAAATGAGTGTTTGAAGCAACATGAGGACATGGATGTGTATAACATGATGTCTCACCTTCAAGATATCTATCAAGAGATATTGGTACAAGAGAGATAAGAGATCTCTAATGTTTTGTTTACAACTAAGATTGGAGAGTCTATGGAAACTAGGGCTCATGTATTCAAGATTATTGGATATATTAAATGACCATTCATCTTAGGGATTAAATTTCTAGATGAGTTACACATAGAACTCATACTTTAATCACTACCAAATACCTTCTCCAATTCTATTATTAATTATAACCTGAGAAATAATGAGAAGAGTCTTTCAGAACTTATTACTTTTATTATCCTAGTGGATAATAACATTTGGAGTGATAGAAACATGATCCTTATAGTAAATAATAGAAGGAAGAACAAGGTTAAGTTTCCAAAGATTCATATAAGTCTAAATATCCAAAGCATCGTCCTTCCAATAATAGGAAGATCTAAATGAAGGGAAAGGATATAGAGGTAGTATGTTTTGAATATAGAAAGAAAGGCCACTGGAAGAAGAACTACAATGAGAAGAAAAGGGAAACTAAAGGTGTGTTCATTATTGAGTGTAATATTTCAATATCTACATATTGGGTATTAGATATATCTTGTGGTTCTCACATCAGTATCCAAATGTATGAACCAAGTAGATTCTGAAATATTGCTATAGGAGATGTGGATTTACGAGCTACCAATGGTGATAGGTTGGATGCTCTAGCCATTGGTGACTACCACCTTTCATTTTCAACATGAATGATATTGGTTTTTAGGTATTGTTATTATTTACCAACTATTAACAATAATATAATTTTTGTATCATTCCTGGATGTAGATGGTTTTATTTTCATGTTTGGAAATAAAAGCTATTTATTTTATAAGTACAACATATTTATGGTATGAAACATTTAAAAATGGTATTTATGTATTAAATTATGAAAACCAAGTATTGGTAATAGATAACAATTCATGTTCACATGACACATATTACACCCATCTATGGAGTCATTGTCTTGGTCATGTAAAGGAAAATCATTTGACAAAGATCTTTCAAGATGGTTATTTTTACCCTTCTGAGCTAAAAACACTTAAAATATGTCATGCTTTTTTACAAGGAAAAATTACCAAACCCAAATTCAGTGGATGAAGTTAAAGGGCCACCTAATTTCTCGTATTGATACACACTGATGTGTGGAAAATTTCTAGTAGAAGATAGAGGTGGTGTTCTTAATTCATAAATTTTTCTGATGACTTGAGTAGACATTGTTATGTATACTTGATGAGGTATAAGTCTGAGTACTTTGAGAAATTCAAATAATTAAAGAATAAAGTATAGAATCAACTTGGAAAGAAGATAAATAATATTATATCAGATTTAGGTGGTGAATATATTAACCAAAAGTTTATCTACTTCTTACGGGAGTTTGAGATTCTATCTTAACTCACTCCACCTTACACACCAGAGTGGAATGGTGTTAGTGAAATGAGGAACCATAACTTTTTAGACATGGTAAGGTCAATGATGAATCATGTAGATATTTAATTATCCTTTTGGGGATATGCATTACAAAATGAAACATATACATTAAATCAAGTACGAATTAAAGTGGTAAATGGAATTCCTTTTGAGTAATGGAGTGGAAATGAACTAATTTTATCACATACATGTGTATAGGATTGTGAGGTGTTTTTAAGGCCATATCACATAATAAAATAGTACCTAGGGCCACAAAGTGTATCTTTATAGGGTATCCTAAGGAAACAAAGGGATACTTCCTAGAAAAGATTGTGACTATCACGAGACATCCCGTCTTTCTTAAGAGGGAGAACACATTTAGGAAGGATAATGTGAGCAAGATAGAATTTGATGAAGTTGATGCTCAATACACACAATAGTTGGTACATGAACATATTCCATAGGTCCTCATGGAATAATTAGATCTTGAAACACAAGTACCACATATGATAACTAGAGAGTTAATAGAGTCAGAAAGATATGGTTTTCTAGTCACTGAATACAGTGGATCATTATTAGTGGACAATAATGATATTGTATACCATAGAGTGGCTGTAGAGAGAATATAAGATATAATTTGGAAAGATACCATGAATTTTAAAATGGAATCCATATATCAAAACCATGTTTGGGTTATGGTCAATGTTCCAGTTGATGTAAATCTTGTAGGGTCCAAATGAGTATTCTATAGAAAATAGGACATGGAAGGTAAATAAAATACTTATAAAGAAAGGATAGTGGTTAAAGAGTTTATAAAGTATAAAGGGGTTGAATATAATGAAACATTTTAATAATTTTCATGTCTAAATCCATCAAAATTCTACTTACTATAGAATCTTACCATGATTATGAAATTTGGGAAATGGATGTCAAAACAACATTCCTTAATAGGAACCTTCTGGAAGATGTATATATAATACAACCAGAAGGGTTTTTGACTCCATGTGATACCAAAATGATTTTCAAGTTTCAAATATCCATTTATGGATTAAAAAAATCATCCAACCATGGAACATACAATTTTCTGAGGCTATAAAATAATTTGGTTTCATTAAGAAGGAATGTGAGCCATGAGTTTACAAGAGGTTTAGTGGGAATGCAGTCACCATCCTAGTAGTATATGTTGATGATATATTATTTATTAGAAATTACATACCAATATTATAATCTATTAAGGACTAGTTGAACAAGTGTTTCTCCATGAAAGAATTTGGTGAAGCAGCATATACTCCAAGGATCAAGATCATTCATGATAGATCAAAGAGGATACTTAGACTAATTCAAAGTAAATACATTGACTAGATACTAAATATATTTAGTATGGAACAATCCAAGATGGTATTGGTTCCAGTTTCACATGGTATAAATCCTTATAAGAAAATGTGTCCTCATATACAACAGAAGAAAGAGAGAATGAGTTAGATCCTATATGCTTCAGCAATAGGATCAATCATGTATTCCATGTTATGAACTAGATTTGATGTTGCCTATGCATTGAACATGATGGGAAGATATTAAGAAGATATAGAAGAACAATATTGGTTAGCTTTTAAGGCAATCCTTACGTATATGAGAATAACTAAGTATATGTTCCTAGGGTATGGAGAAAATGAGAAGTTGGTCATCAGGTTTTATACTGATTCTAGTTATCAAAGAGATCTGAATGATCTAAAGCTGCAGTAAGGATATGTTTTCCATCTAAATGGAGGATCTATGTTCTAGAAGAGCTCAAAGCTACCAATTATCACTAATTCTATAATGGATCCCAAGTATATAGAGGTTTCTGATACATCCAAGGAAACCATTTCGATATGAAACTTTGTCTAGGAACTTGATGTGGTAGATAGTAGTAAATAAACCATCATAGTATATTGTAATAATACTGTAGTGGTGGTTCTTGAAAATAAACCAATGTCACACCAACTATAACATCCCGATTACGGGTGTCACCCAAGGGTGCCCCAAACCTGGTTGGTCACAAGGAATCAAGCACATTTCCCTAAATGCCAGAGGCTACTGACTATAAGAGAGGGATTTGGGTGTGATTGTGGGAAAACTAATCCATCATTGGTAGAGTAACACAACGGAAACAAATAGTAAACAGTAGCGGAAGCAGTAATACCATACAATAGAAGTAAATAGTGGAAGACTGATTGTATAAACAACTGCAACATATATAAATAAATGATTCATGTCACATGTATCTAGTAAAGTAGCCAAACAATTCACAATTCTATAAATAAAACACTAAAACCAAAGTACTGAAACAATAAATAAACTCTAACAATATCATATGACTTATCTTCAACCCATTATCTCTAGGTCCAATAACAATCAAGTACCTGATGAATAAGGTAAGTTTACCTTATCTATACCTAAAACCTTATAATCTGTTTGGGCCCAAAAGCATGACACAAACATGGTGTGAGATGAATTCCAGTAGGCAACCACCCAAAGATCTGTGTCTAACTGTCAGTGAAAATATATAGTAGGTAATATGCATAAATGAAGTAATGAACTTGGAAGTACTTAAAAGTAAACAATCCTACAGTTTCCAATTACATTCATTTTCATCTATAAATTATTCAAACTGTTGAATAATGTCACCATAGGATTTTACCTAAGCTTTTTATCCCCCATGTATAATAGTAACAACAGACGTCTTAGAAGACCAACTAAACAACCAAGTAAGACCGAGTCCAAGCTTGTTCTTTGGCTTTGAAGACTCATCAAAAACATTCAATCATTCAATAAATAATATAATGAACCTCTGGGAAAGCTCACACACTCTAATCCCTTTTGTCCCGCATAGCACTAAACATTTACAAATGACCACCTAAGTAGCTCTAATGGTCAATACCCCCTTGGTCTATATATAAAAAATAAATTATATTTACTCCTGATAGCTCTCATAGTCAATGACCTATGGTCCAATATTCATTTAATAACTACCCTCTGGGTAGCTGTCACAGCCTAACTCCTTTGGTCAATGACCTTGACAGCTCTCCCAATCAATACGTATGGGTCAACATAACAAAAAACTATACATAAATGACCCAATCTGAGGAATCTCTCACAGTAAACTCCCCTTAGACATACCTTCACAGTGCAAATCACATGCATCTCAAATAAACAGCAACTCCATCCTATCAACACTTATCATGGAAAAAAAGTAGCCAAACATGATTTCTAGACCCAACGACCATAACTAATCAAATATGGGAAACACATCCATAATAAAGGCAATAAACCTTATGCATAATCAATAACCCTTTCTCAATCAAACACACCATAACAGGTGTTAAACAGGGTTAAATTCCATAACATGCAATACTCTAAACATGGGTATTCGACACTTTTAGCATATATAATCCAAAGAAAACCCAATAAAGGCACAAAACGCATACCTAGATGTTGTATGATTAATTTCATAGATCTAAAAAAAGGTTAAAATAATTCAACCTTGGATAACTCAAGAGAGAGGAGAAATCAGGTAGTAAGGCTCTAGGGAAATAGATAACTCACTGGTGGGAATCCAATGCACCTAGTGGCGTCTCAATCGAAGCTCAGACGGAGGAATGATAAGAGTTCAAAGATCCTCGGCCATATGTTGATCTCCTATACGAGATATGGGAAGAAGAATATTGATCTGTAAATAAGACAAGACCCCACTAAGAGATAAAAAATAAAAATAAAAGTACATGGTGTGTTCATTTAAGGTACACACCATGTACTAGCCTCAACCGACCCCCAATTTAGGTGATCTGCTAGGTCACCCCCAAGACCATGTACTCAGCTGTTACACGACTAGTACATGGCTACCCATGACTATAGGGTACATGGTGTATACTTATAAGTATACAGAGTTGTAATTATAAAATTTTAATTTCTTTATTTTTCCTCAAACACAACCTGAAACAAATATCCATACCTGAAATGAAGATTCGAGTTCTTAAAAAATTCTCCCCTTAAATCAATTTATCCTTGAATTTACCTTCCAAGGGTGGAGAAGAAAAACCTCAAACAACTCTGGCCATTGTGATCAAACATTAGCCTCCCTCTACCAAGTCTTGTCCTGTACTCCCCCGTACTGGCATAACACCCATACAAGTGGAACAGACTAGCCACAGAGAACCTTTGTGATGTAATGAACTATCTGAATAGGGTGCTCCCCATAGGATGCATCCACCTCCATCTCAACCTACTCAGGTTAAAAAATGTGAGATGAGTCTGAAAAGTAATGTCATAGCTGAGAAACATGGAAGATATCATACATAGCCTAGTACCTATGAGGTAACTGCAACCTATAGGCAACTGGCCCATCTCTCTCCAAAACCTCAAAAAACCCAACATATCTCAGTGAAAGATTCCCCTTTCTCATAATCCTCCTATGTACCAACCTTAGTGTGACATGTAACAAAACTTGATCTCTAACCTAGAACTCCAGAGGTCGTCTCCATTGATTAGTATAAGATTTCCGTCAAGACGGTGTAGTAGCCATCCTCTTCCGAATCAGCTCTACCTGCTCAGTGGTCTCCTGGACAAGACGAGGTCCCAACATAGCTACCTCTCTTGCCTCTAGCCAATATAGGGGTGATCGGTATGACCTACCATACAAAACCTCATAAGGTGACATCTGAATCTTCACCTAAAAACTATTATTTTAGGAAAAATCCACTAGGAGTTTTTTTATCTCTCATGAGCTCCTGAAACCCAAGAGGCATGCTCAGAGCATGTTCTCCAGAACCTGAATTGTATACTCAGACTGGCTATCTATCTGGGGATGGTAAGCTGTACTCAGAAGTTCCTATGTACCCAAAGCCCTCTATAGTTCCTGCCAGACACGAGATGTAAAACATGCATCCCTCTCTGAAATGATAGAGTGAATAACCCTATGAAAATGAAAAATCTCTCAAATGTACAACCTACCAATATTATCAACACAGAAGGTCTCCTTAATTAGAAAGAAATGTAAAACCTTCGTGAGTTTTTCAATAAAATACCAAACTGCATCATTCCCTCAAGGTGACCTCAGTAAACCCATCATGAAATCCATAACGACATCATTCAACTTAAACTCAGGAATGGTTAACCCTTATAATAGACTGGCCGGTATCTAATGCTCTTCCTTCACCTATTGAGAGGTGGAAAATCTCATAAAAAACCAGAAATATATCTCTTCATTCTAGACCACCAATACTAATGACACAGATCTTGATACATCTTGGTGACAGAAGGATGAAATGACCAAACTGAGGAATGAAAATCTCGCATCATCTCCTTGCGTATGTCTGCTGACACACATATGCACCCATGAAAATGAAATATCTCCTCATCGCCTACGGTCCACCTTGGAGTAGGGTCTTATCATGACACACTCTCCCATAGGAGTAGACCTTCAGAATCTGATAGCTGCCTCATGCACACTCGATCCAGTAGAGTAGAGGTAACAACTATAGAGGAAATAAATGCCTACCCCTATCTATCATGCACCTCCAAATAAATATCAGAGAACATAGCCATAAATTGTCACTCACTCCTGGACTCCTGAATTTTATATATCTGAGTCCTCATGCTCAACGCATTAGCCACTACGTTGCCTTTCACAAGCGTGTAAGTAAGATCAAATTCGAAGGACTGAAGGTACTCAACCCACCTTTGCTGTCTCAAATTCATTTCCCGATGAGTAAAAATATAGTTGATACTTTTATGTTCAATGTATACAAAAAAAATCTCTCCCAAAAGATAATGCCTCCAACAAAGTAAAGCATGCACAACTACAGCTAACTTGAGATCCTACATTGGGTAATTCCACTCATGTGGCCTCAACTTCCATGACCCGTACGCAATGAATCCTTCCCCTTTCCAAATAACCACTCCTATCCTGATACCTGATGCATCATAATAAATGGTGTAACTCTTGCCTAACTCTAGAAAAATCAGTATCGATGCTAAATTTAATCTCCCTTTTAGCTAATAAAAGTTTGAATCGAAGGAATCTATTCATAGGTACTTTCCACCCTTCTTAGTCAGGACCATTAGTGGCACTACTAAGCGTGAAAAGTCTTATATAAAGTGCCTATAGTAACCATCCATCACTAGAAAACTCCATATCTCAAATATGTTCTTCGGATACTCCCATGAAACTACTGCTCTCACTTTCTTTGGGTCTACTAATACTCATGTCTCTAAGATAACATGACCCAAGAAGTGAATTTGGTCCTTCCAAAAGTGTAATTTTGAGAGCTTAGCATATAAATAATGCTCCCTCAGTGTACTCAAAATTATCTCAATATGGGTGGAATGGTCATGTTGAGAGTGAGAGTACACCAAGATATATTTTACAAATACTACCAAAAAAAGAATCCAAGTATGGATGGAACACTCAGTTCATCAGTGCCATGAAAACTTCCAATGCATTTGTGGGACTGAACGACATAACCAAATATTCTTAGAGACCACAAATTATCTAAAAGGATATCATAGGTATATCTGATGGTCTAACGTGAAAATAATGATAATAACATCTCAATTCAATCTTCAATAATACTCATGATCCTGAAATATTATCAAAGAGATCATCAATCCTTGATAAGGGGTTTAAATTCTTTATTTTCAAGTGGTTCATCTTTTGATAATCCACGCAAAGTCTAAGGGTACGGTATTCCTTTTTCATAAAAAGTACAGGTGAACCCCATGGAGAAGTACTGGGTCAGATAAACCCTTTTGCTGCAACTCCTCTAACAGCTTCTTGAGCTCTTGTAACTCTGGTGTATCCATCCCATAAGGATGAACGGACATCGAAGCCACTCCTGGAACAAGATCAATAGATAAATCTACCTCTCGCTCCGTAGGTAAACCTGAAAAGTCATCTAGAAATACATATCTAAAAAGATACATCACTGGAGGAAAGTACATATGTAAAGTACCCTGATTATCCAGATATAAACTAGAAATATGGGCTATAATTCATCCCAACTTATGACGCCCGGGTCTAGCTCTGCTTTCCTGGACATCCCATTCACCCTTTTGAAGAAGAGACCCACCCTCTGGTGATGTGAAACTCACCCTGTGACGATAGTAGTCAAAAAAGGCCTTAAAAGAGACTAACCAGTCCATTATGAGAATAACATCAAAGCCTATCATCTTTAAGACATAGAGGTCCCATAAGAAGTGACACCCACCAACCTGAAGAGGGAACTCATTTTATTGGCATACAATAGATGCCCTAATCCCCAACATAGTTTTTATTGTCATAAAATCTTCATAAGTAAAGATACAGAGCCCAAGGATCTCCATAATAGCAACATATATAAAACTATGTGAATCCCCTATATCAAAAAGAGCATAAGATAAAACTGAGACAACTAGAATCATACCTCTAACTCTAGAGGGTCTAGGATCCTGCTCCTACTAGGCCTACTCGACTGTAAAAGTCTGACCTTTAATATGGCCCTACGACCCTGCCAGACTACCCTGAGCTGATCCACCCCGATTTCGTTGAACACTTCCCATCTAAATAAAATGACCACAACCTACTCATCGGCCTAAATAGACAGAAGAACTCTAGTTCCCTAACTGATGAGAAACTGGTGGTATTTCCCCTGAATATGGAGTCATAACAAAAACCTTGCCACTAGCTACAGGTGAGAACACCCAATAAAAACCTTTAAGATGACCCATCTTGCCGCAAGAATGACACTCGACCGTGTCCTTCGGGAAATGTAGTCTCATATGACCAATCTTCCCACACCGGTAGCATACCACCTTGATACATGAAGAAATATCACGTGAAAGCTCTTGATGAAACTTCCTACAGTCTGTCGAAGTAGTACCGACTCTGGATACTAAACCACCCAGGCTCGTAGCTCCCAACTCCCTCAGATTGCATTCAGTAATCAGTGCTTGGTTCATTATAGCCTTCACCGATGTTAGCCTAAAAACATTCACCTGCAATCAGATGTCATACCTGAGACCATCCTCAAATAGCCTAGCCAAAGAAAACTCGTCACCTCTCATAACAGGTGTGAAGCGCTGAAGCTCTGTAAAACGAGAAGAGTAATCCATCACTGAAAGAGCGCCCTACTCTAAATGCATGAAATCTAGGGCTCGATCGGCCCTCAACATATTGGGATATAAGTAATCATAGAAGATCCTCTAAAACTCTTCCCAAACCATATCTTGATGACTTCCCAACTGTGAGAAAAATTCCCACTATCTCTTGGAAGAATCACATAGAATGTATGTCACAAGCTTCACCCTCCTCTCCCGAGGCATCTCCAAATGCTCAAAGATATCAAGAATGGCCTCCAACTATGAATCTGCATCCTGTGGTCCTCCATTCCCTAAAAAAGTGGGAGGATACTGCTACTAGAATACCCGCACCAACTCTTCCATAGATAGGGAAGGATGCAGTGCTCCATGAAATGACTTTAACATCCCCAAAATCCTTCAAGGAACTGTGCATCAACACAAGTGTCCGGTATAATAGTTGTTTCCAAGAGAGGCATGATGTTAGGATCTGTTGGTAGTCCCTGATCTACCATTTATGGTGTCTAATCATTACCCTGTATTTGGCGTACAACCGGAGGACATCTTGGTGGCATGAATCTACAAGGTCAAGCGCACACCTTAGTACAAGAGTATCAAGGACAACAACTTAGAAGTCCAAGAAAGGAACATAAGAAGAAACATTCAAGTTTTATAAAACAGGGTTACACAATGTGTAAAACCCCAACACAATGTGTGCCCTTATGATTTTAACATGGCATGTACCTCTTACAAACTTGGTCGTATAACACCCATACACATGACTTTTTCCTCATGAGACACAATGTGTACTTAAATTTTCCCTCCTCCCCAGGTTCCGCTACACGGCTTGAACTACATGGTTCTCTCCTAGGTAACACTACATGGTGTGTTCACCCTAGACATAGTGTTTACTAGTTCAATTCCTTCTACCCATGTTATTGGTCACATGGTAGGATACACAGTCGACTCTACATGGAGTGTAAAATCTATAAATGGTGTGTACAACCTAGGTTTCATCCACCCGTGGCATTGGTCACATGGCTAGATACATGGTTCTCTACACATGGTGTGTAAAATCTAGACATGACGTGTTCTACCAAAAGTTTCCCAACCCCGTGTATTTTCTCACACAATTAGTCACACGGTCAAGCACTACACGACATGTACTTCTAGTTCATGATGTGTATTTAAGAAAAGTTTTTTCTTCTATAACAGAAGAACACATGGGGTGTGTTCCTGACAACAGACGTAATGTTGTCAGGGTTTCTAGATAGTAAGCCTCTAAAAATTCTCCGAAACCCTTAAAAACTAATTTTTTTTCCACAGAATGACAAATTCTGACCCGTGAGAGCCCACACTCCTACAAATTAATGTCTGACATCTTTATTCATCTCAAAACTTGACAAAACTTAATTAAAGATCAAACATGATCCACCATATTATGATCCAAGAGGAACCATAACACCTCATGGATCAAATTTTGGCATCCATCCAAATAAAACTTTACATATTCCAATACCCTATCAAAAGAGCAGGTATTCTATCATGACATCTATCACAACAACATGCATATCTAGCATAAAATCTATCACAACAACATACAATCAGTAATGCGCCCTTAATGTCATGACTTGAATGCATGACATGTGATCTCTATCAAGTGTCTATATGATGTATGAGATGGAAAACCATCATATCAATGGGTTTCAATAGAAATCAAACCTCAATAATATCAACGATAACATCACAAAACAAGTGAATCACCCAACTATTAAATCAAATCAACTGTAACAATTGAAAAACAAGAAAAATTTCAATATCTGAGGTAACTTGGCTTCTCGCTATACACAGGTTAGCTACTCCCAGGCACAAATTATTACCAACTACCCATTTCTTCCTATCCCTGTCTGTAGGATCCAAATAGTAATACAAAGCAGAAAAGAAACACCTTTGATATGACTTTGTAACATCCTGGTTCTGGGTACCGCCCAAGGGTTACCCGTATTCGGTTGATCACATGGACTTAAGCACATTTCCCCGAATTCTAGAGGCTTTCGACTAGAAGTGAGGGACTTGGGTGTGATAATGGGGAAACTATGCTATTATTGGGAGAGTAACACAACAGAAACCAAAATTAAACAATATCGGAAGCAGTAATAGTATAAAACAGAAGTAAAAAAATGGAATACTAATAGTATAAACAACTACAACATATATAAACAAATTATGCATGTCACATGTATCTAGAAAAGTAGCCAAACAAGCCATATGACGAAAATAAAATACTGAAACTAAAGTAATGAAATATTAAATAAACTCCAACAACATCACAAGCCTCAGCTTGGTACCATTCTCTCCAGCTCCAATAACAATCAAGTACCTAATGAAGAAGGGAGCTTTCCCTTATCTATATCTGTAACAATATAATCTTTTCGAGCCCAAAAGCCGGACCCAAATAGGATGTGAGACTGGTCCTAGTAGGAAACCACTAAAAGATATGTGCCTAAATGTCAGTGAATATATATAGTAGGTAATATGTAGAAATAAAGAAATAAACTAGGAATTACTCAAAAGTAAAAAATACAACAGTTTCCAATTACATTCATTTTAATTTATGAATTATTCAAACCATTGAATAATTTCACCTTGGTATCGAGCCTAAGATCTATATCTCTCTATATAATAGTAACAACATACATCTCAAAAGACCATCTAAACAACCAAGTAAGACCAAGTCCAAGATTGTGTTTTGGCTTTGTAGACTCATCATAAGCATTCAATCATTCAATAGAAAATATAATGACCCTCTGGGAAAGCTCACATAGTCTAACTCCTTTGGTCCCGTATAACACTAAACATTTACCAAGGACCACCTGGGTAGCTCTCACGGTCAATACACCCTTGGTATTTATATCAACAATAAATTATAATGACCCTTACAGATCTCCTAGTCAATGCCCTATGGTCCAACATTTGTTTAATAATGACCCTCTTGGTAGCTCTCACACTCTAACCTCTATGGTCAAGGACCCCACAACAGCCCTCACATTCAATACCTTTGGGTCGACATAACAAAAAAATATACCTAAATGACCCTACCTCAGGAATATCTCACTGTCAAGTCCCCTGGTCTATACATTCACAATGAGGATCACATGCATCTCAAATAAACAAAAACTCCATCCTAACAACACTAGGCATGAAAAAAAGCAGCCTAACATGATTTCAAGACCCAATTGTCATAACCAATCAAACATGGGAAATATATCCATAATGAAGGGAATAAACCTTATGCATAATCAATAACCCTTTCTTAATCAAACACATGATAACAAGTCTTAAATAGGGTTAAATTCTATAACACGCAATACCCTAAACAGGGGTATTAGGCACATTTAGCATATATAATCTAAAGACAACCAAATAAAAGCACAAACCACCTACCTCAATGTTTCATGATGAACACTATAGAACTTTAACCCTTGAATCGACCAATAATGTCTTAGATCTACACAATGGTTAAAATCGTTCAACCATGGATAAATAAAGAGAGAGGATAAATCTAGAAGTGAGGCTCTATGGAAAGAGAGAACTCATCGGTGGGAATCCAACGCACCTGACAACCTCTCAATCAGAGCTCAGATGGAGGAATGAGAATAACTCAAATATCCTTGAACATATGTCTCTCTTTTATATGAGACACGATAAGAAGAAGATTGATCCGCAAACGAGATGTGACCCCGATATGATATAACAAATAAAAAGAAACATACACGGTGTGTTAATTTAATGTACACGCTGTGTACTAGCCTCAACCAGACCTCACTTTAAGCGGTCTTCCAAGTCACCCACATGGCCATGTAATCAGACGTTACACAGCTAGTACACAGATACCGGCGAAAATCGGGTACATGGAATGTACTCAGAAGTACACAACATGTACTTAGAAAATTTTCATTTCTTTCTATTTCCTCAAAAATAAACCGAAACAAATATCCATACTTGAAATGAAGATATGGGTTCTTACACCAATAGACAAATCACATACTCTTAAAGTATCACCTCTTGAAAGATTTTTATAAGAAGGGTAAAGTTTCATTAATCATAGTTCCCAAAAAGGAAAACGTGGAAGACCCCTTGACTAGTGGCCTATCTCAGCAGAATCATGAGTATAATTTGAGATCTAGCAGACTAAAGGTTATTAAGAGTTGTATCTATTGAAATTGGGAGTCTGTTGAAGTTGCTTCCCTAAAAAAATGTATATGTACTTTATGATAACCTATATTCATTGTTTTTAATATTAATAAACTTCTTATCACATCATGATTGTTCTTATATGTAACATAGTATATGATAATTTCCTAAGAGTATCCATCACACTAAAAGGTCATAGTAGTTCCCCCTTATGATGAGAACCCATAAGTGAACTGATAGTATTCTTAATTATATGTTCTATAGATGGATGAAATCATTTTAGAGATAGAAATGATATAGGATATTAGGTGTGGGGACTCATAGGATGTTGAGGTTCCTTCTCGTGGGGTACACCCTTGGTAATATCCAGTGTAGGATTTCATGAGAACGAGACACACTATTAGGAAATCCTCATTTATATGTGTCATTGAATGTTCCTATATGTGAATGTGTGTATTGATCCTTATACTTTAAGATTATTATTATTAAGTATTATAAGTTTCATAATTTGATGTATTTATAAAAATCATGATGATATATGTTTGCAGAAAGATATGATATGTTGTGTGCACCATGAGTAATATTTCATCAATGAATAATGTGAGAAAGGATTTTCCCTTTTTGTTCTTTAACATAAGTTGATATATTAGGCCCTTTGATGTAAATGATATAAAATAAATAAATCTATGTTTATGGTGTTCTATAGGAAAGTTAGATTACTAGAAATTCAAAGAAATACACATCGAGCACATAGGTTGATGGCACCAGCATGAAAACTCATTTGTAACACCCCAAGATTCCACGATACGCTTCTCTTTGAATAATACAATAGCGTGTGTTGTACGCAACTTCGAGTTCAAACACACCACAACCAATCAAACTAGCCGTTATGAATAGTAATACCCACTTTTTGAAATTTTATAAATTTTGTCTTTAAAAATGGACTTCATTTTTAGATTTGGAGTATCGAAATTAGCCTATGGTGATTTTTTGGTATTTTTCTGAAAACTTTCAATTTTTGATGAATAGTGAAAAACACCAAGTTATAGTTTAAAACCGAATTTTTATATAAATAATTATTTACTTTATTTAAATTTATTTTATGTCAAAATAGATACATAATACTTATATAAGTTCAATTTAATTCATTGGAGTCAGTCTTTAATAATTTTAGATATATAAAAATTTTATTGAACTTTTTACCATCTTTTACCCACCTCCTAGGAGCATTTGCAAATTTACATAAAACTTAATTTTACCTCTTTTGAGAGTTTAATTTCAAAAATCTGAGAGACATGGTTGATATCAGTAAGTAAAATGCGGTTCAATAAGATGAAAATAATTTTTGGTGAATAGTAACATTTTACTTTTATTTACGACGGTTAAAAGTAAATAGGGTAATTAAGGGTAAAAATGATATTATTATTACCCTAACACATGTCATAATTATATTGGATAAGTATAATTCGACCAAAAACAACCTTAGGAATAAAATATTAACCTCTTTGGTCCACTAGAATTAGACTAGAAAATTTATTATTATTTAATTCAAAGAAGAGTTAAAAGAGTTAAAATCAAAGTTTAATAACTAAAACATTTTTAATATAGGGTTACACATAAGATAAATTCAACTATAAATATTAATTAGAAAGATAAAAGTATTTCCTAAATAATGGTATTTTATTTATATTTTTTGTACATTAAATAAGTTAATTTATTTATGACATAATGATGATGCAATAATTACCTAATTAGTGAAATATTAAAATAAGTGACACTATAAATATCCAAATAAATGTAATTTCAGACTTTTTATGAATTAAACAAATTTATAAGTTAATATGACATATTAGGGTTGGTTATATGAATTTTTTTAGAAGTAATAATGCTTTTAAGAATTTAGAAAAAACAAAATACCAAATAGTGTAAAAATTGACATAAAAGAGTTTTTAAATCAAATATTGTATTATTAATTGATATTCTATTCCTAAAAAATTAAGGTTAGGAAAAAAGACTTATATAATGATAGGTGTATTATAAATGAACCACTTGTGGTTATATTGGATTTATATAGTAAGTTTATTAACCATATAATATAAAAATACAAAGAGACATGGTAAATGTCAAACTATTTAACTAAGAGTTAAATCTAAAATATAAAGTTAATATAGTGAACCAAACCTATCTAAAACCTATAGGTTGAGTGGTTTTCGACCCATACCCACCTTATCCTTTAAATAATCTATTTTTGAGCCATTATAAATCGAAAATGATTTTATTATAAAATAATATTTCTAGCTTTTCTTAAGGTGCCCCTCACCCCTCTTATAAAAGGGCACTCACCCTTCTCTATAATTCACACATTAAAATCCATTTGGCTCGGCCAAACTCTGACCAAATACCCTCTAAACTGTCCTAACTTAATCCTAGAGGCCTTCCTTTAGTCAGAAAGACAACCTAAGGATCCCTTTTGATCCAATCAAAAAGAAGAACCCGAAGAAGAGGTAAATATCTCACCACCTCTTTCAAGTTCCTTTCTTCTTCCAATTCCATTTTCTTTGTTGTTTCCATTCTAAAATAAGAACTCCAGTATATTATATATACTGGGATGTTGTTATAAATATGGTACAACCAAATTCATTATTCTATCCATCCTTTTAATGACATGTCACCATATGTGCGTACGTACGGCTTACCGTCTCCACGTCATGGTGTAATTGTTATTCAATACATTATTATTTGGATCGGTATAATAATGATGTGTAATTGATGTAAATAATAAATATAACATGATAATGATTCTGTATATATGATATATCATCCAATTATATATTATTTTAATATCATAAGTATGAAGTTTTCGCTTTTGCATACGTACGAATTACCGTCTCCAGGAACGCGATGAGATTCATTCCCCATCGTATCCATTCAAGAATAATTTTCATTAGATGATTAAAAATAATGTTTAAAAACTTGATATAATTATGGATATGAATAATATACATCCAATCCATAATAAATATGAATCACATAACAAATAATATAAAGGAAAATGAATCCATTAACACCTAAAACAACGATAATACTAAGATATTATTAACAAATAAATGTTAAAAGATAATATATGATATCATATTAATGTATATGATTACTGTATTATTTAATAACAATTATTTAACCATCATAAAGGAGGTTAACCTACCCTTGACCAAGGAAAATTACAAGGTAAGGGTTAATTCTAAAATCTCTTCATTATCCGAGGTTGTTTATACGTAATTATCAACTGGGACCTCTTTATCATCCAAATCCATGTTTCTTAAAAAAGTGTTTCAATTTTTTTTACTATTTACTAGAAAATGGGGTAAAGTCATTTATACCCTTATTTGAACTTATATGTTTTGAAATGAATCTTTCTGTCGTTTTCCAAACAAGGTACTTTATGACATTTTTCGACAAAATTAAGGTAAGAATGTTTTTTGACTTATACTGCGTGTGTGGCTATTTTCCACCATTATAACATTGTCCAAGATTCTGTTACAAGCTTATAAGAATATTTTCAAAATAAATGTTTGCTTTATAATTATGTGACTCATAAATTATTTCAAAATAGAAAGATATATTTCCCTAAAAAAAGGTTTTGAATTCATCTATGTCAACATCCTTAGATGGATTTTAAGTTTATTTGAAGTTGATTTATTATGATACAAAATTTACATATTGTATTGAAGGTTTTGTCATATGTTTGACTGTGGATGTTCTATTTTTATACCATTCATGGTTTATGGTTAAAGTATTGACATTTCCTATGCTAGTTTTAATACGAATGTTTATGTTATATTTAAACCTTTTCATATGAGGAATGTATTGGACTTAGTAAGTGACGGGTGGAGCCCGCTATAGCTCCTAGATGCATCTTTAGGTCTCATGAGACAACTAGATGTGGAATTGACTGAGGCCTTTCCCAATTTGATATATGGTTTTGGCCGAGGCCTTAATCATTTTTAGACTCCTTGAACGTGGCCTTGACAAAATGTTTCAGAATGTCCGACATTATAAATTCCCTCATTATAAAAATAATATTGATGGTTCATGTGGTCATTCGACTAGTAGAATAGCCATGATTATGTTTTATTATGATATTATTTACTCATCTCATATTCCGACCATAAAAGTATTCATGTTTATTATTGGTAAAGGCATGTTGTTTAAATTATTCACCATGCTTAATATTTATGTTATCTTCCACTGTATTGCTTACCCTTACTGAGCTTTTGAGCTCACCCCATTCTTATGTGTCATTTTACCAGGATATGAAGAAGTTAGTTATGAGTGACGCGCAGGCATAACCTAGGAAGCTTGGATGTTTCTAATGGAATAAATTTGTGTTTTATTTCTTTTCAAGTTGTAAAGTTAAACTTATGTATGAATCTTGTTTCCAATAATACTAAACTGATCGGTATTTTGCGACATGAGTTCCTTGTGATCATGCCAATGTTATGTAATAATGCACCGACTCTGGGTAACTAGGGTTGGGGCGTTGCATCCTTGATTAGTGATAACATAATAAAGGGAGTGTATTACATGGTAAGCATTTGTATGAGGTATTATATCTTTTTGGAATTAAATTCTTTCTCTATGGGTACATTGGTGTGTTTCTAGATACTAACTTTGGAATTTAGGCTGCTTCACCTAATGCCAATGAGAAAGAGACCTAGAGGGCCACACACTAAGTGTATACAGAATCTTAGTTAAACAATATATTATTATTTATTATTTAACAAGTTGAATAAATCTTATTCCCTCATGTGGTTGAACATTTATTCATGTTTTCTTAGTCTCATATTTCATCACCAGTTATTCAAGAGAATATCATGTTATTTGAATATTTAATAAATTTTTATTTTCTACTTAGCGAATATAATTTTTATTTATTTATTTATTGGTGAATAAGGTAGTGATATTTATTTTTTAGATAAATAGTTATTATTCAAGGTCCAATAATTATTATGGAGGAATTGGCGACCAATTTTAATAGTCCCGTGAGAAATATATATTGAATATTATTTTATTAATTAATATTTAATGTTAATTCATGAGTTTAGAACATGTCAAGAAACAATAATATTATTATTAAGAAAATAGGGTTCTCTCAGGATTAAATAAATAATAAAGGGAACTTGGAAAATTATTTATTTTTAACCCTAGAAATATATAAACCCAATTAAATTATTTTTCAATATAGAAAATTCATTTTATTGTGCACAATGAAATCAAGATAATCCTCTCAAATCCCTAAAAAGATCTATTCTCCATGAATTCTCTCAAGAATGGAGAGTGATATTCCTCTACCTTATACTATTTAGTAAACATAAATCAAGAAGAATCATTTGGAATCTATTCTAAAGGTGATCAAAGATGAATGGCGCAAGCATCAGGATCTGCCGTGCTAGCACCTGAAGATTTCTATGGTAAAATTTAGAGATTTGTGGAACACATGTGAATCATTTTTAGAGGAAATATTACCCTGATTACTAAAACAAAACGAAAATATGACATAGATTTGTCTTCAGATTAATAAATGAAGAAATAATTTTTCAATAGGTAATTATTTATTTTCTTAAATTAATTATAAATAATATGTGACAATATTGCATTTTGGTTCTGACATTTTATCCAATTCCTGTATTCTCTGATTCAATTCAATTGATAACATCATTTATCATTGTGTAAATATTAGATTGATCATTGATCATAATAAAAAGTAGTGTTGGGAATGACTCATCACACACTTCCACTACTCTTGGAACCTTTAGGAAACTCTTATTAAGGTAGTGGTTCAATCAATTACAAGTTATATCATATCCATTTTTAGGAACTCTCGCTTAATTATTGACCAAATTGACTCATGAATCATCATCTTTTGGTGGGGTCATAATAATGGACGAAAACAATTCACTTTATGGAATGGTAAAATCTCTTCTCCCCTAAATCATTCATGGGAATGAGATTTTGGGACCTCCAACTCTTCAATGTTGCACTTCTGTCCAAGCAGGGCTGGCGTTTTATGATTTTCTAGATTCACTTTGTGTGCAGATTCTAAGCTAATTACTACCCCCTCAAACTTATGAAGATCATCTTTAGGTCCTCACCCCATATTTCTATGTTAAAGAATTTGGGGCTCACATAAGCTGCTTTGTAACGGGTTATTATGGAAGATCTGAGGATGGAACCAATGTCAACATCTAGAAGAGACCTTGGTTGGTACATAATGATGGGCTGCTGGAAACTTCCCTGAAGGTCCCTAATTTTTAGGCTGAAACTATCTCCTCTCTCTTTAATGATGTAGGAAATGGCTACTGCATTGAAAAAATTGAATCTTGATTTAATTATAGAGATAGAAGAATAAATTTGAGCATTCCATATGTGATGGTTGTGGGGTAGGATAGTTCATACTAGAGCAAGGATAGTTTGGGATCTTACACTACTAGGTTTGGCTATTGGTTGGTGCTTGAAGATTAGATTATGGAGGGTGATGTTCTTTTAAACATTGTGTGGCATCTGGTAGTCCCTCCTATGCTCCGTTACTTATTGTGATTTTTTTTGTTAGTATCATTATCTATAAGTAAATTATTTCTTTTCTCCATGTTTTTATTGATCATATGAGCCCTTTTTTCTTGGTGGATACATAATCCACCATGCATGTACTCATTCACCATCCCAGGTCCAAGGATGTGTGGAATGCATGAGGATCAATTATGGACCATATTGTGGATATAACACCTGACATTTCATTGTTAAATATGATGTGGGTGTCTTCCCTTCTTACAGAGATATTGGATTCACTATGCACCATGGTTTTGATTACACTGGTTTAAATAAATGACAACATTTTTAATTAGACCACAGGAACCAATTCCTTCTCGATTGAGTGGGATACTTCTTGGCTTGAAATGTGGAAGCGACATGATACTCATAGTGAGATTACAAGTTTTCACCCATGTCCTTCCACCTGGAACCCCCCACCATATGGGGTCGTTAATATCAACATAGATGCATCCCTTTCCATGGGTGGAATTATCAGGTTTGGAATGATGGTCCGACATCCCTTCAAATAGATAATTGCTACTACACAAGAGTCACTTCATAGTCCCTGGGAACCTTCGATGGTCGAAACCCATGCAATTTTTATCGGTATGAATTTCTCCTTTGAGAGGATGAAAATCCATCATTTTAGAATCTAATTGCCTTAACATCATCTATTATATCCTTACAAAATATAGACGTTGCCAATCATTTGGATTTCTGAACATGAAGGTTTAGTCTCCCACCCGCCTCTTCTTAGTATGCTCTATATTTCATCTGAATAGAAGGAAATAATGCAGCTAAACCTTTGGTGACTTGAGGTCTTTCTGGTGAGGCCAATGTTTTGTTTGATAATTTTCCTTCATAAATGATTTCCCTTGTTTTTATTTATCTGCAATATTAATATTTTCTCCTTTGATTGTAAAAAAAATCATTTTAAATGTAAATATGTTAAAATATTTCTGTACGAAATTAATTTTTTATATATAAATATATTCAATTATGTATATATATATAAATATTAATTTATAATTAATAATATAATGTGAATAATGTTTAAATTTTAACACCATGATATTCATATGAATCTAAGTCTAATGAATAAATTTAGTCTCCACTAAAAAATACAAGAAGACTCTCTTAAAAGAAGTAGAAATTTCATTGAATGTAAAAAAATCAGGATATCACAACCAAAAATTCATATTTTTAGGTTTTCCAAAGTTTTTTTGACCAAGAAAAAATAAGTGAAAAAGTCCCCTTGTAATGACCAAGATTTTTATCAATGAAATTTACCTTCTTATAATTATGTCTTTCTGTATAAAGCACATACATCACATAGAGAACCCAATAAAAACATTATTGTCATAAATGAAGAATGATACTTTAGTTATTAAAGAAACCTATAATAACTCATAATATTACTGTGGGGAAATAAATAGAAAATAATATATAAGAATAAGAAATTTTGGATCTCCTCGATCCACGAGAGTGAACACACTCCTGAAAAAAGATGTATAAATAAAACATAACATTAATGATAAAATATTAATTTAAAATATAAAATTATATATAACCTTGGGATAAATAGAATCAACTGATGGATAGAATAAGAGGTATTTAAAGTAAGTAGTAAACCCTTATGGCCGTTAGAAATCTGAACATTGGAATAGTAACCTGACCGTCAGAATAGTAATATGATCATTTGGAATAGTAATCTGGCCCTTATAATAGTATCCCCACTGATGGAAGTATAACTAAAATTTAGGCATCTTATAAATTAAAAAAACTATATATTTATATCATGGAATAAGTAAATAAATTTTTAAAAAATGATAAATTAAGTATTGGTAATTTTTTGAAATGTTTATATTTTTTTAAAATTTTATATTTGATATAATGATTTAAAATAAAATATATTTTCATAAAATATATTACTAAATTAATATTTTTTTGTATTATAATTTTAAGATAATTTTATGAGGCCTTAGTTAAATTCTCAAAGTGTCATAAAATTGGTTATAATACTAAAATTAATATTTTTCAAATAAATGATGACTTTAATTAAAAAATAAATTTATCATAATTAAAAAATTATTTTAATAAAATGGATTCCATATTCAAAATCTATACATCAAAAAATTATTAGGGCAAAGTTTTGGTATTTTTCTAAAAAATCTGATTTTTTTGAATTCTGAAATACGGTAATTTATGGAATTTAACAAGTACATGAATTATTGAGTCATGGATGGTGTATGGATGAGGTAAGAACCCATTAGTTATAACTTTTTTAGAATGTTTACTTTAATTATTCACATGAATCAACACTATTTATATTTTTAGTCCAAAATAATAAACAAATGAATAAAATAATCAAAAACACCCCTCTCCTCCCACTATAAATACCACCCCTCATCACCCCTTCTCATCATACCTCCAAAGCCTTTAATATTCTCATAATTATACCCAATTAACTTTACAAGACTCTTAACCACATTTAGGAGCATTGTTTCTCTGTAAAAGACCAAATACAAGTGCCTTAAGGAGGTTCTCAAGGAGGCGATATTCAAGAGGGCAAAATCTTCCACCTTTCTCTTTTAAATTCTTTATTTTTTCAACCTAATTATTTTCCACACTATCCAAAGTTACATGATAAATCTAGTATCATATATATATATATATATAGTAATTTTATTTTGTTAATGGAATATACATCATTAAATCTCTTCTTTTCTTCTTTTATTCTAATAATGAAAATATTGTCTGTGATGTGTCGATTCACAACCTTCATGGATGATGAGTTTTTTTTTCCATTAACGCCTTAATGGATGGTCATAAAACCATTATAATGGTAAGAAATATTGTAAAATGTATATTTTTTTTTTCATTTTTATGGAACTAATATATATACTTAATAATAAAATTAATCTAGTTTGTGATGATCGAAAAACCACTAAAATAATATAAATGTTTATCATTAACATTTTACCAAATGAATAATCCTCATGTAAAAAAATGAAAATTATATATAGATCCATTTAAATTTTTGGAAGTGAATTAATACCATATAATTTTACTTCTATAGAATTATTCCAATTTTACAAGAACTTACATAATTATACACAAGCGAACCGACCATGAAACCACGAAACAAATGCTCCTGGAACAAGAAAATTAAACATTACAACTCATCAAAATATCAATAAATGATTTTAATAAAATTATAATAAATAATATATATATAAATATAATAGGTTCTGAACTAATTAATTAATTAATATAATTTTATTATCAATGAAATTAATTGAAACTATAGAACACATTCAAACAAAAGTTAAGGGATCTCTCTAAACCTCCATTTTTCCTTCGGGTTACATTTTATCTCTCTTTACACCAATGTTTTTATTAATTATTATTATTGTTATTTAGATATCCTAAATTCTATTTATATGTTCCAAAATTTGGTATCTAGATCAATTCATACTTCTTTTATTGCGAGATATATATTTTAAAAGGTTCCCTTTTCAATTCCTCCTCACAAGCAAGTCCTGTTAAAGGGAACTTCCAAATTTCTTACCCCTTTTCAAGTAAAATTCATAATATATTTTAATCCACCATTATGTTTATAAAATAAATCATTTAATAATTTTAAAAAATCTTTTTTCATTTATTATTTTATAAAAAAAATAATTTTTTTGCCCTCTTTAAAGTCTCTTTAATATTTTCCCTTAAACCGTACTAACGTGGGTCATTTTAAAGTTTCTTAAACACTATTTTTGAAACTTTTCACGTTAGTTTCCCTTATTAATATCCTTGAATTATTTAAATTCATTCTTTCATGGACACAATTATGATACTCCCAGTGGTTATGAATTATGACCTGGTTACGATACCCATTTTTTTCTTGGGTAACCGTTATGTTTATTGCTTATGTTTGATTCTTTATGTGCCACACATATGCATGAACATGTTATTATGGGGGTTCCCAGATAAAAATATAATTAATTGGTTAATGTTTATTATCATGAGACATAATTTATGGGATTATGGAGTAAACCTAATCCATTATGGGACTTTGTCCACCATGTGATATAGTCTTGCTAATTAGCCTTGACTCGTGTTTATGTCATGTCGTATATTGCTGCCAAATTCCTATGTTTCCATGATAATATGATCCCATGTTCTACATGTTATGATTCCATATGTTTATCAATGTTCCAATCCTTTGTATTTCATCATGTTAATCCTTATAACTCACATTCTATGTTTTATTCTCATTTTTATTCCCTTACTGGGCTTTTTTGCTCATCCATTTTGTTTATGTATTCCACTGGTAATCTTATAAAGATGTTGGAGCTCAAAGAAAGTTAGGAGATAATTAGGGATGATTAATATAAATTTATATTATTATATTTTCATGGTTTCAATTTTATATACCTAATCTTCCAAACACACTAGACTTTGGGATCCTTGGTTTGTATTTTATGGATAATTATGCTAAAAATCTTGTAATAATATGTGTAAAAGGATAGGGTCTGATAGAGCAAATATTTTCAATTAATTTATATTGAATATCATTGTTTTAAACTCACAATAGTGTTCCCTTAAGATGAATTGTTTCATTTTTATGATTTTGGTGTTATTTTGAGCTGAATAGTAAAAATTGGCCATTTTGGATTTTTAACAGTTTTAACTTATTTCTCTATTTTTGCCATAACATTATCTACGTTGATCTAAATTGCAAAATTCGTTTTTTTCCAGATTCTACACATCCATGGATTCATTTACTATTTTTGGACTAAAAGCTGAATCGGCCATATGGAAGCTCAAAAGAAGCTCACAATTTGGCTCAAGAAAACTGTTTCCAGTTCTGCCTAGTTTTGGTGTGGGATTCATAACTCATCCATTGTGGGCCCAAATCTTGGGAAATTCGGTGTGTGGACGAGCAATGATTTTTTAAGCATCTTTTATTAAGGAAGCACCGTGGGATTCGACCGTTTGAGGGTCCATTAAGGATTCCTAATCCGGGGTTTGGCGTTTTGGAGATTCTAACTGGAATGAATAAATGATCAGAGTAAAAGGGCCATAACTCTCGGAATACCTGTCCAAATCCGATGAGATGTTTAGGGGACACGACCAAGACAATTATGAACAAAGTTGAAGAAGGGATCAACTAGTGAAGAGGTCATTTATTGGGTACAAAATGTGAAAACATTCGGAGAACAGAAATGTGGCTATAAAAGGAGGAGAGATCCTCCTCCTCAACACATCTCATTCTCCATCCCATTCCTTCTCGGACACCAAGGAGAAGAACATCTCAGCTTTCCATTTTATTTCTTTTATTTTTCTTTACTTTGAAATGTCTCTCCTCTCCCGAATTATCTCGCTTACCCCATCCATGGAGGGGTAGTTTCATTTGAGTGATCAGAAAGAGGGGAGGCTGGACCTATGTGTTGTGTTTGAGTTTTTGTGCTTGAAATGAATAAAATTTGTTCTTATTTATTCTTCTGGTTCCAATTCTTAATTCAGTATTAAATTATGAATGCGGTTGTGTTAAGGTTTTGATTCTGAAATTATAAATTGCTTTGGTCGATGATCACATCTCCCTCCACCCAATTCTAATCTGTATACGGTGGAACATGATTTGGGTTGGGTGGTGATTGCTCGGCGGTTTTCAAGCACGTGTGTAGGATTGTATGTTGAAATCTGGGTTTATTAGGGAACACAAATTCCAGGTCTGGGATTTCTCTAATTAATCAAGAGACCATCTACAACCCTAAACACATTGGAAGGAGGATAGACCAATCTAAGGTTTTAGAAAAGAAAATTCTCATCACATCTCTTTTACCAGTTTAAGGAAGAATAAGAGATAAAATTTGGAAACCATGATGGCACAACACTAAGTCTAGCCGAACCCAATCTGATCACTATCTTTATCATTTATTAAAATCAATCAATTTCTGTTGTTTGTTTCTCTCATAGTCATTCGAATTAATTAAAACCAATCTTTTTAAGAAAACCAACAAAAAGTGACAACCTTGTTTTGTGTGCACTCCTCTTCGGGAGACTACCTAGGATCAACTACTATACTACACTTAGGTAAATAAAATATTGTTTTGCCATGCCCCATGACAGGCGTGCGTCAAAACTTGGCGCCATTCCCGGGGAGGAAGTGCCATAACCTATTTGTAAATATTTTACTTTTTTCAAATTTAAAAATAAATTTTAAAAAAAATATTATTTTTTTCCATGATGTATTCAAATTCAAATTTTTATGCATGGGAAGATTACTCACAGTTGCAATATCAAGAACCAGAAATTGATTATCGTGATCTCAATGAAAGAGTTGAAAGGATTAGTAATAATTTGGATGATTTGGGTAGAAAAATGGAATGGGCATTGGACTATGTTCGTGCAATGATGGAGCAACCTGACCCTGATCCGGAGCAAGAACCTGAGATAGTGGTGCAAGAAATTTCACCACTCATCATTGAAGAACTAGAGGAGGTAAATGTTGAGGTACCTAAAGACTCATTCATCATCACTCAAGCAATTCTACCCGAGATTGATGAAAAAGAAGATGACTTCCCTACTGAGCTACATATGGGAGATCAACAAGAACTTGATGAATTTTGGAATGAATGTGAGGAACTTATTGATCTTCCCAAGACTTGCAAAAAAGAAGAGCCAGCACCAAGGAAGGAAGAATCCACCCAATTGGTGGAATTTGAAGTCAAGATGGAGGAGCCCGACTACCTCCCTCCATCCAGTGATAACAAAATATAATAGGCACATTCAAATGAAGAAGTGATTGAACCAGACCCAAATCAGGGAGATGATCCTTCCATGAACTCTACCTTTTCTGATTTCATTTAATCTGTTTTGAGCATCACTCCTTATAATTTTGAATTTTCAGATTTGGTCAATCCTTACATTGCCTTCGAAGAAGATGAAAAAGAATATGCACCTGTTGAGGAACACCTGGAGCTCCTTGAAGATATTGATCATCTACTTGAGGAAGTCCATGAAGAGATACAAGTGGATATGCATGAAGAACCAAATCTAAAAGCTGCCTACCATAAAAGGGAAGATTTTTAAATTAATATATCAAATTTAAATGTTGAATTTCCCTTTGATTATTATTTTCATGTTTCACATCTGGAGAAACCGCTATATTTTGAAGAAGACGTTTCACAAGTAGCAACTGAAGAGGAGGTGGTTCCATACTTCATCCTACCCCCGCCATGCAATAAGTTTATAATTTTGAAGGGGGTAGATCTGGTGTACTCTATACATTGAATTATCCTGAGAAAGGAAAAAGTACATGCTGGAAAGAAGAATTTTTGTTGGTTCATGAGCAAGAAACCACACCCACCATCTGATTGGGGATAACTGATTAGAACTGCCCCTCTGGAGGCAGTCAAAACCCAGGGCCCACTTGGGGGATTAAACCAAGATTTATCCTTATTTTCATTTTCAATTTATATTTTCATTTCTTTTAATAAATTTCTTATGTTAAATTTTTTACTTTTTTAGGTTTTCAAAGAGCAACACTTAGGAGCTTAACTCAACGTTGCATTGCCAATAAGTCAGGTTGTCCATTAATGAAGAGGTTGTAGTGGGATTATACGCCTTGAAGAAAATAATCCAATTGACAGGGGAGTAAGAGTTTCAATTCTATATTATCCAACTTTATTCCCAACATTTTTAGTCTTTTAAAGAATTAATCAAAAAAATGCATGCCCATGCTTGAATTCATGTTTTACTTGACTTCTATAGGAGACATGAGTTTCATAGAAATACAGTGATTCTATGTTTTAGATTTCAATGTTAATGAGATTGAATGATTAAAATGGATAATTGGATGATTAAAGTGAAGCAAGGATATTGAAATAAGGACTCATGATTTAAGGGAATTAATTGATTCATGTAAATGAAATTTCCCTTCCATTTTTCATTCTTTGAATTTCTGAAATTCATGTGAATTAATTTGTTATTATTAATCATGCCATGAGTGATTGTAAAATATCATATTCTCATTCCTGAGAGGATTTCTAGACCAAATATTTCCTATTTTATCTTGAGCATATTTCTTGAGTGATCTTGGGACGTGCCACCAGCTAGAACTTGTATTGAAACTTGTCAAAGCTATGACTGTACAAAACCACATTTAAAATGATTGAGGCATCTCTTTGGCTAGCCACATTTTATCCTAAGACCCACCTTTAAATTTATCCTTCATAAGCCCTTAGATTCCATGAATTTACTTATAGGTTTAAGACACATTACAATCCAATTTTTCCTTACCTACCCACACTTTTAGTATTTTTGCATGGTTATTTCAAGTTTGAGTGTGGGGGAAGGGCCTTTCGTGTGCGTTCCTTGGGATATGTATCATTTTTGGGTGGTGTAATGTGTGCGTCATCATTTTGGGAAATGTATTATTAGAAAATTGGGCATGAGTCATCATTTCATTATGCTTCTTTCATTTCATTCGGTTCTCCATAAAAGAAAGAAAAAAAATTCAAAATAAAGTTGTGCCTGTCTGGAGATTTACAAAAAAAAAGAAAATAAAGTTGTGCCTTTCTGGAGCTTTACAAAAAAATAGGGAGAACTTGGATGATATCATTCTTTGTAATCATTTATTGACTCATGACCCATGTCATTGAAAGGGGAGTGGTGTTGTGATTCACATTTCAAGGGGATTTGAGTGAGTTTCATCTTGTGTTTTCACTTGATTAATCATGCATTGTAATTAAGAGTCAAACCTCCTACTTCTGGTCTTAAATTATTTCAATCATTTACCCACCAACCCTAAGCCACAGAGTCATTTGAACCTTTATTGCAAGTCCTCATGATTTTATGTGTGTTTTGTATTTACAAAGTGGAGAAATTAGTTACTTTACAAGCCTATGGGTAAAGAGCATGTTCTCATGATATGAGCATAACTTCAATATTAATTGTATCATGAGTGATGAGAGAAAAGATTCAAAAGTGAGTTAGATCATGATTTGGCATGTTTAATAATAATAAATTGAGAAGCTTGAATGAATGAAAGGAGAAGCTTCATCATTTTTGAAAGGGGAAAAGTAAAATGCATGAATTGATTGTTTCTTTGAAAAATGGGAAATTAAATTGGTATTTTTGTGGAAATGGAAAATTTTATTGGACATTGATAATCATTTGATTTTATTCCATTTGAAATTTAAATATTGGTGACATTGGTGCCCTTTGAATTCCATGTTGAGATTTTTTGCTTGAGGACAAGCATAGAGTAAGTGTGGGGTAATTGATAGAGAAAATATTTTCAATTAATTTATATTGAATATCATTTTTTTAAACTCACAAAAGTGTTCCTCTAAGATGAATTGTTTCATTTTTATGATTTTGGTGTTATTTTGAGCTGAATAGTAAAAATTAGTCATTTTGGATTTTTAACAGTTTTAACTTATTTCTGTATTTTGGACATAAAAATATCTACATTGATCCAAATTGAAAAATTCTTTCTTTTCCAGATTCTACACATCCAGGGGTTTATTTACTCTTTTTGGACTAAAATCTGAATCGGCCATATGGAAGCTCAAAAGAAGATCACAATTTGGCTCAAGAAAACTGTTTCCAGTTCTACCTAGTTTTGGTGTGGGATACATAACGCATCCATTGTGGGCCCAACTCTTGTGAACTTCGGTGTGTGGACGTGAAAGGAGTTTTTAAGCATCTTTGATTAAGGAATAACCGCGGGATTAGACCGTTTGAGGGTCCATTAAGGCTTCCTAATCCGGGGTTTGGCGTTTTGGAGATTCTGACTGGACAGAATAAATTATCATAGTAAAAGGGAAATAACTCTCGGAATACCTGTCCAAATCCAATGAGATTTTGAGGGGACACGGGCAAGACAATTATGAACAACATTGAAGAAGGGCTCAACCCGTGAAGAGGTCACTTATTGCGTACAAAACGCGACAACATTCGGAGAATAGAAATGTGGCTATAAAAGGAGGAGAGCTCCTCCTCCTCAACACATCTCATTCTCTATCCCATTCCTTCTCGGACACCAAGGAGAAGAACATCTCAGCTTTCCATTTTATTTATTTTATTTTTCTTTACTTTGAAATGTCTCTCCTCTCCCGAATTATCTCGCTTACCCCATCCATTGAGGGGTAGTTTCATTTGAGTGATCAGAAAGAGGGGAGGCTGGACCTATGTGTTGTGTTTGAGTTTTTGTGCTTGAAATGAATAAAATTTGTTCTTATTTCTTCTTCTGGTTACAATTCTTAATTCATTATTAAATTCCGAATGCGGTTTTGTTAAGGTTTTGATTATGAAATTATAAATTTCTTTGGTCAATGATCACATCTCCCTCCACCCAATTCTAATCTGTATACGGTGGAACATGATTAGGGTTGGGTGGTGATTGCTCGACGGTTGTCAAGCACGTGTGTAGGATTGTATGTCGAAATCTGGGTTTATTAGGGAATAACAATTCCAGGTCTGGGATTTCTCTAATTAATCAAGAGACCATCTACAACCCTAAACATATTGGAAGGAGGATAGACCAATCTAAGGTTTTAGAAAGGAAAATTCTCATCACATCTCTTTTACCAGTTTAAGGAAGAATAAGAGATAAAATTTGGAAACCATGATGGCACAACACTAAGTCTAGCCGAACCCAATCTGATCACCATCTTTATCATTTGTTAAAATCAATCAATTTCTGTTGTTTTTTTCTCTCATAGTCATTCGAATTAATTAAAACCAATCTTTTAACGAAAACCAACAAAAAGTGACAACCTTGTTTTGTGTGCACTCCTCTTCAGGAGACTACCTAGGATCAACTACTATACTACACTTAGGTAAATAAAATATTGTTTTGCCACGCCCCACGACAGGCGTGCGTCAGGGTCACTATAGTAGGTATCAAATAATGGTCTAGTTATTTATTGAGATTAGGAATAAAAAAATTATTAATAACCCTAGAGATAATTTTATAACCATGGATAACCTAGATTGGAAGTTAGGGAATCAAAAGTTTGGGTATGCTTTTCATTTACAAGTTTATCCTTAAATGTTCAGAGTTTCCTTTTTTATATGATTATTAACTAAGTATTCAAGACCCCATAATTTTACTTTATTTTTCTTAGTTAATGGATGGAAATAATAGAACTCATGCCAACAATCAATGTGATAGTCAATGTACACTACGGGAAAAGGACTTTTGGTGACAGGCTTTTTGCGACGAGAATAAAACCCGTTGCAAAATGTCCGTCCAAGTGGTTATTTGCGACGAGATTTCATGTCCCGTCGCAAAAGATTTGGCGCGGGTAGCGCACCAAACCGCACGAAGGTTATTTGCAATGTGGGGATCCCCCCGTCGCAAATAGTAAAATATTTGTGACGGGGCCAGTCGCAAATACCCGGCGGCGGTTAATAACTTTTTGAGACGGGATGTCCTCCCGTCGCAAAAGGTGTGTCGGCAGGGACTATTTGTGACGGGTCTCGTTGCAAATAACTTTTTAACCACCGACAGTAATTAATGCGGGCATAGGTATTTGGGACGGGTAACCCGTCACAAATAGTCCAGTCGCAAATAATCTAACCTATATTTACCGCCATCCGTTTTTCTTCTCAATCCACTCAATTCCTAGATCTTGTTTCTCTGTGAACTCTGATTTCAGAGGGAAATTTTTTCTAAGTTTATTTTTTTGCACACGAAGAAGTTGTGAAGCCGTCTACATCAATCGCAAATCAAGTTTAAAGGAATTTATATTTTATTTAATTTATTATTTATTTCAATTTTTTATGTAAATTTTTATTATTGTTGATTAGTTGAAATTAAATTGAATTTATATTCTTTTATCATGACTATTTATTTGTACTAATAAATTGAAATTTTTAGTATTACTTTTTAATAATTAGTAGCAATTAGTAATTATTAACGCTAATTAGTAATTTATATAATTAATTTGTAGTAATTAATAATATTTAGTAATAAATAATAATAAATACTAATAATTAGTAATAAATATTAATAATTATTAATAAAGAGTAATAAATAGTAACAATGAGTAATAAATAGTAACAAATTATAATAATGAGTAATAAATATTAATAATTTATAATAATTAGTAATAAATTGTAATAATTAGTAATAAATTGTAATAATTAGTAATAAATTGTAATAATTAGTGATAAATTGTAATAATTAGTAATAAATTGTAATAATTAGTAATAAATTGTAATAATTAGTAATAAATTGTAATAAATAGTAATAAATTGTATTAAATTGTAATAATTAGTAATAAATTGTAATAAATTGTATTAAATTGTGATAATTAGTAACAAATTGTAATAATTAGTAATAAATTGTAATAAATTGCAATAATTAGTAATAATTAGTAATAAATTGTAATAATTAGTAATAAATTGTAATAATTAGTAATAATTAGTAATAAATTGTAATAATTCGTAATAATTAGTAAAAAATTGAAATAATTAGTAGTAAATTGTAATAATTAGTAATAAATTGTAATAATTAGTAATAAATTGTAATAAATTGTAATAATTAGTAATAAATTGTATTAATTAGTAATAAATCATAATAATTAGTAATAAATTGTAATAAATTGTAATAATTAGTAAAAAATTGTAATAAATTGTAGTAATTAGTAATAAATTGTAATAATTAGTAATAAATTGTAATAATTAGTAATAAATTGTAATAAATTGTAATAATTAGTAATAAATTGTAATAATTATTAATAAATTGTAATAATTATTAATAAATTGTAATAATTAGTAATAAATTGTAATAATTAGTAATAAATCGTAATAATTAGTAATAAATTGTAATAATTAGTAATAAATTGTGTTAATTAGTAATAAATTGTATTAATTAGAAATAAATTGTAATAAATTGTAATAATTAGTAATAGTTAGTAATAATTAGTAATAAATTGTAATAATTAGTAATAAATTCTAATAATTAGTAATAAATTTTAATAATTAGTAATAAAGTGTAATAATTAGTAATAAAATGTAATAATTAGTAATAAATATTAATAATTCGTAATAAACATTAATAATTTGTAATAAATTGTAATAATTAGTAATAATTAGTAATATTTATTAATAAATACTAATAATTAGTAATAATTAGTAATAATTAGTAATAATTAGTAATAATTAGTAATAATTAGAAATAAAAACTAATAATTAGTAATAATTAGTAATAATTAGTAATAATGTGTAATAATCAGTAATAATTAGTAATAATAAGTAATAATTAGTAATAAATTGTAATAATTAGGAATAAATTGTAATAATTAGGAATAAATATGAATAAATATGAATAATTAGGAATAATTAGTAATAATTAGGAATAATTAGTAATAATTAGGAATAATTTGTAATAATTAGGAGTAATTAGTAATAATTAGGAATAATTAGTAATAATTAAGAATAAATACTAAGAATTAGCAATAATTAGGAATAAATAGTAATAAATAGTAATAAATGAACCATTTTTACCGGTTAAACAGGCACATCAAATTTATTATGGCATTCTGGATGAAATTATTGAGCTATGTTATCTTGGAAAGAATTATATAACGATGTTTAAATATCAGTGGTTAGATACTAAGAGAGGCTTGCATGTTCATCCGACTCATTGAATCGTCGATATTAAATATAAAAGTCTTCCTGTAGTAAATGAACCATTTTTACTGGCTTAACAAGCACATCAAATTTATTACGCAAAGTACCGTGCTACATCAAGAGACCTGACTGATTGGTGGAGAAAAATAAAAATGAAATCTTGGGATAATCAATTTACTCAAACTGAATGTGGTTCTACTGAAGTGGAAGGAATTGAAAATTTTCAAGAGACTACTGAAAATCTATCTTTTTCACAAAGAAACGTGAATATCGATGATGACACCCCACAATTAAGGGTTGATGGTGACGAAGATGTTAATGATGTATAAATGAATTTGAAATGACAAGGGATGATGAAAGTGAGACTCATATGGATATTGATGATGCTGATGAGGAATATGAAGACATTGACATCGTCAGATATGAAGATGATGATGAAGGTGAACATTGACAAAGTTAAATGATGGTTATGATCATAACTAATATATATTTATATATTATAGTTATTTTAAAGTATCTTCTAACAATAATCATTTTGTGTTTCAAATGGAATCTGATCTATTTCGTGATTTAGAGGAGGATGAGGTACCTTTGGATGAGGGGGAAGTGGGATACTATGACCCTCAGCCTATTGGTGGTTCAGAAGGTGTGTGAAGGGGGGGGGGGGTCTTGTGTGACTGATGATTCCGGACCCTATCCCCGAGCGACGCCCATATCTTGGCTTCGACCCACGTTATTGTAGGAATGATAACCTGTATATTTTAGTTATATTTTTCATTAATTTATTTATATATATACTAATTGTTTGATTATTTATTCTTTTTTCACAGTTTTTCACATGTAGCTGTTAGACAGGGGAGCGCTATCTTGCATAATTATTTTTCTCAGCCATGGATCACATGAGAACAAATTCCCATTTATGTGCAACTCACCATGTACAATCATTGGCTGATACGTAAATAAATAATATTTATTTTGAAATTTATTTTATTAATAACATGATATTATAAATTAGTTGTAGGGTTTATGGTATCCCATCGAGGATAGAATGCATGATGCTATCCATGTAGCATGGGAGGTGGTTATGTGTGAGAGTTTGCATCAGTTTTTGCACAATTTGAGAAATACGACCATTAAGAAAGTAGGAGCGACAATATTTGATGAGTCATGTCGAGCCCACTGACCAGAGTACATTTCATATCAGGTTTGGGATGGATTATGTGCACACTGGTTGAGTGGTGGATTTTAGAGGAGGTCTTCATTGGCTCAGCAGAACTGGGGGAGATAGGAGGTGACACATCGAGCTGGTATCCGTACATTCAGTACGCATAGAGAGCATCTGGTAAATATATTTTTAAAAAAATTATATAACTTTAAATATAAACATTTTATTTTATATTAATGTAGGCAGTCGAGCATCCCAATATTACAGAGTTAGAAGTTTATCAGAGGATATATAGTGATCCATCCAATGGGGAGATTAGAGGTGATCACCATCATCGGATTGTGGTTAGTATTATTTTTTCAGTTTGAAAATTAACTACATATAATATTTTCCCAATTTTATTTAAAGTTGTAATTGAAGGAGTCATATGAGGCTGCAGCCTCTTAGAAATAGGTTGAGGGTCAGGAAGAGGTGACTGATCAGACCAGTGCACACCATTTCGACAAGGCAGCATGGATGCAGGCGACTCAGTATGGCTTTGAGAAGGGTCGAGTAGTTGGTATCGACTCTCATGTGACTCCTAGTACTTATTATGGTACTGCTATGATGTCAGCGTCTAGATCGAGAGGATCTCGTAGAGAGGCATCATCTTCTACCACACAATATCAGGAGCAGTTACGAGCTCAGAATGACATTATAGAGAGTTTTCAGAAGCAACAAGAAGAGATGCATCATCATCAGCAGCATCAGAAGCAGAAGCACGAGGAGGAGATGCGTTGATGGCAGCAGCAGCATTAGGATAAGATGTAGTACATGCACCGTCTGACTCGTAGTTTGGGGATGGAGCTTCTTCCACCATCTCCTTCAGCTCCACTACCTCCTCCAGAAGATGACCCCCAGTGTTTTTTTTATTTTAAAAACATTTGAATTTAACATTTGTTGTAATATGAACTATTTATTATTTCTGTCTTTTATATTGGTGCTAATATTAGATAATTTAATTTTTAATATTTTATGATTTTTTTTGAATATTGAGAATTTTAATAATTTTAATAATTTTAGTTTTTTTTATTATTTTAATAATATTAATATTATTATTTCATTAATCATAATTTTATTAAATATATTTTTTTAGTATTATATTATTTAATGTTTTTTTATTTTACTAATAATAATAATGATAATAATAATAATATTTTATGATTTTTTTAATATTATTTTGTGAATATTGAGAATTTGAATATATTTTTATTTTAATTATTTTAATAATATTAAAACTAATTTTTCAATAATCATAATTTTATTAAATTTATTTTTATAAAATTTATTTATTATTTGCGACGGGATCTGTTGCGATGGGTTCCCGTCGCAAATAGTCTAAATAATTTTTTTTTAAAAAGTATTTGTGACAGGATTAGGGACCCGTCACAAAAAGTATTTGTGACGGGCCTATCGCAAATAGTCTAAATAATTTTTTTATAAACGTATTTGCGATGGAACTACGAGCCCGTCACAAATACTTGTTGTGAAGGGACTGTCAGAAAAAAGTTTATATATATATATATATATATATATAAAGCATATAATCGGAGACTTAATTGTGACGATCCCATCAAAAATAATATTTTTTGCGACGTCGTTTTCTGCCATGGGCTATTTTCCATGGGACCTCATCGCAAAAACGTATTTGCGACGGGATACCGTCGCAAATAACCGATCAAAAATATCAAGAATTCTAGTAGTGGTAACGATATCCCTAATGAGATTCTAATTTTTATAGGAGTGGGAGCTGAAAACTTAATGATAGTATGAGAACAATTGGCTCAAGTTATGAATAATAACATGAATTGTGAAGAACATCATCCTTCTCCTATGAAAGTGAAAAATGTGGTCAAATACTTTATATGAAAAAGACCTCCTATATTTAGTGGATCCTTTGATCTCCTAGTTGGAGAACAATTTAATAACTCCATTAGGAATATATTCTCTATCCTTCTGTGATCAAAAGAAGATAAATTCATGCTGGCGATTTACCGTTTTGATGGGGAAGCTGATCAGTGGTGGGCACTGAAAAAAAACACAAAATATAAGTAGGAAATGGATTCCATGGATTGAGAAGTATTCAAGAAAATATTTTTCAATAAATATTTTTCCTAAACTCCCCATCTTAATATAGAGATGGAGTTTCTCATACTGAAGTAGAAAGAAGATGTGTCTATGAGAGCATATGAGGAATACTTTATAAGGCTTGCATGATATGCCTCTAGATTTTTCATGAACACCAAAATCAAACTGGACCACTTCTTTAGTCGACTAAATCCAAGTCTACAAAAATCCTTCGTGGTTGGAGAGTTTGATAGTCAGAGAAGATTGTTTTTTGTCCCCTTAAGGTTGATATAGAGATCATAGAATCTTTGTGGTATTATGGGATCAAAGTTAAAAATAGGAAAATTGAGTTTAATATGGGAGGATCATCAGATAATTACAATGAAGGAAAAATCTAACACCCAACATTTCAAAACCATGGGAAGAAGCATCCTAGAAACTTCCAAAAGGGAGAAAAGAGATGCTTCAAATGTGGAAGAGAAGTTCATCATGCTAATTTTTACTGAATGGATTTAAAGAATCCCGCTAATGTGGAAGAAAAAATAGAGGTTCAAAAAACACTCAACTTATAGTGTATTGTTTCAACTATAAGCAATGTGGACATAATGTGATAAAATTCCCTAAGCTAAGGGTTGTTGGACGCAATCAACAAAAACAGCCTCCAAGGCAGTAGGAAAGGGCATATGCTACCACTACTCTTAAGGTGGATCCCAACAATGATTTAGTGACAGGTACACTGTTTATTAACTCAATAATAGAAAATGTAATTTTTTTATTCTGGTTCTACATATTCTTTCATATTTTTCAAGTTTAATAGAGTTATTCAAACTCCACCTCAAAATATGAAGGTTGAGTTAGCTACGAGAATAGTGAGTGGGGAAATTATTACATTTGAAGTATGTAATTCCTCTCTAGTCAATGTTTGTGGACTAAACCTATCCTAAAATCTTATCTTAATTCCTTTTGTGAAGTTTGATGCTATATTGTGAATGTATTGGCTATTTTAATATAAATCCAACATCAACTGTCAGGAAAGGGAGATCACTCTTCACATCCTGAGGTATCCTCCAATTTTGTAGAAGTGTGTGGAGAAGGATGGATATCATTTAGAATAATCATCTCAATTATGGATTTATTGCCATATGGGCAAACATATCTAGCTCAAATGATTGATAAAAATGAGAGGATCATGCTCAAAGACAATCCAATTGTGAGGGATTACACTGATGTTTTCCCTGAAGAATTACTAGTTCTTCCTCTTGACTGATAGGTTAAGTTCCCAATTGAACTTATTCCAAGATCTTTTCCTATATCAAATATTCTATACAGAATGACCACCATTGATTTGGGAGAACTGAAGAAGTATTTAAAATATAATATGGAAAAGGTTTTCATACGCTCGAGTGCTTCACTGTGGGGTGAACCAGTTCTCTTCATCAAAAATAGGGATGAATCAATGTTCCTCTATATTGATTATCGTGATATTAAAAAAAATAATGATAAAGAACAAGTATCCCTTTACATAGATATATGAATTTCTCAATCAACTATGTGGGGACAAATATTTATCTAATGTGGACCTTCATTTGAGATATCACCAATTAAAGGCGAGGGAGGAATATATTACTAGGAATTCCTTTCGAATGAGGTATGGACACTATGAGTTCATGGTGATGCCTTTCGGACTCTCTAACTCCCCAATAATATTCATGAACTTAATGAATTACATCTTTATAGATTACTAAAACAAATTTTTGGTAGTCTTTATCGTTGATATTATGATATACTCCAAGAGTAAAGAGGAACATGGAGAGCATTTGAATATTATGATAAACACTTTGCAAAGGGAGAAATCATATGAAAAGTACATTAAGTGTGAGTTTGAGAAAGATGAAGTATCATTCTTGTGGCATGTTATCACAAGCAAAGTGATATTTGTGGACCCTTCTAAGAAAAGGTTGATCGAGGAGTGGACATGACTGAAATTTGTAACGGAGATCCATAGTTTCCTTGAGATAGATAAGTATTACAAAATATTTGTGAATAACTTATCAAGACTATCAAAACCACTAACCAAGATGACTCAAAAGAGAGTAAAGTTGGTCTAGACCACTAAATATGAATACTGCTTCAAAGAGTTGAAAAAGAGGCTTAACACTACATCAATGCTCACACAACCGATAAGTGGGGAACTCTTTATGGTATAAAACGACGCATCAAAGAGAGGATTAGGATATGTACTGATGGAAAATTATAAATCGATATCCTATGACTTAAGGGAGTTGAAATTTTATGATCAAAACTATCCCACACATAATCTAGAGTTGGCAGTTGTTATCCTCGCATTGAAAATCTGGCAGCATTATCCCTTTGAGGATAAGTGTGAGATATATACTAATCATAAGAACCTAAAATATATATTCACATATACAGATCTTAATATGTTCCAACAATGATGGTTAGATATTATTAATGATTATTATTTCTCAATCTACTACCATATTGGTAAATAAAATAATGTGGCGGATTGTCTAATTAGACAGGATCCTGAAACTTTACCAATAATGAGAATTTAAAAGGATCTAATCTTCTTAGACTTGAAAAGAATGTACATGTGAATTACTAAGGAAGAAATATCATTAATCCTTTCTTAAATGGTTGCTCAACCATCTTTTAGGTCCCTTGGTATGAAAGTAGTGACTAGAGGGGGGTGAATTGTCCTTTTTTATTTATTAATATAAATTTTAATTTATCTGAGTTATAGTAGTGTTAAAATTTATAGAAGAAAGAAAATAGATTACATAGGTTATTTTTATAGAGTTTTAGATCACCGAGATTATGATCCTATCTTCAATATCCTATACTCCTCAAGGAGACTGGTATGCACTATATCCTCACTTTTGAATGAGAGTGATAAACTAATTATATAGAAATAAAAATTTTCATTTTTCACACTTGGTGGTACATACACTAACTTTAAAAGGAGTCCCCACGTAGCTTCCTTTTTTCTAGTAGGAATAACCCAAACTTTCTTTTAGATTCGAGGAATACCCCAATGATATATTTTGGAAGGAAAAATCTTAAACCATGACTCTAAATAACCAACAGGTGATATGAAATATTATAATGGAGAAATAATAGAAAAAAATAAAATAAAATCTTGAGAAAATGATGTAGAAATTTGTTGCAGCTTGTTCTCTATGATCACATCAGTGGAGGAAGATGAAGACGATGAAGATTCCTAGTAACCCTAGCAAAAAAATAGAGATTAAAGAAGTTTCTTGATCAATTCAAGAGAAGTATAAAAATGTGTCAATGTATCCTTGTGTAATGAATTGTCTGCACTATTACATTTGATTTATCCATGAATAAATCTCCCAAAACATTAAAATAGGGATCCGATGGAGTGTGTTTGTTTTCAATACCTACAAGACACATGTTTGTGTTTAATAATAAAATAATATGACCAATGCCTATTTTTTTTGAAGATGCACTTTAAAAAAAACACTATCGAATTAATATATTTTTATGAAATATAAAAAGTAATATTCAATATATTATTAATAATAATTATTAAACAAATAAAAATTTAAAAATATTGAAATAATAAATTAATTATTCTTATTAAACATATATTAGAATGTTAGAAAAAATAGCATTGTTTGAAAGACAATATTCATGAGAAAATGTCACTAAAAATTATGTAAGTAATTTTTAAACAATGTTTCTATAATATTTCAACATAAAACTTTGATAATTAGACAATGAAAATTAGTTTAACAATATTAAATAAAATTAAGAAAATAAGAATTTTGGAAACAAATTTTCAACTGACGGTGAGCCATGACTCACTGTTGAAAATAGAGTTGGTGAGACATTACTCGCCATTGGAAATTTCCATTGGGAAAAAATATAGTATTAACTACCATTTCAATTTCAAGAAAAAAACAAAACTATAAGTAAATCTATGCATCTTAACACCAAAAGGATTTATGAGAATAATAAAAAATTACCAATAATTAGATGTATAAAGGTGAGTAATTTACCTACCTTTGGGTTCCAACAGTGGCTTATTGATAAGATATTATTCTGCATCAAAAATATAAAACATATGAACAAAGAAATCAAAATTGATTCTCAAATAAGAAAGAAATAAAAAATTTAATTAGAAAGAAGAAAAAAAAATTGTGTCATGCTTCAAAACATCTAGAAAATTAAAAACATGAAGGTGAAGTATATAAATATGATTAAAAACATAAAACAAATAAGAATAAAAAGCTAAAAAAATAGTAAAATAAAGATAAAAAATCACTTCACAAAGGAATAGGTGATATATTTTGGATGAGGTTGAAGAAAACATTTTCCTAGGTAAAGAACAAATAGAGGAAAACAACTCTTGGTAAAAATATAACTAACCCTTAATGCTCAGTGATAGAAAAATTTACCTACCATTGAGGTGTGTTGGTGAGTAAATTTACTCACTGTTGATCTCCTGGTGGCGGGTTATTGACCCACTTTTGGGTTCTATTGGTGACAAGAATTACTCACCCTTGGTAAAAACCAATGGTGACTCAACTAAGTTGAGAAACCATAAATAAAGACTTCAAAATAAAGAGAAACATAAACATAGTGGAGAAAAGTAAATAAAGAGGGGATAAAAGCTTGATGAGGATGAAGGTAAATATAGAATATAGAGAACTTTTGAACCAAAAAATAAGTCCTACACGAAACGGACAATGAACAAGCTTCAAGAAGAGTAACAAAAGTGAGAAATAGTTGGTTGAAAGAAATAAAATGATGAAGAACACCTATATTTTTTTTGAGTTTGAGGGATCCTAAAGAATATTAGTATATAGAACCCTTATTAGCTCAAGTGAACAAGAAATATAGACTATAATAAATAAAATATAACTTGAGAAGAATAAGAAACAAAGGAGTAGACGGCATATCTCTAGAGAAGAGAAATACATCCAAAAAATAATGTCGTTGTTCTGTATGCTATGGGGGAAGCTGAGTGGAGGAGGAAAAATCACATCAGAGTTTGAAAAGAGATATGTGAGTTTAAAAAGACAGATATGGGATAAGAAGAACATCAGATGAATGAAATGAAGGCAGAGAGGATCCAACAGTTAAGATTGAATTTCAGTGAAAAATTTGTGGCCCACATCAAATAAGACACACAGAGCACGATCATTATATAATCTAAGATGCATTGAATGAAGGCTTGGATTAAAAAAAACATACACTAAGTGGGTGATTAAATCCCTACCCATTTGTGCACTCCCCCTGCCTTATACACAGACTCGATCAGTGCTATGTGAGAAATATGATCGACCAAGGTCTAATACGAGCCATGATAGTTGGACCTCCCATAAGGATTAACACCTTTGGGTCCCCTTAAGAGTGGTTGGGTTTTACTTGGGATCTTGCACATACAAATTTAATTTTTGCAACAAATTAAAAAAATGTAAATAGAAGTAAATAACCAAATATCATAATAAAATATTAAACTATATTATTAATAAATAATATTTTTGAACAAAATAATATTTAATTAAATGTTATGAAGTGTAATTTATCAAAATAAAAAGATATGTAAAATATTTAATACTCAATTAAAAACAATGTCCCCCTTTTTTTAAATTAATAAACATAATATTTATTAATTTTTCAAACAACTTAAAATAAAAGTATTAGATATTAAAAAACTTTCTCCCGACGTAAATTTATCAAAAATTATAGAATTAAAAAATATTGAAGGAAAAAAATTAAAATATTACATTTAGATATAGTATAAAAAATAATACTTTGTTATTATTTAATAATGTAATTTTATACATTATGATCTAATTATCATTTGAGCATGGTATAAAATAACAGTGATATATAGAAAAATTAAAAAATTAAAATATAGTTGCAATGTTCAAGTAGACAATGTTATTTAATAAAAAATAACCAAAGTTTAAAAAATATATTTCAATTACAGAAGATATATAGAAATAAATTTAGTATATTTATCTAAAAATAATTTATACTAATAAAAATTTCAGCTTCCACATACCCAATTCAAACTTCATTTTCTAAAATTTAACAGAATCTGAGGGTTTAGTGAAATTATCAACTAATTATTTCTCACTGGGAATAAATTCTAAACATATACCACCTTTATTTTCATGGACCAAAAGAAAATGAAACCTAGCATCAATGTGTTTAGTTATTGAGTGTTGAGGTGGATTTTTAGAAATTGAAAAGCACTAGTATTATTATAGAAAATCACAATTTTATAAAAATTAATATTGAACTCATATAATGTTTACTTTGACAGTGCTACTGATAGTTTTTTCTTAGTGCTCCATGAAATTAAACATTTTGTTAAGAAGTGACACATACCTGAAGTTATTTTACGGTTTAGTTTGCAACTTTCAAATTTTGAATCAGAGTAAGATAGTGAATCAAATTAATTCTCATTAGAATAAAATAATATAGCACTGATATTGACTTTGATATACCTAGTGACCCTTTTAACATCCTTAATATGACTTTACTTTGGGTTTGACTAATATCTAGCACACATATAAACAAAAAACAAAATATATGGCCTGGAAGTAGTAAGATATAAAAGGATTCACATCGTGCCTCTATACAACTTATCACAGAGAGACTTTCCATATTCATCTACATCCAGTTTAGACTATGTGCTCATTGTATGTTCCGAGCACAGTATAAGCACGGAAGAGACGGTGACCAACTTTGAAAATTTCCATTATCAATGAACAATATGGGATCTTGAAATGGTGAACACTATGATCCAAATAATTGAATCAAATAAATAATCAAAGTAATACAAATCATAACTGAGAAGAGAGGATCAACATATTTTATTTATAATTTATTTAATTAAATAAGAATTACCTACTAGGTGATTCTTTCTTCATTGTTACGTTTAGACATAGATATATAGGTGTACAATCATTTCCTTATAGAGATCAAGGGTAGTGTCATACAGTAGTGATCCACACGTGTTCCATGTATCGCCAGACATTACCGAAGGAGTCTCCAGGTGCTAGCATGGAAGATCCTTGCACTTGTGATGTCCGCCTTCGATCGCCTTGAAAAACTATTCCAAAGCATTCTACATGATCCGGTGGAGGATGATCTCTCTTATTCTTGAGATAATTATTGGAGAGGTATTAAATCTCCAGGCTTGAGAGTTTTTCTCCAATTCATTGTGCACCACACAATCATGCGTCACTTCTCAAGAACTTGGCTAAGAAGAGAATAATATATCTGGGTATTTAATTCAATAGGGTTATAATAAATAATTTTCACAATTTCCTTAATTATTTTATTAATCCTAGTGAAACCCATGTTAAATAATAACAACAACATTATTATTTCTTAACAAGCACATAACTTCTGAGTTATAATCAAATATTATTTAATAAAATAATATTCAATATTATTATTTATCACTCGACCATTAAGTCAGTCCACTAATCCTCCACTATAATTATTGGACCTTGAATAATGAATATTTATTTATTAAATAAGTATCAATGAAATATTCTCTAATAAATATATAAATATTATATTCACTAAGTAGCAAATAAATATTTATTAATCATTCCACGCACAATATATTATCTCAAATAACTAGTGTCGAAATAAATGCGATCATGAATCTATGAATAATTATTGAACCATAATCGAGAAGAATTTTTATTCAACTTGTTAAATAATAATAAATAATATATTATTTAACTGAGATACTGGATACACTTAGTATGCGACCCTCTAGGCCTCTTTCTCAGTGGCATTAGGCAGAGCCGCCCAAAGTCCAAGGTTAGCATCCTGAAACATGCCAAGGAACACATAAAGAAATAATTTAATTCTATAATGACATGTCAACTCAGATGAATTCTTATTTTGTAATATAATCCATTTATCTCAATATCTCAACCAAGTGGGTTTCATGCAAGTGCCATCAACCCATGTGCTCGATTTACCATTCTTTGACATCCCAAAAATTGAACTTGGATATAGAAAACCATGGACATGGATTTATTTAGGATATATAATTTCTATAAAAGGGCATGGTATATCAACTTTCATTATGGAATAGAAGGGACTAATCTTTTCTCTCATTTTTCATTATTGCAGTATTACTCATGACGCACCCAACATATCCTACCTCACTACGAACATATGTCATTACAATTTTCACCAATATATCTATGTACGTGAGTCATAATACCCATTAATAATAATTTTAATGTCTAAGGGACAATACACACATCCACAGATAGGACCATCCAATGACACTTAGAAATGTAGATTTCTTACAGGTGGGTCTCATTCTCATAATATCCTCATGGAAATTACCAAGGTCATACACCATGAGAAGGTTCCTCAAAGTCCTATGAGTCCCCACCCCTAATATCCTGTATCATTTGTGTCCCTTAAAATGATATCATCCATCTATAGAAAATATATTCATAAATAGTGTCATATAACTTTCGAGTTCTCCTCATAATAGGGATCAAATATAACCTTTTAGTGTGACAACTACTCTTAGGACATTATCACATATAATGTCACGCAGAAGAACAATCATGATATGATAAGGAGTTTACTAATATCCATCCAATGAATACAAGTTTATCATAAAGTAAAAATAAGTTGGTTCTAGGGCATCGACTCCAACAGACTCCCATTTTCACTGGATCCAACTACTAAAAATTTTTAGTCCTCTAGCTCTCACATGATATTCAGGCTTCTATTGAGGTAGGCCTTTAGTCAAGGGGTCTGACACATTCTCTTATGTAGATACTCTGCTCACTGCAACTTTACCCCTTTGATATAAATTCCTCAAGAGGTGATAATTTCAGAGTATGTGCTTTGTCCATTGATGTGACATTAGCTCTTTTTCAAGAGAGACCACTGTAGTATTATCACAATACAATGTGATAGTGTCTTTAATTCTTGGTACCACATCAAGATCCTGGAAAAAGTTCCGAATCTAGACAAATTCCTTGGATGCATAATAAGCTTCTATATACTCAGGCTCCACTGTAAAATTAATGATTATTGGCTACTTTGTACTCTTCCATCACACAACTCATCCATTGAGATATAAAACATATCCCGATTGAAACTCTAGATCATTCTAATCTATCTGATAACTAGCATCAGTATACCTATGATGAAAATATCCTTGTCTCCACCATACACCTGGAACATATCCTTAGTTCTACTCAAATACTTAAGGATAGTCTTAACAGGAGTACAATGTTGTTCTCATGGATCTTCTTGATATTTGACTACCATGATCAGTGCATAGGAAACATCAAGTATAGTACATAACATGGAATACATGATAGATCATATCACTGAAGCGTATAAGATCTTTATCATTCTATATTTCTCCTGTTGTGTATGGGGACACATTTTATTAGAAATATGTAAACTATGTGACACTAGAACCAATCAACTATTGAATTTTTCCATAATAAATCTCTCTAGTATCCGATCCATATATGTACTTTGAATTAGTTCAAGAAGACTCTTGGATCTATCACAAATGATCTTGATCCCTAGAATGTAGGTTACTTCACTGAAGTCCTTCATGGAGAAGCACTTGTTCAAACAATATTTAACTGGATGTAAGTATGGTATTTCGTTTTCAATAATTAATATGTCTTCAACATATACTACTAAGATAATGACCGCATTCCCATTAATCTATTTGTAAACACATGGATCTCATTTGTTCTTAATGAAACCAAATTCCATTATGGATTCATCAAATTGAATATTCCATGACTTGGATACTTGCTTCAATCCATAAATAGAACTTTGAAACTTTCAAACAATTTTGGAATCACCTTGTGTCAAAAACCTTATGGTTGTGTCATATATACATATTCCTAAGGGATCCCATTAAGGAATTAAGTTTTGACATCCATTTTACAAATAACATAGTCATGGTAAACTACTATAGAAATAATGATTCTTATGGATTTAAACATGGAAATTGGTGAAAAGGTTTATTTAATGTCAATTACTTAATGCTGTTTAAAACCTTTAGCCAATATCCTTAATTTATAGGTTCTTACTATACCTTCCATTTCTAGTTTATTATTGAATACCCATTTACACCCAAAAAATCTTTACATCAACTGGTGAATCGAACAGAACCCAAACCTGGTTCTAATACATGGAATCCATCTCATAATTCATAGATTCTATCCAAATTACAACCTCTGATCTCTCTACTTCCTCCTAGTATGAGAGAGTTCCATAATTTTACAATAATAATTAGTCACCATCCTCAGTGACTAGAAAACCATATCTCTCTAGTTCCCTTACCTCTATTGAGATCCTACATAGTACTTGTGTTTCAAGAACTACTTATTCTATGGGGACCTATGGAACTTTTTTCTATTCCAACTCCTATGTATCTTGAGCATCAACTTCATCTAAGTCAATCTTGCTCCCACTATCCTTTTTGAGGATGTGCTCCCACTCAAGAAAGACAGCTTTTCTGGAAACAATCACTTTCTAGTCTGAGGGGTTATACAGGTAGTATCTCTTTACTTCATTGGGATACCCAATAAATAAAAACCTCATGCCCCAGGGTGTTAGTTTATTTATTTAGAAAGATTCATGATTGTCTAACAATAGTTTGTCAGTATCCTCATTGACTAGAAACCATATCACATTTGTTCTCTTACCTCTCGTGAGCTCCTACGTAGTACATGTGTTTCAGAAACTACTTCTTCCTCAGGGACATATGGATCTTGTTCCTGTTACAAATCCTATGTATCTTGAGCATCAAATTTATCGAAGTCAATCTTTCTCCCACTATCCTTTTTGAGGATGTGCTCCCTCTCAAGAAAGACTGCTTGTCTGGAAACAATTACTTTCTTATCCAAGGGGTTATATAGGTAGTATCCCTTTGTTTACTTGGGATACCCTATAAATATACACCTCATGCCCTGGGGTTCTAGTTTGTTTCTTGATAAATCCTTAACAATTACCTCACATCCCCATACACATGTATGTGACAAAATGGGTTTCTTTTCACTCTATAAATCAAAGGGAATTCCATTTTTCTCCTTTGTTCGAACTTAGTTTAATGTATATACTGCAGCTTGTAATGCATATCCCTAAAAGGAGGATGGAAGATATGCATGACTCAACATCAACCTTACTAGGAACAACAAGGTGATTTTCCTCCTTTCACCAACACCATTACACTATGGTGTATAAGGTGGAGTGAGTTGATATAGAATCCAAAACTATCACAGAAAGTCGATGAACTCTTGGTTAAGATATTCTCCCCCTTGATCTGATAGAAGCTTCCTTATCTTATTATGAATATGAATCTCTAATTCATTCTTGAATTCCTTGAATTTCTCAAAGGACTCAGACTTATACCCTATCAATAAAATATAGTCATATCAACTCAAGTCATTACTAAAATTTAGGAAGTAAGAATATCCACTTCTAGATTCTTCTAGAAATGGTTCACACACATCAGTGTGTACCAATACTAGAAGCTCTGAAACCCTTTCACCCTATACAAAAATAGTGGTTTGGCCATTTTACCTTGTAAAAAATCATTAAACCTATCATGTTATTTTAGATCAAAAGATTTTAAATAACAATATTGATAGAGTTTTGTCAAATGCTTCCCATTTATATGACTGAGAGAGTAATGCCACAACTGGGTGTTATATGAGTCATGTGAACTTGATTTGTTATCAATTTCCCATAGTTGGGTTTTGTAATTTAATACATGCATATTTTTATTTAAATGCACTATACCATAACATATGTTGTCTTTATAAAATAAACAACTTTTTTTCCAAACTTGAAAGTAAACCCATCTGTATCCAAAATTGATATAAAAATTATGTTTTTGGTAACACTAGGTATAAAATAACAACCACGTAAAACCAAAAATAATTATCATTGGAAATGTGAGGTGGTAGTCACCAACGAAAAAAGTTTCCATCATCACACTATTGGTAGCTCGCAGATCCAACTCTCCTATATAAATTTTTTATAATCTACTTGGTTCATAAGTTTGAATATAGATGTGATAACCACAAGCTATATCTAATAGAAAATGTATAGAAATGGGGATATTTCTCTTGATAATGAATGCAACTTTGGCTTCCCCTTTCCAATGGTTGCATTTCCTCTTCTAGTGGATTGACTTACCACATGAAAATCATACTCCGTCCCTTTCCCAACCCATCCTTTGGATATTTTTCTTCTTCGCTGGATAGTGCTCGGTGCTTGTATACTGTTTATGAGTCTTAGGCCCCTTTACCTTTTCCTTCATCTTCCTATTCACCATAAGGACTTTTGTTTTTTTACGCCCACATCCTTATCCACATGGAGAATTAAAGTAAGAATTTCCTATAGACTCTTATAATTATTACTTGTATTATAATTCAAAATAAAACTAGATAAGATCTTGTGCGATGATGATAGTATGAGATGTGTATGAAAATAATCCTAAAATTTAATTTCTACGATGTCCAGATGCTCAATATAGCCAATATGCTTGACTACATGTGGCCCAGTTGGCACATGATCTCCAAGATTAGTGGTGAACAAAGTGTTGGAGATCTCATAAATCTCTTATCTCACCATCTCTTGATAGATATCCTAAAGGTGATACATCTTCCTATAAGCATACGTTTCCTCATGTTTCGTCAATAGCTAATTGGTCATGAATGATAGCATGAGGCACTGAACATCTATAGAATCATTTCGATGTTTCTCATATATAGAGAGATCCTCATCACTCACCTCATTTCTAGGTGAAAATGGTAAAAGTTATTCCAACACATATAGTTTTATTTCATTGTGAAGGATGACCTGAAGGTGCCGTTTCCACTCCTAGAAATTTGTGTTGGTGAGAAGGTTTTCCTTCTCAATTATGGATTGCTACAATGTGTATGATTTTATTTTTTAATTTTATTTCAACAAATGTGATGAACTGAGTTTTAGTACTTTATCTGATAAAATTGGGACAAGTAAATAAATAAATATTTATTAGTCTCCTATTATTTTTTCGAAACCCAATATCCCTCACCATTGGATTCAGAATATCATGTTTCTTAGATATTCTTGTAGAAAGGATCCATATTTCCCTTCAAATTAACCAAAATTTGGCTGGTCAATAAAATTGAAAGGTTTTAGGCAGGTATTCTAAATACCAACTGCATTAACTCGCAGCTCATTGATCCATTGAGTGAACTCCCCAATCATAAAATCCTTAATTTTGGATTTCCTCAACCTTTTCCTCTCTATTACACAAAGTGATTCTTTGGTAGTGAACCCTTTATGTAAACTAAGTCAATTTAACCAAAAAACTCAATTTATAATTCCTTGATAATTTAAAGCACATCGACATTGGCTGGTCAAGTACTTTGAATTATGGTTCGATTCAAACTGAAGTAATGGTAGACTATACTAACTTACAATTTTATGGAGGTATTTTATTCTTTTTTCATAAATTTCCATTTATTTTCTTTTCGCATGCTTGTTAACATTATGTGGTATAATATTAAGAGATTAACCATGTATTATATAATATTTACATATAATCCATTTTATTTTAGTTCCATCTTGCTTTCTTGTTAATTCCTTGATTATGTGATTGCAACAAAACATACATAATGAATAACCATACAACAGATATAAATAAAATAAAGGGAATGATCATGAGATTGTTCTAATGGTTAGTTTCTCTAGTGATTTATAAACTAATAGATGACCTAGGGGAGAAACCGCTTGAACTAATTGGGTTCGTGTTTACAGCTTTCCACATATCCATCTTTGTATCTACTTGGATTGGTTTTGCCTCATCTTTTAACTTGAACCACATCCTCTAGCATGGGATCTCCATCCATTACATATTCTTTTACTCACACATAGGTGAGGGGTAAACATGGGTTTACATAAAAGAAACCATGGGCACATAGAAATTTCATATTAATGTGGTGAGAAGGCATGCTAGCTAATAATTTAATTTAATAAATTAAAAGGAAACCAATCACATAAAAAATGTCTGGTCTAGCTCATGATCATCCACATACATACAAAAATATTTATGTATATAAAAAAACCAACATTCAATTTTTTATCTTTCTTATTTAAGATGAATCGTGCTCAAATCGATTAATTATTAGCTTTAATTAATAAATACTTTTATCTTAAACCTTTTCTGATGTTCCTTTAGATTCTCATCCATTATAATTTTAAATAAATTAATAAATTCATTTAAAATTAATTGTGTACATAACTTGTACCTTGGAGGTAACCCAGTGAATACCCATCCAGAACTACCCATCATGTATTATAATTGTATACACTTTATTCTTTGTGACATATAACTTGAACATATAATTATAACTATAATACAACTCATACATGATGTGAAAATCTTGAATATTATGCGGAAATTAATAAAACTCTCACACACACACACATATATATGTCTGTATTTATCAAACACCTATCACATGTTGTGTCCCATATTTATACCCACACGATTGTACCTGTCTTAAGGGTTACATAATAAAATAATAAATTTTAAATATGCATAATAGGGAAAAAGTACACTGCATGTACCATCATCGCCATGTTGAATCCGCGTTACATGGTCATTGGTCGGCTAAGCCGTGTATGGGATACATGGCCCAACTATAACCTAAAAGGAACTACATGCTATGTCTTGTAGGCCTCATGGCATGTAGTCCGGTTGACTATGCACCAATCTGTCTCGGTCAACATGCAATGTAAGAATTAAATACACCAAGTGTCATTAATTCACCTGGGTTAAGTAACTGTCAAACTAATCCTGATGCATTGAACAGAACTACATGTAGTGTAGATCCGAATACATGGAGTTTACTTCTATATTAACAGGGTAGAACCCTTTTCCCCTCCGGATGAGTTCCTTGATTTAATTTTAATCAAAAAATTAACCATTTCTATTAGATATGTGAGAAATGATAGAGGAAGAATAGATCTCTTTATTCAGATTAAAAAGAATGATTAAACTTGAATTGAAAAACTGAATTATTAAATCATAAATCGTAATTTAGTTATTGAAATAATTATAAACAATAATATTCATTCTCTCAAACCAGCTGTATGTTCCAGGCATTGCGGAAACATGGGGGGGGGGGGATGGCGCCTAACTTTACAAATTTCCATTATCGATGAAAAATCTGAGATCTAGTGACAACAAACATCATGATCCACAGAATTGAATCAAATAAAAAAAAAGGAATAAAACCTGAAACTGAGAGTAGAGGATCAACATATATATTTTTATTATTAATTTAATTAAATAAGAATTACCTTCAAGCTGATTTCTTCTTCATTTATGTGTTCAGACATAGATCTACTGGTGTACTATCATTGAGTTATAGAGATCAAGGATAAATATCCTCTAGTGGTGATCCACACATGTTCTAAATATCCCTGGACATCGCTGAAAAAGTCTCTGAGTACTAGCATGATAGAACCTTGTGCTTGCGATGTCTGCCTTCGATCTCCTTAGGAACCACTTCCAAATCATTCTACTTGATCTGGTGGAAGAGGATCTATCTCATTCTTGAGAGTGTTCTTGGAGAGGTATGAACTCTCTAGTCATTATAGATTTTCTTCAATTTTTTGTTCACAACACAATCATGTGTCACTTGGCTAGTGCATGGATAATAATAGAATAATATATATGGGTATTTAATTCACTAGGGTAATAATAAATTTTTTTCACAAGTTACTTAATTATTCTTTTTAATCCAAGTGGAACACCTCATGTCAAATAATAATAGTAACATTTTTATTTTCTAACATGCACTTAACTTTTGATTTATAATTAAATATTATTTACTCAAATAATATTCGATATTATTATTTCTCACTAGACCATTTACCCAGTCCGCCAATCCTCCACCATATTTACTGAACCTTGAATAATGACTATTTATTTATTAAATAAATATCACTACATTATTCTTCAATAAATATATAAATATTATATTCACTAAATAGAAAATAAATATTTATTAATTATTCTGCCCAAAATATATTTTCTTGAATAACTAGTGTCAAAATAAATGTAATGAGGCATCTATGAATAATTATTAAACCACAAATAGGAATAATATTTATTCCACTTGTTAAATAATAATAAATAATATATTATTTAACTAATATATTTGATACACTTAGTGTGTGACCCTCTAGGCCTTTTTCCTAGTAGAATTAGGCAGAGTATCCCAAATCCTCGGGTTAACATCTAGCAACACACGAAGGCCCCCATAGAGAAAGAAGTTAATGCTTCAATGACATGTCACCTCATACAAATTCTTATCATGTAATATAATCCATTTGTATTGATATCTCCAATCAAGAAGGTTTCATGCAAGTTCCATCAACCATTGTGCTCCATTTCTCATTCTTTGACTTTTCGGAAGTTGAACTTGCCTATAGAACACCAGGCCCATGTATTTTTTTAGGTTATATAATTTCCATCAAAGGGAATAAGATATAAAATTTCATTACGGAATAGAATAAACAAATCCTTTCTCTCATTATTCATTAATACAGTATTACTCGTGACGTACTTAGCATATCCTACCTCACCGTGAACATATGTCCTTACAGTTTATGCCAATACATCCAAGTGAATGAGTCATAATACCCACTAATAATAATATTAAATTCTAAGGACCAATATACACATCTGAATATTGGAACATCCAATGATACTTATAAATGTGGATTTCATATTGTCAGGTATTGTTATCATAATATCCACCTAGACATTAACAAGGGAATACACCAAGAGAAGGTGCCTCAAAGTCCTCTGAGTCTCCAAAACTGATAGCCTATATCATTTGTGTCCATTTAAATGATATCATATGGATATAGAATATATATTCAAGAATAGTTTCAGGACACTTCCGGGTTCTCATCATAGTTGGGATCCACTATGACCTTTTAGTGCGACAATTACTCTTTGGACATTATCACATACAATGTCATGCAGAAGAACAATCATGATGTGGTAATGTGTTTATTAATATCTATCCAATGAATACATATTTATCATAAAGTACAAATAAGTTGGTTCTAGGTAACCAAATCTAACACTCCTAGGGGTTCTCATAGTTTTACAAGAATCAAGTACAATATTTTTAACAAGTTCTTCGGTATATTTAGCCTGATTTAAGAAAATACCCTTTTTTATTTAATAAATTTTTAAACCAATAATAAAATTCAATTCCCATATTGGGATCATATCAAATACATTTTACATTAATTTTTAAAACTCATTACTTATTTTATCATTTGTATAACCAAAAATAATATCATCAACATAAATCTATATAATCAATATTTCAGTTGAAACTCTTTTTATAAATAAGGTTGGATTAACCTTACTTTTAACAAAATAATTTTGAATTAAAAAACCGAGTTATTATTTCTTAAAAAGACTTATGAGATTTCATAAGACCAAAAAGAGACTTAGATGGTTTGAAAACATGATTTTGAAATTCCTCATTTTTGGAAACATGTTGTTGTTTAACATAAACCTATTCTCAAATAACACCACTTAAAAAGTAACTTTTTTACATCCATATGAAAATGTTTAAATTTTTTAAAACTTTTCAAATATAATAAAATATTAATGGATTCTAGTCTAGAAACTGGTGAAAATTAATCATCAAAATCAATACCTTCTTTTGACAATATCCTTGGGAAACTAATATTGCCATATTTCTAACTGTATTCCCAGATTCATCTAGTTTGTTTTAAAAAATCTGTTTGGTTCCTATATAAATCTTGTCTTTAGTTAACTTAACAAGATTCAAAAATTTATTTATAACAAACTATTCAGGTTCATCATACATGAAATTAACCCGATTAGAAACTTTCAAATTATCTTTAATATTAACAGGAAAAAATTAGCTACAAAGGAAAATTTTTCACATAAATGTAATTTTTTTAGTTCTAATTCCAGATTCAAAATTTCCTATAACATTGTACAAAGTGTGATCTTTTTTAGTTTTCCAAATTGAAGGATGATATTGAGAAGAGATGTGCTACCCCTCAACTAATGAATCATTACTTTTAGGTCTGTCTTCATCAAAGTTAAATTAATTAAATTCATTAAAATCTTTATCATTATCAATATAATCATTACTCTATTTAACATTATTTTCAATATATTTAACATGAACATATTCTTCCATTATCATAGTCATTTTATCATATTCACTATAATTCTTAATAATATTAGAGTAGGACAAAAATATACCTTACTTTTTGGATCAAACTTTTCTAGATTATCTTTAGTTTTTAAAATATAAAGAGTACATGCAAAAACATTAAAATAAACAATTTTGGATTTCTTTTTATTAAATAGTTTATTTGGAGTTTTCTTTAGAAATGGTTTGATGTAAACTCTATTTAAGATATAGTAACAAATATTAACATATTAATCCCAAAAATATTTGGGAAGGTTGAATTCATTAAGCATTGTTATTATAATTTATTTAATATTTATATTTTTTCTATTTACAATACCATTATATTGTGGTGTTATAAGGGAAGAAAATTTAGGAAAATATCCATTAGTTTCATAGAATTTTTCAAATTTAATTTTTACAAACTCTCCTCCTTTATCAATTCTGATAGGAGAAATTAAGTGAACATTTTAATTTTTAATTTTCTTACAGGAAGTAACAAATTTGTTTAATGTTTCAATTTTATGTGACAATAAAATAGTCCAAGTAAATATAATTAAATCATCAATAATTAAAAAAAATATCTTTTAGATCCTAAATTAGCTGTTCTCATGGGTCTAAAAAGATCAAGATGTAGCAGTTTTATGAATCTATCAATATTAACCATATTTATAGATCTAAATGATTATTTTTGTTTCTTACCTTTTATACAAGAATTTCATACATGATACTTGCATGAAATGAACTTTGGAAGTTTCAGAACCTATTCATGCTTAGCCAGCTTGTAAAACTATCGAAGATGAACATGTCCCAACCTCTTGTGCCAGAGAACGTGATCTGTATCTACAACATTTAATAATTTTACATTCTATTGGGTTAGTTCTAAAAAATCAACAGAATATATATTTTCTTTTTGTATTAGCATAAAATAAACCATTATTATCTTTATAAACAATACAATTTTTTATCTACATATTTTCCATTGATTCCATCATCATAATTTTGTGATATTCTAATTAAGTTGTGTTTTAATCCCTCTACAAAAATTTACTTCAAAAATTATAATAGAAGTTGATATACCTACTTCTCTAAAACCATTAACCATACCTTTAGAGTTTTCATCGAAAGTGATAGTACCTCGATCACACGAGTTAAAAGAAAAGAAGTTATAAATTTCACTAGTCATGTGCCTTGAGCACCCACTATCCATATACCATGTAAATTTGGAACTCTTCAGATAGGTTTCCTACAAAACAAATGAAATAGATGGTTCTTTTGGTACCTAGACTAGTTTGTGTCCAACTGGATTAGTGGAAAAAGATTTAAGTACCCAATCGAATTTGATACAAGTATTATAGGGTAATTTGGAAGACATTTTTTTTGAAATAAAAGTCTTAGTATAGCCTAATGACTGAGTATACCTTAAAGAAAATTTGTTTTCATAATTCCCATTCAAGTTACAATTAAAGTAGGCGACATTTGAAATATTTCCATTTACGACTTTAACAAAAATAGTTCTAAACAAATTATAAATATTATTATCATATCAACAACCCTTTTTATGATATTTTGTTTTGTTCATAGCCATTATTTTATCAAATTTCTCTTGGCCTTGAAAAAATATAGATAAAGTTTCCTTTGATCGAGTAATTTCTTTTTTACAGTTTTCATTCTATTTCTGAATAACTTATAGGTCATCCCAACCTTTTAAATTTGGGAATGATCTATTATTTTTCATTTTATTATTTTCATTTTTAAAATTATTACAATACCTTTCAATTTTATCTAAATATTTTCAAGCTAATGTAAATCTTATGTTTTAAAATTCATCAATTTTTGACACAAAATATTTTATTCTCATTTCCTCAATTTTTAACTTTTAACAGTTCAACAACTACATACTTTTTCTCTTCTATATTACTTAAAAAAGAATCATTCAATTTTCTATTTTCTTCTTTAATCTTCTTTTATTATCTTTGCAGTTCTCTTTATAATTCATCCATTATCAATATGTCACTTTGGAATTTTTTATTTTGAGAAGTTAATTATTTAAATTAATTTTCAATATCATTTTCATATCTAGAACTATAATTATTTTCTGAGTATACGTCATTTATAGTAGTATCCATCAAAAATAGGTTTGTAAATTCTTTTTCAATTTTAGAACCAAAATCACTTGAATCTGACTCTTCTATACAACTCAAACCTACATGATATGACTTTCTTTGTTCCCTCCATTATTTATTGTCATTTACTTCTTGTATTAATTTAGGACAACCTAATTTTTTATGACCTTTTTTTCTACACTCATAACATATTTAATCAGAAACATCATATTTACTATATTTACCTCTTTTATTACCCTTTATATAATCCTTTTTAAAATATATTCTAGGATGCTTCTTAAATCCTTTCTTACCCTTAATGTACTTTTAAACACATTTGGGGAAATTTTCAATTTAATTCTTATCAATTTTTTGTAAATCATAATTATAAGAATTGGTAATAACATATATATTTGACTTAAATGTTATACCTTTCCTTTTATCATGGTCCTCAACATTGTCAATCTTCATTTAATTCTCATATAGAAGAAGTGATCCTATCAAATCATCCATAGAATATTTAGTAAAATATTTTTTTTCTTCAATAACATCTTTCTTTGAATGTCATCTATTGCATAAGGCTTGAAGTATTCTTTCAATGAGAGATTCGTTCTTCATGGTATCTCCGAAATCAACAATGTTGTTTAAAATTTTGGTGAATCTATTGTACAACTAATTTGTGCCTTCTTGACCAGTCTTCCCGAGTTCTTAAAATTCAGCTCAATGTATACCTAGATTGGTTCTCTAAAACTTTTTAGTTCCTTGATGTGTGACTTTTAAAGTCCTCCAAATTCTAGAACCATTATTGTTTTATGAAATATGACTATACATATTTTTACTTAGAGATAATTATAAGTAATTCATAACTTTTTCATTTAAAACACATTTTGGAGCATCATTACCAATGAGAGTTTTTAAATCAACTTCAGGAAATTTATATATTTCTGACATTATAACCCAATAATCAAGACCTATATTTTTAATAAATACCTCCATTATGTCTTTCCAATAGACATAGTCATTTCCATTGAAGTGAGGTGGTCTGATGGGATTCAACATCTCAAAATTTTGATTATCCATAACAAAGAATTGAATATTTTCCTTAGACTTTTAAATCTAGGATAATGGTTAGTTCAGAAATAAATAGTGAAAAATTTAAAACCAAATACTTAAAAAGGAACCACCCTATGATACCAATTGTTAGGTCCCTTTGTATGGTTTTATTGACTATAGGGGAGGTGAATAATACTTTTGATTTATAAATATAAATTCTAATTTATCATAGTTATATCTGTTAGAGTTTGTTCCCTAGAACCAACTTATTTATACTTTATGATAAACATGTATTCATTTGAGGGATATCAATAAACTTATTATCACATTATGATTGTTATTCTGTATGAAATTTTATGTGATAATTTCCTAAGAGTAGTTGTCACGCTAAAAATTCAAAGTGAATCCCTACTATGATGAGAACCCATAAGTTCCATGAAACTAATGTTGAATATGTATTCTATGGATGGATGATATTTTTTGAAGGGACACAAATGATACAGGCTATTAGGGGTGGTGACTCATAAGACTTTGAGGTAACTTCTCATTTTGTACGCCCTTTGTAATGTCTAGGAGAATATTATAATAATGAGACCCTCTAGTAGGAAATCTACATTTAGAAGTGTCATTGGATGTTCTTATATGCAGACGTGTGTATTAGTCCTTCGACTTTGAGATTATTATTAATGGGTTTTATGAATCATGCACTTAGATGTATTGGTGAAAACCGTGATGACATATTTTCGTAGTGAGGTAGGAAATGTTGGGTGTGTCATGAGTAATACTGCATTAATGAATAATGAGAGAAAGGATTTGTCCCTTCTATTCTATAATAGAAGTTGATATCTCATTCCCTTTGATGGAAATAATGTATCCTAAAAAAATCAATGACCACGGTGTTCTATAGGCATGTTTAATTTTCGGGAAATAAAATAATGAGAAATTGAGCACATCGGTTGATGACACTTGCATGCAACCCACTTTATTAGAGATATCGAGACAAAGGGATTATAGTACATGGAAAGCATTCATACGAGGTGACATGTCATTGCGGTGTTAACTTATTTCTCTAGGGGTGCCTTGGAGTGTTTCTAGACGCTAAACTTGGACTTTGGGCTGATTCGCCTAATTCCACTAATAAAGAGGCATAGAGGGTCATACACTAAGTTTATCCATTATCTTAGTTAAATAATATATTATTTATTATTTAACAAGTTGAATAAAGATGATTCCTAGTTGTGGTTTAATAATTATTTATGGATGCCTGATCATATTTATTCCGACACTAGTTATTTGGGAGAATATATTGTGGGAAGAATAATTAATAAATATTTATTTACTAGTTAGTTAATATAATATTTATAGGCGAATAATGCAGTGATATTTATTTAATAAAAAATTATTCATTATTCAAGGTTCAATAAATATGGTGGAGGACTGGGGGACCGTGTTAAGGGTCAGATGAGAAATAATAATATTGAATATTATTTGATTAAAATATATTTAATTATAACTCAAATGTTAAGCAGATGTTAGGAAATAATAATGTTTTTGTTATTATTTGACATGGCGGTTTTGTTAGGATTAACAAAATAATTAAGGCACTTGTGAAAATTATTTATTTTTACCCTAGTGAATTAAATGCACGATTATATTATTCTCTTATTAGACAAGAAATAACCAGAGATGCCGATTGTGTTGTGCACAATGAATTGGAAAAAAGTTTTAAAGCCTAGATAGTTCATCCCAATCCATGAATGCTCTCAAGAAAGAGAGTGAACCTCCCCCATCGGATCAAGTAGAATGATTTGCAGGCAGTTCTCAAGGTAATCAAAGGCGGACATCGCAAGCGCAATGATCTTTAGTGCTGGCACTTAAGGACTCATTCGACAATGTCTGGAGAAACGTGGAACATGTGTGGATCACCGCTAGAGGAGATCTACCCTTGATCTCTACAACTCAATGATGGTACACCAGAAAATATGTTTCCGAACACATCAATGAAGAAAGAATCATATTGGCGGTAATTCTTATTTAGTTAAATTAATTATAAACAAAATATGTTGATCATCTCTCTCTTGGTTCCCAGTTTCTATTACTTTATAATATTTCCTTGATTCAATCTATGGATACTGGTGTTCATCATTGTATTGATCTCATATTTATCATCTATTATAGAAAAAGAAAAGTTGGGCACCGTCCCATCCTCACTTCCACTGCACCCGGAACCTACAAGTGGTATCAGAACAAGGAATATTATTGTTTATAATTACTTAAATAATTAACTGATGATTTACGCTTTAATAATTTAGTTTTTCAATTAAATTTTAATCATTATTTTTAATCTAATTTATGATATATATTATTCCACTATCACTCCTCATATATCTAATAGAAATGATTAATTTTTTGATTAAAATTAAATTGAGGAACTCATTCGGAGGTGCCAAGGATTCTGTCAAGGTAACACATAAATACACACCATGTAGTCAGATATACATGTTGTGTTGTTTGGTTTAACACATCCGAAGTAGTTTAGAAATTACTCAACTCTTGTAAATGAATGAAAAGTAGTGTGTTTAATTCTTAAACTGCATGTTGACTAGGATAGACTGGCGCATGGTCAGCCAGACTACACGCCGTGTGGCCCACTGGACATGGTGTGTAGTCCCTTTCAGGTCAGCGATGGGTCGTGTATCCCATACAAGGATTAGTTGAATGGTGACTATGTAACACGGAGTCAACATGGTGTGTGTACTACTAAACACACCATGTACTCAAAAATTTCTGAAGTAGGCCTCACACACCAAGTCCAAAGGTGTGTACTTCAGATAGATGGTGAAGGTAGTACACTCCATGTAGATCAGATCGACATTCCATGTACTTTACCAATTTATAAATAATTAAAACTTGAATATTTTCATAATTTTTAAATATTTATATCATTTATAAGTCATATTACAGGTTGTTACACTAAGTGCATTGAATCCTATCACAAGGATGAAAATCCATGCAATTTTTGTAATCATCCTTTAAGTACACGTCATGAAAATACACTATAAGTCATGTATTCCATATGTCACAAGAGTAAAACTATATATGAGCATAATAATTGTTGGGTAGGTTTCGATGAGTATTCACAAGTTTACCTCCAAGGTACACGTTATGTACATGGTTAATATTAAATGAATTATAATTTGTTTAAAATTATAATTAATGAGAATCTCAAGGAAATTTATAAAAGGATTAAGATGGAAGGATTGATTAATTAAAGATAATAATTAATCGATTCAAGTGTAATTTATCTTAAATAATAATTATTAATGAATTGTATTATATTTTTATTTATTTCATAAATTTGTTGCATGTGTGTGGATGATAATGAGCTAGATCAAGACTTTTGTATGCGATTGGTTTCCTTTTAATTTATTAAATTAAATTGTTGGTATGCATGACTTATATTCTTGTTAATATGCAGTACCTACATGCCTGTGATTTCTTTTAGGTATACCCCCTTTTATCCCTCACCTTCATGTGAGTAAAAGAATATGTAATTGATGGAGCTCCCAAGCTAGTAGTGGTTGTTCAAGTTAGGAGCTGAGGTGAAACCAATCCAACAAGATACAAAGGTGGATTGGTGGAAAGCTATAAACATGAACCTAATTGGTTCAAGGTGTTTCTCCCCTAGGTGAGTGGTAAGGTTATAAACCACTAGATAAAAAAACCATTAGAACATTCTCATGATCATCTCCTATATTATATTTCTATCGGTTGTATGTTTATTCATTATGGATGTTTTGTCATGATCACATAATTAATGAATTAACATGAATGCATGAAGGAACTAAAATAAAATGGAATATGTGTAAATATTATCCAATGAATGGTTAATAACTTAATATTTTCCCACTTAATATTAACAAGAATGTGAAAATATAATAAATGAAAATTTACACATTAAGAATAAATCCATTAATAAAATATTAAGTCGGTATAGCCTTCCATTACTTCAGTTAGAATCGAACCATAGTTTAAAGTGCTAGAACAACCAAATTTGATGTGTTTTAAATTGTTGGGGAATTTTAATTTGAGGTTTTGGATTGAATTGACTTAGTTTACATAAAGGGTTGACTGATAAAGTAGGATTTTCTGTGACTGAGAGGCAATGTTTGAGGAAATCCAAAATTTGGGATTTCTGGATTGGGTAGTCCACTCAACAGATCAAGGAGCTATGAGTTAATGGAGTTGGTTTTTGGAATGACTAACTAATACCTTTCAAATTTCTTGACCAAACAAATTTGGGGTAATGTGAAGGGAAATATGGATTCTTTCCACTAGAATGTCCAAGCAACAAGATATTTAGAATCCAATAGTGTGGGCTATTTGGTTTTGATAAAATAGTGGGAGACTAATGAATATATATTTATTTACTTGTTTTAATTTAATTAGATAAAGTAGTAAAACTCTATACATATTATTTGTAGAAATGACTTTGAAAATGACATTAAGAATATCGTTGTGATCTATACTCAATAAGGAAAACCTTATCACCGGTACTAATTTTCAAGAGTGGAAAAGGTGACTATAGTTTATCCTTCACCATGAAAGGAAACTGTATGTGATGAATAAAACTTTACCAGTTACACCTTTAAATGAGGCTAGTGATGAAGAGATCTCTGTGTACGAGAAATATGTATGTAAATGATACTACAGATATTCAGTTCCTCAATCTATAATCCATGAACAATGATCTCTTGAATAAACATAAAGAAATGGATGCTTATAGAATGATGTCTCACCTTCAAAATCTTTATCAAGAGAAGGGGATACAAGAGAGGTATAATATCTCCAATGCTTTGTTCACCACTAATCTTAGAGATTCTACACCAACTAGGCCATATATAGTCAAGCTTATTGGCTATATTGGGCATCTAGACATCTTAGGTATTACATTCCTGGATGAGTTGTGTACATATATCATACTAGCATCCCTACCCAGGACCTTATCTAGTTTTATTTTATATTATAAAATGAGAAATAATGATAAGATACTATCAGAAATTATTACTTCAATTCTACAAGAGGATAAGGAAATGGGGAGTGAAAACCCCTAGTTCTTATGGTGAATAGGATAAGGAAGGACAAGGAAAAGGGACCAAATACTTATAAATGGTCTATATCCCCTAGAAATATCTCACCATGAAGAAGAAGATCCTAAGGTAGGTCAAGGAAAAGGAGGTTGTATGGTTTGAATATGGAAAGTCAGGCCACTGGAAGAGGAACTGCACCAATAGGTAAAGGGAATCCAAAGGTGAATTCGTTATTGAGTGTAATCTTTCCATTTCCACACATTGGGTATTAGATACAGATTTTGGTTCTCACATCTATTTTCAAATGTAGAAACCAAGTAGATTCCAGAAAATTTCAAAATGAGAGGTGGATCTGCGAGCTGCCAATGGTGCGAGGTTTGCTTCTCTTTCAATTAATGACTTCCAACTCACATTACCAACATGAATGATTTTGGTTTTACATGGCTGTTATTATGTACCTAGTGTTACGAAAAACATAATTTTTGTATCTTGTTTGGATACATATGGGTTTAGATTCGTGTTCAAAAATAAAAGTTGTTTCTTTTATAAGGACAACATATTTCATGGTATGACACATTTAAAGAATAGTTTGTAAGTAATAAATTATGAAAACCAGGTGTTGGAAATTGATAAAAAATCAAGTTCACGTGACTCATATAACACCCATTTTTGGAATCACCATCTAGGTCTTGTAAATGATAATCATTTGACAAAGCTCTATCAATATGGGTTTTTAGACTCTTCTAAGCAAAAACCACTTGGTAGATGTCACACTTATTTATAAGGGAAAATTACCAAACGAAAATTTGGTGGATTGGGTGAAAGTTCCATAGATATTCTTGGATTGGTACACAATGATGTGTGTGGACCATTTCAAGTTGAAGATATAGGTGTATATTCTTACTTTATAACTTTTACTAATGAATTTAGTAGATATGGATATATTTACTTGATGAGGTATAAGCATGAGTCCTTTTAGAAATTCAAGGAATTGAAGAATGAAGCAGAGAATCAATTTGGTAAGAAGATAAAGAAGTTTCAATTGGATCGAGGTGAAGAATATCTTAAAAAATAGTTTATCAAATTTTACTGGGACTTTGAGATTATATCTAAACACTCTCTATATTATACACTACAATGTAATAGTGTTAGTGAAAGGATTAACCTTACCTTGTGGTATATGGTAAGGTCAATGATGAGTTATTCGGATCTTCCCTTATCATTTTATGGATATTCATTACAAAATATGATATAAACATTAAATCAATTACCAAATAAGGTGGAAAATAGAATTCCCTTAGAGTTATGGAGTGGAAAGAAACTCCCTTTATTGTATATAGGTGTATGGGGATGCGAGGTGTTTGTTAAGGATTCCTTAGGGAACAAACTAGCACCCCAAGGTATGAGGTGTATATTTACAGGGTATCCCAAGGAAACAATGTGATACTACCTATACACCCCCTCAAACAAGAAAATAATTATTTCCAGACAAACCAAACTTCTTGAGAGGGATCACATACTCAAAAAATATAGTGGGAGCAAGATTGACTTCGAAGAATTTGATGCTCAAAATACATAGGAGTTTGTACAGAGACAAGTTATATAGTTCCCCATGGAAGAAGTAGTTACGGAAACACAAGTACTGCGTATGAGCTCAATAAAGGTAAGGGAACCAGAGAGATATGGTTTTCTAGTCCCTAAGGATGGTGAATCATTATTATTGGACAATGATGAACCTCTATCCAATAAAGAGGTAGTAGAGAGATCAGAACATGCAAGATGGATAGAAGCTATGAATTATGATATGGATTCCAAGTATCGTAACCAAGTTTGGGTCATAGTTAAAGCGCCAGTTGATGTAAATCATGTTGGGTGTAAATGGGTATTCAAGAAGAAACTGTATATGTAAGGTAAAGTAAGTACCTATAAAGAAAGGCTAGTGGATAAAGGTTTTAAAAGACATCAAGGAATTGACTATGATGAAACATTTTCACCAGTTTCCATGTTTAAAACCATAAGAATCATACTATCCATATAAGCTTACCATGAATATGAGATTTGGAAGATGGATGTCAAAACTGCATTCCTTAACCCAAACCTTCTGAAAGTTGTCTATATGAAAAAACCAGAAGGGTTTGTGACACTAGGTGATGTGAAAAGGGTTTTCAAGTTGCATAAGTCCATTTATGGATTGAATCAAGCATACATGTCATGGAATATTTTATTTCATGAAGCTATAAAAGAATTTGGTTTCATTAATAATTATTGTGAGACATGTGTCCAAAATATTTTTAATGGTAATGTAGTAATTATCCTAGTAGTATATGTTGATGACATATTACTTATTGGATATGACATACCAGTATTACAGTCAGTTAATGAATGGTTAAAAAAGTGATTCTCCATGAAGGACTTAGGTGAAGCATCCTATATTCCAAAAATCAAGATCATTAGTGATAGATATAAGAGTCTTCTTAGATTAAGTAAAAGTACCTATATAGAAAAGATACTAAATAGATTTAGTATGGAACAATCAAAGAAAGGATTAGTTCCAGTGTCACATGGTTTACATCCTTCTAAGAAAATGTGTCCCCATACCCAATAGGAGAAAGATAGAATGAGTAAGATCCCATATGCTTTAGTGATATGATCTGTCATGTCTTCCATGTTATGTACTAGAGTTGATGTTTCCTATGCACTGAACATGGGAGGAAGATGTAGGAGAAAAAAATTGGACTTTATTTAAGACTATCCTTAATTATTTGAGAAGAACTAAGGATATTTTCCAAATATATGGATAAGATGAGGATCTTTTCATTAGAGGGTATTCTGATTCTAGTTTTCAAACAGATCAGAATGATCTGATGCCGCAATCGGGATATGTTTTCTATCTCAATGGAAAAGTTATGAGATAGAAAAGTTAAAATCTTCCAGTTGTCACTAATTTTATAGCGGATTCTGAGTATATAGTTTCTTCTGATGCAGCCAAGGAATCCATCTAGATTCAAAAAAAATTCTAGGAGCTGGATGTGGTACCCAACAGTAAATACCCTATCACATTGTATTGTGATAATAATGAAGCGGTGGATCTTGCAAAATAACCAAGTTCACATCAACGGAAAAAGTATATACTCTAGAAGTATCACCTCAAGAGGGATTTCTATCAAAGGGGTGAAGTTGCAGTGACCAGAGTATCCATAGAAGAGAATGTGGAGGGTACCTTGATTAAAGAACTATTTTAGCAGAAGTATGAATATCATGTGAGAGCTAGCAGACTGAAGATAGTTAGAAGTTGGCTCCAGTGAAAATGGGAGTCTGTTGGAGTTGGTGCACTAGAACCAACTTATTTTTTACTTTATGATAAACATGTATTCATTGGAAGGATATTAATAAACTCCTTATCACATCATGACTATTCTTCATCATGACATTGTATATGATAATGTCATAAGAGTAGTTATTTCACTAAAAGTTTATAGGAGATCCTTACTGTGATGAGAACAAAGATGTTCCATAACACTATTTTTGAATATATATTATATAGGAGGATGACATAATTTTAAGGGAAACAAATGATATAGGCTATCAGGGGTGGATACTCATAGGACTTTGAAGTACCTTCTCATGGTGTACGCCCTAGGTAATGTCTAGAATGAAATTATGAGAAAGAGACCCGCCATTGGGAAGTCCACATTTATAAGTGTAATTGTATGTTTCTAACTGTGAATGTGTTTATTGGTCCTTAGACTTTAATAATACTATTAATGGGTATTATGAATCACATAGTTAGATGTATTGGTGAAAACCGTGATGACATATGTTCGCAATGAGGGAGAATATGTTGGGTATGTCATGAGTAATATTAAATTAATGAATAATATGAGAAAGGATTTGTCTCTTCTGTTCCATAATATAAGTTGATATCTCTGACCCTTTTAGGTAAATGATATAGCCTAAATTAATCCATACCATGGCGTTCTATAGGAAAGTTCAATTTCTTGGAAGTCAAAGAATGAGAAATTGAGAACATGGGTTGATGGAAATTGCATGAAACCCTATTGATTGGAGATATTGAGACAAATGGATTATATTGCATGATAATCATTCGTATGAGGTGACATGTCATTGAGACATTAACTTCTTTCTCTATGGGTGACTTGGTGTGTTACTTTGATTTAACCTTATACTTTATAGGCTACTCTACCTAATGCCACTAAGAAAGAGGCCTAGAGGGTCACACACTAAGTGTACCCAATATCTCAGTTAAATAATATATTACTTATTATTTTACAAGTTGAATAAATATTTTTCTTGGTTTCAGTTTAATAATTATTCATGGATGTCTAATCTCATTTATTTTGACTGTAGTTATTCGATAGAATATATAGTGGGTGATATAATTAAAAAATATTTATTTTCTATTTAGTGAATATAATATATATATATATTTACTGTCAAATAATGTAGTAATATTTATTTAATAAATAAAAAGTCATTATTCAAGGTTCAATAAATATAGTGGAGGATTTCTAGACCTAGTTAAGGGTCTAGAGAGAAATAATAATATTGAATATTATTTGATTAAATAATATTTAATTATAACTCTCAAGTTAAGCGCATGTCAGGAAATAATATTGTTATTATTATTATTTGACATGGGGGTTTCTATAGGATTAATAAATTAATTAATGCACTTGTGAAAATTATTTATCATTACCCTAGTGAATGAAATTACTGGTTATATTATTCTCTTATTAGCTAAGAACTATCCAAGAGATGCTGATTGTGTTGTGCACAATGAATTGTAGAAAATATCTCAATCCTATAGAGTTCATCCCTCTCCAAATATGATATCAATAATGAGAGATATCCTCCTTCATAGGATCAAGGAGAACACTTTGGAATCCGTTCTCAAGGTGATCAAGGGAGAACATAGAAAGTGAAAGGATCTTCTACACTAGCACCTGAAGACTCCTTTAGCGGTGTTTGGAGATTCATGGAACACATGTGGATCACCACTAGAGGATATCTACCCTTGATTTCTACAACACAATGATAGTACACCAGCATATTCGTGGCTAAAAGAATCAATGAAGAAATAATCACCTTGGAGAAAATTATTATTTTATTAAATTAATAATAAACAAAATATGTTGATCCTCTATATATTGGTTCTAGGTTTCTAATCCTTTTTTCTATTCCCTTGATTCAATCTGTGGATACTATAGTTCATCATCATATTGATACCAAATTTATCATAGATTATGGAGAAAGAAATGTTCGACACCGTCCTATCTACGCTTACGCTGGGCTCAGAACCTACAATAGCAGTGTAAAAATTGCAGTGGAAATAAAATAGAAAACATAAGATGTTTCTATAGAAGTTCAGATCATCAAGATCCTAGTACTATCTTTAATCTACTCTACTCCTTGAGGAGGCTGGTATGCACTATATCCTTACTTTTGAATGAGAGTAATAACTCGATTATATAATAATACATATGTACCTTTTTCAGACCAGGTTGTATAGATTCTGACTTTTGAATGTGTCCCATCATACCTTCCTTTTTTTGGGTAGGAATAACCAAAAGATCCTTTTAAATGGGAGGAGTAACCCAATGATGGATTTTGGAAGGTAAAATCTTAATCCAGGAATCGTGAGAATAAATAAGTAGTAGGAAATATTTCAATGGAGAAATAATATAAAAAAACATCAAATAACAGCTCGAGAAGATGATGTAGAAATTTGTTTCCACTCATGTTCATTGATCACATTAGTGGTGGAAGATTAAGACAATGAAGATTCCTAGTGATCACAACAGAATAATGGAGGTGAAGGAAATTTCTTTATCAATTCAAGAGCAGTAGAAAAATGTATCAATGTATCATTGGGGAATAAATCATATGCATTGGTACAAGTGTTTTATCCTTGAATCAATGTTCCAAAACATAAAAATAGAGATCTATAGGAGCGTGTTTATTTACAATGTCTGTACAACACTTGTTAGTATTTAATAATAACATAATATGATGGTTACCTTTTATTTTGAAGTCACACTGTAAATAAATCATAATCAGACAAATATTTATTCAGGAAATATTAAAATTAATACTTACTATATGAAGAATAATTATTATTAAACAAATCACAATGTTAAAATATTAAAATAATAAAATAATTCTTCATATAAAACAAATATAATAATAATAGTAAAACAAAGAATCGTATGGAAAAAAATGTGCATGAAAAAATTTCACTAAAAAATTTACAATTAATTTTTAAATAGTGTTTCAATTATATTTAAATATAAAATATTAATCAGTTGAAAATATAAATTATTTTAACAAAATTTAGTAAAATTAGGAAAAAAATTTGGAAATTTTTTATTAACTAACGGTGAGTCATGGCTCACCTTTGAAAATAGAGATCAGTGAGACATTACTCACTATTGGAAATGTCCAATGGTGAAAAAAATAGAGTATTACCTACCATTTCAATTTTAATAAAAAAAATTAAACAAAACTAAAATCATAACCATGCATCTTAACCTCAAGAAGATTCATGAGAAAAATAAAAAAATACCCACTGTTGGATATACCATGGTGATTAAATTACCTACTGTTGGGTTCCAACAGTTTCTTATTGATAAGATATTAAGATAAATAAAAAAGATAAAAATTATTAATAAAAAAATAAAAATTAATTCTAAAAGAAGAAAGGCATAAAACATTTAAACAAAAAGAATCAAAACAACAGATGCTTCTATGCTTCAAAACAATTTTTGAAATAAAAACCATGAAGGTGAAGCATATAAACATAATTAAAAAGATAAAAAAAATAAGAATGAAAATTTAAAACAATTGTAAAACAAAGATAACAAATCACTGAATGAAGAAAGAGGAGATATATTTTTCATGAGGTTGAAGAAAAAATCTGCCAAGGAAAAGAACAACAAGTGGAAACAAATGGTGGGTAAAAAAAGACTCAATGTTGATGATCAATGGTGAGTAAATTTACCTACCATTGAGGATCAACGTCGAGTAAATTTACTCATCATTGATCTCCTGGTAGTGGGTCAGTTATAAACCATTGGGTTCCAATGGTAAGTAAAATTACTCAGCATTGGAATACTTCCAAGAGTGACAAGAATTACTCACTATTGGTAAAAACCAAAGCTGACTCAAATCAATTGAGAAATTATAAATAAAGGCTTCAAAATACAGAGAAACCTAAACACATTGGATAAATAGAAATAAATAGAGGATAGAAGCTTGAAGATGATGAAATCAGAGATGAAATACAGATAATTCTCAAACTAAAAAAGTAACCCAACATGAAACAGAAAATGAATATTCTTGAAGAAGAGTAGAAGAAGAGATAAAGGCTTGGTTAAATGAAATAAGTTGCTTACTAACACCTGTATACTTCATGTTCGAGGATACCAAAGAATATGAGGAACTCAAACCCCTATTATCTCTAGGGAACAAGAAATATAGAGAAGAATAAATAAAATATATCTTGAGATGAAGAAGAAACAAAAGAGAAGATATCATCGATCTAGAGGAGAGAAAGGATCCAGAGAAACAATGCCATCAGTCAGTCTTCTTTATAGGAAACATATTTGAGGATGAAAAATCATTCGAGAGTTTGAAAAGACATGTGAGAGTTCAAAATTATAAACATGGGATAGGAAGAAGATCAGATAAATGAAATGAGGGTAGAGAATATCCAACGGTTGAGATTGAATCTCAGTGAAAATATTTCACCCCATAACAAATCCCACACATGGAGAATGATCAGCATATAATTCAAGATGCATTGAATGAAAGATCAGATGAAAAACACTACACACGCTAAGAGTGCGACTAAAGCCCAACCCATGTGTGCTCTCCCCGGGCCTTATACATTGGCCTGGTCAGTGATATGTGAGTACTATGCTTAACCAAGGTCTAATACGGGACATGATAGTTGGAACTACTCTAAGGATCAAATCCTTTGGGTCCCCTTAAGAGTGTTTTAGGTTTTATTGAGATCATTCACAAATAGCCTTAATTTTTGTGAAAAATTAAAAAAATTAAAAAGAACGAAACAACCAAATATCATAACAAAATATTAAACCATGATATTAAGAAATAATATTTTTGAATAAAATAAGATTTAATTAAATGTTATAAAGTATAATTTTTGAGAAAAATAGACATAAAATAGTTATACACAATTAGAAACACTATCCCTTTTGGAGAAAATAAAGGATATCCAAAGAGATGATGTGGAAATTCAGAAAATGGAGGAATCAATAATAATGGGGAAATACTTGATGTTAAAATTTGATGAGGAAGGAGTCGTAAGATTTGGGTCACAATTATATGTACAATCCTATTCAAATATAAAGAAGTATATTCTAAATAATTCATATGGACCAACCTTCTCTATTCACCTGAGGATCACAAAGAAGTATTGAGATATCTGAGAGCACTATTGGTTGGACAATATGAAGAATCAGACTGTAGAATATACATAAAAGTTCCTTGTATGTCTGTAAGTGAAGGCTGAAAGATAAAGTTCTAAGGGTATGATGATACCATTACCCATACCAACATGGGAATGGGAAAACATAACCATGGATGTTTTCACTAGACTTCCAAATACATCTGGGAAAAATAATTCTATATGGGTCATTGTGGATCATCTTATAAAAACAACTCAATTTATCCCAATTCAGGAGGAATTCTCACTCAATCAAATTGCATGGATATACATCAAAGAAGTAGTGAGGATACATGGAGTTCCACTATCGATTGTACCAATCAATATATGATATTTACCTCCATGTTCTAGAAAATTCTCCAACATGCTCTAAATATCAAGATGAACTTCAGTAAGACTTATCATCCTCAAACTGATGGTCAGTCTGAGTGGACTATTTAGACACTGGAAGAAATGTTGTGAGAATGTTCTATGTACTTCAAAGGAGGATGGGACCAACATAAACCTCTGGTCACGTTCTCTTACAAAAAATATTTTCTACTCAAGCATCTAAATGATCCCATATGAATCCATTTATGGGAAAATATGCAGAACACTGAGATGCTAGGATGAATTCCATGAACGTAAGCTGTTGGGACAAAAAATAGTTGAAGAAATGCTAAAAGTTGTGAAAACCATTCAGAAAACCAAAGCTGATAGTAGAGTTATACAGATAATCATTAACAAGACATATAGTTTGAGGTTTTTGACAAATTATTCTTCTACATACCTCCTTGGAAGAGGCTCTTGTGATTTGGAAAGAACGGAAAGCTACGTACCAGCTATATTTCCCCCTTCGATATTCTTGATCGTGTCAGAGTTTTGGCCTATAAAATAGCACTTCCACCAACCATGTATCAAGTACATGACTTATTCCACATATCCCTCATAAGTAATTACATACTAAAGACCTCACATGTACAAAATTCAGTGGTGATACAACTGGAAAATGGTCTTTCTTATGAGGAACATCCGATGAATATCTTGGACTGTAGAGATAAAGTTCTATGCAACAAGACTAATAACATCATAAAATTACTATGTTAAAACCATAAGTATGAAGAAGAAACATGGGAACCGTAGGAATAGATGAAGTAGGATCACCCTTACTTATTTTCACCTTAGTACGTAGAAAATAATTTTGGGGGAAAATATTCATAATGGGAGAAGAATGTAATGAACTAGAATTTTATCAATGAAATTTATTTTCTTATAATTATTTCACGTGGTATAAAACTCATACCTCACATAGATAAATCAATAAAAAAATTATTCTCATAAATTAGGTGTAATACTTTATTCTACAAACAAACAAATAAGAATGTCATGTAACGACCCAAAGTTTCATTAATGGATAATCCCTCTTGATCTGATTAAATGTCTCTTTATATAAAATGTTTTTATAAAATGTCAACTTCATTGTTTTTATGATAATAATTGTGACCATTACTTTTATAGCCATTGAACAGTGATCACATGATTAGTATAAATATTGGGCTTTAACACATCCAATTTTACTTAGACAAAGGAAGCAATGTCCTCATCTAGTAGAATTGCCCCATACGAAGCCCATTTGTCAGAGCTCAGAAAAGAGGTGGCATCCTTGGGCTTCACTCTTAACCAAGCCCAATCTGAGCTTCACCATGTCAAGCTCTAACGGGACCGTCTACGGGAGAAGTGGAAGTTGATAGAAATTACCACTCGAGCGATGTTATCCGAGCCACCCCAAGAGTCTGTCACCATCGCACACCTTAACCTTAGGTCTTATGCGGCTACTTTAAGGGGTTATGTAACTAATAGATATTACTATGTTCATGTACATTATTTTTGTATATAATAATGAATATAATTTCTTGTTATTATTGATACATTGTAAATAGTTTTTAAAGTACAAATGGTGTTTTTAGTTATTATTTAATTAAGAAATCTATTTTATTAAATTAAGGTATTTTTGAATTAAATAATATTTTAATAAAATATTATTATTATTAGATTAATTTTATTATATATAAATGATCATATAATTTTATGAATGCAATTATAATATTTATTAAGGTTTGAAAGCCATTTTTGTCAAAACCCGTGAATTTTCGATAAATGTCGGTTTTTATTTTAAAAGTGAAAATTAGATTATTTAGAAAATTATTTAGATAAAATAAATATTATTTTTGGAATCAGGACGTCGAAATTATCCAACAGTGAATTTATCATAATTTTCTGAGACAATCAAATTTTTGAGTAAAAATTAAATACCGTTTAAATATATAATGTGTTTTATGACATCATAATGACCCAATAGTTATGTAATAAAATACTATAATCTTTATGTTCGGACAATATATTTTTTACCATTAAAATAATGTGATTTTGGATTTGTTTGGATTACTTTTCAAAGCATTAATGGACCCCTCAAGACTTATTAAACACCTTGTCTTTTTAAATTAATTTCCATGGGAGTGTGACTCACCTCCACATAAGCAACCCTAATATTTTAAGAAGTTCGGACTTTGTCCTTATAAAATAATTTTTTCCTCTTCCCTTTTCCAAAAACCATGGGCAAAAATCATGGGATGGTTTGTGGTTTGGATTAATTTAATATAAGGGGTCCCAAACCTAAATAATAAAGAATTCCCTCACCTTTTCTATATAAACCCACCCAAGCTCCCACTTCCTCCTCACTCAAATCCTTTTGGGTTCGTCCAACCACTGTCCTACTCTCTCTATAATCCTCCCAAGGTGCCCCAAGATCCCAAGAAGCCTCTCACAATCCTCTCTCTAGCCTTTGGAAGCACACTTCCAAGTAAGGGTTTTTCTTCCTTTCTCATTTTTGTCCATTTTTCTTTAAGTTGTTTTGCCCTTTTTATTTAAATTATGAATGTTGGGGTATGGTTTATCACCTCCCTCATACTGCCCTATTTATGTTTTAATGATGAGAGACCCCTTTCTCTCTCATTAAATGCTTCCTATTTACACCAGTTACTATGTCGAAATTCCGAAAGGAACTTCTCTCTCCTCTTTTACATTCAAGCAATATTTTTGTATCATGAATCTGATTTCCATTAAAATTGTTGGGACATGTATCTATATGAACTCCTAACTGTCCATTACATGTAAATATGATGAGTAACCCCTTTCTCTCTCATCAACCATTTTTATGAATTCATATGTCACGTCGTTACGCTGCCGAAATCGCACCGATTTTCTAAGCCAATGTCATTGTGTAGTGAATACCATGCCCATTTCTCCATCAAGGGTATTCACCTGTATGCACATTTACTTATTTATTGTAAAGTTTCATGTATGAATTCCACATTACTTTATCATGGAATAAATTATTATGTTTTATGACTCCATGTTTTATGATCCATGTGGCACACTTATGCATGAAATGAAATGTTTAAGAAGGGTGCGCCCTTATGGCGCTCCAATGCATTGGGTAAAGTATAGTATCATGATACGTCATGTGCAATGAGTGTTGAATCATGATAATTCAAGTGAAACAAGGGTTTACTCGTGCTTCATGTGCAATGAATATTTACTCATGCTGCATGTGCAATGGGCCTTGGCTCATGCTAATTCCATGTTAAGTGTTGTTGCCACATTTCCATGTTATGATTATCATACTTTATCATGCCTTTATGTTCATGTTTTTATTATGCTCTATTGATATGCCTATTGTCTAAAATGTATTTTACTCCTCATGTTATTCCATGTGTACTCCCTTACTGGGCTTTATAGCTCACCCTTTTCTTATGCATGTCCTCAGGTTATCCCATGCAATGCTAAGTATGAAGGAATGTAGTTGTCATGTAAATGAAGTTTTCAATAAAGATGTTGTATTTCATGTTTTAAGTTTTTATGTAATGATCATAATCTCCAAATACACTAAACCTATCAATCTTATTTGTTGTATCACGTGAAGTTTTTTGTGTTTAAGTTTGTAATAAAAGTAGGGTTGTTATAGGTCAAATCTTACAGTGGGACAATAAATATAAAATAAGATAATAAGAATAAGAAAATTTGGATATGCTCGATCCACTAGAATGACTGCTCTCACGAATAAAGATATAGAAATAAAAAAATAATGATAATAATAAAAAATTCATTTAAAAATTAATGTATTATAACCTTGGGAGAAAATAGAAGTAACTGATAAATAGAAGAGGTATTTATAAGAAATAGAAAACCCTTATAAATGTTAGAAATCTGACCATGGGAATAGTAATATGACTGTTATGAATACTAATATGACCGTTAGAATAGTAACCTAATATATGAAAGTATTCATAAAATTTAGGTATCATGTAAATGGAAAAATGATATATTTATATCATGGAATAAGTAAATAAATGTATTAGAAATAATAAATTAAGTGTTGGTATTTTTGTGAAATGTTAATGTTTATTTACAATTCTATAATTAATATAATGATTTAAAAGAAATTTTTTTTATATAAAATATATTCATAAATTAATATTTTGTTGTATTATAATTATAAGATAATTTTATGAGACCTTTGTTAATTTTTCAAATCTCTCATAAAATCCGTTATAATATTAAAATTGGTATTTTTTGAATAAATGAAGATTTTGACTAAAAATAAATTTTCCCATATTTAGAAAATTATTTTCATAAAATGAAGTCCATTTTAAAAATCTACACATGAAAAAATGGTTAGGGTGAATTTTTGGGATTTTTCTAAACTAGTTGATTTTTTGGTGAATAGTGAAATACTGTAATTGATGGTATTTAACAAATACATGAATTATTGAGTCATGGTTGATGTATGGATGAGGTAATAACTCATTATTTTGAACTCAAATGAACTATTTACTATACATATTCCCAATAATCAACACTATTTATAGTGATGATCCAAAATAATAAACAATTGAATAAAGTAATCAATAACACCCCTCTCCTCCCACTATAAATACCACCCATCATCACCCCTACTACTCACACCTCCAAAGACTTGAATCTTATCTAAAATATACCCAATTAGCTTACCAATCCTCTTCCACATGTATAGGAGCTTTTGGTCTCAACAAAAAACCAAATTTAAGTGTCTTATGGAGGTTCTCAAGGAGACAATATTCAAGAGGTAAAATCTTACACCTTTCTCTTTTAAAGTATTTATTTTTTCAAAACCATTATTTCCTACACTATCCAAAGTTACATAATAATTCTAGTATCATATATTTACTCTAATGTTATTTTGTTAATGTAATATCCATCAACAAATCTTTTCTCTTATACTTTTATTCTAAAAATGAAAACATCATCCATGATGTGTCGATTCACAGCCTTCGTAGATGATGAGTTTTTTTTTTCCATTATCGCATTCATGGATGGTTATAAAACCATTATAATGGTTAAAAAAATTGTGAAATGTATATTATAACTTGTTTTATGTTTTGTAAATAATATATATTCATGATAATAAAACCAAACTAGTTTGTGGGGATTGAAAAACCGTCAAAATAATCTAAATGTTTATCATTAATGTTTTATCAAATAAATCATCCTCGAGTAAAAAAATAAAATGATATATGGGACCATTTAAATATTTGGAAGTAAATTAATTATATATAATTTCACTTCTATATAATTTTCCCAATTTGATAAGAACTTCCATAAATATATATAAGCAAACCGACAATGAACCCATGAAATTAATGCTCCTAGAACAACAAAATTAGGAATTATAAATCATCTAAATTAACATAAATGATCTTGATAAAATTATAATAAATAAAATATATATATAATAGGTTCTTAACTAATTAATTAATTAAATTAATTTTATTATCCAGGAAATTAAGTCCAAGTGCATAACACATTTGTGCATAAGGTAAGGGATCTCTCTAAAGCTCCACTTCTCCTTCAGGTTACACTTTCTCTATATTTACACCAATGTATTTATTCATTATTATTATATAAATATTCTAAATTTTGTATATATGTTCCAAAATAATGTATCCAAATCAATTAATCCTTATTTTATGAGGAAATATATATTTTAAAAGGGTAACTTTCCAATTCTTCCCGATAAGAAATCCTGATTAAATGGAACTGCCCAATTTCTTACCCCTTTTCAAGTACACTACATAATATATTTTAATCCACCATTATTTTTCTAAAATCACTAATTAAATCATGAAAAACTATCTTAGTTTATTTCTGATTTTATACAAAAAATTATGCATTTTTCCTCTTTAAAGTCCCTTTAATATTTTCCCTTAAACTGCACTAAAGTGGATCATTTATAAAGTTTCTTAAACACTTTTTTCGATGTTTTCACTTCATTTGAACATAATTTTCATGATCTAGGAATATTTTACCCTATTAATGTCCATGTAAGATTTAAATTTATTATTTTATGGACACTATTATGATACGCTCATTGGTTATACCTTATGATGTGATTATGAAACCCATTTATTTCCTTCAGTAACCCTTATATTTATTTATTTTGTTTGATTCTTCATTTGGAACACATATTCATGAAAATGTTATGATGGGTGAGCCCAGATAGTTCTCTATTTCATTGTGTAAGTTTAGTCTCGTGAGACATTATGTATGGGATTATGGAGTAAACCTAATCCATTATGGGACTTTTCCCACCATGTGATATAGTTTTGGTAGTTATCCTTGACTCATGTTTATTTCATGTTGTATTTTACTTCCACATTCCTATGATACCATGATTACATAATCCCATGTTCTGCATGTTATGATTCAATTTGTTTATTAATATTTCATTCTTTTTTATGTCATCATGTTATGCCTTATAACCCATGTGCTATGTTTTATTATTATGTTTATTCTCTTACTGGGGTTTTTAGCTCATCCATTTTGTCTATGTATTCCTCAGATTATATTATACAGTTATAAGAGTTCAAAGGAAGTTAGGAGCTCATTATGAATGATTAATATAAATATTTTTTATTCTAGTTTCATGTTTTTAGTTTTATTTACCTAATCTTCCAAAGAAATTAGACTTTATGATCATTTGTATTTATTTTATAGATAATTATGCTTAAAATCATGTAATAATATATGTAAAAGGCTAGGTTTGCTATACTTATTTTTTTAGACATCGTAGATCATCTTGAATGTTTCTATTTGACATCTGGTGGAGTTCAAACAGTCATTTTGATCAAAAGTTAAGGGCGTTTAAAGTCTAATATTTTTGTAACTCATCTTAATGTATTAATTGATGTGTTGATTTTTTCTATTCCTAAATTTTTATTAAATATATATTACTCAATACTAATTATAAGGATTTTAAATGATATTTTTTTTTTAATTTTTTTTATAAACCAGATTTCACAAAATCTAAAATATATTAAGTTTAAATACATATTTAAGAAAATATTATATATATATATATCAATATAAATGTATTTATATACTAATATGTGTGATATAATAATATATAATTTTTTATGAAATATTACTTTTATTACCACTAAGAAAAATGGTGGCAAAGTCCATCATTATTGACTTTAAAAAAATGTTGACCAACAATGTCTTTTATTAACACTAAAAAAAATACTTAGATAAAATGCACCATTTCTAAGTGTTTTTTAAATTGGAAAATGGTGTATTTTATCAATGCCTTTTTAACAGTGATAAAAATGCCTTTTATAAACATTTTTTTAGCGCTGGTAAAAAACACTATTTTTTGAATGTTTTTTAACACTAATAAAAGGTTGCACTTAATAAGGAGAAATCTATAGTAGCGTCTTGAAAAAATCTTGTAGATTTGTTCACAAAGTCATTAACAACATTATTTCAGAAATTGATTTATAAAATTAGGATGTGGATATTAAAATTTCTATCATGATTTTATGAGGATGAGTTGGAAAGTTGACACTTTTCCCCTCCATATTGTTCTTCCATTGAGTTTTATTGATAAGGTTTTTAACAGGGAATCGTGACTTGACATCAAATTAATTTGGGTTAATTTTTTTACCAGGTTTTTTAAAAGTGATGATTATATAAAATTCCACGAAATTATAAATGAAATATTATTTAACATATTGATATTAGAATATAATGTTGATGACTTCTCATTTCTCGATAGAACCCCTCATATGTCCAACCCTTCATTTTCTTCGACCATTGGTATCATGAACATTGGATATGATGAGTAATAGAGTTTAATTTAATTAAAAGATTCATGTAAACTATATATATATTTATATATGTGTGTGTGTGTGTGTCCAAATTTTTTATATTTCTTTTATGTTATAACTTTTCATTCATTAGAGTCATCATTCTCAATTATTATAGATTTTCTGTTGTTTCTCCCCCTCCTCGATTGATCTAAAATAAATTTTTATTCATCAACAGTGTCCCTGTCATTCAATGTTTGTTTTTTCAATGATATGTTATACCTACAATCGATACGTTCTTCCAATTTAAAAATTTATCACAGTTTCAATCAGTGGGAATTTTTTTATTCTTTATTTAGTATAATATTCAACTGGATGTTTAAATATTAGATTTAAATAAATGATAATGGTAATGTTCTAGGTTGGATTGGATAAAATTTTCATGTTAATGAATTGGTGGACCAATAGAAGTGGGGTGAGTCTTCCCTCATTTTACAACTTCTTCTGGTAATTATTATTTCATTATTTTTCTAAAAATAGGTTTTTGGTCATGTTTTAGGAAACAATTTTCCACGTCATTTCTTTCTTAAAAATAAATTTGTAAATATTTTTTTCTCATTTGTGGGGAAAGGGGTTAAGTCGACTAGTTGCAAGTCGGTGATGTTCTCATGTTACACGTGCATTAATCATGTAACCATACAGTAATTAAATTGAATTAAATAAAAATAACTGTAAACAAGTAAATGAAAATAATACTAAGAATTAAAATACTCACATTAAAAATATATAAGATATTTAATTAAAAATAAAATACAATAAAAATTATGTATTATTAAATATCTTATATCATATAGAAATATATATTGATATATATATATATATATATATAATTTTCTTAAATATTATTTATATAATACTAATGTATTATAAATCAAATTTATATGTCATATATTTAGTGAAAAGTGGCATATAATTAAATTAAAAATTAATATTAATTAAAAAGATTGAATTAATCAATATTAATAGATATTTAATAAAATTTCGTTTTATCAATGCCATTTTTTGTTCAATTTTTACATATATATCAAATAATAAGTATTTAACTATTAATTAAAAGAATTGACTAAATACGATACTCTTAATATGTCATGAAATCATTTCACATGAACATAAAAAAAATTCATTCAATTTTATAGACAAACATATTAACAAAAAATAAATTGTTAATATCATAATTTTATTATTAATATTTAATATTTAATATATTATGTTTTTAATTATTAATTTTTATCCATTTTTTATATATTTTTAATATATATAATTTATTATTTTTTAATTATTAAATTTTATCTCATGATTCTTTTTTATATGACTCAATGAGTTTCTATTAAATCATCAAGGCCTTTTATTTTATATTCCCTATAATAAAAAAAATCTAATCCAAACATAATAAGAAAATAAAAAGTACCTAATTTGATCTTTAAGTCTGTATAAGATAAAAAATTATTTTCTCAAGAGAGGAATGAGAATAAGAGAAGTACTCAAATGAAATATATAAATATTCAAAGTACACTACTACAAAACAGACTTTGAAAAGAACTTGACTTTATCACCACTAGCAAAAAATGAGTTGATAAAGGGGGATTTTATTGGTGCTAAAAAACAATGATAAAGACACCCTTTTTTAGTGCTAGTAAAAAAATGCTGATTAAGGGGGTCTTTTTATCATCGCTTGTAAAAAAGCTCCCTTAAAGATTGGTTCTTTATCAGTGTTTTTTTACTAGCACTGGTAAAGGGTAAATTTCATAAAAAGAATATATCATTAAAGATAATATATTAATATCAAAATATATTTATAATGATATATATATAATATTTTATTAAATATGATTTATATAAGTCTAAATACAGATTTACACTTAATATTAAAGTTATTTAGTGAAAATAGATTATAAAATAATTTAAAAAATAATAATAGTTAATAATTTTTTAATTATGGTCAAGTAATAGTCATTTAATAACAATTTTAATATTGAAAACATCAAAAAATTAATAAACTCTCTAAAATAAGTTGAAGATGTGATTAAAACTTGACAAACCATAGATTTTGATCCCAATATTCATTTGATCTCTACCACATATCAAATCAAACCATGCGATGAGTTCTACACACCAATGACCTTGGGGAACACTTGATCACACTTTTCTTTTCCAAAAAAGGCCCAAAAGACCTCCAAAACTATGTTTTTAGTCAATGTATCCCAATTTTTTAACATTCGATGAAATTTAAACATCATTTAATGTGGTGTTATTGTCTTTTTTCAATGGAGACTGGATTTATTTCTAGGTATTACATTCATATTGATAATATGGTTTTTAATTTTTATTTTTTTCATATTTTACAATTATTTATAATCAAATATATAAAAATATATACATATTTTATATATATTTACTCATAAAAATTTATTTTTATAAATAAAAATGTCAACATATTTACATATACAATATATTTATAATTATATAAATCTTATCTAAATAAAAAATAATATCAATTTTATTTAAAATAAAAATGTATGAATATTTATATACCGATTAAATTAATGTTTATATAATGATTTTATAATATATATATATATATTTGTATGCATGTATTGAAAAAAAGATATATATTTATCTATATATTCTAATGGATGTATATAAATGTTAATATAATATATATATATATATATATATATATAAATATGTATAATTAATGTTTTAGATGCACATAGATATATAAATATATATATGTATGTATGTATGTATTTATAAACACACACATAAATACATAAAAACATATTTCATATATGTATTTAAATAAATAAATATATTTATATATGGATAAAAATTGTAATTAAATATATATAAATAAATATATATATATATATCAAAAAAATACAGAACAAAATAATATAGGGGAGTGTAAAAGAAATCGATGTATGAGTTGGAGTTTCTCAGGTTTGAAATTCACTAAATATAGGGGCATACATAGGATGCTGAAATATTATGTAAATACTGATGGGGGGGGGACCCAGGTGAGTGGGTAACAAGAGCTGATAAAGGGGGTGGGAAGCACTGATAAAAGGTAGGGTGAGAATTGGTCCATACAAAAATAATTTTATCCCCCTATATCAGCACTTAAAAAATCATTGATAAAGGGGGCCTTTATCAGTTCTTTTTTAGCATTGATAAAAGAGGCCTTTAATAGAGCTAAAAAAGCACAGATAAAGGTGGATTTTATCATCACTTTTTTCGAGCACTGTTAAAGGTAACCCTTTAACATCGCTCTCATTATCAGTGCTTCTATTGCACTAATAAATCCCTTTTACTAGTGCTATTAAATGCCAGATCTATACTAGTGATACTAATTTGTAAAATATATTTCAGTTGTTTGAACAATTTAATAAGAAAAATTAAAATAGAACATACCATCTATTTAATCTGCTGATTCTTAATGAGAGATAAAATATTAATGTGTCAGAACCTAACTATAATGTTGGGATACTTTCCAATGGTTACATAAATTGTGTACAAGGATAGTACAATTTCATACTTTATAGTGTACTTCACATTGTGTCCCATACAAAAATTTCTACACTACAATAGTGTGTGATGTTTCTTTAAATAGTGTCACCATATAAAATATTCTATATCAATTTTCTCTTGTAGGATTCAATTTCTAATACATTCCACATTTATACTTTAGATAATGTTACAGTGATATTGTTTTATTAATACAACTCCTTAATTTTGTGCATAAAACATTGTATGGAAATACATGTGATGTAGATGGAATATGAAGTATTGATAGAGGCAACACTTTCCTATGATCCAGTGCTCTATGTGTGGAAATAATGGGTTTTGAAGAATGAAAAACAAATAAAAGAGTTAAAGAGGATTGAAAAAGGAAGAATTTATATAAATCATTTTGGTGTAATAATTATTACTAATAGCACATTACTATTTATGTTGGTAAATTATAACTTCACACCATGGTTATGTATAAAGTGAAAATACATTATGTTTTCTTTACTTATATCTAGACCAAAACGACCTGGTAATGATATTGATGTCTATATGGATCCATTTATTGAAGATCTGAAATTTATGTGGGATACACATGTTACATTATATGATGCTCATATAAGTGAAGAGTTCATATTGATATATATGTTGTATGGGATGATAAATGAATTTCTTTCTTGTGTATTTTTAGGCTATATAATTAAAGTAACGTTGAGGTGTTCCATTTTTAAAGATGAAACACACTCAGTTAGGTTGAAACATTCATCATAGACAATGATTTTAGGACATCATAAATTTTTACCTTGACTACATAAATACTAATCCTAGATGACTTCATTCGATGGTAATGAAAAATATGGTACAACACCATCTCCACTAATGGGTGATCAATTGTTTGAGAAATTAAAAGATATTGAAACTAATTTTGGTAAACCTTTTTTGAAAACTTTATTAAAATTGGTTGAAAAAATAGATCAATTTTTCTTATATTTTCATATTGGAATTTTTTGTTAGTCAAACATTTTTTTGATTCCATGTTCGTATAAAAATTCATGTGATAGTGTTATTGGAACATTAATAAATTTACCAAAAAAAGATGGTATTAAGGTTGGGTTGCACACAATTTACATGGGTATAAGGGAAGTTTTGTCTCTAGTGACGTGTAAAAGACAATATTGTCTTCCTCCGATAACTTACACTCTATCCAAATAAGAAAAATTAAAATTTTCCAACTTCATTAATTGCGTAAATTTTTCAGAGGGATATTCATAAAATATCAAGAATGTCATGTTAATGAATAATTTGAAGTTATAGGGTATAAAACCACACGATTGTCATGTTTTGATGAAAAATTTAATGCCTGTGGTTTTACATTTCATTCTGCATAAAAATATACGACATACATTAACCAAACTTTCATTTTTTTTCAAATCCATATGTAGTAAAGTTATAGACAAGAAAATGATGTCAATCACAAATAAGAAAATTGAAGTCATATTATGCGAATTGGAGATATTATTAATATAATTATTCTTTGAAATAATGGTCCACTTAATGGTTTATAAGGTTAGATAGATTCAACTATGTGGTCTTATACATTACATGTAACACCCCAGGGTTTTAAAAGAATAAAATTATGTTCGATAACATAAATGATGTGAAATAATGTGATTAAAAGAGAATTTCACATCCCGATACGTCATGATAAATTTATTTATTTATAAATAAATTCAATATCTTTAATAGCTTTCAAATATATGCAACATTGGGTTTGAATGAAACATGACACATTATTAAAATATTATTATTTAAACATTACGTTTATAACCTAGCCGTTAAATTAGTGAATATGAATAGTAATAACTAAAATATTAAACTTTTATAAACATTTATCAAATATATTCAACATTAATCTATTTATTTCAAATAAAATAATAACTATTTGAATGAGAAAGAAATGTTTTCTGAAAAACTGTATTTTTCTAAAAAATGATTTAGTCGCGTTTTTCCCACATAATTTAATTTTTTTTGAAAAAATAAACTTTATTTTTAACCATAATACTAAAATTATCATATTCTTATTTTTTTCTGACAAGTTTCATTTTTTATGAATAGTGAAAAAACTAAATTTTAATTGAAAACTGCCTTTTATTTTAAATAATTTATAATGTTAAATTATATTTTTAATTAGTTTTGATATAATATTAGATAAATTTTATACCAATTAATCCAATTTATTTCATTTAAATAATTATCATATTTAATTTTTAAGAAAAGACATTATAAACTTTTGAACATTTTCGTTTTGAAACCCTACTTTATCACCATGTCTATGAGATTAATTTTAAATTAAAATTTTCGATTTCTATGAATTTAATTTTAAAAAATTCATCCCATATCTAGAATAATCTAAATCTATAATTTTCAATAAGTTCAACTAAATTTTTGACCAAAGTGAATAACAAAAATAGTAAAAAAATTATTTACCTCGGTTAAGGTAAAAATGGATTTACCGAGGGTTAAACTAAAACGATAAGAGTGAAAATGACATAAAATATTATATTAATTTATTTTTATTAGTATATTTCTCGCTTTTACATTAAAGTATATAAAATATGGATATTGTTTCCAATATCCTCTTAATATTACCCATATAAAAAGTTAACAGAATAAAAATACCAAAAAGGAACCCTCCTCACTTTTAATAGTTAAAAATCTTTAGGATAGGTATAAAAAAACACAGTTTTGGTTATAGATATTATTTTGAAATATTTTTTTTCAACCTAATACTTTATCTTTAATTTTTAGATATTATATAATAAATTAAAATTCTAAAGAAATGCCTAATTAGTAATTATTTAGTTAATAATAATATAAAATAAATGATTCCAAAAATATTAAAAGTGATGTACATTAAGTGAATTATTGTCTTAAATTAATTTTTTTGAGGAATATATCATGTTACATAGGATTCAAGATAATATATTTGAATTCTGTCATTGTTCTATATTTTTTAAATTGAAATTAAATGAATAATTTCAAAATCAACAATAATATTATTTTTTAATAAATTTTATTTTATGAAAATATTTAAAATGGATAAAAATAATATTTTTTTTAATTTTTTTTTAAATTTTAATAAATTTAAATTATGTTCCATTAATGGAAAAATTTTATTTTATAATGACTATATCGGTGATTAAATAGGAAAAAAACTCTATTAGTGCGGTTAAGGATAAAATGGTGTTTTTGGGCATACATGCGATTGTGTTAAAAGAAAATTTTAACACACACAAGTTTTTTATTTTGTTAAATTTTATTTCATATTTATAATCATTGAGTAAAAATTAACTAACAATTACTATTTTAATTTATTCTTAATGGATAAATTTCCTAGGTCAGAAAAATAGTTACCATAGTGAAAAACCAAAATGCTAAAAATAAGAAAACTTAGAAGTTAAAGAAAATAATATTTAAAACATGTTTTTTATTGAGTGGTTTAGGTGTGTTTTGACAATATAATCTCTAAAAACCTTTAATTATCAATTTTAGATCCATTTTAGGTAATATTTATCTTTTAATAGTGAATACTTTTGGGTATTTATAAAAATTTTACCCATTCTCAACTATACAAGGACACTCACTCCCCTCACTTCTCCACACCAATAAATCCATTTCGATCAGCCGAGACCTACCCAAAAAACTTCCCAGAATCACTCCTCTAATCCAAGAATCCTTACTTTAGGAATAAATCCAACATAGGAAGGATTTAGTGCAAAGCTAACAAGGGTACCCGAAGAAGAGGTAATGTTCTTCAACAAGTGTCTTTATTTTATTTCTTTCTCCACCTCCTTCAATTATATTTATACCATGATGATATAATAAATTCATTATATTAAATATAATTATATGTTTCTTTTTTATGGGTATGGAAAAAAATCACACACACTTCCTTTAAATGGGTTATGAAACAATCATTCGTGTGTATAGAAGACTATTACCTTTCAAAACAATGTCATTCGTTTTTACATTACTACCTATCATGGCTGGGTATGATAATTGATAAAAACTTTATATATTAAATTTATAAAATAATTATACCTATTTATTAATTTTATTATATATACCCATTTTATATTTAAATACGTAAGGGATATGAAAATGTCGCTCGTCAGCGGACTACCACCTTACAAAGCGATGTGATTCGTTTTTCACTAACGCGTAATATGGAAGGTAATAAGGGTAAATATAATGAATATTTGTGATATAAATGATATAATTATGATATTAATGACATAATAATCATTATATAAAAATAATACATCATTTTATTTCTTACCTTTTAACTCACTAAAAAAGTGATAATGTCGTTTATGGACGTGTGGACTACCGCCTCCTCGAATCAATGCAATTCCTTTTTTTATCACCACTTCAAAATAGTGATACTTATAAGTATATGAAATTAAATAATATAGTATTTATGATATTATTATTATTATATAATGATAAATATTACTTACATTCTTTCCAAAATTATCATTGAAAAATAGAAATGTTACTCAGGCGTACACACAACTTACTGTCTCCATGATCGCAACATTAGTTCATTTTTAATAACCGTCTTTCAGGATAAGTTTTAAAAGAGAAATTTATGTATAAATATGATAATTATATCCCAATTATTATTTTTTATATTTTTAAATAATGACCACTTTGACCATAGTTAACCTACCAAATTCATTTTTGACACATAAGTCGATATGGTCAAAAGATATGACTTAAAATTAATTGAATAAGTAATTATATATAAATTTTTAATCAGGTAAATAAAAGAAAAAATAAAATTTGAAAAGGTTTTCAATCAAGTAAATACTTAATATAATTTTATTATTTAGGAAGATAAAGACACACGTGACAAGTTGGACTCATGGTATGACACTTTGTCTCAATTTCCTTTTGTTTAAGCATATCTTGAGGTTATACTCCTTTAATATTTTATAAGGTCTATATATAGCCCCTTTTACATGTTATATCATTAATTTTTCTTTTATCATGGTATTTAATGTTTTTTTAATTTTATTCTTTCATGGGACTTATGATTTAAATATTTCAAAAGTGAAAGGGGAGCGTTATTCTAAGTAAATCCTCTTTTAAAGTTTCCCTTCAACCTATATTTCTCTTACCTGTATATATTTTATTAAAATTATTTTATTAATTTTTTTATAAAGACATAAAAGATTTTAGAGTACATTTTATGTCTCTTTTTTACTTTATTTTGAATGGTTTTCAAATGGGATCTTTTTACATGTTTTATATGGAACGTTTTGACAAATTACAAAAGGAATGTCCAATTATTTGTTAGAGTTTGTGTCCTTGGAAAAATTGACTACACTTTGATTAAATTTATATTTGATGTATTGAATATTAATTAAACATTTTGTTACATATTTTTCACTGTTCTCCATGGATTTAATGTAGTATTTTTCAAGAGTATTTGTCTCATTGATATGGTCTTATAGGTTCCCCACTATGATGAGAACCTTGAAGTGCTATGATGATATTATTAATATAGTTCTACATTTAGATAATGTAATATGATGGGACACATAGTATTTATATCATCAACTGTGATCAATCATAAGCAGTTAATGCTTATTATAATGAAGTTCACACTTGGCAATATCAAAGATGTGTGATTATAAGAATAAACCCACTAGTAGAAATTCTGCATGTTTTGGTGTCATCAGATATTCCTATCTGAAAGTGTGTGTAATAGTCCCTATACTTTAATATTATCATTAATACACCTGATGACTAGAATACATAGATTTACTGAAAAAACCATCACACCATATGTTGGTGGGAAGTTGGTTATGGTAACATCCCAAGATTTTATGGAATGTCTCTTTAAATTTATATCTTCGATAGCTTATGTTGCACGAAACACTAAGTTTAAATGAACCATGATATACTATTAAGTATTAACATAACCATTGGATTAGTGATGTGACCATTAGAAATAGTAATTTTATCATTAAAATAATATACTTACCAATGAGATTATAAATAATGTTTCGGTATCTAATAAATGAAAATATGATATATTTATATTAAGGAATAAGTAAATAAATGTTTTGAAAATGATAAATTAAGTGTTGGTATCATTGTGAAACATGAATGTTTATTTAAAATTTTATAATTAAGATAATAATTTAAAATAAAATCTATTTTCATAAAATAGATTCAAACATTAATATTTTGTTGCATTATTATTTTAGGATAATTTTATGTGACCATAATTAATTTTTCAAAGTGTCGTAAAATCGATTATAATATTAAAATCAGAATTTTTTGAATAAATGGTGATTTTTTTGATATTTAGAATATTATTTTCATAAAATTGAGTCCATTTTTGAAATATAAACATTAAAAAATATTTCTGGTGAATTTTAGGGATTTTTCTGAAATAGTTGATTTTTTGGTAAATAGTGAAATACAGTAATTTAGGGTATTTAATATTTTAATCCAAATAAATGATTTTTTGAGTCATTTAAGATGTAACCACCCATTATTTAAAAATCACATTCACTAGTTACTCTACTTAGTCATAAGAATCCACACTATAGATATTCTTAAACCCAAATAATAAACCAATGAACAAAATAATCAAAAAACACCTCTCTCATCCACTATAAATACCAATCCTTATCCTCACACCTTATAAGACTTTTATATTTCTTATATTATACCCTTTTACTTTCCCGAACCTCCTCCCCACATTCTGGTCTTTTTGTTCTCACCAAAAGACCATTTCCAAGTACTTTAAAAAGATTCTCAAGGAGACAACACTCAAGAGGTAAAAGCCTCCCTCTTTCTCTTTTATTATACAATACTCATCACCCATATACAAAGTGGAATGGGAACTACAGTATCATAAACACAATTTGTTTTTATTATGTTAATTGAATATCCATTATCATGTTTTTTATATTTTTCTTTTATTCTAGAAAAGAAAACATCGTCCGTGAGGTGTCCATTCACCGCCTTTGTGGATGAAAAATTTTCATTTTTCATTAAATCCTAAAAGTTTGGTAATAAAAACATTTTTATAGTTAAAATATATTTCAATATGTGTATTAGAACTTATTTAATTTTTGGGAACTATAATATAAACACAATGTTAAATAAAATGATACTAGTTTGTGGTGGTCGTAAAAATGGCCAAAATACACTAATTATTTTTCATTATAATTTTATCCAATGAATCACCCTCATACCATAAAACTGACTGATATATGAGAAAAATTTAAAATCCTAATATTATACTAATATCATTCCATTCCACTTTAGTAGTTTGGATTTCATTTTACAAGAACTCTCATATTTATACTCAAGGTAACCGTCCATCAAACCATGAAACAAATGCTCCCAAAACAATGAAATTAAACATTATAAAAATTATAAATTGGCATAAAAGAAATAATAAAATTATAATAAATTTTAATATATGTTGAATAAGTTCTTAGTTAAGTAATTAATGAATATAATTTTATTATCCATGACATTAAGTATAAGAAAAAAAATGATTTCACACAAAAGGTATGGGTTTCTTATCTCACTTTTATTTTTATGAGATATGCCTTATTCAACACTTATATCTTTTGTGTGGTGTATTTATACTAAAATTTAATATATCATATCATGAATATATTTATCTTCATGGTATTCATTGTTTAATTTTATGATCATTAATTTTATGGGGCATACGGTTCGATTTTTTTCATTGTTGTAAGGGAATTATTAACCCAATTTCCATTATTTGGGTTAAACATCTAATCTAAGGATTATGTCATGATAAGGTTATATTACAAATGAATTATAATTATATTATGTTTTATTTACACTTTTTATATGTATTTATAAATAATACACATAATTTAGTCATTTTTTAACACTCAAACTTTATTTTAAAAATACTCTTTCCAATATTTTTTTAAAATTTAAAAGAAATATTTTTTTTAAATTATATGACATTAGTGGGTTTTCCCACTTTCATGAAACCATAATTTTTTAAGGAATCCTTTAAAATATAACAAGTTTATTTCAAAAGAAATTTTTTTCTTTTATAATTGTGTATATTTTTAAATAAATGATTCCAAAGTAAAAATGGTATTTATCTCAATAAATTATCAATGATTTTGTTAGAGTATTTTCATCTATGTCAACAAACTTTGTTGAATATTATGATTAATTGATGTTGATATCCTATGATACCATCTACTATATTTTATTGAATGGTTTATGATCATTTTTACTGGGGATGTACTATATTGATACCATTATCCATATTACTCCGGATATTTTATGATTATGTTTACTAATTAGAGAAATTATATACATTTCATATGATAGTTTCAATATGAATTTATATATTGATTTTTCTTCACCCCATCATATGAGAAATGAAGTGGAATTAGTGAGTGTCTGGCGGGGCTCTCCATATCCCCTCAATTTATCAGTAAGACTCAAGAGATAAACTAGACCATGTTTTGGCCAATAACTTACCGATTTAGGTATACTTCTTGGCTGAGGCCTTGATGGTATTTTTATGATGTCTCACATTATGAGTTCCCTCATTATGATATTAGTTAATGATAATCGATATGATTATTCGACTATTAGAATATATATGGGTAAGTATCATTCTTTGGTGATTATTTATATGGTGTTATTTGATCAGATTTTATTCCTACCATATTTTGATCATTATTATGCTTTAATAGAATGAGATTTTAGTTATTCAACATTCCTTATTGTTTATAATAATTATTATAACTTCCATAGTATTATGACCCTTACTGAGCATATGAGATCACCCATTTATTATGTTTTATTGTTCCCCAGGATGCAAAGATGTATGTTATGATTGACATGTAGGGACAATCTAAGAAAATAGGGGTTTATCAAATGGAGTTAAAATGTTGTATTTCATTTCAAGTTGTAATGTGACAATTATGTTATTATCTAGTTTTACAAAGCTACTAAACTATTTGGTCATTTGGAATGTGATTTCCTTGTTTATTATACCAATGTTACAAAGTTTGGCACTAAATTTTGTCTATTAGGGTTGGGGTATTTACAGTTAGTATCGACAGTGGTTTATAATGAAATTTCGAAATTAGATTTAGGAAAACATAGATGAAGGAAATATAACCCTATAACATAATTTTAGAATATTCCCAAGGTAAAAAAGATTATTATATTGAGTTTAGTTATACTTTAAGTGTTTCAATACTTTTAAAATTTCATAATTTGATCTAGGGTATTCATTTGTTCGAAAATGGTGCCTTGTGGAAGGAATTGAAACCATATCAACACAAATATTCCCTGTATGGATTTCCTCCCCATTCAAGATAATGATGTTAGAGTTGAAGCTACAAATTGAGATGAATAACTTATAACTATAATGGTATAACTAAATCATGTTTTGGGAAATTACCTTACTCATAGAGAGTATCCTGGTCCATAATGAGATGTAACAATGATTGAGCACTTCATGCGACTACAAACTTCATCATTCAATTTGACTAAAAACCCATTTTTATCTGAGCAATGGATAAGTTCCTAAGAGAATATATTTCTCACTTTGGGAAGTAATGGAAGGGAGAATGTTTTTATGGAAAATTTTCATCTCCTGGGAGATGCAGATCAATAATGACCATTAATTCAAAACACAATGGATGAAGAAGAAATTTCAAATATGGAATGGAAGGATTTTAAGGATATTTTCATCGAAAAATATTTCCATCGCAAACAACAAGTAGACATGGAGAGTCAATTATTGAGTCTGAGACAAAAAGAGGATGAAAATATTCCTAAGTATGTAGCCAAATTTACATGGTCAACAAGGCATGCCATGGACTAGATAATTAATCCGAGGAGAAATATTGACCAGTTATTTTATGGCCTTAACACAATTCTAAAAAGTTCATTAGTATCCTAAACATTTTCATCATACGAGGATATAATATAATGTTCTATTAAGATAAAGAAATATTTTTTCAATCCATATGGTTTTTAAGGGAAGAAAAACACGAATAGGGATTCTGAGTACTTTGGAAAAGGAAATAAGGTAAAAGGGAAGAAGGGAAGAATAAAATTTCTAACTTGCAATAAATTAGGAAAGAAACATCATGGAACATGCCTATTGGGAATGAGAGTTTGTCATAAGTGTGGAGAAAAAGGCACCAAGCCCATGATTGCAAGGGAAATAAAGAAGTCAGTAATGTGAAATTCTTCACCTATAAGGATATGTGACAATATAAAAATGAATTTCCTAGACATCAAGGAAATATTCCCCTAAAAAATAAAAGTTAACAAGGAAATTATTATTCAGTCATAACAGGTGAGGTTGAAGATTCTAATGAAATGGTTTTATGTACTTTAATTATCTCCTCAAATTTAACTAAATATTTATTTAATTCATGATAATCACATTATTCTATATCTTCCCTCTTTTTTATAAAAATTAGATATTTCCAATTCACCTTAGAATGGGAGTTTTTATAAAAAACTCTTATTGGAAACCATATTGAAAAAAATATGTGTCGATTGGTTCCTAATATGACACATAAAAGTGATTTAATTTATAATTTTATTATCATACCTATGGTTGATTTTGATATAATTTTTGATATGGACTAAATTTCAAAATATAATGAAAAAAAAATATTATAAAAAGAATAAAATTATTATTCATGATGAATATATAGAATTTCTTATCTTTTATAGGGAGACTTCATCATCTGAGTCATATCTGGATCCACCTCCAGTAGTTCTTCTAAATGAGATTCTTAGAGAAGAAATGCAGATAAACCCTACTAATGAAAACCGTGATCATAAAATTGAGGTTGTTCCCATTGTATAAGAATACATTGATGTATTTCTAGAGGAATTATCTAGGCATCCTCTAGATTGGGAAGTTTAGTTCTCTATTGATTTAATCCTAGATTCTAGATCTATAACAAATAATGCCTATAGAATGGCCAAATTGGAGTTAATAGAGTTAAAGAAGCAACTATAGGAATTTAATGATAAGGGATTTATACAACCTAGTGTTTCAGCTTGGGGTTATCCTATTATTTTTGTTAAGAATAAAGGTGTATTACCACTTCGGCAATGGAATAATGGAGAAGGTGGGTGGTAAAAAACATGTTTCTCTTTGGGCGGTGTAGGGTTTGATTCTTAGGAGCCCTTTCTTGGGATATTTTCTCCTTCCCCAAGATTAGATCATCTTTCTGGTTCACTTAGTTCTAAACTGGGTGGGTATAAGGGTGCAACCCACTTATGCTGATGGATTTGTATGTCGAACCATCACTAATCGGGTTGTCGCCCAACGTGACACTCGACCATCTCAACTGGAAATGAATCCTTCCCAGCTAGGGCTCTCTCTAGAGTGATCTCTTCATGGGGAGGGGGTTTCTATAGAATGGATGGTTCAAGTAGGCCACTCTTAGGGATTCAATGTTAAGGAAGAGAAAGATGTATCTATGAGTCTATGCATTGAATATAATGATATCAATGCTATTATTATAAGGAACTAGTATTCACCGCCTCTCATTGATGAATTATTTGACCAACTTCATAGAGTTCAATACTTTTCAAATATTGATCATCATTCTGGATATCATTAATTGCGTGTGAAGATGGAAAATATTTCAAAGAAAACATTGAAAATAAGGTATGGACATTATGAGTTTATTGTAATTCTATTTGGACTGACAAATTCATCCTTTATTTTTATGGATATAATGAAAAGAGTATTCAAGGAATATCATGTTAAATATTCTCTCGTATTTATTGATGAAATCTGGATTTGATACAAATTCTATGAGGACCGTTAGAACCACTTTAGGATTATTTTAGAGACTCTTAGAAGAAAAGAGTTATATAGAAAGTTTACAAAGTGTGAATTTTGGCTTTAAATTGTTTCTTTTATTGGACATATTATCTTTAAGGATGGAATCTCCCTTGATCTTATGAAGAAAAAGTTAGTCTAAGAATGACCTACACCGACAAACTTAACCGAGGTATGTAGTATCATTGGTTTAGCAGGTTAATATTGGTATTTCGTTTAGATTTTTCCCAATTATCTAACCCATTAACTAAGCTTACTCATAATGGGGTTAATTTTATTTAGATAAAGTATTGTGAATAATTATTTGAAGAATTTATGTAGATATTTATAATTCTCCAATATTGACTCTACCATCGGGAAATGGTGGATTTGTGATTTGTAGGGATGCATTGAAGAAAGGACATGGTTGTGTCCTTATAAATAATGATAGAGTTATTGCCGATGAATCAAGCCAATTAAAAAATCATGAATAGAACTATCCAACTCGTGATGTTGCTTTAGCAGCTGTAATGTTTTATTTGAAGATATGGAGACACAATCTCTATGGTGAAAGATGTGAGATATAAATAGGTCAAAAGAGTTTGAAATATATATTCTCACAGAATAAACTTAAGATGAGGAAAATGTGATGGCTTGAGCTACTCTAGGATTATTATTGTTCAATACACTACCACCTAGGGAAGGAAAATATGGTAGTAGATGCATTTAGTAGGAAGGATCATGGAGTTCTGAAAAAATGAGGATTTACATGTATCATGTACAAGGATCTAGTAAATATGGATATGGTAATTATAAATGACGGTGAAACATCAATAATTTTTCAAATGGTTACCAAACCATATTTATTGAAAAAGATAAAAATTTCATAGTCTGATGATGAGAATTTAAAAAAAAAATCTATGAATAATGGGAAATCAGTAGACTTTATATATGAAGATATAATTTTGAAATTTGGAAAGAGGATTTCTGTTACCTATATACCCAAGCCAAAAAATATAATTGTTGGATGATTCTCATAGATTTAATTTATCTATAAAACTTGGTAGCACTAAGATGTATAGATATTTGAAAGAATATTTTTTTTAGGATAATATATATTTGGAAATTTCTGATTTTGTATCAAGATGATTAGTTTTTCAATAGGTGGAGGTTGAAATAAAACATCCTAGAGTAGTCATGAAACATTTAAATATTTATATATATAAATGGGTTAACATTACTAGGGATTTTATGAATACATTACCAAATAATCCAAGAATGAATGATGAAATATGGGTAATTTGTTCATTGAATTAGAAAATATGCACATTTACTATCTATAATTGAGGATTTTTCATTGAAGTTCCTTACATGACTCTATATTAATGAAGTTTTATGACTTTATGGTGCACCTATATCAACTCTGTCTGATCAAGATCCCAATTTTACATCAAAATTCTAGAAAAGTCTTTAGAAGGCTTTGGATACTGAGATTAATTTGAGTACTGCTTATCACCCACAAACCCATTGAGAGTCTAAAAATACTATTCAAATATTAGAAGACATATTGAGATCATGATCAATTGACTTTCAAGGTATGTGGGATCTGTATTTACCTTTGGTATAATTTTCCTTTAACAATAGTTTCCATTCAAATATTCAAATGGCATAGTATGAAGTTACATATGGAAAGAGATGTTGTACACCAACTTGTTGGGATGAATTTGGTGAAAGGAATATTATAGGCCCATAAACTTTCTAAGAAACAACAATAAAGGTAAATACTATTCAAGCTTATATCAAAGTAGATCATAGTAAGCAAAAGAGCTATACTGATAATTAGGGGAAATATTTGGAGTTTCAAGTGGGAGTTCATTTATTCTTAAAGGTATATCAATGAAGGGTTTTATAAGATTTGAAAAGAAAGGGAAACTAGTTCCTAGGTATATTGTTCCATTTTAAATCCTAGAAATAATTGGAGTTGTAGCTTACCAATTAGAAATTTCACTTAGTATCACCAAAGTTCATGATGTATTCCACATTTCTTTGTCAAGTACATGCAAGACCCAACACATGTTCTCACTTCTGAATAAATATAATTAGAACATGATTTATCTTACCCTAAATATCCTATATAGATTCTATACACTAGATAATGGGTGTTGAGTAATCATACGACTCGACTGGTAAATGTATTTTAAAAAAATAATAAAATTGAAGAGGCAATATGGGAAACAGAGGAAATTATGATGAAGAAATACCCAAATATTTTTGCGAGGAGACATTTAAAAAATTTTGAGGATGAAATTTTTGATGGATGGGAGAATGTACCAACCCCATGGTTTATGGTATGACTATTTTAAATTTAACATCTCCAATATCTTATGTTGCATGCAACACCGAGCTCAAATGAACTATGATATACTATCAAATATTAACAGAACCATTCAATTAGTGATGTAACCATTAGAAATAGTAATATGGTCATTAGAATAATAACATCACATATGATATTTTAATTAAATTTTAGGTATCTCATAAATGTACATATTGTACATTTATATCATGGAGTAAGTAAATAAATATTTTTGAAATGATAAATTAATTTTTGATATTTTTGTAAAATTTGAATGTTTGTTTACAATTTTTTAATTAATATTATAATTTAAAAGAAATTTTATTTTTATAAAATGGATTCATAAATTAATATTTTGTTTCATTATAATTATATTATAATTTTATGATACCATAATTAATTTTTTAAAGTGTCGTAGTATCATTTATAATTTTAAAATCGATATTTTTTGAATAAATGATGATTTTATTTAAAAATTAAATTACTCATATTTATAAAATTATTTTCATAAACTGGAGTTCATTTTTAAATCTAAACATTGAAAAATGGATAGTGTGATTTTTTGGGATTTTTTTGAAATAGTTTATTTTTTTGTGAGTAGTGAAATAAAGTAATTTATGGTATTTAACATTTTATGGAAAATACCATAATTTTTGTGTCAATGAGAATGTAATAACCTATTATTTTGATCTCAAATTCACTAGTTAATTCACTTAGTCATAGGAATCAATACTATTGATAGTTCTGTGCCAAAATAATATACAAATGAATAAAATAATAAAAAAACACCCTTCTCCCCCACTATAAATACCACACCACACCACCTCATATTCTCACAAATTATAAGCCTTGTATGTTGATTATAATTTACCCAATTACTCTTCAAAACCACTTTCCCTCGTTTTATTTTGGCTGCAGTCACCAAACAACCATTTCCAATTGCTTTATGGTGGTTCTCAAGGAGACGACACTCAAGAGGTAAAACCCTCCTTTCTCCTTTCTTTTATTTTCTTTTTCTTATCCTATCCTCACATAAACTATCCAAAGTGGAATGTTAAGTATAGTATCATAATAATAATGTAATTTTATTATGTTTTTTCTTATATCTATTACCAATTCTCTTCTCTTATCCTTCTTTTATAAAAATGAAAACATCATTTGTGAGGCGTCGATTCACCACCTTCGTGGACGATGAGTTTTTTTTATTACCACCTTCAAGGCTGGTAAAAATACCATTTTATGGTTAAAATATATTATAATATGTTTATTATAACTTATTTAATGTTTTTTAATAATTATATAAATATAATATTAAATAGAACAACACTAGATCGTGATGGTCATAAAAACTGCCAAAATAAACTAATAATTTTTCATTGACATTTTATATAATGAATATTCATAATAAAATATAACAAAATTATATATGATAAAAATTTATAATCCTAGAATTATAATAATATCAACCCATTCCAATTTTGGATTTTTTATTCCATTTTATAGGAACTCCAACATTTATACTCAAGGGAACCGACCATAAAACCATGAAACAAATGCTCACAGAACAACAAAATTAACCATTAAAAACTATAGAAATGTACATTAATTAACTTAATAAAATTATAATAAATAAAATATATATTAAATATGTTATTAATTAATTAATTAATTAATCTAATTTTATTTTCCAAGACATTATGTACAAGTAAAAAACACTTTCAGATATAAGGTTAGGGTTTCTCTTCTAACTTTTATTAACATGAGATATCAATTATTCACCACTTATTTATTGTGTGTGGAGTATATGAAATTACATTTGATATATCATATCATGAATATAATTATCTTTATATTATTAAATGTTTCATTTTATGATCATTAATTTTATGGGGAATAGAGTTTGACTATTTTCATAGTTTGAAGGGAATTCTTAACCCAATATCCATTCTTTAGGCTAAACAACTACTCCAATGATTATGTCATGCTATGATTATGTGTCCAGAAAATATTTATTTTATTAAGTTTTATTTAAAATTGTTTTATATGGATTTATAGATAATAAAAATAATTAATTCATTTGATTAATGCTCACAGTTTAAAAATACTCTTTGAACTGTTTTTTTCAAAATTCAAAAAAAAATGTTTTTAAACTTATATGGTATGAGAATATTCTTCCAATTTCATGACACCTTCATGTTTTTAGAAGCCCTTTACAATTTTACTAGGTTATTTACAAAAAAAATGTTTTCTTTTATAATTGTGTGTATTTTTAAATAAATGATTACAAATTAAAAAAGGGTATTTCTCTCAAGAAATTTCAATGATTTTCTTAGAGTATTTTCATCTTTTTGAACACCCTATGTTTAATCTTATGCTAAATTAATGTTTATATCTTATGATACCATCTACCATATTTTGTTTAATGGTTTATGATCATTTTTACTAGAGATTTACTATATTTATAGCATTCTCTATATTACTCTTGATAGTTTGTTATTATGTTTTATGAGTGAGGAAATTGTTTACATTTTATATTATAGTTTCAATATGAATGTATATGTTGATTATGTTTCACCCATTATATGAAGAATTAATTGGACCTAGTAAGTGTCAGTCATGGCCCACCACAACCCCTCGATGTTTCAGTCAGTCTCATGAGACAAACAAGAATGGTTTTTTTCCAAGGAATTACCCATTTATATAGATTTCTTTTCCGAAACCTTGATGGTATGTTTATGATGTCTCACATTATTCATTACCCCATTATGAGACTAGTTAATGATAATCCATGTGATTATTTGACTAGTAGAATATCCATGGGTATGTATCTTTCTCTTGTGAATATTTATATGACATTATTTGATCAGATTTTATTCCTATAATATCATGCTTAAGATTAAGTTTTAATAGAATGCATTTTTAGTTATCCACCTTGATTTATTGTTTATGATTATTTATGATAACTTCGATTGTATGATTACCCTTACAAATTATAATATATTACCACTTTATTATGTTTTATTTTTCCCCAGGATGCGAAGATGTATATTATGATTGATATGTTGTCATAATCTGGGAGAATAGGGGTGTATCCAATGGAGTTACTATGTTGTAATTAATTTCAAGTTAAAATGTTATAATTATGTTTGTATCTAGTTTTATAATGCTAATAAACTATTTAGTCCTTTGGTATGTGATTTCCTTATTTATTATACCAATTTAATAATGTAAGGCACCAGATCAGGCCTACTGAGGTCAGGGTATTTACAGGTACATTGGGTGCATTATGATTGACATGTTGTTAATGGATAAGCTGAGGAAGGATTTTTACCTTCCATCTTTATGGGAGTTGATATATCGACCCTGTGATTATAAAATAACCACTTCTAAAATTCCATTTTAATGGTGTAACGATGTGTTTATTTTTGATAGTTAAAGAAAGACATATCAAGAGTATAGGTTGACGACACAGTCATGCAACCTACTTGATGAGATATTGTGACAAAGAAATTATTTTACACAGTGCATGTTCGTATGTTATTTGCATCATTGTGACATTAAATTATTTCTCTTTGGTGCCTTGACCCCTTTCTAGATAGTAATCTTGGAATTTATGGAATATCACCTAATTCCAAAGAGAAATAATATTAGAGGGTCACAAACTAAGTGTTTCCATTAATCTCGATTAAATTCTATTTGAATTTAATTAATGGAATAAATATTATTCTCTAGAGTAAGGAATTTTTTTTTCAAGTTATATTGATATAATAAATTAAATAAATATTTATTTTCTGATATGTGAATAAAAATATATTTGTTTTTATTAAATATTTAATACATATTTATTATTTTGTATGTGAATGAAATATTTATTTATGAATAAAATATTTATCTGGACATTCAATAAATATCGAGGAGTTTGAACGGACCATGACCGCATCCAATGATAAAATAATTATTTACAAGCCAGTAAATATTATTTATGAATTTGAGTAAGTTGGCGCACCAAATAATAATAATAATAATATTATGTGGAATGAGATTTATTAAAGGTTTTAAATGTTATTTAATGGTTGATATGAAATTAAATAACATTTTAATCTAAAACCTAACTCTATATATAGACGGTTATGTCTACTGTGTATTGTTTCAAAAAATTGAGAATAGAGAATTATTACACACGAAAAACTCTCTCTCGATTCATCCTTATATCTACCTCTCAAGAACAAGAAATGAAAGGGATATTTCTTTAAGAATAAATAATGATCAATCAATAAAAAATAATGAAAGACATTCGATTCTCCGTGCTAGCACTTAGAGATTGAGAGGTGTCATTCAGAGATCATTGGAGCATGTGTGGATCACAACTAGAGGGATCCTATCCTTGGATCCTCAGAGGAATACAAAGGCAACCCGAAAGGGTATTTTCGGATGATCAACATTCATCAATGAAGAAAGTTCCTAAGCCCAAATATTTATTTATTCAGGTATTAAATAAATTAATTATAAATTTGACATGAAAGATCCACAATCATGGTTTTAGGAAATGATTATTAAAGGAAATTTTAATATTTTTCCCACCACTACACACATCTACCATACCTAGAATCAACAAGTGGTATCAGAGAGGTCACATTTAAAATTTTAATTATTTATTTTATTGTTAATCTATGCATAATTTTGGTTATAATTTCATTTGATATTATCTATTATTTAATCCAATTTTAGTTAGATACTTTAAAATGTTTATAATATTCATTCAATTGTTTTAATTTTCTTAAAGGTTTAAGAATTTATAAAGAACAACTGAAGATTCCATTGAAAAAATAATAATTTTTGGTCGATAATACAGGGTTACATGCCATGTACTCGGAAGTACACACTGTGTACCCTAGTGTGCTGCATCTGGATACACCAAAGGATTTACAACATTCCATGTAGTAATTACACGTGGTGTATGCCACATGTTGACCAGTCAACTTGGAACATAGTTCTCATATTATAGGGCGTGTATTGGTATATACGTCGTGTAGTCTACATGAGTTAGTAGCGTAAAGTGCACAATCCATGTGGTCATTATATACTATCAAAACCATATGAGACTGACAACCTAGAGAATTTATGATATACAAAATTAGTATTTAGTGTACACAACATGTATTTCATCAATTCTCATGTCTGAAGAAGACATCGAGTGAGTTGGTGAGAAAAAAGACAAACCAATCAAAGTGATACACAATGTGAAGCTGGACTGTACATTCTGTGTAGTCAATGGAGACATGTTGAAGACCCATAAATGAATCCCGAACACAATACAACCAGAATACACGACATGTAGATATTCTTTAAATGTTGTGTAGTCCATCCAAAGTACAAGCCACAGACCCATGCATGTACCCTAGATACATGACAATCAAGATACATGACGTGTTATTGGATGTACACATTGTCTAGTCTTCCATTAGTGGAAAAAATTAAAAACTAAAGCATTAAAACATTATTTTATTGATTGGAACACCATTGTGTATTTGATAATTTAATAATTATTTTATAAAATTTTAAATTCTCAATTAATTTATTATAATAAACATGTCATTATTTGTTATTCTATTTATTTTTCATGAATGTCACAAATGATCGGTATTTTCAATTTTGTTCACATGATCATTGAGATGAAAAGAAATTAATTAATTAATGAAAGAACATTCATATTAATAAATAATAATGTATAAAGAAATGAATGATAGCTAGTTACTTTTTTCATATTAGTTACTTGTATAACCGTTCAAGAGCTTGACCAAGACCTATAAATGTGTTAGATACTTTAATTTAATTTATTTCATGAATTTTCAATTATTTAATATTTAATTAAATAATCGATTTCAAGTCATCCCTCCCTCTCTTATTATTTTAGAATTACATGTACAATGATATTTATATAACTCAATTTTAACCAATCCTTTGGTTCTCCTCATGTGCATGTGAGTCATAAATACATGTAATTAATGGAGTTACCCATGAATCATGTAGACAGTTCAAGATGGAACCATTATGATTCCCACTTAAGTGATACATAGGTGAATAGGTGGAATGCTGTAACTCATGCCAAGACTAGAAACATGAGTTATTTCTCCTAGGTTAGAGGTTGATTTAATATCCTCTCATGAAATCAACCATTAGATAAAGCCCATGAATATTCCATTTAAATATTTATTTATTTAAATATATGAAATTATTTATTTTATGGATTCAAGGACATGATCACATCAATAAATTAATTAATTTGAAAAGATGAAAATTAAATAAATTAATTAAGCACAAATTATTTATCCAACATGGTTATTAATTATGAATCATCGACTTAATATTAAAAAGTCATGTAAATGATAAAAAAATATAAATTTTATTCATAATAAATTAAAAATCCATCAATTAAATATTAAGTCAGACCTATCCTTCCATTGCATGATTGGGAATGAAACTCAATATAACTAAGTGTTTGAACAACGCATGTTGGGACACTTACTTTTATAATGGGAGTTCTTATGAAGGTTTTGGGTTGACTAAATATTTTTAAATCAATAGGAGTATCACTTTCTAGACTTAGTTTAATTTGGAGGGAATTGATGAGGAAATACATGTTAGTATTTCAGGATAGGGGATCTCACTCAATGGATCAAGGAGATGCAAGCGCACAATTGGAAAATAATTTCCTACCAAAATTCCATCTAATAGTTGGACCAGCCCTTGTTGGGGTTATAAATAAGGGAATATGTATCCTTGAAACTAGAATTTTAGACCAAATATACATTCCAAGTTCATTAGAAAGGGCTATTATAACTTGATAAAATAGTAGGAGATTTAATAAAATCAATTAATTTATTATATCTCACCCAATTTATAATCAAGAAAAGTACTAATAATCTTATCTTTCAATTAAAGAATACAATGGAAATATCATTATCAACATTATACCAATGATCAATATTGGATAAAGACAACCTTTTAACAATTAGTAACTTCGAAGAATGGTATAGAAAACTTTAGGTAGTACTACACCATGAAAGAGAATCTAACGTGCTATAATCCTCATTTCATGATCTTCCTACTAAGGAGATGAGTGATAGAGATTTCCTAGTCTATGAGAAACATATTAACAATGTGGTATTTTTTAAATGTTTGATTCTTTCTTATATGTACCATGGACACATGAAGTCTCATGAAAATTTATATGCTTATAAAATGCTTGAGCACCTTCGTGGTCTTTACTTGGAGAGATCTATATAGGAACAACTTGATATTTCCAAGGTTCTACTTTAGAGTAAATTATGATAGGGTTCCCTAGTTTGGCCTCATGTAGTCAAGATAATTAGATACATTGAGTTCTTAGAGGTTCTAGGATTTAAAATCTAAAAAAATGGGGCACTGATCTCATTCTGGAATCACTCTCTTAGAGCTTCTCCATATTTGTTATTAATTTTATTACGAACAACGTTGAGAGGTATATGAGAAATAATATTAGACTTATTTTCCAATTAGATAAGGATGGTAATCCTGAAAAAACTTTCATTCTTACAGTGAATAAACAGAATGGGAAAGAAAATAAATTTAATCTCAAATATTCTTCATGCCCTTCAAAGAAGAGAAAGATCAAGGGGAAAGAAATGAAACATGATATTTATGGGAATTTTTATCAAGTACAATTTATCTATTTCTAAAAATTGGGTATTATATACATATTTATGTACTAAAATTTGTATTCAAATATAAGAACCAAGTAGATTCATAAATATTGTACGATGGGAGGTAAATGTGTGAGAATACAATGGAGATAAAATTTCTACTATAGCTATAGGGGACTACCACCTCATGTTAACGATCAGAATGATCATGGTTTTGAAAGGTTGTTTTTATTTTCCATTTGTTACCAAAAACATTATTTATGTATCCATATTTGATATCGATGGATTTATTTTATAATTTAGGATCAAAGGTTGACTCTTTTATAAAGATAACATTTTTATGGTAATACAAATTTAAATAATGGTATTTATGTGTAGGATTTCATGGACCAAGTAATGGAAATTGATAATGAAGTTAATTCATATGAATCATACCACACCCAACTTTGGAATAACTGGCTAAGTCATGTAAATAACAAGCACTTGAATATATTACAACAAGATAGATATTTATATTCTTTTGAACTAAAACCACTTGGTGTATGCCACACATGTTTACCAAAATAAACGACTAAATCCCAATTTAGTGGGAGAGGATAAAGGTCTTAAGATATTATTGAATTAGTTTATACTGATGTGTGCATACCATTTCCTATTAAATCAATAGGAGGGTACTCATAATTCCTAACTTTTAATGAATTTTTTTATAGATATGGATGTGTTTACTTAATGAGGTATACATCAGATTATTTTGATAAATTCATGGAATAAAAGAATGAAGTTGAGATCCATCTTGGTAAAAATATTAAGAAACCCCACTCAGACTGTGGTGTAGAATATCTTAATCAAGACTTCATTAATTACTTACAGGAGTTTGGGATCCTATCCCAACTCACTCCTCCTAACATGCCTTAGTGGAATGGTGTATGTGAAAGGGGGAACCAAACCTTATTAGACATGGTGAGATCAATGATGAGTCATGTAAATCTTCCATTATCCTTTTGGGGATATGCTTTACAAGCATCAACACATTTACTAAACGAATTACCAACTAAATCGATAAACAGTATTATATTAAGATTTTAGAGTGATAAAAAACCATGTTAATATATTTACATGTGTGGGTAAATGAATCATTTGTTAAGGCCTCTTTAGGTAACAAACTTGCACCTTGAGGCAAAAAGTTTATCTTTGTAGGATACCCAAAGGAAATAAGGGGATATTACTTATACTAACCCTCATAAGAAAGGTTATAGTGTAAATAAACTCCATATTCTTTGATAGGAATAACATCTATAAAAGAGATAGTTGGAGAAATATAGACTTCAATGGAGTTGAAAATAAAGTCACAAAAGAGTTGGTATAAGAACATATTCCACAATGCACAGTGGAAGAAGAAACTATTCTAGAGAAAAAATAACTACATAGAAGTATACAAGAGGTTAGAGAAACATAATGTCATTGTTTTCTATTCACCAAGGATGGTGTATCATTATTAGTTTATAATAATGATCCTATTACATACAAGGAAGCGATAAGTAGAATAGATGCTTCCAAGTTTCAGGAAGTCTTGAATTCTAAAATGAATTCAATGAACCAAAACCAAGTCTGTATTTTAATAGTCCCTCCATAACATTTAATTCTTGTTAGTTTCAAATTTATATTCAAGACGAAACTGGAAATGGAAGTAAAATTTAGAACCTATCAGGAGTGATTATTTTCAAAAGGGTTTAAAAAGTGTCAAGTCAGTGACTGCATTGAAATATTTTCACCAGTTTCAATGATGAAATCAATTATTATTCTACTTTCCATTAGGACATCCCATGATTATGATATTTTGAAAATTTATTTCAAAATAAATTTACATAACATGAATCTTCATGAAGATGTCTATATGTCACAACCCAAAGGGTTTGTATCTCCAAAGGATTATAATAAGGTATAAAAGTTGAAAAGATCCATTTATGGAATAAAGAAAGCATCTAGGTCATGGAACATTCATTTTCTCAATAGTAAATTTCAATTCTATATTACTTATTAGAAATGAAATACCAAACTTACTATCTATTAAGGTGAGGCTGAAAAAATGCATATCTATAAAAGAAGTGGGTGAGGTCACATATATTATTTGTATTAAGATCCATCATGATTGATCCATTATGTTGATTAGTTTTTTTCAAAGTACATACATTGATAATATACTAAAGAGATTCAATATGGAACAATCCAAGAGGGGACAATTTACTGCATCACTTAGCATTCATCTTTCCAAGAAAATGTGTCATAAAAAACGAATGGAAAGTAATAGGATGGAAAGGATTCCAAATGCATCGGCAATTGATTCATTCATGAATTATATTCTATGTAATAGGCTATATGTTTCATACACATTGAGTGTGGTAGGTAGATATTACGCTGATCTAGGTGATTCCATTAGATGGAAGTTAAGACTATCCTTAAGTGTCTCAGGTGTCATAAGGATATGTTCTTGGTCTATAGAGGAGATAAGGAACTAGTCATCATAGATTATGAAAATTCTAGTATCTAAACTTATCCATATGACATGAAGTCACAAATGAGATACATCTTTACATTTAATAGAAGTGTTGTGAGATGGAAGAGCTCAAAGTAAGCTGTGATCACAAATTATACAGCAGAGTCTAAGTATATTATAAATTATGAGGTATCTAATAAAGTAGTATGGATGTGAAACTTAAACCATGATCTTGGTGTAGTAACTACAAGTAAAGATACCATTACACTCTATTATGATAATACTACAGCAGTGGATCTCAAAAAATATCTAAGGTCACATCAGTGAATGAACCACACACTAAGGAAGTATAATATCTTGAGGGTTTTTTGTTATAGAGGTTAGGTTAAAGTGAGAAGTGTTTTGCTGAAAGACAATATGGTGGGCCCATTGAATAAATAATTTACTGAATAGAAACATGATTATCATGTGAGGTATAACAGACTGAAAGTGATCAGTAGTTGCCTCTAGTCCAAGTGGGAGTTTTTTTAGAGTTGGTGTCCTAGGACCAACTGATTGTACTTTTATTACATGTATATTCAATGTATTGAACATTAATTAAATATATTATTTCATAATATTTATTGTTATACATGTATTTAATGTAATATTTTCCTATAGTGTTTTTCTCATTGATAAGGTCATAGTAGTTCCCCCCTATGATGATAACCGTGAAGTGCTATAAAATATTCTCAATATAGTTATATAGTTGGATAATGTTCTATGATTGGACACATAGTATTTAGACCATTAGGTGTGAGTACTCATAAGAGGATGAGGCTTCTTCTCATGAAGTTTACACTTGGTAATATCCAAGACAAGAGATTGTAAGAACAAACCCACTGATAGGTTTTCTGCATGTTTTGGAATCATCAGATATTTCTCTATACGAGCATGTGTAACGGTCCTTATAATTTAATATTATCATTAATACATGTCATTACTCTCACTATTTGATTTATAAAAAAACCATCATGCCGTATGTCGGAGGGAAGTTGGGTATGTTGGGTGTATCATGATTGACGTATCACTAATAGATAATTCAAGGAAGGATTTGTATCATCCATCTTTATGGGAGATGATATCATGTCTCTTTTATTAGAATATAACCATCTCCTAAATTCCATGTCCATGGTCTAATGTTGTGTTTATTTTAGATATTCAAAGAAATATGTATCAAGCATATAGGTTTACGACACCATCATGCAACATGCTTGATGATATATTATGATAAGGAGATTATATTACAAAGTGAGCATTAATATGTGGTTGTCATCATTGCGACATTAAGTTCTTTCTATTTTGTTCCTTTATCCGTTGTAAGAAAGTAATATTGGACTTTAGGCAAATCCCAACTAATTCCAATGAGAAATAATCATAGAGGGTCAGACACTAAGTGTTTTTTTATCCTAATTAAATTATATTCGAATTTAATTAAGGGAATAAATATTATTCTCAATAATGAGGAATAATTATATTCAATTTATGTTGATTTCCTAAATTAAATAAATTTTTATTCTCCATCACGTGAATAGAAATATATTTTTTTATTTTAAGTAACATTTAATAAATACTTATTCACTGGTATGTGAATGAAATATATATTTTTGAATAAAATATTTATTATGGTATTCAATAAATACTGAGGTGTTTGAATGGATCAAGACTAGTTGATTCAAGACTAGTTGAATGGATCAAGACTATGTTTGGTGATAAAATAATTATTTAAAATCTGATAAATATTATTTATCAATTTGCGTAAGTTGTCACAATAAAAAATAATAATATTATTATTATATGACATGGGGTTGATTAAAGGTTTTAAATTTTATTTAATGGATGACATGTAATTAAATAATATTTTAACATAACTCTAACTCTATAAACAGATGGTTATATCCATTTTTTATTGTAAAAAATAATTGAGAATAGAGAGTTGGTGCACAGATAAAATTCTATCTTAACTTATACTTTCTTCTCCCTCTCAAGATTGAAAAAAATAGAGATTTTTTCAAGACTGAAGAATGAGTGATCAAGAATGAACAACACAAGATGTTCTATTTTCCATGCTAGCACCTAGAGATCGAGTGGTAATTCTTAGAGATCATTGGAGTAGGTATGGATCACCACCAGAGGGATTGTATTATTAGATCCTCAAAGTGAAAAAAAGATAATATAAAAGGGTCTTTTCAGATGATCAACATACATTAATGAAGAAAGTTCCTTGTCCTCAACATTTTTTCTTTAGATATTAAATAAATTAATTATAAATTTTATGTACGGGATCCTCACTCATGGTTTTGGGAAATTATTATTAAAAGAAATTTTAATATATCTCCCACCACAACATTCTTACAATGTGTCTAGAACCAACATTCTTAACAGACACAGAGACAATAAAATTTTCATCACCAAGAAATTTTTTTTTCTGGATTCTTTTTCAAGATTTCAGGTTTTACTTCAATGAAAACACCATTTTAATTTTATTTTGGTATTTTGATATTGATTTTTTCAAAATAAAATGGAATTTTTATATTGAAAATGGGGTTTTAAAAGAAAAGGGTATTTTGATATCCAAAACTGATATGTTTATGAGTTTAAAAGAGTTTTCCAAATGATTTAAAATGGAAAAGTTGAAGCATATTTTTTTATTCATGATATGGTACATGATAATTATATGATGGGGGTGGCCCATATAGCATCTTGTAATATTGTTACAACTTATATGATGGGGAAGCCCAGATAGCACTGAGTGAGACCATTATAGCTTAAACAATATGTAAACCTAGATAGAACCCCAATGCATTGGGTAATTTTCCTTATCCTAATAGAAAATAAGGCGAGAGTTACCAAAGAGTTTCTCTTATGGAATTAATTTGGATCTAGTTAATTTTGACATGGGTTTAAAATGGATTATGAATTTGATTCTCTAAGTTATCCAGAATGGGTTTTAATTTCTTGCTATTGGTTTTAGAGTATTTATTTGAAAAAAACAAGTGTTCTTCATGTGAAAATATTTTACTTATTTTTCTCAAATAACATTTATGTATTGGTAAATATTTTATGGGTTTCCATGTTTTAACTAGACTGATAGTTTCCTTTATTTTATACCCCTCACTATGATTTTTGTGCTCATCCCATGTTTTTAAATGTTTTTTATTGGATAAGTAAGTGAAAGGGTGAAGTCAAATTGAATGTCATGAAGTGTTTTCATAACAGGAAAACATTTTTTTTAAAAAGTTTTATATGGTGGGAAAAGTGGATACTGGTCAGAAGTGTCCTATTGGTATTATATGAATTTGTTATATATAAGTTATGAAAAAACTCTATAAAAATATAAACTTAAAAAAATCATAAAATTGAAAGAAAGTAAATTCTTTACTAAAACTCAAGATTATGTAACATTTAAGGTGGGGTCCCTATATTACAGATTAACGTACCCCATTGAATGGTATATGAAGATTTTAAAAGGTTGCGTAAAGAATTGAAGTCAGAAAAAAGGTTTTATTGTAGATAGGCATATTGTTGAAGAAGCTATTTAATTCTATACCAATTACCTATAAGATTTTGATAACATTGATTTCCCAAAATATTTGTCACAAAATACACCTTTTAGGAAAAATAGATTTTGGAAGATATGTTGTTATAATTACCATTATAGAGTGGGAGTAAGATCACCATTACATTTTACATAATAGTACAGTGGTTTCTCCCTAAATTGAAGCCCAAAAATTACTTCTTATACATTTAAATACAAAAAGGGATAAAGAATGGATATCAAATACCTATAACTAATAGTTTGTACGACAATTGCAGGATCATATTTATAAGGATTTATCTATAAATATGAATTCAATTATAGAATTAATTTTATGGTTATCTTGGGGACCAAATGTAAATGTTATATCTTATATTAGTTTTTTAATTAATGGTTCTATGTTCTATACAATGAAACAAGATGAATGCAGTATGATGAAAAATAATGGAGTTATGATTGTGGTGGATGTAGTGCATGTATCTGGTTCTAAGGATAGAAATCTAATTTATAAGAATATGTCATATTTTGAAATCATTTAATAGATATATTAGTTGGATTATACAACATTCCAAGTGTTTATTTTTCATTCCAAATGGGTTGACAAGGGGAGTATAGTGAAAATCGACGAATTGAGCTTCATGAAGGTGCGTTTCTACATGGAAGGGTATAAGGATGATTGGATTATAATGGCATCACTTGTAGTGAAAGTATTTTAGGTCCTAGTTTTAACAAATAAGAATTGATCAGTTATTCTATTGGATTCTAAATCAGCTGTAGGGTCTGGTAAAAATTCAATTGAGGATGAACCTTTCATGGGGAGATCATAATCATTTTAGGATGGTCCCAATATAGACTATATATTGTATTATAGAATGTACCATAATGTAAGGATTTGGATAATCTATATAGGATCCAAATTCCTTAAACTTTTAAAGAAAAAATAGAACTCGATGAGAAGATTAAAGTGTTTTTTAATATTCTATGATTTTCCACATAATATTATGTATTATCTACTGTATTTATATAATTTAAATAAAATGTTTGACTACTCATGCTGATAATGAATTCTCCATATGATAATATTACCAATCTCAAGGAATAACACAAGATTTATGCTAAAACTAAAGAATTAATAGGGGATTAACAACATATTGATGAAGAAACAGAATGATGTAGAATCATCTTGTTGACTAAAATTATCAAGGAAATAAGAAAACTTATAAAATATGAGGTTGTATAGAATCAACACGAACAACCTGTTAACACAAACCAATTAATTTTAATTAGTTATATTGGGGTCATAATGAGAATTCATGTTCCAGTTGATATATATACATGGCACAATGTTATGCCTCTATTGGAGTTAACCATTTGGGAGGACATTAGGGTAATGTTGCAATATACTTTCTATATTTCATTTAAAAAATATAAAATGAAATTTTAATTTAATTTTCATTATTCTATTTAGAGTTTTAACTATTTTAGATGATTCCCATAATAAATTTGGGTTAATGGTTACTAGAAAAGATCATAGAAAATTTTAGACACTTCTAAGAAAGAATCATATTAGGGATGCTGATTGAAAAAAAAACCTCCACATTGTCAAACCCAAGAAAGTGAGCCCGTATTGTTTTAAAAATTTAGGAAAGTAATCCATAAATAAGTTTTGATGTTTAGGAAATAATCATATGTTAATTTGAGTTTTCTTCGGTATGACTCAAAGTGTGTGATTTCAGTATAAGTGAAATTTTAGTTTAAAACATGCATCACATATTCAAAATGGATAAAACAATATTGTATTATTTTTAAACGTTATAATAATGATCTATAATTCATTTGATACACGTAGGAATCAACTGCACATTAATATGACACATGATGTGATTTGTATGAATCAAAGTACATGTTTTTAATATAACAGTGTTATTTTGGTGTAAAATGTTCAACAGATAGCCAAAATTGACAAATTAAAATCTGATTAGATTTAAACCTTATAAAAAGGAACCATAATTCATTTTTGGTATGTAGGAATCAACTGCACTTAAATATAACACATGGGGTGGCCATTATGACTCCAAGTATCTGTTTTCAATATAAGAGTGTCATTTTAGTGTAAAATTCTTGTCACATATCCAAAACTATGTAAATGAGATAATATTGTAGTGAAGTATTAGTATAATAACCCATAATTCATTTGTGGTGTGTTTTAATCGATTTTATGTCAATCCAACATTCAATGTGGAAATAATGTCTCAAAGTGGTTGTTTTCAATATAAATGGGTCATTTTAGTATAAAACATGCATCACCTAGCTAAAAATGATTAAACGAGATCAGTTTGTCTTGATAATTTAGAAAAATGATCCATAATAAATTTTTGGTATATAGGAATTGACCACACATCAATCCAACACACGATGTGGTCAGTACGACTCAATGTACGTGTTTTCAATATTAAAATATCTTTTTAGTTAAAAACATGTGTCACATAGGCAACACTTATATATGAAGTCTTATTGATATGATACTTTAGTAAAATGATCCATAATTCATTTGTGTCATATAGGAATCGATCACACATCAATCCAACATAAAATGTGGCTGGTATTACTCAAATACCGTGTTTTCAATATAAATGTCATTTTAGTTTATAAAAATGTCACATTATCAAAACCAATAAAACAAGATTATATTGTTTAAAAAATTTCTGACAATTATCCATAATCCATGTTTAATGTATAGGAATTGAACTCATGTTAATCTGATATGTGATGTGGACAGTATGACTCAAAGTGTGTGTTTTCAATATAATTTTCATTTCAATTTAAAACATGCATCACGTAGCCAAAATCAAGAAAAAATAATAATATTGTTTTCAATATTTATGTAAATAATCCATAATTCTTTTGAGATGTTTAGGAATTGACTACATATTAATCTAACACATGATGTGTCCAATATGACTCTAAATGTGTGTTTTCAGTATAAAAGTGTCATTCTAGTGTAAAATGCAAATCACATTGCCAAAACTAAGAAAAAAATATCGATTTTTTTCAAAATTTTGGGTAATGATCCATGCTTCATTTTTGTCATGTAGGAATCGACCACATATCAATTTGACACACTTTATGATCAGTATGATTCCAAGTGCATGTTTTCAACAAAAAAGTGTCATTTTAGTGTAAAACAAACTCACATAGCCAAAAATTAGTGAAAAATATTAGATTGTTTTCAAACATTATAAAAATGATCTGTAATTCATTTGAGACATGTAATAATTGACCAAAAATTAATCGAACATACGATGTGACTACTATGACTCAAAGTGCATGTTTTCAATATAAAAGTATCATTTTAGTGTAAAATGAATGCCACATAGCCAAAATTGAGAAAATTATCTGCGAATTTATTGACAATTTTGGATAATGATCCATAATTCATTTATGGAAAATAGGAATTGACTGCATATCAATCTGAAAAATGATGTGGTCGATATAAATCTAAGTGCATGTTTTCAATATTAAAATATTATATTACTGTAAAATGCACATCACTTAGACAAAACTAAGCGAATGAGCATAGTTTATCTTGAAAATTTTGAAAAATGATGGATAATTAATTTTTGGAATGTAGAAATCTACTTCAAATCAATCCAATACACGATGTGGCTGGTTTGGCTCAGCGTTTATGTTTTTAATATAAAAGTGTCATTTTAGTTTAAGACACGTGTCACGTATCCAAAAATGATTAAATGATCTCATATTGTGGTGATAATTTAGGAAAATGGTCTATTATTCATTTTTTATGTATAGGATCCAACCACATATTAATCCGACACATTATGTGGTCGATATGACTCTTTGTGTGTGTTTTCAATAAAAATGCCATTTTAGTTTAAAACTCGCACCACTTGGCCAAAATAGAGTAAACAATATTAAATTGTTTTTATATTTTTTTGAAAATTATATATAATTCATTTTTGGAATGTATGAATTCACCACACATTAATATGACACACGATGTGGCTGGTATAAATCAAAGAATTTGATTTCAATATAAAACTGTCATTTTAGATTAAAATGCATATCACATAGCCAAAAAAAATTAAACGAGCCCATATTATCTTAATACTTTAGGGAAAAAATCTACAATTTATTTGTGCTGTATAGGAATCAACCGCACACTAATCCAACACGCAATGTAGACAGTATGACTCCAAGAGTGTGTTTTCAATATAAAAACGTCATTTTAGTTTAACGATATAATTATTAAAAACTATTTAAGTAATTATGATTATTAATAACTGATAATATCATTATCATATTTAGTAAATAAAATTATAATTTATATAGATTATTAGTTTAAAATTTAATTAATAATTCATAATCTAATTATTAATAAATATTATAATTAAAAATTTGTAATATAATTAACAATATAATCATTAATATTATAATTAATTGTATAACTAATAATATCATTAATAGATTCAGTAATTAAAAATATAATTTATCATATGTGGATTATATAACATAAAAATTATAATTTTATTCTTATTTTTTAGGTAATGTTACTAAAATAAATATTGGTTTTATTATAGGGAGAATCTTTTGTATGGAGGTTGATTGTAAGAGAAAGTCTATGATTTTGTTTATTGTTTAATTATATTTTATTAAATGTAAATATCATATCAATGTTAATATTTTTTATGTAAAATTTCAATTGAAATTATAGGGAAATGTTATATTTGTATTTTAATCAATTTTTTGTAATATTTTCCTTCATATTTTATCATATGATTCTAATCTAGTTCTGTTATAGGGATGTTGTATGGATGTAAGTTTTCAGTAATAGTATGGTCTTTATCAGTGCTAGATTAGCTATGAAAAAGGCCCCCTTTATCATTGATAAACAAAAGTGGTGGTAAAGGGGGACTTTATTGGTTTTAAAACTAAATCAATGATAAAGGAATACCTTATATGTGCTTTATTTTTAACACTGAAAAAGGTTCCCTTTATCTGTGTTTTTAGTGCTGATAAAGCCTGACCACTTTTAAGGGCACTCCGATTGTCATCATTTTTTTTAAACTGGAAAATCCTATTTTTAGTGTTGATATATGCTATTTCAATAGTATTTCTTTAACCCATTCCAAACTCATTTAAATCGAATCTTAACTCAATATATCTAAGTAAACAGGTTGACCCACCTAACCCATTTAACCCAAACATGAACCTAGCTTATCTATAATGTTTAATCAAAATAAATTGAAACCTAAGCTACTTAAATTGTGTATCCCTACAGAAAATAAAAATAAACATGGAAAATCTGTGGTATGGGAGGCTTGAACCCCCTGTATGTGGCTTAAAAGGTTGTTCCTAGACTAGCTTGTCTGGGAATAGTGCCAATAATATTTATATAATATCTATAAATATATTTTTTAATGATGAAAAATTAAAATGTGTTATTTAGGTTATGATGTGTCAATTCGAACCTGATCTAATTTTTGTTCAGGTAAAAAAGTTGACCCAATTATTATAACCTAACTTTACTATAGATTTATCGCTATTAAGCTCTACCCTTTATTAACACATAAATACACTGATAAAGGTATACTTTTACCAGTACTAAAAAAAAGTTATGGTAAAAGCTGCGTTTAAGAATGCTAAAAAATGATTATAAAAGTGTATCCTTTGTTAGTGATTTCTTTAAAATTGATAAAGACAACCCTTTATCACTATTTCATTAGCTCTAATAAATGTTCACCCTTTATCAATGCTAAAGAGCTTTCTTTAGTATTGATAAAAGGTATATTTCATAAAAAACATTTTATATACTGTTATTTATATAATACTAAATATGTATTTACACTTAATATATAATATATTTAGTGAAAAATAGTTTATGAAATTATTAAAAATTAATATTAACAAAAAATTACTAATTATTAGTCAGAAATAGACAATTTAATAATAATTTGGTGACATAAAAATTGATAAATTAATAAATATCTTGAGATAAGTTGAAAGTAGGTATTGAGCTTCAAATGACTATAAATTTTGACTCGAGTATCCGTTTGAGACTCATGAGCTATCAAATCAATGTTCATGAAGAGATATATGATATTTAATATTGGTTGTGCTTAATGCCCCATTTTTTATTCATTAAAAGGGATAGAAATCCTCAGAAACTAAATTTTTAATTGTGATACATACTTTTTAAACATTTAATGACTTTTGAGTTTCATTTAAGTTGTTATTCTTCTCTTTTATTTTCAGTGGTGAATAAATTTATTCCTTAGGCTTATATCTATATGCATATTATGGTGTTGAAATTTTACTATTTTTTATATTGTAATGTTATTTATTTTGTGTGTGTCTAAAAATAAAGAAGCATCTACCAAAAAATATTTTTAGAATACTGTTTTTTTAAAATATTTACCAAAACAGCTCCTTCCTTAGGTGCCCTCTTTGGAAAAATTATGAATAAGGAACCAATTAAAAAATTTACTTCTTTAAATATATTAAAAAGAAGGCCTAATAGTACAAAAATAAGTACTGGTGGAGGGAAAAAATGGGTGGCTGCTATTGGCAGTTCCTAATAGTGGTTTTTTGATTTCTAATGAGGACCATCAAAACTAAATAATTTTTTGGGAAAAAAGCCTTACATCTCCTTTCCCCATATCTTTCCCTATCTAGTTTTTATTCCTGCCACACCTCTACCTTGACACCCTCCACCATCGAATTCATGTTTGGTATCACCGAACCCCACTGTGGCTACTGTGTTGCCCATCCCCACCGTCATCACCACCTCCATGTCACTCCACCTACATGTTTTGTTTATCACTACAACCTCAATACTGTCATCACTTTCACCTGTCATGTATCCATCACTACCATTTTCATCGCTTCACCCCACTTCATTTTCATTGTCAACCTATCCTATCTTTTCCAGCATCATTGTTTCTACTCTTGGAACACCCAGCCCTGTTGTTGTTATTTTCACTTGAACACATGACATCATGGTTATGTCATGCAACCCCACCATGTTGTGGGAGATTCCTCTCTAGCCTAGTCTTTATTGGACCAAAATATAACCCCTTATGGAGTTCCACACTGAAATGTGGGATACCACTCATTGAGGAAAATAACTTGGGATATGTTTTCACCTAATAATCCTCCCCTCAATCTGAAGAGCACACATTTGGGCCTGCCTTCAATGATAATCCATCTGATCCAAAACCTCTTTCACTTGTAGAACTGTTTCTCTGTCTTTAAGATATGCCACATTTACACTGTTATCATTTATATTTTCAACATAAAAAACCACATTGGGACCATATGATAGAAACTAAACTATTATTATTGCTATCAAACTAGTTTGGGAATCTTTCACCCACATCACACCTGGGATATATCCTAGCTCTAATACCACTCGTTTCTTTCCTTTCCTCGTAGTCTAGACCTTCCAATACCAAAATATATTCCCTTTTCGGGCTCCATCCTAAAAATAATTATTGATAGGAGGATTTTTTCATCCATTCTTACATGTGAAACACCACTCCTTGCAGTTACAGATTTGAGATTTGGTTTGAAGCTAATACACTATCTAATTATACTTGTCTTTAGGGAATCACCTACCTCATGTAATCAGTGTTGGACCACCTACTACATTGGCCACCCTTGTTTCACTTATCCCATTCCACCCTTCATTTCATATCACATGTTGACTATCACTACATCATCCCATAAACTATGTTGTTTCCACTATCACTACTCATATATACCCCCTTCACCACCCCCATCGCTGACCCATCAATGTCTCTATACCTACCCCTTTTTTCTCCCCTCATTACCACCTCTACACCGATCATCGCCACACCATACCTCACTTACTTCTAATCGACAATGTATTTAAAAAAACATGGGGTGGTTTCCTTATGTGGGAATGAAAGGATAATTATCAACCTAATATACCATGATCATCAAATTTAGTTGTGGGGTGGTCACCCATGTCATGAAATCCTTATTCTACGATAATTTTTTGTGTGTGGATACTGATGACTATTTTTCTACTAGTGTCATACAATGAAATGAATCCCTTCATTCCATCAAAGAACGAACCTAGATTGGGTAACACACTACTAAAAATTATACATTATTAAGTGGTGTCCATTATCAATGATAAAATAAATCATTGATAAATGGATGAATATTATCAACATTAAAAAGAGCACTGATAAAAGGAAAATCTTTATCACCATTTTTAGCATTTATAAAGGTTTATATTTATCTATTCTCATAAAGGGAACCTTTTATCTATATAAAAAAACATTGATAGAGGTTAATTAGCATAATATATTTCTTGTATAATTAATTATTTATTATTAGATATGATTTATATAAAAATAAATAATAAATATATATTAATATAAATACAATTTCTAAATTTCTGAAGTTTTTATTCTTATTTATAAATATATATATAGTTATATATATATATATATATATATTATAAAAATTCAAATGGATGGTATAAATAATTATATTAATACATTAAATATAGTTTTTATTTAAATTTATTGAATATTTATATTCACATTATATAATTTATTATATAAATATATATTTATAATATTTGAATATTTATAATTATGTGTGTGTGTATTTTCATATATATATATATATATATATATGATTTTATATAAATAAATATATGAATATATTAAAATACAAATACACATACAAAAGGTATATTTAATAATATTATTCATATTAAAATAAATAATAATTATTAATCTCATTTTCATAATTTATATATAGAAAATCATAAAATTTATATTAATTTACAAAAATTTAATAATTTTTTTTAAATACATCAAAATTGTATATGTAAATTTAATATATTGAAATTTTATTTAAATAATTATATAAATATATAAATGATTATATATATTTTTAAGTACATTTTTATATAACATATTTAAGTAAATATAAATATATATTTATATAATGATTGATTTTTTAACAAGAATCCTTGATATCGCCTAAAATGCTCGCGATGTGACAAAAGTTAAAAAGTTAAAAATAATGGTGGTTGTCATGATCCAACCTCTAATAAACTGTGATCTAGGCACCCGAATCGGCCTGTAAAATACTTGAGGTGTGTTCCTAATTTCCTTAGGGTGGAAACAAGCACCAAGGCATCATATGTGAGATCATGAGAATTATTTCTCCTAATAAACAATAAGTGACACGGAGCTTCCACCCAGAAGTTATTCATGACCACTATGTATTAGATATTCATGTTCAACATCAAATAAGTAAATGAAAAATAAAAATAAAACTAAACATGTCATAATAAAAATAATCACCCAATCGAAGATAAAAATAAAATTACAGTGGAAAAGATACAACATATAGAAGACCAAAGGCCGTCATGAATGATACATCCACAATAAAAAATGAAAACCAAATCCCCTAACACAATCTCCCTGTGACATCTACTGTTACCATACTTACATAAAACCAACTCGCTCCTTGAGAGACCAATAAAAAACCTAAACCTCCAAAATAAGATTAGGTCTATCGACATAGAGTGGAACAATTAGGGTGTGACCATAACGACTTAGTTGTAAATCACTGAAGATTCCATTCATTTTCTTTCTCAAAATAGACCATACAATCCAGTTTGAAATATATGTAGAGAATATGTTTTCAATCCTTTAATGAAAACCAATCATGTTCATTTATTAAAATCGACCTTTAAAACACAAACCAAGTTTCAAAGAAACAATTAGAAACTTTTCTTAAACTATACCTTTATAAAATACACCTTTTAAAAATCCTCTTTTAAACAACACTCACACCCATGATAAAGTAACTAAATATAAACCAAAAGGAAACACCACTGAATAAATTAACTAAATTCAAAATTAGTATAAAGTAAATATAAGAGATTAGCAGGTAGATCATAACATAAGAGAACACTAATATTAAAGTGGAATAGAAATGAAACTAAATACAGGAAATTGTAAAGGATAGATAGTCATGGGAAATTATTGAACATCTTGAGAGGTGTCCCTAGATGTACTCAAGTTAGAACCATCTTCTATCTTGTAAATGCTTTCCCATTTCCATATAATCGATACTAAATATTAACCATCTCTCATCCCTCACTAATATTCTTAGGATCCCCATGAATAATAGAAATAGGAGGCGAGGTAACATAAATAAAGTGTATAACATGATATACTAATCACAATTTCATAACCTCAACACTCATAAATAGAGTTACCAATGCGAAAACCCTCTAAATCAAACCTAATAACATAAAAATTGTGTAAACATATGTGGGGATTCCATTAGGGTGTGACTTAATTAATAAAACATTCTAAAGGTGCCAATGGGGTCATGGAGTTCTATTTAAAATGTATCATTTAGAAATTGATTTTGAAAGCAACTTTAAAAACCGAGAATCCTCTTTAAGTTTGCTGATTTTTTTCCTCAAAGTGCCACACACAAAGCACAAACATTAACAACACACCAATTAATATTAAATGAGAAAAAAAATCTGAATTTACTCATAAAAGGAATGAAACCAATAATGAAAACCCATCGAAACCCATAAACCATAATAACACAAGTCAATGAACACCCTAATTATTTAATACAAATAATGAAAATCATTTAAAAGTAAAAAACATCAATTTAATCACCAAATTAACCTAAAAAACTTTTTTTAAAATTATAACACACACATTTTTCTTAGAAATCACATAATAAAGTCATATTCTTTAACAACTACCTTAAAACTCATTTAAAACCCCAAAATAACCATTATTCTTGGGAAACAATTTTTAGAAATCTAAAGCATGGATGGTGTTCAAGAAAAATGAAAGGAATAAAAATATTAACCAAAAAATAGAGTACAGATGAAGCAAAACCTTTGATTATGGATATCCCCTATGCTCACTCCTTAGTTTTTGAGTCCTCTCCACTTGAAGGGGTGCCAATAAAAAACCTGGATACCCTGGTACCCTAATACCCAATCTAGCATTGATATAAAACAATGAGAATTACCGATCCACATGTGTTGGAAACAAGCATCTCAAATCATAAAAGAAACACCTCAGAATGATTTTTCTACAAAATAGTGAAAGAAAAATGATTCTAATCGGTATGTCAACACTCCTCTCTGATAAAGTATCATAATTAAACAGGTAGTAAAATACCCAAAACAACACATCATCAAAGATAAAAAAATTTACATGATAAATATCAAAGAAAACCCATGTAATTGGTGGATCATATCTCCATATTTCACCTCCATCACTCCAAGTACCATGAACCAAGTGCACCTGCCTCCTCCAAGAGATTCTTTCCATTCGCTTGAAAATAGAATAAGATATTTTTATAATCACCTGAAGGAAACAGTGGGGTGTCAAAAAAAGAGCCCAGTAGAATATCACCAAATATTCTATAAGTAATTCCTTGATAAGAAATAATTCATAATTTCAATTTAATTAAAACAAGGCTTGATAAAGAATCTACATATTTTCAAAAAAATATGATTTCAACCCAAAATAGGATAGATATATCAAAACAGACTTAAATGAATATTTTATTAAAACATTATATAAAATATTTGGTATGAATAAAACATTTCTATAATCAATGGAATATAATCATAAAATAAAAATACATCATAATACCATGTCATTATAGTTAGAGATTTAATATGTGTATTAATTATTTTATAGTTTTTTATGATAAATTACCATATTCTCTCATTTATTAAATTAAAATTATTTAAATAATTAAAATTTTCCTTTTTAAATGTTTAAATGTTTAGTTTTCTATTAAAATATTAATTTTATCTGATTTTAATTTATATATCTTCTAAAGTTTTTTGATTGCTTTAGTAAAATATTAGGTCGTCCATTTGAAGCCAATAGGATATCTCATCAACCACTTAGGGGACCTAGTGGTCAACCCCATGGGAGGTTTGACCTGATATTCCTACATGGAGTAAGGTGTGTAGAAGGTCCCATGTATAATTCCTAAAATAGTGCATGAGGATGACATTAGTGTTCCATTTGGCCAATAACCCATGTGTGAGAATCAGTGTGCAGGTGCTGATTCCTCACTTGCTACCTGATGGTGTTATGAGAGAGGTTCTGCAATGACCTAAACTTTTATTAATGGGAATTCCTCTAGATCTAATTAAATTTCTTATTATGTAAAATGGTTATATAAAATAATAACTTCATTGGATTTATGTTTTTGGGTTTCAGAATACCATTAATAATTGTGATCATTGCTAATATAGCTGTTAAACAATGATCAAAGGATTAGTATAAATATAGGGCTTTAACAAATCCAGTTTACTCAGACAAACGAAGAGATGACCTCATCTAGTAGAATTTCTCCATACGAATTCTATTTGCTGGAGCTCATAAAAGAGGTGGAATCATTGAGCTTTTCTATTGACCAAGCCCAATTCTTGATTTAACATGTTAAGAACGAACAAAACCGCCTCTGAGAGAAGTAGAAGTTTATAGAGATTACCACCCAAGCAATGTTATTTGAGCTACCCCAATAGTTTGTCACCATCGCACACCTTACCATTTGGCTTTATGTGGGTGTTATAAGGGGTTATGTAATGAGACCATAGTAATATGATTATGTAAATTATTTTTGTATATAGAATATACTTTCATTTTATTATTGTCACTTTGTAAATAGTTTTTTAATGAAAAAATAGGATTTTTTGTTAATTAAGAAATCTTTTTTGATGAATTAATGGATTTTTAAATTAAATAATATTTCAATTAAATATTATTACTAAATTACTTTTTATATAATATAAATGACCGTATAATTATTATGAATATGATTGTGATTTTTATTATGGTTTGAATGCTATTTTTGTGAAAATCCATGAATTTTTGATAAATATCGGTTTTTATTTTAAAAGTAAAAATTCACATATTTAGAAACTTATTTAGATAAAATGAATATTTTTTTTAATCTGGATGCTAAAATTATCCAATGGTGATTTTTTCATAATTTTCTGAGATAGTCGAATTTTTGGGTAAAAATTAAATACTGTTTAAATATATAATGTGTTTTATGACATCATAATGACCCAATAGTGATGTAATAAAATACTATAAACATTATTTTCGGACAATATATGTTTTTCCATTAAAATAAAGTGATTTTAGGTTTTTGGATTTATATTACAATGCTTTAGTGGACCCTTCAAGGCATATAAATCATTTTAAGCTTTTTAAATTGATTTCCTTGTGAGTGTGAATCATCTCCACATAATCAACCGTATTATTTTAAGAAGTTAGGACATTGGCCATATAAAATAATGTTTTTAAATCCCCTTTGGTAAAATCCATGGTCAAAAAAATTGGGTTGGTTTGTGTTTTTGATTAGTTTATTGTGTGGTGTCCCAAACCTAAATAATAAAGAATTCCTTCACATTTCCTATCTAAACCCACCCAAACTCCCACTTACTCTTCACTCAAATCCTTTAGAGTTCATAAAACCTCTTCCCTCCTTTCTCTATAATACTCCCAAGGAACCCCATGATTCCAATAATCATCTCTCAAGCCACTCCCATGCCTTTGGGATCATACTTCCAAGTAAGGGATTCCTTCCTTTCTCATTTTATCCAAGATTCTTAATTCTATTATGCCCTTTTATTTTCAATTGTAAATGTTGAATTATTATTTTTCACCTCCCCCATACTTCCATATTTATGTTTTAATGATTAGAGACACCTTTTCTCTCTCATTAATGCATCTCTTGTACACCCATTACCATACTGAAATTCCGTAAGGAATTTATCTCTCCTCATTTACATTCAAGAAATTATTTTGTATTATGAATCCAAATTCCATTAATTATGTTGGGACATGTATCTATATGACCCCTAGATTTAAATTTAATGTAAATATTATGATACACTCTTTTATCTTTCATAAATCTTTTTATGAAGTCTTATGTCACACTATTATGCTGCCAAAATTGCACCGCCATTTTCCAAGCCTAAATCAATGTGTAGTGAATACCATGCCAATTTCTATATCAAGGGTATTCATCTTTATGAAAAATTACTTATTTATAGAAGAGTTTCATGTATGAATTCCACATTCTTTTAACTTGGAATAAATTATGATGTTTAATGAATCTATGTTGTATGATCATGTGGAACACTTATGCATGAAATGAAATGTTTAAAAAGGGTTCCCCCTGATAATGCTTCAATGCATTGGGTAAAGATTAGTATCATGATACATCAAGTGAAATGATGTTTTAGTCAGGATAATTCAATTTTAATGAGGTTCTACTCATGATCCATGTGCAATGAGCCTTGTCCCTTTCTAATACCATGTTAAGTGTTGTTGCCACATTTCCATGTTATGATAAACATACTATATCATGCCTTTATGTTCATGTTTATTTATGATCCATTGATATTTCTATTACCTAACATGTGTTGTATTATTCAGGTTATTCCTTGATTACTACCTTACATTTAACACCCCGAGATTTTATGAAAAATATTCTTTTTAATTTCATTAATGTCTTGTGTTGTATGTGTCACGACCCGTCCTCGGGGCCCGTGCCGTGACTACCCCAAGCCCGCCTTCCATAGGCCAGGGGCTGGCGACTAGCACCAAAGGCATAAATCCCGATAACTGGGAAGGCATTGCCTTTATAAAAGTAACAAAACACCACAGAGTACAAGCGGAAGAAGTAAACACTAAGTAAAAACTGAGTACAACAGTAAGTGCGGAAAGTAAAAAGGGGCCTGAAATACAAGCCCAACTGTAAAGTACAACTCGAAAGAGAAAACAGCAACTGAAAAGTAAAGCTGCTACGCCGAGCTGTCCACTAGAAATCCCACCAGAAGGGTGGGTATAGATAGCTCCTCTGCTCCTCGGGTCCCGCCATCCGCTCCGAGTATGTCCCGCCAAGTGGTCCACCTCCGGGTACCTCCTCGTCGTCACGTCCACCTCTGGGTACCGTCTCGTCGTGAGGTCCTCCTTCGGGTACCATCTCGTCGTATAGTCCACCTCCATGTACCGTACAGTCCTCGAACACTCGGCCTCCGTCAGCACTGCCCGTCGTCTGCAACCAACACAATGATGTTCGGGCATAGACCGTGCAGGGGTGAGTATAACGATACTCAGTAGGGACCCTGAGACCCTCAAGGTCTCACTAAACAAACAAGGATAACCACAAAGAATATCTCAACAGATAACCTCTACTTAGGTATATGCCCATACATATACCTAAGTTATCAAGTAACCTATCTCAATCACGAGGAAACACAAGGATTGTGAAATCAACGGATAACCACTACCCGGGTATATTCCCATACATATACCTAAGTTAGCAAGTGACCCATCTCAATCATGAAGTAAACACAAGGTCAAAAGTCTCAGCTCAAACCAGGATTTTCATTATCGAAACCGTAACTACTGAAGAGCTCTGTCTCTAGAGTGTACAGTGGTCCTGTCACGACTCTGAGGTACTGCTCACTAACCTAAGACTGCTGAGGTACTCCTCCTGTCGAGTACCGCGGGTCTGCGGCCAACTACCGGGCGCTCCGTCCGCTGTGGGTATGTCGCCAAATACCGGGCGCTCCCCCCAATAGCCTACAAAGGTACTCCTCCTGTCGAGTACCGCGGGTTTGCGGCCAACTACCGGGCGCTCCGTCCGCCGTGGGTCTGTCGCCAAATACCGGGCGCTCCGTCCACTGGGCTAGTCGACCTACTCCAAGTCGATTCGGTCAAGCAGTCGTCAGGTCTCAGCAGGCTACACGATCTCCGTACTCCGTACGCTCGTCTCCGGGAGGGTCCGCTCCACGAGCTACTGGTCGATACTCCAAGTATCTCAAGGTCCCACTAAGAAGTATATCAAAGGACCGCCTCATCAAAGGGGTATCAACACAACAGACGGCGCGTCAATCGGACGCCCGATCTGTGAGTTATTAGCCTTTTCGTCCCAGAGGCCCGGTTGGTTTCGTGAGCAAACCAATCCCGGCCGTATCTCAACTGTACCCCGAACTCCCATAGGGTATACTCATAGGGACCGTTACTCAACGTAAACACCAACGCCGCTGACGGTTCGTCAAACGGACATCTGGTTTGAAAGATATCAGCTTTTCCGTTCCAGGGGCCCGGTTGGATTTCGGTGCGATCCAACCCGGCCACTATCCATCTGCATCCAATTCTTAGGCGGAGGATGCCAAAAGTTCCGTATCGACAACAGGAACTCATCGTCGCAGACGGCGCGTCAATCGGACGCCCGGTCTGAGAGTTATTGGCTTTTTCGTCCCAGGGGCCCGGTTGCTTTTTTAAGGCAAAACCAACCTGACGGTACTCCACCTGCGTCCAAACCTCGGGCGGAGTATGCCAAAAGATCCGTCTCACTTAGAGGAATTCAACGAAATAGACGGCGCGTTAATCGGACGCCCGGTCTGTTAGTTATTGGTCTTTCCGTCTCACACCCACCCTGGGAAACTTCCCAGGAGGTCACCCATCCTGATCACTGCTCTAGGCCAAGCACGCTTAACTACGGAGTTTTAACTACGTAGGCTCCCGAAAAGGAAGGTGCACCTTGAGTATAGTATACCGAAACGACCGTCTCGATCCAAGGATCGCGTTGCTACTGACGGCGCGTCGTTCGGAGGCCCGTAGCTCAAGATACGACCATTTGAACGAAAACGTCCGAAGAAGGGGGGGTACGGGCCCGGCCGGTCGGACCGGCCTGGCTCGGCTCGGCCGGGCGGCCGAGTGCCAGGCGCCGCGGGCGTTGACCCGCGGCCTGAGGAAACCGCGGCCCGCGTGGGCCGCGCTGGTGAACCGCGGACGCGGCAGAGCCGCGTCCCGCGCGGGCAAACCAGACCCGCGCGGCCGCGGGTCCGTTGGCCGCCGCCGCCGCGGCGGGCTCGTCCGGCGGCGCGCCGGCGAGTTCCGCGGGCCACCGGGATCGCTCCGGTGGTCCGATTCTCTTCCCGTCTGCGCCATTGCTCCTCCCGGGATCCGTTCTTTACTGCGGAATCGTCAAACATCCGTTGTGGCACGTTCCGTCGTCGCCCGCCAAATCCGCACAAAACGAAGAACGGCGGAGGGTCGTCGGGCCGTGTTCGTTTGGCCCACACCCTCCGCGTTAGAGATTAACAACCAGGAGAATTTTATTCCACACGGAAAAATAACAATTTTAAGAAGATTAAAATTGTTCACAATTCGGTTCTTTAATTTCTTTAAGAAACATTGACGGGAATAAATTAAAAAGGGGTAATTCCCATAATAAATCCCTACCTCGCCGTCGCTGTCGGATGCGAGGTCGTCGCGGAATTGACCGTCGCAGAAGGAGGTGATCGTCACACCGCGGAAGGGCGTCACGTCGACGATCTCCGAGGACCAAGAACATACGGATTTAATTAATAATAATTAAATCCATGTTGTTGTTGAAATCCAAAAAGAAAATAAAAAGAAGCGCAACCTCCTACCTTGGTTGTTGTTGATCGAAGGCTGTCGCGGGGTTGGATCGTCGCGGAAGAAGCGTCGCGAAGGGAGATCCGTTGGCATCGCGGTACAAGGCTTCGCGTCGTCGATCTCCGCAGGTTTGGCATTCTTCGCGTTCTTCGCGTTCTTCGCCGAAGAAGAACGTTTTCCTCCAAATCCTCTCCATGCCACAAGTTTCAACCCAAAATAAAATAAGCTTAAGCCTTATTTTATTTACACAACTAAACATTTGAATTTCAAAAGATAAGAAACGAACCATTAATTCGTAGAATTAATTCAACGAAAGAAACAGCTCATTTAATTTACGAAAGAAACAGCCCAATTAAATGGTCTGTTAAGATTTTAAGAAACGCGTCAGTTGACTTTCATTAAGACGGGTTTTCACGGGTGCGTTTCATAGAGGAAAGAAACGGCGGGGCTCGTGCGGGCCCCACCTCAAAAATATCCTACCAAGGGGTAGGATATTTCTAGATAGCATCTTATCCAGTTCAACTCAGTTCAAGCCGCCTTTAAGTGGCTTCAAGTGGCTTAAGCGAAATAAAATAAAGTTGTAGCAAAATTATTTTATTTCTTAACTTTAAGCCCGAAAATTAAAAACCACACCCGAGCAAATGCAACTCCGGAAGAGGCGTCTCTAAGCGAATACCGGCGTTGCGATTTCATCGGAGCCCTCAGAATTCGATTCTGGGCACCGGTTCAAAAGTTAGAAAAACCCGCTCGTCCGTTCACTGAACGTACCCGAGCCAAACTTCGGAAATTGATTCCGGGCACACCGGGCCTCGGAATCAGGCGCCGTCAAAAACTGCGTTCTTGTAAAATTCCAAAGAAAATTAAGAAAAAAAATTCCTTGAAATTTACGGGTCTTTACATTACTCCCACCACAGGGCTTTACGTCCCCGTAAAGCTTCACCACAAACTTAGGGAAACAAAGCGGTACTGAGCACGCATCTGAGCCTTCCGCTCCCATGTGATCACCTGGAGGTTCCCGCGCTGCGAAAGAAAGTGCACAAGAGGAATCGACCATCCTCCTAGGATCCGCTCCTGTCGATCCTCGATCCCCACAGGAACCTCCGTATAAGACACTCATCGCCACCCTCTAGCTCCTTATGGTCGATGATATGCAAAGGGGTCGAGCACGTATCTCCTCAGTTGGGATACGTGGAAAACGTCGTGCACCTAGTGAAACTGAAGTGGATGGGCCAAGGGGTAAACCATACCGCCTACCCAGCTGAGGACCTAGAAAGGTCCGTTGAACCTCGGACATAACTTGCCGCCTTGGCCACATCTCCGTAACCTCGTGGAGGTGAGACCCGTATAAGGACGTGATCGTCATCCTCGAACTCCAGAGGTCTATAATTCTTGCTGGAACTGAAACTCAAAACGACTGCTGCTATGAGGGTAAGGTTGACCAACTCAAGAATGATCGGTCACACCCTCCTGTGCAAGAGTTACCCTGCACTGCCTGGGGTTTCCTTTTCCGCCGACCAAGGAAAACCCATCCCAACGTTTTCCTAAAACCGTCAATTTGAGTATGAACAGTTATTGCCCATTTCATACTCAAACTAACGTCGTAAGGCCTCGACGCTTCCACCAAGAGATTCCAACCAGAACTCCCGCCTCGAGGGTCTGACCACACCGTCGGCGTAAGTGTGATTATCGAGTCTCCTCCCAAGGTATCTCCAGACGTGAGGGTCAAGTCCACGGCTTACCGGAAACTCTAGGTCTGGAACAAGATTTGTGGAAGCGAGGAATGATTCATATCGACGTCTGTTACTACAGCAGCTAGTAGTGGACATAGACTGTCCCTTGAATCATTTCTAGAGCCATTGGGTCACACTCCTTGACCGCATGCAGCCGCATTCTTCCACCGCCCTCCAGCTCCCTGAGCTTGGCGAGGATAACTAAGGCGGGTGGTTGTAGCATGATAATATGTACACCACCTCATGCTGCTCTCCTAGCTTTGCCTCCACGTCTACCGCTTCGCAGACTCATCTCTATTTAAAGCTACCTCTTCTTGAAACATTTATCACGCCCAAGTCTCTAAGACTGGCACCGGTTCCTTGTTTCTTACTGCACTGTGCAGTCTTCATCCGCTCCTGGATGAACTTCACCTCCTTTAGTCTCACAAGAGCTGCTATGATTTCTTCTTTGCCGATAAGAGAAATCTTGTCTCATCCCCTGGATGAACCACATTCGTTTCCTAATACAGTCAATCCTGGAATGAAGGATGCATTAATGCCATGGATGACGTCGTAAGGCTTCGACGTAACTACTAAGAGATCCAACTGTCACTCTCGCCTCCAAGGGTTGAGTCACACTGTCGGCATCAGTGTGAGGTCACTGGGTCTCCTCCAGTAGGAATTTCGAAAGTGAGGGTCAAGTCAACAGTCTTAACCAGGACCACTTAGTAACATCACAAAAGAGGATAGGAAAGCAAACATCACAAGATAAGTGTCTTTATTTTATTGCAGCTCATGGTACAAAGACACAAAAACAACATCAACATGGAACTATAAGTACAAGAGACGTATCCACTAGTTCCGCTCCTGTCCACCTGCTCCAGGAGCTCTACTGCCTTGTCCACTGCTCTACTGTTGCTCAAGCATTCGTCGCTTCCTCTGCCTCGATGGCTCCTCAAAAGCCTATGGATCAACTGTACGTGGAGTCGGACAGTCACGTGCCAGGTGCCCCTTTTCCACCGCACGAGTAACAAAGTCTGCTTCTAGAACGCCTGGCTCTGACCCCACCCCGGGTGCCCTGCACCACCGGTCCTAAAACCCGAGATCGCCCAACTGCTGGTCTGGTCCTCCTGGACCTCTGCATCATCTGTCTACTTCCCACAGATGACTCGGCTTCTGATCGAAAAACACGCGGCAAAGGCAGCAGCTCCTGAACACGCTCGGGGTGTAGAGCTATTGGCACAAACTCCACCCTGAAGAAGGTCTCGAAGTCTTCCCATGTGAAAGCCATCCCATCGCAAAACTGGAACAAGTGGCTCCACCACCTGCCTGCTGCTGCCTGAAGAAGGCTGGCAGCAAAGGTCACCATGAAGTCTGATGGAGTCCCCACTAGCCTGAAGACTCCCACCACAGCCTCCAGCCAATCCTCAGCCGCCTGCGGGTCCGTCTCTCCCCCGAACCTGGGTGGCCTCTGGCGCTGGAACTCATGCAGTGCGCTCAAGTAGCGGGCATCGCCTACTGCTGGGGCTGGTGGCATCGGTGGCCCAACGTATGGTAGTACCGCTGGCGCCTCCGCTGGTGCCTCCACTGCAAGAGGGCCCTGTACCGAAGCCTCGTCACTCAACAGGCTGTCAGCACGCACATCCCTCTGGGCTCTAGTTGGTCGTCCGAGAAAAGGCATACTAAAAGAAACAACGTAACACGGTCAAACGATTATACCTAGTGAGCTGACCTGTTTTTAGCTGGTTTAAGGGGGGAAACCTTTGAAAACACACACGCAATCAGTGTTTTCGTGCACAAAGTCGGAAATTAGTTGCCAGGGTCCTGGTGTATGGATACGTCGGCCGCCCGCACCAACACTGGACTCCCTGAACTGAAAACCACACTTGGTACCCTTAACACTATTGTTTCACAGAAAGAAAGATCAGAGTCTGCGGTAGAACCGACCACCTCTGATACCAATTTGTCACGACCCGTCCTCGGGGCCCGTGCCGTGACTACCCCAAGCCCGCCTTCCATAGGCCAGGGGCAGGCGACTAGCACCAAATGAGTAAATCCCGATAACTGGGAAGGCATTGCCTTTATAAAAGTAACAAAACACCACAGAGTACAAGCGGAAGAAGTAAACACTAAGTAAAAACTGAGTACAACAGTAAGTGCGGAAAGTAAAAAGGGGCCGGAAATACAAGCCCAACTGTAAAGTACAACTCGAAAGAGAAAACAAAAACTGAAAAGTAAAGCTGCTACGCCGAGCTGTCCACTGGAAATCCCACCAGAAGGGTGGGTACAGATAGCTCCTCTGCTCCTCGGGTCCCACCGTCCGCTCCGAGTATGTCCCGCCCAGTGGTCCACCTCCGGGTACCGCCTCGTCGTCACGTCCACCTCTGGGTACCATCTCGTCATGAGGTCCTCCTCCGGGTACCATCTCGTCGTATAGTCCACCTCCAGGTACCGTCCAGTCCTCGAACACTTGGCCTCCGTCAGCACTGCCCGTCGTCTGCAACCAACACAACGAAGTGCGGGCATAGCCCGTGCAGGGGTGAGTATAACGATACTCAATAGGGACCCTGAGACCCTCAAGGTCTCACTAAACCAACAAGGATAACCACAAAGAAGATCTCAACAGATAACCTCTACTTAGGTATATGCCCATACATATACCTAAGTTATCAAGTAACCTATCTCAATCATGAGGAAACACAAGGATTGTGAAATCAACGGATAACCACTACCCGGGTATATGCCCATACATATACCTAAGTTAGCAAGTGACCCATCTCAATCATAAAGTAAACACAAGGTCAAAAGTCTCAGCTCAAACCAGGATTTTCATTATCGAAACCGTAACTACTGAAGAGCTCCGTCTCTAGAGTGTACAGTGGTCCTGTCACGACTCTGAGGTACTGCTCACTAACCTAAGACTACTGAGGTACTCCTCCTGTCGAGTACCGCGGGTCTGCGGCCAACTACCGGGCGCTCCGTCCGCTGTGGGTCTGTCGCCAAATACCGGGCGCTCCCCCCAATAGCCTACAAAGGTACTCCTCCTGTCGAGTACCGCGGGTTTGCGGCCAACTACCGGGCGCTCCATCCGCCGTGGGTCTGTCTCCAAATACCGGGCGCTCCGTCCACTGGGCTAGTCGACCTACTCCAAGTCGAGTCGGTCAAGCAGTCGTCAGGTCTCAGCAGGCTACACGATCTCCGTACTCCGTACGCTCATCTCCGGGAGGGTCCGCTCCACGAGCTACTGGTCGATACTCCAAGTATCTCAAGGTCCCACTAAGAAGTATATCAAAGGACTGCCTCGTCAAAGGGGTATCAACGCAACAGACGGCGCGTCAATCGGACGCCCGGTCTGTGAGTTGTTAGCCTTTTCGTCTTAGAGGCCCGGTTGGTTTCGTGAGCAAACCAATCCCGGCCGTATCTCAACTGTACCCCGAACTCCCATAGGGTATACTCATAGGGACCGTTACTCAACGTAAACACCAACGCCGCTGACGGTTCGTCAAACGGACGTCTGGTTTGAAAGATATCAGCTTTTCCGTTCCAGGGGCCCGGTTGGATTTCGGTGCGATCCAACCCGGCCACTATCCATCTGCATCCAATTCTCAGGCGGAGGATGCCAAAAGTTCCGTATTGACAACAGGAACTCATCGTCGCAGACGGCGCGTCAATCGGACGCCCGGTCTGAGAGTTATTGGCTTTTTCGTCCCAGGGGCCCGGTTGCTTTTTTAAGGAAAAACCAACCCGACCGTACTCCACCTGTGACCAAACCTCGGGCGGAGTATGCCAAAAGATCTGTCTCACTTAGAGGAATTCAACGAAACAGACGGTACGTTAATCGGACGCCCGGTCTGTTAGTTATTGGCCTTTCCGTCTCACACCCACCCTGGGAAACTTCCCAGGAGGTCACTCATCCTGATCACTGCTCTAGGCCAAGCACACTTAACTACGGAGTTTTAACTACGTAGGCTCCCGAAAAGGAAGGTGCACCTTGAGTATGGTATACCGAAACGACCGTCTCGATCCAAGGATCGCGTTGCCACTGACGGCGCGTCGTTCGGAGGCCCGTAGCTCAAGATACGGCCATTTGAACGAAAACGTCCGAAGAAGGGGGGTACGGGCCCGGCCCGACCCCCCCCTGGGTCGGCCCGAACCGGGTCGACCCGACCCGGTTGGCCCGGTCCGGCCCGGCCGGGGCGCGGCCCGGCCGGTCGGACCGGCCGGGCTCGGCGCGGCCGGGCGGCCGAGTGCCAGGCGCCGCGGGCTTTGACCCACGGCCTGAGGAAACCGCGGCCCGCGTGGGCCGCGCTGGTGAACCGCGGACGCGGCAGAGCCGCGTCCCGCGCGAACGAACCAGACCCGCGCGGCCGCGGGTCCGTTGGCCGCCGCCGCCGCGGCTTCAGCCGCGGCGGGCTCGTCCGGCGGCGCGCCGGGGCGCCGCCGCCTCCGGCTGCCGGCGACCCGCGCCGCCGGCGAGTTCCACGGGCCACCGGGATCGCTCCGGTGGTCCGATTCTCTTCCCGTCTGCGCCATTGCTCCTCCCGGGATCCGTTCTTTACTGCGGAATCGTCAAACATCCGCTGCGGCACGTTCCGTCGTCGCCCGCCAAATCCGCACAAAACGAAGAACGGCGGAGGGTCGTCGGGCCGTGTTCGTTTGGCCCGCACCCACCGTGTTAGAGATAAACAACCGGGAGAATTTTATTCCACACGGAAAAATAACAATTTTAAGAAGATTAAAATTGTTCACAATTCGGTTCTTTAATTTCTTTAAGAAACATTGACGGGAATAAATTAAAAAGGGGTAATTCCCATAATAAATCCCTACCTCGTCGTCGCTGTCGGATGCGAGGTCGTCGCGGAATTGACCGTCGCAGAAGGAGGTGATCGTCACACCGCGGAAGGGCGTCGCGTCGACGATCTCCGAGGACCAAGAACATACGGATTTAATTAATAATAATTAAATCCATGTTGTTGTTGAAATCCAAAAAGAAAATAAAAAGAAGCGCAACCTCCTACCTTGGTTGTTGTCGATCGAAGGCTGTCGCGGGGTTGGATCGTCGCGGAAGAAGCGTCGCGAAGGGAGATCCGTTGGCGTCGCGGTACAAGGCTTCGCGTCGTCGATCTCCGCAGGTTTGGCGTTCTTCGCGTTCTTCGCGTTCTTCGCGTTCTTCGCGTTCTTCGCGTTCTTCGCGTTCTTCGCCGAAGAAGAATGTATTCCTCCAAATCCTCTCCATGCCACAAGTTTCAACCCAAAATAAAATAAGCTTAAGCCTTATTTTATTTACACAACTAAACATTTGAATTTCAAAAGATAAGAAACGAACCATTAATTCGTAGAATTAATTCAACGAAAGAAACAACTCATTTAATTTACGAAAGAAAGAGCCCAATTAAATGGTCTGTTAAGATTTTAAGAAACGCGTCAGTTGACTTTCATTAAGACGGGTTTTCACGGGTGCGTTTTTAGCGGAAAGAAACGGCGGGGCTCGTGCGGGCCCCACCTCACAAATATCCTACCAAGGGGTAGGATATTTCTAGATAGCATCCTATCCAGTTCAACTCAGTTCAAGCCTCCTTTAAGTGGATTCAAGTGGCTTCCAAGTGGCTTAAGCGAAATAAAATAAAGATGTAGCAAAATTATTTTATTTCTTAACTTTAAGCCCGAAAATTAAAAACCACACCCGAGCAAACGCAACTCCGGAAGAGGCGTTTCTAAAAGAATACCGGCGCTACGATTTCATCGGAGCCCTCAGAATTTGATTCCGGGCACCGGTTCAAAAGTTAGAAAAACCCGCTCGTCCGTTCACTGAACGTACCCGAGACAAACTTCGGAAATTGATTCCGGGCACACCGGGCCTCGGAATCAGGCGCCGTCAGAAACTGCGTTCTTGTAAAATTCCAAAGAAAATTAAGAAAAAAATTCCCTTGAAATTTACGGGTCTTTACAGTATGCTACACCAAAAGGAGCTTGCACAACATGCATCTCTTACTTGACTTGCATTACACGCAATCACGACCTTCCTCGATAGCGTGTGTAGTATGCAATACCGAGTTTCACTAAATGAGATATTATTATAATATTATTATGAACTAGCCGTTATGAATAGTAATACCCACTTTTTGAAATTTTATAAATTTTTTCATTCAAAATGGACTTAATTTTTGGATTCGGAATATCGAAATTAGCTTTGAGTGAAATTTTGGTACTTTTCAGATAACTTTCATATTCTGATGAATAGTGAAAATTACTAAATTTTAATGAAAAAACAACTTTTTTAATCGAAATAATTAATAGTGATAAATTATTAATTTGAGTGTTTTTAAAGTATATTTAGAATATATTTTTACAATTTAATACAATGTTGGTCATTGTATGTAATTTCACATTTAAACCAAACATAAACAAGTGTCAATCTTTTGATAGTTATTATCTCTTAAAAACACGCTATTTGTTTTGACGACGAGAATTAATTTTTAAATTAGTTACTGTAACTGATATGTTTTGAATTTGGTAAAATAAACATCATTTTTGAATTCATAATATCAAATATAGCTTAGGCCTAACTTTTGATATTTTTCTGGAAACTTTCATTTTTTGATGAATAGTGAAACCACTAAGTGGTAGTTAAAAAACTGCATTTTTTCATAAAACTTAATTTTACTGCTTCTGTGAGTGAAATTTCAAAAATCCGAGAGACACGGTTGATGTCAGTAAGTAAAATGTCGTTCAATGAGATGAAAATAATTTTTGGTGAATAATAACTTTTTACTTTTATTTACCACGGTTAAAAGTAAATAGGGCAGTTAAGGGTAAAAATGATATTATTAATACCCTAACACATCTCCTAATTCTATTGGATAAGTGTAATTCGACCAAAAACAACCTTAGGAATAAAATATGACCATTTAGGACCACTTGGATTAGATTAGGACATTCATTATCAATTTATTTAAAGAAGGGTTAAAATAGTTAAAATCAAAGTTTAATAACTAAAGCATTTTTAATATAGGGTTATACATAAGATAAATTCGACTATAAATATTCATTAGAAAGGTAAAAAATTTCCTACATAATGTTATTTTAATTGTAATTTTTAGACTTAAAATAATTTAATTTATTTATGATACAATGATGATGCAATAATTATCTTATTAATGAAATATTGACATAATTGATGTTATAAATACCCAAATAAATGTAATTTGAGACTTTTTATGCATTACAATAATTTTATATGTTAATATGACATGTTAGTATTGATTTAATTAAATTTTTTCGAACTAATCATTCTGTTATGATTTTCACAAAAATCAATTACCAAATAGTGTCAAAATTGACATAAAATAGTTTTTAAAACAAATACTAATTATTAATTGTAATTTTATTCCTAAAAATCTAATGTTAGACCAAATGACTTAGATAAGGTTATATATATTAATAATAAACAACTTGGGGTTCTTTTGGCTTGATATAGTAAGTTTATTAACCTTATAGTGTAAGAAAACAAGAAGACACGATAAAAGTTAAATTATCTAACTTAATGTTAAATCTAAATGATAAGGTTAAAATTGATACCTAAACTTATATAAATTCTATTGGATGAGAGGATTTAGACCCATACCCACCTTATCTTCGAAATATATCAATTTGGAGCTATTAAAAACTGAATTTGACTTTATAATAAAATAATATTTTTAGTTATTCCAATGGTGCCCCTCTCCTCCCTTATAAAAGGGCTCCTCCTCCCTATCTTCCTCACACCACTTTGAGCCTTCAAGCTCGTAAAAACCCTAAAACATTCTCTTCTCCACTTCCATAGAAACATCCTAGAGGTTCTAGTCTTCTTCAAAGACCAATTTTAGTTCCTTAAGAGGAGGTCTCAAAGAGGCGCTTCAAAGAAGAGGTAATGTCCATTACCGATTCTTTCAACTTTATTTCTTCTTCCACTTATTCTTCTTAGGCTGTTTCATTATGAAGTAATAACATCAGTATCACTAATATACTGATATGTTATTATAAGTATGAAACAACCATATTTCACCATCTATCCATCTTATGGAAAACGAAATCACCACGCGTGCGTACGTATAGAATACCGTCTCCACGCCGTGGTTTTATCTATTTTCCCCCACCACCTTACATGGATGGGTATAATGGTGTAAATAATAACTATATATAATTATTGTAAAGTGATATTGATTCTGTAATAGTATACATAAACTCCAATAAAATTCCACAATCATGGGAACGATATCATCGCTCGTGCGTACGTACAGAATACCGTCTCCACGACGCGATGAGATTCATTCTCAATGATTAACCATTCATGAATGATTATAAAGTATATATAATAAGTAATAATGAAATATATGACATAATAATGATACTTAATTTATGTATATATATATTTATGTCATCCAATTAATTCCATTCAATTCAATGAGGAAACGAAAACAACGTTCATGCGTACGTACGACCTACCGTCTCCATGAACGGTGTATTTCTTTCCATTTATCGATCTATTATATATATGTAGATTATGAATATATATTATATATAAATCATGTTTTATATTATGGAATTAAGTAATCATGATCTATGTAATCATATGATTAATTACAAGTCAAAACACGGATGACAAATGAAAGGATTTTACCCAAAACACTCTTTAACATGGAATTTACAATAGAACGGGTAATATAAAGTCATAAGTGAACCATATATGATATAATAATAACAAATATGATTCTATAATAAGTAAATGACATTATTTAAATCATTATACAGGAGGTTCGGATACGTATGAAGCATATTAGACCTAAGGTAAGGGATAATTTTGCAAATCTAATTTTTATCCGAGATGGCTTATTCGTAAGTATTCACTGGGGTAATTGTTATCATCCATGTCCATGTTTTATAAAAGTGTTTTCATGTATGTTTAAATTACTTTTCTACCCATTTTGACTCTTACCCCATGGTATGGAAGGAATCTTTCTTTTGTTTACCCTATGAGGTACTTTTTGACTTTTCTGACAAAAGTACGAGAAGAATGTTTTTTTTAACTTATACGGCACGAACAGATTTTTACGGTTTCATAACGCCTCATTTTCATGAAGCTTACTCTACATGATTTTATAACTATTTTCAACAAAATACTTTTATTTTAAAAGTGCATGGCATTTTTTTTGAAAAGAAAATGATTTTGACAAAGAAAGGATATTTTCCTCAAGAATTCATTTCAAATGTTTTATCAAAACCATTTTACATCTAAGATGACGTTATTTGATATGTGTCTGTTTAAATTTTAATGTCTATATGATTTACATGGTTCAATTTTCTTATGATGAAATATCCATTTGTTTTATATGGATTATGACATGATGGGATGATGTTTATGAAACCCATTTTATTCATTGGGTTATGATGAATGTTTTAAGTTTATTTTGTGGCACAAGTAAGAATGATTTCATTATGAGATGGATAGGACCTATATCTACCTCCAATGAATTGGGTAAAGATTTTATATCTCATGAGATAGACATGGCTGGAACAGTAAGTTAATCCGGTTCAGTGTTATAGGACTGAAACGAGGAGTGAACTCGATTCAGAATGGGACTTTGTCCACTAAGATGGTCTTGGCAGCAATGCCTTGGCTACTATGGAAATAATTACATGTGCTTAATGGATGCCACAATTACATGTTTTATTCCCATGCTATTTTATCATGGTTTATGTTCTATTATGATCTATGCCTTATGTAATTCCATGTTTTATGTCGTTTCTCAAGATTTTGATGTTTAAACATTATGTTCATGTTTTTAAGTTCAAATGTATATGGTATGTTTTATTTTATCCATGCTTACCCTTATTGAGCATTTGAGCTCACCCTTTTTATGTTTTATTTTCCCCCAGGATCAAAAGAAAGGTTTTAGGTAAGGAAACAAAAAGTGGAAGATCTTTATGGGAGATGTTGAAGATCTTTCACCACGATTAGAAGATTGCGTTCCAAGTTTCCAAAGACACTAAACTATTACGGTCCTTGTGTGTCTGTTTTTGTTCTGTATTAAGTATTCCGTAAAAGTAATGTAATGTCCATGTACGTCAAGCTTCGGGTCTCTACAGTTTGTATCAGAGGAAAGGTTTAGTTAACCTTTGGAAACTAGGATGCGAAAACTTTAGTGATATCCCTAGAGATATTTCTAAGGTATGTCTAGGGATGTCCCTATGGTTTAGTATACGTATAGGTTATAGTCCTAGAATTGTGCTAACGATCTTAGAATTTAACCTAAGATGTTAGATATTGAGGTTACTCCCCCTTTATTATGTTGTTTTCCCTAGCATGATTTTTACCTCTCACACTATTCTTTTTGGGTTTTAGAAGATGGCTGGAACCCGAAGGAACCGTGTTGATCAATGCAATGATTGTCCTTCTGAACAAACAAATGTTATGGGATATGGAGTGAAAAATCTTATTGCTATACTTACACAAGCTATGAATCATTATGGACTTCCAAATGAGCAGAGAAGGGAACAATATTCTATTTAGTCCTTCATGAGGCAACGTCCACCTTCTTTCAGTGGGTCTTCTGATCCACTTGTTGCTGAACAATGGATCAGTATCACTGGAAAGATATTTTCAGTTCTTCAATGTTATGAATATGATAAAGTCATCTTAGCAGTATATCGTTTGGAAGGTGAAGCTGATCAATGGTGGAATCTTATCAAGAATACGAGGCCAAGAGATGAAATTGAGTCCATGGAATGGGATGAGTTCAAGAACTTATTTTTCAATAAGTACTTCCCTCATATTATTCAAACAAAGATGGAGAAAAAGTTTCTTGAACTAAAGAAAAATGATGATGAATCTATTGGTGTATACAAAGCGAATTTTACAAGGCTTGCAAGGTATGCATATGGCTTTATCATCCAACCTGAAGGTAAAGTTGATCGATTCTTCAGTGGCTTAAAACCAAATCTTCGAAGGGCATTAGCTATAAGAGACTTCAGTAGCTATGAAAAAATTGTGTGTTGCGCTATCAAGGTAGAAATGGAAGTTGGTGTTACTTATCCATCTCATAGTTTTGACAAGAAACGAAAGATGGAGTTCAAGGAGAAATCTCATAATAATGGTGAAAAGAAGATGAATGTTTCTTTATGCTCAAATTGTGGAAAGAAGCATGGTGGATATTGTCTTAAAGGGACTAGAAAATGTTTTAAGTGTGGAAAATAAGGTCATCGAGTAGATGAGTGTCGAAGTAATGGAAAAAGGGTTTCTAATGATGTGAAAAAAGAAAAGAATACATAGAACACACCACCAACACTTCAATGCTTCAAGTGAAAGGAAATGAGAAATTATGCTAATAAATGCCCTAATCCAAGGGTTAGTGATGATCGACATGAGCAACCACTTAAGGCAAAGGACAAAGGGAAGTCACATGCGATCACTATTGGTGATGTTGAATATGACAACGATGTGGTAGAATTATTAAGTGTTTATGTAATGGGATTCCAAAATAATGTTGTATATAGTATCGTGGAACATTGGAATATTTATGTATTGGTCTATTGTGGTTTTCAATAATTTTATGGTACCAGTAACCATGGAAAGTGATTGAGATATATTTAAAAAAAAAAGATGATATGCAAGGGATAAGGAGAAAATGAAATGTTTGACAGTATTCATGATCTCATGACTGATATAAGGAAATAGTTATATCATGGTTTGAGTATATAGAATTTTGGGGTTTTGGTATGTGGAAAGAGTTAACTTTTGATAGCACTCGTGTTTTCACTAAGATTCAATGGGTATTCATTTTTCAAGAGAATACATGATTAATGCCTTCAAATGTTTGGAATGTGACCAACAAGACATATCTCATGATATATGGGGATCAACGACGGTATTAACGTTCTTGTTATATGAACTCTTTGGTAATCGTTTTCAGTGTAATATGAGATTGGACAACAGTATTTTGGATAAGCCTAAAGATTGGAATGGATTATGTTGGACATAAGTTATTATTATTTTAGATATTATTGATGGGATGTTATAGTAATGTAGTTTTAGAAAAAGGACAACCTACAGGATAGGCGACAACCCATCGCGTCGGACAAGGATGTGGGAATCGAACCCACAACCGAAGTGCGACTGGCCATTATCGCCTACCACTGGCTTACAGGAAGTCCCTGTTTGGTAGAAACTAGTTTTATTATATTAAGCAGTATGATATATGAAGTATAAGTCCATTTCAGGAACCATATATGATTAATCTCACTATAGATGGACTTATGTATTTTTTGATAACTTTTCTAACCTTTTGTTTGAAACAGATGGAATGACCCATCATTCTATCACATGATCTGCTAACACTTCACAAATGACAAATTCAACTTCATTTCTTTCAGAGATGAAATAGAAATTGTCCAAAGAATGACCAACAGTGAGACTATACCAAAATCACCAAAGTATTTCTTCTAATTCCAATTTCATCAACTTTAGGGAAATGATCTTGAAAAGAAAAAATGTTGTCCTAGTGCTCTTATATCTGATGAATCAGATGGTACCTTATATCTTCACAAATTTATGGATTTGTGATTGTTGTATTTTTTATAGCCATGTTCTCTACCACTATCCATCAGAACGTGATGGTTAGATTTTTCTTCCATATCTATATTTTCACCTATGTTCTCCTACGTGGAAACCCAGTGATGAGTTAATTTGGGTAACCATTACGTTTCATAATTTAGTTTTTAAAGCCATGTTTTGGTATTCCTTTTTACGATATGGGTTTCCATTAAAGAAAATTTCGAGTAGTAAACCATTTATAACCCCGACGAATTTCGAGGGCGAAATTCATTTTAAGGGTGGTAGAATGTAGCACCCTGAGATTTTATGAAAAATATTATTTTTAATTTCATTAATGTCTTTTGTTATACGCCACACCAAAAGGAGCTTGCACAACATGCACCCCTGACTTTCCTTGTATTACACGCAATCACGACCTTCCTCGATAGCGTGTGTAGTACGCAATACCATGTTTCACTAAACGAGATATTATTATAATATTATTATGAACTAGCCGTTATGAATAGTAATACCCACTTTTTGAAATTTTATAAATTTTATCTTTCAAAATGGACTTCATTTTTGGATTTGGAATATCGAAATTAGCTTTGGGTGAAATTTTAGTAATTTTCGGATAACTTTCATATTCTGATGAATAGTGAAAATTAGTAAATTTTAATTAAAAACAACTTTTTTAATCAAAATAATTAATAGTGATAAATTATTAATTTGAGTGGGTTTAAAGTATATTTAGAATATATTTTTACAATTTAATACAATTTTGGTCATTGGATGTAATTTCACATTTAAACCAGACATAAACAAGTGTCAATCTTTTGATAGTTATTATATCTTAAAAACACGCTATTTGTTTTGACGACGAGAATTAATTTTTAAATTAGTTAATGTAACTGATATGTTTTGAATTTGGTAAAATAAATATCATTTTTTAATTAATAATATCAAATATATCTTAGGCCTAATTTTTGGTATTTTTCTAGAAAATTTCATTTTTTGATGAATAGTGAAACCACTAAGTTGTAGTTAAAAAACTGAATTTTTTCATAAAACTATACTTTACCGCTTTTGTGAGTGGAATTTCAAAAATCAGAGATACACAGTTGATGTCAGTAAGTAAAATTTGGTTCAATGAGATGAAAATAATTTTTGGTGAATAGTAACTTTTTACTTTTATTTACCACGGTTAAAAGTAAATAGGGTAGTTAAGGGTAAAAATGATATTATTATTACCCTAACACATGTCCTAATTCTATTGGATAAGTGTAATTAGACAAAAAACAACCTTAGGAATAAAATATGACCATTTAGGCCCACTTGGATTAGATTAGGACATTCATTATCAATTTATTTAAAGAAGGGTTAAAATAGTTAAAATCAAAGTTTAATAACTAAATAATTTTTAATATAGGTTTATACATAAGATAAATTAGACTATAAATATTCATTAGAAATATAAATAAATTTCCTACATAATGGTATTTTATTTGTAATTTTTAGACTTAAAATAATTTTATTTATTTATGATACAATGATGATGCAGTAATTATCTTATTAATGAAATATTGAGATAATTGATGTTATAAATACCCAAATAAATGTAATTTGAGACTTTTTATGAATTCAAATAGTTTTATATGTTAATATGAAATGTCATTATTGATTTAATTAAATTTTTTTGAACTAATCATTCTGTTATGATTTTCACAAAAATCAATTACCAAATAGTGTCAAAATTGACATCAAATAGTTTGTTTTAAAAAAAATATATTATTAATTGTTATTTTATTCCTAAAAATCTAAGGTTTGGCCCAATGACTTAGATAAGGTCATATATATATATATGATAAACATCTTGGTGTTCGTTTGGCTTGATATAGTAGGTTTATTAACCTTATAGTGTAAGAAAACAAGAAGACACGGTAAAAGTTAAATTATCTAACTTAAAGTTAAATCTAAATGATAAGGTTAAAATTGATACCTAAACTTGTCTAAATTCTATTGGATGAGAGGATTTAGACCCATACCCACCTTAGATTCTAAATATATCAATTTGGAGCTATTAAAAACCGAATTTTACTTTATAATAAAATAATATTTTTAGTTATTCCAATAGTGCCCCTCTCCTCCCTTATAAAAGGGCACCTCCTCCCTCTCTTCCTCACACCACTTTGAGCCTTCAAGCTCGTCCAAACCCTGTAATATTCTCTTCTCCACTTCCATAGAAACATCCTAGAGGTTCTGGTATTCTTAAAAGACCAATTTTAGTTCTCTAAGAGGAGGTCTCAAAGAGGCACTTCAAAGAAGAGGTAATGTCTGTTACCGATTCTTTCAACTTTATTTCTTCTTCCACTTCTTCTTATTAGGTTGTTTCATTATGAAGTAATAAAATCAGTATCAATAATATAATGATATGTTATTATAAGTATTAAACAACCCTATTTCACCATCTATCCATCCTATGGAAAATGAAATCACCACGCGTGCGTACGTACGGAATACCGTCTCCATGCCGTGGTGTAATCTATTTTCCCCCACCACCTTACTTGGATGGGTATAATGGTGTAAATAATAACTATATATGATTATTGTAAAGTGATATTGATTCTGTAGTATTATACATTAACTCCAATAAAATTCCACGATCATGGGAACGATATCATCGCTCGTGCGTACGTACGGAATACCGTCTCCACGACGCGATGAGATTCATTCTCAATGATTAACCATTCATGAATGATTATAAAGTATATATAATAAGTAATAATGAAATATATGACATAATAATGACACTGGATTTATTTATATATATATATATGTATGTCATCCAATTAATTCCATTCAATTCAATGAGGAAACGAAAACAACGTTCATGCGTACGTACGACCTACCGTCTCCATGAACGGTGTATTTCTTTCCATTTATCGGTCTATTATATATATGTAGATTATGAATATATATTATATATAAATAATGTTTTATATTTTGGAATTAATTAATCATGATCTAAGTAATCATATGATTAATTACAAGTCAAAACACGGACGACAAATGAAACGATTTTACCCAAAACACTCTTTAACATGGAATTTACAAAAGAACGGGTAATATAAAGTCATAAGTGAACCATATATGATATCATAATAATAAATATGATTATGTAATAAGTCAATGAAATTATTTAAATCATTATACAGGAGGTTCGGATACGTACGAAGTATATCAGACCTAAGGTAATGGATAATTTTGCAAATCTCATTTTTATCCGAGATGGCTTATTCGTAAGTATTTACTGGGGTAATTGTTATCATCCATGTACATGTTTTATAAAAGTGTTTTCATGTATTTTTAAATTCCTTTTCTACCCATTTTGACTCTTACCCCATGGTATGGAAGGAATCTTTCTTTTGTTTACCCTACGAGGTACTTTTTGACTTTTCCGACAAAAGTACGAGAAGAATGTTTTTTTAACTTATACGGCATGAACAGATTTTTACGGTTTCATAACGCCTCATTTTCATGAAGCTTACTCTACATGATTTTATAACTATTTTCAACAAAATAATTTTATTTTAAAAGGGCATGGCATTTTTTTTGAAAAGAAAACGATTTTGACGAAGAAGGGATATTTTCCTCAAGAATTCATTTCAAATGTTTTATCAAAACCATTTTCCATCTAAGATGACGTTATTTGATATGTGTATGTTTCAAGTTTAATGTCTCTATGATTTACATGGTTCAATTTTCTTATGATGAAATGTCCATTTGTTTTATATGGATTATGACATGATGGGATGATGTTTATGAAAACCATTTTATTCTTTTGGTTATGATGAATGTTTTAAGTTTATTTTGTGGCACAAGTACGAATGATTTCATTACGAGATGGGTGGGACCTATATCTCCCTCCAATGCATTGGGTAAAGATTTTATATCTCTTGAGATAGACCTGGCTACAGCGGTAAGTTAATCCGGTTCAGTGTTACAGGACTGAAACGAGGAGTGAACTCGATTCAGAATGGGACTTTGTCCACTAAGATGGTCTTGGAAGCAATGCCTTGGCTACTATGGAAATCATTACATGTGATTAATGGATTCCAAAATTACATGTTTTATTCCCATGATATTTTATCATGGTTTATGTTCTATTATGATCTATGCCTTATGTACTTCTATGTTTTATGTCGTTGCTCAAGATTTTTATGTTTAAACATTATGTTCATGTTTTTAAGTTCAAATGTATATGGTATGTTTTATTTTATCCATGATTACCCTTACTGAGCATTTGATCTCACCCTTTTTATTTTTTATTTTCCCCCAGGATCAAAAGAAAGGTTTTAGGCAAGGAAACAAAAAGTGGAAGATCTTTATGGGAGATTTTGAAGATCTTTCTCCACGATTAGAAGATTACGTTCCAAGTTTCCAAAGATACTAAACAATTACGGTCCTTGTGTGTCTGTTTTTGTTATGTAATAAGTATTCCGCAAAAGTAATGTAATGTCCATGTACATCAAGCTTCGGGTCTCTACATTACAGGTATTTATAGCTCACCCTTTTCTTATTCATGTGCTCATGTTATCCCAAGAAATGCTAAGTATGAGGGAATGCAGTGGTCATGTAAAAGAAGTTTTCAATGAAGATATTGAGTTTCAGGTTTTATGTCATTATGTAATGTTATTAATATCCAAATACACCATACCTCGCGATATTCTATGTTATATCAAGTAAATATTTAATGTCATAAATCATATTTATGTGTCTAATAAAGGGTAGGGTTGTTATAGTTGGTATTTGAGGATAGGTTTAGTTATTTTTTGGATTAGGATTCAGAAACCCTAGTGAAATCCTTGGGGATAAGAATATATATAATAAGAACATCCCTAAATTTTGGTGAGTATTGAGTAAGTGGTTTATCAAAAAAATGCATCCCTGTCTAGATACGAGCAGGTAGGGGTGGCTCTGGCATAGAAGTACCTAGGTGTAAAAACTCGGACAAGGTGTTTCAGGCTTGACCTGGGGTATCCTAGTACACGACAATGGGCCTTGCTGCACTCTTGATTATGACACTCCTGGGGGATATGATTTGATAAATTCACAAGCTTAGTATGAACTATTATTAAGGGAATAAAAAAGGCCCTAAGAATATATATTGGGAAGTAGATCATGGATACCATATATTGAAGCCTATAGATTCATAAGTTAAGGAAGTAAAAGATATTTAAAAGCCATCTGTTTTTTTCCATGGATTACCCTTTATTTTTTACCCCTAACTTTTCTTTTATTCTAGCTAATGGTTGGTAATAGGAGGAATTAGGCTAACAACTGATGTGAAGATCAATGTGATGACTGTTCTATTGAGATGCCCAATCTAATGGGATCATTAATCGCAAAATTTTCCATGATGCTCTCTCAGTTAACTCAAGATTTGAATAGAGACATGGGTCAAGAGGAATGTTCAACCCCCTTAAAAAATAACTAGTCGTAATCGAGAGCTTCATGAGACAAAGACCTCCTACTTTTAATGGATCATCTGATCCCTCAATTTCCGAACAGTGGATCAACTCCATTGAAAATATCTTCTCCATAATTCAATGTTCCAAACAAGAGATGGTTCTTCTGGATTCTTATTGTTTAGAGGATGAATCTGATCAACAGTGGACATTGATAAAAAATACAAAGCATGAGGAAGAGATAAGGTGTTGGAATGGAAATATTTCTAGAAAATGTTTTTTCGGTAAATATTTTCTGTACACCCTGAAACTTAAGATGGAAAGGGTCTTCCTTTCCATCATGAAAAAAGATGATGAATCCATCAAAGTATACGAGGAAAACTTCATATGGAATGCGCGATGCTCCTTTGGCTTTGTCATTACCCCCAAATTCAAGGTTAACCACTTCTTTGGTGGGATGAAACCTAGCCTACAGAAATCTCTGACAATCCGTGACTTCAATAGCAATGAGGAAATTGTTCGATGTTCCCCCAAAGTCTTAATGGAGATCAGAGAATCCCAGGTATATCATGGGGATAAGAAGCATAAGGTGGAGTTCAATTCTGGCAGTCCGATGGATAAATACAATGGTGCTAAGAAGATCCATCACCCCACTTTCAAAAGGTGCAGAATGAAGCACCCAGGCAATTGATTTAAGGGAATGAGGAAATGATTTAGGTGTGGAAGAGAAGGGAACCTAACCATTAAATGCCGATAAGAGAAACCTGAGGCTGCGAAAAAGGAGAGGAACACTTCATTTGACCCTCAACACGTTTTCACTACTTAAATTGCAGAGAACCAAGTCACTTTGAAAATTAGTGCCATAAGACAAGGGTTTTTGGAGGCAACCAAAAACCTCCAAGGCAGTAAGGGTGAGATTTTTCCATCACTACCGCCATTTTTAACCCCAACAATGAAGTGGTGAGAGGTACTCTAGTTATTTATTCAAGAATAGTGAATGTAATTTTTGATTATAGTCTACACATTCTTTTATATCCCAAAAGTTTTGTAGAACAATCCCAACACCAATGAAAATCATGGAAGTACAAGTGTCAGTGAGTACGAAAAATAGGGCAATCATTGCATCCCACGAATATAACTCCTCCCCAATCATTATTTGTGTATTGAACTTCCCAGATAACCTCGTCATACTATCTTTGGTGGAATTTGATACAATTCTCAGCATGGATTTCTTTCTTTATATCGAGCAAACATAAATTTCTGTGAGAGGGAAATCACTCTCCATATTTATGATTGAACCCAGATTCTATACAACTGCAAGGAGGAAGATGAATCTTCTTTAGTTTCATCATCTCTAGGATGGATATTACTACCCTATAAGCACACATATCTAACTCATATGATCGATTCTTAGAAAGAAAACATCCTCGAAGACATGCCTATTGTGATGGAATTTTCAGAAGTGTTTCATAATTAATTTTATGGTCTTCCTCCTAGGAGAGATGTTGAATTATCAATTTACCTTATATGTGGGGCATTGCTAATATCAAAGACTCTATATAGAGTGGCTATTGTGGAGCTTGAGGATCTAAAGAAACAACTACAGGAGAATCTAGATAAAGAGTTTATATGCCCAAGTGTTTCACTATGGGGTGCTCCAATCGTCTTTGTCAAGAAGAAGGAAGGGTCAATGCACCTTTTCATTGATTATCAGGAGCTTAAAAAATCGTGATAAAGAAAAAGTATCCTCTGCCTAAAATTGATGACTTTTTCAATCAGCTACATGGAGAAAAATACTTCTTCAAGGTGGATGTGCGGTCGGGATGTTAGAATGTTAGGGTGGAGATGGAGGATATACCCAAGTATGATTTTTGTACAAGGTATGGGCACTATGAATTCATAGTAATGCCTTTAAGACTCACCAATGCTCCAACAATATTCATGGAAGTAATGAATAGAGTCTTTAGATATTTCCTTGACAAATTTGTGGTAGTATTTACAGATGATATTCTTATATACTCCAAAACCAAGGAGGAGCATGAGGAGCATCTTAGCACTGTACTAGAGTCCTTCAGAAAGGATAATCCATATGCGAAGTATAACTAGTGTGAGTTCTGGTTGAAGGAGGTCTCATTATTGGGCCATATCATCACAAGTAATGGGATATCTATGGATCCCTCCAAGAAATTTTCAATTGAGGGATGTTCGAGGCCAACATCGGTAACAGATATTCGTAGCTTCCTGGGGTTAGCTGGATATTATCCCTAATTTGTAGGGAATTTATCACAATTTTCCAACCCTCTTACAAATCTAACTCGGAAGGTAGTAAAGTTATCTTAGAGTGACGAATCCAAATAGAGCTTTAGGAAGTTGAAAAAGAGACTTATCACTACACCATTACTCACCCTCCCAATAAATGGAGAACTCTTTGTGGTGTACAGTGATGCTTCAAAGAGGGGCTTAGGATGTGTGCTAATGTAAAAAGATAAAGTTATGGCCTTCACCTCAAGGTAGCTGAAAATCAACGAGAAAAACTTTCCCACGCATGATTTGGAGTTAGTGGCTGTGATCTTTGCGTTAAAAATGTGGTGGCATTATCTATATGGGGAGAGGTGTGAGATATACACTGATCACAAGAGACTCAAATATATATTCACACAAAAAGTGCTTAATATATGCCAATGAAGATGGATAGATCTCATCAAAGATTATGACTGCTCAATCCACTACCATCATGGTAATGAAAACAAGGTGGAAGAATCTCTAAGTAGAAAGGATCATGTATCTTTTTCAATGATGAGAATTGAAGAGGATCCAATCTTCTTAGATTTATAGAGGGTGGACATGGGAATCATTAGGGGAGGAACATCATCAATCCTTTCTCAAATGGTTGCTCAACCATCCCTCATGGAGAAAATAAAGGTTGATCAAAGAAAGTATGTGGAAATTATAAAAAGGGTGGAAGCTATCAGAAATGGGAAATCCTTAGAGTTCATGGTTGAAAAGGATGGAATTGTGAGATTTGTGTCACGATTATTTATACCATCCGATCTGAAGATAAAGAAGAATCTTCTGAATGATGAAAATAGCTCAACTTTTTCTATTCACCTAGGGAACACAGATATGTATAAGGATCTCTGAGAAAACCTTTGATGGGACAATATGAAAGGAAATTTCTGAATATACATCAAAGTTCCTAGTATGCTAGCAAGTGAAGGATGAGATGAAAAAGTATAAGGGGATGATGCAACCACCACCCATACCAACATGGAAGGGGGAGAAAATTTCCATGGACTTTTTCACTGGACTTCCAAGGAAATCCTGAAGAAACAATTATATATGGGTCATTTTAGATCGTTTTTGTAACACCCCAAGCTTCTACGGTACACTTCTCTTTGAATAATACGATAGCATGAGTTGTACGCAACATCGAGTTCTAACACACCACAACCAATCAAACTAGATGTTATGAATAGTAATACCTACCTTTTGGAATTATATATATTTTATATTTCAAAATGGACTTCATTTTTGGTTTCAGAATATCGAAATGATTTTTTGGTATTTTTTCTGAGAACTTCCAATTTTTATGAATAGTGAAAAATACTTAAAAACGACTTTTATAATCAAAATAATTTATAGTGATAAATTATATTATTGAGTGGTTTCAAAGTATAATTAGAATATATTTTTACCATTTTATCCAATGGTGTTCATTAGAATTAATTTCACTTTGAAATTGGACCTAAACAATTGTCAATCTTTTGATATATATTGTTTCTTAAAAACACGCTATTTGTTGTAACAACGAGAATTAATTATAAAATTAATTAATGCAACTTATAAGTTTGTAATTTTTTAAAATAGACATCATTTTTGAATTAGGAATATCAATTATAGCTTAGGGTGAAAGTTTGGCATTTTTCTGAAAAACTTCAATTTTTGAGGAATAGTGAAACTACTAAGTGGTAGTTAAAAAACTGAATTTTTCATAAAACTTAATTTTACTGCTTCTGTGAATGGAATTTCTAAAATCCGAGAGACAAGGTTAATATCAAGAAGTAAAATTTGGTTCAATGAGATGAAAATAATTTTTCGTGAATAATAACTTTTTACTTTTATTTACCACGGTTAAAAGTAAATAGGTTAATTAAGGGAAAAATTGATATTAATATTACCCTAACACATGTAATAATTCTATTGGAAAAATGTATCTCGACCAAAAAAAACCTTAGGAATAAAATATTATCATTTAGGTCTACTTGGATTAGATTAGGACATTTATTATTAATTAATTCAAAGAAGAGTTAAAAGAGTTAAAATCAAAGTTTATTTACTAAAACATTTTTAATATATGGTTATACATAAGATAAATTCGATTGTAAATATTAATTAGAAAGATAATAAGATTTCAAACATAATTATATTTTATTTATAATTTTTATACATTAAATAATTTAATTTATTTATGACACAATGATGATGCAGTAATTACCATAATAGTGAAAAATTAGAATAATGGATATTATAAATACCCAAATAAATATAATTTGAAACTTTTTATGAATTAAAATAATTTTATAGAATAATAAGACATATTATAATGGATTTAATTTACTTTCTTTGAAGTAATAATTCTGTTATAAGTTTCAAAAAAATCAACTATTGAATAGTGTCAAAATTGACATAAAAGAGTTTTTAAAGAAAATATTATATTATTAATTGAAATTAAATTCTTAAAAATATAAGGATCGGCCAAGAGACTTATATCATGATAGGTGTATCATTAATGGACCACTTGGGGGTCTCTTGGATGTATATAGTATGTTTATTAACTATATAATATAAAAATACAAAGTGACATGGTAAATGTCAAACTAATTAACTAAGAGTTAAAAATAACAAATAAGGTTAATATAGTAACCCAAACCTGTATAAATTCTATTGGTTGAATGGTTTTCGACCTATCACCACCTTAACCTTTTAATAATAAACTTTGGAGCCATTAGAAACTGAATATGAATTTATTATAAATTAATATTTCTAGCTTTTCCAAAGGTGCCCCTCACCCCTCTTATAAAAGGGAACTCCTCCTTCTCATTTATTCACACCTTCAAAGCCTTTTGGTTCGGCCAAAACCTGCCCAAATACTCTCTAAACTTCCCTCACTACAACCGAGAGGCCTTATTTTGATCAGAAAGACAACATAAGGAGCCCTTTTGATCAAATCGAAAGGAACAACCCGAAGAAGAGGTAATGTTTTCACCACCCCTTTTCAAGTTCCTTTCTTCTTCCACTTTTTATTTCTTTGTTATTACCATTATAAAATAATAACTCAAGTATCTTATATATAATTTGATGTTATTATAAATATGGTACAACCATATTTAGTATTCTATCCACCCTTTGAATAACATGTCACCATACGTGCGTACGTACGACTTACCGTCTCCACGTCGTGGTGTAATTGTTATTCAATATATTATTATTTGGATGTGAATAATAATGATGTATAATTCATGTAAACAATAAATATAACATGATAATGATTCTGTATATATAATATACCATCCAAGTATATATTATTTTAATATCAAAAGAATGATATTGTCGCTCGTGCGTACGTACGGACTACAGTCTCCACGAACGCAATGAGATTCATTCTCCATTATATCCATTCAAGTATAATTATCATTTGATGATTTAAAAATAATGTTTAAGAACTTTATATAATTCTGGATATGAATAAGATACAACCTATCCATGACAGACATGGCTTACGTAACAAAACATATAAAAGAAAATGAGTAAGTTAACACCCGAAACGACGATAATTCTAAGATATTATTAACAAAGAAATGTTAAAAGATCATATATGATATCATATTAATGTATATGATTAATGAATAATTTAATAAAAATTATTTAAACATTATACAGGAGATTAACCTACCCCCAACCAAGGAAAAATACAAGGTAAGGGGTTTCTTATCTCACTTTTAATTCCGTGAGAATTCCATTGTTCAACACTTATTTATTACATGTGGTGTGTGTACTGACCATGTTTGTATTAATTGTGTAATATACTTTAGTTCATGTATATTTAAATCATCATTGTATGATCCTTCTTTCATGGGTGTATGTTTTGTATGTTACCAAATCAATAAGTGAATCTGAAATTTCAATTTCCACTCATTCGGCTTTACGCATACTTCATTGATTATTTTACTCCAAGATTATGTGTGGAATCACTATTGATTTAATTATGTCATAATTTCCACTCCCCTTTCTGTGGATGTACTTTTTATACACATAATCACTCCATTGATAAATTCTCAAGTCATCGGTACAAGCTTGATAAGAGTAATTTTTGCTCAATCTCGATTTGTTGAGATAAACATCCAATTCATTGGTGTCGTTTTTACTAGAATATGTGTGAATGTCCCTTGATTGTTTTACACTTAATATCCAATAATATTTAGTGAATTTATATTTCTCACACATAATTATGTCGTTGATTTAACCATAACCTAAGGATACGGCCTTTATGAGAGATTTCATATCAATTTACATTCCATTAAGACTTCTTTGTTGTTATACACAAAATCACTTTTATGTGGTGTATATAATGTACTTTGACATAGTATATCATGAATCCCTTTATTCTCATGATATTAAAATGTTTTGATTACCTCAATTATTTGTATTCAAGTGTCTCTCTTTTGGTTAGAAACTCTAACTAAAATACCATTTTTAAATGTTTTAAAGACCTATTCTTATAAATCTTGCTCATTAATGTCCATGTTTTAAAAAATGGTTTAAAGGATTTATTTATATGTACATTAAAGTTTTAAAATTAAAACTCATTTTGAAAGTTTCAAAGTGGTATGGGACACTTTGATTCAAAAATCAATTTTTAAACGGCTTCTTGACAAATAGTGTGACTTTTAAATGATTTCAAGAAAAAGGGGGATATTTCTCTCAAATAGTTTTGATGATTATTTTCATCTATGTCAACATCATTAATTATTCTTGATTGAGGTTAATGTGATACCATACAATCTTCCATATTGTATCGAATGAGTTATGTTTGACTGTGGATGTGCTATTTTTATACGATTCATGGTTTGTGGTTAAAGTATTGACATTTTGTATGATAGTTTTAATACGAATGTTTATGTTATGTTTAAACCTGTTCATATGAGGAATGCATTGGACTTAATAAGTGATGGGTGGAGCCCGCTATATCTCCTCGATGTATCGGTAGGTCTCATGAGACAAAATAGTGTCTTGGCACAAGGCCTTGGAAAAATCTTATTTGTAGTCTTGGAATGAGGCCTTGGCTATGTGGTTATGATAGTCTGGAATTATGTATTCCATCATTATGAAAGTGGTTATTGATATTGCATGTGATCATTCGACTAGTATAATATCCATGTGAGTAAGTAAATGGCATTATTTTATTTTATCTTTTCTATTTTATGTTGAAGTTCAAGTTTAAAAAGGCTTTTGTTTTAGTTATAAACTTCCTTAAGTGTTTATGGTTATCTATGAAACCTTTTTCTATAATGTTATCCTTACTGAGCATCTGAGATCACCCCTTTCAATGTTTTATTTTTTCCCAGGATTATGAAGAAATAATTTATGAATGACCTGTAGGGATAGTATGAGGGGATATGAATACAAGATGTTTTTTTTATGATGTAATGTAAAACTTTATGATTGTATCTAGTGTTTCAAAGGCTACTAAACTAATCGGTCTTTCAAGACTTGATCTTTCTTGTGATCATGCCAATGTTATTTAATAATGCACTGACTCTGGGTAACTGGGGTCGGGGTGTTACAGTTATCAGAAAAAGTTTAGTACAAACCTTGGAAGATAGATTTAGACAAACTCTGATTAGAGCGCGTAGAACTAAGATGAACTTTGAGGATTAATATAGAAGAACTTCCTAGAATTTTGGTATTGTAGAGATTTTGTGAGTTTTCCGATAAATACATCCCTATCTAGATACGAGCAGGTAGAGGTGGCTCTGGCACAGATGTACCTAGGGGTAAAACCCGAAAACACCGCTTTGAGATAGACTTGAACGAGAACTGGTGCACGACAATGGGCCTTGCTGCACTCTTGGTTACGACACTCCCGGGGGATATGCTTAGGATAATTTATAGTTTCTTTACAAACCTATTTGAAGTATTATATATATAAGATGAGAGTAAATGACCTTGGTTAATCCTAATGTGTTTCAAATTGAGAACATGGTGACATGTTAATCTCTAAATGATTTTATGACTACTGTTACTCACACAATGATTTCTGGTTTTAGTCAATGGCTGGATTCCAAGGAAGTCATAGTGACTTTGAGAATGATGTACAAGGTGGGAACAATGGTGGAAACGAGAAACAAAATGGAAGGTTGATAGGGGTAAAATATATCGTCTTTATGCCAAATCTATTTTCCAAAAATATGATCAATAATATATATATTAACCAATTCCAGGACTCAAAAAAGAAGAGAAAGGTGATGAATGATAAGAGCTCCAGCAGTGGAGACCATGGAGAAAGGAATCCTCAATTTCCATCATGCAGGAAATGTGGAAGGAGACACCCAGGAAAGTGTCTCAATGAGACAAATAAATGGTTTACATGCGGTAAGGAAGGACATAAAGTGAAGAATTGCCGAAGAAAAATGAAGAGTAATATGGAAGAAGATAAAAATGGTCCCAAGAGTCCATTTACAGTCATTTTCCATAAATGTAGGGGACCAGGCCCTTACCTGAGTGAATTCCCTATTCTATAGGATATTTTCATGGTCAAAGAAGAAGATATGTGGAAATAAATGGTTGGAGAAATGTTTAAAAAGTATTAGTGCTCCTTGTTGATGGGTTTACTTTGGAATAATTTTCTATTGTATTTGTAACCCCGTAGTTTTCCATGTGAGAATGATATTTGAGGAAGAATTATCTCTTCTCTTGTGGATATAGTTATAAATAATCATTTGGTTTTATATGATCGTTGGGTTTGAGGAAATTATAAGTTATCATAATTTGGGATGAAAATGCAAGGTATGAGATAAGATTTGTGGTTAAATTATGTTATGGTTATTTTGAGGAATTTATTTCATTTTGGTAATATTATAAAATATAGTTTTTGAAAAAGGACAACACGTAGACCGTGTGACAACCCGTCGGGTCGGACAAAGCTGTGGGAATCGAACCCACAACCAAAGTGCGATTGGGATTTATCGCCTACCACTGGACTACGTGAAGTCCCTAGATAGTGTGACTAATTATATTTAGTTAAATGATTTTATCAATCAATAATAATTTGATTTGGGTTTTTATGTCTTATTAAATGAATACCCTTGGTATAGGAAAATGATTTTGTGATTAAGTGATAGATGTTATTGTTGTGAACACTATATGCCCAAGGAAAATAGAATAATATGGGATTTCATTTGAAGAGTAATGGTGGATTTTTATCTATGTTTTTATTATGGATTTATAGTGATTTGGGTTGTTTATGGAAATGATTTGGTTAATTACTTTTAAGTATGTGACTTTAAGAGTAATTAATGACATTTGGAGATACAATTTAACATGGAAGACTACATTCTTAATAAGTTTTGGTTTTCAATATTAGTTTTTATTATATTGAAGGATTTTAAGGACAACTAATTATTGAATGGTATTTATTTAACTTTGGGGTATTGTTGGTTTAATTTTGGAAATTAAGATTAGTGTTTATTTCTCTCAAGGAATATCCTTTTGGGGGATCATTAGATCTTGTACTAACCATTTTGGTTTTGATTAATCTCTAAAGACAATGTAAATATATAGTTCATCCTACATGGATCAAGTGATTCTATAGAAGTTTATTCTAGCTCTTCCAGTGTGACCAAGTCTTCTTAAATACTCATCGTTTAAAAAAAATGAGTTAGTGGTGGAAATTTATTAAAGAATGAATCTCTACCTAAAATTTAAGTATATATCTTTATATTATTAGTCAATATCATAAATGAATGTAACCTAAAACAAAAAATACTGTTCCTTTACATTCCTACTAGGAGACTAATGGCCGTTTTTCCCAACACAAGTTTGTGGTTTTCTTATTGTTAACTTTCTCCTGATCATGATTTCTATCCCTCTCCATCAGAACTTGATACTTAGTTTATCATCCATATCCATGTTTTCCTACATGGAATCCGAGTATGGGTTATCTTGGTTGACCTTTATACCTCTCTTTCTTTCTTTTAAAGTGATAGTTTTATTGACTCTTTTTCCGATGTGGATTTCCATTATATTCCCAAGCACAATTTTAAAAAAATTGCGAGGATGCAATTTGTTGAAGGAGGAGAGAATGTAACACCCCAAGCTTCTACGGTACGCTTCTCTTTGAATAATACGATAGCATGAGTTGTACGCAACATCGAGTTCTAACACACCACAACAAATCAAACTAGCCGTTACGAATAGTAATACCTACTTTTTGAAATTATATATATTTTATATTTCAAAATGGACTTCATTTTTGGTTTCGGAACATCGAAATGAATTTTTGGTATTTTTCTGAGAACTTCCAATTTTTACTAATAGTAAAAAATACTTAAAAACAACTTTCATAATCAAAATAATTTATAGTGATAAATTATATTATTGAGTGGTTTCAAAGTATAATTAGAATATATTTTTACCATTTTATCCAATGGTGTTCATTAGAATTAATTTCACTTTTAAATTGGACCTAAACAATTGTCAATCTTTTGATATATATTGTTTCATAAAAACACGCTATTTGTTGTAACAGCGGGAATTAATTATGAAATTAATTAATGAAAATTATATGTTTGTAATTTTGTAAAATATACATCATTTTTGAATTTGAAATATCAATTATAGATTAGGGTGAAAATTTGGCATTGTTCTGAAAAACTTCAATTTTTGATGAATAGTGAAACTACTTAGTGGTAGTTAAAAAACTGAATTTTTCATAAAACTTAATTTTCCCGCTTCTGTGAATGTAATTTCAAAAATCCTAGAGGCACGGTTAATATCAAGAAGTAAAATTTGGTTCAATGAGATGAAAATAATTTTTTGTGAATAGTAACTTTTTACTTTTATTTACCACGGTTAAAAGTAAATAGGGTAATTAAGGGTAAAAATGATATTAATATTACCCTAACACATGTCCTAATTCTATTGGACAAGTGTATCTCGACCAAAAACAACCTTAGGAATAAAATATTATCATTTAGGTCTACTTGGATTAGATTAGGACATTTATTATTATTTAATTCAAAGAAGTGTTAAAAGAGTTAAAATCAATGTTTATTTACTAAAATATTTTTAATATTGGGTTATAAATACGATAAATTCGATTGTAAATATTAATTAGAAATCTAATAAGATTTCCTACATAATTATATTTTATTTATAATTTTTAGACATTAAATAATTTAATTTATTTATGACACAATGATGATGCAGTAATTACCATAATAGTGAAAAATTAGAATAATTGATATTATAAATACCCAAATAAATATAATTTGAGACTTTTTATGAATTAAAATAATTTCATACGATAACATGACATATTAGAATTGATTTAATTTACTTTTTTCGAATTAATAATTCTGTTATGAGTGTCACAAAAATCAACTATTGAATAGTGTCAAAATTGACATAAAAGAGTTTTTAAAACAAATATTATATTATTAATTGATATTAAATTCTTAAAAATATAAGGATCTGCAAAGAGACTTATATCATGATAGTTGTATCATTAATGGACCACTTGGGGGTCGATTGGATGTATATAGTAATTTTATTAACTATATAATATTAAAATACAAAGTGACATGGTAAATGTCAAACTAATTAACTGAGAGTCAAAAATAAAATATAAGGTTAATATAGTTACACAAACCTGTCTAAATTCTATTTGTTGAATTATTTTCGACCTATACCCACCTTAAACTTTTAATAATAAACTTTTGATCCATTAGAAACCGAATATAAATTTATTATAAATTAATATTTCTAGCTTTTCCAAAGGTGCCCCTCACCCCTCTTATAAAAGGGAACTCCTCCTTCTCATTTCTTTACACCTTAAAAGCCTTTTATTTCGGCCAAAACCTGCCCAAATACTCTCTCAACTTCCCTCACTACAACCTAGAGGCCTTATTTTGATCAGAAAGCCAACCTAACGAGTCCTTTTGATCAAATCAAAAAGAAGAACCCGAAGAAGAGGTAATGTTTTCACCACCCCTTTTCAAGTTCCTTTCTTCTTCCACTTCTTCTTTCTTTGTTATTACCATTATAAAATAATAAATCCAGTATCTTATATATAATGTGATATTATTATAAATATGGTACAACCATATTCAGTATTCTATCCACCATTTGAATAACATGTCACCATACGTGCGTACGTACGACTTACCGTCTCCACGTCGTGGTGTAATTGTTATTCAATATATTATTATTTGGATGGGTATAATAATGATGTATAATTCATGTAAACAATAAATATAACATGATAATGATTCTGTATATATAATATACCATTCATTTATATATTATTTTAATATCAAAAGAATGATATTGTCGCTCGTGCGTACGTACGGACTACCGTCACCACGAACACGATGAGATTCATTCTCCATCATATCCATTCAAGTATAATTATCATTTGATGATTTAAAAATAATGTTTAAGAACTTTATATCATTCTGGATATGAATAAGATACAACCTATCCATGAAAAACATGGCTTATGTAACAAAACATATAAAAGAAAACGAGTAAGTTAACACCCGAAACGACGATAATTCTAAGATATTATTAACAAAGAAATGTTAAAAGATCATATATGATATCATATTAATGTATATGCTTCATGAATAATTTAATAACAATTATTTCAACATTATACAGGAGGTTAAACTACCCCCAACCAAGTAAAATTACAAGGTAAGGGGTTTCTTATCTCACTTTTAATTCCGTGAGAATTCCATTGTTCAACACTTATTTATTACATGTGGTGTGTCTACTGACCATGTTTGTATTCATTGTGTAATATACTTTAGTTAATGCATATTTACATCATAATTGTATGATCCTTCTTTCATGGGTGTATGTTTTGTATGTTACCAAATCAATAAGTGAATCTGAAATTTCAATTTCCACTCATTAGGCTTTACGCATACTTCATTGATTATTTTACTCTAAGATTATGTGTGGAATCACTATTAATTTTACTATGTCATAATTTCCACTCCCCTTTCTGTGGATATAATTTTTATACAAATAATCACTCCATTGATAAATTCTCAATTCATCGGTATGAACTTGATAAGAGTAATTTTTACTCAATCTCGATTTGTTGAGATAAACATCCAATTCATTGGTGTCGTTTTTACTAGAATATGTGTGAATGTACCTTGATTGTTTTACACTGAATATCCAATCATATTTAGTGTATTTATATTTTTCACACATAATTATGTCGTTGATTTATCCTTAACCTAATGATACGACCTTTATGAGAGATTTCATCTCAATTTACATTCCATTGAGACTTCTTTGTTGTTATACCCCAAATCACTTTAATGTTGTGTATATAATGTACTTTCACATAGTATATCATGAATCACTTTATTCTCATGATATTACAAAGTTTTTATTACCTCAATTATTTGTATTCAAGTGTCTCTCTTTTTGTTAGAAACTCTAACTAAAATACCATTTTTAAATGTTTTAAAGACTTATTCTTCTAAATCTTGCTCATTAATGTCCATGTTTTAAAAAATGGTTTTAAGGATTTATTTATATGGACATTAAAGTTTTAAAATTAAAACTCCTTTTGAAAGTTTCAAAGTGATATGGGACACTTTGATTCAAAAATCAATTTTTAAATGGCTTCTTGACAAATAGTGTGACTTTTAAATGATTTCAAGAAAAAGGGGGATATTTCTCTCAAATAGCTTTGATGATTATTTTCATCTATGTCAACATCATTTATTATTATTGATTGAGGTTAATGTGATGCAATAAAATCTTCCATATTGTATCGAATGAGTTATGTTTGACTGTGTATGAGCTATTTTTATACCATTCATGGTTTGTGGTTAAAGTATTGACATTCCGTATGCTAGTTTTAATACGAATGTTTATGTTATGTTTAAACATGTTCATATTAGGAATGCATTGGACTTAATAAGTGACAGGTGGAGCCCGATATAGCTCCTCGATGCATCGGTAGGTCTCAAGAGACAAACTAGTGTCTTGGCACAGGGCCTTGGAAAAATATTATTTGTAGTCTTGGCACGAGGCCTTGGCTATGTGGTTATGATAGTCTTGCACTATGCATTCCATCATTATGAAAGTGGTTATTGATATTGCATGTGATCATTTGACCAGTATAATATCCATGTGAGTAAGTAAATGTAATTATTTTATTTTATCTTTTCCATTTTATACTGAAGTTCAAGTTTAAAAAGGCTTTTTTTTAGTTATAAACTGCCTTAATTGTTTATGCTTATCTAGGAAAGCTTCTGCTATAATGTTATCCTTACTGAACATCTGAGCTCACCCCTTTCAATGTTTTATTTTTTTCCTAGGATTATGAAGAAATAATTTATGAATGACCTGCAGGGATAGTATGAGGGGTTATGAAGACAAATTTTTTTTATGATGTAATGTAAAACTTTATGATTGTATCTAGTGTTTCCAAGGATACTAAACTAATTGGTCTTTAGAGACTTGATCTTTCTTGTGATCATTCCAATGTTATGTAATAATGCACCGAATCTGGGTTACTTGGGTCGGGGCGTTACAGTTTTACGAAGACATCTCACTTTATTGTGATTAGATAGGACTTCTCATTGGATCAACTTTCATGGATTTAAATCAAAGAAGAGGTAAAGATACATTGAGTACCACTATATATTGTATGTAATCATGGTCTGATATCCACCTCAATGTTCTATAAAAGTATTCAACAAGCTCTAAGCACTAAACTAAAATTCAGTATGGCCTATCATCCTCAAACTGATGCACAATATGAGTGAACAATTTCAAAACTGGGAGATATGTTAAAATCGCGTTCTATGGACTTCAAAGGAGGATGGGACCAACATCTTCAACTAGTTGAATTATCCTAAAATAACAGATTCCACTAGAGCATCTAAATGGAACCATATGAATCCCATTATAGGAAAAGGTACAGATCACTGAAATTTTGGGATGAATTTGGTGAGCATAAGCTTCTAGGACCTGAAATGGTCGAAGAAACGGTGGAGAAGGTGAAAAAAATTTAGCAACATATCAAGGTAGCCCATAGTAGACAGAATAGTTATATAGATAAATGTCGAGGAGACCATGTGTTCAAAGTTTGATACATGGTATTTCTATACATATTTCCATGAAAGAAGGTCATGAGGTTTGGAAAGAAAGGGAAGTTAAGTCCTAGGTACATCATCCCCTTTATGATTATTGATCGTGTTAGGGCTATGGCCTATCAACTAGCACTTCCACCAATGATGGACAAAGTAAATGATGTATTTCATTTATCAATCTTAAGGAAGTACATACCAGACCCTTCACATGTACTCTCTTCCTAGGTAGTACAATTAGAGGACAATATTTCTTACGAGGAGCAGCCAATGAAGAACTTGGATCTTAGAGATAAAGTTCTACGTAACAAGACTACCCACCTGGTCAAGGTACTATGGAAAAACCATAAGTACGAAGGGGAAACATGGGAACAAGAGAATGAAATGAATGAAAATTACCCGCACATGTTTTCTTCTTATAATGTAAAACAAAATTTTCAGGACAAAATTTCATTGGGGGGGAAGATTTTAACGACCCAAACTTTTATTAAGGGAAATTCTGCTTAATCTAATTAATCGTATTATAATGTAAAATGGTTATATAACCTATATAATTATTTGGATTTATGTTTTTGGATTTTAAAATACCATTAATAATTATGACCATTGCTAATATAGCCATTAAACATTGATCACATGATTAGTATAAATATTGGGCTTTAACAAATCCAGTTTACTCAGACAAAGGAAACAATGGCATCATCCAGTAGAATTGCTCCACAGGAAGCCCATTTTTCGAAGCTTGGAAAGTAGGTGGAATAATTTGGCTTCTCACTTAACCAAGCCCAAGATGAGCTTAAACGCATTAACCTCGAACGGAACCGCCTACGAGAGAAGTGGAAGTTGATAGAGATTTCCACCCGAGCGATGTTATCCGAGCCATTACATGAGTCTATCACCATCTCACACCTTACTAATCTATATTATGCAGGTGTTATAATGGGATATTTAATGAGACCCTAGTACTATGATTATGTAAATTATTTTTTATATAGATAATATACTTTCATTTTATTATTGTTACTTTGTAAATAGTTTTTTAATGAAAAAATTTCATTTTTTGTTAATTTAGAAATCTGTTTAGATGAATTAATAGATTTTTGAATTAAATAATGTTTTAATTAAATATTATTACAAAATTAATTTTTATATAATATAAATGACCATATAATTATTATGAATATGATTTTGTTTTTTATTGAGGTTTGAAAGCTATTTTTGTCAAAACCCATGAATTTTTGATAAATGTCGGTTTTTATTTTAAAAGTAAAAATTCAAATATTTTGAAAATTATTTAGATAAAATGAATATTATTTTTGGAATCAGGATATCGAAATTATCCAATGGTAATTTTTTCATAATTTTCTGAGACAATCCATTTTTTGGGTAAAAATTAAATATCGTTTAAATACAAAATGTGTTTTATGACATCATAATGACCCAATAGTGATGTAATAAAATACTATAAACATAATGTTTGGATAATATATGTTTTACCTTTAAAATAATTATATTTTAGGTTTTTTTGATTTATTTTACAATTCTTTAGCGAACCCTTCAAGACTTATAAAACATTTTAACTTTTTAAAATTGATTTCTTTGAGAGTGTGACTCACCTCCACATAAGCAACCCTATTATTTTAATAAGTTCGTCCATTGGCCTTATAAAATATTTTTTTCCACTCCCCTTTGGAAAAAACCATGGGTAAAAACCATTTTTTGGTTTTTGGTTTTGATTAGTGTATTATGTGGTGTCCCAAACCTAAATAATAAAGAATCCCCTATCAATTCCTATATAGACCCACCCAAGATCCCACATCCTCTTCACTCAAATACTTTTAATTTCATCAAAACTCTTCCCTCCTATATCTAGGATCCTCCCAAGGTTCCCTAATGTACCAATAATCCTCTCTCGAGCCTCTCCCATGCCTTTGATATCACACTTCCAAGTTAGTGATTCCTTCCTTTCTCATTTTATCCAAGTTTCTTAATATTTTTATGCCCTATTATTTTCAATTATAAATGTTGGGGTATGATTTAACACATCCACCATACTACCCTATTTATGTTTTAATGATGAACGACCCCTTTTTTCACTCATTAATTCCTCTAATGTACACCTATTACCATGCCAAAATTCCTTAAAGAATTTATCCCTCCTCATTTACATTCAAGAAATTATTTTGTATTATGAATAAAATTTTCATTACTTATGTTGGGACATGTATCTATATAACCCCTTAATATCCATTTCATGTAAATATTATGAGACACATTTTATCTCTCATCAACCTTTTTTATTAAGTCTTATGTCACGCCGTTATGCTGCCGAAATTGCACCGCCATTTTCCAAGCCAAAATCATTATGTAGTGAATACCTTGCCCTTTTCTCTATCAAGGGTATTCACCTTTATGCACATTTACTTATTTATGGATGATTTTCCTCTATTAATTCATAATTACTTTATCGTGGAATAAATTATGATGTTTAATGAATCTATGTTGTATGATCTTGTGGAACACTTATGCATGAAATGAAATGTTTAAGAAGGGTGCACCCTGATAGCGCTCCAATGCATTGGGTAAAGATTAGTATCATGATAATTCAAGTGAAATTAGGGTTTAATCATGATAATTTAAGTGAAATGAGGGTTTAATCATGATCCTTGTGCAATGAGCCTTGGCTCATGAAAATACCATGTTAAGTGTTGTTCCCATATTTCCATGTTATGATAATCATACAATATCATGCCTTTATGTTCATGTTTCTATTATGCTCTATTGATATTACAATTTCCGAACATGTATTTTATTCTTCAATTTATGCCTTGTTTAATCCAATACTGATCTTTATAGCTCACCCTTTTCTTATTCATTTCTTCATGTTATCCCATGCAATGCTAAGTACGAGGGAATGTAGTGGTCATGTAAAGGAAGTTTTCAATAAACAAGATGTGTTTCATGTTTTAAGTAATTATATAATGTTACTAATTCCAAAATACACTAGATCTCATGATCATATATGTTGTATCAAGTGCATATTTTATGTAATAAATCTCTTCAAGTGTCTAATAAAGAGAATATTTTTTATAGGTTGAATGATATACCAGAGGTTCAACTATGTAGAGATCTGATATGGGACTTCATCATATGATACACTGTTCATGAAATTTTAAATATACATACATTCCTTCAACCTTCCAAAAATATCATAAAAAAACTATTTTATCATTTATGAGTGATCATTTTATTCCCCCAAGAAATGAAATATCCTCCCTTGACCTCCGATGGTGAGCTCCATGGTAGATGACTAAGTCGACTAGTTTGACTTCTATGGAAGTAGTAGTTAGACTTAACACCACTAGATCAACTACACTACATATCCTCTTGAACTTTATCCATAGATAAATGGTCTCTCAAATTCAGGGAGTATAATCAATGATAATTCTTTTCATGTGCCAACTGACCATGATCTAGTGTTTTGATAGACTACATGTGATTATAAGTAGTTAAAAATTATACTTGATGTTATCTGTTGGGATGTATGTTGCGAAGAAACATCCAGTGTATTTCCTAGTGAACAAAGCTCCATACCAGAAGTGATCTTCTCAAACAAAACCCCGTGAGTGTATGAAATAACACCATGATGCCATGATAAGGTAGCAGCTTTTTAGAAGCTCAACTCAGTTCATCAATACCCAGCAACAACATGCTTTTATCATGATAAGTAACCTTACCATGAAGGTTGTACCCACCTTATCGCAAGGAAGACATCCAACCTACTATGAGGTCATAAGTTACCTTACCATGATTCTTCTTGGCATACCTAATATGATGACCATATCCATCTTTCCATGAGAAGGTAATTTTTCTTACTATAAATTATTAATATGAAATAAGCTTATAGAATCAGTAAATTTTCAACCTACCATGGGAAATAGAACTTATCATGAGTATTTTATAATAACTATATATTTTTTTAAAAGATACCATGATTTCATGATCAGTATACCAATCATGAGGAACATGGTCAGTATACCAACTACGAGTCTTATTCCTATCACACTCAATTCAAATCTTATTTTCTTTTATAGAAAAATTATATTTTGACAACACTCTGTTTTAGTGTAATTTTTTATAAAAAGTTTTACTACAACTTTTTTTATTTATTTTAAACTATTTTATTGATTTATAAAATAATTATATATCATAATGACCTTTTTTATGAATTTTTTAATATAATATATGGTGGAAACTCTTATGAAAATAATAATTTTCATATTATTTATTTTAGGCTCTTTTTATGTAATATATGAGTTTTTCTTTTACTGTAATTTTATGATAAAAATTTTATTCATTTTAATAATAATAAATACTATAATTTACATTAAAAAATATATTATAAATTTTTTAATATGTTTCTTTTAGAAAGAGAATAACACATTAACTCTTTGTTAATGAGGGGCACATTTCCAAATTATAGTTAATGGTAATATTTTATTTTATTTATTCACTAACAAGTGGCATGAATTGATTGGATCTCTTAATGATACAAGAATATCTTTCAATAATAATGATATTGGATTAGTTGGTTAGATATGAGATCAACTAATATAAAAAAACTATATATATATCATTAAAAATTACTTTTTCAAAATCACTATGGTGTTACACAGTTCTTTCTGCAATCATATGATCAAGAAACTTCACCAAATATTTTTCATTTTCTATAATCATAGATGAACTTTAATGTTTGACCTTCTTCCATTGAAGTGATCAACGATCATCAATCTTAATCATTTTCCATATCTTTTGATTATCTACTAATTTTAATTGTATTTTGTTTTTCTTAGTTTTTTATTTTCTTTTTTTGTTTGTAATATGTTCATTTATGGTTTATGATTTTCCCCATCAAAAGCATCCCTTGTTTGTTTTTGTTATTACACCACCTAAAAGGAATTCTGGGTTATGAGTCCCAATCAAAAGTCAGGTCTTAGACTAGGTTAATGGATCCTATGAAAAGTATTGGTTATGCCTCAAGGTATTTGTAAATGGAAGAGTTTATAATAGGTTCTTACTCCTCTAAAAGTGAGTTTCATAGTGGGTACTGATATTATCAGGAAGTATAGAAGGTCGAGAAGTGGACTTGGATCTTAGTGATCCAAACCACTATAAATATCTATGATCTTCTTTTAATTTTTGATGCATTTAATACCTTGAACATAGAACTCACTACAAAATCTTCAATTAATAAGAATATGATTATTTGGAATTTAATTTTTTAAAATGACTATTAACTCCTCTAGTCATGATTTCAACCACTTATAATCTAAAAATTGGCCTCAGAGGTTAGTTAATAACTCTGTTCCTTTGATAATTTGCATATTAAATTTTCAAAAAACCTCTGTATATTGTTTCAGTAGTTTTTTTACTCTTTTCTAACATGATATCCAAGAATTTAAATTCTTTGTAATAAAATAATTTTTTTTAATATGGTTGGTGTCAATGTGAATGATGGATGGATTCCATAAAAATCACCATTATTCGATGGAAGTGACAATGAATATTGGAAATATAGAATGAAATATTACCTAAAAATTAAGTGTGGGTCACTAGACTATCATGGATAAGTCATATGATCTATTCAAAGTAGATATAGAGAAACTTGTATGTAATGAAATGGTAAAATATATATGAATTATAACGTTAAAAATATTTTTCACTATTCCATTATTAGTAGTGTCTATAGAAATGTCTCATCTTGTAAGATATATGATGATATATAGAGAATACTTCAAGTGATTTAATAGGGGACTAAAAATATCAATAAAACCAATATAGGAATGATCTGAACAGAATATTGGGACATCAATAAGGGAGATGAAGAGTTAGTAAAACCGATGTTCCCTCAGTTTATGAGTACCAAAAATGGTATGAGTGATCTTTGTGAAGTACTATTAAACAATTATCCAGTTGAAATAGTACTAATATATATTCCCAAAAACATTTCATAAAAAGATGGTGGTTATCTATGAGAGTAATAATTTTAAAGTGTATACCTTAGATGAACTAGTATTCTCTTTACTACAGTATGAGTTAGAGTTGAAACAAATTGATGACGAGGAGTCTACAAAGAGAAAATATAAGGCATTTAATTATAATATTTATGAAATATATAACACTTCTAAATCCAATTTCCAATAAATTAATAAATATATGGATCACTTTATCAAGAAGTTTTTCATGTTGAATAAAAAAGGTGGAATGAGATAGTTCAGAAGAAAGTTTAAAAAGGTAATGATGTTTTAGAATTGACTTGTTATGAGTGTTGGAAGAGTATACTAGCATAAAAATTTAAAATAAAAATTTCATTAAATAAAATTATAAAGTAAAAATAAAATATTATAATATGAAAATATTTTTTTTCTTAGAATGATAAATATAAAAATAATTATGATTCTGAGTTTTTAAAACATTAAGCGGAAAATGAAAGATTTAAAAAAAATATAAGTAAATGTTAAAGATCAAGAAATAATATTTAATTTATTTTTGGATGATTTAACTAAAGTTTAAAATGACTGTAAGAAAATTAATCAAGAAAATATGAAATTAGGAATCACAACATCTAAATCTAATGAAAAATTTATATAGATTTTGAGACTATTCAAAAATATAATATGATTTTGAAAAAGGATGTTTTCAATCTTAAAGAGAATTTTTCTACATTTGTTCAAGGTAAAGAACAATATGATAAAATTATGTCATTTATGAAACTAAACACCAATAATAAAGGTTTTGGTTATAATAATTTATCACTAAGGATTAATAAGACTAATTTTTTTAAAAGTTCAAAAGGAATTATTTACAATGTAAGCTGTTTTAAATGTATAATGAAAGGTCAAATTGAAAAATAATGCTCACTAAGATTTAAACTATCATTTAGGATTACTAATAATTTTATATAAAGATATATATTTTCTAGACAACCAAAGAATAAATGTCATAAATCTATTTGGGTTCCAAAATTTTCTGTTAAAAATCCAATTGGACCTAAGTTAAACTGGGTACCAAAAACTCTTTTGTTATTTAATTTTAGAAACATACCTTACAAGAATCAAATAATCATTTTATTTAGATAGTGGTTACTCTATACACCTGAAAAGTGATATTTCAAAATTTCTATCTTTCAAATCATTTGATGGAGGCCTTGTCAGATTTGGAGACAAATATAAAGGTCAGAATAAAGGTATTGGTGAAGTTGGTTTTAATAAAACTATTATTACTTATAAAGTGTTATATGTATATGGTTCAAAATCTTGAGAGTTCCCCGGGTCTGGATGACTTCACTAATAAATTTTTTATGTTCTACTGGGATATTGTGTAGAATGATATTGAGCATGGAATAAATGATTTCTTCTACCATTCATATATTCCCCATATGATGAATTCATGCTTCAATGCACTCATTACAAAGAAGGAAAATGCTCTTGATATTAAAGACTTCAGACCCGTTGCTCTTGGGAATACAACTCCTAAACTCATCAGCAAGATCATTATTTGCAGGATGGGTGGAATTGTTGGAGTAATGATCACTGTGAATCAATTTGGATTTGTCCCTGGAAGGAACATACAGTAGTGTCTTTTCATGGCCTCTGAGAGTGTTAAACTCATGCGAAGGAAGTGAAAGGAAGGGAACTTTTCCCTTAAGATTGACATATCTAAGGATTTTGATACCCTCAAATGGAGTTTTCTAATTGAGATACTTCACAGGCATGGGTTCTCAAATTGTTTTCTGAACATGATTAACACTATTCTTGGATCTTCACGGATGTCAATACTTGTGAATGGTGCACTGAGGAGATTCTTTTCTTGCTCAAGAGGTATTCGTCAAGGTGACCCATTATCGGGTATTTTGTTTTCCATTGCGGAGGATTATTTAGTATGATGCATCAATGAGCTTGCTCATATGGGTATGTATAAAAAGAAGAGGGACAATATTAATGATCATGCCCCATCTCATATTCTCTATGCTGATGATATCCTATTGCTGGGGCATGCCTCTAGGAGAACCATATCTAATATTAAGGATCTTTTCTCTCATTATGATGATGTGGCTGGACAGGCTATGAGCTGGGACAATTCGTCAATTGTTTTTGGCAATGTGATCCTTGCTGCAAAAAGAATAGGATCACTCATTATCTTGGGGTGAAGCGGGGAGGTCTTCCCTTTCAGTATCTTTGGGTGCCTCTTTTCTGGGGAAGGGTGAAATGATGATATCTTGAAGGTATTTATGGAATCATTACTCATCAGCTTGATAGATGGAATGGGAAATCTATGTCCATGGCTGGGAGGTTTTTCCTTGTGAACTCAGTGATTACATCCAAATTCGTCTACTCATTCTCTCTATATAGATGACCACGAGGATTGATTAAGGAACTTCAAATCCTGGTAAGAAATTTTATACGGACATGATCTATCTTTGAAAGGAAGTTTGTCACAGTGAAATGGAAGGAATGTATAAAACTTGTGGAAATGGGAGGATTAGGAGTAAAGGATCATTGTACATTTAATGATGGCCTGATTGGAAAGTTTACTTGGAGGCTGATATCAAATGATGTTGATGATGAATTTCTGTCGGGTAGGTTTACAAATTGGTTGGTTAATGGTTATAAATACCATTTCCATTATTCGGTATGGACTTCCCTTAAGCAGGCATACACAATGATTATGCAGGATTCGAAATGGCTGGTAAGTAGGGATTCTAATCTTAGCTGTTGGAGCACCTTGTTATTGGATCGGCCCTTTAAACTCATTAATGTCACACCTGAAGTTTCTTATTTATCCATCTAGAATTTTCTCTCATATCAATTTTTTCTTGAGCTGAATATTCCAGATTATGTTCTGTATCAAATTAATAGCTGTGATTTTATGGATTGCGACAAACTGATTTGGTTTCACAGCAGGAATGGGATCTTTGAAACTAAACAATTCTACAAGATTGAATGTAGTGGGAATGACCACGCCCCAACCTGGATGCTGAATTTTAGAGCTCCATTCATTTGGCCAGCCCGGTTTATCTTACTTTGGAGGATCTGGAAAAACAGACTCACCACTTCTGAACACTTGAAGCGGGCTGGATTTCAGATGGTATCTAGGTGTGCTATTTTCAGGGATGGGGAAGACACTATGCGGCATGTATTTATGGAGTGTGATCAAGCCCGTAAACTTTGAAACTATTTGGGTGTGCTGTTCGGAATAACAGTGGATTCCAGAAACTAGATTTTTGATCTGTTGTCCGGGCTACTGCAGGTGTGCTATAGTGAGCAGATTTTTGACCTCTATACTACTACTATTGTAGCAGTTTTTTTGGCCTTATGGGACTCAAGGAACAAGGCCCTGTTTGATGGTGTGGTTGATGATGTCCGGAAGATAATGATCTACATCCACAGGGATGTGTATGCTGCGTCAGTGATCCAAGATGGTGTAATTTCTAACAACATTTATGACCTCCAAACACTTAGGATGCTTGGTGTTTCTGGCCTTCCATGCAAACCCCAGATTCTTAAGCATATCAGATGGATACCACTGATCACACCGTGCCACAAAGTAAATGTTTACGGAGCCGCATCAGGTGCACCGGGTCCAACTGGATGCAGAGGAGTATTCCACACGTTTTGTGGGTTCGTTAAGGGATTCTTTTATCGTTATATTGACATTGGCCCTGATTTTGAAGCTGAACTGTGGGCCATGATTCATGCGATAAGGTATGATGTCCAATTTAACTGTAAATGGCTCTGGATTGAATCTGACTCAATTACTGTTGTTCTTGCTCTGAGCACTAGAACATGAAATGTGTCGTGGCGTGTGCTGCCTCAGTGGGTTGACAGTCTCTGCCAAATCAATCAATTACAAATGGTTGTCTCTCATGTGTACTAGGATGCTAATCAGGTTGCAGATAAAATTTCCAAAAGGCTATTCTTGACCTTGATATGATGTGGTCTTTCATGACCCTGAATTATTGTGCTCTGATGGTGGAGGCAGATAGATGTGGTGTCTTGCACACTCGCTTATGTAATAACCCCTTGTATACCTGACTCCTTTTTTATTTTATATTATTTTTGTGGACCTGCTCATGCCGGACCCTGATCTACATGCTATATGGTATAAAACATATTATAATAAGTATATCATAGTTGTTTGACGACGGATTAAATGTTATTTTTGAAAATGAAAAATGTACTATTTTGAAAAATAAATCTATTTTATTTCCAAAAATAGAAAATAAAATGTTTATAAAATTGATTTCTATGATCTAACCAAAGTACATGTTTAATTTTTAAATCATGTATAAGTTGATGAAATTTTGTGGAATAGAAGTCTTGGTCGTAAAAAATTTTGACTGCTTCAAAAACTGTCAAAACATGAATAGGTTCTGTAATCGCTAAAATTACATAAAATTACTTTATGCATGATTCATGTTTAGAGGGTATGTAGCACAAATAAAGATTTTAAATCTCTAAATGACGTCAATACTTCTAGTTGTTTAGAACTATTACATCTTGACTTGTTCGGACCTATACAACATATTAGTTGTTTTGGTAAGAAGTATGTGTTTGCAATTATTGATGGTATGCACCATACCGTAAGGAAGCCTTCCAACCTACCATGAGACTGAAAGTTACCATACTATGAATATTATTCAAATATCTACCATGATTATAGCATACATATTTTCATGATAAGGGATGTGTGCTTACTGTGAAATATTACCTCGAAAAAAGCTTAATGAATCAGTATATTTTCAACCCACCATGGGAAAGAGAACTTACTGTGAGTATTTTCTAATGACCATATATATATTTTTAAGGTGATTGTGATTTCATGGTAATTATTACTACTGTGAGGAACACAAACAATATACCAATTTTGACGCTTTTTTCCTCACATGATTAGTTTAACTATTATTTTATTTTATAGAAAAATTAGAATTCTACAACAATCTGTTTTAGTTTTATTTTTTATAAAATTTTTATGAAACTTTTTTTATTTTGTTTTAACTATTTTATTGATTTATAAAAAAATTATATATCATAATGACCTTCGTAATAATTTATTGAATATAAAATATGGTGTAAATTCTTATGAAAATAATAATTGTCATATTATTAATTTTATGCTTTGTTTTCTATAATATATGAATTATTCTTTTATTGTATGTTTATGAGATAAATTTTGTTAATTTTAATTATATTAAATAATATCATTTAATTTAATGAATATATTTGAATTTTTTTAATAAGTTTATTTTGTAAATATAATAATGAACAGACTCTTCATTAATGAGCCCCACATTTTCAAATTATAGGTGATGGAAATATTTTGTTTTTGTTATTTTCTAATAAGTGGAATAAAGTGATTGGATCTATTGATACTCTGAAGAATATCTTTAAATTAATGATGATATGGGGTTAATAAGGTAGATATGTTATTAGGGAATATAAAACCACTATATATAGATCATTCAAAATTAATTTTTCAAAAACACAATTGTGTAACACAATTCTTACTGCTCTCATACGATCAAGAAACTTCTATAATTTTTGTTCCTTTGATACGATCATTGAATAACTTCAATGTTTTACCTTATTTCATCGAAGTGATAAAAATTCATCATGATTCATCATCTTCTACATATTTTGATCATCTATTGGTTTTATTTGTATTCTTTTTTCTTTATTTCATTCTTCTCTTTATCTTTTATTATTCTATCCTTGCCTTATTTATGGTTTTACCCATAAAAATCATGTCATTCTTGTTCTGGTTATTCCACCACATAAAAGGAAGTTTGGTTTGTGACTCCTGATCAAATGTCAGGTCTCAAACTAGGTTAAAGACTGTTGAAAAATTCTTGGTTTTGCCTATGGGTATTTGTAAATGGAAGAGTCTGTAACAGGTTCTCACACCTCTAAAAGTGAGTTTCTTAGTGGGTACCAATGTTCTTATGGAGTTGATAAGGTTGAGAAGTGAACTAGGATCTTGGTGACCGAAAAAACTATAAAAATTTAATTTAATTTTTTTTATTTCTGCTAAATTTCATATCCTAAACATATATCTAACTATAAAATATTTAATTAATAAAAATATTATTTTTTTATATTATTTTTTGAAAATGAACATTCAACCTCTATTTTTTTTAATTTCCATAACTTGTGGTATAACAATTAGCCTTATAGTTAGTTATTTTATTATTATAGGATCCTCATACATCTTAATCAGGGATCATAACTTAAGGGTGTTCTTGTACCTCAACTCATGCCAATAAGACAAATAATCCATTAGGGGAAATCTTGACAATAAGGTTTTCATTATATTTTTCATTATCAATCCAATTTTAGGGAGTCATAATCCTAGTTTTCTTTTCTTATTAACCAACTAACCAGCCAAGCTTACATGTGATTCAATTAATCAAACAAACATGGTAAAATCATTTATTTCAAAACAATACATCATTCACAATTCAATTTCTCAGTTTGTAGGTTTCAAAATTTCCTTTTAATTCTAAAACCAAATCAAAATTTTAATCAATTTAACATCCTTTCAGAATGAAATATAATTAAATCCATTTTCTCAAGACAAACAATCAAAACATATTATCAAATAATTTCTCAATTCTGGGAACCTTTCATCAAAATCCATCAAGTTCATCAAAACCTTTGAAAAAGGGTTTTTATTTAGAGAATCACGAATTTTCTTAAATAATAATCAAGGATCATAAATCAATTGAAAAATCAAATCAAATAAATCAAATAATCAAGGTTTCATATGAATTTAAAATACATATGGAACAACTTACCTTTAATCATATGATCAAACAATCAAATAAATACACGATAATGGGAAAATAAAACATAGAATGAAGGTCAATAAGATTTAAGATAAGTATTTGTAATCATAATTCCTAAAAAATAAATTATATATATTTCAATATCATAATGATCCACCAATATGAAAGGAGAGAAGAGAAAATAGAGGATTTTAAATCATAGAGAGATCTATTATAGGATTGGAATCAAATTCTTCTACCAGATCTTTGATCTAAGAATGATGGAGGTTGGAGGATCCAAAACATATAATAAGAACATTCAAGAGCCAAAAAGTTAAGTGAGGCTTGGGAAGAGTGAATCTAAATTTATAATGTCTTGGGACATTTAATTCTATAAAAATAAAAGCCATGCCCCAACCCCCCATAGCCATGATGCTGTCAGGTAAGAATTTCCTAGACCATAGTGTTACCCCCATTGGCTATGCCATAACCCCTCCTAGTCAACCAGCATTCAGAATCCATGGAATATACCTCACCTAGATATACTTCACTCGAATTATGGCTATGGTGATACCCACGAACCATGACATTGCTATCCCCAAAATGGAAGTGGCACTCCAAACTCCTCTCTTGGGATCCATGACACAACTGACTCCCTACATTTTTAGGGTGTCAAAATTTATATAACCAACCAAATTCGTCCCTTAGACCCTTATTCCACAAAAGACTCATCCACAACGCAACTATGACTCTCCATGATGCAGCCCATACCTTTTGGGAAAACTCACCATTGAAACACAACATTTTTTATAATACTCTAAAATACTCAGAAACACACCCAAATGAAATGGAAAATAAAAATGAGGAAATTAAAAATTACTTGAAATTGGTAACAAGATGTTACAAGGGTCTTATTTTTAGGAGAGGTAGAATTGGAAAATCATGTTTTCAGAAAACCGTGTAAGATTCACGGTTAGGCCGAACTATTTTAGAATATGGTGGTAAAATATTCATAAACCCTTTTCTAAAAACTATTGTATGTTATATGGTTTCATAGTGGTTTCTCCTAACCATGTGAAATTCGTGCACTTGAAAATCGTCATAGAAGGGTGTGATCATAGGGTATCTGTGGAGACCCTATTTTTTCTTTGTTAGACCTTTAAATGTTTCTACATATATTTCTATTACTAGGCACTGAGACAACTTGAAATTTCTTATCTGGGTGTTCCTGAAATTAATTTTATAAAAATATTAAACATATTGTATATTGTGTGTGAAAATTTTCTAAAATAAAATGGGATAAATCATAAAAAAAAGCTCAGATCAGAAATATGAGATCACGATTGAGTCCAGGATGCATTGTTTACCCAAGGTGTGACCTAAAATTGGTGTGTGGTACGTTTGGATATCTCTCCCATTTAAAAAAAATCAATCAATTAATTAATTAATTAATTTCCTTATTTATTTATTAATCTTACCTTGTAGGATTTTCCTATAAATAAATTTATATGGATATATTCATAGGGTTATCCTCATAACCCTAGAGTCACCAAGAAATGTTCTTCCCCTCTTTACATTGGTGGATCATATAAGACGACGAGGAAACACTGGATCAGAGCAGAGCGGGATATATCAAACGAAACTCCTTCCTTCAATCATTAGAGAGAACATTCTTCGATGATTAACAATCCAATTTTCTGTTAGTACTCATAAAACTATGGATTATGATCTTTTTTGATTAAATCAATTAAGAAGATTGATTTATTTCTTTGATCTGTGCCAATTGTGGACTAAGAATTCACCAATGTATTGGAATTTTTAATTGGTTACTATTATTTTCTAACCCAAATATACCTGTTCTTGATCTTTGTCTAAGAATGCTTGGACAATAATTGTTAAAAATTTATTCTGGTTCCTTTCTCCCCCAATTGATTTACTTTCTCCATTGGTTAGAACCCACGGTCTCAGTTCGACATTGTAGGGCGGTACTGAGCTTGATCGGACCCCCAAAATCATAACAAAATGACATGTGAGGGATGGATCAATGAATCAAGGATAGATCTATGTTTTTTTGGGGATGTGAATGATCATTTTTATGATTAGAGATTGAATGATAATCATTGGAATGAATTGGGATGTGCGTTGCATACAAGAGAACCACTATGGGTTAACGAAATCGATTTCTAGACACCAGATGGCCAAAACAATAGATTCAGACTAGATCCACAAATATTGTCCAAAAATGAGGCGGGATCTATATAAGAACGGAAAAATTCAAATCATGGATCACATATATGAAATTATGGAAAAATCATGACCACACACCGTGTAGTTCAAAGAACACACAACGTGCTCGGCCCTGGATACATCAGCTAGGGTTTTGGAAATAAATAATAATGGCATGATGTTTAGACCTTCTACGTGCTATGTAACTCATCCATGAGTGGAAAATCCATGTGGATGAGCACACGGGAAGGACCCCATGTGGGAGTACATGTCCAAGAACACAGTTATGTACCGAACTAAATGGACATGGGGTAAAGTACACATACATGGGGTAAAATATATGGATAGAGATGAGAAATCGGGCGAGACATTGAGTGGAATTAAGACACTATTTATATCCTCTACATTCCATGTATACCTACACAATTGGAGATCTGTGTACCCCTAGGGACATGACCACGTGAAGGAGTGGTATCACACACCATGTGGGTCCCCTCTTACACTGTGTACCCCTTGGTTTTTTTTGAGTAATCTCCTATATTTTGTATCTATTTTGTTTGAAATTGGATTTTGGACTACGAATAGTCTATCCTGATAGTTTTTTCCACATAAAACTCGACCATTCCCTTAGTTTTGGATTTTCATATATTATGTGAGATGTTAGAGGCACAAATCTCATTGAGTTGATTCCTGATGATGGTAGTGATCAAGAAAGATCACCAGAGGCTTCCAATAGAGTGAACTCCCTATCATCTTGGGAATGATTTTCCAACCTTACCAAGTGGAACACATCTATCAGATAGGTTTTGGGTACTTGATGAATAGTATAGAACACTCTTGTCACACTAGGGTGTGGGTCCTTGACCTATAGAGTGTAACCCCCATAATCTTGGGTGTGGGAACTATAACTTATCGAGTGGAACCCCCATATCAGATAGGGTGTGGGTCCTCGATGACTGGAGTGTAACCCACCTATCACACCAGAGTATGCTCCCTCAACCTATATAGTGGAACCCCCATCATCTTGTGAACATGTCCTCTTTCTTTTAAGTGGAACCCCTTATTTGAAGGGCGCGAGTTGTCATGACAATAGGGTGGAATTCCCCATTAGCTTGGGTGTGGGTGTTCTATAGATACTTACAAAGTGGAACACCTATGACGAACTAAGGTGTGGTTCCTCCACTTGGAGTTTTCCCCCTCGGCTATGTGGCATAGTGGAAAGGTGTGGTCCTTCACACAGTTAATTAGAGAAGCTTCATGAGATACTGGGTATTGTTGATGGACTTTTGGAACTGTTGAATACTGTTTTCAATGGCTGAGCTATGAGATAGAGATCACCTTAGTATCTCATTTTGGATTATTTTGACTCAGCACACACAGATACACAGAGAGACACACACACATGCACACTCAAATATGTATCCATACATTTGTATTTTTTTACTCCCCTTTCATGGGATGCGAAGATGCATGGAGTATTCCATGTGCTTTCTATGTTTTTATTCTCAAGGTTGGATGAGTTTACTCTCCTATTGTGGGTGGAAAATATTTGACATGTAGTTCATCTACACAAAATGTTGAGCCCCTTGTTTTTGTATGAGGTTACTCTCTCTCATGGTTTGGGTTGATCTATTCTCTTTCACTACTTTCTATATCATTTTCATTATCTAAAATCATTCTATTCATGTTCTATATATTAATACTCACATATTTATCTTCTAGTGTGTCATAATGGGTATGTATATAATCACCCTTTTATAGGATTTTCCCATACCTGTTGTGTCTAATGTAGATGATAGATTGGATGACGGTGACTACAGAGGAGCTTTGGGATACCTAGTACTTTGGACCGCGTATGATGGTTCTAGTTTTGAGATCATGAGGCGATATCTCTTAGTTTCTTACTTTCTAGATTTTTAGGTTGGGACATATTTTTGGTTGGGAATGTATTTCCCCCCTTTACTTTTAAAATTACACTACTATACACTTTGACTGTCTTGAGTATTTACATGCATGGTTGTTTCCCTAGTATTTTGAATCATTTTCTATTATTCCTATGTACTTATGCATTGATATGGATATGTGTGTGCATAGTGGTACTTAGGAAAAGGTATCCCAATTTTAGTTATGCCTTTGGAACTATTCTCCAGCCCTTGGCCCATGAAGGTGGGCTTGGGGTAGTCGTGGCTTGAGCCCCAGCTTGGGTCGGGTCATGATAGTTTGGTATCAAAGGTGGTTCGATCCTTGATAATGTGTTTGGAGTAGTCCCCTTATGAGGATTTGGATGGGATAAGGGAAACAATGATAAAGTGTCTTGAGTGTGGCTCTCAAGCAATGGAATCTAGTGATGTTATAGGTGAGCAACTTATCCATTCACCAGGACCTTGACTACCTTTTTTTCGACTGGGCATGCCGAGACATTGCTTGCAGGGATCAATAGTACATGAATCATATAAGATTGAGACTTTTATTTTCCGTATTGGGTCAATTCCCCATTCTTTATATATATATATATATATATATATATATATATATATATATTCATCTGACTATGGTATGTTTTGATTAAATTTTATGATTCCTTCATGATGACAACCATCAAGGATTCCATTTCTTAATCATGATGTTGATCTGATGAGAAACAAAGCCTTAGTTCAGGGTATATCTCATGATCTTCTTCGTCTGGGATGGTAGTTAGCATAATCTCCACCTATCGAGTAGAAGATCATCCTAACAGAGCAAGCTAGGGAATTATGAAATCTTATCACACTCCAAGAGTTCTAGTTCTAGAGGAGACTGAGGTTCTGTGATGATACAGATCCTTAGGTAGTGGAGGATTGGATAGATTTGACGGTTTGGGTCTTCAATAACATATGGAATCCAACAAATCAGGTTGTTGCTCTAGAAGCCAGCCTTTTCCATGGAGTAGCTGGACACAGGTAGATTCATGTTACTTAGATGCATGATGAGTTGACACTCTCATGGCCTGACTTATGATAGCTATTTTGTGAGGATTTATACCCTTTATGTTTGTGCTCTATTCAGATTTGGAATCTTTTGGAGTTTCAATAATGAGGTATGATAGTGTTTGAGTACTCTGTGAGGTTCATAGACCTTACATGATACTCCCTTAACATGATCAGGGATGGCTACTTCTCAAAAAAGAAATTTGAGCATGGACTTTGTAGAGATATTCGAGCCAACATAGTACACTTTTGCATCCCCACTTATCTTGGGGTGTTAGAGATGATACTAGTGATAAATATATTCATGTAAAAGGGAAGATATGTATTGAGTGTCATAGGGTTGAGTCATCTGCAGTGGATAGTAGACATCATATGACATGATATCGATGTAGGATACCTCCTTGCGATATGACTCAGCTACCTGGTCAGGGAAAGTGAAGAGGACCAAGACAAACTAGAGAGAGGTGGTTCTTGTCTTGTGTTGGGATATGTCACATAGAAAGAGACTGCCCGACTAGACATGCCGAGGAGCACAAATAGATAGCTGAAATCCTACCACGGCAGAGTCAATGTCATAATCAGGGATCTCCTAGGCGAGGGAAGGGTGTTCTACATGAAGGCAGAGCTAGTAGAGGAGTAGGAGGAGCTCTGGGTGGTGGATGATGATATGAGATCCTTCTACCATCACCACCACCCCCAGGTGGCCTACTTTATGCTTCGAGAGCTGGTGGCCTAGGCTTCCGACAACTACATGCTCTGGATGCTTACGACCCTGCAACACACAAGATGATTAAAGGTACAATCTTTATATATTCTACCCATTATTCAGGATTAGTATACATAGGTTCCAATCATTCCTTAATCTCTATAATCTTGGTGTGATAGATGGAGCTCCAAGCTGCTATCCCATCAGCTTTGTCATGAGGTTCTTATTTGTAACACCTCTTCCGTATCTTTTATCTTCATGTAGTGTGAGCTATCTATTAGTGGAGAGAGGTTCACATGGGACATTTTTTTCATCATGATGGAACCTTATGAAATCATATTGTGTAAGGGTTGGTTGTCCATGGTCTGAGATAAGATTTAATATCATTACCGATGAGTCATATGACTACACACTGATGGGAATAGATTCTCCTTTGTAGGCAAAAGAGATCTCATGGTATAGTGAACAAGTTTTGTGAGTTAGAAGCTTCATCCCATCACCCATCAGTTGGAGAGTATATCCTTTAGTGTAGAAGAATCTTTAGGCATGTAAATTACTTCAATTGTGGAGGATTATATAGACATCTTCCCTAAGGAGGTTCTAGGACTACCTCCAAGTCAGTATATGGGGTTTTATATTGAGTTTCATCCCAGGACTACACCAATCTATTTTTTGGAATATTGGATGGATCCTATAGAGATTCAGGAGATATAGTCATAGTTAGAGGATTTTCAAGATAAGGGCTTTTTCATTCCCTGTGTGTCACCCTAGGTAGCTCTAGTTTTGTTCATGAAGAAACCGATGAGAACTTTCAACTTTGCATAGATTATCGTCACATGAACCCAGACAAGATAAAGAACAAGTACCCCTTGCTGAGGATTAATGAACTCTTTGATTAGTTTCAAGCTGTGAAATGGTTCTCGAAGATTGATCTTTGGTATGGATACCACCATTTGATGGTCTGTGAGGCAAATATTCCAAATTCAGAATTATGATACCGCTATAAACACTATAAGTTCCTCGTGATTCCTTTTGGTGTGAAAAATTACCCCATTGTGTTTATATCATGAATGAAAAATGTTTTCTAGTTGTACATGGACCATTTTATAGTCATCTTCATTGATGACATACTCATCTACTCTACATCATATGAGGAGCATGAACATCACTTGAGGATGGTTCCAGATTTTCTTCGATAGCACCAGTTTTATGAGAAAATATCAAAGTGATAGTTTTGGATTCATGACATTCACTTTTTCGGGAATGTCATTTATGAGCCTATTTTATCTATGGAACCAGTGAAGATCAACAAAGTACTTACTTGGGATATACCCAAGAGCATGTTATAGGTGCATATATTTCTTGGATTGAAAGGTTAATACAAGTTGTTTATAGAATAATTCACCATGATTACAACCCATTTGGATGATCTAACATGGAAAGGAAATCCATTTACCTGGAATGAGTAGTAATTGAAGGCCTTCAAGGAGTTTAGGCCAAGGAAAATGAGTGATCCTTTGTTTATTGTACAAGAGGACGACGTGATGTGTGTAGTTTATTGCAATGCCTCAGGATCTGGGCTTAGTTTCATGTTGAAGAAGTGGAAGGATGTTATCCTATACGGGTTGAGGAAGTTGAGACCGCATGAGAAAAACAATATGACTCATGACCTAGACTTTTAAGAGGTAGTCTTCAACCTATGGATATGGAGGCAACATATTCTAGGAGAAAAATTTATGGTTTACTCAGACCATTAGTGTAAGAACCCAGTTTTTATTCTTGAGGTATGAGTTTCTTATTTTCATTTTCCTTAAGTGTTTTTGCGGAAAAAATGGTAAATTGGGGAAAAATACTAAATTTATGGGTACACGCCATTTACTTTTGAACACATGTTGTGTACTTTGGCTGTGTGGGATGAGAATACAGGGCATGTAGGCTTGGGTGAAAAAACTAACTACACACCATGAACTTTTGTATACATGACATGTACTTTGGCTGTGTGGGATGAGAATACAGGGTGTGCAGGCTTGTCAGAGATTAAGGGTGTAAAAACTAACTACATGTCATGTACTTAGTAATACACACTGTGTAATCAGTCAACAGATGAATAGTGATGTGGTGGAAATTAGACGCTAAAGGAATAGTTAAAAGGGATAGTACACAATGTGTATTTGAGCAGAACATGCGGTGGAGTAATGATTTTTCATTAAAAATAGGCATTATCCTCCTCATTCGACAGAGGAGGCAGAGGGCTCACCAGGAGAAGTGGGAGAGGAGGCCGAGACTTAGAGGAGCTCCTGATCACTCACTGGGACTACGATTCTTCCACCGTCAATCTCTTTTGAACCAAATGAGTAAGGTATTCCCTCTTCTTGAATATTTCCTTCCAATTATTTCCCTAATGGAAGTTATTTATGTTTGAATAGGTAATCGTTTATCTAAAATCTACGTCGTTCTTGGTTGTTTTGGGAGGTAACTTTGACAAATATTGTTCAGAGGAGATCAAGGTAGGTGTTCTTCTATTTAATTCCAACTGTCGAGTTGATTTTTTGTACCGTTGTTCCATGCGCCCATGTTCAGGGTGTTGTATGGTTGAGACTTTGGCTATTGAAATACCTATAATTTCATAGGAAATCTAATGAATAAGTATAAACTTCTTTTTGAGATAGTTACTTTGATCTAGGGCCACCCCTAGGGTGTGTTTCCCTTGTTTAGACGTTTGGCCAGAATACCCGTTGGTATGTTGTGATTATATCATGTATTTTGTTTTATTGAGAGGAAAAATATATTAATTTCTTGCTTATACATTGGGCTCAGACCGATTACTTAATTTTCCTATGGAATGCCTGAGGGTAGTGTTTTATTTAGCCTGAGTGAAAGGTTCTGTTTAGCCTAAGGGAAAGTTATGTTAGCCTGTGGGCAAGGTATTTATTAGCCTAAGGGAAACATTTTTTTTATCCTGAGGGAAAGATTCTATTTAGCCTGAGGGAAATGTTTTGTTTATCCGTAGGGCAGGGTTTTGTTTAGACTAAGGGAAAGGTTTTGTTTAGCCTGAGGAAAATGTTTGGTTTAGCCTGAGGGTAAGGACTTTCTTGTCTGAGGAAAATGTTTACATTTAATATTCACTGTAGTGATTTCCTATGTTGTACCTTCCAAGATAAAGCATAGCCTTGGTATTATTATTATCTTTTATTGGTTAAATATCCTGTTGTGGTTTCTGCTATGGCACTAGTATAAGAGATTGTTGGTCAATGCCGAGTCTCGGAAAACTCAGAATTCAATTACATTGAATTGTGAAATAATCTTTAAAATGGAAATATTACTAGTAGGAATGGTTACTTATGAGTAATTCCTAGTTTACTACATTTCATTATTTCAGAATGCTATTGCACATTTTCACTGACAGTTGGGCACATGCCATTGGTGGTTGACTCCTGAGATTTATTTCTCACACCCTGTTTGGGTCATGTCTTGGGCTCAAACATATTATATTTCTGCAGGTGTTGATAAGGGAAAGGGTCCCTACACAGGTACATGATTGTTGTAGAGGAGTAGAAGAGAATGGGACCGAGCTTAGGCTTGTGATGCAGCTGTATTCCTGTTGCACTGCTTTGGTTTTCTTTTGCTGTAGTTTGTGCCTTATATTGTACTGTATCATATTGCAGTGTCTCCTTTTTTGGTTTCTTTCTTAGAATTAGAGACATGTTGCATCATCATATATATGATTGTTGGTTATCTTTTACATCAGTTCTGTTGTCCATTTTAGGTCTATATTGTTTACTTCTTCCACTTTTGTATGTTTATTTCTATTTTTCTACTGTACAACACTTTAAAAAATGAGGGAATAGTTTCCCCACTATTAGTCCTAGGCCCTCACTACTAGTCGACAACCTATGGCGTTTGGGGGAATGCGCTTGAGGTCATGTGGCCAACATGGTTTGTGGCAACCGTTGTGTGGCACCCGGATACAGGACATTACAAAGTGGTATTAGATGAGTTTCTTTTCTCTAAGTTATTTTATTATTTGGTGAAAATGGAAAGAGATAGATGGTTAAGGGATTTAGTAATAAACTGTGACCGGGAGTAGCTACCCTGTTTATAGTTAAAGGTCGTATTTCAGCAGATTGAATTGTGATTTTCTATTTATGATTATTACAATTGGTAAGATTTCACTTTTGGGTAACACACTTCTGGTGTGCTATTTATATTTTTATATACTTGGGTTCTATTTAGTTGCAACCCGATGCGATGATGGTATGCCATTTCATGCATCATTTAGGCATATGTTATAATCACATGTCATTCATAGTTTCCATGACATGTAGGTGCATTAGAAATTGCATGTTGTTGTGATAGATTTTGTGCTAGTAAATACATGTTTTTGTGATAGGTACCTTGATAGATACACCTACTGTTGATAGGGTATTGTTTATATAAGGTTTTTTTTGAATGAATGCCAAACATTGGTTCTTGAGGTATTATGGGCCCTCATTGACCAGAATTTGGTGGATCATTAACTTTTTTACCGTGTTTATAACTTATATAAGATTAAAATCTTTGATTCGTGGGGAGTATGGGCCCTCACGGATCGGAATTTGGCACTTTGGTGTTCTTTTCAATGTTTTTATGGGCTCCAGAGTAGTTTCTAAGGCTTACTATCTGGAAAAAACCCGAATACACACTATGTAGTTTTGAGTAAATTCCATGTGTTCTTATATTTGGGAAGAAACTATTTTAATTAAGTACATGTCATGTAGTCTCTAACCGTGTCATAGGCCATGTGGGTAGAAACACGGGATAAGGAAGTTCTTATGGGAACACACTGTGTACCGGTTGTGCACTCCATGTAGGGTTGAACCTGTGTCTGCCTGTGTGAATAAAAACACAGATGGAAAAACCTTAGGTGATATATGCTGTGTCAGTTATAAAGACGCCATGTGGTGTAATATTGGAATCCGGTCGTGTAACTAACATCATGGGTCTGTGTTACCTTTATTGTACATTCTGTGTACTTGTGGGACATGCCGTGTAGTCTTGACCGGTAAGCGGCCATGTGGACTTGGCCATGTGGTTGGGGAAATAGGGTGGTGTACACACCGTGTGTGTGTGTGTGTTACATGTCGTGTACCTAGGGTTGAGACACGCCCAGGCCGACATCAAAACACGACCATGTAAGGGATTAAGGGTACACGTCATGTAGACGTTATACACACTGTGTAGTCTCTTTTTGAATGTTCTTACGGATCTTTATCCTTTTTGTTGGCACTCTTAACTGGACAAAAGAAACCTCGACAATAAATTAAAATAAGGTGAGTGTTTGACCTTGTAGAGTCATGCCCCCCAAGATGACCATAGGTTTTTCGACAAGAGAGTGGCGATGATTATACTCTAGAGGTGGTAGGCCATGGGATACCGAGGGATCATACAGTAGTGCTAGATACGACGCCCACTGTTATAATGGATGCAGGTGCCAATGCACAGTTCCGTGAAGGCTTCATGTGGTATATGTAGACCTTCCTAGGAGCACCTCTGATTGCCTCATCTATGGCAGAGCTGACACGTATATTCCAGCCGCAGCATCCGCCTACGTTTTTAGGGGATGGAAGACCACAGGCTATAGAGTCATAGTTGGATTCTATGCAGACTATCTTTTAGAATCTGGAGATGCCTCTTGGGAGGAGGGTCAAGCTTGCTACTTACATGTTACTTGATTCCGACAAGAGATGGTGGGATGTTACCACCAAGACTAAGAATCACCGAGACATGGTGTGGTAAGATTTTCAGGGAGTCGTATATGAATTTTTCTTTCTAGAGAAGATAACGGAACATTGAGATCGAGAGTTCATGAATCTTCAGTTGGGCACCATGTCAGTGATGGAATATTCTTCTTGCTTCACTAAGATACAATGTTTTTCACCTATTCTGGTGGGTGATGAGACATTGAGGGCTAGCCTCTTTGAGGATGGTCTTTGATATGACATCCGAGTGTTGGTGAATGTTTTTTGGTTGTCTAAAGTGATTGATATTGTGAACCAGGCATTGATTACTGAACGGAACCTGTGGAAATCTAGTGGTGCGGACCAGGGCGGTTTGACACCAGTCTCTGGTACTATTTATACCAGCAAGAGGAAGAGGCTGATGGATTTCTCTCACAGTGGCAGTACTAGCCAGATGAATTCTTTAGGTTTCTCAATAATGTGCTACCAGTGTGGTAAAGAGGGGCACACAAGACCTTAATGTCCACATGACCCAGTGGAGTGCCAAGCTTGCGACAAGATAGGCCATCTTCAGTGTTTTTTCTAGGAATTTCCACCAGTGACTAGTGAGAAGGGTTATGTGCAGACTCTACATGCAGGAGTAGGTCCAATAACTTCTTTCCAATAAGATAATTGGAATACATCAGGACATTCAGGCCGAGGTGGTGGTCATGACCATGGTAGTCAGACACTTGGATCTTAGAGACAAAAAGGTGGGTCTGCTCCGGGTAGCTAGGGTGCATCGTTGGGCCACGACACTGGGCAGACATATGTAGTGCAACCGACCCAACATGATCTGGATCTCAGACCTCCCACTTTCAGAGGTACAATTCTAGTTGCTTCTGTTTTGTCTTCTTTACTTTTCGATATTGGTGCTACACATAGCTTTATATCTGTTCCCATTGTGGAGATCTTTGGACTCTATGTTTCTTCTTTTTTCTAATATCATTACGCTAGACACAGTGTTGGGAATTAGAATGGTAGGTGTGCGTCAGTGCAAGGAATTCCTCTTATAGTTTGGTGGGTGTCACTTTCTATGAGACCTCTATGTCTTAGAGATGAAAGCCTATGATTTCATTCTCAGGATGGACTATTTGGTACCCTTTCTAGCCTTTGTATATTTATATCATCATAGGTTGAGTTTCACATCACCAGAGGGTATAGAGTTTCTATACAAGGGTGAATGGGATGTCCATGCAAGCTGAGCTGGACCCGAGCATCGTGGAGGAGGTGGAGTGATAGCCCAGATTGCGAGTTTATACCTGGATGACCAGGGAACTTGTCCGAAGGAATTCCCTCCAGTGGTTAATTATTTCAGGGATGTCTTCCCAGACAACTTTTCAGGTCTACCTCTAGAGTGATAGGTGGATTTCTCTATTGAGATTGTTCCAGGAGTGGCATCAGTGTCCATTCCTCCTTATAGGACGGCTACACTAGAATTGCCAGAGCTCAAGAGGCAGTTAGAGGAGTTATAAGCCAAGGGTTTCATCCTACCCAGTATTTCTCCCTGGGGTTTTCTTGTCCTTTTCGCTAAGAAGGAGAATGGTACCCTCAGACCCTACATGGATTATTGAAAACCAAACCAGTTGATAGTTAAGAAACGATATCCCTTACTGAGGATTGATGATATTTTTGATCAACTTAGAGGAGAACGAGTGTTATAGAAGATTTACTTGAGATCCAGATGTCATCAGTTGCGCGTTAGGCCATCAGACATACCACTTACATCCTTTTAGAGCAGATATGGTCTATACTAGTACTTGGGTATGCCGTTCGGACTCACAAACAAACCAGTAGTTTTCATGGCTCTAATGAATAGTGTGTTCCACCTATATCTAGATTCTTTTGTGGTAGTCTTCATGGACAATATCTTGGTGTAATCTCACACTCAACACGACCATGCCAACCATCTTGAGATCATACTGAGTATGTTGAGAGAGAATTAGTTATATGCTAATATCTCAAAGTTCCACTTTTGGATGGACTAGATTTACTTCCTGGGTCACATAATCTTAGAGGCAGGTGTTGCGGTAGACCAAGAGAAAGTGAGAGAAGTAGTTTCCTGTGAGCATCCTAAGAAAGGGTTTGAAGTACAATGTTTCTTGGGGTTGGCTAGTTAATAGAGGTGCTTTATACAAGAATTATCCCGCTTAGCAGTGTCATTGACAGGTTTGACTAAGACAGTTATGAAGTTCATTTGGTCAGAAGCTTGCGAGACAGCCTTTTAGGAGCTGAAGGGAAGGTTGAAATCAACACCAGTCCTCATACTTCCAGATAAAGGAAAGAGCTATATAGTTTACTATGATTCATCAGGTATTGGGCTGGGAGAAGTGTTGATGTAGGGCAATCTAGTAGTTGCGAATGGGTCTTGGAGTTTGAGGCCACATGAGAGGAATTACCTGATGCATGATCTCGAGTTGGCTACATTTGTTCATACGTTAGGTTGTTAGAGAAATTATCTCTCGGGAGAACATTTTTTGGTGTTTAAGGACCAAAAAAGTCTTAAATATATCTTTACCTAGCGTGACTTGAATTTGAGACAATGAAGGTTGGTTGAATACCTTCAGACCTTCGACTTTGAGCTTGCCTATACAACTCGTAAGGGTAACGCAGTAGCTAATGCACTGAGTAGGAGGACTCAGATACAGGAAGTGCATGACGCCAGTGATGAGTGGAAGCTTTGGCATTGTTATCTGAGATGATTTGGAGGTGCATGATTGTCAGGGGAAAACCTATCTTTTATCCTTAGCTGTGACTTCTACCCTCCTGGATAGAGTGATAATGATAAGACTATTAGATTCAGAAGGACTATTTCTACGGGACTTGATGGAAAGTGAGGACCCTCCTCATCGATGGACGATAGGTGATGATGAGGTACTATGTATCCATGTATGAGTGTGGGTTCCAAGGGATATACGCGAGGAGTTGATGCGATAATTTCATGCTTCAGCTTGGGAAGTGCATCCTGGAGTTACCAAAATGTACTGTGATTTGAGACATTAGTATTGGTGACTGGGTATAAAAAGAGAGGTAGCTCGTTTTGTTACGAGATGTTCCACCTTTCAACAGGTGAAGGCAGAGCATCAGAGTCCAGCCGGACTGTTACAATAGTTACCCATTCCAGAGTGGAAATGGGATGATGTTGCGATGGACTTCATGATCGGGTTTCTGAGGTCACCTCAAGGCAATGATTCCATATGGGTTGTTATAGACATACTTAGGAAGGTAACTCACTTTTTACTGATCAAGGAGGCCTTCAGTGTTGACGAGATTAGGAAGTTGTATATCCTAGAGGTAGTACATCTTAATGGGGTCCCTCGTTCTATCATTTCAGATAGGGATTCCCTTTTTACGTCTCATTTCTGGAAAAGTTTTCAGAGGGAACTGGGTACTCTGGTGCTTCTGAGCACAACTTACCACCCGTAGACCGATGGCCAGTCAGAGCATACAATACAGGTGTTAGAGGACATGTTGTGTTCATGTGTCTTGGAATTTGGGGGCTCTTGGGAGATGCACATACCCCTGGTCTATTTTGCCTACAATAATATTTTTCAGGAAACTATTGAGATGGAAACTTACGAGGATTTATATTGTAGGCGATGCCGATCACCCTTGTGCTGGTTGGAGGCAGGTGAGGTACCTTTACTGGGACCATGTCTCATACAGGAGACTTCATAGTAGATCCAGTTGATTCAGAAGCAGATGGCTACTTCACATTCTCATCATAAATCTTATGCTGATAACTACAGACAACCCTTGGAGTTTGTAGTCGGGGATCAGGTTCTATTACGCGTTTTATCGAGGGTGGGACACAGGTGGATCATGAGACATGGTAAACTTTCACTAAGGTGTGTAGGTCCATTTGAGATTCTGGCGAGAGTCGGGCCAGTTGCCTATTAGTTACAGTTTCCACAAAGGTACTGGGCTATGCACGACTTCTTCCACGTATCTCAGCAACGCCATTATCACTCAGTCCTATCTCACGTTTTTCAACCTTAGGAGGTTGAAATTCAGGTTGATGCATCCTTTGAGGAGCATATGATTCATATTGCTGATAGGATCATAGAGGTTCTCTGTGGCAGGTCATTTCCTCTCATACAGGTGCTATGGCAGCATGGCCGAGTGCAGGACGAAACCTGGGAGCGGGAGACTGACGTACATGCTCAGTGACCATATTTTTTTCTCAGATTTATCTTCACCATCCATAGAAGGGAACTTTGGGGATGAATTACTTTAAGGGGGAAGTTTTTAAGAACCCTATTCTTATTCTTCAGGTATAGGTTTTTTCTTTTCATTTTCCTTAAGTGTTTTTGAGAAAACAAGGGAAATGGGGGAAAAATCCCAATTTTTTTGGTACAATCCGTGTACTTTTGAACACACTCTATGTACTTTGGTTGTGTGGGATGAGAATACAGGGCGTGTAGGATTGAGTGTAAAAACTAACAACACCCCATGTTCTTTTTAATAGGTAATCATTTATCTCAGATCTATGTTGTTCTTGGTTGTTTCTGGAGGTTCCATTCACATATATTGATCATAGGAGATCGAGGTAGGTGGTCTTGTGTTTAATTCCAACTATCGAGTTGATTTTGTGTACCATTGTGCCACCCGACCATGTTCGAGGTGTCATATGGCTGAGAATTTGACAGGTGAGTTACCTAGAATTGCATAGGAAATGCAATGAATAAGTATGAACTGGTGTTTAAGATCGTTTCTTTGATCTAGGGCCACCCCGAGGGTGTGTTTCCCTTGTTTAACTGTTTGGCCAAGATAGCCGTGGGTATTTCATGATTATAGCATGTTTTGAGTTTTATTGAGAGGAAACATATATAAATTGCTTCTTTATGCATTGGGCTCGGCCTGATTACTTGCTTTTCCTATGGAATGCCTAATGGCAGTGTTTTGTTTAGCCTGAGGGAAATGTTCTATTTAGACCAAGGGAAAGGTTCTGTTTAACCTGAGGAAAAGGTTGTGTTTAGCTTGAGGGAGAGGTTCTTTTTAGCCTTAGGGATAGGTTATGTTTAGCCTGAGGAAAGGATTTTATTTATCCTGAGGGAAAGGTTTTGTTTATCCTTAGAGAAATGTTTTTTTAGTCTAAGGGAAGTGTTTTGTTTAGCCTGAGGGTAAGGACTTTCATGTACGAGGAAAATTATTACATCGAATATTCACTGTGGTGATTTCTTATGTTGTACCTACCAAGCTAAAGCACATGCTTGGTATTATTATTATATTTTACTTGTTAGATATCCTGTTGTGGTTTCTGCTGTGGCATTGGTATAAGAGATTTTTGGTCAAGGCTGAGTCTTGAAAAACTCATAATTCAATTATATTGAATTGTTAAATAATTATTAAAATGGAAATGTAACTGGTAGGAATGGTTACTTTTGAGTACTTCCTAGTTTACTACATTTCGTTATTGCACACTGCTATTGCACATTTTCAATGACAGTTGGGCACATATCTTTTTAGGTTTCCTACTAGGATTTATTTCTCACACCCTATTTGGGTCATGTCTTGGGATCAAAAAAATTATATTACTACAGGTGTCGATAAGGGAAAGGGTCCCTACATAGGTACATGATTGTTGTAAAGGAGTTGGAGAGCATGAGAACGAGATTAGGCTTGCGATGCTGCTGTGTTTCTGTTGCACTACTTTGGTATTCTTTTGTTGTACATTGTGCCTTGTGATGTACTGTATCAGATTGCAGTGTATCCTATTTTGGATGCTTTCTTAGACTTAGAGACATGTTGCATCATCATATATATCACTGTTGGTAATATTTTATTTCAGTTTCGTTGTGTATTTCAGGTCTATATTGTTTACTGCTTCTGATTTGTATGTTTATTTTTATTTTTCCAATGCGCTACACTTTGAAAAATGAGGGCATAGTTTACCCACTATCAGTCCTAGGCCCTCTCTTCTAGTCGGAAACCTCTAGCGTTTGTGGGAATGCTTTTGAGGTCATGTGACCAAGCAGGTTTGGGGAAACCATTGTGTGGCACCTGGATCTGGGTTGTTATAATTTGAGTCTGAGGTATATATTTACACAAATATACTTGAAAATGGTACAATATAATTGGTTAAATATCCCACTAAGCAATGAATATAAGATAATATATTCTATAGGAAAGGGAAACATAGTAGTAGATTCACTTATTAGGAATTCCTAGTTTCTCTTGGTGTAGGAGGATTTAGAGTAGTTGGCTTCCTTGCTACTGGACCTAGTGGAGTAGGAGGGTATGAATTTTCTATAGTCGATGGTGTTGACTCACGTAATGTATGATCGAAATAATGATGTACATGCTCAATATACCAGGGGGGGGGGGTGAATTCTATACATTATAAAATTCCGTTGGAAATTTTAAAGATGACAATGTTTAACAAAGTTAAACAATGTAAATTCAGAAGACATCTTAGTTCTACAAACTTGCTTGATTCCGAAAATATGGTTCCAAAAATGAAACTTAAAAAAAGTTCACAAGAACAAAGATTCCACCTTAAAGTGTATAGAATTTTAATCATCAGAGTATACAAGTACAAGAAAGTATAAGATAGTTATACTTTCCTGATCAATCAAAATGAAGCGGAAAACAAACTTGAAATAATACAAGTAACAAGTAAGAAATATTTTAACCCAAAGAGTAGGGTATACAACAACCTTGAATAAAGGTCCCTAGATTTATACTTTCAAGAAATTCTATCTTACCCACACTAGGGTAATCCCTCGATACGAATATCAGAGTCTGTTTTGCTATCCCCGCAAGCCCTTGAACTTTAAGGTAGTCAGCAGCTCTGTCTTCCTATCACCAGAAGCCCTCGAATGTACTCAACAAAATTTGGAGTCTCACGAATCAATTCTGAACAAGATGTTCAGTACACACAAAGAATGAGAGTCTCTCTCTAGAAATCACTTCTTCATGTAATCTCTAGAGTTCTAGAACAGTCATAAAAGTTCATCAAAGTTATGGGCTCTTTCAAATGAGCTCCTATTTATAGGCACATCTTCAATGGTTGGCTCTCTCCTCCAATGGTCATATTTTTCCTTAAATTTTGGAGGGACATGTACATGCGTCACTCAAACTACATTTGGTTAGTAACAAAAATCATGACATCGGTTTATAAGTCAAATAAGAGTAGGAAAAATATGATCACTTAGCCAAATTCATTTTTTCAGAGTGTTAGGAAAAAATAAAAGTTCAGAGTCCAAGAAAAAAACCATTCGGTGTCTATAATACATAAATATTCAGATTCTTTCTTCAGAAGAATTTGGAGTCTGAATTTAGAGAATTTGGATTTTGAATTCATAAGAATTTGGAGTCTGAATTCAAAAGAATTGAGAGTGTGAATTCACAAGAATTCGGAGTCTGAATTCATAAATTTCGAAGTCTGAATTTAGAGAATTCAGAGTCTGAACTCTGAATGTTCGAAGTCTGAATTTAGAGAATTCAGAGTTTGAACTCAGAATGTTCGGAGTCTGAATTCAAAGAATTCGGAACTTGAATTCGTATCCTGAAAACAAGATTCCCTATATTTAAGTATTTATAATATTATGAGGTTTTAGATATGAAACCAAATTTTATACTTAGAAATAAAAAGAGTTAGATTAAGAGAGACTAAAAAATATGAACAATGAAAACAAGGTAAGGAAAAATTTCCTTTGGGAAGGAAAATTTTCCTTATCAATATGAAACTAAAGGGAAATGAAATTTTCCTTAAGATAGAGTGTTTTTGATTTTCAAAAAATGAAGGAATGGGAAATTCATAAGGAAACCTTATTGATTGAACAATCTCTCCCTTTTTGGAAAGCACAAACATCCTTAAGAATAAGAATATAAGGACTTAGAATTTTTATGATATTGAAAAAAAACTTATCTCCCTTTACTTATGGATCATAGTGAATATGAATAACTCCTCCTTAGGCCTTGGAAACCCTAAGAATCTTATTATGAATTTCTTGAATGATATTTCTCATTTTCTTGTATATGAAAAACTTTATTATGAAAATACCCCCTTAGATGAACTCCCCCAGACTTTGGGAAATATCTTATTTACTTAGAATTCTTTTTTAACATTCCTTTCTCCCCCTTTGTGGTTTTCAAAAAGGAAGTTAGGGAATGGAGAAGAAAATATGGTACCTCAAATATTAGTACAAAATAACAAAATATATGAAGAGAAACCAAAATTCTATTATGATCAAACAAACTTGTACTATGAAAGAAATACAACAAAAAGATCAGATTTAGAATGAAATTATCCTTCCTTATCCTTCAACATCAGCTTATTTACTATGGTTTTGAGCTTCTTGAGTTCCTTGTGATCCTCCTATGCACGTTTGAGAAACTGATTCTGATCTTCTTTTTTCTTCTCTAAGGATTTGATTTTTTCTTCCTGAGCCTTAAGAGATTCTGCCTGACACTTTTTAACTTCTTATTATTTAACTAGCTTCTCTTCAATATCAATCCTGAGATCCCTTTATCTCTTCCAACTCTGAGAAACTAAATATAATTTCCCATTCATATCTTTCACTTCTTGCTTCCAAGTATTTTCTTCAAGTGATATATTTTCTTCAAAAGACTTGGTGAGTTCTTTAAACTTAATATCTTCAATTTCAAATTCATCCTTGACATTATCATGAAACTCATCAAGAATTCTCATGTATTCCACATTTTTCATAGACCAACTAGTCATCTACTTGCAATATATTTTTTGGGATTTGTAGTTTATGTAAAAGGTTTTAAAATCAACCTCAAGTTTGACACACTTATCCATCACCATGGATACTAAATCTGATTTTATATTTAAGGTATGCTAAAGCATCTGGAATCTAGAGTCTATTCTTGGAAATAAAGTGATGGTTCTAAAAATATTTTTCAAAGGCTAGACTACAAAATCATGTCCAAGAGAGGACAATTCTGAATCAGAGATTTTTCTTGGTGATGATTCTTTTTCTATATTAGCAGCTTTCCCCTTCGATGAAGATCCCAATTCTTTCTTCTTCACCACTGCTCTTCTAGGTGTATTAAAGACCACCTATTTTCCCTTATCATCTTTCATAATTATTTCTTCTTTATTGGGTGATTCGTGTTCACTATCAGATAGTTGCACAATTTTATCTTCATCTACCTCATCCTTCTCAGCTCCTGACTCAGTATCCTATGGCTGAATGAAATCATGGTTAGATAATTCTTCTTCAGACACTTTGTTCTCTTCTTCTCCACTTTTCTCATCATTCCACGGGGTATCTAGTTTTGAAGACTTGGCTTCAGAGGTTCGGAATGATAATTTTTTAGAAGGGTTTTCCTTCTAATGAAAATTCACAACTTGATTTACCAAGTCTTCAGTATCACCACTCCCTTCTTTTTCTTATTCATCCACTTCATTTTGTTGAAATTTTTCCAAAGTCACAAACTTCTTTCCCAGAGTCTCTGGTAAAGGTTATATCAGAAAGGATTCTGGTACCAAAATATTCTCGGATGCTTTCTCAGTAGCCTTCAGAAGTGGTTGGAATATCTCTACCTCAGACAAATTTTTATTATTCTTCTTCTCTTTCCCTTGCTTCTCAAGCTCTTCAGTAGCCTTTTCTTTCAAAGATTTTTCCTCAGTAGGGTCTAGGAAAAAGTTAGGCTCCCCTTCTTTCTGATTTTTCTTATCTTCTCTCCACTTTTATACTACTTCATCAGGATATGATTTTTTTTTCTTTGGATTCAGTGGTGCTGGCATAATTTCCTTTGTCACTGGAGTTTTTGCCTTCTCTTACACTTCTTTCACCTTCCTCTTTCTTCCACCCTTTTTAGAGGTTTCAAACACCTTCTATTTCTTTGAAATAACTTCAACTTCTTCTTCAAGAAAATCATAGAATTTTTCAGATTCTTTGGAATTTTTTTTATCCTTCTCAATGTATAATAACTCAACAACATGACTTTGTAAATACTCGACTTAGAACTGCAATGAATTTTGAAGGATTCTAAACACCAAACAATCAACTTTGATAGAATGATTGGATACATAATTATTTGAGATTTCAAATTTTCATTCTTTATATTATCAATCGTAATTATAATGTACTTATACAAATTTATCTTTATTAGATTCACCAAGAAATCCAAAATATAGATGTCACTCTCCTTTAGAGTATCCTTATAAATTTTTTTCAGAATAATGAATAATTGAACCCACAATTCAAGAATCCAAAAGTTTGTAGACAGGTGAAGAATCTTTGGAGTCTTTAATTATGAGATACCAAGGCATTCCATGCCTTCAACTTATGAAAACTTAGTTGAACATTAGGTTACTTGTGGGTACAGAACTCAGCTTCCCCTTCATAAGGAATACCAACCAAGCCTGCAGCCTTGGTGAAAGAAAGTGAATATGTCTTTACATAACACTTGAAAGAAAACTTACTCCTACCTTCTTTCTTGAAGAAAGTTACTGCCTCAAAGAACTCTACTACTCGGGCCACCGGTTTGGGCCTACGGGTCTCCAGGGCCATCAGGTCATCAAAGGCCTTAGGGCCACATGGCCTTAGGGTCACGTAGACCATGGAGTAGCCCAGTTCACACAAAACAGGCCCCAGAAGAAGATCAGAGCAACTGGAGTAGCAGCCACTAGATGCAGAGCTAACCGGATTGGAAGAATGAGAGGTTATGATAGCCGCCATCGTGACCAGGCACCGTGAAACTTTGTATGGGGAAATGCTTGCCGATCAGCAATGCAAGGTGGGGAGCTAAGGCAATCAATGATGCAAGACGCTGGGGAGGGGTAGTTCTAGTTGGCTGGGATGATGAGTCATGTAATGGGCATGGTATGCCTCTGGGCCTTCGGGTCATGTATTGCGGGTCATGTCGGGCCTTGTGCCTTGGGCCTACAGGTCATGTGCGAGTTCCCCTTCAACCCTTAAAAGGGGGATTATCTATAATAAAATAAAAAAATGCCTTCGGGCCATTCAGAGTATTTTTAAAATACATACACTCTCCCATCCATTGTGTTTGATATTCTTGGAAACGATAGAGTCATAGTTGGTATAAAACTTTGGATCAACTAACCTTTCTCTATATATCTTCCATTCAGAGATTGGCTTGACAGTAGACATTTCTTTCAGGGATGAGACTTCAGCAGACATTCAGAAGTAAGGAAGTTCCGAGAAGATCGGAACGGGCCTATGTAAGAAGGGAAGAGCTTCAGCACGCACGAGCTTTGAGATCGATGTGGGACAACCATCAGGGAGTCCTTTATATAGGCGTTAGAGGCAACAGTTCAGTTTACAAACTCAATCCAAAGGTTGAAAAACCTTCTGTCCATATCTGACTGCTAAAAACATGACCAAGGAAGAATTTTGATAGATTCTGATCTTTTGAGGTTTTTTAAGGAAAACATTTGGATTTAAGGAAAAGTGAATCCAAAAAATTTAAAACCAGAATAAAAAATGCCGACATGTAAAATATGATTACCAAAATTTAAGAAAGGAATCATATCTTTCAGATTGCTAAAAAGATTATTCATAATAAGGAAAATTATTTTTGAAGAACATTAGATTCTGAATATTTTGATTACAAAGACTTTGACTACAAACAATCTGGCTATGATAATTTTCATTATGATAATTTTAATTATGAAAATTGTCATTATAAAAATTTAACTACGAAAAATTTTAGACTATGAGAAATTTTAGAGAACGAAAAATTTTAGAACAAAACAAAATTTTAGACTACGGAAAAATTTTTATACTATCAAAAAAAATTTAGACTATGAAAAATTTTAGACTACGAAAAATTGTTAGACTACAAAAAAATTTTAAACTATGGAAAAGTTTTTAGACTACGAAAAATTTTAGACTACGAAAATATTTATACTACGGAAAATTTTAAATACGAAAAACTCCATTATGTAAATTTTAAGTTCGAAAATCTTCATTACAAAAATTTTAAGTACGAAAATCTTTATTACGAAAATTTTAAGTACGTAAATATTTATTATAAAAATATTTAGTATGAAAATATTCATTAAGAAAATTTTATGTTTGAAAATCTTCATTATGAAAATTTTATGTAAGAAAATCTTCATTACGAAAAATTTTCATTCTAATTAACAAGCTGATGTACTCCCCTTATGAAAAAGATTTTTTTACTATAAGGAGATAGGTTTCAACAAGAAGATAACAAAGAAGATTAAATTTTTGTTATCATTCCTAAATTCTATTTTATGTATTCAAATCTATCTGAGGGTAAATATTTTATGAAAATATCAGCAAGTTGATCTTGCCTTCTAATAAATAGAAGAATGATATCTTCTTTTTGTGTGAGATCCCTAAGAAATTGATGCCTAATATCTATGTGTTTTTCATGAGAGTGATGTGTAGAGTTTTTACTTAAGGCAATGACACTAGTATTATCAAACAATATTTGTGTTTTGGTAAAACTCATACCATAATCTGTGAGTGTGTGTTGCATCTACAACACTTGAGCACAACAACTTTTAGTTGCTATATATCCAGCTTCAGCAGTGGAAAGTGCTACTGAGTGTTTCTTTTTTCATGACCATGAAACTAATGAATCTCTTAAGAAATGACAAGTTCCGGATGTACTTTTCCTATCCATTCTACACCCACCAACATCAGAATTTGAAAAACTCTTTAAAACAAAATCATTTCCAGAAGTATAAAAGAGTCCTAAATCCATGGTTTCCTTTAAGTTATGAAAAATAATTTTCGCTACCTTTAAATGAGATTCCTTAGTATTGGATTGATATATTTCACATAAGAATGCTGAAAATATTAGGACTAGATGACTAGATATCAAGTAATGTAGACTTCCTATCATACCTCTAAAAGATGTTTGATCTACAGGTTTCCCAGCTTCATCAAGATCATGTTAATTTGAGGTACCAATGGGAGTATTTAAAATCTTAGTGTTGTCATATCCATACATTTTAAGAAGATCATTAGTATACTTATGTTGGGATATATAGATTCCTTCTGGTTTTTTAGAAATTTGAAAACCAGGGAAAAATGTTAACTCATCCATCATACTCATTTCAAACTCATATTTCATTAGATCTGCAAAGGAATATGATAAATATTGCTGATTTAAACCAAATATATTGTCATCAATATAAATTTGAACAATCAAAACATTTCTGTTATCTTTCTTTATAAAAAGGTTTGGATCATCGTTTCCCTTAACATAATTATTTTGATTCAAAAATCATGTATGTCTATCATACCAAGCTCGAGGGGCTTACTTAAGTCCGGACAATGATTTGGTAAGTTTTTAAACATGTTCAGGATGTTTTTAATCTTCAAAACCTGGAGCTTGTTCAACAAAAACTTCCTCTTGTACAAAACAATTAAGGAAAGCACATTTAACATCCATTTGAAAAAGTTTGAAATTGAAGAATTCTGCAAAGGCAAGTAGAATATTAATAGATTCAACTCATGATACTAGAGAATAAGTTTCTTCATAGTCTATTCCTTCTTGTTTATTATATCCTTTAGTAACCAATATTGCTATATTTCTTAATATGATTCCATTTTCATCACATTTATTTCTGAAGACCCATTTTACTCCAATAACAGAAGTTTTCTTATATATTTTAACCAAGGTCCAGACTTTATTCCTTTCGAATTTATTTAGCTCATCTTGCATAGATTTTATCTAATCATCATTACCTAAAGCTTCATCAGTGTTTTTTTGGTTCTAATTAGGAAATGAATGCTAGATGTTATACTTCATTTCTTAAATTACTTCTTGTCCTTATAAGTTGATTTACATCACCAATGATACTATCACTGGGATTATTCTTAAGAAACAACTGATTTTGGTTTTGTAAAACCCTTTCATCAACATAGGGTAGGAAATATTCTGGGGTAAATGTTTCAGAAATATTTTCTTGAACATTTTCCTTATCAGAAGGATCTTCTAACAAGGGTTGATAATCAGTTTTTGAAAACACATCCGAAGATATAGGTTGAGGATTTTTAAAAACAAAATGATCCGTTTCATCAAATTTGACATGTACTGTTTCTTCAACAGAACAAGTACTTTTATTGAAAACTCTATAATCCTTAGAAATTGTGGAGTAGCCTAAGAAAATTCCTTCATCAGATTTTGGTAAGAATTTGTGTAGATTTTCTTCAGTATTTAGAATGAATACCTTGTAACCAAAAAACATGAAGTAGGAAAGTCTAGGTTTTCTACCATTCCATAACTCATAATGAGATTTATTAAGAAAAGGTCCAATCAAAACATGATTTATAGTATAACAAGCAGTACTTACAGCTTCAGTCCAAAAAATGTTTGGCTACTGAATATTCACTCAACATGGTTCTTGTTATCTCTTGATGAATTCTATTTCTTCTTTCAATAACACCATTTTGTTGAGGTGTTATGGGTGCTTAGAAATTTTGAGTAATGCATTTTCTACTAAAAAAGGTTTCAAAATAAAAGTTTTGAAAATCACCTCCATGATCACTATGAATAGTTATCAAATAATGTTCTTTCTCATTTTTAACTTGGGCTCTAAAACTTTTGAAATAAGAAAAAGTTTCAGATTTATTTTCTAGAAAATAAACCCACGTAAATCTAGTGTAATAATAAACTAAAAAAATACATAATATTTGCCTCCAATGCTTCTAGTTTGTGTTGGACCAAAAAGATCAAAATACACTAACCGTATTGCTATTGGTACTATCTTTATTTTCCTGAAAATAAGAGTGTTGGAATTTTGGAACCCAATCTTTCTTGGATCCAGAAACTTCAGAAAGAAAAATTTTAAGAATCCACATTTTCTTTGAAAAAAAAAGCTTTATGAAAACCTAAAGACTGAGTTTTGTTTAAGGAACAATTTTTTTCCCAATTCCCACCACACTTAAACTTTGTGCAGAAAGGAGTACTTTTATAAACAAAATAATTGTTACTAAAAATTAGTTTTTAAATAGTATAACCAAAACTAGAATTATTCCTTTGTGGTAGAAATTGAGAATACATCTTATCAATGTTTTACTTACCTATGGTAATGTTCTTCAAACACTTCCTAAAGAAAAATATTTCTTACTTTAGTCTAATAACTAAGTTCTAATCCTCAAAAACATCATTTTTATCATTATAGTTAGGCTCGAAAACATATTTCTTAGAAAATAATTTTTCTAGATCCTTAGAAAGTTTATCCTTCTCATAATTAACTTAGACAAAGGTTTTTGAAATACTTTTGAAATCATAAATTTTCATAATAATATATTTAGAAATATCTTATAGTTCCTTAGTAAGAATAGAAATCCTAGAATTTTCTTTATCAAGATTTTTCTTGACTTTAGAATTTTCATTCTCAAGGAGCATAGCAAACCTAGAAACATCTTCATAAGTAGGTAAAGTATTATCTTCATCAGAAGAAGATTCTTCATCCGAGGATTCATAATATTTACCATCAATAAAATTATAATTCATGGATACATTGATTATGGATTCAACAATGTGTACCTTATCCATTAAACAATAATTTTCAATAGGTAACTTGGCTAGTAAACCAAGATTCCTTTGTCCAGAAGATTCGCAATCTGAGGATTCATCAGAAGAGTCTCCACCACTGGAACACCATTTTTCATTAGCTTTCAAAAATTTCTTATCTTTAGATTTGTAGTACATATCTCTATTTCTTTCATAATGCTTTTCCTTTCTATCTTTTATCTTAAGAATTGGTCAATCTGGCCTTATATGTCCAACTCTTTTTCATTCATAACAAGTGACTTCTGAGTCTTTCTTATCCTTTCTTTCTTTCTTCTTGTATCTATACTGAAAGTATTTCCTCCCAATTATCTCATTCATCCTTCAAGTAAGATTAGCTAGTTCATTCTCAGAATGTTCACTTTCACGTGATTTAGATAAAATAGTGACCTTCTTAGATTTCGATCTCGTAACTCTCTTAGGAGTCTTGGATTTCACATGATTTGAAGTAGTAGTGAAAGAAACACTTCCATTACCATTATTTTTCTTAACATTGTCAGCATCTATTTTCATTATAGTCTCGTGTTGAAGAAGAGTTCCAAAAATCTCATCAAGAGTAATCTGTGAGACTTTCCAATTCTCATCTATAGCTGTTCTCTTGGATTCTCGCTCATTAGTCATGATTTCTACAATCTTGTCTACAAGTGCCTCATCATCCAAACCTTTTTCACCCATGGATTGTAAGCTATTGAAAATTGTCATAAATCTCTGTTGTACCTCACATATAGGTTCTACATAAGGAAAGAAAAAACAATGGTACATAGCTCTAAGCCTAGCTCTTCTAGTTTCAATAACTTTGGAAGTTCCAAAATGAGTTACTTCAAGATTCTTCGAAATACAATTTGTAGCTTCGCAAGAAGAAATCTGGCTATATCTATACCTGGTCATGGAACATAACAAAGTATTGATTACCTTATAGTTAAGTTGATATTCTTTCTTCTCTTGATTAGTAAAAGTTCCAACATCCTTATTAGGAATATTGTAATCTTTAGTAAGTATATCAAATTTTTTCACTCCGGTGTTAATAAAAATAGTCTTCATACGATCTTTCCAATATTCATAATCATTACCATCAAAAATAGGTGGTCTAGTAGGATTAAGATTTTCAATTGAACCAACATTCATTCCTACCATATCAAAGAAAAAATCTTTCCACACAAACTTGTTAGTAATAAAAGTATGTAAACAAGGATAAAAAATTTCCTAAGTAAGGAAAATATTAGAACAATGAAAAAATTGAGAAAGAAAACTTATATGTGAATATAAGTACTTCAGATACCTCCTCTGATACCAATTTTAGGATAGAAATAATGATTTATATGATCAATATACAAGAGAGGGGTGAGTTGTATACTTTAAAAAATTCCTTTGGAACTTTTAAAGATGGTAATGTTTAACAAAGTTAAACAAGGTAAATTCACAAGACCTCTTAGTTCTACAAACTTTCTTGATTCTGGAAATATTGTTCTGGAAATGAAACTTAACAAAAATTTACAGGAACAAATATTCTACCTTAAAGCGTATAGAATCTTACTAATTAGAGTATACAAGTAAAAGAATGTATAAGATAGTTATACTTTCCTTATCAATCAAAATGCAGCAGAAAAAAAACATGAAACAATAAAAGTAACAAGTAAGAAATCTTTTAACCCAAAGAGTAGGGTATCCAACAACCTTTGATAAAGGTACCTTGATTTTTAATTTCATGAATGTCTATATTACCCACACCAAGGAAATCCCTTGATATGAATATTAGAGTCTGTCTTGTTATCCCCACAAGCCCTCAAACTTCAAGGTAGTCATCACCATTTTTTTCCTCTCCCCAGAAGCCCTCGAATGTACTCAGAAACATTCGGTGTCGCACAAAGAAATTCTAAACAATATGTTCAATACACCCAAAGCATGAGAGTCTCTATATAGAAATCACTTCGACATGTAATCTATATATTTCTAGAACAGTCATCAAAGTTCATCAAAGTTATGATCTCTTTCAAATGAGCACCTATTTATAAACACATCTTCAACGGTTGACTCCCTCCTCCAATGTCATATTTTTCCTTGAATTTTGGTGGGACCTGTAAATGTGTCACTCAAACAACAATTGTTTAGTAACAGAAAGCACACCATCATTTTATAACTCAAACAAGAGTCAGAAAAATATGGTTGCTTATCCAAATTCATTTTTTCAGAGTTTAAGGAAAAAATAAAATTTCAAAGTCTAACCCAAAAACCATTCGGTGTCTGTAATACATGAATATTCAGATTCTGTCTTCCAAAGAATTCAGAACCTGAATTCTATAGAATTCCAAATACTGATTTTCAAGGAAATTCAAAGAATTTGGAGTCTAAATTCATAAGAATTCGGAGTATGAATTCATAATAATTTGAATTCTAAATTCATAATAATTCTTAGTCTGAATTCATAAGAATTGAGAGTCTGAATTCATAAATTTCAGAGTCTGAATTTAGAGAATTCGGAGTCTAAAATCAGAAAGTTCAGAGTCTGAATTTAGAGAATTCGGATTCCGAACATAGAAATTTCGGAGTCTGAATTCAGAGAATTTGGAAACTGAATTTGGATCCTGAAAACAGAATGCTCTATATCTAAGTATTTATAAGATTCTGAGGTTTTAGATATGAAACTGAATTTTATTCTTAGAAATAAAAATAGTTAGATTAAGAGTGACTAAAAAATATGAACAATGAAAACAAGGTAAGGATGAATTTCCTTGGGGAAGGAAAATTTTCCTTAAGATAGAGTTTTTGTGATTTTCAAAACATGAAGGAATGTAAAATTCATAAGGAAACCCTATTTACTAAACACACACTTATTAAGAATATGATAGTTTCCCAATTTGGAAACATCAACTATGAGGTATTATGTGACCAAATATCAATGGGGGATTCAATAAATAGATATTCTGAAAGAGGGAATCAGATCATCTTTTTCCAGGGAAGGATGGTGGTTCCAGTCACAACTCAGGAGGAGGTGATGTGAGAGTTCCAAAATTATCCCATAGATATAGATCTCAGTGTGTATAGGATGTAAATATAACTTCAAAAAAAAATTGATGGTTCAGAATGAGATGAAATGTAGAAGAATTCCTCCCTTGGTGCCTCACCTATCAACAAGAAAGGCTGAGCACTAGGTTCTGATATGTTTGTTGGAGCCGCTTGAGATCCGAAAGTGGAAGTGGGATGACATATCCATGTACTTTATGACAGGGATTTCGTAGATAGCGAAGGGAATACCTCTATCTGGGTGATATTTTAATGAGTTAATAATATGAAACACTTCCTTACTATCAGGTATAAGATTTTTGGTGGAGATTTTGGGGAAATTTTATATAAAATAGATTGTTCTCCTTAATAGGGTTCCCTTAACGAGTGTTTCCCATAATTATGTGCGGCTTCAAACACATTTGTAGAGAAGATGGAAGGAGGAATTGGGGACCAAAATGAGGATTAATATTGAATTTCACCCCCAGAATGATGGGTAGATTGAGCGTACTATCCAGGTGTTGGAGAATATACTGAGGGATTGTGTGTTAGCATTTAGAAAGAGCTGGGAGGATCACTTTACATTAGTAGATTTTACGTACAACAACAACAACTACTACTCTACCATTAGTATGGAACCTTTTTAGTCCTTGTACATGAGACCTTGAATGTCACCCTTTCACTGAAAAAATATTGGAGAGACATCACTTGTGGGTCCATATTTGGTGAAGCTAAGGAAGAAGAAGATCCAGGCCAACCATGAGTGGATGGGGACATCACAGAGCATGCATATATCATACGAAGATCACTATAATAGGCTCTTAGAGTTCATGAAGGGAGAATTTTTTCTTTAGATCATGTCCACGATTAGGATTGTGGAGGTTTGGCTGGGGAGGCAAGCTATCCTTGAGGTTTATTGGGCCATTCGAGATAGTGTATAGGGTTGATAGGGTTTCTTACCACCTCACCCTTCCCCCATAGCTGGAGTGGGTGCAATATGTCCTTTACATTCTGTAGCTGAAGAGATACATGGATGAACGTATGGACATCATCTAATTGGGAGAGATGGACATTGAGGATTGATCCACCATTGTGGAGAACCTAGTGGTGATCGAGGATCAATGGGAGAGGACCCTTCATGTATGGACCATCCCCTTGGTTCGTATGTTATGGAAGCATGAGAATGTGTAGGATATCTCTTGGGAGTGGGAGATCCATGTGAGGGCCCATTATCCAAGATTTTTGTTTAGTTTTACTTTTTTGGGGAAGAAAATATTGTAGGTAATGTTGTAGAGACCTAATTTTTTTCATTGTAAGACTTTGAAATAATTGTACATATTTATTAGATCTTTATGCTGAGACAATGTGTGATTTAGAGGCCCAGTGTGCCTGGATTTAATTTTATAAAAATATTAAATATATATATTATATTATGTGCACGTAGTTTTTAGAGAAAATTGAATAAATCTTAAAAGTAAGATCAGATCAGAAATTAGAGACCACAGTTAAGTCTAGAATGTGTTGTTTACTCTAGGAGTAAGATAAAATAGGTCGATGTGGGGTGTTCAGATATCTCACCTATTATTGGTACATTTAGTGGATTAATTTATTAATTAATAAATTCATTCATTCATTTAACCCAATAAAATATTCCTATAAATAAATCATTATGGAAATATGAATAGGATTTTCCTCATAACCTTGGAATCACAAAATGTTGTTATTTCTCTCCTTCCATTTCATATCATATCATAAGATGAAGAAACTATGGATCCGACCCGATCAGGACACAACAAACACAACGAATTCCTTAAATCATTGGTGAGTGTGTTATTAAATTATTTACAATCCAATCTCTAGGTAGGACTCATTATACTTTATATTACACCCTTTTTGAATAAATTTATTGATCAGATTGATTTATTTTTTGGTTCTATGGCAATTCTGGTTAGGGAATGTGCTCGTTTATTAGAATTTTAAATTTTATATTATTGTTTTCTAACTTTTATATCACTATTATTGATCGTTGATAAAAAAAATTTGGAAAAAGATTGTTAAAATTTTGTTCTTTTTTTCTTTCCCCATAAATTACTTCGCGTTATTCACTGGTTAGACCCTACGGTCCCATTTCAATGTCGTTGGGCAGTACCGAGCCTTATCAAATTATCTGAATCATGATAAAATGATGTGTGAGGGATAGATCAATGATAAAAAATGGATCTAGGTTTTTTTGAGATGTGTTTGATAGTTTTGATGATCATAGATCATATTTTCATTAGTGTAATGAATCAAGATGTGTGGTATATATGACTAAACCCCTCTAGGTTGATGAAATCGATTTCCAATCACCGGATAACTGGAAATGAAAGATCTAGACTATATCCACTAATATTTGGTGGAAAAGAGGAGTTATCTATAGTGTAAAATCATATTCATATCAAAGATCCCGGATATGAGATCCAGTAAAAATCTCGACTACAAGATGTGTAGTTCAAAGAACACACTGTGTGTCTGGACCAAGCTGCAACAACTCAGCTTTTGGAAGTCTATAAGGTTGGAATGATGTGAATACCTCCTACACATCTTGTACCTCATCCCCTGGTAGATGATCCATGTGGAAGAGCACATGGGAAGGACCCCATGTGGGAGTACATGACCATGCACACAACTGTGTATCAAATTACATAGACATGGGGTAAAGTACACAATAATAGGGTAAAATTCATGGAAAAGTCCAAGTGCATGGGTAGGACCATGAGTGGAATGGGAAATCCATTTATATCTTATACATTCTGTGTATACCAACACACTTGGTAAAAACCATTGGCCTTTTAAAATAATTTTTTCCACTCCCTTTTGAAAAAAACCATGGGTAAAAACCATTTTTTGGTTTTTGGTTTTGATTAGTGTATTATGTGGTGTCCCAAACCTAAATAATAAAGAATCCCCTATCCATTCCTATATAGACCCAACCAATCCCCCAAATCCTCTTCACTAAAAGACTTTTAAGTTCATCCAACCTCTTCTCTCCTCTATCTAGGATCCTCCCAAGGTGCCCTAATATACCAAGAATCCTCTCTCAAGCATCTCCCATGCCTTTGAGATCACACTTCCAAGTTAGTGATTCCTTCCTTTCTCATTTTATCCAAGTTTATTAATATTGTTATGCCCTATTATTTTCAATTATAAATGTTGGGGTATGATTTAAAACCTCCCCCATACTGCCCTATTTATGTTTGAATGATGAGAGACTCCTTTTTTCACTCATTAATTCCTCTCATGTACACCCGTTACCATGCGAAAATTCCTTAAAGAATTTATCCCTCCTCATTTACATTCAAGAAATTATTTTGTTTTATGAATAAAAATTTCATTACTTATGTTGGGACATGTATCTATATAACCCCTTACTATCCATTTCATGTACATATTATTAGACACATTTTCTCTCCCATCAACCTTTTTTATTAAGTTTTATGTGACGCTGTTTTACTGCCGAAATTGCACCGCCATTTTCCCAGCCAAAATCATTATATAGTGAATACCATTCCCTTTTCTCTATCAAGGGTATTCACCTTTATGAACATTTACTTATTGATGGAAGATTTTCCTCTATTAATTCATCATTACTTTATCATGGAATAAATTATGATGTTTAATGAATCTATGTTGTATGATCTTGTGGTACACTTATGCATGAAATGAAATGTTTAAGAAGGGTGCACCCTGATAGCGTTCCAATTCATTGGGTAAAGATTAGTATCATGATACTTAAAGTGAAATGAGGGTTTAATCATAATAATTTAAGTGAAATGAGGTTTTACTCATGATCCATGTGCAATGAGCCTTGGATCATGAAAATACCATGTTAAGTGTTGTTGCCATATTTCCATGTTATGATAATCATACTATATCATGCCTTTATGTTCATGTTTCTATTATGCTCCATTGATATGAAAATTTCCTAACATGTATTTTATTCTTCATTTTATGCCTTGTTTACTCCAATAATGCTCTTTATAGATCACCCTTTTTATATTAATTTCTTCACGTTATCCCACACAATGCTAAGTACGAGGGAATGTAGTGGTCATGTAAATGATGTTTTCAATAAAAAATCTGTGTTTCATGTTTTAAGTCCTTATATAATGTTACTAATGAGCAAATACAGTAGACCTATTAATCATCTATGTTATATCAAGTGCATATTTTATGTAATAAATCTCTTTTAAGTGTGTAATAAACAGAAGATTTGTTATAGGTTGAATGATCTACCAGAGGATCAACTATGTAGAGATCCGATGTGGGACTACATCATACGATACATTTTTAATGAAATTTTAAATATACATACATTCCTTCATCCTTCCAAACATATCATAAAAAAACTATTTTATCATTTATGAGTGATCGTTTTCTTCCCCCAAGAAATGAAATATCCTCCCTTGACCTCCGATGGCGAGGTCCAAGGTTGATGACTAAGTTGACTTGTTTTACTTCTGTTGAAGCAGTAGTTAGACTTAACACCACTAGCTCAACTACACTACCTCTCCTCTTTAACTTTATCCATAGATTAATGGTCTCTCAAATTCATGGAGGTTCATCAATGATAATTCTTTTCGTGTGCCAACTGACCATGATCTAGTGTTTTGATAGACTACATGTGATTATAAGTAGCTAAAAATTCTAGTTGATGTTATCTGTTGGGATGTATGTTGCGAAGACACATCTAGTGTATTTTCTAGTGCACAAAGCTCCATACCATTAGTGATCTTCTCAAACAAAACCCCATGATTGTATGAAATAGCACCATGATACCAGGATAAGGTAGCAACTTGTTCGAAGCTCAACTCAGTTCATCAATACCTAGCAAAAACATGCTTTCATCATGATAAGTGACCCTACCATGAAGGTTGTACCCACCTTATCGCAAGTAAGTCTTCCAACCTACAATGAGGTGGTAAGTTACCTTACCATGATTCTTCTTTTCATACCTATTATGATGACCATTTCCATGTTTCCATGATAAGGTAATTTTTCTTACTATAACAGATTAATATGAAATAACTTATAGAATCCGTAAATTTTCTACCTACCATAGGAAATAGAACTTATCATGAGTATTTTATAATAACTATATATTTTTTTAAAAGTGACCATGATTTCATGATCAGTATACCAATCATGAAGAACATGGTCAGTATACCAACTATGAGTCTTATTCCTCTCACAGTCAATTCAAATCTTATTTTCTTTTATAGAAAAATTATGTTTTTACAACACTCTGTTTTAGTGTAATTTTGTATAAAAAGTTTTACTACAACTTTATTTATTTTCATCTATTTTATTTATTTATAAGATAATTATATATCATAATGACCTTTTTTATGAATTTTTGAATATAATATATGGTGGAAACTCTTATGAAAATAATAATTTTCATATTATTTATTTTAGGATCTTTTTATGTAATATATGAGTTTTTCTTTTACTGTAATTTTATGATAGAAATTTTATTCATTTTAATTATAATAAATATTATAAATTTACATTAAAAAATATATTATAAATGTTTTCAATATGTTTCTTTTAGAAAGAGAAGAACACAATAACTCTTTGTTGATGAGGGGAACATTCCCAAATTATAGATAACGGTAATAGTTTATTTTATTTATTCACTAACAAGTGGAAATAAGTGATTGGATCTCTTGATGATACAATAATATCTTTCAATAAATATTGATATTGGATTAATTGGTTAGATATGAGATCAAGTAATATAAAAAAACTATATATATCATTCAAAATTACTTTTTCAAAATCACTATGGTGTTACACAGTTCTTTCTGCTATCATATGATCAAGAAACTTCTACAAATATTTTTCCTTTGATATAATCATAGAAGAACATCAATGTTTGACCTTCTTCCATTTAAGTGATCAACGATCATCAAGATTAATCATTTTCCATATCTTTTGATTATCTTCTACTTTTATTTGTATTTTGGTTTTCTTAGTTTTTTAATTTTCTTTTTTTGTTTGTAATATGTTCATATATGGTTTATGATTTTCCCCATCAGAAGCATCCCTTTTTTGTTTTTGTTGTTCCACCACCTAAAAGGAATTCTGGGTTATGAGTCCCAATCAAAAGTCAGGTCTTAGACTGGGTTAAAGGATGCTATGAAAAGTCTTGGTTATGCCTCTAGATATTTGTAAATGGAAGAGTTTATAATAGGTTATTACACCTATAAAAGTGAGTTTCATAGTGGGTACTGATATTATCATGAAGTATAGAAGGTCCAGAAGTGGACTAGGATCTTAGTGATCCAAACCACTAGAAATATCTATGATCTTTTTTTAATTTGTTGATGTATTTAATACCTTGAACATAGAACTCACTACAAAATCTTCAATTAATAAGAATATGATTATTTTGAATTAAATTTTTTAAAATGACTATTCACTCCTCTAGTCATGATTTCAACCAGTTATAATCCAAAAATTGGCCTCAGAGGTTGGTTAATAGCTCTGTTCCTATGATAATTTTCATATTAATTTTTCAAAAACCCTCTGTATATTGTTTCTGTAGTTTTTTTACTCTTTTCTAACATTATATCTGTTGACGCTCCTTTCGTCACGGAATCTAAAGTTCGAAAAAGGGAATATCTGAGCTCAAAGTGATTAATCCTTTGAAGAAACATCAAAAATATACAAAGGGATAAAAAAAGGAGAACATTTCCCATGTATCGCGCAAGTTCCCTCTTGGTCACGCAAGTACACTTGCGCGACCCCTCAACACTTGCGCGACCCCTCATGGTCGTGCAAGGTACTTGCGCGACAGATCTGGTAACCGCCCAGTAACCGCCCAGGGTCTTCTTTTTGCCTATAAATAGACCCTGTGGGCCCCCCATTCGAGAGGATCTTTTTCCAGAAACACGGATTGAAGCTCCCGACGCCCAAGTCTCTTCTCAAAGCTTCCGGAACACTTCTAAGGTAATTTCTTACCTAGAACGGAAGATCTAAAGAGAAAAAGGAAGGACTAAGTGTTGAAACTTATCAAACACTTGCGCGCCGACTTAATTCCTTCAATATAACTTGCGCGTCCCCTCTCTGGAAGAACCTCAAGAGGAGTATAAAGGGTTTAATAAAGAATCGCTCAAGTATTTCAACTCTGGTTGTAAATCACGCAAGTATCCCTCATGTCGCGCAAGTATACTTGCGCGACCAATACTTGCGCGCCGCCGCAGGACTTGCGCGACTTTTAATACTTGCGCGCCCCTATCTTTTTGGGTGCCCATCTTGCCCATTTTACCCCTCTTAAGCCATTTCACCCTTCCTATTCAAGATTCAGTCTTCAAGATACTCTTCAAAGCCATTTATGGCATGATTTCTTGATTTGACATCCTTATCTGAAAGGAATTCTGTGAAATATCTCTCAAAACCTAATGATTTAAACATCTTTATATCACCAAAGATTGAGAGTTCATTCATTTCAACCTCATCCTTTAAGATGAGAGAATCCTAACCTGGGTCTCCTTTTCAGGAATAATCCCCAGTTATAAAAACCTTTGATCTGGGCATCTTTCTTAAGAATAAGCCCCAATCAAGTCCTTTAATCTTGGGTATCCTCCTCAGGAGTAAGCCCCAAACCTTAATCCCTAACCTGGGTCTCCTTTTCAGGAATAAGACTCAGTCATAACCTTGGGCTTCCTTTTCAGGAGTAATCCCCAAGTCCCCTAACCTAGGCTTCCTTCTCAGGAATAAATCCTAGTCATAAATCTTGGGCATCCTTCTTAGGAGTAAGCCCCAAGTCTCTTAAAATTTCTCTTAACCAGTCATAAATTACCTTTGATTTGGGTTTCCTTTTCAGGAATAAAACCCAATCATAAGTCCCCTCCTAACTTGGGCATCCTCCTTAGGAGTAAGCCCCAAGATTAGAGTATTCAAATCTCCATGAAGCACATATAACTTTGTGGACCCTGTTCTTGGATTTTCTCCCTAAAAGTAAATCCTAAACCTTCGCCTATCTGGGCAGTCATCTATACATAAGCCCCAAAACCAATTCTTATGATTGCATCTTTTATGGCACAATTGTCTGAATTTTACCAATACCTCTTGTTTCTCACACCGAGCATGACTCACGTGAGCTTAGAATGTAAAAGTAATTATGACATTCATCTTGGAGCCATCAATCATAAAACATCATATCCCATTCCTCGAACTACGTGGGTTCTGATTCCTTTTTCAAAACAAAGGATACGTAGGTAGCCCATTTATGGGTTCGATCCCAACATTGAAATAATCTCTGTCCTTCTGAATGACGATAAACTTCAAGTGCCCCACTGAGTGGCTTTAAAACCAGTCTGGTCATCAAAATGACCAAGAGACTTTTATATAAATGTTTTGAAGGATATCATTGACCAATAATCTCTAAACAAATATAGATGATTCTATATTGATGAAGAACCTCGAATACATATAAAAGATTCTCTAAATTTCTTGCATATTTAATCATTGATTGTTAAAACTAAAGGAAAGCTCATTTTATACTTGGTAATATAATAAGGATTCACGAACTTAACTTAAATCTATAAAGAGAGTCCCGGAGTAGACAATAATTCCCCTCAGAAAGGTGTGATGAGTCCGACCTCCCATCCTCTCGACCAATGCAAATTCCTAAGCCTCATTAGCCCACAAGCTAATGAGCGCCTGCCTTTGGAAAGTAGGTCCAAACGGATGTGGAATCATTGGATGTTTCCGGTTCTACAAACAAACCCGTTAGAAACTGATCGGAACGTTTGAATCTCCCGTCCAGGAGGTCATCCACGGATTCCGGGCGAAACAAAAATGGTGAACCCGACGTGAATCCTTAACCAAGTTAAAGTGATGTTCTTCTTATCTGTTAGGCCCTTTGGGCCAACAAGGCAATCATTGACATGTGCTTATCCAAAAGATGCAGTGGCCGGATTCATCTTGATTATGTCTGTTACATGGAACAGGCACTTTTTTTTCAAGATCTTCTACAAAAATGGCTTTCCTTAAATTCACCCCTGTGAATACTGCTGCTGGGAACACCTCTACTGTGAGGTCTACTGCTGTGAAAACCAATGCTGCTACTCCTGCTGGAACGTCATCCGCTCTGAGGATGACATCACCAACTCAGCGTCTTCAACGCTGTGTTTCTAATGCACTGGTTAAGGAGTACCGTCGCAACGGTACTATCCCAACTCTGGAGGCCGCTCGTCAAGCCCTCCAAGTTAACAATTCTACCTGGTCGTCCGGACAACGGCGACCAGCAATCAAGAAGCAGACGGTGCTGACTACCGTCTCCAACTGTTTCGGGTCGTTATCCCCGGAACGCAATTTCCATTCACTCCCTTACTCCGAGGAAGTGAATGAGCAGGTCCCGCAGGACCTTAATTCAAAAAGACAGGAGTCCTTCTCAAGGGCTCCCATCAACAATCGCCGCCAGACTCGTGCGGTAGTGCGCCCTCAACATGATGAGGGTACCGACTCCAGGCGTTCAGCTCAGATTCCTCGAACCCGAGCAGGCAAGATGAATCGCCAGAGACGGAATCCGGTTAACAATAGGCAGGTTGTCATCCCTGCCATCTCCGGAGAAGTCCACCAACCTAACTTGGTGGCAAACAACGAGCAGGTATACACACCTGCCCGTTTTAATCCCGCTGTCCAGCAGACTCGTCTGGCAGCATCAAGCCGATCCCGCCAGGCAATTCCGGCGGAGTACCATAGGCAGGAACATACACCTGCTTATACATCAGCAGTTAGTCAGCAGGCTCGTCTGACTACATATGATGGATCTCGTCAACAGCGTTTGGCGAAGTGTAATCAGCAGGCACATACACCTGCTAATACTAATCAAGCCTACCAACAGTCTCGTTTGGTAGCGCACGGAGAAGTCAGTCGGAAAGCCCCGACGACAAACAGGAGACAGACTAAACTCTCTGCCTCCACACTTGAGTACTGTCAGGATTCACTGACAGGAAAAAGAGGACAGGAGCAGGCACATACACCTACTCCAAGCCCGGAATGGACGTATATCCCTGTTCCGGCGGCTGAAGTCACCAAACATATTTTGTCAATGGTGAAAGAGCAGAAGCAAATTCCTGCTCATATTCTGGATGCTTGCCAGGATATTATAACAGCTTCAGCATCATCTCAGGGACAGACACATAAATCTATCCCTAGCAGTGGAGTGACACATCAACAATTCACTCCGGAACAGACACACACATCTGTTCCAGTCCAAGAGGGTTGTGGGGCCTACTCCCCCATATCATATGGACAACCAAGTCAGGCACATACACCTGATTTGAGCGATGATCGTCAGCCTAACCTGACCATCTTTCCTGATCAGGCACATACACCTGCTCAGAGCAATCACTTTCGTCATCAAGTGATTTCTAAAGCGAGTAAGAAGGCATCTAAGAAAAAGATCCGCCCAGCACAGTCAGGAGATCAAAGGCCAATCTGCAACAAGGCCTTGCTCGATGCTGGAGTTCTTGAAGCCCTCAGACATTTATCTGTCGGAATTCAAGATTCTACTCCCTCAGTTCCCAATAACAGGAACATTAATCCCGAAGGTCTTCAACAGACACTTCCTCATGAAGACTTGCTTCATGAAAATTCGGTCAATCTTGAAGTTTCTTCTTCAGATGAGAGCCACAGGAACCCTCTATGTGGTCAGAAGGCCAAGGAGCAAGAGATTTAATCTTTTGCTGTAACCCATCATGATGGTCCTCCTCATGGTGATGAACTTCGCTGCGAAAGTCCTCTCCGCAGTAGTGATTCACGTTGTCTCGAAAATTCTTCAGAAGGCAATGTAGTGATGAGAAAGCCCTCCTATCTCGAGGCACTTGCAAACGTAAAACCAGTCATGTCTGATGCTTTACTATCGGCAGGTGAAACTCTTTCTCCATCAGAAGATAGCCTGGGGTTCAGGTTATTCTCCGAACCTTCCCTGGGTCATTCATCTTCCAGCATGAATAGTGATTCCTCTACCAACCTTGTTGAATCCAATGAAGCAACAAGGAAACACCAACTCTGGTCCAAACAGGTAGAAGAATCTTCATTTAATGATAAAGAGGAAATGCTGAACATGAGGGAAAAACTGGCAAAAGGTGAAGTACCAGTCATGTTTTGGCCTTTGGCTGACTCACAGTATGACATTCCAAAGATGTTGACGGATGATGGAATCCATGATATTCGTCTCAACATATGGAAAACTCTTTGTCAATTAAAGAAGAAGGTATTATCTTACGGTGAATATGAAAATCATCTTAAGATAATAGAAGGGTTACAACGCCAGATTGATTTGGCATCTCTATCAGTCTCTCGGTATCCGAAGGCTGAAAAGCAACAGAGAACCCTTCAACGTTCATGCCTTGGCGCACTAAGAAGATTGCGTCAGTTAATTTCCAATGCTCCATCTAATGTTCATATCAGAGGATGGGGTATTCACGGAGCACTACATTTCACAGTGCTTTCCGGTCAGCAAAGCCCGCCGAAAATGGTCTCATGCAATGTTATTGCCCATGGCCGGCCACAGTCAATGGGCTTTGTTCATAATCAAAATCTTGCTCGAGATCAAGCTTCAACTAGTTCCTCTCAAAATCAAGTATATAGAGAACAGGTTGTTGAATTTCTCCTACACCAAGCAGGCGAGAATATTGCACAAGCCTCTCGTCTGGAGCAAACACGTCATCAAATGACAGAAGTTTCGGAAATCATCCAACGGTCTGTTGAACCAGGTGATAAAAGTGGATACAGGTTAATGCATCCATCTAATTTCCGAACTAAGATTCGCAAGATCAAGAGAGATTTTAAAAAGATCTCAGACATAGCATGTCAAGAGACACCCCAGCTTGCCAGACTGGGGACTTCTCTAACCCAACCCTCAGAATCAACGAATGGGATTTGAGGAGTTGAGCGGAAGCAACAGGAACACCCCCAGTCCACCGGACTGGGGACTTTTTCAAATCTTCAATCCCTCCCTCAGAGAAAGTCAATATTCTCTCGATTAGGGAATAAGCCTCAAGAGGAACGAAGAGCCAAGATGTCAGGAGATTCTCTCCAAGTGACGGTTCTCCAAGAAATTCCTGAGGGATCAAGTCAACGGAATGCCATGTCTTATCATGGACATAAAAGGAGACAATATCACAGAAATGCTGATAGAAAGGATTCCATGAAATATGCATCCATTAATGTCATCACTGCCGTTGCTGCTGATTCACCAGATGAGGCTCAATCAGAGGGATCAGATGAAGAGGTTCCTGCTCAAGAAGTTGCGCACACAGACCTAAATGAAGAAGGTGTGCGCACACGTAATCAAAGGCTTACCCAAAATCTGGGTATTACTTCAAGTAACCCACTTCCCCCTCTCCGAAAAGGATCCAATAAGGGGAAAGGAAAGAATCAGGTTACTTCTCACCCTTCCTCTGAAGGAGGTCAATCGCTCTCATTAGAGCAAAGGCTTGCACAACAGGAGGAAGAAATGAAAGAATTAAGAAGGTTGAATGCAGAACTACTTCAGAGGAGTCTTCTTCTTAAGAATGCTGAAGTCAGACAGCCGAAGGAATTTTTTGTAACTACTGAGATGGATCAGGAATATCCTCCTTTATCAGTACACCCACAGAGGTCTAATCCTACGGGTCAAACGCAACAACGGTTGGCAGCACTACCATTAGTTGCAGCACCAACCTCCACGGCTGTCCAAGCTCCATTCATTGCACCTACCCAAAACCAAGTTCAACCTGACGTTTCTCAAAAGTTAATAACTACTATTGAGTCATTAACAGCTCGGTTAGAAACTATGGAAGGGAAACGGGCGCAAGTTCAACCTGAGAAGAAAGTTTACCCTGAATGGGTAGATTCAATTTCTCCTCCATCCAGTTTTGGAAACCCTATTTTCCCTACTTTCAATGGATCAGGCGACCCTGAACAACATTTGACGCATTACGTGTCTTGTTGTGATCCTATGATGGGAACTCCAGAACAACAAGAAGCAGTGAAACTCAGATGCTTCGTGCGAACCTTGCAAGGACCAGCTTTTGTCTGGTATACAAGCTTGAAATCCCGGTCAGTCATCGGATGGGAGGATCTTCGTCAAAAATTCCTTCTTCAGTTCAGCTCAACTTTGCCAAAAACGACAGTTTTCGATCTTACAAACTGCAAGCAAAGGGAGAATGAAAGAGTCTCTGATTTCATTGCTCGTTGGAAGGGATTAACGTATTCCTTGAGTTTATCACTCCCTCAGGAGGAATTGTTGCCAATCTGTGTGGCAAATTTGCGTGACGAATTACGCACGCCATTGATCCCTGTGAAATACACAGGAGGGTTTCGAGACCTTACTTCAATCGCTCAACAGATTGAAGATTCCCTTATGCAGGCTAAGGTTAAATCTCGTGTAATTCCATCAGCTCCAGGAAGAAGAATGGGTAAAGCAGAAACTGCTACAGTTATGCTTAAACAGGCACCTGTACCTATTTCTACTTCAAAACCTTCATCTTCTCGAAGGGCTCCACCTCTTGAACGCCAACAACAAAGGCTGTTTCGTCCAAATGATCAAAAAGATCAACGACGAAAACAATTTGAGGATATGAAGAGTAAAACATACTCTTTCCGAAGTGAGCAAGTCCCTGGTTACTTCATTTCAGCTCTGGAAAATAATTTGGTTCAATTACCAGTGCCGAAGAGACCAAACAAGGAAGGAGATGAAGACCGTCCCAATTATTGTCCCTTTCATCAAATGTTGGGACATCCCATCCAGGAGTGTTTTGTCTTTAAAGACCTCCTACAAAAGATGGTTGACTTGGGACAAGTCAAATTGAAGGGTTCTTCAGCTCATGTAGCGTGTATTACCGCTACAGATCCAGAGGAAGGAGGCGAGTGGCAGGAAGTCAAAAGCAAAACTGCGAAAAAATATGATGATTGGATGGTCAGAAAGACAATCAATCGGACCCATTCCATTTTGCGAACACAATTGAAGAAGCCAATTGTGTCTCCTACAAAAGCTGCAGTAAAGCCTCCATCAAAGGACAAATCCTCAAAAGGGCAGCGCAATTCAAAGAAGAAAGAGGAATCAGGAGAAGATGAGTATGTATCAAAGCCTAAATTGTCTTTGACTCTGGCAGATTTCATGCCATCTACTTCAAAGCAACGGGCACCGTCCCACCAAACGGCACAGCCTAAACAGGCTAACTTGGCAGAGTCTTTATCAGACGAAGAATTGATCTTTGGTTCTGTTAATATGATTCAATTAACAGATTCATATTCCAGTCTTGATGGGCCTGAATTCCCTGTATCAAATAAAGGAACCCGAGGAAGTTCTAGAGGTTCAGGATATAGGGGAAGACGTGGATCTTTCCGAAGCCACTACTCTAATTCTACCCTTGCTAGCACTGTATATGCAGCAGAAACTCGTGGTAGAGCCCTTCAGCGAGCTCAAAATGAACAAGCAAGTTCTTCTGCCAATGGCCAACTCAGCTTCGGCACAGTTATTTTGGAAGACCGATTAAATGTTCCATCTTCTTTATCTCAGCAAGTAAATGGATCTAATCAGTCTAATTTTCCAAAACCAAAGATGTTGCCAACTTCAATACAAGAGGCATCAGCTTCCAAAGCATCTGCTTCCAAGATACCTGCTAAACCGCATATTCCTATTGGGAAACGCAGGCCTCTAGATCAAAAGTATGATATATTGAAACACTTGGCCCAAGTACCAGCCAAATTATCAATTTTGGATGCTTTGAATCTATCAAAAGATCTTCGGGAAGCACTCATCGAAGCTTTGTCAAGTCCTCAGGAGTTTGAAGCTGAAATTGCTGCAGCTGAAATTTATCACATAGAGAATAATCCTGCAGAATTCCATGCAGTGATATCTTTTACTGATAAAGATGAAGATGATGTTGTGCATGGGCACATAAAACCTTTGTACCTATCTGGCAAAGTCAATGGTATAGATGTTCGAAGAGCTTTTATTGACAATGGTTCAGGAGTCAACCTCATGCCCATTCGCACACTTCGTCGATTGGGCCTCACGGAATCTGATTTATCTCCTTCTACCATGATGTTGCAAGGATATGATAAAAATGAACAAGAACCACTGGGAGAAGTTACGCTCAGAACTCAGTTTGGAGATCTTGTTTCCAATTCAGATTTCATGATTGTTGATCAAGACTCAGCTTTCAATATCTTGCTTGGAAGACCCTGGTTACATCAGCATGCAGCTATTCCGTCATCATATCATCAATGTCTCAAATACTGTTTCGATGGTCAAGTTGGAACATTGTATGGTGATAAGGCCCCGTTCAAAACATGTGAGTCTCAATACATTGAGGCGGAATTTTATCACATGAAGGGAAGAGAAAAATCTACAATGAAGGAAATTACCAAAGTTAATGCTCCATATGGTTTGGAAAAAATTCCAATAAATCCATTTTCACATGTGAGTACAGATTATGTGTTACCTATCAGTCAAATTGACAAAATAGGCCCAAATCAAAATACTCTTATGGAAAGATCCATAATGTCAATTACGGCAATCGAGCCAGACAACATGGGAGAAATTGGTAACTTACCAAGCAGTGATGAAAGCATAAGTGGCGACGTTTTCATTTCGTCTGCTGAAATCCAACAAGTCTATACTTCGCTAATCAGGCCAGAAGAAGTTATAGCAACACCAGAGGTGAATGTTGATGTCGATTCTCAATCCATCATCTCCTCTTTATTTCCCAAAGAAGACCCTTTTTCATCAATAGGGTCGGAAATGGAAGCTTCTTCTTCAAAATGTGAAAATTTTGACATCTCTTATGATCATGAGAATTTCGTTTTTTCATCTACTTTGCAAGTAGAAACGGAAGATATAACACATGATGAAGAGGAAGAGGAAGATCTTAGAGATGCTCCTCCAGCATTTGAAGAGGGTATCTCTACCACTGTGGATGAACTCAGAGAAGTAAATCTGGGTACAGAGAAAGATCCACGCCCCACTTTAATTAGTGCGGCCATGACCCTTGAAGAACAAGAGATGTATATTTCTTTTCTAAAGCAAAATAAAGATATCTTTGCTTGGAATTATACAGAGATGCCTGGCCTTGATCCTGATGTTGCCACCCATCATTTGGGTTTGCCAAAAGAACATCGAGGATTCAAGCAAGCCGCGAGAAGAACACACCCAACCTATGCTTCCAAAATCGAGGCTGAAGTGGATAAGCTTATCAAAGCTAACTTCGTCAGAGAAGTTCAATATCCCAAGTGGTTGGCTAATATTGTCCCAGTAAAGAAAAAGAACGGACAAATTAGGGTTTGCATCGATTTCAGAGATCTTAATCGGTATTGTCCCAAAGATGATTTTCCAGTTCCGATTACAGAACTCTTAATTGATGCGACGGCTGGCTATGAAGTACTTTCTTTCATGGATGGATATTCTGGATATAATCAGATCCGAATGGCCCCAGAAGATGAGGAATATACAGCCTTCAGAGCTCCTCAAGGTGTGTTTTGTTACCGGGTGATTCCCTTTGGTTTAAAGAATGCAGGTGCAACATATCAACGCGCCATGCATCGTATCTTCAAACCTTTTCTAGGGAAATTTGTTGAATGCTATGTAGATGATTTGGTGGTTAAATCCAAACAACGTTTTGATCACTTGGCTGATTTGGAAATCATATTCCACAAGCTTCGACAACATAATTTGAAGATGAACCCCTTAAAATGTGCTTTTGGGGTAACCTCAGGAAAATTCCTCGGCTTTGTTGTACGCCATCGTGGTATTGAAGTCGATCCTGAGAAGACCAAATCAATCCTTGGTATGTCACCTCCTCAGAATTTGAAAGAATTAAGAGGACTTCAAGGATACTTAGCCTATATTCGGAGTTTCATCGCCAATTTGGCAGGAAAAAGTTTACCTTTTACCAAATTATTGAAGAAAGGAGTCACTTACCAGCGGACTAAAGAATGTCAAGAAGCATTTGATGTTCTCAAGAAATACCTCTTAAGTCCACCAGTACTCATGCCACCTGTTGAGGGTAGACCTCTTATCCTCTATGTGACAGCTTTAGAGCGATCATTGGGTGCCTTTCTCGCTCAAAAGAATGATGCTGGGAATGAAAATAGTCTCTACTATCTCAGTAGAACTATGCTTGAAGCAGAAACCCGGTATTCGAGTATTGAAAAATGCTGCCTAGCATTAATCTTTGCAGTTCAGAAACTGAGACACTACCTGCAACATCACGAGGTCCAATTGGTATCTCGTAATAATCCACTCAAATTCATCCTTAGTCGTCCAATGCTTACAGGACGTCTGGCAAGGTGGGCGGTTATTTTACAGCAGTTCGACATTCAGTATGTGTCTCAAAAGGCAATTAAGGGCCAAGCTCTGGCTGATTTCCTGGCTGAACACCCTTCAGTGGAAGACACGTATTCAGATATCGAACTCCCTGATGAGGAAGTTTTTTCTATTCAAGAGAATCCTCAAACATGGGAAATGTATTTTGATGGTGCTTCTAGAAGTCCAACAGGGAAGAAAATGGAAAATCCTAAATTCAACAAAGTTGGTTTAGGAATTGTGCTCATTTCTCCAGATAAGGCAGTGTTACCTTATTCCTTTTTGTTGTGGGAAGGTGGTACCAATAATGAAGCTGAATACCAAGCTCTCATTGCAGGCTTGGAGTTAGCGCTTCAAGCACAAGTGAATCACTTAAAGGTAAAAGGTGATTCAGACCTGGTAATCAAACAAGTCAATGGGGATTATGCCATCAGAAAAGAAGAATTAATCCCTTTGTATGATTACGTCAGAGAGTTAATGTCGGAATTCCCTTCAGAACCGACATTTTCTTATGTCCCAAGATCACAAAATGCTCAAGCTGATGCACTGGCTAATATAGTCACAGCTTTAGCAGATCCAAATCGGGACGAGACAACCATCGGTATTGCCCACCGTCGTGCAATTTCACCTTATGTTCAAGTCAGAACAGAGGAAATTAATGAAATTAGTCCCATTCCTGAACCATATGGTCATACTACAGGATGGATGTCACCTATCAGGGAATACCTTCAAAATGGAACACTTCCACCTGATAGAGCCGAGAGAGAACAAATTCGGCGACGTGTGATCAATTTTACTCTTTATGATGGTCCAAACCACCTCGAGAAAATTCTCTACAAACGTGGTTTTGATGGAGTTCTCTTCAGATGTATTGATGGTGAAGAGACAATGGCTGTCATAAAAGAAGTGCATGCAGGAGTCTGTGGTGCCCACCAGTCTGGACATAGATTGTCTGATCAAATTCGAAGACTTGGATACTTCTGGCCTTCAATGATACAAGATTGTGTTAATTTCACAAAGAAGTGTCATTCATGCCAAGTATATGCCAATTTCATTCATCAACCTCCAGAGTTGCTTCATACAGCTAAATACTCATGGCCATTTGCCACATGGGGAATGGATGTGGTGGGACCTTACCCTTCAGCCACGGCCAAGCAGTTTAAGTACATTCTTACTGCTACTGATTTCTTTTCCAAATGGGCAGAGGCAGTACCTCTCAAAGAAGTCAGTTCTAAATGCATTGTTAGCTTCATTAAGTCTAACATCATTACTAGATTTGGTGTCCCTCATACCATATTGACAGACAATGGCACCAACTTCTGTTCTTCTGAGGTAAAGAGATTGTATCAAGAATACAACATTAAGTCCAACCATTCATCTCGATATCATGCAGCGGCTAATGGCCAGATAGAGGCCTTCAACAAGACTCTTTCAAATATACTGCAAAAGATGGTGGATAAAGATAAGAGGTCATGGCCTGATAAACTCTTTCATGCTTTATGGGCTTATCGGACTACCACTCGCAATGAAACGCGGTCTACTCCATATTCATTGGTATATGGAACAGAAGCAGTCTTGCCAATTGAAGTTCAATTTCCCTCACTCAGAATAGCCATTTGTGATCAGTTATCAACAGATGAGCAATCCCAAAAGCGGTTGAATGAATTGGAACAGTTAGATGAGAAAAGATTGTGCACTTTGCACCACTTGGGAATCTATCAGAATCGAATAGCACGAGCTTTTAACAAAAAAGTTCGTCTTCGTTCATTCATTCAGGGAGAATTGGTATTGGTTCTCAGAACACCAATGATACCAGGAAAGAAACCTCCCAAGCTTGAACCAAAATGGGAAGGACCTTATTCAGTACATAAGGTCTACTCCAATGGAGCGTATTCTCTGATTTCAATGGATGGAGAACACATCACGACTCCCACTAATTCCAGATTTCTGAAGAAGTATTTTGTATAAACACAAAATATTGTTCCCAGAACCAAGACTTACAATTGGTTCATACACCAAGGTCCGGTATGACCTTAAACTACACCAAGGTCCAGTATGACCTTAAACTACAACTTCTTCCAACATGACATTAAACTGTGTCACACTTTTGTCCGAGATGACATTAAACTATAATACGTCCAGCATGACGATAAACTGTACGGTCCATGCATATGACCTTAAAACTATTCGCACTTATGTCCCTGCAACATGACACTAAACTGTGCAGCACCAATAGTCCTAACTGCAAGACTTTAAACTGCATAGTCCCTGATTTTGTCCTACATGACAACAAACTGTATAGAAGTTCCTATATTTTTGTCCGAGATGACATTAAACTATATTGTGTCCTAGCAACATGACAATAAACTGTGTGGCACTTTCATCGTCCAACATGACGTTAAACTGTGTCAGTTCCCTTATCGTCCAACATGACGTTAAACTATAAAAAAGTCCCTCACGTCCGGAAAGACGTTAAACTATATAATCATCAAAAGTCCATCATGACATTAAAACTGCACAATCCCCCTTTCGTCCAATATGACGTTAAACTGTATTGTCCCCATCGTCCTAACTACATGACGCTAAACTGTACAGAAAATCCTTGATAGGTCCTACATGACATTAAACTGTATTTTGTCCCTGCTACATGACACTAAACTGTGCAGCACCAATAGTCCTAACTGCAAGACTTTAAACTGCATAGTCCCCTTTTTTATGTCCTACATGACATTAAACTGTACATCGTTAAGGTTGTTATTAACTCTTGTTTCTCACACCGAGTATGACTCACGTGAGCTTAGAGCGAACATCAACCATAACACTCCCTTTGGGCCACTAACCATGTGCAAGTCCCAAACAACATTTTTTTTATTAGATCATTGTCCACAAGAACAACTTGATCATTGATTCATTCTTTAATTGAACTACACGGACTTTGATCCTTGCCCTCCAGGCTGGGTATGTAGGCAACCTCCCAAAGGTTCAAGCCCAAAAACAATCTCTTCACATTGGTTCACCACCATCTCATAGATGATGATTTGTGAAACCACCCCTGGAATCAATATCTTTACATTGATTCACTTTCGTCCTTGTTATATGACGTTAAACTATACAACACTTTTGTCCGGTATGACAATAAACTACAATATTCTTTGATTTCCTCATTTGAGAAGGAACCATTATTAACATTGATTCTTTTTCAATCATGGTTTTCATTTTTCAAAAGACTACGTACATAAATGATAATGCCTAAACTTTTTATCTTAGTTTAAAACCATCATTGCACTAAAGTCCCCTTTCACCCTTCACATGTACGAACCAAATTTGTACAAAGGGTAGCTCTAGAACTACGTGGACTTGATTCCCATCCTTATGGGATACGTAGGAACATTCGAGTGTCCCTCGAATCCAGTCCCAAATCTTTTGGGCCTAACCCCAAATTTCACTTTCAGTCCCTTGGCTGAAAAGTCTTCATGAAAACACACACTGTGTATTCATTATTATGGTCCGAATTCTATGACCCTAAACTAAGATCACTCATACTTTCGTCCTACACGACGTTAAACTGCATTTCAAGAACTACGTATGGCTTGATTCTCATTCTTATGAGATACGTAGTGAAGTCCAAGTTTCAATTCAGGACCCAGGCACAACATGATTATGGTTTTCATTGACCTATGTATCTCTATATACATTGGAAAATACCCATCTTTATGTATTATAATCCTAACCTTAAATATTTTCAGATCTTCATAACCCTTTTCATGACTTATAGTCACAAAAATGTCAAACTTCTGAGAATTCTTTTGCCTGACTATGCAGCACGTGCCCATAGGTGGCCTTGCATAAACACTCCACATAACAGACTTGTCAGCCAAGAGATGCTATTTATTTGACCATGCAGCCAATGCCCATAGGTGGCCCTGCATGTTTTCAACCCCCTAACGGGTTTGTTAAATAATAGTAACTTCATTCTTGGGAAGAATGCCACTTTTGTCCTTATTTGTCTTAAACGACAGTATGTAGGGATCCGCAAAAATAGCCATCCTTAACGTATTTGTCCCATATCCTTTTTCATGATCTAAAAGTATTCAAGTCTATGGTTTATTCTTCTTCCCTACGTTTGGGTCAGACCTTCGTAGGAGTGATATTCATCCAGTTCTTTGATATTCTTGTTTGGAAATATCTTCTCCATATTCAAGTACCTCTTTCCATACAACAAACTCTATGCTTTAGAAAATTTGAATCTCCATAAACTTTCACTAGCATTTAGCACTAGGAAAGTAAAATTTCTGGGAGTTCTTTTGCCTGACTATGCAGCACGTGCCCATAGGTGGCCTTGCATAAACAGTCCACATAACAGACTTGTCAGCCAAAAGATGCTATTTTATTTGACTATGCAGCCAATGCCCATAGGTGGCCCTGCATATTTCAACCCCCTAACGGGTTTTGTTAAATAATAGTAACTTCATTCTTGGAAACTACTTCTTCTAATGCCTTTTAGCTCTTTTTCATGTCATTCCTCAGATTCAAATATTCTTAAGCCATAGTTTACATTTTTTCCCTCATACTTGAGTATGGTAATATGTTTTCAGATAAATTATCAAGGAATTGAATCCATTTTTTTTAATTTCCGGTCAAAGCTATTTCGACCTTAAACATTAGCCCCTTTATGTCCGGCTTGCATGACTTTAAACTGCCCACACAAAAGACAAAGGATCTTTGAATAAAAGTCATGTTCCAGCTCACTAAATATACATTTTTTGTATGATTTAGGTAATATTGAGCAGTTAAAAGGTTCAAAGTTTGTAGGATTATTTGTAATAATCCTAGTAAAAAATCAAACTATGATTACTAAGCCCATTGGCTTAAGTAAATTTGAAACAGGTAATGGAAGAATGCAGGTACAAATGATTGAAGACAAAAGTGTTTTTCATTGATACACAAGAGTTAGAAGGACATCCACAGACTGGAGTCTCTTCTTTTCTTTCAAGAATTACAAGAGGCTTTCAACATAACACTTCATTTGATTTACGGCATCCCAATCTTCATTAGCAACCACCTAGAATTCATTCATTCAACTGGATACAATAAGAGATGCAGTGATACCAGCTCTTCTTGGAACAATTGTAAAAGGATGTTCTTGAGTGCGGTTTGAGAAAATTTTCTGCTGATCAAACAGTGACTCTGTTTCTGTCCAAGAGACTTGGAAGATGGATACGTGGATTTGAGAATGGAGCATTGGAAGTAAAGAGCCATTTGGAGAGAGTACTCTTTTCAGATATTGCTCTAATACCATGTTTGTCTTCTCTCCACCAACCGGCAGTGGAAAACATTTCAGCCCATGGGTTTGCCATTTTCATATCTGCAAGGGAATGACATGGAGGAAGAATTTGAAAGTTCACACCATTGTTGTTACTCTTAATGCACAGTATAACCGAAATAGAGAAGTAGCAGTGCAGCAGCATCTCAGGTGTATAATTGTTTGCATTTGGAACATTGACTCCTTGCAGATGACCATGACCACATAGAAGCAGATGGATGCTCTGTGGAAAAATAGGATGATATTTCTTCAAGTACTTAGCCAAATCTGGGAGAGTGCTGTCGCAGATATCATAATAATCATGGCCAATAATGTTCATCATGTCATCAATCCGCTTGCTAGCCAGTTCATCAGCCGTTCCAATTCCCTTGGGAACCATTGAATCTGCACAAAAGTTGAACAAATTAAACTCTTAAATGGGTTTATTTTTCATAAAATTTGTGAAAGAATTCGGAAAAAATGGCTAAGGCATTAAAGCGCGCAAGTATGGAGATGTCGCGCAAGTGTCTTGTGTACCGCGCTAGTTTTTGACGCGCAAGTATAAACCGCGCAAGTACAAATACCTTTACAGTGGCGCGACATCGAGGAAACCCTAGAAAACAGAGCAACTTGCGCGGTCAGGGTGACCTGCGCGGCGAGAGCTCGAGAAGGGATGATGTCCGGAAATCCGGATACTTGTACGGCCGGAAGCCGTGTATTTATAGGCCAGGGGGCCTATCTGCGCGCCGCATCCAGAGTGCTCAATGCTTGCGCGACGAAGACTTGCGCGCCGACTTCTGTTCATTGAAGACTTGCGCGCCGCCCTTTTCCTTTCGAGGGATTCGATTTCCTCAGAGTCAAATCCTCGTTTTCTCTCCGGATCCAACTCTGAGGGGGGACTTTTGTTGACGCTCCTTTCGTCACGGAATCTAAAGTTCGGAAAAGGGAATATCTGAGCTCAAAGTGATTAATCCTTTGAAGAAACATCAAAAATCGACAAAGGGATAAAAAAGGAGAACATTGCCCATGTATCGCGCAAGTTCCCTCTTGGTCGCGCAAGTACACTTGCGCGACCCCTCAACACTTGCGCGACCCCTCATGGTCGTGCAAGGTACTTGCACGACAGATCTGGTAACCGCCCAGTAACCGCCCAGGGTCTTCTTTTTGCCTATAAATAGACCCTGTGGGCCCCCCATTCGAGAGGATCTTTTTCCAGAAACACGGATTGAAGCTCCCGACGCCCAAGTCTCTTCTCAAAGCTTCCGGAACACTTCTAAGGTAATTTCTTACCTAGAACGGAAGATCTAAAGAGAAAAAGGAAGGCCTAAGTGTTGAAACTTATCAAACACTTGCGCGCCGACTTAATTCCTTCAATATAACTTGCGCGTCCCCTCTCTGGAAGAACCTCAAGAGGATTATAAAGGGTTTAATAAAGAATCGCTCAAGTATTTCAACTCTGGTTGTAAATCGCGCAAGTATCCCTCATGTCGCGCAAGTATACTTGCGCGACCAATACTTGCGCGCCGCCGCAGGACTTGCGCGACTTTTAATACTTGTGCACCCCTATCTTTTTGGGTGCCCATCTTGCCCATTTTACCCCTCTTAAGCCATTTCACCCTTCCTATTCAAGATTCAGTCTTCAAGATACTCTTCAAAGCCATTTATGGCATGATTTCTTGATTTTACATCCTTATCTGAAAGGAATTCTGTGAAATATCTCTCAAAACCTAGTGATTTAAACATCTTTATATCACCAAAGATTGAGAGTTCATTCATTTCAACCTCATCCTTTAAGATGAGAGAATCCTAACCTGGGTCTCCTTTTCAGGAATAATCCCCAGTTATAAAAACCTTTGATCTGGGCATCTTTCTTAAGAATAAGCCCCAATCAAGTCCTTTAATCTTGGGTATCCTCCTCAGGAGTAAGCCCCAAACCTTAATCCCTAACCTGGGTCTCCTTTTCAGGAATAAGACTCAGTCATAACCTTGGGCTTCCTTTTCAGGAGTAAGCCCCAAGTCCCCTAACCTAGGCTTCCTTCTCAGGAATAAGTCCTAGTCATAAATCTTGGGCATCCTTCTTAGGAGTAAGCCCCAAGTCTCTTAAAATTTCTCTTAACCAGTCATAAATTACCTTTGATTTGGGTTTCCTTTTCAGGAATAAAACCCAATCATAAGTCCCCTCCTAACTTGGGCATCCTCCTTAGGAGTAAGCCCCAAGATTAGAGTATTCAAATCTCCATGAAGCACATATAACTTTGTGGACCCTGTTCTTGGATTTTCTCCCTAAAAGTAAATCCTAAACCTTCGCCTATCTGGGCAGTCATCTATACATAAGCCCCAAAACCAATTCTTATGATTGCATCTTTTATGGCACAATTGTCTGAATTTTACCAATACCTCTTGTTTCTCACACCGAGCATGACTCACGTGAGCTTAGAGTGTAAAAGTAATTATGACATTCATCTTTGAGCCATCAATCATAAAACATCATATCCCATTCCTCGAACTACGTGGGTTCTGATTCCTTTTTCAAAACAAAGGATACGTAGGTAGCCCATTTATGGGTTCGATCCCAACATTGAAATAATCTCTATCCTTCTGAATGACGATAAACTTCAAGTGCCCCACTGAGTGGCTTTAAAACCAGTCTGGTCATCAAAATGACCAAGAGACTTTTATATAAATGTTTTGAAGGATATAATTGACCAAGAATCTCTAAACAAATATAGATGATTCTATATTGATGAAGAACCTCGAATACATATAAAAGATTCTCTAAATTTCTTGCATATTTAATCATTGATTGTTAAAACTAAAGGAAAGCTCATTTTATACTTGGTAATATAATAAGGATTCACGAACTTAACTTAAATCTATAAAGAGAGTCCCGGAGTAGACAATAATTCCCCTCAAAAAGGTGTGATGAGTCCGACCTCCCATCCTCTCGACCAATGCAAATTCCTAAGCCTCATTAGCCCACAAGCTAATGAGCGCCTGCCTTTGGAAAGTAGGTCCAAACGGATGTGGAATCATTGGATGTTTCCGGTTCTACAAACAAACCCGTTAGAAACCGATCAGAACGTTTGAATCTCCCATCCAGGAGGTCATCCCCGGATTCCGCGCGAAACAATATCCAAAAATTTACATTCTTTTTAATAAAATAAAATTTTATTTTAATATGGTTGGTGTCAATGTGAACGATGGATGGATTCCACAAAAATTAACATTCTTCGATGGAAGTGACAATGAATATTTGAAATATAGAATGAAATATTACATAAAAATAATGTGTGGTCACTATATTGTCATGGATAAGTCATATGATCTATTCAATGTTGATATAGAGAAACTTGTATGTAATGAAATAGTAAAATATATCACTTTTCCATTATTAGTAGTGTCTATAGAAATTTCTCATCTTGTAATATATACGATGATATAAAGAGAATACTTCAGGTGACTCAATAGGGGACTAAAAATATCAAGAAAACCAATATCGTAATGATATGAACAGAATATTGGGACATCAATATGGGAGATGAAGAGTTAGTAAAACCGATGTTCCCTCAGTTTATGAGCATTAAAAATGGTATGAGTGATCTTAGTGAAGTACTAGGAAATAATGATCCAGTTGAAAGAGTACTAATATATATTCCCAAAAAGATTGCATAAAAAGATGGTGGTTATCTATGAGAGTAATAATTTTAAAGTGTATTCCTTAGATGAACTAGTATTCTCTTTGCTACATTATGAGTTAGAGTCGAAACAAATTGATGACTAGGAGTCTACAAAGAGAAAATATAAGGCATTTAATTATAATATTTATGAAATATATGACACTTCTAAATCCGAGTTCCAGTAAATTAATAAATATATAGATCACATTATCAAGAAGTTTTTCAAGTTGAATAAAAAAAGGTTGAATGAGATAGTTCAGAAGAAATTTGAAAATGGTAATGATGTTTTATAATTGACTTGTTATGAGTGTTGGAATAGTATACTAGAATAAAAATTTAAAATAAAAATTTGATTAAATAAAATTAAAAATTAAAAATAAAATATTATAGTATGAAAATATTTGTTTCTTAGAATGATAAATATAAAAATAATTATGATTCTGAGTTTTTAAAACATTATGCAGAAAACGAAAGATTTAAAAAAAATATAAGTAAATGTTAATGATCAAGAAATAATATTTAATTTAGTTTTGGATGATTTAACTAATGTTTAAAATGACTGTAATAAATTTAATCAAGAAAATATAAAATTTAGAATCACAATTTCTAAATCTAATGAGAAATTTATATAGATTTTGAGGCTATTCAAAAATATAATATGATTTTGAAAAAGGATGTTTTCAATCTTGAAGGGAATTTTTCTAAATTTGTTCAAGGTAAAGAACAATACGATAAAATTATGTCATTTATGAAACTAAACACCAATAATAAAGGTTTTTGTTACATAATTTATCACCGAGGATTAATAAGACTAATTTTTTTAAAAGTTCAAAAGGAATTATTTACAATGTACGCTGTTTTAAATGTATAATGAAAGGTCAAATTGAAAAAGAATGCTCACTAAGATTTAAACTATCATTTAGGATTACTAAGACATTTATATCAAAATATATATTTTCTAGACAACCAACTAATAAATGTCATAAATCTATTTGGGTTCCAAAATTTTCTGTTAAAAATCCAATTGAACCTAAGTTAAACTGGGTACCAAACACTCTTTTGTTTTTTAATTATAGAAACATACCTTATAAGAATAAAATAATCATTTTATTTAGATAGTGGTTACTCTATACACATGAAAAGTGATATTTCAAAATTTATATCTTTCAAATCATGTGATGGAGGCCTTGTCATATTTGGAGACAAATCTAAAGGTCAGAATAAAGGTATGGGTGAAGTTGTTTTTTATAAAACTATTAGTATTTATAAAGTTTTATATGTATATGGTTTAAAATCTTGAGAGTTCCCCGGGTCCGGAAGGCTTCACTAATAAATTTTTTATGTTCTACTGTGATATTGTGCAGGATGATATTGGCCATGTAATAAAGGATTTCTTCTCCCATTCATATATTCCCCATGGGATGAATTCATGCTACATTGCACTCATTCCAAAGAAGTAAAATGCTCTTGCTATTAAAGACTTCAGACCTATTGCTCTTGGGAATATAATTCCTAAACTCATCAGCAAGATCATTATGTGCTGGATGGGTGGAATTGTTTGAGGAATGATCACTGCGAATCAATTTGGATTTGTCCCGGGAAGGAACATACAATAGTGTCTTTTCATGGCCTCTGAGAGTGTTAAAATCATGCGAAGGAAGTCAAAGGAAGAGAACTTTTCCCTTAAGATTGATATATCTAAGGATTTTGATACCCTCAAGTGGAGCTTTCTAATTGAGATAATTCATAGGAATGGGTTCTCAAATTGTTTTCTGAACATGATTAACACTATTCTTGTATCTTCACGGATGTCAATACTTGTGAATGGTGCACCTAGGGGATTCTTTTCTTGCCCAAGAGGCATTCGGCAAGGTGAACCATTATCAGGTATTTTGTTTTCCACTGCGGAGGATTATTTAGTACGATGCATCAATGAGCTTGCTCATATGGGAATGTATATAAAGATGAGGGCTGGTATTAATGATCGTGCCCCATCCCATCTTCTCTATGCTGATGACATCCTATTGCTGGGGTTGGCCTCAAGAAGAACCATATCTAATATTAAGGATCTTTTCTCTCATTATGAGGATGTGGCTGGATAGGCTATAAGCTGGGACAATTACTCAATTGTTTTTGGCAATGGAATCCTTGCTGGAAAAAAGAATAGGACCACTCATTATCTTGGGGTGAAGCGGGGAGGTCTGCCATTTCAGTATCTTGGGGTGCCTCTTTTTTGGGGAAGGGTGAAACGATGATATCTTGAACGTATTTATGCAAAAATTACTCATCAGCTTTCTATATGGAAGGGGAAATCTATGTCCATGGCTGGGAGGGTTTTCCTTGTGAACTCAGTGATTATATCCAAATTCGTCTACCCATTCTCTCTCTATAGATAGCCGGGATGATTGATTAAGGAACATCAACACCTGGTAAGAAATTTTATATGGACAAGATCTATCTTTGAAAGGAAGCTGGTCACAGTGAAATGGAAGGAATGTATAAAACCTGTGGAAATGGGAGGATTAAGAGTAAAAGATCTTCGTACATTTAATGATGGCCAGATTTGAAAGTTTACTTGGAGGCTGATGTCAAATGATGTTGATGATGAATTTCTATTGGGTAGGTTTACAAAGTTGCTGGCTAATGGTTATAAATACCATTTCCAGTCTTCGGTATGGGATTCCCTTAAGCAGGCATACGCAATGATTATGCAGGATTCGAAATGGCTGGTCATTAGAGATTCCAATCTTAGCTGTTTGAGAACCTTGGGGTTGGATCGGCCCTTGCAACTCATGAATGTCACACCTGAAGTTGCTTCTTTATCCGTCTCGGATTTTCACTCATATCAATTTTTGCATGAGCTGAATATTACTGATTATGTGCTGTATCAAATTAATAGCTATGATTTTATGGATTGTGAAAAATTGATTTGGTTTCACAGCAGGAATGGGATCTTTGACACTAAATAATTCTACAAGATTGCATGTGGTGGGAATGACCACGCCCCAGCCTGGATGCTGAATTTTAGGGCTCCATTCATTCGGCCAGCCCGGTTTATCTTACTTTGGAGGATCTGAAAAAACAGACTCCCTACTTCCGAACACTTGAAGCGGGATGGATTTCAGATGGCATCCAGGTGTGATTTTTTCAGGGATAGGGAAGATACTACGCAACATTTCTTTATGGAGTGTGATCAAGCCCGTAAACTCTGAAACTATTTGGGTGTGTTGTTCGGAATAGTAGTGGATTCCAGAAACTAGATTTTTGATCTACTGTCCTGGCTGCTACAGGTGCGATACAGTGAGCAGATTTTTAACCTCTATACTACTACTATTGCAGAGGTTTTTGTGGCCTTGTGGGACTCAAGGAACAAGGCCATATTTGATGGTGTGGTTGATGATGTCCGGAAGAGAATGAGCTACCTCCACAAGGATTTTTATGTTGCGTCAGTGATCCAAGATGGTGTAATTTCTAACACCATTTATGACCTCCAAACACTTAGGATTCTTGGTGTTTCTGGCGATCCACGCAAACCTCGGATGCTTATGTCACGACCCGCCCTCGGGGTCCGTGCCGTGACTACCCCAAGCCCGCCTTCCATAGGCCAGGGGCTGGCGACTAGCACCAAGGCGTAAATCCCGGTAAAAAGGGAAGGCATTGCCTTTGTAAAGTAAACAAACACCTCAGAGTAAGCAAGCGGAAAGTAAACACTAAGCAAAAGCAGAGAACAACTGAAAGTGCGGAAAAGTAAATGGGCCAGTATACAAACCCAAACTGAAAGTAAAGTACAACTCGAAAGGGAAAACAGCAACTGAAAAGTAAAAGCCACTGCACCGAGCTGTCCACTGGAAATCCCACCTGAAGGGTGGGTACAGATAGCTCCACTGCTCCACGGGTCCCGCCGTCCGCTCCGAGCACGTCCCGCCCAGTGGTCCACCTCCAGGTACCGTCCTGCTCTGCAAGACTCAGCTAAGATCAACGCTGTCCGTCATCTGCAACCAACACAACGTAGTGCGGGCAAAGCCCGTGCAGGGGTGAGTATAAGCTACTCAGTAGGGACCCCGAGACCCCTGAAGGTCTCTCAAATCCACAAAGGATAAACCACGAAGACAGGTACAAACACGAAGTAACAACCGACACTGCTTAGGTATATGCCCATACATATACCTAAGTCATCAATTTCAAATACGCTCCAACCTCTGATCCCAAGTACAACTCAGTCCACACAGGAAAGTAAACGTATTCCACACAGGGAAACAAAACGTAATCCACACAGGATTGCAAAACACAATCCACACAGGAAAGAAATAGGTTTCAGCTCACACAGGTATACTTCTTCAAAGGACGATAAAGATGATCTCTGATCCATCTAAGTTGTCGGAACCAAGAAGGATCGATAGGTAACTAACCCCCGCAAAAGACCCACATAGGATCGGGCCCACGTAGGACCTGTAGGCGCTGGTTCACACAGGACCGCTGAGCACAAAGACCCACACAGGATCGGACCCACATAGGATCGGGCCCACACAGGACCTGTAGCACTGATCCATGTAGGATCGCTGAGTGCTGAAGTCCTCGTCGTCGAATCCACACAGGATCTCTGTACTGTCGTCGTCGCAGTCACAGTAGCAGTAGTAGCAGTAGTAGTCACAGAACAGTCGCAGCCAGCACTAGGGTTCCCGCACACAGCAAGCTCGTTCGGAGGGTCCGCTCCACGAGTCGAGAGGCTGATACATCAACTGTCACAAAGTCCAGAGTTGATGTATCCAAAAGTTCCGTATCGTCAACAGGAACTCAACGCAACAGACGGCGCGTCGATCGGATGCCCGGTCTGAGAGTTATTGGCATTTTCGTCCCCGGGGCCCGGTTGGTTTTTAAGGCAAAACCAACCCGACCGTACTCCACCAGCGTCAAAACCTCGAGCGGAGTATGCCAAAAGATCCGTCTCACTAAGAGGAACACAACAAAGCTGACGACACGTCAATCGGACGTCCGTAGCTCAAGATATGAGCGTTTCCGCTCCGAAGGCCCGGTTGGTTTCGTGAACGAACCAACCCGGACGAACTCAAAGTATTCTGAAACCCTGAGTGCGATATACCGAAACGACCGCCTCGATCCAAGGATCGCATTACCGCAGAAGGTTCGTCGATCGGAGGTCTGTGGCTCAAGTTATGGCCAAAAGACCGAAACTGATTCGAAACGGGGGGGTCCGGGTCCGGGCCGACACGGCCCGGCCGGCCGGCCGGCCAACGGCGCGGCGGCGCGGCGGCCTGGCGCCGCACGGAGGCAGCACGCGGGGGGGCAAAGCCCCCCGCTTCTTCAAATGGTGGCGCGGCATAGCCGCGCTGTTTTGTCAATCAACGGCCCCCCTCCTGGGGGCCCGCTTTGAGGAGGATCCGGGGGGCCGCCTGCCCCCCCTCAAGGAAACCGCCCCCCTCATAAATGAGGGGGGGGGGGGGGTTTAAGCTGACAGGGGGAATTTATTTCCCCCGCCATTTGACCTTCCGGTCGGCCAACTGCCGGCCGGTTTTCTCCAATGGGACCGGAAAATCCGGTCCCCTTTCCGGCTTCCGACGCCGGCGGCCCGGCCGCCGGTCTTCTCGTCCCGCCGCGGCCCGGAACCGGCCGCGGTGTTCGTCGTCCGGCGCGGTGCGACGGCACCGCGCCCCTCCACCGCGCCTCCGATTCCTCTTGAAGCGGCACGACGGCGTCACGTTCTTGATGATTCTTCCACGGCGCGGCGCGACGGCGCCGCGCAATATAAACATACAAATATCCGCGTGGTGCGACGGCACCACGCCACCTTGTTTCCACCCGCAAGATAAATCAACAAGAACGATGGAGGGGGTTCGGCCGTGTTCATGCGGTCCGGCCCCCTCACGTTAAAAGATAACACAACTTAAATCCTTACGTTAGTCATGCATGAACCATGAACAAGGATAAATAAATAAACAAAATACAACAACCCCTACCTTGGGTATAGGTTCGAAGATTAGTCAACGTCCCGCGGAAGACAACGTCGCGGAGGTCGGGCGTCGCGGTAGCCGTTCGTCAAATCCGATGACGAAGAGGTACGCCGAAGAGATACGTCGTTGGAGAAACTTCGTATGCCGACGAAGGGAGTTCGAGGAGGAAGCGGCGTTCCCTCTCGTTGACACGGAAGACGAAGAAGAGAGGAGTGGCGTTCTTCGTCGGAGCTTGAGCGTTCTTCGTCAAGTTGAGCGTTCTTCGTCAAAGTTTGAAGAAAAGGAAAAGCTCTCAAAAGCTCTCAAGATGGCTAAAGAGTTCTAACCCAACAAAATAAGCTAAGAGCTTATTTTATTAAGTCAATCCAAACCATTTGAATTTCAAAGGTTTGAATTAAGACAACTCAAGCCATTAATTAACCAACTTGCCATCTTAAATTAAAAGGGGAGTTTAAGGGAGAAGATGAGAGGTTTAGGTTCGTGTGGGTCCCACCAAACTTAATCCTCTCAAGGGAGGTTAAGTGGGTGTGGGTCCCACCCCTAACTCCCTTTGAGAGGAGTTAACCTACAAAAGTAAAATAAAAAGAATTCCACAATTTTTTTATTCAACTTTTTATAATTCTCCCAAAAACTAAATTTCGTTCCGCAACAAACGCAACTTGTGAAAAGGTCTCCTTAAGCGAATATCGGCGCTGCGAGTTCATCGGTGCCCTCGGATTTCAATTCCGAGCACCGGATCAAAAGTTAGGAATTCCCGCTCGTTCGTTCACTGAACGTACCCGAGCCAAACTTCGGAAAATGATTCCGGGCACTCCGGGCCTCGGAATCAGGTGCCGTCTGAAACCACTCTCTTGTAAAATTCTAAAGAAAAATAAGAAAAAATTTCCCTTGAATTTTACGGGTCTTTACATTACTCCCACCTCAGGGATTTACGTCCCCGTAAAGATACATCAAAAACTAGGGAAACAAATGAGGGTACTGAGCACGCATCTGAGCCTCCCGCTCCCATGTGCTCTCCTGGAGATTCCCGTGCTGCCATCTGATGCGCACAAGAGGAATCGATCGCCCACGCAGGACCCGCTCCTGTCGATCCTCTATCTCCACCGGGACCTCCGTAAAATTCGCCCCATCGTCAACGTCAAGCTCCCCATGATCAATGATGTGCGTCTGGTCGTGCACGTATCTCCTCAGCTGAGACACGTGGAAGACGTCGTGCACCCGGTGCAACTGAGGTGGTAGAGCCAGGCGATAAGCCACCTCACCAATCCTGCTGAGGACCTGGAAGGGTCCGATGAAGCGCGGAGATAACTTGCCGCCTCGGCCAAATCTCCGAATACCACGTCGAGGTGAGACCCGCAAGAAGACGTGGTCGCCATCCTCGAACTCCAGTGGCCTCCGTCTCTTGTCAGCGTATGAGTTCTGCCGGCTCTGTGCTGTCCTCATCCGCTCCTGGATGACCTGGACCTTCTCTGTCGTGGCCTGGACCATCTCTGGTCCCACCAGTGCTGACTCTCCAGGGTCTGTCCAGCACAAAGGTGATCTACAAGGTCGGTCGTACAATGCCTCATACGGTGCCATCCCGATGGTGGAGTGGTAGCTGTTGTTGTACGCACACTCCACCAAGGGTAGGTGGTCCTCCCAGCTACGACCAAAGTTGAGGACACATGCGCGGAGCATTTCCTCGAGAGTCTGAATGGTCCTCTCCGTCTGACCATCCGTCTGACGGTGAAAGGCTGTGCTCAGTCGTAGCTGCGTCCCGAACGCCTCCTGTAACCCCTTCCAAAGCCGGGAAGTAAAGCGAGCATCTCGATCGGAGACGATAGATGATGGCACACCGTGGAGCCGCACAATCTCCTGAACGTAGAGACGTCCCAAGCTCTCCACTGAGCCCTGCTCTCTTATGGGTAAGAAGTGTGCCGACTTGGTGAGTCGGTCAACAATCACCCATATGGAGTCGTGACCTCTAGAAGTACGTGTAAGTCCAGTTACGAAGTCCATAGATATTTCGTCCCACTTCCACTCCGGAACCTCCAAGGGCTGTACCAAGCCTGCTGGTACCTGATGCTCTGCCTTCACCTGCTGTAAGGTGAGGCATCGAGAAACGAACTCTGCTACTGCCTTCTTCATGCCCGGCCACCAGTGCTGTCGTCTGAGGTCCTGGTACATCTTTGCCACTCCAGGATGTACCGCCAAAGGAGAAGTGTGAAACTCTCTCAGCAATTCCTCTCACAAAGCGACTGGTACCATGGTACGTCCTCTGAAAAGGATGTCATGCTCTACTCCAAGGAAGAAACCATCAGGTGCCTGTCCCGAGGATATCTGTGCACGCCGTGTCTCACAGTCAGCGTCCCCACGCTGTGCCTCCCTGACTCGCTGTAGTAGTGGAGGAGTGACTGTGAGAGACTGAAGGAAAGCTGCTCCATCTCTATCCACGAAGGATATCTGCAAAGAGGCTAGCTGCTCTGTCGCCTCCTCAAGTAGCTGAATGCCCGTCCTCCTGCTGAGGGCATCGGCTACTACGTTCCCCTTCCCAGGAGTATAGACTATCTCAAAGTCATAGTCCTGGAGGAACTCGAGCCATCGCCGCTGTCTCAGGTTCAGGTCCTTCTGAGAGAAGATATACCTGAGACTCTGATGATCAGAAAAGACTGTAAAGCGCTCGCCCATCAGATAGTGTCGCCATGTCTTCAGAGCGAAGACCACTGCTGCTAACTCCAGGTCATGGGTAGCGTAGTTCTGCTCATGCTGCCTCAACTGACGTGATCCATAGGCGATCACTGCCCGCTCCTGCATCAGAACACATCCGAGTCTGGTCCCTGATGCATCGCAGTAGACTACGTACCCTACTCCCTCCTCGGGCAACCTCAAGATAGGTGCGCTAGTCAATCTCTGTCTCAGCTCCTGGAAGCTCTGCTGACATCTGTCTGACCACAAGAAGGGTTTTCCCTTTCTTCGTCAAAGCTGAGAGTGATGCCGCAACTCTAGAGAAGTCTGGCACGAATCTCCGATAGTATCCAGCTAGTCCTAAGAAACTCTGAACCTCAGTCACGCTCCTGGGTGGCTCCCATGCTAACACAACCTCAATCTTCACGGGATCCACTGCAACTCCCGCCTCAGAGATAACGTGTCCCAAGAAGTGGACCTCACGTATCCAGAACTAGCACTTCGAGAGCTTACCATAAAGTTGGTGCTCTCGGAGTGTGTCTAGAATAACTCGCAAGTGATAGGCGTGCTCCTCCTCTGTCGTAGAGTAAATCAGAATGTCGTCGATGAAGACCACGACAAACCAATCGAGGTATGGCTGAAAGATCATGTTCATGAGAGCCATGAGCACTGCTGGAGCATTGGTTACACCGAATGGCATAACCAAGAACTCATAGTGGCCATACCGACATCTGAAGGCCGTCTTCTGCACATCCTCGTCTCTGACTCTGAGCTGATGATAGCCTGACCTGAGTTCTATCTTCGAGAACCACCGTGATCCCTTGAGCTGATCAAAGAGGTCATCAATCATCGGTAGCGGATACTTGTTTCTCACTGTCACCTGATTCAGGCGACGATAGTCAACACAAAGTCGCAAGCTCCCGTCTGCCTTCTTGGGGAACAATATCGGGGAAGCCCAGGGTGAAACACTGGGTCGGATGAACCCCTTGCCCTGCAAGTCCTCCAACTGTACCCGTAGCTCTCGAAGCTCGACGGGGGCCATCCGATATGCTGGAGTGGATATCGGGGATGTCCTGGGGTACAAGTCAATATAAAAGTCTTCCTCTCTACGAGGAGGTAGCCCTGGTACGTCGTCGGGAAAAACGTCCGCAAACTGATCCACCACTGCAGGAAAACCAGGACTCCGCACGTCAACTGCTCCAAGGATGAGGCTAGCCAACTGATGAGTGATGGGCTGTCCTCTCCTCCGCGGAAGTCCATCCTGTGCTGCTAAGGATCCCTTCTCACCGGTGAAGGTGAACCTGCTCCCGTCGGTGCGTACACATCGCACCTTGCGCCTAAAACAGTCAACCTGCGCATGGACCGTAGATAGCCAATCCATGCCCAAGATGACGTCGTAAGGCCTCGACGCTGCTACAAGAAGATCCCAGCCGAAGCTCTTGCCTCCTAGAGTAAGCTCACACTGCCGGCACCAGTGCATAATCGTCGAGTCTGCTCCCGTAGGAGTCTCTAACCGTAAGGATCGAGCCAACGGCTCTGTCGGAATCTCCGAGCTCCGAACAAGGGCAGCGGCTATGAAAGAGTGACTCGCTCCTGTGTCTATAAGAACTGCAGCAAGGGTGGAATAGACATAGATAGTACCTCGAATCATCTCGGGTGCGCCGTGGTTGTAGGCCTCTGCTGCCTGGAGCTGTGCCTGTCTCTGCCCGCCAGCTCCCTGTGGTCGGGGTGGACCTCCTGGTGGTGGTGGTGGCAGAGCCTCAAAGCGTCGCCCACCACCGGCTGCTCGTCCAGCTCCTCTGCCTCGTTCGCCTCCTCCCTGCGGACCACCACGGTCGACCCTCTGTCTCTGCCTCGGTGGTCCCTCAACCATCTGCTGATCCTCGACACGGCGGGTCGGGCAGTCACGAGCCATGTGGCCCTTCCCGCCGCACGAGTAGCACTGTCTGCGTCTCGAAAGACTGGCTCCTCGCTGTGTGCCCCGCACTGCTGAGCCAGTGTCCTGAGGTCGTCTGCCCGAAGGTCTGGTCTGTCTGGACCCCTGAGTCGTCCTTCGACTGCCTGCTGCAGATGACTCTGCCACGTGCCGCCCTGCGGTGGGTCGCTGCCATGGTGTAGACTCAGCAAGGAAGCTCTCGATCAGAAGGGCCCGCTCCAGTACTCCTGTCTGAGTCGGTATGCTGAGGGAGATCAGCGATTCCCTGATCTCGTGTCTCAAACCCTGCTCGAAGGTCCGGGCCCGGAAGAATGGGTCCCGTACCATGTCGGTCGAGTAGCGCGAGAGATCGGTAAATCTCGCCGAGTACTGAGCGACTGTCATGCTGCCCTGCCGCAGCTGAAGAAGCTCCTGGATACGCACCGCACGAAGGGTGGCTGGGACGAACTCCGAGCGGAAGAGGCTCTCAAAGTCCGTCCAAAGTAGAGATGCCTCATCGTGCACCTGGAGCATCAAGCTCCACCATCGTCCTGCTGCTGCGTGTAGTAGGCTCGCATCGAGGATCACCATGAGGTCTGCTGGTGTCCTCACTAGCTTAAACACTCGTACCACTGCCTCCAGCCAGTCCTCTGCTTCCTGGGGATCCGTCTCCCCATGAAACCTGGGTGGTCGCTGGCGCTGAAACTCAGGCAGTGCGCTGAGGCGACGTGCATCGTCAGCGGCTGCTGCTGGAAGCATCGGGGGCTCGGCGGGTAGAGCTACCGCCGGTGCCACTGCTGACAAAGGGCCCTGCACCGAGGCCTCGTCGCTCGGTGGGCTGTCGTCACGCTCGACTCTCGGAACCCTAGCTGGCTGTCGTCGTCGGGCCATCCTGAAAAGAAAACAGGTGCGCCACAGTCAGAACAGTATACCTGGTGAGCTGATATAAGTAATCACAAAGAAAACTTGAAACACACACGCAATCAATGTTTTCGTGCATTAAGTCGGAAATCAGAAGTCAGGGTCCTGGTGTACGGATACGTCGGCCGCCGCACCAACACTGGACTCCCTGGACTGATAACCACACTCAATACGCTAAACATCATTGCTTCACATAGAAAAGATCAGAGTTCGCGGTAGAACCGAACTCCTCTGATACCAATTTGTCACGACCCGCCCTCGGGGTCCGTGTCGTGACTACCCCAAGCCCGCCTTCCATAGGCCAGGGGCTGGCGACTAGCACCAAGGCGTAAATCCCAGTAAAAAGGGAAGGCATTGCCTTTGTAAAGTAAACAAACACCTCAGAGTAAGCAAGCGGAAAGTAAACACTAAGCAAAAGCAGAGTACAACTGAAAGTGCGGAAAAGTAAATGGGCCAGTATACAAACCCAAACTGAAAGTAAAGTACAACTCGAAAGGGAAAACAGCAACTGAAAAGTAAAAGCCGCTGCACCGAGCTGTCCACTGGAAATCCCACCTGAAGGGTGGGTACAGATAGCTCCACTGCTCCACGGGTCCCGCCGTCCGCTCCGAGAACGTCCCGCCCAGTGGTCCACCTCCAGGTACCGTCATGCTCTGCAAGCCTCAGCTAAGATCAACGCTGTCCGTCGTCTGCAACCAACACAACATAGTGCGGGAAAAGCCCGTGCAGGGGTGAGTATAAGCTACTTAGTAGGGACCCCGAGACCCCTGAAGGTCTCTCAAATCCACAAAGGATAAACCACGAAGACAGGTACAAACACGAAGTAACAACCGACACTGCTTAGGTATATGCCCATACATATACCTAAGTCATCAATTTCAAATACGCTCCAACCTCCGAGCCCAAGTACAACTCAGTCCACAAAGGAAAGTAAACGTATTCCACACAGGGAAACAAAACGTAATCCACACAGGATTGCACAACACAATCCACACAGGAAAGCAATAGGTTTCAGCTCACACAGGTATACTTCTTCAAAGGACGATAAAGATGATCTTTGATCCATCTAATTCGTCGGAACCACGAAGGATCGATAGGTAACTAACCCCCGCAAAAGACCCACACAGGATCGGGCCCACGTAGGACCTGTAGGTGCTGGTTCACACAGGACCGCTGAGCGCAAAGACCCACACAGGATCGGACCCACACAGGATCGGGCCCACACAGGACCTGTAGCACTGATCCACGTAGGATCGCTGAGTGCTGAAGTCGTCGTCGTCGAATCCACACAGGATCTCTGTACTATCGTCGTCGCAGTCACAGTAGCAGTAGTAGCAGTAGTAGTCACAGAACAGTCGCAGCCAGCACTAGGGTTCCCGCACACAGCAAGCTCGTTCGGAGGGTCCGCTCCACGAGTCGAGAGGCTGATACATCAACTGTCACAAAGTCCAGAGTTGATGTATCCAAAAGTTCCGTATCGTCAACAGGAACTCAACGCAACAGACGGCGCGTCGATCGGACGCCCGGTCTGAGAGTTATTGGCATTTTCGTCCCCGGGGCCCGGTTGGTTTTTAAGGCAAAACCAACCCGACCGTACTCCACCAGCGTCCAAACCTCGAGCGGAATATGCCAAAAGATCCGTCTCACTAAGAGGAACACAACAAAGCTGACGGAACGTCAATCGGACGTCCGTAGCTCAAGATATGAGCGTTTCCACTCCGAAGGCCCGGTTGGTTTCGTGAACGAACCAACTCGGCGGAACACAAAGTATTCCGAAAGCCTGAATGCGATATACCAAAACGACCATCTCGATCCAAGGATCGCGTTGCCGCAGACGGTTCGTCGATCGGAGGTCCGTGGCTCAAGTTATGGCCAAAAGACCGAAACTGATTCGAAACGGGGGGGTCCGGGTCCGGGCCGACCCGGCCCGGCCGGAGGCGCGACGGCGCGGCGGCCTGGCGCCGCACGGAGGCAGCACGCGGGGGGGCAAAGCCCCCCGCTTCTTCAAATGGCGGCGCGGCATAGCCGCGCCATTTTGTCAATCAACGGCCCCCCTCCTGGGGGCCCGCTTTGAAGAGGATCCGGGGGGCCGCCTGCCCCCCCTCAAAGAAACTGCCCCCCTCATAAATGAGGGGGGGGGGGGGTTTAAGCTGACAGGGGGAATTTATTTCCCCCGCCATTTGACCTTCCGGTCGGCCAACTGCCGGCCGGTTTTCTCCAATGGGACCGGAAAATCCGGTCCCCTTTCCGGCTTCCGACGCCGGCGGCCCGGCCGCCGGTCTTCTCGTCCCGCCGCGGCCCGGAACCGGCCGCGGTGTTCATCGTCCGGCGCGGTGCGACGGCACCGCGCCCCTCCACCGCGCCTCCGATTCCTCTTGAAGCGGCACGACGGCGTCACGTTCTTGATGATTCTTCCACGGCGCGGCGCGACGGCGCCGCGCAATATAAACATACAAATATCCGCGTGGTGCGACGGCACCACGCCACCTTGTTTCCACCCGCAAGATAAATCAACAAGAACGATGGAGGGGGTTCGGCCGTGTTCATGCGGTCCGGCCCCCTCACGTTAAAAGATAACACAACTTAAATCCTTACGTTAGTCATGCATGAACCATGAACAAGGATAAATAAATAAACAAAATACAACAACCCCTACCTTGGGTATAGGTTCGAAGATTAGTCAACGTCCCGTGGAAGACAACGTCGCGGAGGTCGGGCGTCGCGGTAGCCGTTCGTCAAATCCGATGACGAAGAGGTACGCCGAAGAGATACGTCGTTGGAGAAACTTCGTATGCCGACGAAGGGAGTCCGAGGAGGAAGCGGCGTTCCCTCTCGTTGACACGGAAGACGAAGAAGAGAGGAGTGGCGTTCTTCGTCGGAGCTTGAGCGTTCTTCGTCAAGTTGAGCGTTCTTCGTCAAAGTTTGAAGAAAAGGAAAAGCTCTCAAAATATCTCAAGATGGCTAAAGAGTTCTAACCCAACAAAATAAGCTAAGAGCTTATTTTATTAAGGCAATCCAAACCATTTTAATTTCAAAGGTTTGAATTAAGACAACTCAAGCCATTAATTAACCAACTTGCCATCTTAAATTAAAAGGGGAGTTTAAGGGAGAAGATGAAAGGTTTAGGTTCGTGTGGGTCCCACCAAACTTAATCCTCTCAAGGGAGGTTAAGTGGGTGTGGGTCCCACCCCTAACTCCCTTTGAGAGGAGTTAACCTACAAAAGTAAAATAAAAAGAATTCCACAATTTTTTTATTCAACTTTTTATAATTCTCCCAAAAACTAACTTTCGTCCCGCAACAAACGCAACTTCCGAAAAGGTCTCCTTAAGCGAATATCGGCGCTGCGAGTTCATCGGTGCCCTCAGATTTCAATTCCGAGCACCGGATCAAAAGTTAGGAATTCCCACTTGTTCGTTCACTGAACGTACCCGAGCCAAACTTCAGAAAATGATTCCAGGCACTCCGGGCCTCGGAATCAGGTGCCGTCTGAAACCGCGCTCTTGTAAAATTCTAAAGAAAATTAAGAAAAAATTTCCCTTGAATTTTACGGGTCTTTACAGCTTAATCATATCAGATGGATACCACCGATAACATCGTGCCTCAAATTAAATGTTGATGGAGCCGCATCAAGTGCTCTGGGTCCAGCTGGATGCGGAGGAGTATTCCACATGTTTCTTGGGTTCGTTAAGGGTTGATTTTATCATTATATTGGCCTTGGCACTACTTTTGAAGCTGAACTGTGGGCCATGATTCATGCGATAAGGTATGCTGTCCAATTTAACTATAAATGGATCTGGATTGAATCTGACTCAATGACTGTTGTTTTTGCTCTGACCACTAGAACGCAGAATGTGTCATGGCGTGTGCTGCCTTAGTGGGTTGACTGTATCTTCCAAATCAATCAATTATAGATGGTTGTCTCTCATGTGTACCAAGAGGCTAATTAGGTTGTGGATTCAGTTTCCAAAAAGGTTATTCTTGACCTTGATATGATTTGGTCTTTCACGGCCCTGAATTATTGTGCTCCGATGGTGGAGGCAGATCGATGTGGTGTCTTGCACACTCGCTTATGTAATAACCCCTTGTATACCTGACTCCTTTTTTATTTTATATTATTTTTGTGGACCTGCTCATGTCGGACCCTGATCTTCTTGCTATATGGTTTAAAACATAGTATAATAAGTATATCATAGTTGTGTGATGATGGATTAAATGTTATTTTTGAAAATGAAAAAGTACAATTTTGAAAAATAAATCTATTTTATTTCCACAAATAGAAAATAAAATGTTTATAAAATTTATTTCTATGATCTAAAAAAAGAACATGTTTAGTTCTTAAATGATGTATAAGTTGATGAAATCTTGTGGCATAGAAGGCTTGGTCGTAAAAAATTTAGACTTCTTCAAAAACTGCCAAAACATGAATAGGTTCTGTAATCGCTAAAATTAGATAAAATTACTTTATGTGTGATTCATGTTTATAGGGTATGTATCACAAATAAAGCTTTTAAATCTGTAAATTATGTCAATACTTATAGTTGTTTAGAACTAATACATCATGACTTGTTCGTACCTATACAACATATTAGTTGTTTTGGTAAGATGTATGTGTTTGCAATTATTGATGGTATGCACCATACCTTAAGGAATCCTTCCAACCTACCATGAGACTGAAAGTTACCATACTATGAATATTATTCAAATATCTACCATGATAGTAGCATACATATTTTCATGATAAGGTAAGTGTTCTTACCGTGAAATATTACCTTGAAAAAAGCTTAATGAATCAGTATATTTTCAACCCACCATGGGAAAGAGAACTTACCGTGAGTATTTTCTAATGACCATATATATTTTTTAAAGGTGATTGTGATTTCATGGTAATTATTACTACTGTGAGGCACAGAACCAATATACCAATTTTGAGGCTTTTTCCTCACATGATTAGTTCAACTATTATGTTATTTTATAGAAAAATTATAATTTTACAACACTCTGTTTTAGTTTTATTTTTTATAAAATTTATATGAGAATTTTTTTATTTTTTTTAAACTATTTTATTGATTTATAAATTTAATATATATCATAATCACCTTTATAATGATTTATTGAATATAAAATATGGTGTAAATTCTTTTGAAAATAATAATTATCATATTATTAATTTTATGCATTGTTTTCTATAATATTTGAATTATTCTTTTATTGTATGTTTAGGAGATAAATTTTATTAATTTTAATTATATTAAATACTATCATTTAATTTAATCAATATATTTGATTTTTTTAATAAGTTCCTTTTGTAAATATAATAATGCACAGACTCTTCATTAATGAGTGCCACATTTTCAAATTACAGGTGATGGAAATATTTTGTTTTTGTTATTTTCTAATAAGTGGAATGAAGTGATTGGATATTTTGATACTCTGGAGAATATCTTTAAATTAATGATGATATGGGGTTAATAAGGTAGATATGTGATTAGGGAATATAAAACCACTATATATAGATCATTCTAAATTACTTTTTCAAAAACACAATTGTGTAACACAATTCTTACTGCCCTCATACGATCAAGAAACTTCTATAATTTTTATTCCTTTGATATGATCATTGAATAACTTCAATTTTTTACCTTATTTCATTGAAGTGATAAACATTCATCATTCTTCATCATCTTATACATATTTTTATCATCTATTGGTTTTATTTGTATTCTTTTTTTTCTTTATTTCATTCTTTTCTTTATCTTTTATTATTATATCCCTGCCTTGTTTATAGTTTTCCCCATAAAAATCATGTCTTTATTGTTTTGGTTATTCCACCACATAAAAGGAAGTCTCAGTTGTGACTCCTAATCAAAAGTTAGGTCTTAAACTAGGTTAAAGTCTCTTGAAAAAGTCTTAGTTTTGCCTAGGGGTATTTGTAAATAGAAGCGTCTGTAACAGGTTCTCACACCTCTAAAAGTGAGTTTCTTAATGGGTACCGATTTTCTTATGGATTAGATAAGGTTGAGAAGTGAACTAGGATCTTGGTGACCGAAACCAATATAAATCTTTAATTTCAATCTTTTTATTTCTGCTAAATTTCATATCTTGAACATATATCTCACTATAAAATATTTAATTAATAAAAATATAATTGTTTTATATTATTTTTTGAAAATGAACATTCAAACACTATATTTTTAATTTCCATCACTTATGGTATAACAATTAGCCTTGTAGTTAGTTAGTTTATTATTATAGGATCCTCATACATCTTAATCAGGGATCATAACTTAAGGGTGTTCTTGTACCTCAACTCATGCCAATGGGACAAATAATCCATTAGAGAAAATCTTGACAATAAGGTTTTCATTATATTTTTCATCATAAATCAAATTTTAGGGAGTCATAATCCGAGTTTTCTGTTCTTATTAGTCAACTAACAAACCAAGATTACATGTGCTTCAATAAATCAAACAAACATGGTAAAATCATTTATTACAAAACAATACATCATTCACAATTCAATTTCATAGTTTTTAGGTTTCAAAATTTCTTTTTAATTCCAAAACCAAATCAAAATTTTAATCAATTTAACATACTTTAAGAATAAAATATAAATTAATCCATTTTATCAAGACAAATAATCAAAACATTTTATCAAATAATTTCTCAATTATGAAAACCTTTCATCAAATTCCACCAGGTTCATCAAAACCTTTGAAAAAGGGTTTTTATTTAGAGAATCACTATTTTTCTTAAAAAATAATCATGGATCATAAATCAATTGAAAAATCAAATCAATCAATCAATCAATCAGGGTTTCATATGAATTTAAAATACATATGGAACCACTTACCTTTAATCACATGATCAAACAATCAAATAAATAATGATAATGGGAAAATAAAACATATAATGAAGGTGAATAAGATTTAATATAAATATTTGTAATCATAATTCCTAAAAAATAAATTCTAGATCCTTCAATATCATAATGATCCACCAATATAAAAGGATAGAAGACAAAATAAAGGATTTTAAACCATAGAGAGATCTATTATAGGAGAGGAATCAAATTCTTCTACCAGATCTTTGATCTAAGAATGATTGAGGTTGGAGGATCCAAAACATCTAATAAGAACATTCTGGAGCCAAAAAGTTATGCGAGGCTTGAGAAAAGTGAATCTAGAATTTAAAACGGCTTGGGACATTTAATTCTGTAAAAACAAAAGCCACGCCCCAACCCCCCATAGCCATGATGCTATTATGTAAGAATTTCCTAGACCATACTGTTACCCCCATTGGATATGCCATAACCCCTCCTGGTCAACTAGCCTTCATAATCCATGGGGGATCATATAAGAAGGTGATGAAACACTGGATCAGAGAAGAGCGGGATGTATCAAACGCAACTCCTTCCGTCAATCATTGGAGATCACATTCTTCTATGATTTGCAATCCAATATTCTGGTAGTACTCATAAAACTATGGATTATGCTCTTTTTTGATTAAATTGATTAAGAAGATTGATTTATTTCTTTGATCTGTGCCAATTGTAGACTAAGAATTCACCAATGTATTGGAATTTTTAATTGGTTACTATTATTTTCTAACCCAAATATACCTGTTATTGATCTTTGTCTAAGAATGATTGGACAATAATTGTTAAAAATTTATTCTAGTTCCTTTATCCCCCAATTGATTTAATTTCTTCATTGGTTAGACCCCATGGTCTCAGTTCGACATTGCAGGGCGGTACTGAGCTCGATCGGACCCCCAAAATCATGAAGAAATGACATGTGAGGGATGGATCAATGAATCAAGGATAGATCTATGTTTTTTGGGGATGTATATGATCTTTTTTAATATTAGATATCGAATGATAGTCATTGGAATGAATTGGGATGTGTGTTGCATACAAGAGAACCCCTATGGGTTAACAAAATTGATTTTTAGACACCGGATGGCCAAAACAATAGATTAAGACTAGATCCACTAATATTGTCCAAAAATGAGGCAAGATCTATATAAGAATGGATATATTCAAATAATGGATCACATATATGAAATTATGGAAAAATCATGACCACACACCGTGTAGTTCAAAGAACACACAACGTGTCCGGCCCTAGATACATCAGCTAGGGTTTTAGAAATAAATAAGAATGGCATGATGTTTAGACCTCTTAAATTCTATGTAACTCATCCATGAGTGGACGATCCATGTGGATGAGCACACGGGAAGGACCCCATGTGGGAGTACATGTCCAAGAACATAGTTATGTACCGAACTAAATGGATATGGGGTAAAGTACACATACATGGGGTAAAATATATGGACAGAGCTGAGAAATCGGGAGAGACCCTGAGTGGAATTAGAACTATATTTATATCCTCTACATTCCATGTATACCTACACACTTGGAGATCTGTGTATCCCTAGGTACATGACCAGGTGGAGGATTGGTATCACACACCATGTGGATCCCCTCTTACATTGTGTACCCCTTGGTTTCTTTTGAGGAATCTTCAATCTTTTGTATCTATTTTGTTTGAAATTGGATTTTTGCCTACGAATAGCCTATCCAAAGAGTTTTTTCCACATAAAACTCGATGATTCCCTTAGTTTTGGTTTTTCATATACTATATGAGATGTTAGAGGCATGAATCTCCTTGAGTTGATTCCTGATGATGGCAGTGATCAAGAAAGATCACCAGAGGCTTCCAATAGAGTGAACCCCCTATCATATTGGGAATGATTTTCCTACCTTACCAAGTGGAACACACCTATTAGATAGGTTGTGGGTACTTGATGAATAGTATGGAACACCCTTGTGACACTTGGGTGTGGGTCCTTGACCTTTAGAGTGTAACCCCCATAAACATGGGTGCGGGTACTATAACTTATCGAGTGGAATCCCCATATCAGATAGGGTGTGGGTCCTTGATGACTGGAGTGTAACCCACCTATCACACCAGATCATGCTCCCTCAACCTATAGAGTGGAACCCCCATCATCTTTTGAACATGTCCTCTTTCCTTTAAGTGGAAGCCCTTATTAGAAGGGTGCGAGTTGTCATGACAGTAGGGCGGAATTCCCTATTAGCTTTGGTGTGGGTGTCTTATAGATACATACAAAGTGGAAAACCCCTGACGAACTAAGGTGTGGTTCCTCCACTTGGATTTTTCCCCCCTAGGCTATGTGGCATAGTTGTGAGGTGTGGGCTTTCACACAGTTAATTGGAGTAGGTTCATGAGATACTGGGTATTGTTGATGGACTTTTGAAACTATTGAAGACTATTTTCCATGGCCGAGCTATGAGGTGGAGATCACCTTAGTATCTCATTTGGGATTATTTTGAATCCGCAAAGACAGATACACACAAACACACACACATGTACACTCATATATGTATCCATACATTTGTATTTTTTTACTCACCGTCCATGGGATGCGAAGATGCATGGAGTATTCCATTTGATTTATGTGTTTTTATTCTCATGGTTGGATGAGTTTACTCTACTATTGTGGGTGGAAAATACTCTACATGTAGTTCATCTACACAAAATGTTGAGCCCCTTGTTTTTGGATGAGGTTACTCTCACTCAGAGTTTGGGTTGATCTATTCTCTTTCACTACTTTCTATATCATTTTCATTATCTACAATCATTCTATTCATGTTCTATCTATTAATACTCACATATTTATCTTTTAGTGTGTCATAATGGGTATGTATATAATCACCCTTGTATAGGCTTTTCCCATACCTATTGTGTCTAATATAGATGATAGATTGGTCGACGGTGACTACAGAAGAGGTTTGGGATACCTATTACTTTGGACCGCGTATGATGGTTGTAGTTTGGAGATCATGAGGTGAGATCTCTTAGTGTTTTACATTCTAGATTTTTAGTTTGGGACATATTTCAAGTTGGGAATGTATTTTCCCCCTTTACTTTTCAAATTAAACTACTATACTCTTTGACAGTCTCGAGTTTTTACATGCATGGTTGTTTCCCTAGTATTTTGAATCATTTTCAATTATTCCTCTGTAATTATGCATTGATATGGATATGTGTGTGCATAGTGGTACTTAAGAAAATGTATCCCAATTTTAGTTATGCCTTTGGAATTGGTCTCCAGCCCTTGTCCCATGAATGTGGGCATCACTAGTAGAATACTAACCTATACCAATGGTTTGGAACCGTTGGTATAGGCCTCCAAACCGTTGGTATAGCCTATACCAACGGTTTGGAGAACCGTTGCGAAGTAAGCCGTTGGGATAGGTCTATACCAACGGTTTTCCCAAAACCGTTGGTATAGACCTATCCCAACGGTTTACAAAACCGTTGGTATAAGTAATATGAAAATCTATTCCAACGGATATAAAACCGTTGGTAAATGTATTTCAAAAAAAAACATGTGCTGGGATTTGATCCCACGACCCCTTGTTTATAATCGAACGACTTAACCACTAGGCTAACATCACTTTTGTAAACATAATTTCATAAATATATATATGTATTATCATAATTATTTAAAATTTAGATTTATATAATGTTCTCGGGTAGCAGACCTGGAAGAAATGAAATAATCTATCCCAACGGTTCTCAAAACCGTTGGGATAGACCTATCCCAACGGTTCTCAAAACTGTTGGGATAGGTGGAAATTTCCAGGGGGTGAATGTTGGTTTTGGGGCTGATTTTTCCCAACGGTTCTCTCAAACCGTTGGGAAAGGGGGGGTCTTTCCCAACGGTTTGGGAGAACCGTTGGGAAAGGGGCCTCAAAACACCCCTTTCCCAACGGTTCTCCCAAACCGTTGGGAAAGGGGGGGTCTTTCCCAACGGTTCTCCTAAACCGTTGGGAAAGGGGGGGGTCTTTCCCAACGGTTTGGGAGAACCGTTGGGAAAGGGTGTATATAAGTGTTGGGAAAGATCTGATTTCCAGTAGTGCATGGGGTAGTCGTGGCTTGAGCCCCGGCTTGGGTCGGGTCATGATATATTGGTATCAAAGGTGGTTCGATCCATGATGATGTGTTTGGAGTAGTCCCCTTATGAGGATTTGGGTGGGATAAGGGAAACAATGTTAATGTGTCTTGAGTGTGGCTCTCAAGCAATGGAATCTAGTGATGTTATAGGTGAGCAACTTATCCATTCACCATGACCTTGACTACCTTTTTGTCGACTCGGCATGCCGAGACATTGCTTGCAGGGATCAATAGTACATGCATCGTATAAGATCGAGACTTTGATTTTCCTTATTGAGTCAATTACCCATTCTTTATATATATATATATATATATATATATTCTCATCTGACTATGGTATGTCTTGATTAAATTTTACGATTCCTTCATGAATACAGCCATCAAGGATTCCATTTCTTAATCATGATGTTGATCTGATGAGCAACAAGGCCTTAGTTCAGGGTATATCTCATGATCTTCTTCCAATGGGATGGTAATTAGCATAATCTCCACCTATCGAGTAGCAGATCATCCCAACAGAGCATTCTAGGGAATTATGAATTCTTACCACACTCCAAGAGTTCTAGTGCTAGAGGAGACTGAGGTTCTATGATGAGACAGATCCTTAGGTAGTGGAGGGTTGGATATATTTGATGGTTTGAGTCTTCAAGAACATATGGAAAACAACATATCAGGTTTTTGCTCTAGAAGCCAGCCTTTTCCATGGATTAGCTGGACACAGGTAGATTCATGTTACCCAGATGCATGATGAGTTGACACTCTCATGGGCTGACTTCCGATAGCTATTTTGTGAGGAGTTATACCCTTTATGATTGTGCTGTATTAATATTCGGAATCTTTTTGAGTTTTAATAAGGAGGGATGGTAGTGTTTGAGTACTCTTTGAGGTTCATAGACCTTACATGATACTCCCTTAACATAATCAGGGATGGATACTTCTCAGAAAAGATATTTGAGCATGGACTCTGTAGAGATATTCAAGCCAACATTGTACACTTTTTCATCCCCACCTATCCTGGGGTGTTAGAGATGACACTAGTGATAAATATATTCATGTAAAATGGAAGATAGGTATTGAGTGTCATAGGGTTGAGTCATCTACAGTGGATAGTAGACATCAGATGACATGATATCAATGTAGGATACCTCCTTGTGATATGAATCAGTTACCTGGTCAGGGGAAGTATAGAGGACCAAGACAACCTAGATAGAGGTGGTGCTTGTCTTGTGATGGGATAGGTCACATAGAAAGAGACTGCCCGACTAGACATTCCGAGGGGCACAAGTAGATAGCTGAAGGAATACCATGACAGAGTCAATGTCATAACCAAGGATCTCCCAGGCGAGGGAAGGGTGTTCCCCATGGAGGTAGAGCTAGTAGAGGAGTAGGAGGAGCTCTGGGTGGTGGATGATGATATGAGATCCTTCTAGCACCACCACCACCACCAGGTGTCCTACTTTAGTCTTCGAGAGCTGTTGGCCTAGGCTGCCGACAACTACTTGCTCTGGAAGCTTACAACCCCTCAACACACAAGATGATTAAAGGTACAATATTTATATATTCTACCCGTTATTCAGAATATGTAGACACAGGTTCCAATAATTCATTAATCTCTATAATCTTGGTGTGATAGATGGATATCCTAGCTACTATCCCATTAGCTTTGTCTTTAGGTTCCTATTTGTAACACCTCTTCCATATCTTTTATCTTCATGTACTGTGAGCTATCTATTAGTGAAGAGAGGTTCACATGGGACATTTTGTTCATCATGATGGACCCTTATGAAATCATATTGTGTATGGATTGGTTATCCATGGTCTGAGATAAGATTTAATATCATTATTGATGAGTCATATGCCTACACACTGATGGGAATAGATTCTCCTTTGTAGAAAAATGATATCTCATGGTATGGTGAACAAGTTTTGTGAGTTAGAAGCTTCATCCCATCACCCATCAGTTGTAGAGTATATCCTTTATTGTAGAGGAATCTTTAGGCATATAAATTACTTCAATTGTGGAGGATTATATAGAAATCTTACCTAAGGATGTTCTAGGACTACCTCCAAGTCAGTATATGGGGTTTTATATTGAGTTTCATCCCAGGACTACACCAATCTATTTTTTGGAATATTGGATGGATCCTATATAGATTCGGGAGATATGGTCATAGTTAGAGGATTTTCATGATAAGGGGGTTTTCATGCCCTGTGTTTCCCCCTAGGTAGCTCTGGTTTTGTTCATGAATAAAGCCGACGAGAACTTATGACTTTGCATAGATTATCGTCACATGAACCCAGACATGATAAAGAACAAGTCCCCCTTGCTGAGGATTGATGACCTCTTTGATTAGTTTCAATCCGTGAAATGGTTCTCGAAGATTGATCTTTGGTATGGATACCACCATTTGATGGTTTGTGAGGCTAATATTCCAAATTCATAATTATGATACCTCTATGAACACTATGAGTTCCTGGTGATTCCTTTTGGTGTAAAAAATTCCCCCATTGTGTTTATAGAATGGATGAACAATGTTTTCTAGCTGTACATGGACCATTTTCTAGTCATCTTTATTGATGACATGCTCATCTACTCTACATCATATGAGGAGCATGAAGATCACTTGAGGATGGTTCTAAATTTTCTTCGATAGCACCAGTTTTTTGAGAAAATATCAAAGTGATAGTTTTGGATTCATGACATTCACCTTTTAGGGAATGTAATTTATGAGCCTAGTTTATCTATGGAACCAGTGAAGATCAACAAAGTACATACTTGGGATCCACCCAAGAGCATGTTATAGGTGCATATATTGCTTGGCTTGAAAGGTTAATACAAGTTGTTTGTAGAAGACTTCACCATGATTACAACCCATTTTGATGATCTAACGTGGAAAGGGAATCCATTTACTTGGAATGAGTAGTAATAGAGGGCCTTAAAGGAGTTTAGGCCAAGGCTAATGAGTGATCCTAAGTTGAGACTACAAGAGGACGGTGTGATGTATGTAGTTTATTGCAATGCCTCAGGATCTGGGCTTAGTTGAATGATGAAGAAGTGAAGGATGTTATCATATACGGGTTGAGGAAGTTGAGACCACATGAGAAAAAAAATATGACTCATGACCTAGAGTTATAAGAGGTTGTCTTCACCCTATGGATATGGAGGCAATATATTTTATGAGAAAAATTTATGGTTTACTTAGACCATTAGTGTAAGAACACGATTCTTATTCTTGAGGTATGAGTTTATTCTTTTCATCTTCCTTAAGTGTTTTTGAGAAAAAAAATGGGAAATTTTTAAAAAATACCAAATTTATGGGTACACGCCGTGTACTTTTGAACACATGCTATGTACTTTGGCAGTGTGGGATGAGAATATAGGGCATGTAGTCTTGGGTGTAAAAACTAATTACACACCATGTACTTTTGTATACACGCCATGTACTTTGGCTGTGTGGGATGAGAATACAGGGTGTGAAGGATTGTCAGAGATTAAGGGTGTAAAAACTAACTACACGTCGTGTACTTAGTAATACACTCCGTGTAATCAGTCGGCAGATGAACAGTGATGCGGTGGAAAGTAGCCGGCATAGGAATAGTTAAAAAGGATAGTACACAATGTGTCCTTGAGAAGAACATGCAGTGTAGTAATGTTTTTTCATTAAAAATAGGCATTAGCCTCATCATTCGACAAAGGAGGCAGAGGGCTCACTAGGAGAAGTGTGAGAGGAGGCCGAGACTTAGAGGAGCTCCTGATCTCTCACTGGGACTAGGATTCTTCCACCGTCAATCTAGTTTGAACCATACGAGTAGGGTCTTACCTCTTATTGAATCTTTACATCAAATTATTTCCCTGAGGGAAGTTATTTATGTTTGAACAGGTAATCATTTATCTCAAATCAACATCCTTCTTGGTTGTTTTTTTGAGGTGACTTTGACATATATTGTTCAGAGAAGATCGAGGCAGGTGGTATTCTATTTAATTCCAACTGCCAAGTTGATTTTGTGTACTGTTGTGCCACGCGCCCATGTTCAGGGTGTTTTATGGTTGAGACTTTGGCTATTTAGATATCTAGAATTGCATAGGAAATATAATGAATAAGTATAAACTACTTTTTGAGATCGTTACTTTGATCTAGGGCCACCCCTAGGGTGAGTTTTCCTTGTTTATCCGTTTGGCCAGAATACCCGTGGGTATGCTGTGATTATATCATGTATTGAGTTTTATAGAGAGTAAAAATATATAAATTTATTGCTTATACGTTGGGCTTGGACCGATTGCATACTTTTCCTATGGAATGCCTAAGGGTGGTGTTTTATTTAGCCTGAGGGAAAGGTTCTGTTTAGTCTAAGGGAAATTTTTGTTAGCCTGTGGGCAAGGTATTTTTTAGCATGAGAGAAACATTTTTTTTAGCCTGAGGGAGAGATTATGTTTATCCTGAGGGAAAGGTTTTGTTTAGCCAGAGGGTAGGGTTTAGTTTAGCCTGAGGGAAAGGTTTTGTTTAGCCCGAGGACAATGTTTGTTTTAGCCTAAGAGTAAGGACTTGCTTGTCTGAGGAAAATGTTTACATTTAATATTCACTGTAGTGATTTCCTATGTTGTACCTTCCAAGATAAAGCATAGGTTTGATATTATTATTATCTTTTACTTGTTAGAGATCCTGTTGTGGTTTCTGCTATGGCACTGGTATAAGAGATTGTTGGTCAATGTTGAGTCTCAGAAAACTCAGAATTCAATTACATTGAATTGTTAAATAATTTTGATAACAGAAATATAACTGTTAGGAATGGTTACTTATGAGTAATTACTTGTTTACTACATTTCATTATTGCACGCTGTTGTTGCACATTTTCACTGACAATTGGGCACATGCCTTTGGTGGTTGCCTACTGAGATTTATTTCTCACACCCTGTTTGGGTCATGTCTTGGGCTCAAGAAGATTATATTGCTGCAGGTGTTGATAAGGCCAATGGTCCCTACATAGGTACATGATTGTTGTAGAGGAGTAGAAGAGCATGGGACCGATCTTAGGCTTGCGATGCAGCTACGTTCCTGTTGTATTGCTTTGGTTTTCTTTTGCTGTACTTTGTGCTTTGTACTGTACTGTATTAGATTGCAGTGTATCCTTTTTTGGTTGCATTCTTAGAATTAAAGAAATGTTCCATCGTCATATATAAGACTATTGGTTATCTTTTAATTCAGTCCCGTTGTCCATTTTAGGTCTATATTTTTTACTGCTTCCACTTTTATATGTTTATTTTTATTTTTCCGCTACACAACACTTTAAAAAATTAGGTCATAGTTTCCGAACTATCAGTCCTAGGCCCTCACTGCTAGTCGGCAGCCTATGGCGTTTGGGGGAATGCACTTGAGGTCATGTGACCAACTGGGTTTGTGGCAACCGTTGTGTGGCACCCGGATACAGAACGTTATAAAGTGGTATTAGAGGAGTTTTTTTCCCTGAGTTATTTTATTATTTGGGGACAATGGAAAGAGATAGATGGTTAAGGGATTTAGTAATAAAGTGTGACCGGGAGTAGCTACCCTGTGTATAGTTAAAGGTCATATTACCTCAGATGAAATTGTGATTTTCTATTTATGATTATTACAATTGGTTAGATTTCACTGTTGGGTAACGAACTTCTGGTGTGCTATTTATATTTTTATATAATTGGGTTTTATTTAACTGCAACCTAATGCGATGAGGGTATGCCAAATCATGCATCATTTCAGCACATGTTATAATCACATGTCATGCATAGTTTCAATGACATGTAGGTGCATTTGAAATTTCATGTTGTTGTGATAGATTTTGTGCTAGTAAATACATGTTTTTATGATAGGTACCTTGTTAGACACACCTACTATTGATAGGGTATTGTTTATATAAGGTTTTGTTTGAATGAACGCCAAACTTTGGTTCTTGAGGTATTATGGGCCCTCATTGACCAGAATTTGGTGGATCATTGACTTGTTTACCATGTGTATAACTTGTATAATATGCTAATCTTTGATTCGTGGAGAGTATGGGCCCTCATGGATCGGAATTTGGCACTTTGGTGTTCTTTTCAGTGTTTTTAGGGTCTCAAGAGTAGTTTCTAAGGCTTACTATCCGGAAAAACCTAGAATACACACTATGTAGTTTTGACTAAATTCCATGTGTTCTTATGTTTGGGAAGAAACTATTTTTCTTAAGTACATGTCGTGTAGTCTCTAACCGTGTCATAGGACCTGTGGGAAGAGACATGGGATAAGGAAGTTCTTATGGGAACACGGTGTGTACCGGTTGTGCACGCCGTGTAGGGTTGACCTTGTGTCCGCCCATGTGACTAAAAATACAGATGAAAAAATGTTAGGTGATACATGATATGTCAATTATAAAAACGCCGTGTGTTGTAATATTGGAATCCGGCCATGTAACTAACAACACGGGTCGGTGTTACCTTTCTTGTACATGATGTGTACTTGAGGGACATGCCGTGTAGTCTTGACCGGTAAGCGGCCGTGTGGACTTGGTCGTGTGGCTGGGAAAAAAGGGTGGTGTACACGCTGTGTGCGGGTGTAACACACCATGTACCTATGGTTGAGACACACCCAGGCTGGCATCAAAACACGACCATATAAGGGATTAAGGTTACATGTCGTGTAGACCTTATACACACTGTGTAGTCTCTTTTTGAATGTTCGTATTGATATTTCTCCTTTTTGTTGGCACTCTTAACCAGAAAAAAGAAACCTTGAAAATAAATTAAACTAAGGTGAGTGTTTGACCTTGTAGAGTCATGCCGCCAAGATGACCACATGTTGTTTTCCAAGAGAGTGGCGACGATTATACTCTAGAGGTGGTAGGCCATGGGATACCGATGGATCCTCCAGCAGTGCCAGATACGGCGCCTGCCGTTATACCGGATGCTGGTGCCAATGCACAGTCCCATGAAGGCTTCATGTGGTACATGCAGACCTTCCAGAGAGCACCTCCAGTTGCCTCATCTATGGAAGAGCTGACACATATATTCCAGCCACAGCATCCGACTACGTTTTTAGGGGATGGCGGACCACAGGCTACAGAGTCATAGTTGGATTCTATACAGACTATCTTTGAGCATCTGGAGATGCCTCTTGGGAGGAGGGTCAAGCTCACTACTTACATGTTGCGTGATTTTTACAATAGATGGTGGGATGTTACCACCAAGACAGAGCATCACTGATACATGGCGTGGTAATATTTTCAGGTAGTCTTCTATGACATTTTCTTTCTAGAGAATCTAATGGCATATCGAGCTCGAGAGTTCATGAATCTGCAGTTGGGAACCATGTCAATGATGGACTATTCTTCCCGCTTCACCAAGCTACTATGTTTTGCACCTATTCTGGTGGGTGATGAGACGTTGAGGGCTAGATGCTTTGAGGATGGTCTTTGATATGACATGCAAGTGTTGGTGAATGTTTTTAGGTTGTCTACAGTGCATGATATTGTGAACCAGGCATTTATTACTAAGTGGAACTTGTGGGAAGCTAGTGGTGCGGACCAGGGTGGTTTGACACCGGTCTTTGGTACGATTTATACCAACAAGAGGAAGAGGCAGATGGATTTCTCTCATGGTGGTAGTACTAGCGAGATGAATTCTTTAGGTTTCTCGATAATGTGTTACCAGTATGGTAAAGAGGGGAACACAAGACCTTAATGTCCACATGACCCAGTGGAGTGCCGTTCTTGCGGCAAGATGGGCCATCTTCAGTGTTTTTTCTGGGCATTTCCACTAGTGACTAGTGAGAAGGGTTATGTGCAGACTCCGCATGCAGGAGTAGGGCCAACAGCTTCTTGCCAACCAGGTAATTGGAATACATCAGGACATTCAGGCCGAGGTGGTGGTCGTGGCTGTGGTTGCAAGACACTTGGATCTCAAATACAACAGGTTGGGTCAGCTCAGGGTAGCCAGGTTGCATCGTTGGGCCGCAACACTGGGCAGACATATGCAGTGCAACAGACCCAACATGAGCAGGATCTCAGACCTTCCACTTTCAGAGGTACTATTCTAGTTGCTTCTGTTTTGTCTTCTTTACTTTTTGATACTGGTACTACACATATCTTTATATCTATTTCCATTGTGGAGAGCCTTGGACTCTATGTTTCTTCTTCTTCTTCTGATATCATTATGCTAGACACAACGTTGGGAATTAGAATGGAAGGTGTGCGTTAGTGCAAGGAATTCCTCTTATAGGTTGGTGGGTGTCACTTTCTATGTGACCTCTATGTATTAGAGATGAAAGCCTATGATTTCATTCTCAGGATGGACTGTTTGGTGCACTTTCTAGACTTTGTAAATTTCTATCATCACAGGTTGAGTTTCACGTCACCATAGGGTAGAGTGTTTCTATACAAGGGCGAATGGGATGTCCATGCAAGCTGAGCTGGACTCGAGTATCGTGGAGGAGGTAGAGTGATAGCCCATATTGCGAGTTTATATCTGTATGACCAGGGAACTTGTCAGAAGGATTTACCTCCAGTGGTTAATCGTTTCAGGGATGTCTTCCCAGATGACTTTTTAGGTCTACCTCCATAGCGAGAGGTGGATTTCTCTATTGATCTTGTGCCATGAGTGGCACCGATTTCCATTCCTCTTTATAGGATGGCTACACCAGAATTTCAGGAGCTTAAGAGGCAGTTAGAGGAGTTATAAGCCAAGGGTTCTATCCTACCGAGTATTTCTTTCTAGGGTTCGCCTGTCCTTTTCGCTAAGAAGGCAGATGGTACCCTCATACTCTGCATGGATTATCGAAAACTGAACCAGTTGATAGTTAATAACTGATATCCCTTACTGATGATTGATGATATTTTTGATTAACTTCGAGTAGAAGGAGTGTTGTCGAAGATTTACATGAGATCCGTATGTCATCAATTGTGCGTTAGGACATCAAAAATAACACTTACATCCTTTCCGAGCCGATATGGTCTATACTAGTACTTGGGTATGCCGTTCGGACTCATAAACGAACTAGTAGTTTTAATGGATCTATTGAATTGTGTGTTCCACCCATATCTGGATTCTTTTGTGGTAGTCTTTGTGGATAATATCTTGGTGTACTCTCACACTCAACATGACGATGCCACCCATCTTGAGATCATACTGAGTACGCTGAGAGAGCATCATTTATATGATAATATCTCAAAGTTCCACTTTTGGATGGACCGGATTTACTTCCTGGGTCACATAATTTTAGAGGCAGGTGTTGTGGTAGACCCATAGAAAGTGAGAGCAGTAGATTCCTGTGAGCAGCCTAAGAATGGGTTTGAAATATGAAGTTTCTTGGGACTAGCTGGTTACTAGAGGTTCATTATACAATAATTCTCCCACTTAGCAGGGTCGTTGACAGGTTTTACTAAGAAGGTTATGAAGTTCGTTTGGTCAGAAGCTAGTGAGACAACCTTTTAGGAGCTGAAGGGAAGGTTGAAATCAACACCTGTCCTCCTACTTCTAGAGCAAGGAAAGAGCTATACAGTTTACTTTAATGCATAAGGTATTGGGCTGGTAGCATTTTTGATTCAAGGAAATCTAGTAGTTGCATATGGGTCTTGGAGTATGAGGCCACATGAGAGGAATTACCCGATGCATGATATCGAGTTGGCTGTAGTTGTTCATGCGTTACGTTGTTGGAGACATTATCTCTTGGGAGAACATTTTGTGGTGTTTAAGGACCAAAAAAGTCATAAATACATCTCTACCCAGTGTGACTTGAATTTGAGACAATGAAGGTGGGTTGAATACCTTCAGACCTTCAACTTTGAGCTTTCCTATACACCTCGTAAGGGTAACGTAGTAGCTGATGCACTGAGTAGGAGGACTCAGATACAGGAAGTGAAGGAGGCTAGTGATGAGTGGAAGCTTATGGCTTTATTATCTGAGATGCATTTGGAGGTGCATGATTGTCAGGGGAAAACCTATCTTTTATCCTTAGCTGTGACTTCTACCCTCCTGGATAGAGTGAGGATGAGAAGAATATCTGATTCAGAAGGCCTAGTTCTATGAGACTCGATGGAAAGTGAGGACCCTACTCCTCTATGGACAATATGCGATGACGAGGTACTGTGTATCCATGGATGAGTGTGGGTTCCAGGGGATATATGTGAGGAGTTGATGCGAGAATTTCGTGCTTCATCTTGGGCAGTGCATCCCAGAGTTACCAAAATGTACTGTGATTTGAGACATCAGTATTGGTGGCTGGGTATGAAAAGAGAGCTAGCTGGTTTTGTTACGAGATGTTCCACCTGTCAACAGGTGATGGCAGAGCATCAGTGTCCAGCCGGACTATTACAATAATTACCCATTCAAGAGTGGAAATGGGATGATGTCGCGATGGACTTCATGACCAGGTTTCTGAGGTCACCTCGAGGCAATGATTCCATATGGGTTTTTATGGACAGACTTACGAAGGTAGCTCACTTTTTACTGATCAAGAAGGCCTTCAGTGTTGACGATCTTGGGGAGTTGTATATCATAGAGTTAGTATGTCTTAATGGTGTCCCTCGTTTTATCATTTCAGATAGGGATTCCCATTTTACGTCTCATTTCTGGCAGACGTTTCAGAGGGCACTGGGTACTCTGGTGCTTCTGAGCACAAGTTACCACCCGCAGACCAATGGCCAGTCAGAGCGTACAATACAGGTGATAGAGGACATGCTGCATGCATGCGTCTTGACTTTAGGGTCTCTTGGGAGATGTGCATACCCCTGGTCGAGTTTTCCTACAATAACAGTTTTCAGGAAACTATTGAGATGACACCTTATGAGGATTTATATTATAGGGCATGCCGATCAACCTTGTACCGGTTGGAGGTAGGTTAGGTACCTTTATTGGGACCATGTCTTATACAGGAGACTTCATAGAAGGTCCAGTTGATTCAGAAGCAGATGGATACTTTACAGTCTCATCATAAATCTTATACTGATCATGTTTTATTACGTGTTTTATCGAGGGTGGGACACAGGCGGATCATGAGACAGGGTAAACTTTCCCTAAGGTATGTAGGTCTTTTTGAGATTCTGGAGAGAGTCGGTCCACTTTCCAATCAGTTACAGTTTCCACAAAGGTACCGGGCCATGCACGACGTCTTCCACGTATCTCAGCAATGCCGTTATCACTCAGTTCTGTCTCACGTTTTTCAGCCCGAGGAGGTTGAACTTCAGGTTGATTCATCCTTTGAGCAGAATCTGATTCGTATTGTTGATAAAAGCCTGAAGGTTCTCTATGGCCGGTCATTTCCTCTCTTACATGTGCTATGGCAGCATGGCCGAGTGCAGGACGAAACCTGGGAGCGGGAGACTGACGTACGTGCTCAGTGACCCGAATTTTTCTTAGATTTATCTTCACCAGCCATAGAAGGGAACTTCAAGGACGTATTACTTTGAGGGGGAAAGTTTGTAAGAACCCAGTTCTTATTCTTAAGGTATAGGTTTGTTCTTTTCATTTTCCTTAAGTGTTTTTGAGAAAACAAGGGAAATAGGGGAAAAATCCCCAATTTGTGGGTACATGCCGTATACTTTTGAACACACACCATGTACTTTCGTTATGTGGGATAAGAATACAGGGAGTGTAGTATTGGGTGTAAAAAATAACTACACGCCATGTTCTTTCGAACGGGTAATCATTTATCTCATATCTACATTTTTCTTGGTTGTTTCTGGAGGTGCCTTCCACGTATATCGATCATAGGAGATCGAGGTAGGTGGTATTTTGTTTAATTCCAACTGTCGAGTTGATTTTGTGTACCATTGTGCCACACACCCATGTTAGGGGTGTCATATGGCTGAGACTTTGATAGGTGAGATACCTAGAATTTCATAGTAAATCAAATGAATATGTATGAACTGGTGTTTAAGATCGTTTCTTTGATCTAGGGCCATCCTGAGGGTGTGTTTCCCTTGTTTAAGTATTTGTCCAGGATAGCCATGGGTATGCCATGATTATAGCATGTTTTGAGTTTTATTGAGAGGAAACATATATAAATTTCTTCTTTATGTGTTGGGCTCAGCCTGATTACTTGCTTTTCCTATGGAATGCTAGAGGGAAATGTTTTGTTTAGCCTGAGAGAAATGTTCTGTTTAGCCTAAGGGGAAGGTTCTGTTTAAACTGAGGGAAATGTTTTGTTTAGCTTGAGGGAGGGGTTATTTTTAGCCTAAGGTAAAGTTTTTGTTTAGCCTAAGGGAAAGGTTTTGTTTAGCATGAGGGAAAGGTTTTGTTTAGCCTAAGGGAAATGTTTTGTTTAGTGTGAGGGTAGTGTTTTGTTTAGCCTGAGGGTAAGGACATTCATGTCCGAGGAAAATTTTTACATTGAATATTCACTATGGTGATTTCTTATGTTGTACCTACCAAGCTAAAGCACATGCTTGGTATTAATATTATATTTTACTTGTTAGATATCCGTTTTTGGTTTCTGCTATGGCACTCGTATATAATATTTTTGGTCAAGGCCGAGTCTCGAAAAACTCAGAATTCAATTATATTGAATTTTTAAATAATTATTAAAATGGAAATGTAACTGGTAGGAATGGTTACTTCTGAGTACTTCCTAGTTTACTGCATTTCATTATTGCACACTGTTTTTGCACATTTTCAATAACAGTTGGGCAGAGATCTTTGTTGGTTTCCTACTAGGATTTATTTCTCACACCCTGTTTGTGTCATGTCTTGGGATCAAAAAAATTATATTGCTGCAGGTGTCGATAAGGGAAAGGGTCTGTACACAGGTACATGATTGTTGCAAAGGAGTAGGAGAGCATGGGGCCGAGCTTAGGCTTGCAATGCTGTTGCATTTCTATTGCATTACTTTGGTTTTCTTTTCCTATACTTTGTGACTTGTTCTCTACTATATTAGATTGCAGTGTATCCTATTTTGAATGCTTTCTTAGAATTAGAGACATGTTGCATCATCATATATATGACTGTTGGTTGTCTTTTACTTTAGTTACGTTGTCCATTTAAGGTCTATATTGTTTACTACTTCTGCTATGTATGTTTATTTTTATTTTTCCGCTGCGCTACACTTTGAAAAATGAGGGCATAGTTTATCCACTATCAGTCCTAGGCCCTCTCTGCTAGTCGACATCCTCTGTCGTTTGGGGTAATTCACTTGAGATCATGTGACCAAGCGGGTTTGGGGAAACCGTTGTGTGGAACCTGGATCTTGGACATTACAATTTGAGCCTGAGGTACATCTTCACACAAATATAATCGAAAATGATACAATATAATTGGTTAAATATCCCACTAGACAATGAATTTAAGATAATATTTTCTATAGGAAAGGGAAACATAGTAGTAGATTCACTTATTAGGAATTCCCAGTTTCTCTTGGTGTAGGAGGATTCAGAGTAGTTGGCTTCCTTGCTACTAGACCTAGTGGAGTAGGATGGTATGACTTTTCTGTAGTCGATGGTGTTTACTCACATAATGTAGGATCAAAATAATGATTTAGATGCTCAATATACCAGAGGGGGGGGGGTGAATTATATACATTAAAAAATTTCTTTGGAAATTTTAAAGATGGCAAAGTTTAACAAAGTTAAATAATGTAAATTCACAATACATCTTAGTTCTACAAACTTTCTTGATTCCAAAAATATGGTTCTAGAAATGAAACTTAAAAAAAGTTCACAAGAACAAAGATTCCACCTTAAATCATATAGAATCTTAATCATCAGAGTATACAAGTACAAGAATGTATAAGATAGTTATACATTCCTTATCAATCAAAATGAAGCGGAAAACAAACTTGAAACAATACAAGTATCAAGTAGGAAATATTTTAACCCAAAGAGTAGGGTATACAACAACCTTGGATAAAGGTCCCTCAATTTATACTTTCAAGAAAGTCTATATTACCCACACCAGGGTAAGACCTCAATACGAATATCAGAGTCTATCTTTCTATCCCCGCAAGCCCTTGAACTTTAAGGTAGTCAGCACCTCTGTCTTCCTATCACCGGAATCCCTCAAATGTACTCAACAAAATTTAGAGTCTCACGAATCAATTCTGAACAAGATGTTCAGTATGCACAAATAATGAGAGTCTCTCTCTATAAATCACTTCAGCATGTAATCTCTAGAGTTCTAGAACAGTCATCAAAGTTCATCAAAGTTATGGGCTCTTTCAAATGAGATCCTATTTATAGGCACGTCTTCAATGGTCGGCTCTCTCCTCCAATGGTCATATTTTTCCTTGAATTTTGGAGGGACCTATACACGTGTCACTCGAAGTATGGTTGGTTAGTAACAAAAATCACAACATCGGTTTATAAGTCAAAAAAGAGTAGGAAAAATATGGTCACTTAGCGAAATTCATTTTTTTAGAGTGTTAAAAAAAATAAAAGTTTAGAGTCTAACCAAAAAACCATTCGGTGTCTATAATACATAAATATTCAGATTTTATCTTCAGAAGAATTTGGATTCTGAATTCATAATAATTCGGAGTCTGAATTCAAAAGAATTGAGTGTATGAATTCATAAGAATTTGGAGTCTAAATTCATAAATTTCAGAGTCTGAATTCAGAGAATTTAGAGTCTGAACTCTGAATGTTTGGAGTCTGAATATAGAGAATTTAGAGTTTGAATGCAGAATGTTCGGAGTCTGAATTCAAAGAATTTGGTACTTGAATTTGGATCCTGAAAATAGAATTCCCCTTATTTAAGTATTTATAATATTCCGAGGTTTTAGATATGAAACCAAATTTTATACTTAGAAATAAAAAGATTTAGATTAAGAGAGACTAAAAAATATGAACAATGAAAACAAGGTAAGAAAAAATTTCATTTGGGAAGGAAAATTTTCCTTATCAATATGAAACTAAAGGGAAATGAAATTTTCCTTAAGATAGAGTGCTTGTGATTTTCAAAACATTAAGGATTGGGAAATTCATAAAGAAACCTTATTGACTGAACAATATCTCCCTTTTTGGAAAGCACAAACATCCTTATGAAAAAGAATATAAGGACTTAGAATTTTTATGATCTTGAAAAAAAAACTTATCTCCCTTTACTTATGGATCATAGTGAATATTACTAACTCCCCCTTAGGCCTTGAAAACCCTAAGAATATTATTATGAATTTATTGAATGATATTTCTCATTTTCTTGTATATGAAAAACTTTATTATGAAAATCCCCCCTTAGATGAACTCCCCCAGACTTTGGGAAATTTCTTCTTTACTTAGTATTCTTTTTTAACATTCCTTTATCCCACTTTGTGATTTTCGAAAAGGAATTTAGGGAATGGAAAAGAAAATATGGTACCTGAAATATTAGTACAAAATAAAAAAATATATGAAGAGCAACCAAAATTCAATTATAATCAAAAAAATCTGTACTGGGAAAGAAATACGACAAAAAGATCAGATTTAGAATGAAATTATCCTTCCTTATCCTTCAACATCAGCTTATTTACTATGGTTTTGAGCTTCTTGAGTTCCCTGTGATCCTCCTATGCACGTTTGAGAAACAGATTCTGATTTTATTTTTTCTTCTCTAAGGATTTTATTTTTTCTTCCTGAGCCTTAAGAGATTCCGCCTGAAACTTTCTAACTTATTATTTCTTAACTAGATTCTCTTAAATCTCAATCATGAGATCCCTTTATCTCTTCAAACTCTGAGAAACTAAATATAATTTCCCATTCAGATCTTTCACTTCTTGCTTCTAAGTATTTTCTTCAAGAGATATCTTTTATTCAAAAGACTTGGTGAGATCTTTGAACTTAATATCTTCAGTTTCAAATTCATCCCTGACATTATCATAAAACTCATCAAGAATTCTCATGTATTCCACAGTTTTTATAGACCAACTAGTCATCCACTTGCAATATCTTTTGTGGGATTTTTAGTTTATGTAAAAGGTATTGAAATCAGCCTCAAGTTTGACACACTTATCCATCACCATGGATACTAAATCTGATTTTTTTTATTTAAGGTATGCTAAATCATCTGGAATCTAGAGTCTATGCTTGGAAATAAAGTGATGGTTCTAAAAATATTTTTCAATGACTGGACTACAAAATTATTTCCAAGGGAGGACGATTCCGAATCAGAGATTTTTCTTGGTGATGATTCTTTTTCTATATCAACAGCTTTCCCCTTCGAGGAAGATCCCACATCTTTCTTCTTCACCACTGCTCTGCTAGGTGTAATAAAGACCACCTATTTTACCTTATCAGCTTTCATAATTATTTCTTCTTGATTGGGTGATTCGTGTTCACTATCAGATAGTTGCACAATTTTATCTTCATCTAACTCGTCCTTCTCAGATCCTGCCTCAGCATCCTCTGGCTGAATGAAATCATGGTTAGGGAATTATTCTTCAGAGACTTTCTTCACTTCTTCTCCACTTTTCTCATCATTCCCTAGGGTATCTAGTTTTGAATACTTGGATTCAAAGGTTTGGAATGATAATTTTTCAGAAGGGATTTCTTTCTAATTAAAATCCTCAACTTGATTTATCAAGTCTTTAGTATCACCACTCCCTTCTTTTTCTTCTTCATCCAATTCATTTTGTTGAAATTTTTCCGAAGTCACAAACTTCTTTCTAAGAGTCTCTGGTAAAGGTTCTATCAGAAAGGATTCGGGTACCAAAATATTATCGGATGCTTTCTCAGTAGCCTTCAAAAGTGGTTGGACTATATCAGACTCAGACAACTTTTTTTCTTATTCTTCTTTTTCTCTTACTTCTCAAGAACTTCAGCAGCCTTTTATTTTAAAGATTTTTCCTCAGTAGGGTCTAGGCCAAAATTAGGCTCCCCTTATTTCTGATTTTCCTTATCTTCTCTCTACTTTTATACTACTTCATCAGGATAAGCTTTTTGTTTATTTGGATTCAGGGGTGCTAACTTAATTTCCTTTTCCACTGGAGTTTTTTCCTTCTCTTCCACTTCTTTCACCTTCCTCTTCCTTTCACCCTTTTTAGAGGTTTCAACCTCCTCCTATTTCTTTGAAAGAGCTTCAACTTCCTCTTTAAGAAAATCATAGAATTCTTTGGATTCTTTGGAAAAACAAATTTTCATCTTTCTCAATGTATAATCACTCAACAACATGACTTTGGAATTCCTCGACATAGAACTGCAAGGAATTTTGAAGGATTCTAAACACCAAACAATCAACTTTGACAGAATGATTGGATATATAATAATTTGAGATTTCAAATTTTCATTCATGATATTATCCATCGTAATTAGAATGTACTTAAACAAATTTATCTTTCTTAGATTCACTAAGAAATCCAAAATATAGATGTCACTCTTATTTTTAGTATCCTTATCAAATTTTTTCAGAATAATGAATACTTGAACCCCCAATCCAAGAATCCAAAAGTTTGTGGACAGGTGAAGAATCTTTGGAGTCTTTACTTTTGAGAGACCAAGGCAAGCCATGCCTTCAACTTATCAAAACTTTGTTGAACCTTTGGTTGCTTTTGGGTACAGAACTCAGCTTCCCCTTCACAAAGAATACCAACCAAGCTTTCAGGCTTGGTGAAAGAAAGTGAATATGTCTTTTCATAACACATGAAAGAAAACTTACTCCTGCCTTCTTCCTTGAAGAAACTAACTGCCTCATTGAACCCAACTACTCGGGCCACCGGTTTGGGCCTACGGGTCTCCAGGGCCTTCGGGTCATCAAAGGCCTTTGGGCCACAGGGGCTTAGGGTCACGTAGACCATGGAGTAGCCGAGTTCACACAGAACAGGCCCCAAAAGAGGATTAGAGCAACTGGAGTAGTAGACACCAGATACAGAGCTAACTAGATTGAAAGAATGAGAGGGTATGATAGCCGCCATCGGGACCAGGAAACTTGCAACTTTGTACGGGGCAATGCTAGCCGATCAGCAATGCAAGGTTGGGAACTAAGGAGATCAATGATGCAAGACGCGGGGGAGGGGCAGTTCTAGTGGGCTGGGCTTATTAGTCATGTAATGGGAATGGTATGCCTCTGGGCCTTCGGATCATGTATTGCGAGTCATGTTGGGCCTTGTGCCTTGGGCCTACTGGTCATGTACGAGTTCCCCTTCAACCCTTGAAAGGGGGATTATCTATAATAAAATAAAAAAAGGCCTTTGGGCCATTCAGAGTATTTTTTGAAATTCATACACTCTCCCAGCCATTGAGTTTGGTATTCTTGGAAATGATAGAGTCATATTTGGCATAAAACTTTGGATAAAATAACATTTCTCTATATATATTCCATTTAGAGATTGGCTTGACAGTCAACATTTCTTTCAGGGATGATACTTCGGCAGAAATTTGGAAGTAAGGAAGTTCTGATAAGATCGGAACGGGCCTATGTAAGAAGGGCAGAGCTTCAGCACGCATGAGATTTGATATCGATGTGGGAAAACCATTAGGGAGTCCTTTATATAGGCGTTAGAGGTGACATTTCAGCTTAGAAACTCAATCCAATGATTGAAAATCCTTCTATCCATATATGACTGCTAAAAAGATTACCGAGGAAGAATTTTGAAAGATTCATATCTTTTGATGTTTTTTAAGGAAAACATTCGGATTTAAGGAAAAGTGAATCCAAAAAATTTAAAACCAAAAGAAAAAATACCAACATGTAAAATATTATTACCAAAATTTAAGAAAGGAAACATACCATTCAGATTTCTAGGATGATTATTCGTAATAAGGAAAATTCTTCTTGAAGAACATTAGATTCTGAATATTTTTATTACAAAAACTTTGACGAAGAACAATCTAGCTATGATAATTTTCATTTTGATAATTTTAATTTTGAAAATTGTCATTATTAAAATTTAACTACGAAAAATTTTAGACTACGAAAAATTTTAGACAACGAAAAATTTTAGAACAAAAAAAAATTGGACTACAGAAAAAGTTTTATACGACGAAAAAAAATTTAGACTACAAAAAATTTTAGACCACGAAAAATTTTTAGACTACAAAATTTTTTTTAAACTATGGAAAAAATGTTAGAATACGAAAAATTTTGGACAACAAAAATATTTATACTACGAAAAATTTTAAATATGAGAAACTCCATTATGTAAATTTTATGTCCAAAAATCTTCATTACAAAAATTTTAAGTACGAAAATCTTTATTAGGAAAATTTTAAGTACGTAAATCATTATTATAAAAATCTTTAGTATGAAAATCTTCATTAAGAAAATTTTAAGTTAGAAAATCTTCATTATGAAAATTTTAAGTACGAAAATATTCATTAATAAAAATTTTCATTCTAATTAACAAGCTGATGTACTCCCCTTATGAAAAAGATTTTTTTACTATAAGGAGATAGGTTTCCACAAGAAGTTAATAAAGAAGATTACCGTTCAGCTATCATTACTAAATTCTATTTTATGTATTCAAATATATTTGAGGGTTAAGATTTTATGAAAATATCAGCAAGTTGATCTTGATTTCCGATAAATAGAAGAATGATATCTTCTTTTTGTGCGAGATCCCTAAGAAAGTTGTAACACCCGAGACTTTTATGAGAAATATTTTGTTTTTATTTTATATAAATCATCAAAGGAATATTTCACTACACACAACACTAGCTTGGCTTGCTTTACACTCAATCGTGACCTTCCTTGATAGCTTGCATCGTACGCAATACCGAGTTTCACTAAACAATGATAGGCTATTAAAATATTATTAAAACTAGCCGTTATGAATAGTAATAACCACTTTTTGAAATTTTGTAAATTTTATTTTTCAAAATGGACTTCATTTTTGGATTTTTAATATCGAAATTATCCTAGGGTGAAATTTCGGTATTTTTCTGGAAACTTTCAATTTTTGATGAATAGTGAAAACAATGGGTTACTATTTAAAAATCGACTTTTTATTTAAATAATTATTTATTTTATTTAAATTTATTTTAGGTAAAAATTGATATATAATACCTATATAATTTCAATGTAATTCATTGGAATAATTTTATAATAATTTTAGATATATAAAAATTTTATTGAACTTTTCACCGTCTTTTACCCATCTCCTAGGAGAATTTGCTAATTTAAATAAAACTTAATTTTACCGCTTCTGTGAGTAGAATTTCAAAAAGTTGATTTCTGTAAGTAAAAGGTGGTTCAATGAGATGAAAATAATTTTTGGTGAATAATAACTTTTTACTTTTATTTACCACGGTTAAAAGTAAATAGGGTAATTAAGGGTAAAAATGATATTATTATTACCCTAAAACATGTCTTAATTCTATTGGATAAGTGTAATTCGACCGAAAACAACCTTAAGAATAAAATATGACCATTTATACCCACTTGGATTAGATTAGTGCATTTATTATTGATTTATTTAAAGAAGGGTTAAAATAGTTGAAATCAAAGTTTAATAAGTAAATAATTTTTAATATAGGGTTATACATAAGATAAATTAGACAATAAATATTAATTAGAAAGATAAAAAGATTTCCTACATAATGGTATTTTATTTGTAATTTTTAGACATTAAATAAGTTAATTTATTTATGACACAAAGATGATGCCGTAATTATCTTATTAATGAAATATTGACATAATTGATGTTATAAATACCCAAATAAATGTAATTTGAGACATTTTATGAATTAAAATAATTTTATAGGTTAATATGACATGTTATTATTGATTTTATTCACTTTTTTAGAACTAATCTTTCTGTTATAATTTTCACAAAAATAAATTACCAAATAGTATCAAAATTGACATAAAATAGTTTTTAAAACAAATATACTATTATTAATTGTTATTTTATACCTAAAAATCTAAGGTTCAGCCAAATGATCTAGATAAGGTTATATATATTAATAATAAACAACTTGGGGTTCGTTTGGCTTGTTATAGTAAGTTTATTAACCTTATATTGTAAGAACACAAAAAGACACGGTAAAAGTAAAATTATATAACTTAAAGTTAAATCTAAATGATAAGCTTAAAATAGTAAACTAAACTTTTCCAAATTCTATTGGATGAGAATATTTCGACCCATCACCACCTTATATTTGAAATAAATCAATTTTAAGCTATTTAAAACCGAATATGGCTTTATAATAAAATAATATTTTTAGTTTTTCCAAAGGTGCCCCTCTCCTCCCTTATAAAAGGGAACCTCCTCCCTCTCTTCCTCACACCACTTTGAGCCTTAAAACTAGGTCAAACCCTGCCAATTTCTCCTCTCCACTTCCCTAGAAACATCCTATAGGTTCTTGTCTTCTTCAATGACCAATTTTAGTGCCCTAAAATGAGGTCTCAATGAAGCGCTTCAAAGAAGAGGTAATCTCCGTTACCGATTCTTTCAACTTTATTTCTTCTTACACTTATTCTTCTTTAGTTATTTCATTATGAATTAATAACATCAGTATCAATAATATACTTATATGTTATTATAAGTATGAAACAACCCTATTTCACAATCTATCCATCCTACGGAAAATGAAATCACCGCGCGTGCGTACGTACAGAATACCGTCTCCACGCCGTGGTGTAATCTATTTTCCAGCACCACCTTACTTGGATGGGTATAATGGGTTAAAGAATGAATATATATGATTATTGTAAAGTGATATTGATTCTGAAATATTATACATACACTCCAATGCAATTCCACGATCATGGGAACGATATCATCGCTCGTGCGTACGTACGGAATACCGTCTCCACGATGTGATGCGACTCGTTCTACATGATTTTCATTGCATAATGATTACATAAATGAATTGAGTGAATAAATACGATATATATTACACTAATAACATTCTGTAAATGATGTATCTATAACCTAAAATGAAGAATAAGAATTTATTCGACAAAACACGCATAAGAACAAAAAGTAATAAACACCCGAATAACAAGTAGCAATGAAATATTACTAATAATAGGCTACGAATATGACCATATATGATATCATAACAATGAGTATGATTCTATAATAAGTCAATGAAATTATTTAAATCATTATACAGGAGTTTCGGACACTTACGAAGCAAATCAGACCTAAGGTAAGGGAAATATCACAATCTCATTTTTATCCGAGATTTTTTATACTTTGGAATTTACTGGGGTGTATTTTATCATCCACATCCATGTTTCTTCAACATGTAATATTATTTCCATCCACCTAAAATTGTTTAAATCCAATTTTACCCTTCGGTGAGATTTTAGTAAAAGATATTAAAGGAATCTTTTTTCATTTTTCTTACGAAGTACTTTTTGACTTTTCCGACAAAAGTACGAGAAGAATGTTCTTTTAACTTATACGGCATGAATGGATTTTTAAAACATTATTTCCAAGAAGTTTACTTTACAAGTTTTCAAGTTTATTTTAAATCAACTTCTTTTAGTTTAGAATTTTATGACATGTTAAGAAAGGAAAAGTGTTTTTGAAGTAGAAAGGATATTTTCTTCAAGAATGGAGTTCAAGTGTTTTATCCAAATTATTTTCCATCTAAGATAATATAGGGTTCTGTTTCTATCCCTATTATTACATTGATTTGATTATGTTGTGATGGAAATATTTTTATGAATTCCTTTATCTTATATGAACTATTTTATGATGTCACTATGTTTAAGATTCCCATTTTTATTACATGGGTTATGCTATAATGTATGGTTTATGATTTTGTGGCACACATAAGAATGGTATCATTATGAGATGGGTGAGACATATATCTCCCCCCAATGCATTGGGTAAAGATTTTATATCTCATGAGATATACATGGTAGGAATGGTAGGTTAAACCGGTTCAGTGAAATAGGACTGAAACGAGGAATGAACTCGGTTTAGAAATGGAATTTGTCAACTAAGATAGTCTTGGAAATGAGTCTTGACTAATAAGAAATGATTCTCTATGATTATGTATGTATGCCACAAAGCTTCATGCTTTAAGTTATGATTATTGTGATTACATTTAACTACCATGATTTATCCCATGTTATGAAATTATGATCTCTTTTGCAGGGTAAGATTTCCAAAATGTAATGTTCTTATGAATATGATGTGATTGATATTTCTTTTGTTTACCCTTACTGAGCATTTGAGCTCACCCTTTTGTATGTTTTCTTTCCCCAGGTCACTATGAAGGTTATTAAGTAAGATATGCCAAAAGGGACTATAGATATGATGAAATAAATGGGAGACAGTGTAGACGCTTTATGAATGAGTTGTTTATGTTTCCCAGTTTCTAAAGACACTATACCTATACGGTCCTTTCGTGGTTTTGTTATATGTTGTAATAAGTGTACTTCAATTTTGAAGTACTAACATTCTATGTAAATTATGGGTCGTTATAGTTGGTATCAGAGGCAAAGGAGGTAGGAATGTATCTGATCCTTGGGAACTCTCACATTTGAGCATTGGACGAGGCATGGCTCTCCTCCCAAGGGCTTCATGAGGAAATGGCTGCCACTGGGGATGGTGGTGTGTCCCGCCCAGGGGGTGTAGCCACCCATGGAGTGCCCTGATAGGTATCAATTATAGTCCATTGGAAGTAATTCCAGACCATTATAGTTGGTATCAGAGTAAAGGTATAGTCAACCTTTGGAAACTACGACTTGAAAGCCTTAGTAAGGATCCTAAGGTTAAGTATAAGCATAGAACACAATCTTAGTGTTCTAGAAATGGCCATGAATAACCTAGGATAAGACCTTAAGTGTGAAATTTTATTCTTGATTATGTGGTTTTCCTATTATAATTAGTGTTTCTCACCCTATTCTTCTTGGTTTTAGTCAATGGCTGGAACCTGAAGGAACCATGTTAATGCGGAATGCGATGGGCAATGCAATGATTGTCCCCCTGAGCAACCAAACGTTATGGGAGCTAGAATGAAAAATATTTTAGCCATGCTCACACAAGTTTCTCAAGCTATGAATCATGCAGGACTTCCAAACGAGCAATGGAAGGAGCAACATTCTATTGAATCCTTCATGAGACAACGTCCACCTTCATTCAGCGGGTCTACTGATCCATTAGTTACTGAACAATGGATCAGTACTACTGAAAAGATATTTTCAGTTCTTCAATGTTCTGAACATGATAAAGTCATCTTAGCAGTGTATCGTTTGGAAGGTGATGCTGATCAATTGTGGAATCTTATCAAGAATACAAGGCCAAGAGATGAAATTGAGTCCATGGAATGGGATGAGTTCAAGAACTTATTTTTCAATAAGTACTTCCCTCGCATTCTCCGAACAAAGATGGTGAAGGAGTTTCTTGAACTAAAAAAAAAGGATGATGAATCTTGTTGGTACCTATGAAGCAGATTTTACAAGACTTGCAAGGTACGCTTCTGGTATTATTATCCAACCTGAGAGTAAGATCGATCGATTCTTTAGTGGATTAAAACCAAGTCTTCGAAGGTCATTATCCATAAGGGACTTCAATAGATATGAGGAAATCGTTCGATGTGCTCTCAAAGTTGAGATAGAGATTGGAGTAACCCATCAATCATATGGGTTTGATAAGAAAGGGAAAATGGAATTCAAAGGAAAATATAAAGAGCACACTGAAAAGAAGATGAGTTATCCCTTATGCTCAAAGTGTGGAAAGAAACATGGAGGGAGTTATCTTAAAGGGACAAGTAAATGTTTCAAATGTGGAAAGGAAGGTCATCGGGAATTTGAATGCCGCAATGATGGGAAGAATATGTCTAGTGATACGAACAATGAAAAGGCTACACAGAGTGCACCTCCTACACTTCAATGTTACAAGTGCAAGGAAATGGGGAATTATTCCAATCAATGTTCTAATACAAGGGTTGTTGATGATGATCAACGTCAACAAACTCTTAAGGCTAAAGAAAAAGGAAATTCACATGAAATTTCTATCAGCGATGTGTAGTACGATAACGAAGTGGTGAAAGGTACACTTACCATCCACTCTAAAGTAGAAAATGTTTTATTTTATTCTGGATCCACCCACTCCCTTATTTCTGAAGAATTTTCTAAGGGTATCACTGTATTACCTCCACAATTAGATGTTGAGTTAGCTGTGACAACCCCTAATGGCACAACAGTCACATTAAAAGTTTATAATTCTTCTCCGATTGAAGTTTGTGGAAAAGTCCTTCCTGAAAATCTTGTGATCCTCCCTATAGTGGAATTTTATATGATTCTTGGCATGGATTGGCTTTCTCTATATGGATCTCATATCAATTTCCAAATAAGGGAAGTCACATTTCATATTCCAGATCAATCTTTGATCATCTATCGATGCAAGGATGAACATAACCTTCCGGTGGAAATTTCTTCCATCTTATGGGTCTTGATTCCACTAAATGAAGGTTATTTATCTAAAATGGTTGGTGAGAAACTCACAATTAAGAATATCCCATTGTACGGGAGTTTGATAATTTATTTTCGGAGGAATTTCCGGGTCTTCCACCAAACCATGAAGTTGAGTTTTCAATAGAACTCATACCGGGTGCTTTACCTATTTCATAGAAACCTTATAGAATGGCCCCAACTGAGTTGCAGGAATTGAAGAAGCAACTCCAAGAGAATCTTGATAAGGGGTTAATACGCCCTAGTGCGTCACCTTGGGGAGCACCTGTTCTGTTTGTTAAGAAGAAATATAGATAAATAAGACTCTGCATTGATTATCGAGAACTTAAAAAGATCACTATCAAGAACAAATATCCTCTCCCGTGCATTGATGACTTATTTGACCAACTACGTAGAGCTCAATTCTTTTCCAAGATTGATCTTCGTTCAGGGTATCATTAATTAAGGTTCAAAAGGGAGGATATACCAAAGACGGCTTTCCGTACAAGGTATGGACACTATGAATTTATAGTGATTTCATTTGGTGTTACTAATGCCCCTACTATCTTCATGGATATGATGAATAGAGTCTTTAGAGAATATATTGATCAGTTTGTGGTAGTCTTTAAAGACGATATTCTTGTATATTCAAAGAGAAAGTAAGAACATGAAGATCACTTGAGAATTATATTGAAGACCCTGAGAAAGGAGAATCTTTATTCCAAATTTACCAAGTGTGAATTTTGGCTTCAAAAAAATTTTATTTTTGGGTCACATAATCTCAAAAGAGGGGATATCTACAGATCCAGCAAAAACAGAGGTTATTGAAAGATGGTCGAGACCGACAACAGTAACTGAGATCCGAAGTTTTCTTGGTTTGGCTGGATATTATCGACGTTTTGTGAATGATTTTTCACAATTATCTAATCCACTCTCCAGGTTGACTCGGAAAGGAGTTAAGTTTGTTTGGACGGAGGAATGTGAAGATAATTTCAATGAGTTGAAAAGAAGGTAGCTTTCCGATTGGCGCTTCCACCAAATCTCTCTCAAGTTCACGATGTGTTCCATGTATCTCTCCTAAGAATGTACATACCTAATGCTTTACATGTACTCAGCTCAGAAGTTGTACCGCTAAAAGAAGATCTTTCTTATGAAGAACAACCGGTAGAGATTCTCGATTGTAGTGAAAAAGTCCTACGTGACAAGACCACTCGCTTGGTGAATGTTTTATGGAGGAACCACCAATTAGAAGAAGCTATATGGGAGCTTGAGGATATGATGAGGGAGAGGTATCCTCATCTGTTTGTTACAAGTGATGAATTTCGAGGGAAAAATTCATTTTAAGGGGGGTAGAATGTAACACCCGAGACTTTTATAAGAAATATTTTGTTTTTATTTTATATAAATCATCAATGGAATATTTCACTACACACAACTCTAGCTTGGCTTTCTTTACATGGAACTTTGACCTTCCTTGATAGCCTGCGTCGTACGCAATACCGAGTTTCACTAAACAACGATATGCTATTAAAATATTATTAAAACTAGCCATTATGAATAGTAATAACCAATTTTTGAAATTTGGTAAATTTTATTTTTCAAAATGGACTTCATTTTTGGATTTGGAATATCGAAATTATCCTAGGGTGAAATTTTGGTATTTTTCTGGAAACTTTCAATTTTTGATGAATAGTGAAAACACTCGGTTACTATTTAAAAACCGATTTTTTATTTAAATTTATTTTAGGTCAAAATTGATACATAATACCTATATAAGTTTAATGTAATTCATTGGAATAATTTTATAATAATTTTAGATATATAAAAATTTTATTGAACTTTTCACCATCTTTTACCCACCTCCTATGAGAATTTGCAAATTTACATAAAACATAATTTTACCGCTTCTGTGAGTGGGATTTCAAAAATCCGAGAGACACAGATGATGTCGGTAAGTAAAATGTGGTTCAATGAGATTAAAATAATTTTTGGGGAATAATAACGTTTTACTTTTATTTACCACGGTTAAAAGTAAATAGGGTAATTAAGGGTAAAAATGATATTATTATTACCCTAAAACATGTCCTAATTCTATTGGATAAGTGTAATTCGACCAAAAAAAACCTTAGGAATAAAATATGACCATTTAGTCCCACATGGATTAGATTAGTACATTTATTATTAATTTATTTAAAGAAGGGTTAAAATAGTTAAAATCAAAGATTAATAAGTAAATAATATTTAATATAGGCTTATACATAAGATAAATTCAACTATAAAAATTCATTATGAATATAAAAAGATTTCCTACATAATGGTATTTTATTTGTAATTTTTATACATTAAATAATTTAATTTATTTATGACACAATGATGATGCAGTAATTATCTTATTAATGAAATATTGACATAATTGATGTTATAAATACCCAAATAAATGTAATTTGAGACTTTTTATGAATTACAATAATTTTCTAGGTTAATATGGAATGTTATTATTGATTTAATTAACTTTTTTTGAACTAATATTTCTGTTATGATTTTCACAAAAATCAATTACCAAATAGTATCAAAATTGACATAAAATAGTTTTTAAAACAAATATTATATTATTAATTCTTATTTTATTCCTAAAAATATAAGGTTTAGCCAAATGATTTAGATAAGGTTATATATATTACAAATAAACAACTTGGGGTTCATTTGTCTTGTTATAGTATGTTTATTAACCTTATATTGTAAGAACACAAAAAGACACGGTAAAAGTAAAATTATCTAACTTAAAGTTAAAGCTAAATGATAAGGTTAAAATAGTAAACTAAACTTGTCCAAATTATATTGGATGAGAGTATTTCGACCCATCCCCACCTTAGATTATAAATAAATCAATTTATAGCTATTTAAAACCGAATATGTCTTTATAATAAAATAATATTTTTAGTTTTTCCAAAGGTGCCCCTCTCATCCTTTATAAAAGGGAACCTCCTCCCTCTCTTCCTCACACCACTTTGAGCCTTAAAGCTCGGCCAAACCCTACCAATTTCTCTTCTCCACTTCTCTAGAAAAATCCTAGAGGTCCTGGTCTTCTTCAAAGACCAATTTTAGTGCCCTAAAAGGAGGTCTCAAAGAAGTGGATCAAAGAAGAGGTAATGTCCATTACCGATTCTTTCAACTTTATTTCTTATTACACTTATTAATATTTAGTTGTTTCATTATGAATTAATAACATCAGTATCACTCATATACTGATATGTTATTATAACTATGAAACAACCCTATTTCGCCATCTATCCATCCTACGGAAAACGAAATCACCGCGCATGCGTACGTACGGAATACCGTCTCCACGCCGTGGTGTAATCTATTTTCCACCACCACCTTAATTGGATGGGTATAATGGTGTAAATAATGAATATATATGATTATATTAAAGTTATATTGATTCTTAAATAGTATAAATACACTTCAATACAATTCCACGATCACGGGAACGATATCATCGCTCGTGCGTACGTACGGAATACCGTCTCCACGATGTGATGCGACTCGTTCTGCATGATTTTCATTGCATAATGATTACATGAATGAATTGAGTGAATAAATATGATATATATTACACTAATAAAATTCTGGAAATGAGGTATCTATTACCTAAAAAGAAGAATAAGAATTTATTTGACAAAACACGTATAAGAACAAAAAGTAATAAACACCCGAATAACAAGTAGCAATGAAATATTACTAATAATAAGCTACGAATATGACCATATATGATATCATAACAATGATTATGATTCTGGAATAAGTCAATGACATTATTTAAATCATTATACAGGAGGTTCAGACACTTACGAAGCAAGTCGGACCTAAGGTAAGGGAAATATCACAAACTCATTTTTATCCGAGATTGTTTATACTTTGGAATTTACTGGGGTGTATTTTATCATCCAAATCCATGTTTCCTCAATATTTAATATTATTTCCATCCACATATTATTGTTTAAATCCAATTTTACCCTTAGGTGAGTTTTTAGTAAAATATATGAAAGGAATCTTTTGTCATTTTTCGTACGAAGTACTTTTTGACTTTTCCGACAAAAGTACGAGAATAATGTTTTTTTAACTTATATGGCTTGAATGGATTTTTAAAACATTATTTCCAAGAAGCTTCCTTTAAAAGTTTTCTAGTTTATTTTTAATCAACTTCTTTTATTTTAGAATTGTATGACATGTTATGAAAGTAAAATTGTTTTTGAAGTAGAAAGGATATTTTCCTCAAGAATGGAGTTCAATTGTTTTATCAAAATTATTTTCCAGCTAAGATAATATAGGGTTATGTTTATATCCCTATTATTACATTGATTTGATTATGTTGTGATGGAAATATTTTTATGAATTACTTTATCTTATATGAATTGTTTTATGATGTCACGATGTTTAAGATTCCCATTTTTATTACATGGGTTATGCTATGATGTATGGTTTATGTTTTTGTGGCACACATAGTAATGGTATAATTATGAGATGTGTGGGACCTATATATACCTCCAATGCATTGGTTAATGATTTCATATCTCGTGAGATAGACATGGCTGGAACGGTAGGTTAAACCAGTTCAGTGAAACATGACTGAAATGAGGAATGAACTCGGTTCAGAAATGGACTTTGTCCACTAAGATAGTCTTGGAAATGATGCTTGACTAATAAGAAATTATTCTCTATGATTATGTGTGTATTCTACAAAGCATCATGTTTTATGTTATGAGTATTGTGATTACATTTCACTACCATGATTTATCCCATGTTATGAAATTATGATCTCTTTTGCAGGGTAAGATTTCCAAAATGTTATGTTCTTATGAATATGATGTGATTGATATTTATTTTGTTTACCATTACTGAGCATTTGAGCTCACTCTTTTGTATGTTTTCTTTCCCTAGGCGAGGAATAAGGTTATTAAGTGAGATATGCCAAATGGGACTAAAGATATGATGAAATAAATGGTAGATAGTGTAGACGCTTTATGAACAAGTTGTTTATGTTTCCCAGTTTCTAAGGACACTATACCTATACGGTCCTTTCGTGGTTCTGTTATATGTTGTAATAAGTGTACTTCAATTTTGAAGTACTAACATTGTATGTAAATTATGGGTTTTTATAAAAGTGATGCCTAATATCTATGTGTTTTTTATGAGAGTGATTTGTAGAGTTTTTACATAAGGTAATGACACTAGTATTATCAAAAAATATTTTTGTTTTGTTAAAACTCATACCATAATCTGTGAGTGTGTGTTGCATCTATAACACTTGAGGACAAAAACTTTTAGCTGCTACATATTCAGCTTCAGCAGTGGAAAGTGCTACTGAGTGTTTCTTTTTCATGACCAAGAAACTGATGAATCTCTTAAGAAATGACATGTTCTGGATGTACTTTTCCTATCCATTATACACCCACAAACGTCAGTATCTGAAAAAATCTTTAAAACAAAATCATTTCCAGAAGTATAAAAGAGTCCTAAATCCATGATTTCCTTTAAGTAGTGAAAAATCATTTTCAGAGCCTTTAAATGAGATTCCTTAGGATTGGATTGATATCTTTCAATTAAGAATACTGAAAATATTAAGACTGGATGACTAACTATCAAGTAATGTAGACTTCCTATCATACCTCTAAAAGATGTTTGATCAACGGGTTTCCCAGCTTCATCAAGATAATGTGAATTTGAGGTACCAAAGGGAGTACTTAAACTCTTAGTGTTGTCCTATCCATACATTTTAAGAAGATCTTTAATATAATTATGTTGGGATATATAGATTCCTTCTGGTTTTTGTAACACCCCAAGATTTCATAGTGTGTTATTTCTTAAAAATAATTTAATAACTTGTACTACACGCAACACCGATTTCAAGCGCATGATGACTTACCAAGGAATCTTTCCGTCGTTTTCCAAACAAGGTCTTTTTTAACCTTTTCGACAGAATTAAGGTAAGAATGTCTTTTTTTAACTTATATGGCGGGTTTGGCTATTTTCCACCGTTACAAAATCTTAGAAGCTTCCATTACAAGATTATAAGAATATTTTGAAAGTAAATATTTTGATTTTATAATTATGTGACCTTTAAATGATTTCAAAATGAAAATTTTAAGAATTTGTGAAAGGTACTCTTTTTCAAGATCATAATTTTAAATGTTTTAAAGATTTATCTTTCTAAATATTTTTAATTAATGTACATGTTTTAAAAGTGATTTTAAGGATTTATTTATATGAACATGAATGTTTTGAAATGAGATTCCTTTTAAAAAATTTTAAAGTTAAATTACATCCTTTATAAATGTGTGACTTTTAAATTATTTCAAAAAAAAAGATATTTCTCTCAAATAGATTTGATTTCATCTATGTCAACATCCTGTGATTGATTTTAAGATTATTTGAAGTTGATTTATTATGATACAAAACTTCCATATTGTATTTAAGGTTTTGTGATATGTTTGACAGTGGATGTGTTATTTTTATACCATTCATGGTTTATGGCGAAAGTATTGACATTTCGTATGCTAGTTTTAATACGAATGTTTATGTTATGTTTAAACCTATTCATATGGGGAATGAATTGGACTTAGTAAGTGAAGGGTGGAGCCCACTATAGCTCCTCGATGCATCAGTAGGTCTCATGAGACAAACCAGTGTCTTGGCATGAGGGCTTGACAAAATCTTATTTGTAGTCTTGGCACGAGGCCTTGGCTATGTGGTTATGATAGTATGGAATTATTCATTCCATCATTATTAAAGTGGTTATTGATATTGCATGTGATTATTCGACTAGTAGAATATCCATGTTAATAAGTAAATAGAATTATTTCATTTTATCTTTTCCATATTATACTGAAGTTCTAGTTTAAAAGATATTTATTTTAGCTATACAGTGCCTTAAATGTTTATGCTTTTTTATGAATGTTTCCGCTATATTGTTATCCTTACTGAGCATCTGAGCTCACTCCTTTCAATGTTTTATTTTTTCCAGGATGTGAAGAAGTAATTTATGAATGACCTTCAGGGATAATATGAGGGGATATGAAGACAAGATGTTGTTGTAGTAGTTTTCACTTTATGATGTAATGTAAAATTTATGAATGTATCTAGTTATTCCAAGGCTACTAAACTAATCGGTCATTCGAGACTTGATCTTTCTTGTGATCATGCCAATGTTATGTAATAATGCACCGACTCTGGGTAACTGGGGTTGGGGCGTTACAGTTGGTATTAGAGGAAGTTTGGTACAAACCTTGGAAGCTAGATTTAGATAAACTCTAATTAGAGAACATAGACCTGAGATGGACTTTGAGGATTAATATAGAGGAACTTACTAGAATTTTTGTATTGTAGAGATTTTGTGAGTTTTCTGAGCAATATATCCCTATCTGGATACGAGTTGGTAGAGGTGGCTCTGGCACAGATGTACCTAGGGGTAAAACCCGAAAACACCGCTTTGAGCTAGACTCGAACGGGAACTGGTGCACGAAAAAGGGCCTTGCTTCACTCTTGGTTACGACACTCCTGGGGGATATACTTAGGATAATTATCATTTTCCTTAAAAACCATTATGAAGGGTTTATGAGTATATAATTCCTCAAAGGATACATTTTTATGATTATGGATTAGATCCATAAACTATTTAATTTATGTTATGTGTTTTACAAGTTTGGGATTAGGTATTGTTATTCATAAACTAATCCAGTGTATTCCATTGTTTAGAAATGACACCCAGTAGAAGGAATGAGAACTCCAGCAATGCACATGATCCAAAGAGAAAGAAGGATCATATCTTTCATGGTCTTAAGCCAGAATTTATAAGAGAAATATTCTCCCATGTATTATCACCATATGAGGAAATAATATCATGTGTTGATAAGATTAGTAAAGAGTTTACTGAGTCCTATGGCTTTGAAGGGAAGAAAGAGAAGAAAAGTATTGAAGAGAGAAAGATAGATAAAGAGAAGAGGGAAACGAAGAATTTTCCCATATGTGATAACTGTGGGAAGAAACACCCGGGAACTTGCCTGAAAGGAATGGGAGTTTGTTGTAAGTGTGGAGGAAAAGGGCACAAAGTACGTGACTGCAAGGGTAAGAAAGTGGTTTCAAATGCATAATGCTTCATTTGCCAGGAGTTTGGACACTACGCGAACCTATGTCCCAGTCATCATACTATGCCACAAATGATGCTATTGGATAATAATCATGTTATGATACTACCACAGATGAAGAGGAATGATTAGAGTTATTATGTTGATTATTTAATTTGAGTGTTGTATCAACAATGTACTTGTTTTAATAATTATGTAGTATATAAGGATTGTACTGCAGTACTATTTCATTAAGGACTTGAGATTGCGTGGAACAAAGAAAAGTGACTCAATAGCAGGTTAAATTTTTGGAAAATATATGGTTGAGAGAAAGATAAACCATAATATAGTTCTGATACCGAGGTAGTGATTTTAGAATAATACATGATTGATTTGGATAAATTATATTGGATATTCTTGACTACCATGAAACTGATTAATGATTTGTATATTCCATCATTGTTGGTGTTTAATACATTTTTGGATTGAAGGAGTATATCTATTATTCTTTAAGGAGTAAGGGATCATGAATATAATCAATAAGGTTTTATGGTAATTCAGGATCTTGCAGTGTTTTAAAAGAATACATCATGAAGGTGTTCACATGTTATTATGTGGAAAAAAGGATCTTCATTGTGTTTACCTTCCTTATAAATTTTGTACTGAAGTATTTTGGATATTTCTAGTTTAGATTATTTTGGATTTCCATAAAAGGACAACCCGGAGGTCGGGCGGCAACCCGTCACGTACGGAAAGGACGCGAGACTTGAACCCACAACCGAAGGGCGACAAGGGTGTATCACCTACCACTAAATCACATGATGTCCATGATTGAATAATTTCATTTTTTTAATGGTTCTTCTAGATGAATTATAAATTCATTTTTTTAACCCTATACGAATAGGATAAATAGAATATTATCTTTAAGTTATATTATCTTTTGGAGTGAAAGATTATTTTGTGGTAGAACTTAGTTAAAGGATGAGACTCTACTTGTCAAGTATATATTTTTCTTCTTCTCTTATTCAATGAAGAAATTAATTCTTATACTTTAGTGAAGGGATCTTAAAACAAAAAATGTGTTATACTAATACCATATGTTTTGCTGAACCGATGGTATTTTAAATCATTATAGATTGATGAATTTAAGGCCCTAAATTTTACACTTGATTGTGATGGATGACCTCAATCACTAACTATAAATCTTTGCGTTTTCCCTCCAATTATATGTCTATAATTTCCACCAATGTTCTTCGAATAGAGATCATAATTTGGTGGTGACCCTTTCATTTCTCTTTTCCTCTTATTAAGTCTAAATTTTATTAACCCAATTCCGATGTGGGTTTTCCCACAAAGATATTTTCTATATACAACCATTTATTTTTGAAGAACAATTTCATATTTATAGGATGCGATTTATTGAAGGAGGGGAGAATGTAACACCCCAAGATTTCATAGTGTGTTATTTCTTCAAAATAATTCAATAACTTGCACTACACGCAACACCGAGTTCAAGCGCACCATGACTTTCCAAACATGCCGTTAAAAAGAGGTTATGAATAATATTAACTAAATTTTAAACTTTCTATAATTTTTATAATTTTAGAATCCATATTATGAGTTTCTTAGACATAATGTAAGAACAAATTAATTTTCATTATTGCACTTTTACCAACTTTTAATAGTGAACCCTTTTTAAATCTAATATTTTAAACTTTTATATTTTTAATTTGACTAAATAAATTTACTTTTTAGAATGGGGACATCAAAAATTTACAATGAAACATTCCAAGATTCCACGATACGCTTTCCTTTGAATAATACAGTAGCGTGTGTTGTACGCAACTTCGAGTTCTAACACACACCACAACTAATCAAACTAGCCGCTATGAATAATAATACTTAATTTTTAAAATTATATATATTTTATCTCTTAAAATAGACCTCATTTTTGTATTCGGAGTATCGAATTTAACCTAAGGTGAAATTTTGGAACTTTTCGGATAACATTTATATTTTGATGAATAGTGAAAATTACTAAATTGTAATTAAAAAAACTTTCTTAATCGAAATAATTTATATTGATAAATTATGAATTTGAGTGGTTTTAAATTATATTTAGAATATATTTTTACAATTTAATACAATTTTGGACATTTTACATAATTTCAAAATTAAACCAGACATAAACAAGTGTCAATCTTTTGATAGTTATTATCTCTTAAAAACACGCTATTTGTTTTGACGAAGGGAATTAATTTTTAAATTAATTAATGAAAATGATATGTTTCTAATTTGTTAAAATAGACATAATTTTTGAATTCATAATATAAAATATATCTTAGGCCTAATTTTTGTTATTTTTCTGGAAACTTTCATTTTTTGATGAATAGTGAAACCACTAAGTGGTAGTTAAAAAACTAAATTTTTCATAAAACTTAATTTTACCACTTATGTGAGTGGAATTTAGAAAATACGAGAGACACGGTTAATATCAAGAAGTAAAATTTGGTTCAATGAGATTAAATAATTTTTGGTGAATAGTAACTTTTTACTTTTATTTACCACGGTTAAAAGTAAATAGGGTAATTAAGGGTAAAAATGATATTAATATTACGATAACACATGTCATAATTATATTGGAAAAGTGTATCTCGATCAAAAACAACCTTAGGATTAAAATATTATCATTTAGGTCCACTTGTTTTAGATTAGGACATTTATTATTATTTAATTCAAAGAAGAGTTAAAAGAGTTAAAATCAAGGTTTATTTACTAAAACATTTTTAACATAGGGTTATACATAATATAAATTAGATTGTAAATTTTACTTATAAATATAAAAATATTTCCTACATAATTGAATTTTTGTAATAATTTTTAGACCTTAAATACCTTAATTTATTTATGACACATTGGTGACGCAGTAATTACCTAATTAATGAAAAATTAGAATAATTGATATTATAAATACCCAAATAAATGTAATTTTAGACTTTATATAAATACCAATAATTTTATAGGTTAATATGACATTTTAGGATTGATTTAATTAACTTTTTGAGAAGTAATAATTCTGTTATGATTTTTACAAAAATCAATTATTGAATAGTGTCAAAATTGACATAAAAGAGTTTTTAAAACAAATATTATATTATTAATTGATATTAAATTTCTAAAAATTTAAGGTTCTTCCAAGAGACTTATATCATGATATTTTTATCATTAATGGACAACTTTGGGGTCGATTGGATGTATATATAAGTTTATTAACCATATTATATAAAAATACAAAGAGACACTGTAAAAGTGAAACTAATTATCTAAGAGTTAATACTTAAAGATAAGGTTAATATAGTAACCCAAACCTATATAAATTATATTGGTTGAGTGGTTTTCGACCCATCCCCACCTTAAAATTTAAATAATCCACTTTGGAGCCATTAGAAACCGAATATGAATTTATTATAAAATAATATTTCTAGCTTTTCCAAAGGTGCCCCTCACCCCTTTTATAAAAGGGCACTCTCCCTTCTCATTAATTCACACCTTAAAAGCCTTTTGGTTCGGCCAACCCCTGCCCAAATACTCTCTAAACTTCCCTAAATACAACCTTGAGGCCTTATTTTGATCATAAATCCAACCTAAGGAGCCCTTTTGATCAAATCAAAAAGAAGAACCCGAAGAAGAGGTAATGTTTTCACCACCCTTTTTCAAATTCATTGGTTCTTCAACTTCTTCTTTCTTTGTTATTCCCATTCTAAAATAATAAATACAGTATCTATTATATACTGTAATATTATTATAAATATGGTACAACCATATTCATTATTCTATCCATCCTTTGAATAACATGTCACCATACGTGCGTACGTACGACTTACCGTCTCCACGTCGTGGTATAATTGTTATTCAATAAATTATTATTTGGATGGGTATAATAATGATGTGTAATTCATGTAAATAATAAATATAACATGATAATGATTCTGTATATATGATATACCATCCAATTATATATTATTTTAATATCAAAATAATGATATTGTCGCTCATGCGTACGTACGGACTACCGTCTCAACGAACGCAAAGAGATTCATTCTCCATCGTATCCATTCAAATATAATTCTCATTTGATGAATAATAATATTATATAAGGACTTGATATCATTATGTATATGATTAATATAAAACCTATCCATGACAAACACAACTTACGTAACAAAACATATAAAAGAAAATGAGTAAGTTAACACCCAAAACGACGATAATTCTAAGATATTATTCACATAGCAATGTTAAAAGATCATATATGATATCATATTAATGTATATGATTATTGTATAATTTAATAACAATTATTTTACCATTATATAGGAGGTTGACCTACCCTCAACCAAGTAGAAGTACAAGGTAAGGGTTTATTTCACAATCTCTTCATTATCCGAGGTTGTTTATACGTGATTATCTACGGGGGTCTCTTTATCATCCACATCCATGTTTCTTAAAAATGTATTTCAAATCATTATTACTATTTTAAAGACTATGGGATAAAGTCATTTATACCCTTGTTGACTTTTTATAAGAAGTTTATAAAGGAATATTTCCGTCTTTTTCCAAACAAGGTCCTTTTTAACCTTTTCGACAAAATTAAGGTAATAATGTATTTTTTTAACTTATATGGTAGGTGCAGATATTTTCTATCATTACAAAATATTAGAAGCTTCCCTTACAATATTATAAGAATATTTTGAAATTAAATGTTTTATTTTATAATTATGTGAATTTTAAATGATTTCAAAATGAAAAATTTAAGAATTTGTGAAAGGTACGCTTTATCAAGATCAGAATTTTAAATGTTTTAAAGATTTATATTTCTAAATATTTTTAATTAATGTCCATGTTTTCAAAATTATTTTAAGGATTTATTTATATGAACATGAATGTTTTGAAATGATATTTCTTTTCAAAAGTTTCAAAGTGGTATGGGACACATTGATTCAAAAATCTATTTTAAATTACTTCTTTTATAAATGTGTGACTTTTAAATGATTTAAAAAAAAAGATATTTCTCTCAAATATATTTGATTTCATCTATGTCAACATCCTTTGATGGAATTTAAGCTTATTTGAAGTTTATTTATTATGATACAAAACATCCATATTGTATTGAAGGATTTGTGATATGTTTGACTGTGGATGAGTTATTTTTATACCATTTATGGTTTATGGAGAAAGTATTGACATTTCATATGCTAGTTTTAATATGAATGTTTATGTTATTTTTAAACCTATTCATATGAGGAATGTGTTGGACTTATTAAGTGACGGGTGGAGCTCGCTGTAGCCCCTCGATGCATCGGTAGGTATCATGAGACAAACTAGTGTCTTGGCATGAGGCCTTTACAAAATCTTATTTGCAGTCTTGGCACGAGGCCTTGGCTACATGGTTATGATAGTCTGGAATTATGCATTCCATCATTATGAAAGTGGTTATTGATATTGAATATGATTATTAGACTAGTAGAATATCCATGTGAATAATTAAATAGCATTATTTCATTTTATCTTTTCCATATTATGTTGAAGTTCAAGTTTAAAAGGCATTTGTTTTACCTATACATTGCCTTAAATGTTTATACTTATTTATGAATGTTTCCGCTATATTGTTATCCTTACTGAGCATCTGAGCTCACTCTTTTCAATGTTTTATTTTTCCCAGGATGTAAAGAAGTAATTTATGAATGACCTGCAGGGATAATATGAGGGGATTTGAAGACAAGATGTTGTTGTAGTAGTTTTCACTTTATGATGTAATGTAAACATTATTAATGTATCTAGTTATTCCAAGGCCACTAAACTAATCGGGCTTTCGAGACTTGATCTTTCTTGTGATCATGCCAATGTTATGTAATAATGCACCAACTCTGGGTAACTGGGGTTGGGGCGTTACAATTTTTGAGAAATTTGAAAACCAAGGAAAAATGTTAACTCACCCATCATACTCATTTCAAACTCAGATTTCATTAGATCTAAAAAGGAATCTGATAAAGATTGTTGAGTGGAACCAAATATAATTTCATCAACATAAATCTGAACAATCAAAACATCTCTCTTATCTTTCTTTATAAAAAGGGTTGGATCAACATTTCCAATAAAATAATTATTTTGATGAAAAAATCATGTAAGTCTATTATACCAAGCTCGAGGGGCTTGCTTAAGTCTATAAAATGCTTTGGTAAGTTTGTAAACATGTACAAGATGTTTTGAATCTTCAAAACTAAATGATTGTTCAATAGAAACTTCCTCTTGTACAAACACATTAAGGAAAGCACATTTAACATCCATTTGAAAAAGTTTGAAATTGAAGAATTCTGCAAAGGCAAGTAGAATATGAATAGATTAAAATCATGATACTAGAGCATAGGTTTCTTCATAGTCTATTCCTTATTGTTTATCATATCCTTTAGCAACCAATATTTCTATATTTCTTACTATGATTCCATTTTTATCACATTTATTTCTGAAGACCCATTTTACTCTAATAACAGAAGTTTTCTTATGTATTTCAACCAAGGTCCAGACTTTATTCCTTTCGAATTCATTTAGATCATCTTGCATAGATTTTATCAAATCATAATTACCTAAAGCTTCATCAGTGCTTTTTTGTTATAATTAAGAAAGGGATTTTAGATGTTCTACTTCATTTCTTAAATAACTTCTAGTCCTTACAGGTTGATTTAAATCACCAATGATACTATAACTGGGATGATTCTTAAGAAACAACTGATTTGAGTTTTGTAAAACCCTTTCATCAACATAGGGTAAGAAATATTCTGGAGTAAATTTTTCAGAAATATGTTCTTGAACATTTTCCTTATCAGAAGGATATTTTAACAAGAGTTGGTAATCAGTTTTTGAAAACACATCTGAATATGTAAGTTGAGGATGTTTAAAAACAAAAGGATCAGTTTCATCAAATTTCACATGTAAAATGTCTTCAACAGAACAAGTACTTTTATTGAAAACTCTATAATCTTTAGAATTTGTGGAGTAGCCTAAGAAAATTCCTTCATTAGATTTTGGTATGAATTTGTGTATATTATCTTCAGTATTTAGAATGAATACCTTGTAACCAAAAACCTTGAAGTAGGAAAGTCTAGGTTTTCTACCATTCCAAAACTCATAAGTAGATTTATTAAGAAAAGGTCTAATTAAAACATGATTTATAGTATAGCAAGCAGTACTTACAGCTTCAGCCTAAAAATGTTTGGCTAAATAATATTTACTCAACATGGTTCTTGTTATCTCTTGATGAATTCTATTTATTCTTTCAACAACCCCATTTTTTTGAGGTGTTCTGGCTACTTAGAAATTTTTAGTAATGCATTTTCTACTACAAAAGGTTTCAAAATCAGAGATTTGAAATTCACCTCCATGATTACTATGAATATTTATCAAATGATGTTCTTTCTCATTTTTAACTTGGGCTGTAAAACTTTTGAAATAAGAAAAATCTTCAGATTTAGTTTCTAGAAAATAAACCCACGTAAATCTAGTGTAATAATAAACTAAAAAAAATACATAATATTTTCCTCCAATGCTTCCAGATTGTGTTGGAGAAAAAAGATCAAAATCCTCTAACCATATTTCTATTGGTACTAGCTTTATTTTCCTGAAAATAAGAGTGTTGGAAATTTGGAACCCAAGCATTCTTGGATCTGAAAACTTCAGAAAGAAAAATTTTAGGAATCCGTATTTTCTTTGAAAAATAAGCTTTATAAAATCCTAAAGACTGAGTTTTGTTTAGTGAACAATTTTTTTCCCAATTCTCACGACACTGACACTTTGTGCAGAAAGGAGTACTTTGAGGAAGAGAATAATTGTTACTAAAAATTAGTTTTTAAATAGTATAACCAAAACCAGAATTATTCCTTTGTGGTTGAATTTGAGAATACGTCTTTTCAAAGTTTTCCTTAAATAAGGTAAAGTTTTTCAAACACTTCATAAAGGAAAATATTTCTTAATTTAGTCTAATAACTAAGTTCTTATCCTCAAAAACATCATTTTTAGCACTATAGTTAGGCTCGAAAACATATTTCTTAGAAAATATTTTTTCAAGATCCTTAGAAAGTTTATCCTTCTCAGAATTAACATCCATAAGGGTTTTTGAAATACTTTCAAAATAATAAATTTTCATATCAAGATATTTAGTAAGATCTTATACTTCCTTAGTAAGAATAGAAATCCTAGAATTTTACTTATCAAGATTTTTTTAGACTTTAGAATTTTCATTCTCAAGGAGTATAGAAAACCTAGAAACTTCTTCATAAGTAGGTAAAGTATAATTTTCATCAGAAAAAGATTCTTCATCTGAGGATTCATAATATTTACCATAAATACAATTATAATTCATGGATACATTGATTATGGATTCAACATTGTGTACCCTACCATTAACCAATAATTTTCAATAGGTAACTTGGCTAGTAAACCAAGATTCTTTTGTCCAGAAGATTCGTAACCTGAGGATTTATCAGAAGAGTCTCCACCACTGGCACACCATTTTTCATTAGCTTTATAAACTTTCTTATCTTTATATTTTTAGTACATATTTCTATTTCTTTCATAATACTTTTCCTTTATATCTTTTCTCTTAAGAATAAGAAAATCTGGCCTTATTTGTCCAACTCTTTTTCATTCATAACAAGTGACTTCTGAGTCTTTCTTATCCTTTCTTTATTTCTACTTGTATCTATACTGAAAGTATTTCTTCCCAATTATCACATTAATCCTTCAAGTAAGATTAGGTAGTTCATTCTCAGAATGTTCACTTTCCCTTGATTCAGATAAAATAGTGACCTTATTAGATTTAGATCTCGTAACTCTCTTAGGTGTCTTGGATTTCACATGATTTGAAGTAGTTGTAAAAGCAACACTTCCATTCCCATTATTTTCTTAACATTGTCATCATCTATTTTCATTCTTGTCTCATGTTGAAGAAGAGTTCCAAAAATATCATCAAGAGTAATCTGTGAGAATTTCCTATTCTCATCTATAGATATTCTCTTTGATTCTCGATCATTAGTCATGATGTATATAATCTTTTCTAGAAGTGCCTCATCATCCAAACCTTTTTCACCCATGGATTGTAAGGTATTTAAAATTGTCATAAATCTCTGTTGTACCTCACATATAGGTTCTTCATAAGGAAAGAAAAAACTATGGTAAGCTCTAAGCATAGATCTTCTAGTTTCAATAACTTTGGAAGTTCCAAAATGAGTTACTTTAAGATTCTTCCAAATACAATTTGTAGCTTCACAATAATAAATATGTCTATATATATTTCTGGTCATGGAACATAACAAAGTATTGCGTACCATATAGTTAAGTTGATATTATAACCTCTCTTGATTAGTAAAAGTTCTGAATTCATTATTAGGAATCTTGTAATCATTAATAAGTATAAAAACGTTGTCAACTCTGGTGTTAATAAAAAAAGTCTTCATACGATCTTTCCAATATTCATAATCATTACCATAAAAATAGGTGGTCTAGTATGATTAAGATTTCCAATTGAACCAACATTCATTCCTACCATATCAAAGAAAAAATCTTTCCACACAAACTTGTTAGTAACAAAATTTTGTAAACAAGGATAAAAAAAATCCTAAGCAAGGAAAATATAGAACAATGAAAAACTTGGGAAAGAAAACTTATATGTGAATATAAGTATTTCAGATACCTATCCTGATACCAATTTTAGGATAGAAATAATGATTTATATTATCAATATACAAGAGGGGGGTGATTTGTATACTTCAAAAAATTCCTTTGGAACTTTTAAAGATGGTAATGTTTAAAAAAGTTAAACAAGGTAAATTCACAAGACCCCTTAGTTCTACAAACATGCTTGATTCTGGAAATATTGTTCCAAAAATGAAACTTAAAATAATTTTACAAGAAAAAATATTCTACCTTAAAGCGTATATAATCTTAATAATCAGAGTATACATGTACAAGAATGTATAATATAGTTATAATTTCCTTATAAATCAAAATGTAGCGGAAAACAAACTTGAAACAATACAAGTAACAAGTAAGAAATATTTTATCCCAAAGAGTAGGGTATCAAACAACAGTGGATAAAGGTACCTTGATTTGTAATTTCAAGAATGTCTATATTAACCACACCAGGGTAATCCCTCGATACTAATATTAGAGTCTGTCTTGTTATCCCCACAAGGACTCAAACTTCAAGGTAGTAAGCACTTTTGTCTTCCTCTCCCAAGAAGCCCTTGAATGTACTCAGCAACATTCGGAGTCGCACAAAGCAATTATGAACAAGATGTTCAATACACCCAAATCATGAGAGTCTCTCTATAGAAATCACTTCAACATATAATCTCTAGAGTTCTAGAACATTCATCAAATTTCATCAAAGTTATGTGCACTTTCAAATGGGAAACTATTTATAGGCACATCTTCAACTGTCGACTCCCTCCTCCAATGTCATATTTTTCCTTGAATTTTGGTGGGACCTATACATGTTTCACTCAAACAACAATTGGTTAGTAAGAAAAAGAACACCATCATTTTATAACTCAAACAAGAGTCGGAAAAATATGGTTGCTTAGCCAAATTCATTTTCTCAGAGTGTAAGAAAAAAAATAAAAGTTCAAAGTCTAACCCAAAAACCATTCCGTGTCTATAATACATGGTTATTCAAATTCTGTCTTCCAAAGAATTCAGAACATGTATTCTATAGAATTCCAAAGTCTGATTTTCAATGAAATTCAGAGAATTCGGAGTCTGCATTAATAAGAATTCGGAGTCTAAATTCATAATAATTTGAAGTCTAAATTCATAATAATTTGTAGTCTAAATTCATAAGAATTCGGATTCTGAATTCATACGGTTCAGAGTCTGAATTTAGAGAATTCGGAGTCTAAAATCAGAAAGTTCAGAGTCTGAATTCAGAGAACTCGGAGTCCAAACCTAGAAAGTTTGGAGTCTGAATTTAGAGAATTTGGAACCTGAATTTGGATCCTGAAAAAAATTCTCTATATCTAAGTATTTATAAGATTATGTGTTTTTAGATATGAAACTGAATTTTATTCATAGAAATAAAAAGAGTTAGATTAAGAGTGACTAAAAAATATGAACAATGAAAACAAGGTAAGGCTGAATTTCCTTGGGGAAGGAAAATATTCCTTATCAGGATGTAACTTAGGGGAAAGGAAATTTCTATTAAGATAGAGTGTTTGTGATTTTCAAAACATGAAGGAATGGAAAATTCATAAGGAAACCGTATTTACTAAACATGCACTTATTAAGAATATGATAGTGTCCCAATTTGGAAACATCAACTATGAAGTATTATGTGACCAAATATCCATGGGGGATTCAACAAATAGATATTCTGAAAGAGGGAATCACATCATCTTTTTTCAGGGAAGGATGGTGGTTCCAGTCACAATGCAGGAGGAGGTGATGCAAGAGTTCCAAAATTATCCCATAGATATAGATCTTGGTGTGTGTAGGATGTAAATAGACCTTAAATTTTTTTGATTGTTCATAATGAGATGAAATGTAGTAGAATTCCTCCCTTGGTTCCTCACCTATCAACAAGTAAAGGATGATCACTAGGTTCTGATATGTTTGTTGGATCCTCTTGAGATCCTGAAGTGGAAGTGGGATGACATATCCATGTACTTTATGACAGGTATTTCCAAGATAGCGAAGGGGATACCTCTATCTGGGTGAAATTTTAACGAGTTTATAAGATGACACACTTCCTTACTATCAGGGAGAAGATTTTTTGTGGAGAGGTAAGAGAAATTGTATGTACAAGAGATTTTTCGCCTTAATAGGGTTCCCTTGACGAGTGTCTCCCATCGTGATGTGAGGATTACAACACATTAGTAGAGAGGATGGAAGGAGGAATTGGGGACCAAAATGGGGATTAATATAGAATTTCACCCCCATAATGATGGGTAGATCAAGCGCACTATCCAAGTTTTGGAGGATATACTGAGGGCTTGTGTGTTAGCATTCAGACAGAGCTGGGAGGACCACTTTACATTGGTAGAGTTTACATACAACAACAACAAAAAATACTCTACCATTAGTATGGAACCTTTTTAGACCTTGTACATGAGACCTTGAATGTCACCCTTTCACTGGAAAAATATTGGAGAGACATCACTTGTGGGTCCATATTTGGTACAAAAATGAAGAAGAAGATCCAGGAAAACCATGAGTGGATGGGGACATCACAAAGTATGCATATATGATACGAAGATCACCATCGTAGGCTCTTAGAGTTCATGAAGGGAGAATTTTTTCTTTAGAGTATCTCCACGATTAGGATTGTGGAGGTTTGGTAAGGGAGGCAAGCTACCCTTGAGGTTCATTGGGCCATTCGAGATAGTGCATAGGGTTGATAGGGTTTCTTACCACATAGGCCTTCCACCATATCTGGAGTGGGTGCAATATGTCCTTTACATTTTTTAGATGAAGATATACATGGATGAACCTATGGACATCATCTAATTGGGAGAGATGGACATTGAGGATTGATCCACATTGTGGAGAACCCCGTGGTGATCTAGGATCAATGGGAGAGGACCCTTCATGGATGGACCATCGCCTTGGTTCGTATGTTATGGAAGAATGAGAATGTGTAGGATATCTCTTGGGAGTGGGAGATTCATGTGAGGGCCCATTATCCAATATTTTTGTTTAGTTTTAGTTTTTGGGGATGAAAATATTGTAGGTAATGATGTAGAGACCTAAATTTTTTCCTTGTAAGACTTTGAAATATTTGTACATATTTGTTAGATCTCGGTGCCGAGACAATGTGTGATTTAGAGGCCATGGGTGCTTGGAATTAATTTTATAAAAATAATAAATATATATTTTATTGTGTGCACATAGTTTTTAAAGAAAATTGAATAAATCTTAAAAATAAGATCAGATCAGAAATTCGAGACCACAGTTAAGCCAAGAATGTGTTGTTTACTCTAGGAGTAAGATAAAATAGGTTGATATGCGGTGTTCAGATATCTCGCCTATTATTGGTACATTCAGTGGATTAATTTATTAATTAATAAATTCATTCATTCATTTAACACAATTAAATTTTCCTGTAAATAAATTGTTATGGTAATATGAATAGGATTTGCCTCATAACATTGGAATCAAAAAATGATATTCTTTCTCTCCTTCCATTTGCAGATCATATCGGACGATGAAGAAACTATGGATCCGACCCAATCAAGACACAACAAACACAATGACTTCCTTAAATTATTGGTGAGTGTGTTATTAAATGATTTACAATCCAATCTCTAGGTAGGACTCGTTGAACTTTATATTACACCCTTTTTGATTAAATTGATTTATCAGATTGATTTAGTTCATGGTTCAATGCCAATTGTGGTTAGGTCATGTGCTCGTTTATTATAATTTTAAATTTGATATTATTGTTTTATAAATTTTATATAACTATTATTGATCGTTGGTAAATAAAATTTGGAAAAAGATAGTTAACATTTTGTTCTTTTTTCTTTTCCCCATAAATTACTTCTCTTTCTTCACTAGTTAGACCCTACGGTCCCATTTCAATGTTGTTGGGTAGTACCGAGCCTGATCGAATACCCTGAATCATGATAAAATGATGTGCGGGGGATAGATCAATGAGAAAAAATGGATCTAGGTTTTTTTGAGATGTTTTTGATAGTTTTGTTATCATAGATCATATTTTCATTAGTGGAATGAATCAAGATGTGTGGTATATATGACTAAACCCCTCTGGGTCGATGAAATCGATTTCCAATCACCGGATAACTGTAAATTAAAGATCAAGACTATATCCACTAATATTTGGTGGAAACAAGGAGTTATCAATAGTGTAAAGATCATATTCATATCCTGGATCCCGGATATGAGATCCAGTAAAAATCTCGACTACATGCTGTGTAGTTCAAAGAACACATTGCGTGTCTGGACCTAGCTACAATGACTCGGCTTTCGGAAGTCTATAAGGTTGGAATGATGTGCATCCATCCTACACATCGTGTAACTCATCCCGAGTTAGTTGACCCATGTGGTAGAGCACTTGGGAAGGACCCTATGTGGGAGTAAATGACCATTCACACAACTGTGTATCGAAGTGCATAGACATGGGGAAAAGTACACAGAAATAGGGTAAAATTCATGGAAAAGTCCAAGTATATGGGTAGAACCATGAGTGGAATGGGAACACTATGTATATCTTATACATGTTGTGTATACCAACACACTTGGTGATTCATGTACCCCCAAGGATGTTTCCTGGTTAAGGAGTGGGACCACATGCAGTGTGGCTCGCCTCACACGCCGTGTATCCCTTGGTTCCTTTTGAGGAAACTTCAATATTCCATATATCCTTATTTGAACTTTTATTTTGGCATGTGAGAAGAGTATTCAGAGTGTTTTTCATTTAAGAACCTGATGGTTCCATCAGTAGTGGATTTTTGAGATATGATGTGAAATTTTTCAGGAATGGATCTCAGTGAGGTAATGCCCAATGATGACTGTGATCAAGAGAGATCACCAGAGGCTTCCTATAGAGTGTAATCCCACATAATCTTAGGCCCAGGTCCTTTACCTTACCGAGTGGAACCCCCTATCATATAGGAAATCGTTCCTCGATGACTAGAGTGGTACCCCCCTTTAACACCAGGGTGCAGGTCCTCAACCTATTGAATGGAACCCCCATCATCTTGGGTGTGGGTCCTCTACCTTATTGAATGAAACCTCATATCAGAAAGGGTGTGTGTCCTCAATTCCCAGAATGGTACCCCCTTTTCCACCTAGGAATGGGTCCTTGACCTATAGAGTGGAATCCCCCCTTATCTTGGGTGAGATTCCGCTTCCTTCTGAGTATAACCCCCTGTCATATTGGGTGTGGGTCCTTGTGACACTAGAGTGGAACCTCCCATCAGCTTTGGTGAAATTACTCTACAGATACGTACAAATTGGAACCCATTGACTTACTATGTTGTGGGTCTTGTTATTTTATTTTGTGCTCCATTGGATATACGACATAGTGGCAAGGTGTGGTCTTTCACACAATTACTTCTTAGAAGATGTGTGAGATGCTGGGCATCACTGATGGACTTTTGGAACATTTTGTGACTATTTTCTTAGGATAATATTTTACATGGAGATCCCCTTAATCTCTCATTTGGGATTTTTTTGACTGAGTATATATATATAGACACACACACACACATCTGTTTCCATAGCCTTGGATTTGGTTACTCTATTTACAAGGCTTACAAAGACACACGAGGTTTGCTACATTCTTTTTGTGTTTAGCTGCTCATGTTTGGATGAGTTTTCTCACCTACTATAGGTGGAAAATACTTGATGTATATTTTATCTACACATTGTATTGTGACCCTTGTGTTTGGATGTGGTGAATCTACCTTAGGGTTTGGGTTGATATGTTATCTTCCACTTATTTTTTCTTCATATTTTCTATTTAAAATATTTCTATTCATGTTGTATCATTTACTACTCCGCCGTTTAGTTTTCAGGTCATCTTATTGGGTATTTATATACTCACTGAAGCAAGATATTTTCCCACACATATCGTGTTTTATTCAGATGAGGGACATGTTGACAATGACTATAGAGGATCTTAATGATACCTGGTACTTTGGACCGCATACAGTGGTCATAGCTTGGAGAACATAAGTTGTGATCTCTTAGTGTTTTAATTTCCAGTTTTTTAATTTGGGGTATATTTCTAGTTGGGCATGAATTTTCCCATTTACTTTTCATTTTACACTACTGTACTATTTTATCGTTTACTACTCCCCATTTAGTTTTCAGTTCATACTTTGGGGTATTTATATACTCACCCAAGCATGATATTTTCCCACATGTGTCATATCTTATTCAGATGACGAACAGGTTGATAATGAATATAGAGGATCTTAAGGATACTTGGAACTTTGGACCACACACAGTGGTCGTAGCTTAGAGATCAAGAGTTGGGCTATCTCAGTATTTTACATTCCAGTTTTTTAGTTTGGGACATATTTTTAGTTGGGCATGTATTTTCCCCTTTACATTTTTGTTTAGACTACTGTACTCTTGTATAGTCCAGGGGTTTTACTTCTATGGATGTTTCCCTAGTATTTTGCATATTTTTCTATTATTCCTCAACACTTATTCATCGAGAAGGATGTGTGTGAGCAGAAAGTAACTTAGGAAAGAGAATACCTATGTTTGTTATGCATTCGACATTAATCTTTAGGCCCTGACAGATGAATGTGGGCTTGTGGCAGTTGAGGATCAAGCCATGGAATGGGCCGGGTTGTTTCAATATCACCTTAATCGAATGCTACCCCTGTGGACTAACCATGAACGTTCAAAAATAAACCAGGAAGGCCTTATGTAAGGGTAACCCACATGATTTACACTAAACTATGAAAAATAAATTGTGTTCCCCAGGGAACCCACATAAGAGTCATCTTCATGGTTTGACAGGCCTCATGATGATCATGCAAGTAAACTGTGTGATAGGATAGAACTCTCAAAAAAAAATCAAACAGGTTTGGCCCGAAACTCGAGGATGTTATCAAATTCCAAAAAATAAAAAAATAGAAAGTAAAACTAAGGTTGGGGTGTGAAAGGGGTCAATACATGTGTTTATATGTAATATGCATGGATTTATGTTCAAATACTTGTATGAATATATGTATTTGTGTGTGTGTGTGTTTTACAGTCTATCGGTATGTATACATATTCATTTATATGTGTAAGTATGTATGCATTTATATGTATGTATGTGTATATGTGTATGTTTGTTTATATGTGTATATGTGTATGTGTGAGCATGTTTGTATGTATATATGTTTATATATGTGTATATATGTGCATGTTCATGTGTATGTGTATGTTTATGAATGTCTAAATTTTTGTAAGAATGTGTATGGATGTGTATGAATGTGTATGTATGCATGTATGTATGTGTATGTATGTGTCTCTATGTAAGTGTATGTATGTGTGTGAACATATGACTGTGTATGTGTATTTGTATTTATGTATGTATGTGTATGTTTGTGTATGTATTTGTACGTGTGTCTGTATGCATGTGTGTGTGTATGGGTATGTGTATGTGTATGTGTATGTATGTGAATGTTTATTAATGTGTATGTATGTGCATGTTTGTTGATGTGTATGTATGCACATATATGTGAAAGTGTATGTATGGATATTCATGTGTTATGTGTATGTATATGTATGTGTATACATGTATTTATATGTGGGTGTGTAGGTGTATGTGTATGTGTATGTGCGTGTATGTATGTATATATATGTATGTGTATGTTTATGTGTTTGTGTATGCATGTGTATGTGTATATATTTCTATGTATGTCTATGTGTATGTGTATGAGTATGTGTATGTGTATAGTTGGATAAACATAGGTACTTGTTGGTTCACCTATATATCACCCACACACATAAAGATATATTTATAAATTTATATAAATAATAATTTTTTAATTGTGATTAATTTTATAAAATATAGTTTATTAATTAATTATATTTTTCATATACAATAAATATAATATATATTTCTATATAATTAATTAGTAATAATAATATATCTATATATTAACAAATTTGGATATATATAAATACAAATATTAAATTATTTTAATTTAATAGTTTTATAATTAATTATATATTTCTAAAAACATTTATAAACAATATTTATATTATTACATTTATTAATAGATTTACCACTATAATAATAAATTTATTAAAAAAAAATTATTATAATATCCATATATTTATTATAATTTTAAAAAATTTAATATAATATCATAATATAAATACATTTATTAAAATAATGATAATACATTTATCATAATATTAATACATTTATTATAATATTAATACGTTTATCATAAAATTATTTCATTCATTTTTAATTTTTTTTGTAATTTATTCATTTTATATATTTATAAATATTTTAATGGTAGGGGAATCCCACCTTTTATTGAAAAAAATACACCCCTCCCATTCTTTTGGGTAGAGGGATCCCATTACATGGCCTTGGTAGACCCAGTGGATATTAAACCCCAAGGAGATGGCCCAAAGGACCAATGAACCAACCCAAATGGCCAATGTAAACACACACTTCCTAAACATGGCATGATCCATGTGTGAGGCCTACTATTCGACACCTCCACCATCAAGACTCCACCTACACAGACGTCATTCCCAACCTCACCCCTGGAGGTCAGTGCCTGCTCCCATTAGAGTTCTCTTATCACTTCCTGCACATCACTAGTGGCCCACCTTCTCCTATGTATCTTAGTCCAGCCCGAACATGCATCATTCACCAACCTCCGCACGAAGCCTTCCATCAGACCCACCTGTCTTCACCACCTCATACTTTCAACAACACACGACCAAAACTCTTATGAAGATTGCAACCCACTGATCATTCGGCACTCCCGTGGCAAGCAAACCCCACCTTCCTACTGACGCAAGAAGGTTCGACACCATTCATGCATTCCACCCTCTTAACACACCGCCCCCACCATGAGTTCTCCCCCCTTGGAATGCCGCCCTTGAGTTTCCTCATAAATGGAGATGAGAAGTATTTGAACCCTTCTCTAATGTGGTATTGCGAGGTGATTTTTACACTCATTCCAAACCCCAACTACATTTTTTATATTTTTTATTTATTATTATAAAAAACGTTTACAATCTTAAATTTCTTATAATATTAATACATTTATTCATATTATTTATTATAATGTCAATACATTTATTAATAAAAAATTTATTACAATATTAATACATTTATTAAAATATTACTAATAAACTTATGATAATGTTAAGACATTTATTATTGATTGTAATTTGTAGTATTTAATATTATATAATTATTAATTTATTGTAATTTTATCTTTATTTTTAATATTTCATATGTACTACTATTTACCTGCACTAATATTAGTGCTCATAAAGGCTATGTTTTAGCGATTATAAAGTTAATCCCTTATCGACATTAACTTGAGTTCTGAGAAAAACATTTTTTATCATTATCTTTTATTTTTCCACTGATAATTGATATTTTTATTAACGTTTTTCAATATTTTTAAAAGAACCCTAGCTATTGCGCCACTTCTCTTTGCTAATCAAGATCTCATAGAACTCATGTTTTTTCTATTGTCTTTTGTGGATATTTTGGATGAATCAAATTTCAAAACCAAAGGTATAATATTCACCTTTTTTAAGGATTTATGAACAAATCATTAATGAGTTTTTTAACATTTTTTTGTTCTCCTATTCCTGTTTGTAACACAATCCCATTATGGTTGTTCTTCCCTCGATGATGTTGCATGGTTTTTAACAATTTTTTGGTTGTTCTTCCTATATATATATATATATATAAATTTATATATAGAAAATATAATTAATTTGATATCTATTTTAGCTGTTCTTCACATAATCATTTCTGTAGACACACAAAAATATATAAATGTGACTTTGATTAGTTTTTAAATGTATAAATATATTTGTATATATGTTTTTTGTTATGTGTGTTTTGGTATTTATATATATATGTGTGTGTATATATATAAATTTATAAATATTTATATTAATATTAGAATATATTATATTTAAATTTTTTTATTTCTATTTGTATTATATATAATAAAATATATCATTCAAATACGTATTTTTTATATTTATATATACTAAACATGAATTCATTCTATATTTAATATTTGTTTATATTTATATTAATACTAGTTTATATTTTATTTAATATTTATTTTTGTTTATATATACCAAACATAACATTATTTTTAGAACAACACATTATCATTCAACCCCAAGTCAACAAACAAATACAATACATCATATCCACAAAAACACATGAAAACATAATTTAATTTCTAACAAAATTCTACGCTTAATTATTCTATTTTTAAAAAAGAACAATTGATATAACCCCCCCCCCCATTTTAGGCCACTTTACCTAACTACTCAATAAAAATATCAATAAGTGACCATTTCCCAATTTATTATCTCTTTACCTCATTAGAAAAGAAATTTCTAAGAATAAATTATCACTGTAAATCATTATATTTCCATGATAAAAATGATCATAAATTCATAGCTAATGCTTTAATTTCATTATATGTCTTTATCACTTATATATCTATAGTTCCACTAAATGATATATTTATTACTATAGCTAATTGAAATCGAAATACTCACAACTTCATAGATATTTCTTTAAGTTCATAAGTAACGATTACATCAAATTCAAAAGTTACTTTATCATTTTACTCATTATATCATCACATTATGCATGAAGTTACATTACACTAGGTAAAATATCAACATCCAGAGAGAATACTTAGTTCTTTCTAAAACATAGGCTTTATTATATTTATATACTTTTCATTATATTATAAAACATATGATTTATATCTATTATTTTATATGCCTTATATATGTATGTATTATAATTTATAATAATATTTATTTAAGCTTTACTTCATATAATTTATGGATGTAAAAAAATATACATTATATATATAACTTTTATGTATTGTTTTTTTACAAAATATGAATATTGTCGAACTAAATAGAATGAATATGAATAAAAAATAGACAGATTCCAATCATTTGACAAAAGATTCTGAGGACAGGGTTAATAAGTTTATCAGGTTTGTAATAGAGAATGTATATGACCCTTCTCAAATAATTTGTTCCTGTTTATGTTGTTTTCATTCAAGAAATTTTTTCTTGAGGATTTTGAAGAACACAAGATATGTCATAGTGATTGATGTTATAAATTTCATACATAACATGGAGAAGAATTGAATAAATATAAGGATTTTGAAAACACCATGGTTCATAGGTCATATAATATTATTACCATTTCAAATTATGATGAAGATAAAATTGCAGTTTTTGGATAATATTATATTATTACAAGTGTAAAAGATGATGGAGATCATATTGAGGAAATGAAAATGGCAGTTAAAGATGAACTTATTGAATATCCAAATATATTTTAGAAGTTAAAGAGATATGTAAAGACACCATTGTTTTCCACTTGTACTAAATATTCAACATTTCCAATAGTAGTGATGTTATATAATTTGAAATATGTCAAAAAATGGAAGGGCAAAAAGATTTACAGAACCACTTTATCTCTCAAATGATATGCTATCGGAATACAACAGGCTACCTTATTAAACATATGATGAAAAATTAATGCTATATTCAATGATTATTATTTCTGAAAGAATATATTCCTACCCAAATGACTGTATACTGTTTCACAAGGACCAATAATCACTTAAAAAAATTCCCTAAGCATGGTCCAAACTTGATACTAGAAATATGAATCGAGTCCTTTGAATTTTTAATGGTTGATTCCAATATTTATAAAGTTTAAATTCTTATATTAATGTGATGAGATTTTAAGGAAATTAAAATGGAATTCAGATACAAGAATTAAGAAGGGAAAATTTATCACACTAAACACTTACCTTAGTAGAAGGAAATTGATCATGGGTATCCTAAATTTGGATATGATTTAAGAAACCTCCATATTTCACTGTCTATAGATGGAATTTATCATTTTAGTGTAAAAATTAGATATCACAATACACTACCAATTATATTGGTAAATTATAATTTACACCATATTTATGCAAGAATCACAAATAAATTATGTTTTGTCTTTGTATATTAGGACCAAAAAACCGAGTAATGATATTAATGTTTATTTAGATCCATTGATCGAAGATCTATAATTATTAGGGGTTTTGGGTGTTTTGTTTTATGATGATTATGGAAATAAAGATTTTACATTGAGATCCATCTTATATAGGTTGATAAAAGACCTTCCAACTTATGGAAAGTTTTAAGGATATAGTGTTAAATGAATACTTGGGTATCCCATTTTTGAAAAAGATACATATTCAGTTAGATTAAAATATTTCTTGAAGACTATGTTTCTTGGACATTGGAAATTTTTACCCCGATTATATAAATACCGATCCTGGCTAACATCATTCGATGAGAATTTAGAAGAAGATACAACACCATCTCCACTAAAATTTGATCAAAAGTTTTGAGATACCAAAAGATATTATCAATATTTTTGGAATATATTTTTTGAAAAAACATATGAAAAATATTTGGAAAAAGTGATTAGTTTTTCTTAAATTCCTATATTGGAATTTTTTACAAATTAGAAACTATTTTGATGTTATTACTGTAGAAAAAAAACATGTGATAGTTTCATTGGAACATTATTAAATGAACCCAGAAGAAAAAAATATGAAATTAAGGGTAGGTTTGAAATGAATTACAAGGGGATAAGAAAAGGGTTGGTTCTAGTGAAGTTTAAAAGATATACTTTTCTTCCTCAATCATCTAACAATCATTCCAGGTAATAGAGATATTAGTTTTGAACTTCTTGAATGGGATAAAGGTTTGATAAACATATTTATAAAATATAAATAATATTGGATCGATGGATGATATAATGTTAAAGGTCCTAAAATCACATGAATTTGATGTTTTGATGCATGATTTAATTCCTACAGCTTTACATTATATTCTATATAAAAATTTCCAACACACATTAAATAAAATTTTCTTATTTTTTAAACCTATATGCAACATTTTTATGGACCTCGAGAATTTTACAACTATAGAAATGGGAATTTATAACATATTAATTTAACTGAAGATATTATTTACACTATCATTCTTACATATAATGGTTCATTTTGTTTGAGAGATCCGAATACGTGGTCCTATAAATTATAGATAGATGTACCACATTAAATAATATATGACAATTTTGAAAGTGTACATAAAAAATAAAATTCCACCTGAAGTTTTAAATGTAGAGAGATTTATTTTTGGAGAAACCATTGAATTCTATACTGATTATATATCCTATGTGGATTAGATTGTTCTCCCAAAATCTTTCCACAATGGGAATTTTGTGGGAGAAGGAATTTTTGGAAGAGATGTTGTTTCAATTACCATTATAGAGAGGGTTCAAGATCACATTTATGGTTTACATAATAGTATAGAGGTTACACCATATATTTAGAGCCACAAATTAATTTTTAGACATTTGAATCCATCAAGGTCCAAAATATAAATATTAAATACATATAATCAATAGTTTTTTGGATGGTTTCAAGAACATATTTTTAAAAAGTTATTTTGAAAACCAAATTAAAATTTAGAATGACTTTTATAGATAACTCGAGGAACAATTGTACATGTATTATCTTCTAAAGGGTATGTAATTAATGGTTATACATTATATGAAAAGAAATAATATGAATTCAATAGAATGGAAAATAGTGTAGCTACCCTTATGGTGTAAGTGATGCATGTATCTGGTAGCAAGGAAGAAAAATATAATTTATTAAAATATATTACACTTGGGATCATTGAAAGATATGAGATTTTGATTATAAATTATTCTATGTGCTTCTTTTTGACAAAAATAGGTTCATATGAAGAGGGTAGTTAAAATAAATGAATTTTGATTCATGAAACCAGGTTTCAATTAGAAAGTGTATAGGGATTAACTAATCAAAATGGAATAATTTGAAGAAAAAGTATAATATTTATTAGATCATACAAATAGAAATTGTTCAATTTTTCTATTTTTGGCTAAAAGAACATCATGGTCAAATGAAAACTCCATTTAGGATGACCCTTTCATTGGGGCATGATAATAATTTTATAGTGGTATTAATGTATATTTTTTATTGTATTCCAGAATAGTCCATTAGGATGGGATTTGGATACTCGATAGTTGGTCCAAATTCTTTCCAAATTTATAGAAAAAAGAGAGATTTCAATAAAAAATTTATTTTTATTTAATATACAATGTGTATTCTCAGGATATTATGTGTTCAATACTATATTTATCTAATAAAATTTAAATGTTTAACTACTTATATAGATAATTTATTCTACACATTATGATTCTAACAATACATAAGAATCACATATTGAAAATGTTTAAACTAAGTAAATATCATAAAGTGAAAAAAATTTGGTTGAAAAAAATTTAAGAGTGATATAGAGTTATAATATTGATATCATTTATTAAGGAAATAACAAAAAACGTAAAAATTGAGGTTATATGGAATGTTAATGACCAACCGGTTGACCCCAACAGGTCTATTTCCATTAGTTACATCGGGGTAACTAGTTGGTGCACATGGAAATTGAATTATATACATGGAACCATGTTGTACCTACACTGAAGAAAATAATTTGGTAAGGCATTAGGGTAACATAATGATATACTTTCTCCATTTTTTTGGAAAATAATATAATAAAACATTGATTTTCTCTTCATTATCCATTATATAGTACATTTATATTAGATTATTTTCAAATGAACTTTATATTAATGGTCATTGGAAAGGATCACAGATAATTTCAAACACTCTTTATAAAGAATCATCCTAGGGATTATAAGGGTAAAGTGAACCCCCACCCACTAGATATATATGCACACATGATAATCTAAGAAACATGGAATGCATTCATTAGTTCTCATGAGGTTGAATAATTTTATGTACATTATAATGGGAATATTTTATTTGAAATCACCTCTTTTAGTCAATTTGAATCAGAATTATTAGTTTATGAAACAAAAAAGGATTATTGAAAAAATAAGAGTCCATTGAAACCAATGTACCTCTACTGTAAAGCAAGGATGGGGTATAGTTTTCTAGGAAGAAATGGAATGCATTTTAAATTTATAGTTTAACTTTTATGTGCTATGAAACAAATACATAATTATGTATCTTTATTTATACACATATTGATTAATAAGATTCTATATCCACTTCTATCCCACGCCATGTGTTATAAAATGCGGATTGTGTAAATAAAAAAGAAAAAAATAGTAGAGTAAAATAGGCAAAAATTATTATAATCATGTGTAAGTATGACATAATAGATTTTTTTCTTTAATAATTTTTAAATAAAAATGACTACTTATTTTCTGATATTTCTTATCCAATTTTGAAATATGAATTTTCATCTCCTGTTCTAGATGAATGACTCTGTTTAGTATATTTTTAGCTGTCAGGACAATATAACCATTTTAGAGATATTTGATTTGGAGTGTCACCTCAGACATATTTTGGGAAGGAAAAGTCTTACGGGGATATAGATAATAAAATTAAATACATGATGACACAAATAGATTCTCTAAGAGAAATAGTTACTTAACTATCTGGATTGATACTTCAGTTTATGTGAAAGGGTAAATGAGAAAAAACAACACATCGACAAAATATAGAGATACCAACTAGATTTGAGGAATGTAATTCACCTAAAAGTCCAACCTTGGGTAAAGTAATCAAATTTTTTATAATAGTTTATTCTAAATATTAATCAAAAAAATATTTATTCATTTCATGTACTAATATTCGATAGGGGAAAACCAAATTTTATTTATATATATCAGTACCCAACCATCAACCTATTATGAGAGTTAAAATGTACAATATCCAACAATATATTATTCACTATAAACAACTTATAAAAGACCATGTGAGAGTATAGATTCACATAGCTCATGAGAAGAGCACTGAGTTACCTATTCCCCTGATAATTTAGAAGTTCACATGGCTGAAAATTTTATTGAAATATTCATAGAATGTACATTGTATATTATAAAAATACATTATGATAATGTGGTATGCCCTTTTCAATTTAATTTTTTTTAAAAATATTGAATAATTAATGAAAAATTGTTATTACAGATGAATAAAAAGAAGTAGAAACAAAAGGTTGAATCAAAATAATCTATATGATCACCGAATAAATAAAAACACGTTTTGAGAGTACCTTTATCCCACTAATTCATCTACCACATTTTCTAACATTAAAAGTTCATTTGGATACAATTTTAAAAATTTATAATATAAACTACACTAAATTTGAATAACAATTTTTTTGGAGAGGTTGTTTTAGACATGTTTAGTCTTAAGAAATGTAAATGAAATTATTAAGCATGAATGACTGAGATCCTCGATTATGAATGTATACATGTGGTACATTTTCCTATTTTTTTTTCTAATATTTAATATACCACGTTGATTATAGTTATATATTATTCACATTTTAACAAGTGAATATATTAATAATATGTAAAGGGAAATGCAACAAAAAAATTTAGACTAATTTTTCCTAATATCACTTCAAAAATAATAAATATATGAAAATAAAATTTCATTAAAAGTTTAACTAGTTGGTTCATCACCTGAAAATAAATTAATAGATGAAAAACTCATCTTAATACCTATAATTCCGGGGTAAAACTCTATAATCAAATAATGTTAAATAAATTTTCATTTTTAGTACTTATTTATTTATTTAGGATGCATTGAATGCTCATTTTAATCAATATGGATTATCTAAAGATTTATTTTTTGGATCCAATATAAGGATATCTAATAAATTGACCTCAAATTATGTTCTTTATCAGTATTTAATACACCACATCCAATATTTTACAAATAAAATTTAAATTACATGTTTTTTATTAAGTTTGAATGAGAATTTTATTTATAACTAGGGGCTATTTAATAAAAATAAAAATAAATGTATTAGGGTGTACAATGATTATAATAATCCCATGGATTTCAAAAATGAATAAGTATTAAAATACGAATATTAATATGTATTTATGAGAAAATATATCAAACTGTTTACTTATTTCTCCCAATGTTTCAATTGTGTTTGGAACAAAATAATGATGATGACTATGGTCACTAAATTTTTAAATTTATGAAACATATAATATTCCATAAAAAAACTTTAATCTCTGAAGTATTATTTTTGATTGAAATTAAAATTTTATTTAAACTATTTATTAGTTATAATATCTCAAACTTCTAACAAGATATGATGTTGTTTAAATTTTGGATAAACTCCTTTAAAATGGTTAATGTATTGTCTCATGGGATTAGGAAATGTCTTGGGGGTGTCCCAAGAATTTGGGATGTGAGTTCATGTTTCATATTTGGCACTAGGTTGTTACTAATTTTGAACTATAACCATGTGGGTTGTGAATGGGGAGGCACATTTTGTAAACTGTGCACAACTGGCCATAAACAATGTGGGATTAGATAGAGCCAGACCTTATGATTTTCTAAATTGTGTGGGATCCCTATAAAACCATGAACCTCCATTTTTTAAGAGATAGAGGAGTCCTCATGGTGAGTGCATGATTTGGAAAACCGGGAAACCAAAATGTGCATCTCTAAAAAGGAGGAATAGTTCCAATTTTTCCCTACCAACCTATATAGGATATTAACCCGATTTATCCCCCATTTCCGTTGAGATCAGAAATGGTTATAAATTACACCATCTGAAGCTCTCTAAAGAACTATATCCCCTAATTTGTATATGTTTAAAGTGTCGTTGGTTTTAAATCGTAGCTATGGGTGAGTCCAAGAGACCTATAATTTCTATTTTCTAGAAACATTATGGTTGGAGGTTTTCTCTTCATCTTATGCTCATAAAAACTTATTTTTATAGAAAATTATCAGCTTTTATATTGATAATTGTTTTAGTTCAAATCAACAGCCAAGTTTGAGAGAGGGTTTGTCTACAATCTTGAGGTAGGTGGTCAACATGTTACTTTCCCATAGTTGTGACATTAATATTGTGTATGGGGCTAGGAAAGTGTACTTCCATGCCAAAAATTTATGTTTTAAATTATGAAAAGTGATTAGGGACCCTAATTGATTTGTGATACCCCTCATGATCCCTATTGTATCCCTTGAGGATGATTAGACTAGACCTATGAGAACCCATGGAGTGTTCCACTCTCTTAGTAATGGTAAAATGAGTTGTTAAATGATGTTTTAAAAGTGTTATGATATTAAACCATTATAAATTATGTTTGTATTATAATAATTTAATGAAGTTATGGTTGGATTAACATAAATAAGTTAAATGAGTTATGACATGTTAACTGGTAAATGTAATAAATGGTTACATAGGCATGTCCTTATTGTTAATGTTCTGAAAGGGGTACCAATGGCTAAAATTGTTATCAAATGGTAAAATTGGATAGTTATGGAAATTAATTAAAAGTTTTAATGTAATGAAATAATGAAATTTGATAAATTAATAGGTAAAACCCTGTTCTTTTTAATTGATAAAAGGGTTGTGGATGTCGAACCATGGAAATTGTGATTCAGAGTATGGTCAGATGTTTTACTGATTATCCTCATTCTTGTGTGTTTAAGACTGATTATCTAGGAACCTAATAAATTGTACGATTTAAATATTGGATTGATGATTCATGCTCTTATAATGTGTCCATGGAATTCCACCTCATTTTTTTGGGATGGTTGGACATGAGATTGAATATCTTTTATTGGAATAGTTTGACATGGTGTTCCAAATCCCCATTTTAAAAACATGGACTGATGCTACTTGTAAAAATGTTCTAAAAATCTTATGAAAAATGATTCATACTCCTGACGTGGGCTAAAGGAGGTTGGTGTGTTGGTAATGTTGTGGAACCTTAGAGCCCATATTCTTAAATGAAAAATGTTCAATTATAAAACATGTTTTACTTACTACTTGTATTTTGTTTATCCAAACTATTACATACAGTAATATGAGACTGGATATTATTGTAGACACCATTGGTGGTGGCCTACTATATTGTACTCACACCTTACTATGGTGATTTATGGTACTTGAGTAGACTCCATTTTTGGAGGATAGGATAAAGGAAAATATCCAATGAATGATTTTTGACTTGGGATGAAACATAGATAGGGGGACTAGAAATGCTTTTAAGGATTCTTTTAGAGTTCATATTTGGTTTCTTATTTTGTTTTTCCTTGAAACTATAGGCTATTATGACATGAAAGTTTACTGTAATATTTTTTTTCATACTTACCTAGTGTGGTAATGTGTTTTTTGATTTATGGATATTTGTTATTGTTGAATGATATTTATTATTTATTTTTTTCTAATAGGTTACTCTGGTAAAGAGGGTATAATATACCAATGTGTTAAAGTATACCCTCGATAATTGTTGAAAACATATGGTGTATAGGGAGGCACACCTGAGGTTATGTACGAAACTGGCTCGGGGCATCTGTTTTGTGGCACCTGGGTTGAGACATTAAAATTTGGTATCATATCCATTTTTATTTCTATTGCTTTACTATTTTGGAATTTTATATAGGAGACTTGAATGTTTTGAGGCTTGGTAATTAGCTTTCCCCTGGGAGTATCCAACCCATGTGTGGGGAAAAAACCCATGTTTCTAGGGTGGAATTATTTTTCATAAAGTTCTGTGTTATAGTTGGATGTTATTTCACTTTGAGTGAATAAATAGGAGTGTAGTGTTACTGTTTTTTGGTTTTAATCATGGGATTATATTCCATGATATTTCATATGAATACATCATTTTAAGAACATAGGGATTTATATGACATGCATCATGATAGAATCACACAGATGAGCATGCAGGTTTTGGGAAATATTTTTTTTGTTTCACTGGGGTTTAGAGAAATGTTTTTTAATATATATGGTGTAATTGTTTTAAAATTGAAGTATATTTACTAAAATTATAAAAATAGTTCCCAAATGAAAAAGGTTTATGCTATTTCAATTCAAATATTTAATGTTTAAGGGGTAATGGGTTGTGAAATGTAAGATTTGTAAATATGGAAGTCAGATTACCCAGAGTTAGCCATGGCCCTAGATAGGGATGGTTGGGGGTAACGATAGTGATTTGTTTGTATCTATTGGGATAATGTATGTGGAGTATCCTGTTATTACTAGTTGTGATCCCTTCTTTGTATAGTTGTAGAAATGTTATATTATGTTCCTTGAACATGTTTTTTTAATTGTAGTGAGATTCCACCATGAATATATTTATCAATAGGAAGACTAGAGGACATTACTAAGAATGAAACTTCATTAGATGAAAAAGAAGCCCTGTTGGTTTTGGGAAATAATGAAGAGAAGTTATATGATTTTTTAACTTTTTATATAATTTATGGTGATAGAACTAGGGAGGTCTTTATTAAATGTGTTTGATATGATGATATAGTTTCATCTATAGAACCATTTAATGTTTTTCAGATAGGGTGGGTCCTTGGTAGTTGATTACTAGATTAAGTCTATCCAAATGATTTTGGACCACTTAGATACCCCTCTAGAGAAATGTTCAAGTAGACAACTACATGTTACATGGACTATTCAGGTAAAAACTAATAAGATGGAGGGAATTCCTTAGAAGGAGTTATAGGGAATGTTCTGGGAACATTTCTATCCAGAGACCTTGAGACAAAAGAAATATGGAAATTTTATATGGTTGTCTTAGAGGGATATTTCAATGATCGATTATGTTGGCCTCTTCATTGATTTTCATCACTTTGTTCTAGCGTTAACAGGGGATGAGGCATATATGAAAAGACGTTTTCAATATGGGATCAGGTGAAATATTGTGTCAAAATTAAATATCGTCCATTTGAAAATGTTTCCTATGGTGGTCGATCTAGATCTCATTTATAAGGGAACATGACATAGGCTTGTGTTGGTGGATAGATGTTTCTAGATGGGTGGTCTAGAAATACATCTTCCGATAGTAGGAATCACTAGTATGAGAACTTCCACAAGGATGGTGGATGATAGGGAAACTAGGGAAGTGGACTAGCCTCTCATTGAAGTGGTTAGGTGGTCTGATACAAGTGTGTAAGGTTAGGTCACATGCATGGTTAGTATCCCCAATAACCAATCTAGTGCTGATCTTATAGTGGGATAAGACACATGAAGGGGTTTTTTAAGAACCCTTGGTATATGGGTAGTAATGGAAGATATAGGATGATACCGAGCATTAGAAGGGTGTATTTTACCTCATATCAATAAGGTAGTTGGATTTCTTTGGATGTAGCAATCTTGGTGGAGGATGTTGTATTTTTGGTAAAGATAATTAACATCACCAGACCAGTGCAATACAGGGGACTCAGACAAGATCCCAGGGTAGGGAGACTGGTCAGATACATGTAGTTCAATATCCACCCAGTGGTGGAAAGGATAGACCATTAATTGTTTGAGGTATGATTCTTATAGCTTCTATTCTTGAAAATATTTTGTTTGATATGGGGGATTCTCGATCTTTTAAATCTTCAAGGGTTTAGAGTGGTTTGGGTTTGGCGGTGGAGTTTATATATGGTGTTATGTCAATCAATACACCATTAGTGGTATAATCAGAGGGTATCTGATGATGTAAGGAGTGTTCCCACAAGATTTTTGGGTACCTTCTCTTTTGGTAATTTTAAATTATTGAGGGGATAGGTTTGGACTTGATACTGGGTATGGAATGGTTAGTTCCCTATCGATATCATATCCATTTTTACCATAGGAGAGTGACCTTGACATCTCTTGAGGGTGACACTTATGTTCACCATTGGGAATGTGATATTCAGGTAGGATGTACAAGGTTTGTTTTCTAAAGGTTGGGAGTACTCATGGATCAGGTGGAAAGATTTATGATTAATGATGGGTGAGTGTAGCCTTATTTCTTCCATCATATAATAGATTAGTTCCATAATGGGTTTCAGGAGAAGTTTTTAGGGATTCCAGCAAAGAGGTAAGTTGAGGTCACAATTGAGAAGGTGCTAGGAGCTGAGTCAGTTTCAATTCCTCATTATAGAATATAACCATCAATGCTTCAAGAAATAAAATCGTAACTGGAATATTTAGAGGATAATGAGTTTATCCACCAGAGTACATTTACTTAGGTATATATAGATTTATTTCCCAATAATAATGATGGGATGATACACCTATGTGTTTATTACCATAAGTTAAACTAGAAGATTATTAAGAACTGGTATCCTATTCCATGTATCAACATTCTTTCTGACCATCTAAATGTTTAATTCATTTTCTCTTTGATCAATTTGAGATCTAGGTATGTTTAGATGAGGGTGATACCATCTGATATACTACAATCAAATTTTAGGAGTAGGTTTGACTTTTATAAGTTCACTATGATACCTTTTTAGATAATTAATGTTATTTACATGTTTATGTCTTTAATGAAATTAATATTTCAACCATACCTGGATCAATTTGGGATTGTTTTCATTAATGGATTCCTAGTGTACTCTTGGACTCAAGAAAATCATTCCAAAAATCCTGAAATTATTCTGATTACACTAAGAGAGAATTAAATATAATCCAAACTATGTAAGTGTGATTTCTGGATTGAAATGTACCATTTATTGGGTAACATCATCTCATAGGAAGGGTGTTTGTAGACTTAGAGATGGTTAAAATAGTTATTTCTTAGAAGAATCGCAAGAATGTTTTCTATATCCAAATATTTTTGGAACTAACAGGTTATTACTAAAGGTTCATTAAAGAATTCTACCATTTATTAGTGTCACATCTGGTCTTGACAAATAAGGGTATAAATTTTGAGTGCTTTAAAGCAAGTGTGAATGCTTTCCATGATTAGAAGAATCATTTTAAAACTGCATGAATTCTGATCTTACCCAACCCAGTTATGAAGCACAAATTGTTTTTTGAAGCATTTGGTATTGTACTTGTGGTAGTGTTGAAGCAATTAGACTAGGTATTTGTGTATGGATCATGATAGTTGAGGCCACATGAATGAAACTATCCTACAAAAGATCTCAAGTTAGCCTCAATATTTTATGACTTGAAATGTTGGTGGCATTACCTGCTATGTGATATTTTTACCATTTATACCAATCATAAAAGTATTAAATACATATTTTTATAGCATTATTTAAATATCTAATAGTGAATATAGGTCGATTATATGAAGTATTTTGAATTTGATCTAGCTTATACACTGAGGAAAGGAAATTGGGTTGTTGATTCCTTGAGCTGGAATACATGGAATCATGTGGTATATTAGTCAAGTTTAGAGTGGAAAATGATGGATTTGTTCCATTAAGATACATGTGGGTGTTCATAAGGGAAAGGAATAGATGGTCCTTGTGACTTTATCCAATGAGTCCTCTCTTTTGAGTCATTTCAAAATGATATTGTATGAGGATCCTAAGTGACTGCCATTGGGTAACTGCTTTGATGGCAGGGAGATACCTCTTGATTGGACCATTGATGATGATGAGATCATCCATTCTATTGGTCATGTTGCTGTGACTACTTTTATGTGTGAGGAGTTGATTCACATGTTTTAGGCCTCGATCTGGGTTTTGCAGCTTGGTTTTCCCAAAAATGTACCACAAACTTAATAGATAGTATTGGTGATCGAGGATGAAGAATGAAATCATAGGTTTTTCTATGTGATACTACAAGTTTTAGTAGGTGAAGACTAAGCCCTACTGGTCGGTTGATTTCATTACACATTCTAGATTGGAAGTGGGGTGATGTTATAATGGATTTTGATTTTTTTCCATGGACCCCTCAAAAGTGTGTTGGAATATGAGTGATTGTGGATTGGATGAAAAAATATCCCATTTCGTGATGATCAAGGAGAAACTCACCATAAATTAGTTGGGTGATTTTTTTTGTATTAGAAATATTTCCTTTTCATGGGGGTACCATGAACTGTAATTTTAGACCATGATCCATGTTTGATTTTGTGATTTTGAGAAAGGGTTGCATAAGGTTCTTGTAACTCTAATGTTTTTGAGTACATATTTATACCCAAATATTGATGTGAAATTTTAGTGTACATTTTTTGTGGTAGATAACTTATTAAGATCATGTATTCTCAATTTTGGTGGAACTTGGTAGAAATAGCTTGAACCTTTTGAGTTTACCAATAAAAATAGTTATCAAGTAACTGATCAGATGGATCAATACAAGGTTCTCTATGGTAGACCATGTAGATCTCCTTTATGATATATAGTAAGGTAGAATTAAAGTTATTCAGGTTGAGTCTCATAAAGGATACAACAAATCATGTTTAGTTGATTTTTAATAATATGGTTATGATAAAGAGTATAAAAAATTCATATACTAATCTAAATCATCTACCTATTGTGTTTATTTTATGTGACCATGTGTTCCTTCAAGTTTCACCGAGACTGGGTCACCACTGGATTCCAAAACAGGGCAAGTTGACACCCTTGTATATTGGACAATTTGAGATGATGGAGTGGATCAGGCTGGTGGTGTATTGATTGGATCTTCCACATTGGTATAGTGATATATACGATTTATTTAATTTGGCAGAAATTTGAAAGTATCATCCTGACCCTTATCATGTGATTGGTGTTGATGATGTTATGTTTGAGGATTATGAATCCTTTTTGGAGCATCTGATTTTTATTCTGTATCACAGTGATAAAATTCTTCGGGGTAAGTCTATGCGTTTAGCTTGAGTGTTTTGAAAGCATATTGATGTTCAGGAGAAAACTTTAGAGAATTAAGTTGATATGCATGCCCAATGTCCTAATATTTTTTCCTTAGAGGCCTAGTGATGTTTGCGAGTGTGGATTAAGGATGATTCATTAAAATTTGGGGAGGTTATAAGATCCTAAACTTTTTATGACGTTCATTTTCATTTAAATTTTAGTTAAACCACCTTTAATTGGTTAATGGAATGTATCCCAAGAGTTGGAATGGTTTTGATGGTATCCCAGGAGTGTGGGACCTGAAAAAATTATATAGTGTCCATATAGTTCATAGTGTATGATTGGCACATAGTTATTACTAACAATGCATTATAACCATAGACCCTGTGAATGGGGAAGGCATGGTTTTTAAACTTTTCATGGCTTTCCAGAAACTATCTGATATTAGATAGATCCAACCTACTTTACATATGTATAAATTTTCAAACCACAAAAGATCCCTATAAAACAATGTACCTCTATTTTAAAAGATATAGAGAAGGCCACATGGTTAGCATATGGTTTGGAAAACTGTGAGGATAAACCATACGCCTCTTAAACATGGGGGAATTTCCAATATTTATCTCAATCTATATATTATTTTCATCCAATTTCTCTACAATTTCATACTCCAAAAAGAAGGTTTAAGAACAAAACCCTCCCAATATATCCAAGGATCAATATACATTGATTATTAGTTGTTTGAAGTGTCTTTAATTGATAATACAAGTTCCAAGTGAGTCTTAGAGTCCTGTTTCCACTCTTTTTTCTAGAATAATTGTTATTGGTGTTTTTATCTTAATGAAAATATCATAAACCCTTATTTTACCAGAAAGTTCTTAGATTTTTCATTGACGATTGTTTTTGAATGAATCAAGGTCCATGTTTGAGTGAGGGGTTTTATGTGAGGTTTAGGTAGTTGGTCTAAAAGTTAATTTCTAGTAGTCACGATGTTAATCTTGTGTATGGATTTGTGAAAATGTTGTTCTATCCTTGACATTTATGTTTTAAATTATGAAAACATAATTGGGACACTAGTTGAGGTGTAATACCCCTCAAAATCCTGATTGGATATGTTTAGGATTATTATATTGAGCCTATGGGATCCCATGGGGTGTTATACTCCATTATTAATGGTGAAATGAGTTTTAAATGAAATTATAAGGGTTTTATGATATTAAACCATTTTTAAATTGTGTTTGAATTGTTAGTATGGAATAAAGGATTATTTGGATTAACCTAAAGAAGTTAAATGAATTATTAAATGTTAATGGGTAAAAGTGATAAATTATTTAAGTGGAATGTCCATGTGGTTAAGGACTTGAAAGTGGGGCCAATGGATGAAATTATTCTTAAATGGTTAAATGGTCTAGTTTTGGGAATTGAGTAAAAGGTTAAATGTAATGAACCTTGGAAATGTGAAAAATGAAAATGTGCACCCTTTTTGTTTTTTCATGATAAAAGGTCACTATTGAAGATCCTTGGAAATTGTGATTCATAGTATAGTTGGATATTGTACTAATATTCCTCATCATTGGGCGGTCTAGAATGATGCTCTGAGAACCCAATGTGTTTCATGGTTTGGATTTTGAAATGATTTTCCACGCTCCTATGATGGGGACATGGTGTTCCATATCATATTTTTGGGATGGTTGGACATGGTGTTCCCAATTTCTTAATTGGGATGGTAGAACATGGTGTTTAAAATCCCCATTTTGAAAACCTGGATTTATGCACCTTTTCAATACATTTTGTGACCCACAAACATATGATTTGGACTCCCAAAATGGGATGTAGTAGGTTGGTGTGTTTGTAAAATTATGGTACCTAGGAGCCCATACAGTTAAATGAAAAATGTTCAAATATAAAACATATTTTACTCACTGCTTGTATTTTGTTTATCTGTACTCTTATATACACTATTATTAGATTGGATATTGTTGTAGACACCGTTGCTGGTGGCATGTACTCACACCTTGCTCAGGCGGCCAATGACACTTGAGCAAACCTCATTGTTGTAGGTTAGAGTAATGGTAAAGTCTCTATGATAGATGGTTGAATTGGGATGGAGCATGGATGAGGGGAAAAATCATTCTTTCAAGAACTATTGTGAAGTTTATATTAAGTTTCATGTTATTGTTTTCCTTGGCACTATAGACAATCATGACATGACAAGTTTACCATATTTTTTTCTCATAATTCCCTAGTGTGGGAATGTGGTTTGTGATGTATAGATATTAATTATTGTTTCATGATATTGATTTTATGATTTATGATGTTGGTTTACTTTGGTAAAGAATGCATAGTCTCTCACATGTTAAAGTAGACCATCACTACTAGTCACCAACCTTTGATATATGGGGATGTGTGCCTAAGGTCATGTACCGAACAATCTTGGGGAGTCATTTTAGTGGAACTTAGGATGATATTTTCTATTAATAATTTGTTTATTTATATTTTTATTGTACTAACAAGATTATTGGAAGACAACATATTCAAAATTGGAAGTATATTTGTTTAGAAATAAGTGGATAGATAACATATAGTTAGAATTTTTACAAAAATCATAAATAGGTGATTTCCTATCATGTTTGCAATTTTTATTTAATAGATATCATAAAGAGTTGGTTTATTTACTTCTTATTCTAGATTAATATCATGGTTTTATTTATAAAATGGAGGAACAAATGAAACATCAATATGAACTATGATTTGAAGTGTAAAATAATTTCCCTATCAAAATCCCACTTCATGATTTAATTTTTTCCTATAAAAGGAAAAAATACCTCTATATAGAGTTGATGGTCCTTCTTGAATAAATAATTTCCCATTGAGTCTCCCACTTCATGTCCACTCATGAAATATAAGTTTTAAGTGGAAATTATTTCTTTAATAAGGATCAAAATATATATATATATAGGTCTTTTATGCTCTTCATACACACAAAATTATTGAATAAAAATCAATTCTTGATTAATATAACAACCCTTCTCTTTTATTAAACACTTATCCATGAGTTATTACATAAAATATTCACTTGATACCAAATAGAAGATCTAGAGTTATATTTTCATTGGGGCTTAGAAACATTACATAACGACTTAAAACATGAAACATAACATCTTCATTAAAAACTTCTTTTACATGACCACTATATTCCTTCGTACTTATCATTGAATGGGATAACCTGAGGAAATGCATAAAAAAAGGGTGAGCTATAAAGTCCAGTAAGGGAGTAAAAAATTCATAAAATAAAGAATATGGTACATGTTAGGTAATAAGAATATCAATGGATCATAATAGACACATGAACATAAAGTCATGATACAACATGATTATCATAACATGGAAATGTGGCATCAACATTTAACATGATATTAGCATGATCCAAGGCTCATTGAACATGGACCCTGAGTAAACCCTCATTAAACTTGAATTATAATGAGTAAAACCTCATTTCAATTGATTTATCATGATAATAATCTTTACCCAATGCATTAGAGTGATATCATGGCACACCCTTCGTATGATGTCATAAAATAAATTATATAATTAAATGGTATTTAATTTTTACCCAAAAATTCAACTGTCTCAGAAAATTATGAAAAATTCATTGTTGGATAATTTCGATATCCTGATTCGAAAAATAATATTCATTTTATCGAAATAATTTTCTAAATATTTTAATTCTTACTTTTAAAATAAAAACCGACATTTATAAAAAATTCATGAGTTTTGACAAAAAAACTCTCAAACCATAATAAGAATTACAATTGTATTCATAAAAATTATACAGTAATTTATATTTAATAAAAATTAATTTTTTAATAATATTTTATTAAAATATTATTTGATTAAACAGTCCATTAAATCATCAACATATGTTTCTTAATTGAATATTAACTGAAAATACTATTTGTTCTTTAAAAATTATTTGCAAATTAATAATAATAAAGTGAATGTATATTTTTATTATAAAAAAAAATAATGCACATAATCATAGTACTAAGGTCTTGTTACATAAACAATTATAACTCACATATAATATCTAACGGTAAGGCGTGCGGTGGTGACAGATTCTTGGGGTGGCTCAAATAACATTGCTCGGGTGGTAATCTCTATCAACTTCCACTTCTCACATAGGTGGTTCCATTCGAGATTAACGCATTGAATCTCATCTTGGGATTGGTAAATATAGAATCCCAATGATGCCACCTCCTTTCTGAGATTTTAAAAATGGGCTTCGTATGGAGAAATTCTATTAGATGAGGCCATCACTTTCTTTGTCTAAGTAAATTGGATTTGTTAAAGCCCTATATTTATACTAATCATGTGATCACTGTTCAATGACAATATTAGCAATGGTCAAAATTATTAATGGTATTTTAAAATCCAAAAACATAAAACCAAGAAATTGAATAAGTTTTATATATTCGTAATAATACATTTTATTAAATCAAGAGGAATTTTCATTAATGATTTTTTGGGTCGTTATAATAAAGGATTTTTCAAGGATGATATACTGAAGAATTTTTTAATGCTCTATAAATGGATATATTTGTTATTTATTTGATATTTTTATGTTCATTAGTGATTCCATGCAATCTATTTTGGGTGTATGTCCTTTTAATAACAAGCAGGTTAGACAAACTTTCATTTTTACACTAGAAAATCATATTCTTGAAAATACTATGATATGTGATTTGATCATGCAAGTACCACTTGTATACATTTATACCTACTATATTGGGGGTACATGAATACATGTCTTCCTACAACCTTCGTGATTTTCCCAAGATTCTAGAGGAAATCCATTCCTCCCATAGTAGCATTTTAGTTCACAATGCGTGTCATATAATCAAAGCCAATTAAATGTGCCCAAATTGTCTAGATACTTTAGAAAAAACATCCTTGATATATTTTTCATGTGTAGGAATTAAATTCATATCAATATGACACATGATGTGACTGAAATGACAGGAAGTGTGAGTTTTCATTTTAAATTGATTTTTAGTTCAAAACACACATCACATAATCAAAACTGAGTAAATAAACTTTTACCATCTCGATACTTTAGGAAAATGTTTAATGGTTAATTTTTGATTTGTTGGAATCAACTTCAAAATAATATGACACACGATGTGGCTGGTATGACTCGAAGTTCATTTTTTCATTATAAAAGCAACATTTTAGATCACAACATGAATAAAAAAGTCAAAACTAATAAAACACATTCATATTGTCTTTGTACTTAAGAAAAATGATTCATGATTCATTTGTGAGGTGTACGAAAGAAATCGGTTATAAATTGGTCACATTTTGTGACCGGTGTGACTCAAATTGAATTCTTTCAATATGAAATTTAATTTTTTTTTCAAAACATGCATTATATAGTAAAAAATAACTAAACATGATTAGATTTTAATGATTCTTTAGGAAACTGATCTATTTTTCATTTGTGATATATAGGAATTAACAACATATCAATTTGACACTTGGTGTTTCCAAATTAACTATAAGTGAATTTTTTCAGTTTAAAAGTGATATTTAAGTATAAAAGTCACATAATACTAAAAAATATTAAAATTCATTCAGATTGCCTTTAAACTCTATAAAAGAATTTTTGATTCAATATTTATGTGTATGATTTCTCCTCAAGTGAATTTGACACACAATGGGGATGGTAAGACTGAAAGTGAATGTTTTCATTTAAAAAAATACATTTTAGTTCAAAATGTTCATCACATAATCAAATAAAAGAAAATCCACTTATATTGTCTTGATATTTAAGGATAAAGATATATATTTCATTAACTACACTTTAATCCAATATACACCATTTTTTGTATGACTGAATGAGTGTGTTTTCATTTAGAAGTTAATATTTAGTTCAAAACATTTCCTAAATACTGAAAACTGATCAAACAAACTCTAAGTGTATTAATAATTTATTAAAATGACCCATGATTCATTTAAATCATTTATAAATCAATGAAATATCAATATGACACATGGTGTAAATGATATAACTGAAAGTGCATGTTTTTATTTAAAAATGAAATTTTAGTTCAAAACATGAATCTTATACTCAAAACTAAGAAACAAGACTTAGATTTTATTTATATTTAAGTAAAAATATTGAAAATTAATATTCGACTCATAGGAAGTAATCCCACATCAACCCTACACACCACATCGTTAGTTTGAGGTAAAGTTCATGTTTTCATTTAAAAATGAAATTTTAGCTTAAAATGAATGTAACATACTAAAAATTAATAAAAAATGCATATATTGACATAAAAATCTATAAAAACAATCTATAATTTGTTTGTGATATTTATAAATTAACCAACCATTAATCCAATATATGGTGTGGCCGATATGATTGAAAGTTCATGTTTGCATTTAAAAATAAAATTCCAGTTCAAAACCCATTTGACCTACTCAATACTAAAAAATGACACCTATATTATATTTATATTTAAGTGAAAATATCCATAAATTATTTGTGACATGTAGGAATTAATTGTACATCAATCAAACACACAGTGTGGCTGGTATGACTGAAGTGCATGTTTTCATTTAAAAGCGACATTTCAGTTCAAAACACATGGTACATACTCACAACTGAGAAAACATGTTTAGATTGTCTTGATACATTATAAAAAAAAATACACGATTCATTTTTTTATGTGTATGAATAAATATCATTCAAATAGGACACAAGATGGGTGGTATGACTAAAATTCATGTTTTTATTTAAAATTGACACTTATTGAGTTTTAGTTCCATAGGTTTTCCAGGTCTCCACATCGTGATGGGATGACTACCCTGCAGTCCTTTTAGAAGATTATTTACACATTTTTAGCCAAAATTATTTCATGGAGGGTTGATATTTAATATATTCATAGATCTCGAGGATCTTCACTTCCTGAAGAATCCACACTACAAAGGCAGAATTGTGATGTGAAGGAGTTGTGATAGGAGTACATATAAGATAATGTTTCCAATCCTACAAGAATACAAACATTAGTGAATATGGATAATCAATAGTTCATTCATTGAGATAAGAGTAATTAATGGGCATGATCATAGATTGTGTGATAATTAAAATGAGAAAAAGTTTTTGTTAATATATTCAACTATGGGTTCCCACACCACAGTATGTTAGACCACACAATAATGAGGTTTAAATAAATGATCGGTGGAACATAGTGGATATAGCCAATCAATAGTTTATAAAAATATGGTTTGATGAAATATATAAGCAATGATCTTAAAATTACCAGGTAGTTTTAGTTAGCCGGTAGTTTTGACTATAAACTAAAAAATGTAGTTATTGTTTGGCTCTCATGTCTAATTTTGATTTTATGGAACATTATAGTCCCATTAATCATAGCGGCATTCTTTGAACAATATTAGAAAAATAATATTCAATCACAACCATTAGTTTTATATTTTATGAGTGGATTGTCTCACATAAAAATAATATATATAGTTTTTTCTAATTTTCTAAAAGGTTGATAGAAAGATGGAAGAAGGGATTTATAGAAGTTCCGTCGCACCAGAACATCCACATAGGATGTAGAAGAGACACACTGTAACACCACAAATTTTTATGAACTATTTTTTTGAATAAATTAGATTCCTTTGATGTATTATATTATATGATGCATCAGGTTAAGCTTGTTCTACATACAACATCATCTTAGCTTGTGTTACACGTAACACTGAGTTTTTATGAAACATTATTTTATTATTGTAATTATTTAAACAAGGAAATTATAAACTAGATTTAGAATGGTAGGTATGAAAATTATAAACTGAATTATGAAAACATGGTTTACACATGTATATATAATTAATTATTTGATGACCGAATAATTATAAATGAAAAGGAAAACACTTATGAATATAAAAGGAAATATTTTTTTTGAGAGATTATTTAATTGTGTACTAGTTTGTTTTATAAAAACAACTAAAAAAATAAATATTATTGGATTATATTATAGAAATATATATATAATATATTCAATCAAATTTTTAACATTTATCCCTTGTGTTTTCAAGACATGATATAAGAATAAATCCACTTTTACTCATCAATGTTCTATTTTGCTAAAATGATAATTTTACCACCTTTTGATGGCACAAATATTTTAAATATAGTTTTTGACACTTTTATAAATTTTATTTTAAAAAATTAACTAATTATTTAAAATAATAAATTCAAAACAAGTTTTGGTTGAATTTTGGATATTTTTTTGATAAGTTTGGTTTTTTGATGAATAGTTTAAAATATTGCATTTTAATGAAAAACTGACATTTCATCTGAAAAATTTAAAATGGTAAATTATATTTTAAATTTTTTCCAATGTTAAATTAGATCAATAATACATATATTAATCAAAATATGTTCATTTTAACATTTTTCACTTTGAATTTGGATAAAAGAAACATTTCAATCTTTGGAACGTTTTCACTTTAAAAGACCGTTTTTTCATTTCATCTCTGAGATGAATTTGAAATTAATTTTATCCAATTCTATGTTTTGAATTTTAAAAAACTGGATTCTAAATTTGGAATCATATTTTTTAAATTTATTAATATATCCCTTTTAGTTCTGGACAATATCAATAGTAACTTAACTAATTTTTATTTCGATGGTTACATGTAATTTGGGTAATTAAGGGTAGAAATAATATTATAAATATTATAAAACTACACTAAAACCTTAATAAATGTTAGTTTATGAATTTAATTTTTCCATTAACACCTAAGGTTCATGAATATATTTTTTAATGGACACTTTTCCATGAAAATGAATTAGATATTATTAAAATCAAAGAGTGTGACAAAATGTCACTCTTAATTTTTATCAGTATATTAATTTTATTATAGAATTAAATAGAAGATATTAACGACTATAAATATTATTTAGAAATATAAAAGGATTATGTAAATCATATTTTTTTTAAATTTTTAGTGAATAAATAATTGCTGAACGATGATGTAGTAATTATTTAATTAATGAAAAAGCTCAATTAAGTGTTATTAAAAATATTAAAATAAATAAAATTTGAATTAATTAAGGAGATAGATGAATTTTATAGGAAAATATGAAATATTTGGGGGTGTATTAAAAAAATTGTTTTGAAGTCGTGTTACTCAATTTATTTTCATAAAGTTACTATATTTAATAGTGTCAAAATTGACACTAATCATATTCTATGAAGAAAATATTTTATTAAATTATTTAAAAAATAATAAACGTAATAAATAAGGAAAAATTGGATAAAATATGGTCTAATATATTATAAATATACCATTTATGGTTTAATTTACACCTCAAAGTTTATAATCTCCACTTTTTATTATTGAAAATGTTGTTACAATAGTTATAATTAAAATAGGTCAATTAAGGGTTAATCAAAATGATAAGGTTGAAAATTGTAAAACAAACTTATAAAAAATATGTTGGTTTATTGGATTACCACCCTATCACACATTACCGTTGAATAAATTTCTATTTGGAGGTATTTTTATTTTTATTTAATTTATTTTAATTTAACATTTTGAGAAATTCTAAAAGTTCCCCTCACTTTCATTATAAAAATAAACCTCTTCCCTCATATCATTTCACCACATTGAGTCTTCTATATTGACCAAAATATAAAATATTATCTTATCCACCCATATATACACATTCTAGAAGAGATGATATTCCCAAAGGACTAACTCAAGAGTCTTTTGGGGATATATAAAGGAGTCATTTCAAGGAAGAGTTAATTGGTTCAACCGATCACTGTCATTTTATATCATTATTAACCTCATATAAACCTATGATATATATCCTAAAAAAATTAATTCATAATTATAAATATTCTTATTTTTTATGATTATGGGCACACCACAATACAACCCATTTCTAATCGAACAAGAAGTGAAAGTATCACTCGTGCGTACATACATTTTACCATCTCGATGTATTGATAAAATTAATTTTACATAATAACATTTTATAAGTGGAAAATTTTATGTATTTTATATTTATATATGATATTTTGATATAATTATATTTCTAGAATTATAATATCATACCAACATTTTTACCACCCAATATTTTGGGAAATATTAACGTTGCTCAGGCGTGCGTGTGGCTTACCATCTCCACGATGAAATATGATTCATTTTTCATATATATTTCACATGGGTGTTAATAGGGATGAATTTTATGAATATATATGATATATATAACACTGTAATTATTCTGGAAATGATGATACCATGATTAAATTATAAGGACCGATACTGCCAAATCAAAACATGCTTGGAAAATGAAGCAGTTTTGACCTAAAATAGATAATTTAATTATTAATAAATGAGTGATAAGATGTTACAAAAAATAATTCATTTTTATTGATATACGGTTATTTAATACATTTATAATAAATCCATATTTATTATACAAGAGGTTTGAATGCGAATAAGTAAAGAAAATACTTGAGGTAAGGTATTTTTGTCTCACTCTTATTTCTGTGGGAATCATGTATCATACACTACTTGTTTCTTCTACATAGTGTATATACTAACCATGAAATCATTTTAATATTATTATCCTTAATATTATGTTATTTAAATTTCTATATAATTTTCCTTATTTCAAGGGGTATTCAATTCAACTAATTATAAAGTGGTAAGGGTTTACTTCACAATCTCATCAACATTCAGGATTGATTCATTTTAAGTCTCCATATGGGAATATTTATCTTACATGTCCATGTATTTCTAAAAATATTTTCAATTTTATAATATTCTCTTATTATTATTATTTAAATTTATTTTAACAATGTTTTATTTTTTATGAAATAGTTTGAAAAGAATATTTTTGTCGTTTTCTAAACAAGGCGCTTTGTTACTTTACTATAAAAAATATAAGGAAGTAATGTTTTTTAACTTACACATAATTAATGGAATATTTATCCATCATAAACCTTAATAATTTAAAGATTCATTTATAATATTACAAGGCTATTTTCAAAGATAATGTTTTCTTTTATAATTGTACGGATCTTTAAAAATAGATTTCATAAAGGAAAGGATATTTTCTTCAAGAATTATTTCAAGGGATATTTCATAAAATAATTTCCATATAAACATTATTTTATATTACTTATTTTTTCCTAGGGATATTACCCACGGATATAATTCTTATTCTTTCACTAAATTGTTTATGTTTAAGATGAAATGATATTTATTAAACCTATTTCATTTACATGATTTATGTTATGATGAAGTGTTTATGAAACACATTTAATTACATGGGTTCTAGGATGATGAATGATTTATAGTCCTATGGAGTATATATGTATATTTTTCATTAAGTTATTTATGGTACCTATATCTCCCACCAATTAATTTCGAAATGAATTATATCTCATGTGATATTTAAGGGAAACAAGTCGATGTGTTTGATACACTAAGGGAAACATTTGATAATGCCTGATCCGAGAGTCTTGGTAGTTAGCCTTGAAATATGAAACTGTTTTCTATACTTATAATGATTATATATCTATTTATGACTTGAAAATATATTTCAAGATCGAGTTGTGATTAAGTTTCATTCTTACGGTTCATGTTATTTTTTATTCCATAACTCATGATTATGATCCATGACAGTTTGGGTTTGAACTTTATATGTTATGATCATGATCACATACCCATATTTCTTATCTTATTCTTTCATATGATAATAAAGTGATATCTTCCATGTTTACCCTTAGTAATCATTTTGATATCAGCCTTTTATTTTGTTTTCTTTCTACAGGACATGGAGAAAGGTGTTATGTTTGATATTCTAAACGGGATCTAATTACGAATAATTAAGTGGGGGACAATGTAGATATTTTATGAACCAATTTTTTATGTTTCCAAGTTTACAAAGAACCATAACTTTACAATCCTTTGGCGTGTATTTGTATATTGAAATGAATATTCATATAAAAATATGTAATATCTATGCTTGAAAAACATGGGTATTTATATAAACCATGTTAAGAGTGTTATTCAAATATTAATCTCATGAAAAAGTTCACAAAGGATATAAAAATAACAATGATTCCATCTCTTTATTGAGAGGCATTGAGGTTTCTCATGTTGTTTGAACAGTGAGTATAAAGGTTTACTTATTCCTCTCTTCCATGTAATCCAAATGATTTAGTGTGCCTATTATCTTACCACATCAACACTTGGTTGATCACATAATCCTTTTACTTGACTAGTTACAGTGAACCAATTTAAATTATTAATGTTCCATTTATTACATTAATCAATTTTACATAGAATACAATGGATATAAAAGGAGTGTTCCTCACCTTAAGAGAACATGATCATGATCAAGGTATTCAGGGGTTAAAATCTATTCTACCATGATTCACCCCTATCCTCTCAGGGTAATTACCATCATAGGATTCAAACAAGTTCTATCAAAGGGTAGGTTTCTAGGGTAAAATTTTCTATTATAGATCATGGAATCAATAATGTTGTTGAATCACAAAGCCATTATAATCATAAAATGTAGAAATTTTCATTTATAGAATAATAGGATGCAACAGAAATTTAATTTTTTTCAAATATAAGTTTTCACATAATCCATTCCTTGAGTAACAAACATCATGTAACATAAAACCTTATCTTAAAAGGAACAAAATGAACCGTATGAATATGAGAAAGAAAATCAATTCATTTGGGGGAACATTGAAAATTCATATCTATACCAAGTTAATGTCTTATAATTCTTCTCATTCCATGTTGGAAAAACACTTTGACATTAATGAAGGTTATTCCAAAGTTAGATTTGAAAATATTCAAGAAATATAGAATAAATATGAAGACTTAACTATGTGTCCATATAAAATTGTTGATAAGTTTTTCAACCTTATGATTTATGTTATTGAATAAATTCAATTTTATAGAGAAGATATTGATAAAACCAAGATCTCAAAAGGAATCATGAGGACACTTCCCCAATTATTTAATACAAAACTATTTTTACTTGATGATAAATATCTAAATTACATATCATTAGACAACCTTTATAGCACACTCATTGCATATGAAATGGGAAATTATAACAATTAGTCTAGAGAAAATCAGAAATCATAGGATATTACTTTTACATAAAGGAATAATATATCTATTAAATTATAAAAAGGAAATTATGTGGTATTTGTTGTGATGGAATTTCTCTATAGTAAACATAATAGTGGAAAAGGTAAATTTAGAGGTAATCTTCAAAATGTGCATTTTTAATGTCATGAGGTAGGATATATCATGGATAAGTGTTTTAAAAAACATTAGTATGATGATGATGAGTAATCAATAATGATTCATTTTAAAAATTATAAAACCCATGGAATACTGTATAAGAAATTCACTAAGATTAAAAAACATTAATCACATAAAGTTAACAATTCAGTAATGTTTGATGTAGAAGAAGTTGGTTATTGTAGGGACCATGATAAATTTGGATTAATAACAATTATCAACTAAACAAAAGGTGACTATACTCATGAAGAAAATTATAATCTTATTGGGAGAGTTGATATAAAAGATAATCCTAAGGCATTCCTTGAGGAACATGTTAAATGGAGGGATAAATTTAAGAATAAAAATGAAATTATTCATGACTCAATGATATATATATGCATCAATAAGAGGAAAAGAAATTAGAATTGAATATAGTAATCAAAAAAATATAACCTATATTTATGGTAACTTAGGAAAGGCATTTTTTCTCAATATCATTGTTGAAGAACATTTGTGAATCATAGAAGTATTGGCCAATACAATGTATTGAAATTTAAATAGAACTACCAAACTTGAAGAAGTCATGGTTTATCTCTGAAATCGTGAAGAACAAGGAATAGTCTATACAACTGAAATAATATCATATTTCTCAATAAAATAGTCTCAAATGTGGTCAAATAGGTCCAATGAGTATATTATAAAATAATCATTCCCATTAAAAGGTAAAACATATTATATACAGGGGGAAATATATTATAGATCATGATTACATGGAGACAAAAAATCATAACTCTTTCTAGGGAACATGCTTAAAATCCCCAAATTAAACTGAATTTAGGAGAATCTCAAAGTCCTTTAGTCAAATAATTTTAAATTGGATAATGAAAAAGAATATAAGGTGTTATTATTTTAGAAAAATAAGACACATCCAATACATTTTCTCTATTGTGAAAAGACATTTAAGGTAGAAGAAAACCAAAAATAGGCATGATGATTTTAATAATTTTATTATGCTATTAATGGTTATTGATTTCTTGTGCAAATTATATGAACAAAAGGAAACCTATTATTATAAAAGGGTATAACAATAGATGAATCATGATACCTGAAAGGGGTGGAATCAACAGTTAAGAACCCATCCAACATATTGAACACCAAAAATATATTTGAATTCATGGAAAATGGAAGAGAAAATTTTGAACAAAATGAGCTAAATAGATATCAATATTCCATATAATTTCTTCAACTTTCAAGGAATAATAATATATTATATGAGAAATAAAATGTTGCTGATGTTTCCTTAAGATAAATAGTGAGGTTTAACCTATGGTTTATATACACAAATGTACCATAAATGTGACTGGAAATAAAAATAATATTACCGAAATGAAATATGTAAATGGTGGATTGATTTGGATTGGAAATTAAAATGGACTAAAAGTATTTATCACCATAAAGGCCATAGATGGTGTAATACTATTAGAAGAGTGATATCCTTATAGAAGATGGAATTAAACACAATTTTTTTTAGTGTGATTTAGCTATGTGAAACTACAAATTCTATAGAATTTAAAAAGGTGGTTTTCACCATTAACAGGAAGGATGGATCACTTTAATTTAAGAGATATTAACCAAAGAGAATCTATATTAGATTAGAGAAAAATAATTAGTGCATGTTTTTCAAATTTAAAAAAATAACCTGACATTTACAACTGGGGTGATTAAGAAAAATATATTTATAAAATGTTTTGAAGATCATGGGATCATGTTACATTCCCAATTTCACATGTGAAAACACATATACATGTGAATATTGTAAATTAGGGAATGGAATTTAGAAGACATAGAAGAAAATGATAGGTAATTCACAAAATGTTTTGGAGATTCTTCAGGTGAATGTTCTGTAGAAAATTACAACTAACAAATATACTGGAAAATGGTTTTATGTTTCTTTGTTGATTATTTTAGAAATATGTCTTATATTATAATTATTATTCATAATAATGAATTATAAATGTGCATTACTTGATACCTAAGAGAAGATAAAATAATTCTTGGGTTGAAAATTATAAAGTTTTGATTGACAATGGTACAAAATTCATAGATACCAAAGTAGAAAGTTATATGGAGAAACAAGGAATTAAATATAAAATTTTAGCATTGAGTACTTCTAATTTTTTTAATGAAGAAATCATATCCTTAATGTCATGTAACAAACTATTCTCATCAAAATTTCTATATCAGAGATGTATTATAAGGAAGTGGTCTTAATGGTAATGTACACATTTAATCATGAAATTATTTATCCAAATAAAGAAAATATCATTTATGAAATGTGGTATGGAATGAATACCATGTTTAAATACTTATAATTTTTTGAATTAAGTGATTCATACTGAAAAATGAGAATAATATATAGATTTAAGAATGTGGTGATGAAGGAATATTTCTTTGATATTCCTCCAAGGGAATGGAATATTTAAATAAATCAAAACACTAATAAAATTTATCAAGAGTATACTTTATTAATTAGAAATAAGATATAATGGATTATATCCTTAAGGACCGACTGGTTTAGTATTCTTAATGAAATTTATATATACCATATTCCCATATTAAATTTGAAATATAATGTAAATAATATTAAAATTTTATTTAATAGTTGATATTTTTAATAATATCCTTTATTATATCTTATTGGAAAGAATAAAAATAAAGGGTAAGATCATATTATTAGTAAGGTTTACCCCAAATAGAATTCATTCTGAGAATATATGGTATAATAAATATGGAAAGTTAAATAACTAAAACACGTGCCATGTAATAAAAAAGTTGAGAAGAAAATGAATCCATTGATAATATCAATGATGTAATCTCAAGGATAATAATAAAAAAAATCTAAATGATTTAAATGTATAATATTGGACTTCAAGATCTAAAACATCATGATATCAATACCACCAAATCCTGGTTCCAAGACAGTTTAATTGATGGGTTAGTATACATCAGTAATAATTTTAATTTCGATAATTGAATAGTCTCATGGTACCTTTTGAGGCATTGAGGGGATATATATATCTTCCCCCACTAGTATCTACATTTACAATGCATTCCAAATATATTGAATCATCAATTTAGTTCATAAAGAATATTTCTTATTGAAACATGTCTGTATAGATTAAATAATACTGAATATCAAAATTTATCCAGTCAATAAAATGAATTTCAAATTAAAATACTATAAATAGAAATTTTATATTGTTATAGAAATAATTATATCCATGATAAAAATAATATGGTGACACTATAGTAGGGGTACTGTAGTAGTACTGTAGCAGTGGTGGAACTGTAGCGGCGATGGCACAGTAGTGGCGGAGGCACTATAGCAGGGACTGTAGCGATGGCAATACTATAGCAGGAACTGGAGCAGACCAGTTACTGTAGCAGAACTATTCACCAAGGGGCTCTTTGGGCAAAAAAAGGGCTTTAAAGCCTTTTATTCAGGCCACTTGGCCTTGGGCCTTCGGGCTTTGTAATGGGTTTCCCTCTACCTAGTCTAAAGAGGTCTTTTCTTTAATAATAAAATGAGGCATCAACCCCAAACTTAAAAAAAATAATGTTATTTTGATAAATGAATTGAAAATTTTAATATCTATTTCACAAAATAATTTTCATTTTAAAACTATAGATAATTTTTCAAATAATATAAATATCAAGAATACTCTTATGGCGGCCAAACAATTTTTTTAATAAAGTATACATGAAAAAACCCCTTTTGACTTTTTGTAAAGAAAGTGAAAGTGAAACTTTCAAAAAATGTGGAAGTATTTATTTCAAGACATTTAAAAATATAATAATGAAATAAAATTGCATTAATAAATCAATTTAATAAATATAAGGACTCTTGAAAAATAATTTTTAAAAAATATGGGTATGGAAGAAAAATATACTGAGTTAAGAAGAGAAATAATATCCGATTTTATTGTAAAAATATTATTGAAAGTGTTAATTTAATTGAATAATCAACATTAATAAATATATATTCATGTTAAATACCTCAATGAGGTAGTATATACCAAAAAAATTAAATAGGTGTATAATACAAAATAAATCTACTTGCAATGGAAATTTAGTTGGAATTCCTTACCTGAAGTTTGACTTGCCTGATAGGTGATCTAACCTCCTGTATAAAGAATTGAAATTTATTACAAATACATAAAATAACAGTATTATTATATATAATACTATATATAATATATTTATAAAATTTTATCACTTTTTTTGTCAATATTTTATTATTATCCTTATTTTGTGTGTTAACTACTTTGTTATTCATGTAAGTTTTGATTCGGATGTCTTAGTCCTTGAATATTTATAATGGTTAAATCATATATATAATATTATACTACATATAAATATCATTTATATACAATATATAGGAATTTATACTAATCCATAATATATATAGATATGAAAAATAATTACACCATTCATAGAGATGGTATGTCGTATGTACATATGAACACTATTTTCACTTTTTAAAGGATGAGACAAAAGAATGAAAAATAATAAATACCCTTTCCATAATTATTATTATATCATACATATTATAAATATTCATTAACTTAATCCTTATTACCCTCGATTTATAATAGAAATGATAAACATACTACAACTCTTTGTGGAGGTGGTAGTACACAAGTACACACGAGTGATGTTATAATTTTACAACGGGTTTGAAGGTAAAAAGGAATATATGATATTATTATTTACAAAAAATAACTGTGTCATAAATATAATATATATCGATTATTTCCATATTTATAACCATAAAATTAAAGTAATGATGAAAAACAATTACGTCGCTACGTGGATATGGTAACCCGTCTGTAAGAATGAGTGATGTTTTCACTGTTCATATGATGGAAAAGAGATGGAATATTGTTTTACCATAATAATAATAAAATATAACTAGATTTTTGATATTTTACTTATCATTTTAGGTTTTGAACAACATATTTAGAGTAATTAGAAGAAGACATATACTTAAAATATTCAGTAAAGATGATTACAACTTATTTGGTAGAATTCCTTTAGACCTCCAATTAAGCAACTTAGGGATGATATTTTGGTAATAAAATAACCTATATAACATGTATATGGATGTTGGGAATAGTATTTTTAGGTTTTATTCAAGATATACGGATCCATGTTTTTTAGAGAAAAATATAATGGGTTTCCTTTTATAATGTAGGGGAGGGAAATTCATTGAATTTCTTAAAGTATTAAATTAATATAAATTATTTTCATTTTCCAAATGGACTATTATAATTAGAATATAAGATAAATATGCATAAATATAAACTAATGGAATATAATTTGGACATATTTTGTTTAATTTCCTACCCTTTCATTTTTGTTTTCACCCCCGTTGACCCTTCTAACAATTACGAAATACTTATTTTTTCATCCCTTTAAGTGTCTTGAATGTTACCATAAAAGGAAATACATTCCATAAATAGAACATGGTTGATGTTTTAAACCATATAAAAATCATTTTACTGGATATATTATTTTTATAATTTTTAAATAATTTAACTAAATATTATACTCATAAAATATCATTAATGTCATTTTTGACAGAGTTCATTTAATTTGACATTAAATCTATAAATACAAGGATGGAATACGAATATAATCCATCAAAACATACAATATTTTTTTATATATCTATAAAATCCTTTTAAAACAATAATTCATTAAATTTATATAATTTTTAGTGTTTTTAAAATAATTTATTTTATATTTCTATTAACTGAATAAATATTCTATCAATACTGCATTTGAATTTAAGGTAATTATTCAATCATTGAAAATTAAAAATAAATTTCTATTATAAAAATATTTAATATTTATATAAAATTAATATTTGAATCCAGACATAAAATATTTATTTCTTTATGGAAAAATAGTAGAGATATATAAGTCATAAGTGTGACATGTTGTTTTTATTCCATTATTAATGTAATTTAAATGTCAATATCTAAGAAAAATGGATCCACATTGCTATATTTTTGAGAATTAAATGGAAATATAATTAATAAATTCATCCTTTTGGATAAATGAATGTGTTGGAAAATATTCATTACTTTTTTCCTTAGTTTAAAATATTAATTACTCGATTTACCTAGTACGGAGGAGATAAATTTTATCATTTATACTATTCAAAATGATATAAAATTAAAGGATACTATTTATAAAATTTTAACCCCTGATTTAAATTATGGAATATATTTTATAAAATTAAATTCAATGACATTACAGAAATTAAAATTAAAATAAACCCAAAAAATTAGATGAAAAATGGTTTTCTGAAAAATGCCTTTTTTTTTCAAAAATGAACTTACACTAAAATCAATTATAATATTGATTCAAAGATAATTAATTATTTTATTTATAACTTAAGGAGGATTGTGTTAATTTAGGATGGGATTAAATGACTTCTGGGGGTCTTAAATTCTTTTTCTAAAAAATCACTATTTTTCTGCATTCGTTGAAAAATAAACCTTTTCATAAATAAGCCCAACATTTCAACCTAAGATAACATTGAAATGAATAATTAAAAAATGATTATTTGTCACATAAAATTATTTTAATAGTTTTTAATGATAAATTTAATCTCAGTGTTTCATGTAACACCCCAATATTTTAAAATAACATTATTCTTAATAATGTATGTGACACACACCATAAATCGTAAATAACCTAATTTTTTTTAAATTTAATCTCTTCGATAGATTGTGGAACATGAAACCTCGATTCTAGAGGAACAACAATATATTATATCATTATAACCTAGCCGTTAAATGGGTGGATATGAATTGTACAAAATTAATTATGAAAATTATGGTTATTAATTTATTAGAAATAAAATAAAAATCATTTAAAAGAAAGTGAAATGTATTTTGAAAAATTGTTTTTTTACTAAAATGGGGGTTAGTCTTGATTTTCACACATAATTAAATAATATTTTTTTTACCAAATTTATAAAATTTATTTCAAAAAATATACTTAATTTTTTAAATCATCATAACTATAAATCATAGGGTAATTGTTTGATATTTTTCTAAAATATTTTATTTTTCTATGAATAGGGAAAATTATGGAATTTTAATTGAAAATGAACTTTTCATTTAAATTATTTATTAAGTTAAATTATATTTTGATTTTGTTTTAATGAAAAATTTGATCAATTATATATGTATTAATCCAATTTATGTAATTTTAATAATTTTCATATTGAATTATGATATAAAAGTTTTGTATACTTTGGAACATTTTCTCTTAGAAAACCCGCTATCTAATCATGCATGCTGGAAGAATTTTAAATTAAAATTTTCTAGTTATATGAATAAAATTTGGAAAAATTGATTCTATATTTTTAATTATAATTATTTATATTATCAAATAAGTTCAACTTAATCTTTTACAGTAATTGATAATGAAAACTGTAAAAATTAATTACCCCAATAAAGGTAAAAATTGATTTATTAGTGTTTAAACTAAGAAGATAAGGGTTCAAATAACCACAAAACCTATCCTAAATATACATTATATACATATATTGACACTATATTTTCTAATTATTGGTAATAATCCATTTATTTACCCTTTTTAATGTGAAAAACATGGGTTCACATTTTTATTTTTAAAAACTTTTAGTGTACCACTCACCGCACTTATAAAAGGACACCTCGTCTCCACTATTATTCACTCTATCAAACCCTTTTGGTTAGAAAAATAACTTCCCAAATAACATCCAAAATTCCATAACCTCATCATATAATCCTTATTTTTGGAATAAATTCAACATAGGATGGATTTTTTTTGTAAACCTAAGAAAGTCACCTGAAGAAGAGTTATTATTATTCAATAAGCGTCTTTATTTTATTTCTTTATCCACCTAATTATTTTTTTAAAAACTATGATGATATAATTATATATATATATTAAATGTAATTTTAATTTTTCTATATTAATTTAATTACCTAATACCATCCCCAATTACATCAAATTGTTTACGAAATCATCATTTTTGTTTACCGCAGACTACCACTTCGCGAACAAATGTCATTCATTTTCCCATTACCACCGGTTATGGTTGGTTATGATGATATATATAGAGAATATATATTATATTTGTAGAATAATTATATGTACAGATTCATTATATCATATATTCTTTTTTTACTTTTAATTTTCTAGGAGATACGATAATGTCGCTCGTGTGTACAGAGGACTACCTTCTCACAAATCGTTGTGATTAATCTTTTTCTACTTATTTACATGGAATTTAGTAAGGATAATGTTAATAAATTTATGTGATATACATGAAATAAATATTATATTAATTATATATTTATCATTATAAATTTAAAATAATTATTTTATTTCTTAGCTTTTAACTCACTAAAAATGATACCACCCTTCATGTATGTGTGTACTGCCACCTTTAAAAAGTGATGTGGCTCACTTTTCATAACCACTCCATATGTATGATATATATAATTATATTTTAAAAATAATATGTTATATATGATATTATGATAATTATTTAAATATAAACTATTACTCACCTGCTTTCCAAAACATTCATTGAAAAGTAGAAATGTTACTAATGCAAGCATACGACCTACTGTCTCAATGATTGTAACATAGTTCATTTTTTATAACCATGTTTCAGGATTAGTTTTAAAAGTATAATTTCTGTAAAAATGTGATAATTATTTCATGATTATTATTATGGATATGATGGAATTATATAATTTTCACAGGAAACGGAAATTTCATAACAAAGAACAAATGAGAAAATAAGGAAATCAATACTCAAAATAAAGAAAATATTGAGATATTATTAATGATGGAGTGATAATATGTTATAAAATAATAATATATGTTATTATAAATATTAATATGGTTTTTTAATATGTCAATAACATGTTTAAAAATCACTATATAGGATTTTAAAGAACATTCAACCAAAAGGAAGCGTGAAGTAAGGGAATTTATCTCAATTTCCCTTCATTGAGGAATATTGTAATGTTATGCACATAATTTATTTTATGTATTTAATATAATACAATTTAAATGTAATGTCATGATTTCTTAATAATTAATTGTTTTTAAGTTTCAATTTTAATTGTTTCATCCAAGGAAATTTGGCTTGAAAGTTACCAAGTAGTAAAAAGTTATTTTTCAATCTCACATCCTTTTGTGATTGTAAAATTTAAATTGAAACAATAAGTTTCCTATTATTTTTTACATTTAAAATTACATTTATTTCAAATATCCACATTCTTGAATGATGGATATGCTGATTTTATAAACTATGTACCATTTTACATATAGTGTTTACATTGAAAGTTATTTGATTAACAAGGAAAATATTGATAAATCTATATCATTTACTCAATAAGAATATTTGATAATAAGGAATATTTGTTCATGTATTAAATTGATTATTCAATATGTGAGGAATGATTTTGACTTGTAGTGATGGGTGGGGCTTGGTATAATATAGTCTTGCGTTGCATAGATAATTCTTGTGAGATAAAGAAGTTATCCAAATTAAATGAGTTTGTACATATAGAATTTAAACTATCTTGTGAAATGTATTGATAGTAGAGGTATCATGATGTATGAGATCATTAAATCAAATGATTAAGCATCTAATTTATTAAAACTTTAGTAATTATTATCCATGAGATATTCATAATGATATAATCTCTGGATTCATTTCATTCTCAGTTCATTATTTATATGGAATGTGTGTTTAGTTATTTACCATGAAATATTGATTATAATTATTGATTCATGATAAATTCCACTATACATAACCCTTGTTGATAATATTATCTCACCCTTATTTTCTTCCTTTACTCAGGATATGAAGAAGATATCTTTAAATGAGTTCTCAAGTATTCAGTTCATTTTCTTATATTATGTATTATGTTTTATTTTATATTCCCATTTTAAAATGAGTATTATATAGATATCAAGTTCTATGAAACATCTAAATTGACCATTCCTTCAGGATTTAAACCTTTGTATCTATGATAATGTAATGATGAAAACATCGGCTTGAGGATACTAGGTCAGGGTCGTTATGGTTGGTATTCAAATAATTTTATTATAAACCTTAGGAACTAGATTTAATAAAACCTAAATTAGGGACAATAACCCTATAATATAATTTGAGGATATGTATAGAATAATATCCTAAAGTTTTGGTATGGTAGAAATTATGTGTTTTTTCCTGGTGATATATCCCCGTATAGATATAAAAAGAGGACTTGGTTCTACCTAGGGGTAATAACTCTAAAAAGGAAACATTGGGATTGACTCAATTGTCATCTGGTTCATGAAAATGGTCCTTACTTTCCACCTAGTTTGAAACATCTGATGGATATACTTTGGATAACTCAAATTTTCTTTTCAAGCCATTATGAAGGATTTAAAAATAAATAAATCCCTATAAAACTAAGTTTATGATTATAAGTTTAATAATTCATAAATTTTAATTTATGATAAGTGTTACACCATATTTTTAATTATAAATTATGATTTAAAATTCACAATTTTATGATCTAGTCTAGGTTATTACATTGTTTAGAAATAGTTTCTGGAAAGAAGAAGGGTATTTATACTCATGAAAAGTGTAAATATTTCCTTTCAGAGAAAACCAATATAGATAGTATTTAAACTTACAAAATTATAGCTATATTATGGAATCTTAATCAGGTTACGAAAAATAACCTTGCTCAAATGGATAAGCCTATTCCAAAATGTGACTCTCCCATGTTAGATCTCTTTATTGAATAAAATACCTCATCATTTGGTGGGAATACTAATCCTATTGTTGTCAATAAATGGATTGAGTCTCTTGAGAATATATTTATGGTGTTGAGATTTAGTTAAAAGTAAAAGTTTAAACTTTTAGCGTATTGTATCAAATGTGATGCTAATTAATGGGTTCCATTTATTGAGAATACTATGGAGGAATAGGAAATAGAAGTCATGGAATAAGAAACTATTAAGGAGAAATTATTTGATAAATATTTACCTCTTCATCAACAAATTGAGATGAATAGAATGTTCCTTATCTTAAAGTAAAAGGAATAATAAAGTGGTATAGAGCATTAAGACACCTTCACAAGGTTAGCTACGTATTCTATGGATTATATATGAAACATGTATGTAATAAAAATTTCCCCACATGTGGTAATTGTAGAAATAAGCACCCTAGAAATTTCTTGAATGGATTGGGAGTTTTCTACAAGTTAGAGAGAAATGTCACCATTATCAGGATTTTAAGTGATAGAAAGGAATTATTGATATGAACTAATTCAACTTTAAGGAGATGGGTCATTATGAAAATCAATTCCCCAATCATCAAGTGAATATACCTCATAAGAATATATGGGATCGTGGTCAATCTTATTCTATTGATACAAGTAGATTTGATTGAATAATGTGAATGTTTATTTGGATCCAATAAATATGTTAGAAAAGTTTTTATTAATTATATTCTCATTATAAAAGTCATGAAATGTATAATTATTTTACTACAGTACAATTTCTTAAATGATTTTAAATCATGCATTGAATGGTACCAAGAAAAGTGATTTTGTGGGAAGTTGTTCTTTTTGGAAAACACATGATTTTGTGAAGATAACCCTTAGTTTTTGAATGATATTGAGATAATAAAAACAATGCTATGTTTTGACCTCTTTATTTTAATGATCACAAAATCTTGATTATAATGATATTAATGAATTTCAGGTTTTCTATAAGTATTTTATAATATGATATATGGGTTAAAATATTCTAAGTATTAGTCACTATTGAAGTTGAGACACTTCTGAGGATGAATCACCACCAACCATATCACATCGCCATCACCAATGAGTCACCATTTACACAACACATCGTTACCATTGAAAATTGGAAATGTACTGAAATGTGTCACCATCAAGATGTCATACCATAGAAATGGAATTTTGGTAGAATATGAGACACTACTAGCTACACCTACCATCAGAGGATTCGCATCCAAAAAAATGACTCACTAAAAACATGAAAATTATGGCTAAGTACTTAATTGACATACAACGAGTACAATAAACCTCTTGGTTTGTGTCACCATTATTAAGAGACACCACCAAACTTTGAGACACCATCATATCAATTAAACTTTATAATGACATCTCCAATGATACAAAATCATAATAAGACACCACCACTATTTCTAACTTATTTATTTTGAATTAATATATTCTAATAAGTGGTTTATTAAATTTATTTATAATCATATTTTAGGTATTGTCTGTTAAATGATCGAAATAATGAATTTATTTAAGTGTCATAGATGAAGTAAGAATAAGTAGATAAGATCCATATATTCCTACTACTACTAATAATAAAATATAAGCAGACTCCTTCATGAAAAATAGCTGGAAGAAACTGATGACCTTAAAGGCTTTACCTGTACACTATAAATATGAACCCGATTGAAAGATCAAGAAGATATTACCTTCTACATCTTGTTTACACGACTGAAAATCATGAAGTAAAATACACAAAAAACACCTTCCAGAAGTCAAGAACAAGAGTCCATGACACTCTATTCTACTAATGTTTAAAGAACCTAACTCGAGATCCACTGAAAATAAAAATAAAGAGTCATGAACCACACGACATATCAAACCGATAATATCTATCCTTTCACCCACTTATTTCTTAGTTTTATTATTGTATTTTTACATTATGAGAAGTGTATTATTTAATCCATTTTAATACATTCACACTATCTCATTCTATAACAGGAATATAGATAGATATTTTCTAAACACCTTTTACATTTTGTTTTCCCATGAAAATTGTGGTAGAGGTCATGTATGACCTGTTTATTTTATAGTCCCATGTATAACTATGGAAGAGGTTATTTTGTTTTTATTTTTAATCCTTTATTTTTAAAACTGAAAAATTGTTATAAAATGTAAAAAAATACTAATAATTTGATAGTTAACATTAATTAGTGTTTTTATAAGTTTTTAATTACATATATTGATTTCAATGGACTAAGTAGTATTTTATATTTTTTTATCCAAGACAAATACTATATTTTAAGAAATATTTTTAAATATGGAAACATATAATTATAGTCTATTTTGGTTAAATGGTCCATTTTTATAGTAATTGGGGGAATCCTTTTTAATCAATTTTTCATATAAATTTTTATTGGGTAATCAATTTATCCCTCCTCTTGAGATACTCACACAAACCAATATTTGGTATCAGAGGATTATATATTTGATATTAGAGTTCTCAAAATCATTTGATATGTGATTTTAGTTTCACTTTAAAGATATTAATTTATTTTTATTTTTAAATTTAGTTCTTTAAATGGATTATAGAAAAGAAGGTACTACTTCTGAAAGACCTCTCTTTTTTAATGGTATCAATTATGATCAATGGAAAATTAAAATGAAAATTCTTACAGAGAGTATAATATTTTAATTTGAACTGTAATAGAAGATAATTGTGAATAGACTAAGGATGCTACAAAGGATTGAGATGATGCTATAAATATTCATTAAAATAATAATTGTAAATCAATGTATTCCCTTTACTGTGCTTTAAGAGATGAAGAATTCAATAGAATATCTGCATGTAAAATTTCATATGAAATTTGGGATACTTTATCTATTTCTCATGAGGGAACAACTAATGTTAAGGAGGTGATACTAGTCACATACACTATTATGTATGATAAATTTAAGATAAACCCTAATGAACCTATTTTTTACATGTATCTCAGGGTCAATGAGATTTTGAACATAGTGAGCTCACTTCGGAATCAGGTATTCAATAAGTACCCGATCTCACAGCTTCTTAGATGTTTACCTAAAGTATGGAGAGGTACATCAGTGTTAATTAAATAATCCTATGCAATCAATAATCTACCTATCAAAGAGTTGATTGGTAAACTGATGATGTTTGAATAAGACATAGAAATATTCTGAGAAAATGATGAAGAAAATAAGAGAAAATAGGTAGCCTTTAAGACTACTACATCTAAGAAAATGGAAAAAGAGGAAGTTTAAGCTCCAAGTTCAAGTGACTGTGTGTCACCTCTAGATAGTGACGAGGAAACAGGTCATCTTGGTAGACGGTTTAAGAATTTTTGTAGCAAGATTTTTTTCTAAAAGCCCAATTAAAAAGGGAAGTATGATGGTAAATGAAATTGAAATAGTGACTAGAATTATGATAAAAATAAATTAACATACTGTGAATGAATGATTAAAGGACATTTAAAAGTTGACAATAAAAAGTTAAATAAAAAAATAAATATGATGACAAGGACTGAAGGTACAAGAATGTAATGAAATTTATATGAAGTGATTCTAAAGATAGCTCTAGTGATTAAAATTCATCACATAAGGAAAAACCTGATAGTGTCAACATGTTATTTATGACAGAAGTCAATGAGGTGTACAATTTTTCTAATATTCTACCTACGCACAATGATGATGTTTTTGATAATTATGAGAATGAAAAATTTAAAGATGAAAAGGATAATGAAGCAATGTTTGAATATTTTAGTATGATGGAAGATACTTTTAATGAAATTAAAGGAAAATATAAAGTTCTTAAAATAAAACATGATTTATCTTCCAATTTTAAATCTGATGTGTATATAAGAAAAGAAAAGAATGATCATCTGTTGGAAGAAAACAATGCACTTAAACTTTCAAATGAGAATTTAAAGAAAGTCTTGGAAAAATAAACTAATGGTAGATAAACTTTCTCACAGATTTTAATAAATAAAGTTTCACCAAAATAAGTTTTTGGTATTGGATACCATTCTAGATAGATGAGAGTAGTAATTTTTTTATTCCTAAGTCTAAATAGGAACGTTCTTCTTCGAATTATTTTTAGAAAGGATCTAATAATGTTATTTTCAAAGATTATTTAATATATTAATATGAAACCTATAAAATAATGTGTGTTCCTTAATCTTTAATTACAAACATATCTATACCCTAGAAAATTTGGGTACCAAAGTCATTTCTTGAATAATATTTTTATAGGAAAAATGATTGAAGACCTCGTTAAGAGTATGTTATACTTGGAAAATAGTTGTTCAATAAATATGATAGGACATTATTCATGCTTCAAGATCCTTTTTAAGGTTGATGGTGTTCATGTCACCTTTGGTGATAATGAAAAAGGTAAAATCATTGACCTTGTCCAAATCGGTAACAAAAACTCATCTTTGATTCCTTAATACTTATTTGTTGATGGTTTAAAATATAACTTGACTAGTATCAAACAGTTATGTGATAATGGTTTTTATGTAAAAGTTTGTAATGATTCATTCAATACTAATGATTCTAAAAATGATTGGATTTTTACTACTTTAAGAAATGATAATGTTCATACTGTTGAGTTCAATTCATTAATTTCTCAAAATATTTCCTTCTTAAGAGATTTTCATAAAGAATATTGGATTTGGCATATGAGACTAGTCAATTTCAATATACACTCACTTAGGAAGGTTATTAGGAAAGGGGTAGTTAGGGACATACCTAATATTGAGTTTCCAAATAATAAAGTCTATATCCCATGCAAAAAAAAAACGAAGCAGAACAATGTTTATTTTAGATTAAAGAAAGACGGGTCAACTTCTAAACCTCTTAAGTTGGTTCATATGGATTTATTTGGACTATCTAGAGTTTATAGTTTAAATGATATGCACTATGTTAATGTACTTATAGATTACTTTTCTAGGTATAATTGGGTGTACTTTGTAGCTCAAAAAATTGAATATTGTTTTTATTTCAGAATATATGATAGATCTATAGAAAAATTAAGAATAAAATAATTAAGACCATAAGAGTGACCATGGACAAGAGTTTTAAAATCAATATTTTTAATATTTTTTCACACAAAATGGCTATACTCATAACTTCTCTACTTCGAAGATCCCACATTAGAATGGAGTTGTTGAAAGGAGAAATAGAACTTTAAAATAGATCGCCTAGACTATGTTAAATTATTATGAAATATTTGTTTATTTTTGTGTATAGGCTGTGAATATAGAATGTTATATCATAAATAGAGTTTTAATTAGACCATTATTAAAGAATACCCCTTATGATATTTGGAATAACATAAAAACTAAGGTTAATTAATTAAATGTTTTTGGTTCCCAAGTATTTGTTTTTAACACTAAGGATAATATTGAAAATTTTCCTCTAAAAGTGATGAAGGTATTTTCTTGGTTATTAAATTTAAAATAAAGATTATAGAGTTTTTAATAAAAGGAATAAGACTGTGGAAGGATTTTGTTTATATAATATTTGATGAAATCGGTCCACATGAACCTAATAACTGCCTAGAAAATATTAAGGTTGATTTTTATTCTATAAACATAAATTATAAACCTTATAATTCTACTCTCAAACGTGAAAAAAACATCCTATTATGAATCATTTCTCCCTAAACCCAAACCTATAGAAAATCCGGAAGTGACCAACCCTAATTTTTTTAGAGGTGTTATAACTCTTAGGTATCACCCCTTAGATTCTATTTTCAGAGATCTGGATAGAGCGACACAAAATAGAGATTCTCTTAAAAATGAAGTTGAACATCAATCATTATTTTTTCATCTATAACTTAAGAACAAAAATGAACCTATTAATGATGAATTATAGGTGATGGAAATGAAAGAAAAATTGAATCAATTTTAAAGAATCAAAGTGTAGGAACTTGTAGATACACCCAAATAAAACAATATAATTGGAATTAAATGGGTGTTTAGGAAAATGTAGACATGTTAGGAAGAATAGTTAGAAATAAGGAAATACTTTTTTCACAAGGTAATAGTCAAGAATAAGGTATATACTCTAAAGAATCCTATTCACCTATAACCATAATTGAATCCATTAGAATTATTCAATCCTATGTAGCACATCTAGATTTCAAAATTTATCAAATGGATGTCTAGAGTGAATTCTTAAATGTTTTTATAATTGAGTATGTTTTTGTTGAAAAACCCCTTGGTTTTCAAAATTCTAATTTTCCAAATTAAGTTTTCAAATTAACTTAATCTGTATGTGGTAAAAATGGGATCCTAGATTATGGTATGAAAATCTCTACAATTTTATTATTTCAAAAGTATTTTCAAAAGGTATAACTGACCCCACCATTTTTATAAAATGAATTTCAAAATATCTTTTAGTAGTACAAAGTTATGTAGATGATATAATTGTTGTACCTTCAAGAATTTATTTATGAACTATTTTTTAAAAAATGATACAAAATGAATTTGAAGCGAGTATGATGAGATAACATAAGTACTTTTTTTGATTTCTGATATTTCAAAAGAAAGAAGAAATTATTTTAATTCAATATAGATATAAAAATGTTCTTTAAAATATTTTAATTTAGATAGAATTAAGAGTAGTGATATTCCTTTGAGTACCACATATAAATTGGATCTTGGTGAAGCTAGGAAACCTATTGATCAAACCAGTTACAGAGGTACAATTGAAATTCTTCTCTAATTGAATACTTGTTGACCAAATAAAATTTTTAGTGTTTGTATTTGTGATCATTTTTTACAAAAATACTAAATTGTTACACTTAAATGATGTTAAAATAAATTTCAAATTCCTTATTTATTCAATCAATTTCTGATTGTTTTACCCCATAGGATAATAATTTGATCTAGATAGTTATTCTAATTCAGATTTTGGTTGATTTAAGTTAGATTGAAAATGACCCTCTTAAACATGTCACTTCTTGGGAATGTATCTAGTTTCATTTTGTAGTAAGAAACATAATTCTGTTTCATTATCTAATATTGAAGCTATATACATATCTATAGGTAGTTGTTGTGCACAAATTTTTTAGAGAAACACAAATTACTAGACTGTGGATATGAAATCCGACATGTCCTGATAAACTGTGATAATACAAGTGCTATAAATATTTCTAATAATCCTATATATAATTCTATGACAAATCATATTGACACAAGACATAAATTTTTATGGGATCATTTTCAAAAGGGTGATATCACTCTTGAATGTATTGGCACAATACATTATTTAGGTGATATTTTTACGAAGCCTTTAAATTTTTAGAGAATGAACTATATCAAACTTGAAATAGGTATGCTGAAATTTTGATAAGATTAATTTTATATGACACATTGTAACAACCTCAACCCTAGTAGCCTAGATTCAGGGTTGGTTTTATCAAAATGGAATGGATAAAATAGATCACATCACCAATGATAAATCTGTTTATTAGTCTTGAAGAAACTATATACATACATGGTTCCCTTATTACATTGGTATTTAAATATAGAACATAAAAATATAAAATAAACTTATTCTTGTCACTTATCAAAATATTTCATCTTCACAACCTATAGAAGGAAAAAAATAAAAGGGTTACCTCAAATTCTCAGTAAGGGTTATATAAAACAATAATAAATTAAGTAAAGAAAATAAGTAAAATACATTATAGAAAGGTATGTAATCTAGAAAACACATAACATCAACACACTGAGAATGATAATGCATCCATATATTTTTTAAAAGTGAAAAACTCTCGGAATGTAATAGTTGAATGTTGAATAAAGAAAATTATTATTTTTTGGACATAATTTATCTCAAACATGAACCATCATACCTTGAAGATGGATTATGTCTCTGGGTATATTATTGTCTAATTCTTTTTGGAAACAAACATGAAGGTTTTGTCACCAACATTTTTGTCTCATGAGACCTACCAATGTATCGAGGGGATATAATGGGCCCCAAATGTCACTGAAATTCCAATACATTATTCATGAAAAGATTTAATTTAAGAAAAATATTCCTTTTTAAATATTATCATTGAGTAGAGGATTTAGATTCATCAAAATTTCTCAAGTTAACACAACAATAAAAATAAAAACCGCTTGAGAAATGTTATAAAACTAAGAATGTTATCATACAAACAATAAAATATTATGGATATTTAATAGAAATGTTATTTCAAATTAATATTTATCTCAAATGTGTATTAGATACACCATATAATAATTATTAGGTTCACAATACCATGTAAGTCTCAATGAAATGGAAATTGAGACAAAGTCCCTTACCTTATTTTTGAATGTGTTCTACACTTGATTCTAACGTCCTGGATAATCAGATAAAATACATTAGTTAATTAATTAAAAAAATTTATATTTTTATTTTATTATGTATAATTTTATTATGTCCATTTATTACATTTTTATGAGTTACAAGATACAATTTTATCATTCTCGGGTGTTCGTTTCCTTGGTTTTCATGATCGGTTTACTTGTATATATGGACAAAAAATCATGTTAAATGAGAATAGTTGTCCGGAATTGAAATTATATGTATTAATTAAATTAAATAATATTTAATGGTTATATATTTTATTAGGTTATATGGTATGAGGATTAATCATTAGATAAAATGTTAATGATAATTGTTTAGATTATTTTGGCATTTGTTTATCATCCCGAACAAGTTTTGTCTTATAAATTCATTTTATATGCATATAATAGTTTCAAAATATTAAATAATTTGAAATAAATATATTATATTCTGGTTTTACCATAAAAATGGTTTTATTACTAGCCTTTAAGGCTTACTTGATAGACAAAAAATGCATCATCCATGAAGGCGGTAAATCGGCCCCTCACGGATGATGTTTTTATTTTTGAAAAAAAAGGAGCGGAAAAGAAGTTTTATGAAGAATATTACATTAAAATAAAAGAATTAAAGTATTTATAAGATGCCAGAGTCATCATTAATGTTTGTACTGAATATCTAAGGATATAATAAGATGAAAATATATTAAAAGAAATTGAAAGAGAACGAAAAAGGATTTACCTCTTGAATTCCTCTCCTTGAGAAACTCTTTAGGGAAATTTATTTTTATCATTTGTTGAGAAAAAGGGATGTTGGATATAGAGAATTGGTCTAGGAAAATTATTGGGAGGAAATTAGAAAAGCATCAAAGATTTTGTGGTGGGAGGAGAAGAGGTGATATGGTGTGGTATTTATAGTGGAATAGGGGTATTTTTTGAATATTTTCATCACTAATTTGTTATTTTGGATCAAGAAAAGAAGTATTGATGATTTGGTTACAAAATAAATTAATTGGATAATGTGTCTTCTTATATCATCCATGAATAAAGGAATAGTTTATTTAAATTTTAATGTATATATACCATAAATTACGATATTTTACTATTTAAAAAAATTCAAACATTTTAGAAAAATAAAAAAAATAACACCAACCTTTTTTCAATGTGTAGAATTAAAAAAATGTACTCTATTTTATGAATTTTTTTTATAAATATGAGAAATTTAATTTTTAGTTTAAATCATCAATTACTCAAAAAATACCAATTTTAAAATTATAACTGATTTTATAACACTTTGAAAAATTAACTAAGCTCTCATAAAATTAAATTATAATAATAAGACAAAAAACTATCAATTTATTTTTCTATTTTATGAAAATAAATTTTATTTTAAATTATTATATTCATTATAAAATTTAAAGTAAAAATTTATATTTTATGAAAATGTAAATACTTAATTAATAGTTTCTGAATCATGTATTTACATATACAATGATATAATTATATCATACAACCATTTATAAGATGCTTAAATTTTATTTTTACTTACATAGGTGCGGTTAATTTTCTATTGGATGAATTACTATTCGAAGGGTCACATTACTATTTGAAATATCAAGTTACTATTTCATTGGTATATGTTCCGTAATTTCTAGAAAAAAAATCTTATTTCATTTATTATAAATTTATAATTTTTTTTATGTCCTCTGTGTGATTTTATATGATTAATAATATATGAAATAATTTTTTTTGAAATATATGAAATTTAATGAATTAAAATTATTTATGAAGACATATACCATAAAATCTTGGGGTGTTATATTCTTATCTCTTTTGAAAATTTCATCCTCAAAATTTTCATGAATATTGCCTTATAAAAAGATAAGGGTTTCTCTTCTTCATAACATCCTTAGGTCCCCATGTTGCTTCTTCCATTTTATGGTTTTCCCAATGAAACATTTCCAGTTGAGTCGTCCGATTTCTCAATACTCCTTCTCTTGTGTCAAGAATTGTGATATGCTCTTCATAGTAAGAAAAATCAGGTTCTAGTATTGTTTATTCCAAGGTGAGTACATGAATTGGGTCTGGAATGCAAATAATTAAAAATTAAATGAGGAAAAAATCTTGAAATTTTGAAATACTTGGTGTCATTACTGAAAGATAATCTACTGCTCCAATTCTTTCCAGATTTTTAAATGGTCTGATGTATCAAGTGGATCAGTTTCCCTTTCTTAGAAAACTCTAAGACACCCTTCCATAGTGATACTTTTAGAATGATATGATCCCCCACTTGAAATTATATATACTTTCTTCAGTTGTTAACATAACTCTTTTGTCTAATTTGAGGTACTTTAAAATGAGACTGAATAGTCATTACCATTATCATTGTATCCTTAATAACTTATAGGCCGATAAGCTTCCTATCACCAACTTCATCATGAAATTTTGGAGTTCTACATATCTTACCATATAATAATTTATATAGAACCATTTAAAAACTAGAATTGAAATTATTGTTATAGGAAAATTCAACCAAAAGTAAGAACTAATGACACATACGGATGCACCCGTAAATGGATCTCGACCTAGGGTTTCCTCTCGCCGCGACCAGATCCTTCGCTCCGGATGGTGCGAAGATTCCTTCTCACGCTCGGTGGGTTGGTGGTGGATCTCCACTACAGTGCGACTTCGTGGTCTTCTATCAGGCTGTGGAGATGCCCTATGGGCTTCTGTGGTTGCTGGTTCAGATCCGCGGGTGTAAGACCAGTTCTTGTTGACGACATACTCTTCAGAGCACTCCTGGAACAGATCTCGGAAGTTCACTGTTGTCATGTGGTGTTTTCCTTCGCGTTTGAGGGTCGCGCTCATGTGTCAATGGTTTTAGGGTTCTAACTCCTCTCAAGTGAGTTCTCTAATGTTTCATTGTGCCTGATGCAGTTGATTTGTCTGGTGGCGGTGGATCTCCAGTTCTTTGGGGATGTTTTTCTTCTTCTGTGTCATGGTGAATCTGGTGGAGTGAGTTGAGGATTATTTTTCTACTTTTGTGACTTTGTGGTGTGTTTTGTGGTTTGATCTGGTGGTTTTGAACTGGCTTTGATGCTCCAGTGGAGGCAGGACAATATCTCCTGTTTTCTTTTATGTTTTAGGAATGCTTATTTGAGGTTCTTCAATCTGGTTTTGGTGGTTGTTTTGGCCTTCTTGGTTCGTATGCGAGTTTTATCCAGGCCGTGGATCATGTTCTTCACGCCTATTTCTGGTGACGTCGATGATGTTGATGTTGCGGTGATGGATCTCAATGAAGTGGAAGCTGTTGAGGGTTTTCAGTTATCTCCTCCGGCAGTAAAGACGGTGACAATGATGGCTTTGAAAATGGCAGATGTCAGTGACCTGACCAGCCCTTGGTTCGAGACCCCTCCTCATGGATGAGATTGGGGTGGGTATGCTCGTGGATCGAGGTGGATAATTGCGGTTTTTCTGTATCTTTTTTTTTGAAATTTGAATGATGGATGTTTTGAAATGTGAATGTGTCATTTGTGGTTTATGTTGATGCGGGGTATGTGGGAACCGGTTTGTATGGTTTTCACTTTTCCTAAAAGTGGCTATTCAAAAAATACAAAAAAAAAATGGATTCTGGAATGACACATACATTGAAAGTCTAGTGAGCATGATCTCAACATACATTATAATGTTTGAATATTCCTTTGAGAATGTCCGTTGGTTTGATGGTGATACTAATTAGTCATACGATGCTTAGCATCAAAAGACATCTGAATACTCTTTTAGAATTATGATGTAAATCATGGATCTCAATCAGACATAATCTATAGAGGTTCACCATGAAGTCTTAAAAAATTATTAATATAGTGTATTTCTAGGCACTCATGTGGTAAATCTTATCTTATAGCAGGTAAATGTGCCGACTTTATACAGTGATATAAAATTACCCATATTTTGTCATTCCTTATAGGTGTCCTTGGTAGTACTAGGAGAATTTCCATCATAATTTTAACCTACTTCCACATAAGAATAGGTATAGGTTTCATGACTCCTATAGGATGTTGTCTCTCATCCATAACTTATTGACAAACTAGACACCTTGACATATATTCAACAACTTCCCTCTCTATGTTATCCCACAAAAAATGTTCCTTCATATCTCTATACATCTTGATACTACTAGGATTTAGGGGGAAATTTGAAATATGAGCATTATCTAATAGTTCCTTTTTAAAACAAGTATTGATGGAAAAAATAACCTATTTTCAAATTTCAGAACTCCAACCTCAAAACTGAAGTCTACCAATCCTCCTTCCTTAATAACTTTAATTTTTTTTAAGATTCTCATCATCGTATTAAGAGATTTTTAACTTTTTGAGTAAATATGGTTTAACAAGCATTTGAAAAAGGAATGATGTTTTCCCTTCCTTAACAATTCCCATATCCATGAACATATGATCTTTATCTATCCTCATTTGGGTTAGAAGTCTAGGTTATTTCCTACTTAATGCATATTTTACCTTATTTTCCTTTTCTGGGTGGTAGTGTATTGAACAATAGTAATATTTGAGTATCCCAACCCATCTACTTTGCCTCATGTTGAGTTATTTTTGTGTAAAAATGTATTTCAAACTTTTTTGATATGTATATATCTCAAATATTTCACCACAGAGTTAGTGAATCCATATTTTCATAGTAATGATTATGGATTCTAACTCCAGATCATGAGTTGGATATTATTTCCATGTGTCTTGAACTACCTTGATGAATAACAATTTATGTTTTCATTTTTCGTAAAAACACAACCTATTCCATTATTTGATGCATCACTATATATCAAAAACCCATAATTTTCATAAGGGAGAGTTAAAATAGGATAATTGACCAATATTATATTATATTCTTCAAAATATTCTATACATTATTTTTCCCATACAAACTTAACCCTTTACGTGTGATCTTAGTTATCAGGTTAGTTAATTGGGTAAATCAAGAACAAAATTCCAATATTAACCTATTAAGTCAATAAAACTAGATAACTCAGTTATATTCGTTGGCATAGTCCATTCTTGGATTGCCTTTATCTTTACAGGATCAATTGAGATTCTATCCATAGGGAAAATATCACCAAGAAAAGGAACTACTTAAAGCCAAAATTCCCACTTACTAAACATCCCATATAAATATTTTCTTATAAGAGTATCTAAAAAAACCCAAAAGTGGTTCTCATGGTCCTAATATATTTTGGAATATATCAATATATCATCAATAAATACCACAAAAAATCATCAAGATATTCATTGAAAAATTTGTTCATTAGATCAATGAAAATAGAGGGTGAATTAGTCAGTCCAAATGGAATTACTTTAAACTATTAATGTGCATCCTTGGTTGAAAATACTATCTTTGTAATATATTCCTTCCTCACATGAAATTGATTATATCCAGATTGAAGGTCAATCTTTAAAAAAAATTGAGCACTATGAATTTGATTAAATAAATCATCAATGAATGGTAGAGGATACATGTTCTTTATTGTAATAACATTGATTTCTCTATAATCAATGCACTTAATCATAGCCCATCATTCTTCTTGAAGAAAAGAATATAGGATCTCCATGGAGAACAAATTAGGAGAATAGATCCCATGTCACTCAATTCCTCTTGTTATTTCTTAGTCTACACTAATTCTATAGTTTCCATTATAAACGGAGTCTTTGATATAGGTCTTGCATCAGGAATTAAACCAATTGAAAACTCAACTTCCTTCTCTGGAGGAAGTCTAGGTAAATCCTTTAGAAATACATCAATATATTCTTGTACAATTAGTACATACTCAATTCTAAAATTAATTTCTACATACCTAGATGTTTTTTTCTCTTCCACCCCAAGAATTTCATTTAGTAGAGCTACTGGGGGGATCTGGATAAGAACCATATGGTGATGATTCTACTCTAAAGATAACGTAGTCTACATCTCCCTCATAAATTATAACTTCCTTATTTTGAAATATATTCTCACATAATATTTTTAATACCATTTGATACTATGGATTATATCAAAATAAACCATAGGTATGATGATAGAATTTTAAACTAAATCACATTTATGTGTCATAGAGAGGACTGACCGAGACATCTTTATTTCGATGATACTTAACTTAAGAGTTTTGACAAAAAAACTACTTTATTAAATAAAAATAGAAATGTATAATTTTTATGGAAAAATAGGAAGATATAAAATAATGTGATGATCTGGAATCAAATGAAACATTGGACAAGTTTCAGTAAATGATTAAATTATCACCCACCACATCATTGGGAACTTTATCATCTATAGTTGTGATCACATAGGCTTGGATATCTACCCTTTTCCACTTCTCTGGTAGAGTCTCTTAATGATTGGTAATTTTTTTTGAATAATTACCAATTTCATTTCAGTTGAATCATTGAACATCATTGATTTGTTTCTTTCCCTATAATTCATTAGCTTAATGATCCTTTTCTTCACAGTTATAGCAAACTCCCATGCCTTTCAAGCATCACCCAGGGTGATTCTTTCCACAATTTTCAAATAATGGAAATTGATTCATTCCTTTTTTTCTTCTTTGACACTTAACCTTTTCTATGGTAGATATAAGACCTATTCTTATCTTGATTTACTTTGAACATATGTGATCTTGATAATTCATCATCTATTTTAATGGAACTTATTACTGTTTCATCATATGATGAAAATGTTTTTGAATATAGTGCCCTTTGAATAATTTTATTAAGAAGTTAAAATTAATGATCAATCTTTTATTATGAATAATGTATGTAATATATAGAATACCTGTCTAGTCTTGTAAATGTATCCTCAAACTCTACAACACTCTCTACTTATCTTTTCTTCAAGCTATGGAATTCTATCATCATTTTAGTTCATTTCTCATGAGGGAATTATTTTTCAAATAATGTTTCCTTAAATATTATCGATTCCATGTCCTCTATTTCATCTTCCTCCTTAGTATTCTAGATCAAAGATAACTATTGATCAACCTCACCCTTATGACAATATACTACCATTATTACCTTTTCATTTTCATTGCTTCTCAATGCCAGAAATATCTTTTTAAAGGAATTGATCCACTGGCTAGCTACCATTGGATTAGTAGTCCCAATAAAAGATTTGGGCTTATTCCACATGAAACAATCCAACATAGGTGTAGTATGGTCATTCATCATAACCCGGGTAAGCTATCTTAAAATGGTCATGGTCCGATCCACTCCAACAGTAACTATGTTTATATTATTAAAGGGGAAATACCTTCATTGTCAATGGGTATTGATTCCTTTCCTTCAATTTGGTTTAATTTCCAAAAAATGGGATACACTAAATTAGGCTATGAATCTTATTGTAAAATTTCAATTTATGAAAATGCTTAATATAAATTAAAAATTTATTCATAGATAATCTCATAATAATAACGTGGTTTTGAATGGGGAAAAATTTTCTTTTAAATCCTTCATATTGGTTTGTAAATAAAATATGAATTATCCTCATCATATCCTATAGGAGTGTTAAACTAGGTGCGTAGTAATTCATATTGTTGTTTACTAAGTTACCCACAATGATACATCATAAACCTTATTTGAGTTGTCACCCCTAAGTACATCTATTCTAGGACCATGTCCACTTGTAGTATCTAGGCTGAGATGTATTTCCAGGAAGACCCACATAATCTCTACATTACCAAAATTCTAGGATATTATTCTATTATTATCCTCAATGTACATCATAGGGTTATGTTCTTTAAACCATGACTTCAAAATCTAGTTCCCAAGGTTTCAACTAAACTTCCTCTGATACCAATTATAACAACCTCGACCCCAGTAGACCAGATTTGGGGGTCATTTTACTACAAAGGAATAGATAAAATAGATTATATCACTAAAGATATATTAGTTTATAATTCTTGAAGAAACTAGATACATACATGGTTCCCTTATCACATTGGTAATTAAATATGGAACATAAAAAAATAAACTTCTTCTTATCACTTATTCAAAGAATACATCATTACAACCTGGGGAGGGAAAAAATAAAAGGCTGAGATCAAATTCTCATTAAGAGTTATATAAAACAATAATAATTTTATTAAAGACATTAAATAATATACATTATGGTAATGTAAGTAATTTGAAAAACACATGCCATCAATACACTAGGAATTATAATACATCCATATATTTTATCAAAGTGTAATACTCATGGAAAGTAATAACTGAATACTAAATATTGAAAATGATTATTATTTGGATGTCATGTTTCTAGAACATGAACCATTATATCATTAATACAGTTTAAGGCTGTTGGTAGATACCTATCTGATTCTATTTGGAAACTAACACGAAGGGTTTATCACCAACTATTTTGTCTCACGAGACCTGTCGATGCATCACGTGGCTATAACAGGACCCACCCATCACTAAAAGAACAAATCAGTCTTCATTAATAGATTTAATTCAAGGAAAATATGCCTTTTCAATATTTATATTGAGTATAAGATTCTAATTCATTAATATTTCCCTAGTTAAAACAACAATCAAAATAAATAGCACATGTAAAATGGTATATGGGTAAGACAATAATCATATCCATGATAAAAGAATATGGATATTTAATATAAGTACAATTTAAAATGTAAAATGATCTCAAATGGGAACTAGATACACCACATAAAAATTATTAGGTGCACAATACCATGTAAGTCATAATAAAATGGAAATTTTTAAAAAGTCCCAGATCTTTTGTCTGAATGTGTTCTACATTTGAATTAATGTTCTGGATAATTAGATTAAATTAATTAATTAATTAATTAAGAATATTTTATACATTTATTTTATTTATTATAATTTTTTTAAGTTCACTTATGGCCTTTTTGATGAGTTATAAGATACAACTTTATCATTCGGGGGCGTTCATTTCCTTGGTTTTCTTGATCGGTTTACTTGTATATATGTATGGAAAATTATTTAAATAGAGAATAGTTGTCCAGAATTGAAATTATTTATTTTTAATGAAATTAAATAATATTTAATGGTTATATATATCATTAATTTTTGTTGTATGTGCATGAATAATTACCTAAAATGTTAGTAATAATCGTTTAAATTATTTTGGTGTTTTTGCTATCATAACAACCCAGTTTTGTCATATGAATTCATATTATATATTTACTGGTTCTAAATTTTTTAATAATTTGTAATACATATATTGTAGTCTATTTCAACCCTAAAAATGGTTTTATGACCTTCCTTTAAGTTTTAATTTAACGATGAAAACATGTCGTCCACGAAGTCGGTAAATCGACCCCTCACAGATGATGTTTTCATTTTTAGAATGAAAGGGAGAGGGGAAGGGGTTTGATGTTGAATATTCCATTATAATAAAAAAAATTCAAGTATATATAATATACTATAGTTATCATTAATGTTTGGACAGAAGTGGTAAGGATAGAATATGTAGAAAATAAATTAAAAGAAATTGAAAGAGAATAAAAAATAATTTTCCACTTGAATTCCTCTAATTGAGAACCTCCTTAAAGAAATTAATTTTTGTGTTTTGTTGATACCAAGGGATTTTGGATTTTAGAAAAAGTTTTAGGAAGATTATTGGGCATAAATTGAAAAATCTTTAATTATTTGGTGGTGTGAATAGAAGGGGTAATGAGGGGTGATATTTATAGAGGATAAGAGACATATTTTTTAAATATTTTATTCATTATTTTATAATTTTGGATCATGAAAAGAAATAGTGATGATTCTGGTGACTAAATATAGAATTTAGTTCAAGTTATTTTTAACCAGTAGTTCTTAAATCATCCATGACTTAAGGAATATTTTATTTGACTTATAATGTATATATATCGTAAATTACCATATTTTACTATACACTAAAATTCAATTATTTTAGAAAAATACAAAAAATTTACCCCTTCCATTTTTTGTTGTTTAGAATTTAAAAATAAAGTCCTTTTTTTGTAAATAATTTTCTAAATATGATATATTTAATTTTTATTTAAAACAAACATTTAGTAGAAAAATACCAATTTTAAAATTATAACTGATTTTTTAGCAGTTTGAAAAATTAACTAAGGTCCATAAAATTATCTTATAATGACAAGACATAAAATTATTAATTTATGATTATATTTTATGAAAATAATTTTTTTGAATCATTATATTAATTAGAAAATTGAAAATAAAAATTTATATTTATGAATATATTATTACTTAATTAATAATTTCTAAAACATTTAATTACTTATACAATGATATAATTATATCATACCATTTATAAAATGATTAATTTTATTTATACTTCCATAGGTGAGGTTACTATTTTATTGGCCTAATTACTATTACTAAGGGAAATATTACTATTCCAAAGGTCAAGTTACGTTTTCATTGGTATACGTTACTTTCTTTCTAGAAGGAACCTAGTATTTAATCCATTTTTTAATTATAAAGTTTTTTATGTTTTATGTGATTTTATATTATTTATACTATATAAAATAATTATGAGTGAAATGTTAGCTATCGAATGAGTTGAAATTATTTAAGAAGATACATACCATAAAATTTTGGGGTGTTGTACACACCGTTGGGTGACAAACCATTGAGTGACACAATGTTGGTGTATCTCACCATTGGTCTATCACATCATTGGTTCCTATCACCATTTTCTTGTCAAACCATGGGTTTCTTGAATTTTTGAAATTCTATTTCCTAAATTATTGAACTGGTAGGTTTTTGATTTTAAATATTTTTGTTTATTTTTTTCAGAAACCTGATTCAAATATTTCCCAATAAAAAATTTCAATTTTAAGTATAATTTTGATTTTTTTTAAATTCTTAAATCCGAAATGATATATACTGGATACTTTCAAAGTTCAATCCACTTATATTATCACACCATTCCATTCTCTCGATCCTAGTGCAATCCTTCATCTCCCAACCTTCATACCATCAATCCTTCAACTGAGATTACGAGACCGATCTACTTGCCAAGAATGAAGTTTCCAAACAAGTTTTTACTATCAATGTTAGGATCATCTAAGAAGTGAAAAGAAGAACTGAGTGTTCCATCTTTAATTTCACCAGTGAACCCATAACTTTCTAAGAGGATCATTGTACCTAAAAAGGAAATGGAAGAAAATTGGTTGTTGTAAAGTAAGTCTCTGGTGTATAAATTCTTACATAACCAATGATGGCTAGACTAGTTGTCCTTAAATGAAATTCCTTTGTAGCCTAGGTTGGTGCATTTATTTTTTCAGGACATTGAGTTTGGATTTAATAATGATGAATAATAATAGATAATAAAAAAAATAAATGGTCATAAATTTGTTTTATCCTCAATAAAATGGGCTGAATTTATGGGTGTACCACATGAAAGAGTTTAGGATGAATACCAAGGGATCATTCTTGAAAATTGTGAGTTGTTTTTATTTAAAGAATCAATTTTCAAGTTTATTAGAGATTGAATAACTAGAAGACCAGTTTCATCTAAGTTGTAAGGAGAGTGCATATTTCTATTTAACTTTATTCTGGACCTATTATTTCCAAGGAAAGGGAACTTCAATACCATAAGATATCGAGGTTTATATCCTTATTGTCTTGTGAAATAAGAAAATATAATAAACTTGTGTAGGTATCTTATGGTAAAAATGTCTAAGAAAATAAACCATACATTGAGATCTAACTCCTTCTTATTCCAAAATATTAATTCTTACATGTTAAATGAAAAATTCCACATTTCAGACGATGAGGAAACAATTGTTTAAGAAGGTGATTTTTTTTCATTTTAAAATCAATTTTAAAGAATGAGGATCAGTTTGAACCCCTTGAATAAATAGCGGGTAGCTGATAGTGTGAATCAATATATTGATTTAAATCTGCTTGATCATTAGACTATACCAAAATCCCTAGTGGATCCTATATGGGAGCTGGATAAGGTTTTTGAATATTCACATGTGGAAGAAGCTATAGAATCCTTAAGAGAAGAAGAGGAATTTCTAGTTGATGGGGGATATGACCTTGAATTTTCACCTAAATCTCATTCCATTACTTTTAGAGATCCTATTCCTCCTATGAGACTTAACAAAAGGTAAAGTTCAGTGAATATTGATGAGGTGGAGACATCCGTATTCCACGAGGAAAATTTAGAAAGTTTTTAAGTATGATGATTATAAGAATGGAGATGAAGATAAAGAGTAAGAATAAAATGGATAAAATGGAAGTGGAAATGGAGATGCCAGAAATGGAAATGGATATAGTGATGAAGATAATTATTACCAAGATAATTCATGAGGAATAATAAAAAATAATGATATAGAAATAACTCTAAAACATTCTATTTTTCACGGTTCATCTAAATCTGAAGAAAGTCCAAGACTTTATGAGTGTTTGGAAATAACTACTTGAAAATAAGCATTTTTTTGAGGGGTAGAAATCCCTATCTTTGGAAATTAATCAAGAAATTACTACTATTTAAATTAGTTCATCCATTGATGGTTAGACTATTTCTATTTCTATTGTGGTTGAGTAGACGGATTTCATAGCTTCTATTGAGCAACACATAGATGAATAGTTGAAAAAAGAACTTATTGATGAAGAAAATAAAAATTAACAACTTAATGAAATTCCTATTGATAGGATTGTGGAGGTTGAAACAGATTATGGTGTATAGAAATAAGATGTTTAGATAGAAGAGGCACCTAATATTTGACAAAAGACAACTAGTAAATAGAATGGAGATTATCAGAATGTTGAAACCCCTGTTTTAGTACATGTTGTGGTAACTTTTGTTGTTGAAACATTTATTGTTAAACCTTCAGAGAATTGAGTTGATCCAACGATAGAGGAATGATATAAATTCTTTGGTAAATGTGGTATTTCACCAAGGAATGGTGAACCTTTCATTCCAGAAGAAATGGATCATATATGATCACTAGTTACCCAAGTTGATGTTACAGAGCTATTAGAAAAATTTACCTTTATGAGAGTACCTAGTGCTACCCCTGATGTAAGTTCTGTTTTAGTGGATATTTGTCACACAATGCTTCTTGAATTATTTTTTAGAAAAATAGTTGATAGATTTTAATAATCTATTGAAGAGTCAAGCACCTATATTGAATTTGTTTTGAAAACAATGCTCCGTATCTTTTGGAATTATTAATTCAACACATTCAACCTAAAATATTGTTTCACATCAAAGAGATTGAGATAGAGAATAAGAGGATAACTAGAGATCTATAATTTTTAAAGTCTGTGCTTTAAGGCTTATATTAAAATTTTACTACCACTTTGGATGGAATTCTAAAAAGTCTTGAGATTGTATCATCAGACACTTATACATCCACTACTTCACCTACAATGGATACTGATCAGATCAGAACTGTGGTCAGACATGTTTTTTTGCTATGTATAGTAGACCTTCAAGTGTAGAACCTTTGATACCATTGGAGATTTTGAGAAAGTTAGAACAGAGTAACAACCATGATCACATGATGATAAGGGTTTATGCCAAGGATATAAATTCGTACCAAGATATAATTACCAAATTCATCAAATATTATCTCTCAAGGATTTATACCAAGCATGAAATGGATATAAATTTCAAATATTTGGATAAATATTTTAGTAAAACACATGTCACCCATTAATTTAAGGGTAATGTCAGATAATTTAAGGAAATGACTCTTGGTATCAATCTATTTTTGGAAGGAAAATGAGATTTCTTTAGTTCCGTGGAATGTGGGGGTGAAATAATAATGGAAGTCATCAATCTCTAGAATCTCTTTCTTCATGTGCACGGTACTATAGTTATTTCTATAGAATAAATCCTTATTACACCTCATCTATCATTTAGTTAAATATTTACCAGGGATCCTCGTGCACCTTTTATTATAAAATTTCAACCCTTAACTGTACATCCTACTCAAGCTATGAGACAAATTATGAAGGTTTTTTATATTGAGTATCAACCTCCTGTAATAGTTGGAATCCCAACTAGTGTTCAAACTACCTCTCCTATAGCTCCTTCAGACCCTGTTGAACCTACTAGCTCAGATCATGAGCGATCCAAAGACAAAGGAATAACTCCAATGGACCCTTCTTCCCAACCTTGAGACTAATGTTGGAGTATGAATTTCGTTTTTATGGGAAAATTATTTTTGAAATAACTTTTTGATAGAACCTTTCTAGATAAATTTTGACAATCTTTACTCATGATTTATTATTATATTATTTAGATTAATTTCTCATGTATTTAATAATTTATTATTATGATATTTACCTTTTTGATAATCTTAAAAGGGGGAGAATTGTTATGGAATATTTTTTTATACCTTATGGATATATATCCTTCAGACCCTGTTTTTTATTTATTTTACCATCAATATAAAAATTTATAGTACCTCTGATTCCATGATTTTTGATCATCAAAAGGAGGGATTATTGACCTCCTTTTTAAATTATCACAAAAATCATGATTTTAATGATATTAATGCATTTCATGTTTTCTATAGGTATTTTATAATATGTTATAGGTGATAAAATTTCCTAATCATGAGTCACTATTGTAGTTTATAGAACAATGGGGATAACTCACCACCAACAATATCACACCACCATCACCTATGAGTCCCTATTGACATAACACACCGCCAATATAAAAAATTGGAAAAGTACTGAAATGTCTCACTATCAGGATAACATTACTTGAAAATGTAATTTTTTGAAAAGTATGAGACAACACCAGCCTAAACTACAATCAAAGTAGTCCCTTCCAAAAAGATGACCCACCGCTAGGTGAGACACCACCTACATGGAAATTTTGGCTATTTACCGAATTGACATTCCATGAGTACAAGACACCACCATCTTTTGGTTACCATTATAGGGAGGCATCGCTAGACTCTAAGACACCATCAGATCGAGTCACCGTTAGACTAACATAGCCAAAGAAAGACTCCCATACTAATACACTGCCACTATTTCTAACATATTTATTTTTAATTAAATTATTCCAACTTTCAGTTTGTTGAATTTAATTCCAAACATATGTTTAATTAATTTCTATTAAATGGTCGATAAAATATATTTATGTAAGTGTCAGACATGTAGTATGAGGTTGCAGGGAGAATCAACATATTCCTTCTGATGCTAGTGATAAAATAAAAGAATACTCCCTTATTAAAAATAGGAGTAATTAACCGATGAGTTGAAAGGCTTTACTCGTACATGATAGAGTTGAACCTGATTGCAATATCAAGAAGAGATTACATGCTACAACATGTTTACATGAATAAAAAGGATAATGAGAAATAAACACATATCACCCTCCTATATTCATGAACAAGAGTCTATGAAACTCTATTCTATTAAATTTTTAAGAACATGACTCGACCTCCATTGAAAATAATAATTTAGAGTCATAAGTTTCACTTCATATCAAACCGAACATATCTATCATTTCATACAATTTTTGATCAGTTCGATTATTCTATTTTTAAATTATGATCAGTGTGTTCTATACTCTATTTTAATACACACAAACTATCTCTTATATAACTGGAAGATACATATATATCCTCTTAACTCATTTTACATATATTTTCCCATGAAAAATTTAATATAGCTCTTATGTAACCTATTCTCTTTTATACTCCCATGTATAATTTTTGAAGAAGTCATGTGTGACCTAGAAAGTTGTAAACTATTATAAAACATGATCCAAGTTACGGATCAAACTATTTATTTTATATAAACTACTTGGGGGTGGGTAATCACCAAGTGGGGTAGTCTATGTCTCAACATGATACTCAACCTCTTGTATTCAAAAATATGATTGTGTGTTTTTATTTTGTTTTACTTTAAATAATTTTCTTAAAAATAAAACATTATTTTAAAATTTAAAAGAAATTAATATTTTGATAGTTATACTTAATTAGTGTTTTTATAAGATTTTAATTAAGTAAATTTATTTCAATGAACTAAGTAATAATGTATATTATTTTATTCGAGACTAAATCAATATTTTAAGAAATCTGGTTTAAGATTGAAAATTATAACAATATTCTATTTTGGTTAACTAGGCCTTTTTATATTTATTAGGAAAATCCTTTTCAATCCACTTTGAACAGAAATAATTATTGGGTACTCAATTCACCACTCTTATTTAGATACTCACTATGATTAACAATATGTTTATGGGATAGTATTGGTGACCATGAAATTGGTCCGTGATTTTATATTTTATGTTACCTTTGCCTGATTTTCCTACATGTTTAGATATGTAGAATATATTTGACAACTTGATATTTTATTTTTGGTTTTCAATATGGTTTTATAATGATCATGGTGTTCACATATTTGGAATGTGAAATTAGTAGAAAATTTATATTATTTTGGGAAACTAGTTTTGAATTAGTTAAATTTCTTCTAAATTTGGTTATGAATATTTTGTATGTTCCTTAAGGTCAACTATTTATGTAAAGGATTAAGTCAAAATTTTGGATTTGTTGGATACATTTTTCAAGCCATTTTGGTTTTAGTAATTTCAAGTGGAATATCTTGTTTCTCTTTTATTGATATTTAGATCCATTAAAATCTAATTTTATTACTTTATAAAAAATTCATTTTTAGATATTCATTTCATTGAGTAAGAGATGAAGTGTGAATTGATCAAAGCATAACCTATGGATGAAAGTTTTCCTATGAAATAAAAATATACCAAGTAATTTTATTTTCATAAATTCTTGAAGAGTAAAATAATTCCTCAACACCAGGAAAAATATCTTAAAATAAAAAATTTATCCTTTCATCACCATTTTTGATGATATAAATATCACTTTTTCACACATATTTAGTTTATGGCTTTGTGGTTGTTAACTTCCTCCTCACCATGTTCCCTACCAAATTTCTTTTGTATTTGGGTGTTGGTTTTCTATTCTATGTCCACATTTTCACTTCACACTTATGTTATCTTATTTGGAATCATAGTATGTGTTTTTATAGTTAAACTAAATGGGAGTTTTCAATTAAACTGAATCACAGTGTTCAATTAAAATTATGTATTATTCATTATTCAATGTAAAAAGAAATATTTTAGAAAAATACAAAAAATACTGTAAGATAATTTGATATGCTCATTTTAAAAATGAATCATATTTTGTGAAATAATGTTTCTAAAAGTGGTAGAAATTAATTTTAAATAATATGCACAAAGCACAAATAGACCTTCTTTTAGAAAAAATAATTATTTTTATAAAAAAATCATTTTTATTTTAAATGATTCATAATTTATTTTTAATTAATAGATAACCACAATTTTCATAATTTTTTTACTATTTATACCAAAAAATTTAATGTATATGTTATAAAGATATATTATATTATGGTTCCTTTAGACTCGGTGTTGTGTGTTCTACAAGGTATTTAGGAGATTAAATTTAATGAACTATATTTAGTGGGGTTTTAATGTTTGGTGTTGTGTATCACTTATGTTATTGAAAATAATATACTTTCTTTTAAAATATTGGGGTGGTATATTCTACCCACCTTAAATAATTTGTGTCCTCATAATTAAAACTTGATTTGAGTAATCAAGTGTTTGACATTTGGAAATACCATTATTGATAAACCTGCAATAAAAAAGGTTAATAAAACATCCTGATTTTTGAAAATACTTTCATTCTATAGAATGTATTTAGGTGTTTCTATAGAGGATGATTGACTCCCTTGTGGATTTATGGAATCTATGGAATGGTCTATTTATTTTTTTAGTTAATGAAAGATCATATATAGTGATTAGGGAATTTCCCTATTATTAACATGTGTGTACAAGATGTATCGTATACTATTGTATTGTGAGTTTTGGATTTGTAGATTAATGGATTGCCCTTCATGAATTTCATACTATAGTAGTTGGTGAGATGATATTGGTGTGATAGTTGTGTGGTGGTTAACAACCTTGGTAGATGATTATGTGTTTTTTTAACAGAGGATAAACTTGAATAGATAACCTCAAAGTGGTTAAATTTTGTTGGGGGGGGGGGTGATGTTAGTCCCCTTTGATTGATGATGATATCCTCACAATTTTCCTTTTTTAATAAAGGCATATATTGGTGATTTATATTTATATGTTTCAAATGAATAAATGTTCAAGGATGACAGATCTGAATAATTTTACTAATGTTTAGGATCACTTCTACCAGTTTTCTAGGTGGGTAGTTCTTTTTCAAAGGTAATCTTATTGAATATCATGATGCACATCCTAAAAAGGACCTTCCTTATAGAGAAAAATCATCAATTTGATATAGCTATTCATTTTTGGATACTTCCATCACATGGAAACACATTTTATGTGCTCTTGGGGGAGGTATTATCTGGATGTTGTTGTTTTCTGATCCTTCAAGTTTTATAATATTTTATAATGGAATCTAGTGATGATAATGCATGTTCATATGAATGGTAAGGAAATCCTACTTAAGATTGTGGGGAATTGGGCCACCCAATTGGTAGGGGTGTGATGATAATGAATTTCTTGGATTTCAATATTGTTTCCTAATATGATCATTAATAGATTTAATTAAATATCAGTGATTGGGATATTAGTTTTTTTAAGGTGGGTGAAATCCTTTTGAATAATAAGACGTAGATAGAGGGATTCAATGAACGATTATTATGAGATTGGGTAATAATTTTTATTCTTTACTTATACCTTAATAAAGTGATGTTAGTGATTGTGCCTGACTAGTTTTAGTCTACATTGAAACTAACATAGATCCCAAGTAGGATGCTTCCTTATAACATTTCAGTTTTAATTTTCAAATCTTTTTTAGGAATTAAATGATAGAGTGAAGTGTGGATGGATTTTTATCATTCAAAAACCATTAGTAATTTTCTATAAAAGTGGGGAGTGAGGTGATCCTATCAGTGAAAATATTATATTGGAACCATTTGAAGGAATATGTCATTATTTCATGATTTTTCTTCATCCCATGGGGTACGATTACCTTAAGATGTGAAAAAGGTGTAAAGTGAAGCACCTTGACAAGGATCCTAAGGGCTGATCATGTATTCTACTAAGGTATTACTCAAAAATGGGCAATACATAACAACTCTATTAATATAGGAAAATGTTTCTTTCCAAGGTTGTTTGTTCTGATTTCTTTTAGATAATGGAAATCTAAGGATAAAATAAGTGTATGCATGAGAGGATGGTTCCCAAATGAATCTATTTTGTCATTTTTTTTGTATCACTAGTTTTTTCCATTTTTGTGTTTGAAAAGCCTTAATGTTGAGGATGATTTCAAAAACAATTCTATTTCCTAGTCGATACATAGAATTTTTTTTAATTTCCATAATCCATAAATATTTCTAAGGGTAAAACTGTAAATTAACCCTTTCCAATTAACTCAAAAACTTTTTATGATGGTTATAGTGATCTCAGGGAATAATTATTACCACTAAGTTGAGTTTTGGTTAACTTCCTTGAATTAAAAAAATTTAAGAGATACATATTATTAATTAATTAAAAATATTATCCCACGAATGTGATTGATGGTCTCTCATAAATAAAATATCATAAGGATATTTTGACAATACATCTATATAATGCTACTAGATTTGGTTCTAAAAAAGAAATCTATAAATGTTGGTTGTGACCCTAACTTTGGGGAACTTTGTATCAAACAAAAAAATATTACATCATTTTATACAAATAATAAATAAATATCATTATGATATATGCTTGAAAACCATAAAGGTTTACTGTATTTAGAGACTTGATAAATAATCAACATGTTTAATAAAAGATCTCCATTATCTCCATTTTTTTCCATGCATAGTACCCTTATTATATATATCCTACTTAAAACCTATCTTCATAACATAGGAAAATAAAAATATATAAAAGGGTAAAATCTAGTGAACATTAATATTAAATAAGGTATACATCAATCGATGATCATAATTCAGTAGAAAATAAGCATAAGGGTATGTGAACATGATCATAAGTTTTTAAGATAACACCTTTAATGAACTATACATTTCTAAATGAAACTCCCTTTTTGAATGAATAAATGTGTTATCAATTAATGTAGTTAAAGAAAACACAAACACTTACATTGGTTATTTTGGACTGCTATACGTTATATCATGTCAAATTTAAAATTCCATTAAGCATGATAACCATTTATACTATAATAATTATATAGTGATAATATGATTGGTATATATTAATGGTTATGATACATCCCATTTATATATACAATTAAAACGATGGCCTGGACCAGTAGGATTTTACCTTGTGAATCCCTCCTATCAATGTTTTTAAGGGAGATAACATCAAGGGTATTTTTAATTAGACAATCCCGATCCATGATTTAATAACTAAAGCATGAGTGGAACTATTTATGAGAGAAGTTCAATCTTATCAAGATCATGACACAAAATTTGTTTATCGAACCAGCCCAAGAAAATCTCACAATCATAGAAGTTACTCACTAGGAATTACTTGGTGTAAAAAAGGGTTATGTATTTAGACACTAACAATATGAATTTTAATATATTTTTTATTTTTAATAAAATAAAGATTATATTTAACTTTTATAAATTTATATGGATTAAATAATATGTTTGATAAATATTATATTTTGATGTGATGAGACACAAATTATAATTTTGGTAAATATATAGTTTTAATAAGGAATTTTATTATGAATTCATGAATTTTTTAAATAAATTATATTTTTATAAAATATTATTATTAAATAATATTTATTAAATATATATGGTAAAATAATTTTATTGAGATAAATGTAAATTTATAATGTTCAAAAAACTCTTATTCAAAAAAACCCAATATTTTTTTATAAATGGGTATTTTTTTATCTAAATGTATAAATTATAATATTTAGAGATTAATTTTGATAAAATAATAATTATTTTTTGAAGTCATCATGTTAAAAATCTCTAAAGGTGAATTTGTCATAATTTTATGAAATAGTTTATTTTTTTGGAAAAAATTAAAAATGGTATAAATATATGGCATGTATTATGACATCATAATGACCCCAACATTATGTAATATATTCTATAAAGATAATATATGAACAAAATTATTATTCCCCTTAAAAATATTGTGTTTTTAATGTTATTTTGATTAATTTTATTAATCATTAATGAATCCTCCAAAACCTATATTATATTTTAATGTTTTAAAATCAAGTATTTATAAGAATCAATCACTTCCACATCAAAAAGTGTATTATTTTAAAGGGTTAGTATTGTTTAATTAAAAAATAATTAAAACCACTCCTCTTTCAGAGAAACCATAGGAAGAAACCATGGTATAGTTTGTGGATTGGGAAAATCTATCATATAGAATCCAAAACCAATGTTTAGAAACTAATAAATAACCCTTATCTTTCACTATTGAAAACCACCAAACCTCTCATTACTCAAGACTCAAAATTATTGGAGCATGAAGGTACTCTTCCATTACCTCTCAAAATGTTTCACCCATGGTTTTAGGTACTTAAACATTTGTTTATGTATTTTAAGTATATTTAATTATCTGGTAAAGTTTCAAGAGGTACCAAGGGGGTTTGACAGTTTTGGAGTTTTTTTTGTGGTGCACAGTTTATTAAAAGTTAGTAGAAATAGTTCCACACATCCAAGAAAACAAGAATTGAAAAACCATGGGCAATGGGAAGGTTCACAATTGATGCATGGTTTTGTTACACCATGAAAATGTGAGGAAAAACCATGAACCTTGAAATAGTGGGAAACACACAATTGGTTCATAGTTTGTCTAACCTTGTAAGCCAACTGTGGGAAGAATTTCTTAAGAGTGTAGAAACCACATAGTTGGTATAAAGTTTTCCAAACCATGCGACGTACAATTAGTCCTCCAAAATTTGTGGATCTAATTTGATTTATCTTTTTAAGAAATTAATTTTCCAATAATTATCCCATAACAAGAAATCATTATTTCCCTAATGTATGAGAGATGTTTCCCTTTGGTTGGGGAGATATCCATTGGAATTTCACTGGTTGTTGGAGATCCATATTTGATAGTAAGTCTCCATTATTGTCCTTTCTTCATTGAGCTCGTCTCATTATCTTTACCAAAACCTTAGAGATAAACCTATATGGATAAATCCATATTCCTTGGTCAGAAATGTAATTTTTATGGTTGGATATAGGGAATGAAATGTAGTATGTGACGATATCTAGTGAATTTTTATGTTTTTCTTTGTTTTCACCAACATTTATTAGTTAGGTGGATTCTCCATTGATTCTACTTGATTATAACTTGAAGTAATATTTTGAAATAATTTATTTTCTTTAATTGATTGTGAAATTTATGTGTGATTACTATTGGAAACATATTTAATGATAGTTTTTTGAAAATTTTAAAATTGGATGGTTTTGTGGAAATTCCTCTTTGATGATAATTTTAAAATGGTGATTTTACAATTATGGATTTATTTTGATTGATGGAAAATAATGGTAGAATTTTTTTAAAGTAAGAATGATTTTATGTGAATCGGATTTTCATGGGTTTTGTGCATACATGGTGGCATATAGTTATGTTTGATTTTATAAGGCCTTATTGAAATATGACTTGGTGCTTGGTGGTAAAAGGGTAAGGGCACATGGGATTGGTTACCTTGTGACAACTTGGAAGATCAATGTGAGACTGCTCATGAGTATGGAACTGTCACCTAGGCATGCATGAGTGAATGTGTGTGGAGGTGTGGAATCATGGAATGGGTATGACAAATTTAATTTGAGAAAGGATTAATGGAAGGTTTTGATTTCTTTCCATGGATAACTATTTTTCTTGGAAAAAGTTTTTGAATTTGAAAAATATTTTGGATTTGATATAAACCAATTTAAATTATTTTGAATTTTTATTATAAATATTATAAAATGTTTTTTCATAGTGGCATGATCTGGGAAGTCATTAGGGAAATACTACTGAGTTTAGACGGACCCCCTTCTTGATCACTATTGTGAATTTGAAAATGGCATCTATCATGACACATTTGAAGAAAGGGTATATCAGTTTTTTAGATACACTTCTTGACAATGTGGTAATTTATTTCCATATTAGAGCTTAGAGTATGTTGGGAGTTTCTGTTTTGATATCTTGATGTTGTTGGGTTTTGGTTTTCTTTTTATTCCTTTGGTTGTGTCACTTGGATTCCGCTTTGTACACAAATATAGTTGTTTGTTTTTTATATCTTTCATAGTATTTTTGTAATCATGAAATATATAGAGGGTTTTATTATGGTTATCTTGGTTTAGTTGTTTTATATTTAAAGGTAAAATAATCCCCCAAATGGTTATGAAGCAGGTGTCATTTATTTCTAGCATTTTGTGTCTTAAGGATGTCAACTAAGGCCTTGTAACAGTACACTGCCTCTTCCCAATCCAATTTGTGAGGATAGGGATGTCACAACTACAAAAATACAAGACACCTTCAATTCTATTCTCATGGTTCTCCATGATTATTTTATAGGAACACATATCATGATTCTTAAGAATCATATACTTTGACGGGAAGAGTGCGGCAGAATTGCTCTGCTCATAAGACTTGAGTGAGCCATAATGATCCTCGGAATACTACGACTCTTTAACTTTTGAAATCTCAATAGGGAAAAAAAGAGAAAAGTATATAATGTAATAAATGTTTTGGAACTGAGTAGGTGATCATGGATGATCAATTGAGACCTTCTATATTAATAAGTTTGATTGTTTTGAATTATATTCTTATGAAATATTTGTTTAATATGGGGACATACTATTTGTTTATCTATTCTTATGTCTTTGATCTTTTGAGTTTACATGTTGAGATGATTCCTTTTGTTTTGAAACTCTAAAAACATTTGAAAAAATGAGAGTTTTGAGCTTTGAAACATGCAGTGTGTTTAATTAAAATAGATGGGACTTGGTTAGTATGTGATTTATATGTGATAGATATGGATGTATAGGACTTTATTATATTAATGGATTGGATTAAAAACATTGAGGCCCATATCAATTTTTATGCATGATAGGTGTGTTTAAAATATTTTGATTGTGATAGTAATATATTTAAAGGATATTGGGAAGTTAATTCAAATGGAGTAGAAGCTTTGGTACTGGTGGTGGGAACTACTTATTTCTAGTTAATAGAAGTTTCTTTGGAATCAATTTATCAAATCTGGAATAGATATTTTTCAACCATAGTGGATCAATTCATTGAGGTTTTTTGTTAAAATTTCGTAAGGTTTCCACCCAAAATAGAAGTGGAGTTCATGATTTATCTCCTACCGAGGAATAATCCAATTTCTCTTATGTATTATTAGATAGAACCAATATAATTGAGGGAATCAAAGGATTAGTTAGAAGAGTTATAAAGTAAAGAGTTTATTTGATTGAGTATGAATATATGGGAAGTACTAGTTTTTTCTGTGAAGATGGTGTATAATAATCTTCTACAATGTGTAGATTATTGTAAGCATAAACAAGTAATGATAAAAAAATAAGTATTATATTCCATGAATTGATAATTTATTCAATAAATTTATGGGATCCAAGTGGTTATCTAAAATTTAATTACAATTAAGATATCACCAACTCTAGTTCTAGGAGAAGGATATTTCGATGATAGTTTTCATAAGTAGATATGCCCATTATGAGTTCATTGTTATGTATTTTGGTCTTATGAATTCACCAACCATCTTAATTAAATTGATAAACAAGATATTTAAAAGGTATATATATTACTTTGTGGTGGGTTTTTGGATGATTTGTTTGTGTATTCTAGTAAAAAGCTAGATCATGAGAAACACTTTTCTATAGTGTTGTGTAACTTGCGGGAGAATCATTGGTATGGAAAGTTATCAAAGCGTGATTTTCAGATACTAGAGGTATGTTTCCATAGACATGTTATTTATGAAAAAAGAATATATATAGATCCAAAACAGATATTAGCTCTTTTCTCCTGGAAAAAACTGAATAATTACATTGATAAACATAGTTTCCTTTTCTTGGAGGAAAAGTATAAAGGGTTTGTATGTGACTTTTCACATTTGGAATCATCGATTACAACATTGATGAGGAAAAGAATTATTTTCTAGTAGAATGATTAGTATCATAAATCCTTTCAGGAGATTAAGGTTATAAAAAAAATTAAAACCTATACTTCTATTTCATGAGTATGAACAATGCTATGTAGTAAATTGTGATGCATCCAGATGGGGTTTAGATGTGTTCTCATACAGGGTGATCCTATTGTTTCTTATGGATCAAAACAGTTACAGTTGCATAAGAAGAACTACCCAACACATGATTTGGAATTGGATAGAATATTATATTCTTTAAATAGATATTATCATTATATTTTTGGTGATAAATACATGGTGTTTACTAAACATAATATATAGAAACACATTTTCTCACAAAGATATTTGAATATAAGGAAAATACTATGGATGAGACACTTCAAATTTATGACTTTGACTTGATGAATACATCAGGTAAAGTGAATTATGCACTGGATTATTTAATTAAGAATTCATATAATCAGTTGGATAAATAATATTTAAATCAGTGGCAGCCGATGTCCATTATAACAGACATGGACCTGGATTTTTCTAACCAGGGAGCTGTTGCATTTTTCTTCCCATTTTTTTGTTTCTGATTTATTTCTGCATTAGAAAGAGGCTAAGATATCTAATCTTAAATGTGTTAATATCAGTTCAAAACTCAATTAAGGGGGTATGAAACATAGTTGGGTGTTAGGTTTTTATGTTTAAAGATCAAATTATGGTACCTTTGGTTTCAGGAACAAATTCTTATCACTTACCACCATTATAAATAGGATATTCATCCTGTTATCTAAAGGATGTATAGAGTAATTAAAACAAAATTTAGGTGGGTTATTTAGAAAAGGGTTATGGTGGAGTATGTTTCAAGATGCCTCACTAATAAAAAAAATCACTTTTCATACTTTAAAATTACATGAATTTTTTAGAATACTTAAAACATTATAAAAAAGGCTCCCAAAGAGCGTACTAGTCTAGTGAATTTGGAAACATGGAAACATAAACACTGGTATACGGGTATGATAACATGATTATAAAAACAGAAGATCATACCCAAAGAGCGTACTAGTGTAGGGTTTTGGTATGTGTATTAGGAATATTTTGAATTAACCTATGTGTTTTGAGAGGTGTTAAGAAGAGGGAGAGTTAGTGAACGATTATAGGGAATGGAAAAGACACACTTGGGTTTTTTGAAAACAAGTTTGGTGTACCCATTTGTTTTCCTAATAAATTCATAAAAAACCATAAAACCAAATAATTAAAGGTGAATGGATTGAAATGGGTGTTTTAAAACTTCTTAGGATGTTCTTTGTTATAAATTTAAGGTTTAGTACTTTGTTAACATAAATTTCCTCTTAATTGTTGTAATTAATTTTACTAATATTTTTGGTCAAAAACTAAACTGAACTTATTAGAAATTATAAATTCATATCATTTCAAATATCGAATCCATTTTTATAAATTATAATCATATTAGTCGAATAAATTAATTTAAATCTAATCCTGCTAATTGTATAACACTACGTGTTAAAAAAATGTCCAAAATGTTGCTGAGTTTTTATACCCAATTTCAGAGTGAAATTGATTCAAATGGACTAAATTGGATTAATTGATAATAATATTAACTAATTAAACTTTTAAACCAAATTTTAATATATTTTATCTTTATAAATAAATTAGATGAAAGGAAGTTTTGAATAAAAATATGATATTTTTCACTGTTCATCCAAAAATGATGTTTCTTAGAAAAATCCCAAAAACATGCCCTAATATAATTTAAAAATTATAAATAAAAAATCTAGTTTATTTTATCAAATTAATTTTCTAAACGTGAATAAAATTAATGTTATTATTTTTCACCAAAGGACATTAAATAGATTTCATTTGGGAAAATATTATTTTTATTCATATAATGACTTTTCCAAAAATTATATATTTTGTTATCATTATGTTTTTTTAAATAAAACCATTATAACCATATTTTAAATTTAGTTATTACTTTTCATATTACTTTTTTAATATCTAGGTAATAATAATCTCATTTAAATAATTGTAACTACAGAATAATGCTTCATAGAAACCTCAATGTTGCGTGTAATATATGCCAAGTCGGTGTTACATGTAACATATTCCAAGTTAATTTTACATGTGATGTATGAGTATTTTGGGTCATGTTAAAGGAATGTTTTACTCAGTGAATTGTAATATATAAATGAAAATTTAATTCATTCAAAAAAAGGTCCATAAAACATGGTGTGTTATATTCTACACCACATAAAATGAATTTCTCCACTGAAATTCATCACTCAGGTAAGAAAATGAAGATAATTGTTCATCATATCCTCATGTTCCAAGGAAACTTCCCCTAAATGATTATTTCTCCACAAAACATTGACATGGTGAGTGGTATTGTTTTGTAGAACTTTCTCTGATCGATTCTGAATTTCAACCGGTTGTTCTTCATAAGAAAGATCCTTCTCCATCGATATGACCTCTGAGTTCAGTACTTGTCAAGGGTAAGGTATTTAATTACTCAAGAGAGACACATAGAACACATTTTGTACTTAAGTGAGATTTGGAGGACGATCCAAGCGATAGGCTACCATTCTGATATGATTATAAATCTCAAAGAGACCGATATACCTAGAGCTTAGTTTACCTTAATTTTGAAACATCATAAATTTATTCCAAGGTGATATTTATAGAAAAACCTTTTAAATAACTTCAAATTTTAGATCATGCCATCAGTTATCAGCATATCTTATATACTAACTTTGAGCTACCTTGATATGACATTGAATGGTTTTAACCTTATCGACCATTTATTTAGCGATCTTAGGTCCCAATATCTTTATTTCTCTAACCTCATCCTTACACGTTGGAGCTCTAAATTTCTTCCCACAGAGGGCTACCTAAAGAGATATTTTAATTCTAGAGTGAACGATATTGTTGGAAGAAAACTCAACTAAAGGAAGGTGTTGATCCCAAACACCATTTCAATTTAGAGAACAAGATATAAACATATCCTACATTGTTTGAATTGTTCTTTTATATTGACCATATTTCTAAGAATGATAAGCATTTCTGAAACTAAATTCTATATGTAGTTCTCATGGAAGGCTTCACCAAAAAATTGAGGTGAACCTCAGATCTCGATCCAATCCAATGGAATGCAGTAATCCATTGAACATTACCAATTCCTTAATGTATATCCTAGTATGCCGATCTAGAGGGAAGTCTTCTAAGATAGCGATGAAGTGTGTTGACATAGTAAGGAGATCGACTACCACCATATATAATTAAACCCATTAGAGGTTTTGGGTTGTTGAATTACAAAATCCATTGTGTTGTTATCCCATTTCCATTTTGGAATGGGTAATGGATGCACCATCCCTTTAGGATTTGGTATTTCAGCCTTAACTTATCAGCATACTAAGAACCGAGATACAAACTATTTGATATATATCTTCTTCCCATCCAACTAGAATTACTCTTTCAAGTCCCAATACATCTTCTTACTTCTAGGAGGAATAGATATTGAAGAACTATGAGCTTTATCTAATAGTTCTTTCTTTAAATATGGTATGAAAGGAACACATACATAGTTCATAAACCTTATCATTCCATTATAATCAAGGTTAAACTAAAAAGCATTTATAACTTTCTTTTATAGCTCTACATCTTCTTTATATACTTTATTAATCTTCACTTGGATATAGGGTTTAACATTAATTTTAGAAAGATTATCCTTTCCCCCATCCTTTAGTATGTCTAGATCCATAGTTTTGAAATCTATAAAAATTGGATCTTTTTTTATCTTAATCATGGATAAGCTAGTATGATCCTTCTGAATCATGACATCAACCACCTTGTTGACTTTCCCATGGTGGTAATGTATTGAGCATTCATAATCATTTATCAAATGTAACCATATTATCTAGCATATGTTCAACTCCTTCTATTTGAACATATATTCCATACATTAGTGATAAGTATATATAACACACATTTCATTATAAAGATGGTGCCTCCATATGTTTAATACAAAAATTATCACTCCTAACTCCAAATCATGAGTTGGGTAATTTTTCTCATTAATCTTCAATTGTCGTGAAGAATAAGTGATAACCACTTTATTGTTCATAAGAACACATCCCAAACACTTCTTTTATGCAGATCAATTGATTACAACCCCTTATCCACTATCGGGTAATGTAAGCATAGGTGAACTAACCAACCTCCTCTTTAGTTCCATGAAATATTCATCACATTCATCCATTGAGAGATACTTGACACCCTTCCAAGTTAACTTGGTCATAGGATTAGATAATCATGAGAAATTCTCTACAAACTATATATAATATCCAACTAAACAAAGAATGCTACATATCTCAATCATGGTGTTTTGTATAGGACAACATCCTATAGCCACAGTCTTTGATGGATCTACTTATATACCATTTCAAGAGATTATGTGACCAAAAAATGAGACCTTTTGCGACCAAAATTCACACTTTTTCAATTTTTCATATATTTTTTCCTTCTTAAGGGTCTTTAGTACAATTATCAAGGGAAATTCATGGTATTACTTTCTCTTTAATAAGATAATAATATCATCTATAAAGACTACCATAAAATGTTCTAGGTAATATATAAAGAGGCTATTAATCAAATTAAAGAATATAAAAGGGGGATTATTATGATATAAATAATCACCATATATTTATAGTGTCCATTTCTTGTATGGAATTAAATTTTGGGTATATCCTCTTTCTTGAACCTCAATTGGTGATATCCAAAATGAAGTTCAATATTGGAAAAGTATTGAGCTCTATGTAGTTGGTCAAAATAATTCATCAATACAAGGAAGAGGATACTTGTACATGATTGTGATCTTGTTCAAATCCAGATAATCAATACATAGTCACATTGATCCATCTATCTTCTTCCTAAAAATAATCAGTGCACCCCATGTGGAAACACATGTCCAAATGAATCACTCATCATTGTTTTCGTGGAGCTAATTATTTAATTCCTACAACACAATTAGGGAAATTATATTAGGAGTATTCAAAATTACTTTGTAATGAGGTTAGAGTTCTTATAAGAACTCAACTTCATGTCTTCATGGAATTCTAGGAAACTATTTTGGAAATACATACAAAATATCCCAAACGATTGAAATATCATTGATATTGATTTTCCCCATAATCATTTGAGAAAAAAACCCTTATAAATGGGAACTAAGACCTATACACTAGATACAATTTACACAATAAGTATATACTTATCATCACATGGATGTTTGTTCAAAGGAGAGTTGGAAATATTAAACATAACTTCCCTTCCATGAAAATTTATACGGGATTTATACAGAGAAATAAAATCAACAAAAATAACATAAAATTCAACCAATAGAATAATTACAAGATTTGAAGGAGGAATATTACTACAAACTTCAACTGGAGAGGAATCGAAGAATTTGGATGAAATCATCGTACCCTTATGGGATTACACTGGTAATTCCAAATCTAATTATTTTGGTGGAATCATAAGACCCATAGAAAATTATTTAGATTTGAAATAGTGGGTAGATATTGAATCAATTATGAAATTATGAATTCTAGAGTGGATGATAAGTGTACCTTTTATGACATCATTATTAAAACCCTTTTCCAAAATAGAAATTGAATGAGATTTCCAATTTTTTCTTAGCTTAAGTGGTTGCTGACATCAATAATCATCACCATCCCTTGGGTATGGGATGTGGTTATCATAATTACCATTCCCATTACACTTGTAGCACTTAATCATAGTAGGTTCATTTTGTCTTGTTTTATCTCCATTCAAATCATTATCTCACTTCTTCCAATCACTTGAGAAATAAAATGTCTGATGGCCTTCCCTACTATATTTAAAACATTTATCATACCCCTTAAGGAAATTTCCACCATGCTTCTTCCCGCACATAGAGAATAAAAGAAATATCATCTTCTTCTCTTCATGGTTTTTATATTTTTCTTTAAAATCCACTTTCTCTTCTTATCAAAACCAAGGGATTGATATGTGACTGAAACCTCCATTTAAACATTTATTTCAAAATGAACAATCTTTTTGTATCTAATAAAGTCTCTTATAGAAAAAAACCTTTTGAGAACTGGATTTAATCCATTAGAGAACATATCAACTTTACTTTTTTTGGTTGATAATTACAGAAGAAAACCTCACAAGTCTCATGAAATTAAAATCATAGGTACTAATAGATTCATCATCCCATTTGATCAACACAAGGGAATATTTCTCTATCTTGGTATATTTTTTTTATAAAATACTTATGGGAATATAAGTTCTTGAACTCATCCCAGTCCATGTATTCAATCTCATATTGCTACCTCGTATTTTTCATTAGAGTCCACCACTCGTCTGATTCACCTTCTAAATGATAAACATCTAGATTGAGTTTATACTAATCTGAACACTTGACAACAAAAAATATATTTTCAATAGTATAGATTCATTTTTTAGAAATACATGGATCATAGGACCCTCTCAATGAAGGGGGAATTTCCTAAAGAAGACTGAAAAGAATTGTTTCCCCTTATTTTCTCATTTGGAAGTCCACCATGATTTATATCTTGAGAAATCTATTTCGAATTACAGTGAGGTTTTTCATTCTAGCTCCCATAGAATTTTGTTACTCATGAAGAAATTTTTTTCATTGTTCCTCACAATCACCATTAACACAGTTCCTTCGGGTTCCAACCATTGAGTAAAACAAAAAGAATAGAGTAAGAAACATTTATGATATTGAGGAGACAAAGAATCATGAAAAGTAACTTATATGATTTATAAATTATTAAACCTTATTTAATCTATGAATCATTAGGTTTATTCTAGTTCATTCATATCTAACATCCATTTAAATCCTTCACAATGGTTCGTGAAGAGTTTGTGAATTTCCAAAGCATATCCCACAGGAGTGTGAAACTAGGTGTGCGACAAGGGCCATTATCCTGTACCAGATTACATCAAGTAATGACCAGACCATATTTGTGGATTTTTTACTCCTAGGTACATCTGTTCCAGAGCCACATCCACTTGAAGTATCAAGAAATGGATTTATTTCTAGGAAACCAATCACTATATCCATTACCAAAATTCCAGGATATTTTTCTATATTTTTCTTTTTTCCTTAGACTTATCTCTGGACACATCGTTATGGTTCTCAATAAGGTTTTATCATCCTAGATTCCAAATATTTACTAATCCTTTACTCTGATACCAATAATAGAGACCCGCTCTTTTCAAACATTAACATTACATAACTTTTGTAGAATACTTAAAACATTATACAAATAGACGCCCAAAGACTGTACTTGTCTAGTGCCTTTGGAAACATGGAAACATTGAAAATGGTATATAAATGATCATAATTATCTCACACTAGGTTTTTATTGACAATCAAACTTATTAAAAAAAATCAAACATAATAAAAATCATCATAACATGGGGGAAAGAAACATAAATAAATGGGTGAGCTCAGATGCCCAATAAGGGTAAAAAGGGAGATTGGTATGCATTATAATGAGAATAAGGGTATGATAACATGATCATAAAATATAACATCATACTATTAATATCAAAGATCATAAAAATGAATTATGGAATAAATTTTGATATTTCATAAGACATGAATCCTAATGAAATAATGAAAATATTACATAAAAGTATAACATAGAAATAAAGTGTGGGAATATGGAAGATACATAATTATATAATATGATTTCCATAGAAGCTTAGTAATCAATATCAAGACCATGTTGATTGTATGATATCACTCTCCACAGCAGCTTGATATTCATGGTTCACTGCCATGGCTATCTTAGTAGCACGAGTTCACTCCTCATACCATTTTGGTAGCCATGGTTCACTCCAATGGCCATCATTATAGTCAAGGTTAATTCATAATACCAATTTTGTCTATATCATGAGATATAAACCTTTAACCAATTCATTGGAGGGAGATATATATACCACCCATCTCATAATGAAATTATACATACATATGACAATAGATCATAAATAATCATATCATAACCCATGAAATGATATGGGTGTCATAAACATGTAATCATATCAAATAATGTGGAAAAAGACATTTTTGATACTCATTTTATCATAAACATAACCCATGAAAAGATGCGTGTTTCAAAAGTATATATCTCGTGAAAGAGAAATGGGATTGATAAACACTATTCCATGAAAACATAATCCATTTAGATAAAGAATATGAACGAAAACATTAAATCATTTCCCCAAAAAATCACGAGTAACACCAAAAGATGTTATCTTATGTGGGAAATTATTTTGAAATATATTTTAAAAACATTTCTTTAGGAAAATATCCTTTATATATTAAAAAATTCTTTTTAAAACATAGAACATTTTCAGAAACCTTTTTCTTTGAAAATAGTTATGAAAACTAATAAAGGAAACATTGAAAACCATAAAAAATTTAAAATAGTTTTTTCCCTTGAATTTTATCTTCAAGGATAATTTGAAAAAAAATTGATTTTTTTTTGAAAACATGATTTTTTAATAAATATGATTTCTGACCGAAGAGAGAAATACAAATAGATTTTTAATAAAAATATTTTCATAATTATCTTAATTAAAAAAGAGTGATAAAATGTTACTAATAAATGGAGATAACTTGAATAAATATAGGATAAGGAATCTCATTAGTGTTCTTTGGATATGGATCATAATATTTCATCAAAGGAATCATAATCATAAAAAATCAGGAATAGTGATGAGATTGTTTCAATAAACTCTTATAACTTGGTAACTTGGGATAATTCTGTAAACATAAGAAATGAAAGTTAAATTAAGATTTAAATATAATTAAAATATATATATTCAGGATATAAATTTTAAAATGTAATTATATAGTCCTTTTAAAATAATGTAGGTGCATAACAAAACATGTGTCTCAAAGAAGGAAAATTGAGACAAAACTGTCTTACCGATTTGGTAGCTTTTGAAACATTACCCCATGAAATAAAGATCACAGGATGGATATGTAAATACCAATGAATTTATGTATAATAATTATTTAATATATCCATGTTTAGTTACACACTAGAAAAAAGTAATGGGTGGTGAATAAAGTATGTATCTCACAGAAATAAAAAGTGAGATGAAATCCTCCTACCATGTGCCTTAACTCTAATCATACTCATTCAAAAAACATGTATTATAAATATAAATTTATTATAAATATTTTATAGAAACATATTATTATATATAATACCATATATCTCATTATTATCACCTTATATTACACATTTGTTAAAAATTCGATTTTAAGGTTTCACTTTGGGTAATATTCAGTTTTTTATTTGCACAAGTCTTAATTTGTTTTATCTTTGGTCCTTATACATATATCATGGTTAAAAAAATTTACACAAAGATATAAATAACACTTATATTAAATATATGGGTGTTATAATATTCTATATAATATAGAATTATGAAATGGAGTACATAGTTCATGGAGACGGTAAACCTTATATATGTATGAACACTGTTTTTGTTTTTATCATCTTATTGATAGAAAGAAGGGAAATGATATATGTGTATATATATACATATATTTATTAAAGTAGAATAATTATATCATATATATCATATAAGTTCAGTAAAACCTTATTTAATACATTCCATGTATTGTGGGATTGAATCACATCAATTTGAGGGGGCGGTAGTCCACACTTAAATGAAATTATCATATTTACACCAAAGGGATAGTATAATGATTTCTGTTTTATAAGGATTATAGAATATTAATGACATAATAAATATAACATATAACATATATAAATATAGTTTTCCTCATAATTTCCTCCATGAGTGTTGATAAGAAAAAATGAACAATCATCATTTTGTGAGGTGATAATTCACTGAACACATAAATAATATGTTCGTTACTCATTAGATAGAGGTATGTGTAAGTTTAGCTTAAAAAAAGAATATAAAATTCCTAGAATACTTAATATAAAATTTTAATTATATAATCATGGAGTAAATAGAGTGGAGTGTGTGGACAATGAAAATATAAGAAAGGATATTAAGAGAAGTCGTTACCTCTTTATTGGGTAAATCGGTGTGGTTTGTGCCAAAAGGATTCCTTGGGTTGAATTCATCCCAAGGGGAGAATTAAAATTGGAATTTATAGACTTTGGGATGTTTATTTGGAAGATATTTACTAAATTTAAGTGGTTTGAGATGCATGAAGAAGAGGTAGAGGTGGTGGCCTTTAATTTGGAAGGGAAAGTACACACTTTTCATTTTGAAAACTAGTTAGGTGTAGCCACGTTTTTACCGAAAAAGGTCACAAAAAACCAGAATATCAGTAATTAAAGGTTCAGGGACAAATTATTTCCATAAAATTGGTGTTGGAAAAGTTTCACGGTCGTTTTGGGTTTTAAATTTAAGGCTTACTACATTGTTAACATAATTTTTCTCTTAATCGTAGTAATTAATTTTACAAATATTTGTGGTAAAAAACTAAGTTGAAGTTATTATAAATTTTAAATTATTATTATTCAAAATATTGAATCCTTTTTTACAAATTTGAATCCCATAATTGGTAAAAATTAATTTAAATGTAATCCTGGTGACGGGACGACACTACAAGTTAAAAAAGCGTCAAAATTTTTTCTATGTTTTTATACCCAATTTCAAAGTGAAATTGATTCAAACGACCTATATTGGATTAATTGATAAAAATATTATTAAAATAAAATTATAAACCAAATTAAATTATAATTTAACCTTATAAATAAATTATATGAATAAGTAGTTTTGATTTAAAATCTTGTATTTTTCTCTATTCATCCAAAAATGATGTTTCTTAGAAAAATACTAAAAAATAACCACAATATAATTTCTAAATTTTACATTCATAAATGAAGTTTATTTTATCATCTTAAAATTTTAAATATGTCAAAAATTTATGATTATTATTTTTCCTAGAAGGATATTAAAAGTAGTTCATTTGAGAAAGTATAATTTTTAAACATATAAGGACCTTACCAAAATTTATATATTTCCTTATCAATATGTTTTATTTATATAAAACAATTATAAACCAAATTTTAAAAGTAGTTATTAATATTCATATTACTATGTTCAACAGCTAGGTTATAATTATCTTGTTTAAATAATTATAACAACAAAATGATGTTTCGAAGAAACATTGGTGTTTCCTGCAACGTATGACTAGTCAGTGTTGCGTGTAACAAACAAAATTCCAATTTTTCGTGAAATTTATGGTTATTCAATTCCATGTGAAAGTAATTTTTAACATAGTTCATTGTAAGACAAAAATAAAAATTAAATTTATTCAAAAAAAGGTCTATAAAAACTCAGGGTGTTTTATAATGTATCAGTAGGTCAATGTGGAACACCAATGACCAACATGCATATTGAATTCTAATTTTCATATAGAAGTGGGAGTAGAGATATATGGATTTTGTGCCATGTTTAACAAGTATAGTTATGAAACATGATTCCATATGGGTAATTTTAGTTAGGCTCATGAAGTCAGCTCATTTTGTCCCTATTCATGAATCCCATATAGTGGGGGACTTATCCAGAATCTATATCTAAAAATTATAAAGAGGCATGGTGTTCCATTCTCAATTGTATATAAAAGTGACCCTGGGTTTTTTTGGTTTCTGTAAACCCTTACAATAATCTCTTTGGTCTTAGTTGATTATGATCATGGTTTATCATCCTCAAATTGATGGATAAATTTAAATGGTGATGCAAACACTAAAGTATTTTCTTCGGGCCTATGTAATGGATTTTGTGGATCATGGGTGAATAAAATACCATTATTAGTGTTTTTATGAAAAAATTTACCAACCCATTATAAATATGGCTCCTTTTGAATCATTATATGGGTTTCCTTGTCATTCCTTACATTATTGGTGGGAAATATGTGAGACTTTACTGGTTCTATGTATCCTTGTTCAAGAGAGAATAGAAAAGATTTAGTTAATTGGGAATAGAATGGATAATGATCACAGTCATCAGAAAGTATTTGAAAATCATCATCAATGACAATTGATGTTTGATATGAGTGATCCTATGTTCTTGAGAATCTCACCAAGGCCTCGGTATTGTCATTTTGGTAAGGTGGAAAAGTTATCTCCTCGATACACATGCCCGTTTGCGATATTTGAATGAGTTGGCATGGTGGAATATCAGTTGGATTTTCTAACAAGGTACAGTTGTGTGCATAATGTGTTTTATGTTTCTCAGTTGAAAAAGTATCAACTTGATCAAGCCTTGTGATTCGATGGGGTCATGTTTACCTATAGACTGATGTTATGATGATTGATGTGCTAGTACATATTATTGATAGGAAAGAGAATGTATTTCATGGTAAAATCATCAGTCTAGTGCTGGTTTTATAGTAACATGGTCATATTTGAGAAGAAACACTAGAGAATAAAAAGGAAATGATGGAGTAATAGCCTATATTCTTCATGGAAAACAGTGGTTTTCTTCTTTTTGAAGAGGAAATGCCATATGTTGGGGATAATGTATCACCCTTAGATTCAGTTACAAGACACTATTTTTTTTATTTTATGTTTATCTAATTGTTGGGTTAATTTTCAAGAGGTTATGAGGGGTTTTGATACCTATTGGAGGATTTTGTGGAGGTGTGCAATTTGAGCAGGGTTATTAGTAACCATTCAACATGTCTAGAAAACCGTATAGGGAAAAAAAGAGAAATGGGCAGACATATGGTTAGAACATAGTTTTAGAAAACCCTGAAGATACCAGTAGAAAAAATTCAACTTGAAACATAAGGAAAAACATAGTAGGTGCATGATTTTTTTATCCATGTAAGGTGTTGGATTTAGATAGTAGAACCATATAGTTGGCTCATGGTTTTCCATACAGAGTGGCTCGACAGTACGATGTGTAGTTAGCCATAAAATATTTTTGGATATAATTTCATTTAGTAACATAAGAACCAATTTTTTCCTTAATTATCCCATAACATGAAATCCTTTTTCTCCCAAGGCATGAGAGATGTTTCCATTTGGTACTGGAGCAATCCGTAGGAGTTTCAAAAGATTTTAGAGTTTCAGATTTAAGGATAAGTCTTCATTCTTCGATTAACTTCACTAATAACTTCTATGTATATTTCTTGGGACCTTTGATATAATATTATGTGGATATATCCACGTTTTATGATAGTAATTATAATTTTTTATTGTAGGATCTAGGGAAGGAAAGGTGGTTCATCTAAATAATCATTATTCCATTCTTCATTTTCGCCAACATTTATAAAGTGGATTCTCTATCTACTCCACTTGAATAAAACTTAAAGGATTCTTTTTTAAATAAATGTTTTTATTAAATTTATTATGAAATTTATATGTGATTCTTGTTTGGAAAATCTTTAGTCATGGTTTTTGGGAAATTATGGTAATTGGATGGTTTTGTGGAAAATCCTCTTTGATGATAATTTTAAAATAGTAATTTTAAAATTATGGGTTTGATTTGATTCATGGAAAATGGTTGTTGATTTTTTTAAAATAATAATGGTTTTATGTGGAATGGATTTGGATGGGTTTCAACATACATTATGGTATGCGTTGATATTGAATTTTATGAGGCGTTGTTAAAATATAACTTAGTGGTCGGTGCCAAAGGTGTAATGAAACATGGGATTGGTAACCTTATGATGATTTGGTAAATCTATGAGATACTTCTCATGATTGTGGAACTATCTACTAGGCATGCATGAGGGAATATATGTGGGGGTGTGGAATCATCAAACTTGTATTCAAAATAGAATTTTTGAAATGTTATAGGGGTTTGTTTTAATTGATTTCCATGGAAGACTATTTAGTGTTAGAAAAATATTTTTGGAATAGAAAACTATTTTAGATAGGGAAAATATTTTTTTATTATTTTTAAACTATTTTAATTTTTTTTTAAAACTTTTTATATAAATTTTCTAAATATTTTTTTTCTAGTGGCGTGAGTTGGGAAATCACTGGGGAAATCCTACTGATTTTAGACTCACCCCCTATTTGGGAACTATTGTGTATTTTCTAATGTAATTTATTTAGATATAGGAAAATTCAAAGTATCTTAGTTATTTAGTGATTCTTCATGATACCATGGGAGTGTATTTTCATGTTGGATCATGGATCAGGTCAAGAGTTTCTGGTTTGATGTCTTTATGTTGTTGGATTTTGGATGTATTTTGATTCCTTTGGTTTTGTTACATGGTTTCTACTTTTTACTCTAATATGGTTGTTGGTTTTGTTTTATTTTCGAGTTGTATTATTATACTCATGCATCATAGAGTGGATTGGTTGTTATGTTTATCTTGGTTTAGTTGTTTTACTTATAAAGGGAAAATCTTCTCCTAAATGGTTACAAGACCCTGGACATCTATTATTTGCCTTGGTTTCTTTGGAATTTTACCCAAGGCCTAGTAACATTCCAGCACCTCTTTCTAAGCCAATGGGTGAGGGGAGTTATTTTACACTAGATCCCTCCTAATGTTCCCAAAGCTCTAAATAATCTCACCAGAAGCTTTAATAAGAACCCTCTCAAGGTATGAGATTCACTCATTATCTTCTTTATTCAAGAACCATATTTATATTATGTATTTTTATTCCCAATGTTTTATGTTGGGAGATGTTTATACACATCCATATTACATTCATTATGTTTTAAAGTTTATTATATACCCCTGTCACTTTCATTAAACCATTCCATTAACCATTATGTACTCTTATTATACAGTTAAAACTACCTTACAATTTTTCCATGCCAAAATTTTTTATAGTGAATACAAATCCCCATGTCCACATAATGGTATTCAACTAGATTTACTTATCCTTTATTTATCATGTAATTCCATGACTTTAACAAAAACTCTATAATCATGGGATTAAATGTGATGAAATATTATCCTATATTGAATGATCTATGTGGAACACTTATGCATGTACATGAGATAAATGTGGTGGTTTTGCCAGAATTATATATCCCCCAATTAACTAGGTAATGTTTTTATCTCATTATATTCTATGTATGATGTTGGGGATGTTATTCTATGCAAACATTTTTATGATTTCATTACATTTATCCTTAACTAATTATTATGATGTCATGTTTTTTGTTGTTTCCAAATTCCTATGTTTCTTTTATGTTATAATCTTTTACCATGCTTTGATGTTCAATTTTATGATTCTCACCCCTATTATTTTAAATTTATATTCCACTTATCTCATGTTTACTAATCAACATTATGTCATTATTTTATTATTCTCCTATCGGGATTTTTAGCTCACTCATTTCTTATGTATGTCCCTGACTTATCTTATGTAGTTTTTGGAGGTTAATGGATTTTTAGAAGCATGATAAAAGAGTTTTAATTAGTTTTATTGTTTTTATATTCCAAGTTTTAATGTAATGTAATTAATTACTTTAAGACACTAGGCCTCATGATATTTTGGGGTTGTGTTATGTGTATCTTTACGTAATAAATCTTGAATTAGAAAGTATTAAAATATAGGTTGTCATAGTTGGTATGAAAGAAAAGTCTAGTTATTATTTAGGATTATCATTATAATACTCTAGTGAACGAATTTGGTATTAGAATAAACCTAAAAGAACGTATCAATTTTTTTAAATTATAGAGTAAGTGGTTTCCTTGCAAATACATCTCTGTTTGGATTCTACAAGTGGATGTGGCTTTGGCATAGTTTTACATAGGGGTAATAATCCCAAACAGGTGCCATGATTTAGAATCAATTTCCACCTAATGAATAATAATGTGACTTGGTCCAAACCTGGTTGGATTCTACTGGGGGATATTATTTATTAAATTTCAAAGTACATTATAAACCATTGTTAATGGGATACCAATGAATATAATAATTTATTTTAGTTGGTAAATCATGGAAAACATAGATTGAAACCTAGATATCCACAGGTTAATAAATATATCTCATTTATAATTCATCCCTTTAATATTAATATATTTCACCTTTATGGTTTTATTAGTTTTAAAAAAAATTCAACCTTAATTTTTCACATAATTTTAGTTAATGGATGGAAATAAGAGGAATCAAGTCAACAACCATTATAATGACCAATATGTTGACTACCTAAATGAGATTCCGTACTTGATAGAAAAAGGCATCATGAATTCTAGTGGAATACTTTCTCAATTAACTAAACATTCTAATAGAGTCTTTAATCAAGGTAAAAACCACATCCCCTAATCAAAGCGACAGGTGAAATTTTGTCATTTTTACGAAAAAAGGCCTCTAAATTTAAATGGATATTTAATTACTTTTATCATAGAAAAACAGACCAGCTCTATTGAAAATATATTCTATGTCCTTTAATACATTTATCAAGATAATTATATGCTAGTTTTTATTATTGGGATATATATTTTGATCAATGGTGGATGTTTATCAATAATATGGGTTCTAAGGAACTTATTGAAGAATGTTTTTGGAAATAGTTCTGAAAAATGTTTTTCGATGAAAATTTTCTTCACACTATATAAATTAAAATATGGAGTGATTTTATTACCCAGAATAAAAATTATGATTAATCCATCAATTTATATGAGGAAAAAATCAAAAGACTTTCAGAATACATATCTAGATTTTTTATTAACCCTAATGTAATGTTAACCACTTATTTGAAGGGATAAATCTGGTTATGTGAAAATATTTGGTGTTTAGAGACTTTGAAATCTATGAGAAAATTGTATGATGTGACCTAAAAGTTAAAATGTAGATAAAACAATCTCATGGGTCTCACAGTTCTAGAGATAATATGCGAAGAATGTATTTTTACTCTTATGTTATGACAAACAATTCTCACGGGGGAAAGAAAGTCTAACACCCACTCGTAAAAAGTGTGGGAAGAAGTATTTGGGAAATTTCTTGAAGGGGAAAAGGAAATTATTTAGGATGGGAATAAAGGGAACCAAGCTAGCATTTACTAATGGGATAAACTATCATGACCCATCCTTGGGGCCCGTGTCGTGACTACCCCAAGCCCGCCATCCATATGCCAGGGGCTAGTGGATAGAACCAAAGGCATAATCACGATAAAAGGGAAGGCATTGCCTTTTTAACCTATAACACACACACATAGTCTGAACACAAGAAGTAGAGGCAGCAAGTACAAAAAATAAAAAAGTAAGATGTTTTGAAAGTAAATGGGTCAGTATACAAACCCAACTGAACAAAAAGTACAAGTAAAAGTAAAAGAGAAAATAGCTCCTAGATCATCCGCCCGAAAATCCAACTTGAAGGGTAGGTACATAACTCGAAAAATTCATCCCTACGGTACGTCCCTTATAGTCCAGCTCCGAGTAGTCTCTTGTCCGTCACCCTCATCCTCGATCACTGCCGTTTGTCGTCCGCACAAAACACAACAAGGTGTGGGTGAAGCCCGTGCAGGGGTGAAGATAACAATACTCAGTAGGGGACCCCGAGACCCCCAAAGGTCTCCCAGAATCCAAAAAGGATAAACCACAGTAGAAAGTTACAAACACAAAGTTTCAACAAACCCAACTTAGTTATATGCCCACACATATACCTAAGTTACCATTCACAATCCCGACTCCAACTCTCGAGCCCAAACACAACCCAGTCCACAAATGAAGTAAAGTCGATCACCACAATGATAATGATTGAAAGAAAAGACCAAACTCACACAGGTATACATCTTTTGTAGAGCGATAGAGATGATCAGATGTAGTAACTTATTCATCTAAGCATTCGAAACCACACATGATACAGAACCAACTAAGCTATTGGACCCACACAAGATACAAGACTAGCTATTCTTTATCTAAGCTATTGGACCCACATAGGATACAGGACCAGCTAAGCTGTCGGGCACACACATGATACATGACCAGCTATTATGTCAGATCCACGAAGGATTCTTGTACAGTAATCATCCCAGTCAAATCCACGGAGGATTCTGATATAGTATTCATCGCAGTTGAACCCACAGAGGATTCTGATACAGTAGTCGTCACTGTTGAACCGATGGAGGATTCCGTCATCTCAGTCACAGCCAGCCCAAGGGTTCCCGCACACAGCACGATCGATTCCGAGAGGGTCTGCTCCATGAGCCAAGTATTGATAAATAAAATATCACGAAGTATCGAGTTGATGTATCCCGTAGTTCCGTCTCATCAAAAGGAACAGAACGTGATAGACGACGCGTCAATCGGATGCCCGGTCTGGGAGTTATTGGCATTTCTGTTCCAGGGGCCCGATTGGATTTACGCTCGTTTGAAACCCGTCCATTTTCCAAAGTTGTCCAAAACTCACTTAGAGTATCCCAAAAGGTCTGCCTCGTCATGAGGGTCCCAATTCCATAGACAATGCGTCAGTAAGACGTGCGGACTAGAAGATATTCAGATTTAGGTGGGGACGGGCCCGACCCGTCAAGCCTAGTGGGCTAGCGGGTCAGCCCGACCTGGCTCGGTGGGTCTGACCCGACTGGGGGGTCGGCCTTGCCTGAAATGGCGAGTCCGACCCAGCTGGGGGGTCGGCTCATCCCAGTAGGGCACGACCGACCTGCGGACCCGGCCTGCACTACGGGCCGGTTCGGTTCGGTCAGCGGTGCCAAGCTGCGACACCTCTCCTTGCCCGGCCCGCCATAGCCGGCCGGTTCTGTCCGCCACACAGGGTCCACATAGCGGACCGTTGTTTTCCCCCACACAGCACCTACGGGCGGCGCGATACTCCAGCCCGGCCGGCTGTAGCTGGCCGATTCTTCCAGTCCGGCCGGCATCAGGCCGGCCGGTTCTCCTCGGGCTGAGAGGCCCATGGTTGCGGGCTGCGGTCCTCCTCTACGCAGTGCCTTCGGGTGCCACAGTCTTCTAGCAGGCCGGCCGATCGGCCGGTCATCCCGCTGCCCGGCTCCACGGTGGCCGACTCAGTCAGTAGCCACCCGACCTCCACTGCAGCACGACGTCACCACAAACCTGCTCCCTCCGCGCGACGCAACGATGCCGCGCCACCTCCGCCTCCAACGTCAAACAATATAAACCTACGAAGGGACGTCGGGCCGTGTTTGTTCATCCTGGGCCCTTTGCGTTATATGATAACAAATGGCCACTGTTGAACAAAGTAGGCATCAAAGAGCGTGGAAATAATTTAAAGTAATCAAATCCCCCTACCTCGCAACCAGAGATCTCTTTGACGGAGTCGCGGTATATGGTTGTCGTGGAAGATGGAAAACATTCCATCAACATTGGAAGGAATGACGCTGTCATTGGCGACGTTCTTCGCGAGCAGCGTCTTCCTTTTCTTTCTCTGGTTGGAAAGAATGAAGTCGCGTCGTCGTTCTTCATTGGAAAAAGACGTTCTTTGTCGAGAGGGTATTTTTCCTCCAAGAGTGCTCCTCCTCTCCTTAGTTTTCCCAACCAAGTTTATGCGAACAAAAATAAAATAATGTAATCTCTTCTTTTAATGTAGGAAAAATAAATTAAAAAGAATTCAAATAGATTAATTAAGTGGGGAATTAATTAATCTTAGGTGTTGGCACTTTAATGAGAGAAGATGGAAGGTTTAAAAATTAAAATAAGGGAGGTGGAGAGTTTCAACATTAAATTGAGATAGTATTGGATTTAATAAATTCAAGGGGAGTTGAGGGGTTTGGTGTTCTTGTGGGCCTCACCACACATTATCCTCACATGGGAGGCTATGTGAGGGGTGGGCCCCACCTCCAACTTCCCTTTGGAGAAAATAACCACCAAATAAAATAAAATTATGTCACACATAATTTAATTTAATTTATTAAGAATCCCAATAATTAACTTCCACTCCCAATAAAACACAACTGCAGTAAAGGTCTCCTTAAGATAATACTGGTGATGTGAGTTCATCGGTGTCCTCAGATTTCAATTCCTAGAATTGGTTCAAAAGATAGAGAAACCCACACACACATTTACTGAATATACCCGAACAGAATTTCAGAAATTGATTTCGGGCACACCGGTCCTCTGAATCAAGCGTCGTCAGAAACTGAGGACTTGTAAAATTCGCATGTATTTAAAAAAACTGTTCCTTATAATTTCCGGGTCTCTACATTAACTTAAAAATTTTATAGAATAAAGTGATTCTCAATTCAACTATTAGCCTTTTTTCAAATTCTTCAACTTTATGGAACAATGAAACTATGAGAATCAAGGAATGAAGGAAATGTTTACTAATAAAAACTGATGAAAATAAACATCAAGGCCTAGAGAGAAAAGGAAAGCTAATACCATTATAACTACTGAGGTGGATCCCAAACACGAATTAGTGATATGTATTCTAGTAATTCATTTAAGGAAATTAAACTTACTATTTATTTATCGTTATATTAATTCCATCATATCATGAAAATTTAGTAGAACTATTCAAGAACCACCTGAAAACATGGAAACCCAGTTATCAATGAAGATATAAAATGGGTAAATGTTTTAATATCAAGCATATAACTCATCCATATATAAATTTGTGGGTAGAATTTCTCGTAATACCTCATGATATTTCCTTTAGAAGAATTTGATGCTATTCTGGGTATAGATTGGATTTCCTTATATAGATCCGACAACAATTTTCAATGAAAGGAAATCACTCTCTGTATTTTGAATCGAGGTCATATTTTATAAAAGTACAAGGAGAAGTATGAATCCTCTTTGGTATCATCAGCTCAAGTATTGATTTTATTACCTTACAAGTATGAATATCTTTATCAAATGATTAATACTAAATAAAAGATCATCCTTGACAACTTTACCATTGCAAGAGGATTCATTGATGTGTTTCCTAAATAATTTTCAGGTCTTCCTCCAAGTCGAGAGGTTGGGTTATCAGTAGAACTTAATCCCAAAGCATTACCAATATCCAAGGCTCGATATATAATCAGAATTTTGGAACAAGAGGATATTAAGAAACAATTATAATAGAACACTTATAATGGGTTTATATTACTATGTTCTTCACCAAGGGGTGCATTGACCCTTTTTTATATTGAACAATGATGGTCCAATGTTCCTTTTCATTGATTATATTGAGATCAATATGATCATGTTAAAGAACATGTATCATTTTCCATTGTTTGATGACTTATAATTTATTCTATGAGGAACCTAATAATTATATAAGGAGGATATTTTGTTAGGATATTAAAAAGTAAATGTGAATAAGAAGGATATCCCCAAGACTTCATTTCATATACGGTATGGGCACTATAAGTTCATAGTGATTCCATTTGGACTCAGTAATGTTCTAGATACTTCATGGACTTGATGAATATAGTATTTAGGAATTACATTGATTTATTTGTAGTAGCCTTTATAAATGAAATTGTTATTTACTTCCAAGTAATGTAAGGAAATGCAGATCATTTAAATATCATATTGACGACTTTTGAAAAGGATAATTTATTTGAGAAGTAGAATAAATGTGATTCATGGTTGAAGAAAGTAACAATTATGGGGAATGTTATCACCTACAAATGGATTTCTATGAATTGTTCAAAAATAGAGGTAATTTTAGGATTTCCTAGACTGACATTTATGATAGAACGCTTTTGTTTCCTTGGATTAGCTGGGTACTATCATCTATTTTTGAGAAACCTATCATTGTTTTCAATCCCACTATCCAAGATAACATAAAAGGATGTCTGTTTTTTATACTATGATGAATGTGAGGTAAGTATTACAGTTATTAAGATGAGGTTAATCACTAGACCTATGCTTATATTACCCACCAGTTGTGAAATAATAGTGATCTACAATGTTCAGTCAAGAAAGGACTTGGGTTCCATACTAATGTAAGATAAAAATTGATATCCTATGAATCATTAAAATTAAAGTTCCAAGATAATAGGGAGAAGTGTGAAAAATATACAAATAATAAAATCCTTAAGTATATATTCACACAAAAAATATCAATATTAACTAATAATGGTGGTTATACCTGATCATGTATTATGATTTTTCAATCCAATATTATCATGGGAATGTGAAAAAAAGTGGTAGATTCTATGATTTGAAAAATTCTGCAACCTAATCCATGATGATAATTTTAAGTGATCCAATATTATATGAAATATAGAGGATATAGATGATATATTAAAGGTATATTTATAAGGTTTGGAACCAAGATATGTGTCCCATAAAAACTAGATATGGAGATGGAACTTTTGGATGATATGTATAAATAATCCACTCCTTTTTATCCAAGAATTTCCATGATGTATATAGATTTGAAGAAAAACTTTTAGTGGGGTAACATGAAGAGGGATATTGTAGAATTTTTATATCGATTCTTGGTATGCCAACAAGACAATGATTAATGAATTATTTCTAAGGGTATGATTAAACTATTTCCCATAATAGTAAGAAAATAAAAAAAATAACCATGGATTTCATCATAGGACACCCTTGGACCCTTAAATGAAATAACCCAATATGGATGGTAGTCTATCACTTTATGAGGATAGTACATTTCAATGATATCAAGGAATATTTCTATCTTAACCAACTCAATTAGATATATATTAGATAAGTGGTAAGAGAACCTGAAGTTACACTATCTGTTGTATCCGATCAATATCTAAGACAAAGTTTGAGGTTTTGAAGAATCTTTTATCAAGAGTTGGATTTAGAATTGATATTGATCACTTCCTATCACCCTCATACTTATGGTCAGTCTAAAAGAACCATTCAAACATTAGAGGATATATTGAGATCTTTTTTAATGGATTTATAAGGATGTTTGGATCATCAACTTCCAGTTGTTGATTTCTTATATAAAAATAGTTACCATTAGATAATTTGAATAGACCCTTATGAGGATCTTGAAAAGAAGATGTGTTGGATATAGATAATTGGTATAGCAGGAAGAGAGGAAGATTATGGGAACCAACCTTATCCAAGAGATGATATTGATGGTTCAAACCATTTAGCATGATATTAAATCCATAAATATTTGATAGAAAATCTAGGTAGACAACAATCATTGAAACTTCGAGTTTGAGGTCAGAGATTAGGTGTTACATTTTATGTAACTATAGAATTATGTTATTTGATTTGTGAAGAAGAGAAATTTTATTCCAAGATAATTCATCCCATTATTGATCCTTAGTGGCATCAGAATGGTGTCCTATCAACTAGAACTCCCACCTAACGTATCCTAAGTACATGATGTGTTCCATGTGTCCTTGTTGAAGAAATTACATACCAGGTCCCTATCCTATAATGAATACAAATGGTAAACTATTGTAGAGTGATCTTTCAAATGAGGTGAAGCTAGTGAAGATGTTAGATTGTAAAGGAAAAGTTCTATAAAAAATACAACTCTCCTGGTCAAAGTTTTTTTTAGTAACCACATGTTTGAAAATATATTTGGGAACTAGAAGAAGTGATACAACATAAATACCCTTACCTTTTTAGTGTACAAATTAAATTTCAAGGGAGAAATTCCTAAAGGGGGGAATAATTTAATAATCCCAAACTTTATAAATGAAACTCTCTTTTTGAATGAATAAATGATTTATCAAGTAATGTAGTTATATAAAACAAATGAACTTACTTTGGTTATTTATCACCATTAAAAGTTACATACTTTTAGTTTTAAAGGACCATTAATCATTATAAATATTGAAAATACAGTATTTATATAGTGATCATATGATTGGAATATGTTGAGGGTTATGATAAAACCTATTAATAAAGATAGAGGAAATGATGACCTCAAATAGTAGGATCTTACCCTATGAAGCCCATTTATCATAGCTTCTGACGAAGACAACATTAATAAGATTTCCATTGACCAAGCTCAGGACAGGATTCAACAAATAAACCAGGAATAAAAATATTTCTAGGAAAAGTTCAAGATCATTCAGATTATGGCGCAAAAAAAGTTTACTGAAATTCTCTAAGAAAATCTCAGCATAATACACCTTAACTTTAAGGAATTTTATGGTGTAAGAAAGGAATCTTTATATAGACCCTAACTGTATGAATGTGCATATTTTTTATTTTTAATAAAATAATTAGTATATTTATAGTTTATTGATTTATAATGATTATATAATAAGTTTAATAAAAATTGGTTTCTAATATGATGATTTTTTTGTTTATGTGAAATATATAGTTTCATTCAAGAAACACTTTTTGATGGATTTGATTTTTTTAATAAATGATTTTTTATTAAATTTTTATTATGAAATAATATTTATAAAATATCAATGAGAATATAATTTTACTATGTAAAATATAATTTTTATATGGCTCAAGAACTATTATTGTTACACCACATTAATTCATAATATACTTATTTTAGAATAATTTTAGTTTTTTTAATAGCTTGAGATATACATAACACTGATTTTAAAAGAAACACAATACTATATTAAGATATTATTATTTAAACATGACAATTATAACCTATATTTTAAGTTGGTGGGTAATAATAAGAATAACTAAATTATGAAATATTTATTTTTTACTTATTTTAGTTGGGTATATCTTAATAAGAAATATAAATAAAAATCATTTGAAAGAAAAAGAAATATTTTCTGCAAAACTATTTTGTTATATATTGCACATACGTTTTAAAAATATTTTTTAAAACATATAGAAAATTATTTTTAAAAAACTAAATTCATTTTTGAAATATGTAAATCAAAATTATTTTAGGGTTATTTTTTTGAATAATTAGAAATGTTTCAATTTTGATGAATAGTGAATAATGTTGATTTTTATTGAAAACTTCACTTTCATTTAAATAAATTTGATGTCATAATTTTTAAATTAAAATTTATTTAAGAGAAAAATTATTTTAATAATAATATTAATAATCCAATTTAAGTCATTGGAATCAATTTTATGTTCAATTTTGATGAAAATTGTTTTATAGTTTTGAAAAAAATTTCTTTGGGAAACCATTTTTTCATCATGTTTATGGGTTTTATTTTAAATTAAATTATACCAATATTTTTCCTTGAATTTTAAAAATGGATTCTATATTTTGAATTAGATAAATAAATATTATTGAAAAATCACAACATAAATTTTTACCATATTGAATAGTGAAAACAGTAAAAATTAATTATCGTGGTTAAGGTGACAATTGGTTTCCCCATGGGGTTAAATTAAAAAGATAAGTGTTGAAAATGAGCTAAAAATTTTCCAATTACTTTTTTTCCATATTTAGACTTTATATAATTCAGTGTTCAATAATGGTCAATTTTGGATCCCTTTTTCTTATGAAAATCATTGGTGTAGTTCATTCTTTTCAAAAATTTCAAGTGTGACCTCTCACCCATTTATAAAATTCCACCCCTCTCATCCCCTATTGACACTTATAAATCCATTTGGTTACAAAAAAAACTACCCAAAACACTTAATTACTTCAATAAAAACATCCTAGATTTCTTATTTTGACCATAAATCCATCCTAGGAAAGCTTTTCTTCAAACATAAAGAATTTTTCTGAAGAAGAGGTATTTTTCTTAAATGAGAATTTTTATTTTATTTCTTTGAAAACCTCCTTAATATCATATTAATTAATTGTGATATAATAAAAAATATCTACCATATAATGAAATGTTATTATGTTTATTTAACAACCTATATTCTTCCCCTCTTCTATCAAATAAGAAATGAAACTACCAATCATGTGTACAATAGACTATCTCCTCACGAATCGATTTAATTCATTTTCCACCACCACTTCTCATGATTTTATATAATTATGTATTTAATAGATATATATATATTATTTGTAACATTATTTTAATTATTGTGCTATAGTATGACATATACCTTCATGCATTCTATTCTGCGATGGATATTCTAACAAAGATCGCGTGTTTGATGGACAACCGCCTCATAAAGCAATGTGGTTTATTTCTCAATAACTCTATACATGGAATGTAATAATGGGTAAATTTTATTAATATATTTATTTAGATAGGACATGATATAAAATCTAAAAAATTATTATACTATCAAATTAATTACCCTTTCACTCATTAATGGAATGATATTGTCGCTCCTTCGTATGCACGACCTACCATCTCCAAGAAGTGATATGGTTAATTTTCCATGTAAAACATAAATGAAAGGTCCTAATAATGCATATAATGAGTAAATAAGATATTTATAACATTTTTATAATTTTTATATGATGTATTTATATCCTATTAATATTAACTAGAACATTCATGAAAAAAACATGAGAAAACAAGGAAACTAACACCAAAAACAGTGAAAATAATGAAATATTATAAACAAACATGATGTAAAATGTTATAAGATAATCATATATGATATTATAAATATTAATATGTATTTTTAATAAATTAATAAATTTATTAAAATTAATATACCTGTGGTCAATGCATGTTCAACTAAAGGAAAATGTGAGGTAAGGGATTTTGTCTCAATTTTCACTCACTTGAAACAATTTTTTTAATATGAACCTATTTAATTTTATAAGGTGTATATAATACCCCATTTATGTTTTTAAGATTAATAAATATTTTTTCATTATGGTTAGTTTTTCAATAAAAGGTTATACTTTTTAAGGGTTACAAATTGAATGTTACTAAAGATGTAAGAATATATTTTACAATCTCACTTTATTTTGGGAGTTCTTAAACTATTACTGAAGGAATTTTATCTGAATAAAAAACAATAATATTATTATAATCAAGATATTAAAGTATTTTATATAGTTTCTTCAAAATTTCACTCTAATTTTTTACAAGGATTAAGTAAATAGATATTTAAAAGAAAAAAATGATTTTATTTCCCTTAAGTCAGACATTTGTTTCTTCCTTATCCAGGTCTTCCAAAATTATTTTACAAAATTAATTTTTATAATAAAATAATTTATTTGGAAATTTTAATTTAAACTTTAATTTTTAAAAGCTTTTGAAATTAATATTTCTAAAATTTTTAAAATGCTTGTTTTTGAAAAAAAAATCGAAAGGAATGTTTGTTTAATATATTTAATGCCAATTAAGCTCTCCTACTTTGTAACCATTTTACAAAATATTCTACCTAAAAAAATTTCAATTGATTTAAAAATAAAAATATTTTATGAAATATAATTTTAATATCTCACTTATATTTGTTTTATTCTCCCAAATTCCCTAATTTCATTTCAAAAAACTACATTCTGGATGAACCTTTGGCCACCTCTAATTTAATTATTAAAATTTTTGATTTTTAATTTTATCTTAAGATAATCACTATACTGTGATCATTTTTCATTGGGCATTACAATTTTATATAAATATATATATTCTTTTTATCAAGTATATGATTATTTATTAAAATTTATACCATTTTTACGTATGGATTTTATTATGAATGTTATTTAATAAATGAGAGAAATATTGATAAATATATATTCCTTACTCAATACATATATTCAGTGATAAGGAATATTATACATGATTTGAATCAATTATTCAATATATGAGGAATAATTTGGACATGTAGTTATGGGTGGGTCCTAGAATTAAATTTCCCATTGATCCATCGATAGGTCTCATGAGACGAATTAGATGGTTAATTAAACTAGTTTTCCCATATTTTTAAACTATCTTGTAAAAGGTCTTAACAGTACATACACAATAATGCCTAAGATTGTGGAATCTAATAATTAGGAATTTACTTCATCTAGAATTCATATATTTTTATTATCCTTGATATTCCCACATAGATATTATCTCTATATGAATTTCACTCTCAGTTTATTGAGTATATGAAACATGTTTTCAATTATTTATCTTTCCATATTTATTATGAATTTTCTAATAAAGATACTTATGTTATTGGATTAATGTAATGTGTGTTTAGTTATTTACCAAGACAAATTAATTATTCCTTATGGATTAAAGGTAGCTTCTACTGATCATTTGAGATCAATATTTTTTTTCCTTTCTATAGGATAAGAAGAATAATTCTTTGAATGAGTTTAGTGATGGAAACATGTTTTTATTAACATGATTTATTTTTTATTATAAATATAAAATGGGTATCAAATTTGTATATGGTTCTCCAAAACTACTAAACTAAATGGTCATTTTTGTATTTTACCAATTATATCTATGCTAATTTAATAAATTTGATTGCTAGCTCTGGGTTACTGGTGTCAAGGTTGTTATAGTTATTATCAGAGAAAGTTCAGTAGAGACATTGTGAACTATATTAATGAAAACATATATTAGAGAACATAACCCTATGATGAAATTTTAGGATAAGTATAGAATAACATCATAATATTATTTTAAGTAAAGGATTATATGGGTTTTTCTAGAAATAAATCTCTATATGTTAACTACAGGTGTATGTGGTTATGGAATAGATGTAATAATTGGAAATAACTTTGGAAAAGTTGTGTTAGGATTAACTATAGCATTACCTGGTACATGAAAACGATCCTTACTACTAACCCGGTTTGAAATTATTGGGGGATATACTGAGGATAATTCTTATTTTCATTACAAACTGTTATATAGGATTTAAAAATAAATATATCCCCAAAGAAACTGTGTTTTTTGATTACGATATTAACAAATAACAAAATTTTAATTTATTTGAAGTGTTACATCGGATTTACAATTATACATTATATTTTAAAACTAATAATTTTATGAGATAATCCAGTATACTCTATAGTTTAGAAATAGAACATATAAAAAAGAAGGGTATCAATACTCGTGGATAATTTGGATACTTTTCAACTGAGAAAGCCAATACAGATGGTACTAAAAGTGAAAAACTCATGTTTATATTAGGGAAACATAATCATGATTTGGAAATTAACCTCTCTATAATAAAGAATAAAATTCTTCCACCTCAAGATTCTTCTATATTGGATCACTTTATATTAGATAATCCCCATCATTTAGTGGTATTAGTAATCCATTAGTAGTTTAGGAATGTATTAATTACCTTGAAAAGATATTTATATCCATGAGATGTGATGAAAATAAAAATGTTATTATTTCATTAAATTATCTTAAAGGAGAAGATAATAAATGAAAGTCATTGGTCTAGAATATTATCTAGTAATATGAAATATATAATATAGAATTAATTTTTTTAAGGATACATTCTTTGATAAATATTTACCACATTATGAATCAACTAAAATGAAGTTACATCTCATTAACATGTATAATTTTTTTGAATAAAGTGTTTTAGAGTATGAGTTGATCTTTACAATTCTATCAACATATGATTCAAATTAAATATGAAATAAAGAATGAAATATAGGACATTTATTTGAGTGTAATAAAAAAGTCTCTAAGAGGCACTGGTCTCTCAAAAAATTTCATCATATTATGAAATATTTTTATGTTCCATCAAAATGAAGATGAAATTTTATAGATCCTATATTTTAAGTAAGATAAATAATATAAGTGGTCTAATGAGCACTGAGAAAAAAGGAATAATTCAAAGAATAATATGAGATCAATGTAATTTTAATATTTTCAAAAATGTGGAAGGATTCATCTTGGGAAATAATTTAAGGTCATGGGATTTTATTATAAGTGTAGAGATAAGGGTCGTTATGAAAAAGAATGAAATGGGAAGAATGAAAACCCTAGTACCTGGTGATTCAAATATAATTAAATTGGGAATTATTCAAACTAATTTCCCATGCATCAAGGGAATCTACCACATAAGAGGGCATGGGGAGATGTCTAATCTTATGTGATCACTAAAAATGAGGTGTAAATTCCCAATGATTTGGTGGAGGGTACATTAATTATTGCCTAAAATTTAGCCAATTATTTATTTGATTATATATCTTTACACTCTTTTATATTTTCCATATTTTGTATTAAAATTATATATTTTCCAAACACCTTAAAAAGTGAATTGTTTTTAAAAATACATAGAAGAACTCTCACTGAATCAAATATGTGTCATGAAGTCCCAATTATGAAACATAAACGTTCTATATTTATGTAATTTATTATTATACCAATGGTTGAATTTGATAAAATAATTTGTACGGAATAGATTTCAAAATATGATGAAAATATTTATTAGATAGAGAAATAAATTATGATTCATGATGAAGGTGTGGAAGTTTATATCTTTAGAGAATAGACATCATCATCTAAGTCATTTCTAGATCCACCCTAGATTGTTCTTATACATTATATTATTTTGGAAGAAGATCATTGAAAATCATTGGATGGATATGTAATATTCTAATTTAGGATGTTCCAACTGTACATGAATACATTGATACATTTATTGAGGAATTATATAGACATCCACAAGAGTTTTAGGTTGAGTTTTCAATTAATTTAATCCCTGATGGAACACCAATATAAAAGAATCACTATATAATTGATACCGTAGAATTAGATTAGTTGAAGAATAAACTAGATTATTTATTTGATAAGGGATTTATTCAGCCCAGTGTTTCACTATATGAAGATATTATTCTCTTTATAATGAAGAAATATGTTTACATGTAGGTTTTAAGTAATTATATGTAAATCAATGATATTAAGATAATGCATGAGTATCCTCTACCTCCCATTGAGGACTTATTCAACCAACTTCTTGGAGATTACTATTTTGGAAATATTTACCTTTTGTCTAGTTATCATAAATTGCATGTAATGAAGGAAGATATTATGAAGATGGAATTATAAATGAGGTTTTGAAATTACAAGTTTACAATAATTCCATTTGGATTAACTAATTCCCCTTATGTTTTTATAGAAATAATTAAAATATTATTAAATGAATATCTTGATGATTGTTTTGGAATTCATTAATAATATCTTGGTGTATTCTAAAATCTATGAGGTCCATGAGAATCACATATAGATAATTCTTGAGACTCCTTTTAAGGAATGGGTTATAAGATAAATTTAGTAAGTTTGATTTTTATCTTCAATAATTTTCTTTTCCTTCCCATATCATCTCTTAGGATGGAAACCTAGTTGATCATGTAAACACAAAAGAATTTAGATAAATTCATACACTAATGAACATAATTATGATATATAGCTTAATTTTTTAACTGGTTACTATCAGTGATACATTGAAATTTTTTTCTGATCAACTAACCTATTAACTAATATTACACATAAAGGGGTTGAGTTCATATGGGAAAAGGAATGCGAGGAATGATTTGATGAATTGAATAGGATATTGTTCAATGATCTGATTTTGAATTTTCTATTTAGAAATTATGGGTTTTTTTATATATAGTTATGCATCGAATAAAGGACTGGGTTGTGTCCTTATAAAAAGGATAATGTTATTGCATATACATCAAGGTAGTTAAAGGCTCATGAATAGAACTATTAACCCATGATATTGAGTTTGAAACCGTAATATTTTCTTTGATGATATGGAGACACTATCTATATGGTGAAAGATGTGAGATATACATATAAAATAAGACCCAAAAATAAATATTTTCACAAAAAGGGCTCAACATGAGGCAAAGTTGATCATTTGAGATACTTAAGGATTATGATTGCTCAACACACTCCCATCTGGGGAAGGAAAATAAGGTAGTTGATGCTTTGAGTAGGAAGGATCATGGTGTTCTAATCCAAATGAGGATTAATATGGACCCTATGTTCATGGATCTTATAAATATGTAATTTTAAATTTTTGAGGGGGAAACATCACTCCTTTTTAAAATGATTGAGAAACTATCTTTATCACAAAAGATAAAAAGATCTTAATATGATGATAAAAATTTTTAGATGAAAATTAAATATATGAATGATTGTAAATAAAACGTATTCCTTTTTTGAAGATAGAATTATAAAATCTAGAAATATTTAATATGTTCTATATATACTGGATCAAAAAATGGAATCGTTGAATGTTTCTCACAAAGAGAATTTCCCTATATACCTTGGTAGCACCAAGATGTATATGGATTTGATGGAATATTTTTGGTGGGATAACATGAAGAAGAAAATATCTGGTTATGTGTCTATATGTATAGTTTTTAAAAAATAAAACTATAAGAGATGGTATCCAATAGTATCCACACAACTCATGTGTGGAAATTTTATAATAGTACTATGGACTTTTTCACATGACTACTAAAAAATCCTAGAAATAATGATGAAATATGAGTTATTTTAAATCACTAAATGAAATATAAATTTTATTCGGTATAATTGAATATTTACCTATTGAGTACCTTATAAGGATCTATATTAATGAATTTTTAAGACTTCTTTGGGCTCTTATTTCAATTATGTTTGATCGTGATCCCTATTTTTTTTATCAAAATTTTGGAAGAGTATCTAGAAGGATCATTATACTGAGGCTCATTTGAGTACTTCCTAACATCCTCAAACTGATGAAAAGTCTAAAAAGAACATTAAATTATTGTAATACATGTTTAGTTCCTACTCATATATCTTTAAATGTATATAACATCAACATTTACCTTTGGTAGAGTTTTCTTATGATAATAGTTTACATTCATGTTTTCAAATGGTGCCGTATGAACCATTATATGGAAAGGGATTTCATAATCAATTTTTTTTTGATAAAGTTGGTGAAAAGAAACATTTTTTACAAATACTTGTTGAAGAGACAACATAATAGGTAAAGGTTATTCAAGCTCATATTAAAGCAACATAAAATAGGCAAAAGTGTTATGCAAAAAATTAGAGGAAATATTTTGAACTTCATGTGGGAGATTACATTTTCCGGAAAGTATCCCAATGGTAGGATGTCATAAGGTTTGTTAAAGAGGTAAATTTAAGCCTTAGGTATATCATATCCTTTGAAATTCTTGAAATATTTGGACTTTTGGCTTACTGAATGGTAACGCCACCTAGCCTTTTGAGGTACATGATGTGTTCTATATATCATTGTTAAGGAAGTGCATGCTAATCCCAATGAATGTCCTGAACTATGGGGAAATATAATTAGTGCCTAATATATCTTAATATGAATTTCCCATCCAAATTATTGATACTAGATAGAAATTATTGAGAAATCAGACGACTCAATTTGGTAAAAGTACTTTGGATAAATCCAAAAACGGAGAAAAAACATGGGAACATGAAGATATTATGAAGAACTGATCTAATTTTTTAGAATTTAATATCCATGAAATTTCTTGGATATTTGTTTAGAATAATGTAACAACCTGATTATTTTATGATATATTTTTTTAGAATAAATTTAATTTAATTGATAGCTTGCGATATTCAAAACACAAATTTTTAATGAAACAAAATACTCTATTAAAATATTATTATATTATGTAACCATTATAATCTAGACGATAAGTTGGAAGGCATGAATAGTAATAACTAAAATATAAAAAATATATGTTTTACACAATTTTATTGGTTATTTATTGATTAATAAGAAAAATGAAAATCATTTGAATGAAAAGGAAATATTTTATGAAAAACCTATTTTGTCGTGTGTTGCACACTTATGTTAATATTATTATTTTAAAATATTGAAATATATATTTAATAAAATACAAATTATTTATAAAATTAGTATATCAAGCTTATATTGAGTTGATTTTTTGAGATTAATGTAAAAAATTTCAATTTTCGATGAACAGTTAAAAATACAAATTTTTATTAATAATTGTCCGTTGATTTAAAGACTTTAGAAGTTATATTATGTATAAATATTTATTTAGAAGAAAAATTTGTTCAATTATATTATATTTAATATAAATTAGTTCCCTATAATCATTCATATGTTCAATTTCGATTTAAAAAGGTTTTATGCTTTTGAAAACTTTTCCTTTGGAAGAACTTTTTTTTCATCGCATGTACGATGTGTTTTTAAATTAAATTATACCATTTCAATTAGTTGAATTTGATAAAATAGATTAATTTTTTTAATAATAATAATTTATAATATGAAATAATTTCAACTTAATTTGTTACCAAATTTAATAGTGAATATAATAAAAATTGATTACCATGGTTAAGGTGATAATGAATTAAATAGGTGTAAAACTAAGAAGATAAAGGGTAAAAATGAACTAAAACATGTCCTATTACTTTTTTTGGACGTATTTTGACCTTATATCATACCATGTTTAATAATTGAAATTGTTTCATTAATTTAGGTTGTGAAGTACGTGAGTGATATTTATTCTTTTCAAAAATACCATGTGTGTCCTCTCCACCACTTATAAAAGGCTACCCCTCTACTACCCTCTTCAGACATCCAAAGCCATTTGGTTTGGAACAACAAAAGAAAATTACCTTCATAATTACCTACCAAAATCATATATTACTTTTATTGATATTAAATTCATCAAATTAATGAATTTGGTGAAAACCTAATGATGATGTCCGAAGAAGAGGTAAGGTTCTTAAAATAGCAATTTTATTATGTTTATTATTCCAACTCCTAAAAATTTTATTCAATAATGATGATATAATATAAATTTTATATACCTTATTATAATAATATTTGATTTTAATTTCATAACCTATATCCATTTCCTTTTCCAACAAATGGGAAACGAAACTATTGATCATGTGTATGGAAAACGTCTGCCACGCGAACCAATCTAATTCATTTTCCATCACCACATATCATTGTTGAATATAATTATTGATTTAATATATATATATATGATATATAAAAAATAGTTATATATTTTTCAATATAATATCACATATGTATTCTTAATTTACATTCCATGGGGGATATGCCAACCTCCACAATTAATGCGGAGGACTACCGCCTTACGAAGTGATATGATTTATTTTTCACTAACACGTTACATGGATGTAATAAGGGATTAATTTACTGAATATATGTGATATATATGACATTTTATGAATTCTAAAAAATTAATATAACATTATATTCCTTACCCTTTCACTCTTTAAGAAAATGATATCATTGCTCGTGCATTCGTTTGACCCACCATCACCACAAAGCGATGCGATTCATTTTTCTTGTACAACTTTCTGGAATTGTTATAATAATTTAAATAATGATTAAATATGATATTTATAACATTATTATAATTCTGGATATGATTTATTTATATATAACTTACAATGAAAATAACTTTCATAACCAATCATTCTTGAGAAAACAAGTCAATCAACACCCGAACAATGAATATAATGAAATATTATCAACAAATAGGAGGTAAAATATTATATGAGGATTATATATGATATTATAAATATTAATATGATTTTTTATAAATTAATAAAAATATTAAACAATTATGTGTGAGTTTAATTCACGTTCAAATAAATTAATGTGTAAAGTAAGTTATTTTGTCTCAATTTTCATTCCTTTGAGACATATTGGTTAATATGAACCTATTCTATTTTAGGTAGTGTATATACTACCACTAAGATATTTTTAACATGAATATATATTTAGTTATGATGGTTAATATTTCAATACAATTTTATTCTATCAAGGGGTTATAATTTGAATGTTACCAATGAGTTAAGAATCTATTATGCAATATCACTTTCTTTTGGGGTTGCTTTTACTCTTATTGAATGAATCTTATAATTTTTCATTCATATGTTCTTATAATTTTCCTACTATATATATTTTAATGGATTTTAAATATTTTATTCAAATTTTTTCTCCAATTATAACTTGTATCAAGAAAATAAATGTTTAAAAGGAAAACAAATTTTATTTCCCTTTTAATCAAATATATTTTTCTTCCATACCCAAGTTTTCCATTTTTTAAAAAAGATGTTTTATTTAATCAAATGATTTATTTAGAAAATTTTATATTATCATTGAGTTTTAAAAAGGGTTTTAATGGAATATTTATACTATTTTTCAAAATGTTATTTTTTAATTAAAAGTCAAAAATAATATTTGTTAATGTATACGACGATAACGTATTTCCCTACCGCCATATCCATTTTACAAAATGAAGCTCATTCTACATGTTTCAATGGTTTTACATAGAAAATCATTTTATGAATGCTTATTTTATTATCTAACTTAAATTACCTTTATTCTTAAAAAGTACATGATTTTATTACAAAGTCCTATATTCTCGATGAACTGATGGTCACCAATATTTTCTTGATTAGTTTTTTGATTGTTAACTATCTCTTAAAAAAATCAATATCTTATGATTATTTTTCACAAGATATTAAATTTATAATGAATATACATATTTTTTTATCATGGATATGATTAAATCTTAAGTTGTTTACCATTTTTACGTTTGGTTTTTTACTTTGAAATTTATTTGAAAAACTAGAGAAATATTGACTAATATATATTCTTTACTGAATATTTATATTTGATGACATAGAATTTTATTCATGATTTAAATTGATTATTATATATATGATTAATTTTTCGGAGATGAATTTATGTATGCAGTCTATAATTATTTAGTCCCAAAACACATCAAAATGTCTCCTGAGACAAACCATTTATCCAAATTAAATGGATTTTTACCCATTGTTTTGAACTGTTCTGTGAAAGGTCTTAACAGCAGAGGCATCATGAAACTAGGGATCCTAACATCGAATAATTAAACATTTCCTTAATTGAAAATTTTCTATTTATTATTATCCATGGTATTTTTACATTGATACAATATCTTTATGTATTTCATTCCTAGTTTATTGATTAAGGGCATGTGTTTTCAGTTATTTACCATCCATATTGATTATGTCTTTCTAATCCTGATAGTTATATTATAGATTTAATATAGTTTATTTTAAGTTTTCTATGTTTAAATATGTATTATGTTTTATTTATTTGTGACATCATCCTTTTTATGTAACCTTGATGATAATTTGATCTCACCCTTATTTTGTTTCATTTCCCTGGGATTTGAAGAAGAATTATTTGAATGAGTTCAATGATGTCGAATTTTTACCATTATTATGTTTTACTTTATATTCTCAATTTAAAATTGATATCATGTAAATATATTGTTTTATAAAACTATAAAACTGAACATTACATTAGTTTTTAACCCCTTATATCAATGCCAATGTATTAAATAAGACGTCGACTCTCGGTTATTGGATTCGTGGTTTTTACAGTTATTGCAAAAAACACTATTTTTCAATAAATATGTATTTTTTATTTAAAAAGGAAAATTCTCATATTTATATAATTATTTTGATAAAATAAATATTTTTTTGGAATTCATACATTGAAATTTTCCAATGGTAACTCTTTCATAATTTTCTGAGATAATCATTTAAAAAAATAAAATAAAATATAGAATAAATATTTTGTATGTATTATAACATCATAATGAACCAAAAGTGATATAATATATTCCTTAAAAAGTATCCATGTAAAATATCATGTTTATAGTTTAAATCAATTTGTTTTTGAGGTTATTTTTTTAATTTTATAAATCCTTAATGAATCCTCTTAAATCTATATTATATTTTAAGGTTTTAATATCAATTCTCTATAAAACTAACTCACTTAGATATCACCAAGGGAATTATTTGATGTTGTTCTATTATTAGACTAATAAAATAATTATAACTACTCCACTTTGTTAGAAACCATGGGTAAAAACCGTGGGATGGATTTAGGGTTGGATTAATTTATCATATAGATTCGAAAACCAATGTTTAAAAACTAATAATGATATTTCCTCTATTTTGATATAAAATCCCACACAAACACTCATTACTCTTCACTAAAAACCATTTTAGGATGAATTTAATCTACTCTTATATTTATATAACCCCCACAAGGTTCCACCAATCTCATAATTATCTCCAATCAAGCTTTAATAAGCACTCTCTCAAGGTAAATGATTCTCTCTTTTTTCTCTTTATTCAAGACCCATATTAATATTTACATTTTGATTCCCAATTTTTCTAGTTGGGAGATATTTTTACATGTAACTAGTACTATAATTATTATTTCAAATTGATTAGAGACCCCTTTAAATCTCATTAAATACTTCCACGTATCGGTTAGTGCCTCTCTTATGTTGTGGAAACTGCCCTATGATTTTTTCATGCTAATAATTTCTATAGTGAATACCCATCCCAATTTATAGTCAATGGTATTCACCTAGATGTACCTAACATTAATTTATTATGGTATTAGATGTATTTAATCAACACCCTTTTATTATGGGATTAAATGTAATTAAATACGACCCATGTTGAATGATCTATGTGGAATACTTATGCATGCAAATGATATGAATGTGAAAAGTGGGACCATGCTTTTATAGCCCTCTAATTCATTGGGTAGTGATTTTTATCTCTTTATATTATATGTATAGTGAAATTAAGCTAATCCTAAGAACAATATATTATGTTGTATTGATGGTTATTCTTGAATTATTATTTTGATGTCATGTTTATATAGTTTCCTATTTTTCATGTTTCTATTATGTTATCATATTTTTCCATGCTTTGATGTTCTATTTTATGATTATTACACCACGTATGTTAGCTTGATATGCCTGTTGGATCACGTATACTAATTTACATTATTCTATGAAATAAATTTTCCCTCACTATTCTTTACAGTTTACCCCTTTCTTATATATGGTCACAGGTCATCCCATAAAGTTGTAGAAGAGAAACATATTATTAGGAGCATTTTAATTGATTTTTAAATAATGTTTTCTTCTATTTCAATTTGTTATGTTATATACCTAATTTTGTAAAGTCATCAGGCCTCATGATCTTATGGGGTTGTATTAATTATATTTTTATTTAATAAATAATGAATTAATATGTATTAAAATATGGATTTTCATTATTACCATTCAGTTAAAAATCATAAATCATGAGTCACTGCATATATGGTTGGAATAAGAGTGTATAAATTTTATTATTCAATCATGTTTCATGAGATAATGAAATTAGTATAAGATATTAATGAATTTTATAAATGTGTGGAAAAAACAAAACCACAAAAATCATATATCAATGATACATGCACATACATTCGTCAAATAATGGTCTTTGGTTAACGGCATGTGTACCAAAAAATATATCAAGGCTACCCACCAAGACCTTCATCACATAAAAGCCTTGGGTTAACCACCTATGTAAAATTTTCTACCTAGGAGACCCACCCATTTACCCTCTTAGGTTTGGAAAAAATACCTTTATACCTTCATAGGATTCAGAAAAATACCCATATACTTTGAAATCGTAAGTTATCATGTTCTATGTAATCTATTAGAGGCTTAAAGTAGACCCATGCATTATATAATCATAATCCATTAATATGTGTTCCCCAATAACATAAGAGCATTCATCTTCCTTTATAACCTAATTAAACCTTGGTAATGAAATTAGTTTCATAGAATCATACTTAAAACAACATAATCATAAAAAATACAAAAATTTATTTGATGGTATCATAATATCATAAACCTAGTGTATCCTGAAAATCATTACTATATTTTAACATAGATGAAAAATTCTTTTATAAATAATTTTGTATTATACATTTGAAAACAAAGTAGAAAAAATCGTTGAATTTTTTTATCATATTAAAATTAAAATTTCCAAAATAATGAATTTTTTTATTTAAAATACCATTGAAACATGTAAATTAATCTTTTTGAAAAATAAAATACATGAAAGTGGGAAAATATGGTCGTGTCGTATACGTTAAAAGAAAACATTCCTTTCATACTTTTGTAAAATGTATAAAGTGAGTCTTATGGAAAACATTTGTAAAATTATCTTTAATCATTTTTATTAAAATTTAAAATAATTATACAATACCCTTTATATATATATTCATATATAACTTTTATACAATTTTTTGAAGAATAATGACATTGAATAGAAATTTTCTTTACTCAAACTGAAGTAATAAGGTTAGCAAATCCTAAAAAATATTTTATAGATCATTTTAAGTAACAATGAAAATAAAATGAGGGGAAAATATGAAAACCCCATAAATAAACTTAAGAAAATAGATGTGTTAAAATAGATAACTATAAGATGGTTTCTTTCAATTTAAATTTAATATATAAAATCTTGAAAAGAAATTAGATTGAAACATAAATACCTACCTCATGTTATAAATTTATTAAAACTAGATCTTAAACTCAAATAAAATAAATTTATATATATTATACATATATAATAGATCCATATATATATTTATCCTAAAATATATAATTCCCTTATCATTTTAAAATATTCTTTATTAATAATGCTTCCTTAAAATCAATATTTAGGGTGTGAACTATTCTGTTTTCCATGTTTTTTCTATTAGATGGTTCAAATCTATGCACCATGATCTTAGTTTCATCATCTCCAAAATCATAATAATTTCGTAAAAATAATATTTTATTATTATATATGTTTTATAACCATACATGTAAAGTGTAAATGATAAATGAATTACATCACTTCATAGAAGAGGCAGTTTGCACATACGTATGAGTGATGCTTTCACCTTTCATATAATGGAAGAAAATAAAGGTGAATAATATTTAACCTTTTAATAATCACAATTATATCATATATAACTTATATAATAATTGATAATATCCTTATAAATTTTCATGTAAATCAAAAAAAATGAATTGCCTTGCTTTTTGGAGGTGGTAGTACAGAATTATAAATCAGTGATGTTGTCATTTTCTAATGGATGAGACAGTAAGAAGGTAAATGATATGTATTCATTAAAAACTCAGAATTTTGAATAAAAATTACATATAAATACTAAATAAATATATTCTACCATCCATGAGAGACAGGAATGAAAAATAAAATGCATCGATTCATGGATATAGTAGTCCATATGTATGTATGAGTGATGTTGTTATTTTTCATTATATATAAAAATGATAGAAAATGGTTTTACCATCAACATAAAAACATTTTAGTATATTAAAGACAATGATTTCATATTGTTTAAAATTATATATAATATTTTTATTAGGATAATGAAGAAAGAAACAAAAAATAGATTGGTTTGGACAATGACCACTTCTTTGGAAATATTCTTCAATTACATCATAATTCTTATTTAGATTGTCTTTAGGTGAGAGAAGGACCTTTAGGATATGTGTTGGAAAGTTATTTTAGAGGATCATGGTTAAAAAAAGGTGATAAAGTAGAGTGGAAATTTGAGAATAGGAGGAAACCATTTATAATGTTCTCTCACGTTCATAAAAGAGGTAGGTAGAAAATTGTAAATACATGAAACATTATTATATAGTATACATCTTACTAAATTCATGTGGCTCCAAAACTCTGATAATTATAATATAAGGTGAGGAAGGTCAAAACCCACTCAACCAATGGGATTTAAGTAAGTGTTTTGGGTTATCTTGATGGCTTTTCACTTTATTTTAACCCTTTAATCTAATTTTAGCCTTAAATATAGACACAATGTTTTACCATGGAAACTATTCATTTTGGGTAAAAGTAAAATTGCCTTTATAAAAAAAATTTAATATGATGATTTTAAATATAGAATCTATTTTTCAAGATTCAATTCCTATAAGAGTATGAAATTAATTATAATATAAGAAAAATAATGCCTAAAATCCATTTTTTAAATAATGTATATTTATTTTTGAAAATGAAGTTATAATTATTTAAGATAAATATTCTTGAGTAGTTGTGATTATCAATTTTTATTTTCTAAATATTAAATAAATTATTTTTTATATTATAACCATTCCAAAACAAAATATAATCATTAAACCACCTTATTATTGGAAAATAATTAAAAATATGTTTTTATCATAATAAAATATAACATTGGTTCTAAAAAGTCACGATTTGGTTTACAAATTAAAAATAATAGATATAAATCACTGGTTTTACTCTATAGACACATATTTTATGGATATAAGGTATTATAATATTTTTAATTCATTCTTATATCATAATTATGTCATCCATGTTACAATATTCATAAATTGAGTGTTTCACTATTCAAAACAATTATCAAAATTTTATAATAATAAAAAATCACTCTAAGAAAATTTCTATATACTCAAATAAAAAATGATATTTTTTTTATAATATTTATAAATTTATCCTTTAAATAAAAAATTAACATAGATATAAAATCAATTTTATAGAAAAATGGTATTTTTAAACTTTATTTTTTCGTAACCTTACATGATTTGATTCTTATCATTAAAATTTCAGTATTTATTTACGAGGCACTGATAAATTAATTTCTATTATGAAAAATTTAGTACATATATTTCAAAATGTGGTTATTAATATTCATACCCTCTAATCTAATGGATTGGTTATAAGTGACATATTTAAAAAATAGTATTTCTATAGTATATCATTATTCAATTAAGAACAATTTTTAATGTATCAAAATCTATTAAAAACATAAAAATTATAAAAAAAAATATTAGAAAATTTACCAGTGTTATATTCTAACCCCTTTAAAAAATTTCATCCTTATAATTTTTATCTCATGTTTTATGGATATGGGTTTAAAATATTTTCTGAATTTATTCTACGGAGTAGAAGATAAATATACATAAATTACTTGAAATACCTGTTAATGCATATCTATTATGTTTTCTTTTTGAATGGAATTTAATGTCTATTTTAAGTAAATGAAACTTATATTTTACTAAATATTTATAAAATAATGTATTTACAATAAGACTCATACTTGTGAATTGGTTTCATAAAGCAGACCTTTATAGATAAGCAATATGTTCCACATAAGACTTTATAAATTTTTCTTCTTATTTTATATGTTTGAGGAATTATTTTTCCATAAATATAAATAATGTTAGGTAATATATTTACTTGATTTATTCCTATAATTTCATCACTTGGTTATTATTCGAGCAGTTTTAAACCTCTTATTCTTATTATATTAAAAATAACCATGATGACTCATTCATTCATGAATTACTAAAATTAAATTTCAATGAATCATAAGATCCTAAAAGGGTTTAAAAGTTATTCCATGAGTCTCTAAAAATTTTACAAAACCTAAATGGTAATAATAATTAATGATAATTTTAAGAAACCTCCACATGGAGAAATAAGTCACTAATCTACAAAACATCAATAGTTACTCCCAAAGATTAATATAAATCTTTTCATAAATAATTAACCATAAAAATAATCTAAAATATAAAAAATATCATTTAAAATATAATCATATAATGCCTTAAAATGGGTATTAATACCTTTTTACATATGATCCCTCTTAAACATATCAATCCTTAAATTTATTTCATTGCATCATAACCTTATACACCCCAACCATTCATCATCCATTATAAACCTTTTATTAATATTCTCTAATATATTTCTTAATAATTTATTCCATTTATATATTTCTCATTATTTATATATATTCAAATGTAATTGAAAATAAAATTTTGAAACTATTATTCATACAATTTTGTTGATAGCCTTCATGATCTTTCCTTATTGGGCATCAATATTCATTATTCCCATATTACTTATAATTATAGCATTAGAGCATAGTTAGGTCATTTAGATAGGTTTTCTTTTCACTAATATTTTCTCATAATTCATATAATCAATGACTATATCTTCCATATTTGGAGAACTTAATATCCCAGGAAGTCAATTCCCCCAATGATTCTTTAAAAAAAATTAGAATAAAGTAACACTAACTTTATTTACTCAAATATTTTATAATATAAATCTCCCTGAAAATAAACTTTTTCTTATTTTATAAAAAATTATTATTACAAAGAGCGTCTCTTATATCAATTTCAACAATGAGATAACATTATATTATTTATTTATTTTTGTTAATGTTTTTTATATCTAATGACTTATGGATACTTTGTTCGAAACAACTAAATAATCGGTCCATTTTTTTCCATGTAAAATAATATAACCAAAATAAAACCTTGCATTTATGGTGAAATTTGAATCATACATACTAATGGATTACTCATCCCTCAAATTTAAATATTGGAATTATCTCTTCATTTTAGTATGAAACTTCATGGAAATTACTTATTAAAAAACACATTGTCAAAATATTCTAATATCATGGAGTCAATTCTTCCTCACATATCATGTTATTTATAATATTCCACTATTTATCATCTTTACATTTTATATGATACAAAAACAAAACAAAATTCTCATGGTACGAGCACTATCTAATGGAAATTATATTATCTATAAAAATTTTCAACACAATAATAATAAGTGGACTAGAGGACTCACTATAGGAAGGTGTGTATTACCTCATAAAAATTTAAAAGAGATTTATCCCATTAGAAATTTTGTAGTTCATATTGATTTGTATTACCATTCATAGATTGAGAGATTTGGGTGAGAATATGCAAAATATTTTTCATCCTAGATCTCATTCGATTTGGTTCCTCATATGGACTATCATTTTGTTTCCCATTGTATTCATTATTAAAAAAACTCCTCCTGGTTATAGCCTTTGAATAAAATAAAAAATTGGAGTGTCACTATCATTAATCCATAATCAAAGTGAGAAATAATTTGATAATGGAAATCATTTATAAGATTTCCTAAATTATGAAACATTCTCATAAAACTATGAATATTTTGGTTAATTCTATATCACATCAGTTTATCAAAGGATTCCATAAGTTTTATCATCTAATTATTTATAACGATTTATAAGGATAATGTGAATTAACCAAATAATATCTCCATAGAGTGTCAGAATAGGTCATCATTTTTTCATATTTATCACACACTAGGTGAACATTTATTTTATACCCAACCATAATTTTCATGTTTATTACCCATATATTGATATTTTCTAAAGATTATAACCACTTTTTTGAATCATGAAAATGTTTTAATTACTCAAAACAATAAAATATTTAACTTAACAAAGATTCAAGATGTTATCCTATATATAGATCTTTTCCTAGGGGTTTCACCAAAATAGTTTTAATATTAATCTCTAAAAATAACAAAACCCAGATATGATACTATGTATAGAAGCCTAGATCTATAAACCTAGATCTAGTGATACAATTATTATTTTTACATGTTGGTTATGAAATTAACAATGGATTAATAATAATTAATTATATAAATAATACATCATTTTCGATGAACAATGGTTAAAATAACAATATCACACACCTAGGACTCATAAATGTTTAGTGTTTTGGAGACTAGAGACATAATAAAATTAATTCAGGAAAGATATTCAAAGTCTCCCACGAATTCCTTCTCACATGGTACCCTTACAAGTTATATCATTCTTAAAACCAGTCTTCATAACTCGGGGAAATCAAAGAAAATGAAATGATGAGCTCAGATGCTCAGTAATGTTAAATATGAGACACATCAATCAATTATAATAATTTAGAATATGATAAGATTAAGGGTATATGAATGTAATCAAAACATATGAAAATCATACCCACTTAGTGAGATATCATAAATCACAAGCCATGACATGTGGATTTGGAATAAGAGTGTGGAAAAAATAATTAGTCAATCACGATCCATAGAAAATTACATAAGAATAAAACCTATGTTTATAGAATAAATGTGTTATAAAAACACATGAATAATATCATATTCCATTGATAATAACTATTAAATACACCACATAATATAATTCAGATAACTACTTGTGTACAAAATCAAATTTCAAGGGTACTCATTAAGATATTCATCATAAAATAGGCATTGGTTTCCCATATGTGTACCATCTTGGGATTTGGTTACCTACCCATGTACCTCTTGGTATTGGGATAAATACTTATATTCCCTCTTGGGCCTGGTCCAAACACCCATGTACCCTTTATGTCATTAGTAATAAAACTTTAACCAATGCATTATAGTGTTATAATGGAATCACCTATCACATAATTATAATCCACTCATATGTCATCTATAAGAATATAAGATAATTCATCATTCCCTCATAACATAATTAATTCATGTGAATGAAATGGGTTTCATATAATTATCCTAAAAACATCATCATCATATGATATCATGAGAAAGAAAGTATATGGTATCATTAGATAATTTCCTGAGTTTTTTTAAAATGTTGGGGCCGAAGCCTCATTTTATTATTAAATCAAAGACCTCTTTTTATCTGGGTAGATGGAGACCCATTACACAGCCTGAAGTCCTAATTCCAAGTGTCCTAAATAAAAGGATTGAATGCCCATTTTTTTCCCAAAGGGCACGTCGGTTAATAGTACTACTACAATACTCAGGCTGCTATAAGTCTTGCTACAGTACTGCTGCCGCTATAGTGCCACCACTGCTATTGTACCTCCGCTACTATAGTAATTATACAGTACCTTCTATGGTGATACTACAGTACTTGGGAATTCTTCCCCTGCCTGGATTTGATTTTGAGTGAAGTATAAATGTTTTAAAGGATGTTGACATAGATTGTGACAACTGGGCCCTGGTGACTGTACAACCACCACCACCTTAAAACAAATGTCGGGTCCTGGCCCACCAAGTACCACCATTTTCCCCATAGACACATGGTCCCCACCCTAGGGTCTACCCACATTATTGAACGGGTCATATTACAAATGAAAGTCCCCACAAGCCAACACATGTCCTTTCCAGTGTGCTTTGTCCTCACTCACACACACCCTGAGAAAACTTCCTAGAAGGTCACCCATCCTGATCACTACTCCAGTCCAAGCACGTTTGACTATGGAGTTCTAATCAGACAGGCTCCAGAAAAGAAAGGTGCAACTTGTTGACATGAGTCATATCATTTAGTCATTTAACCCTCTATCATTTGGGGGTGTTACAATCACAACCCCTTTAGAGCACAAAATCCTTGTTGTGGACCCTACATCTCTACCAAGGTAGTGCATCGCACTTAAGGCTGAGTCCCTCCTCTGATACCAAATGTCACGACCCAACCCGTACCAGGGCTCGAACCACAACTTCCCCAAGCCCGCCTCCATAGGCCAGGGGATGACGACTAGTGCTAAAGGCATAACAAACTCGGGGAGGCCTTTTCCTAAGAACCTGTACACACACACACAACTAACTCAATGCAAAAGTGTAGAGAAAGAGAAGAAAGAAATGTTCCACACTATTATAAAAAGGGAACCAAACAAAGAACTCATCGACCTCTAACAGTACAAGTACAAGAAAAGTAAATCTAAAAAGGGTAAGAAGAAAAAATACACACCCAAATAGAAAAGTGCCACAACCCAACAACAGGTGAAAAAGTAAAAAAACTGGAAGAGCCTCACTCTTGAATCCCAAGCTACGACCACAGAACGTGGTTCAAGCACCCCGTATCCCGAAGCTTTTTTGATGTCACGATCAACATGTTCCTCATCTACAATGGAACGCCAAATGCGAGAAAAGCCCAAGTAGGGGTGAGTATAAAAATACTCAGTAGGATTCCCCGAAGGCTCGAGGGAGTAGCAATAGAGGTACCGAAGAGGAGAGCATTAAGAGAGAACAAAGTACAACAAGAGTGGACAAAAAGAGTAAAAATCCACCCAATAATAGATATGATCACTCAAAGAAACCCAAATGAGAGAGTAAGGGGATATTAATCTCACAGATCACACTAGGTATATTCCCATACATATACCCATGGCAACCAGATATACTCGTAACTCATACCAGTAGTCTAGAGACAACTTACACAACTACATACCCACTCTAAGGATCTAGTTCAAAGATTTCCACCAAGTACTCATTCTGGGAAAACACACCCCACGAGTCTGTTAGCTCCAATGACATCCGTTTGAGAAGTACTTTCGTCAGGAAACATAAATAAAGGTAGTTACACTCATTACGGGAGACACACTCTTTAGTGGGAAGATCATGATAGATAGAAGCACTCATTATAGGAGACACACTTATGAGTGGGAAATATCATGATACACAGATGAGGATCACTACCAGGGCCATGGCGGATACCACAGCTCATCTGGATTCACCAGCTAGGCGATTAACCAGCTAGGTAGAGGATCAACTCCTTGTAGAGTTGGTCACATCGATGCCTGACTCTACATAGGGTCAGGAATGGATAGAGGATCTCTCTCTCGGTCTCTCAGAGGGATGCTGACTCTATCACAGAAAGTCCTGCTGAAGGAATCATACTCTTGTAGAAGGAAATGATGCCTGACCTTCAGGGGAACGAGAAGAAGGGGCACTAACCCAAACAAAATTTTTCCAAGATACAGTGTCAAGAAGATCAAGCCATGCAATGAAAATTACACGACGTGTAGAAAGGTTACACGTCGTGTCCTTGGACCCCGGGTACTACCCATGTACAACGGCCCGTGTCACAAGGTTGGTCATGTAAAACCCAAGTACATAGCATGTAGAATGGATCACCAGTCGTGTCAATGTTTCTAGGGTCTGCCCTGTGTATGCTGGCCATGTGCCTGTACACGGTCTCAACCCATGTACTCTAACCCGTGTAATCGGTACACAGGGTGACCCATGAAACTAGCCTGGTCTTGCCATGTGATGGAGCAATGACTCCAAGGATAGGAAAACCATCTCAGAGGAAAATGAACCCACACTCATTAGGTGAGAATTCCCGTCTCTACCGAAGTAGAGAAGTAAGGAATATTCATGCCTTGAGTCATCAAGGGAGTAGCCATCCTAACTCTCACTAAAAGAAACACACTAGTTCTGCTCCTTAGTTTATCGGTGATACCTCAGCTGCCATGAAATTCCCCATTGAAGTAACCCAAAGGACCTCCATGTCATAAGGGTTCTAACACGACAGACTGTGCGTCAATCAGACGCCCAATCTGTAAGTTAGATGCATTTTAGTACCAAGGGCCCAGATGGATTCATGTTTGATCCAACCCGCCCATACTTTAAATGACATTGGTTAACCAAACCGGTCACACCGTTGTGATCTATATGAAAAAATACACGAGATGGACTACCCATTTGTCCAAAATGGATAGCCGGTGAAAAGGTTGCATTTCACCGCAACGCACACAAACTAGGCCTCGTGGGGCCCACACTTCGACCTCATCGTAAAATATCCAAAATTAGTCTTGAAACATCCTTCTTAATTTCAGGGATGCAACATCATAGACGGTTTGTCATTCCGACACTGTATGAGGGAGATATGTCTGATACAAGATCCCATAATAATAATAACATTATTATTATTGGGTGTTTCGTGGACTCGGGCCACAAACCAGAATTTAATGTCCAAAATTATTACTGAATCAATCGTATTAATGACAGGATCATATTGCCACTGATGGAAAGTCAATTGGACGTCGCACACAAGAGTTATGGTAGGTGAAAGATTTGATAATAATATTAAATCTATTAATTCATGAGCATTTCGAGTACCCAGTCCAAAAACCCAAAATATTCATCCAATATTGGACTCAGAATGTCCGTCTCGAAGTCAGGGTTGCACTGTCACTGGCAGCTTGTCAAACTGAGGTCACACGGAGGAGTTGCAGACAAAAATGTGTTTTATCAGAAAAATTAATAATAACAATATTTTATCATTATTATTAATCAATTATTTATTTATTTTTCATAACACCAAAATCAATCATGATTTGGAGTCTTTTTACGTGGTGGAATCAAACACAAATTCCCTCCTTTTTTCATTTATTACTCATTTAATTTTATTTCTCTTCTTCTTTTTTTCTCCCTCATATATCCTTTCTTCTCCAGATTTCACGCTGCTATCCTAACAACCAACCTTTCTTCCGCACCCAATGCGTTATCCAGAACCGCCGCCACGGCCTTTGGACTGCCACGCTAATGCATCTCCGGTCCACTCGCCTGAATGGCCGATTGCTTTGCGGCCTTTCCGCATGTACCGGTCTTGCTTCCTCGGACCACCGCGCACACAGTCGAATCGCCTCCTCCATGCCATCCCGGCCACCACCAACGCTGCCTCGCCATCAAAACCCAACCACCTCCAAACTACTCAGGAAACACTATCCAGGCATCGTACCTCGGTCTCACCAAACCGCGATCTGTTTCCAAACTCCCGTCAAACCGTATGGCATCACGATTGTTCTTTAAACTGTATTGGAATAACGATACGATGTGTTAAGAATATTTTTCACATTGATTCATTGTTGGGTATTTATCAAACCACTGACCATAATAAACAATGGTGATGAATGGAGGGAGAAGGAAAAATAAAGCATTATTAGAAAATTCGACAATTAACCTTGTCTATTGTTTCGATTAGCCCTGATTCATTGCAGTTAGAATGATAAATGAAGAACGATGAAAATTAATTTATAAAAAGATTAAAAGAATTTTATTTAAATTTATGGGATCATGCAAGAAGGTGAAGATTAAATATTCAATTATCAACATGGTCAAAGTTTAATCAAAGGTATAAAGACACCAAAGATGAGTCCTACCTAAATTTTGAATCTTTTTCTGATGAAGAATGTGCTTACGACCGGAGGGGGAAGATCCGTTCCATTCATTTTCATTTGATCCGCCTTGAGCCAAGGGTCCTTTAGTCGTTCTTCATCAGGGATGAGTTCTTCTAGAGAAGATTTATGTTTTCACTAGAGAATTGCAGGTATTATGAGGCCAAACATTTAAAGCCTCATATTTATCACCTCTTATTAGGTTAAAAGTGTTTTTTAATCAAATAATTAAATAATTAAATAAATAATCATTTAATCATTTAATTATTTAATCATTTTCCCACGATAGAACATAAGATGAACACCTGACGCCAACAAAAGTTATACCCTGCCTAGGGTAAAACCTACATTCTGAACTCATCGGCGGTCTCATATTTTTCATTAGAGTCCCTGTTCTAGAGATATTCAGGTTTGAGCTATTAAATGAATAAACTAATTATTTAATTTATCCATTTAATACATCGCCAATAAGCGAGGGGTCCGAACATCCCGCGCTGACTTATTTTATGTCACGTCTAGGGGAAAAACTGCATTCTGGACCCAACTGTGGTCTCATATTTCCAATCCGATGAACCGTTTAAGAGATATCCTATTTTATTTAGTTAACCGCGCGTGCGTAATATAAAACCAATTAACATTTTTATATAATTAATTCTGGGAACACCGAGCCTCAGAATTGCACGCCATCTTAGCACCCAACTTTAGAAATATTCTTAGAAATATTTCAATGACTTATTAGGCCAAAACATGGTCTCTAAATTATTTCCTTCTTCAATATTTTCATCCTTTAAATGCAAACCAGGGAAACCACTCTGGATTCCAAGCCCACACTTAGCTCTCCGGCTCTTAGGGAAGCCTGTTTGTTTCTATGCTGCCAGAGAATGTTGAACAAAGGGTTGCTCCACCCTCATAAGGCTTTCTTGAGTTGATGACGTGTAGAGACCCGAAGCCTGATGTACATGAACATTACATTACTTTTGCGGAATAATTAGTACATAACAAAAACACACACACAAGGATCGTAATAGTTTAGTGTCTTTGGAAACTCGGAATATAATCTTCTAATCGTGGTGAAAGATCTTCAACATCTCCCATAAAGATATTCTTTTTTTTCTAAACCGAAATCCTTTGTTTATGTCCTGGGGAAAAGAAAACATAAAATGGTGAGCTCAAATGCTCAGTAAGGGTAAACAAAAGAAATATGAATCACGTCATATTCATAAGAACATATCTTATGGAAATCTTAACCTGCAAAAGAGATCATAATTTCATAACATGGGATAAATCATAGTAGTGAAATGTAATCCCAATAATCATAACATAAAACATTAAACTTTGTGGAATACACACATAATCATAGAGAATCATATCTTATTAGTCAAGACTCATTTCCAAGACTATCTTAGTGGACAAAGTCCATTTCTGAACTGAGTCACCCTCGTGTCAGTCCTGTTTCACTGAACCGGTATAACCTACCATTCCAGCCATGTCTATCTCATGAGATATAAAATCTTTACCCAATGCATTGGAGGGAGATATAGGTCCCACCCATCTCATAATGATACCATTCTTATTAGTGCCACAAAATCATAAACCATACATCATAGCATAACCCATGTAATAAAAATGGGAATCTTAAACATCATGACATCATAAAACAATTCATATAAGATAAAGGAATTCATAAAAATAATTCCATCACAACATAATCAAATCAATGTAATAATAGGTATAGAAACATAGCCCTTTATTATCTTAGATAGAAAATAATTTTGATAAAACCCTTGAACTCCATTCTTGAGGAAAACATCATTTCTACTTCAAATTTTTTTCCCTTCTTAACTTGTCATACAATTTTAAACTAAAAGAAGTTGATTAAAAATAAACTTGAAAACTTATAAAGGAAGATTCTTGTAAATAATGTTTTAAACATCCATTCATGCCGTATAAGGTAAAAAAACATTCTTCTCGTACTTTTGTCGGAAAATTCAAGAAGTACCTCGTATGAAAAACGACAAAAGATTCCTTTAATATATTTTACTAAAAACCTACCGAAGGGTAAAATTGGATTTAAAAAATTGTTGGTGGATGGAAATAATATTACATATTGAGGAAACATGGATGTGGATGATAAAATACACCCCAGTAAATACTAAAGCATAAACAATCTCGGATAAAAATGTGATTGTGATATTTCCCTTACCTTAAGTCCGATTTGCTTCGTAAGTGTCCGAACCTCCTGTATAATGATTTAAATAATGTCATTAACTTATTACAGAATCATATTTATTGTTATGATATCATATATGGTTCACTTATGACTTTATATTACCCGTTCTTTTGTAAATTCCATGTTAAAGAAGCGTTTTGGGTAAAATCGTTTCATTTATCGTAGGTGATTGGACTTGTTGTTCTTGACATTATTATTACTTATATAATGATTTAATTACTTCCAGAATATAAAACATGATTTATATATCATATATATTCAGTATATATATATATAATAGATAGATAAATGAAATGAAACACACCGTTCATGGAGACGGTAGTCCGTACGTACGCATGAACGATGTTTTCCTTTCCTTATTGTCTTGAATGGATGTAAGTAGATGACATACATATATACATAAATACAGTAGCTTTATAATGTCATATATTTCATTATTATTTATTATATATACTTTATAATCATTCTTAAATTGTTAACATGGAGAATGAATCTCATCGCGTCGTGGAGACGGTAGTCCGTACGTACGCACGAGCGATGATATCGTTCTCATGATCGTGAACTTGTTTTGAAGTGTATGTATACTATTGAAGTATCAATATCACTTTATAATAATCATATATAGTTACTCATTACACCATTATACCCATCCAATTAAGGTGGTGGCGGAAAATAGATTACACCACGGCGTGGAGACGATATTCCGTACGTACGCACGCGCGGTGATTTCCTTTTTCCGTAGGATGTATAAAAGGTTAATTAGAGTTGTTTCATATTTATAATAACATATCAGTATATAAGAAATACTAATTCTATTACTTTATCATGAAACAACTAAAGAAAAAGAAGTTGAAGAAGAATGAAATTGAAAAAGATCGGTAATGGATATTACCTCTTTTTGACACGCCTTTTTTTAACCTCCACTTATAGAACTAAGGATGGTCTTTGAAGAAGACCAGGACCTCTATGATGATACTAGGGAAGTGGAGAAGATATTTTTTCAGGGGTTGGCCGAGCATGAATGCTCAAATTGGTGTGAGAAGGAGAGGGAGGAGGTGCCCTTTTATAAGGGAGGAGAGGGGCACCTTTGGAATAACTAAAAATATTATTTTATTATAAAGTCAAATTCGTTTTTTAATAGCTCCAAATTGATATATTTCGAAGATAAGGTGGGTAGGGGTCTAAATCCTCTCATCCAATAGAATTTAGGCAAGTCTAGGTATCAATTTTAACCTTATCATTTAGATTTAACTTTAAGTTAGATAATTTATCTTTTACCGTGTCTTCTCGTTTTCTTATACTATAAGGTTAATAAACATACTATATCAAGACAAACGAACCCCAAGTTATTTATTATTAATATATATAACCTTATATAAGTCATTTTTCAGAACCTTAGATTTTTAGGAATAAAATAACAATTAATAATATAATATTTGTTTTAAAAACTATTTTATGTCAATTTTGACACTATTTAATAATTGATTTTTGTGAAAATCATAACAGAATGATTAGTTCGATCCAAGTTAATTAAATCAATACTAACATGTTATATTAACCTATAAAATTATTTTAATTCATAAAAAGTCTAAAATTACATTTATTTGGGTATTTATAACATCAATTATGTCAATATTTTATTAATAAGATAATTACTGCATCACCGTTGTGTCACAAATAAATTAAATTATTTAACTTCTAAAAATTACAAATAAAATATCATTATGTAGGAAATATTTTTATCTTTATAATTTATATTTATAGTCGAATTTATCTTATGTATAACCCTATATTAAAAATTATTTACTTATTAAACATTGATTTTAACTATTTTAACCCTTCTTTAAATAAATTAATAATAAATGTCCTAATCTAATCCAAGTTGGCTAAAATGGTCATATTTTATTCCTAAGGTTGTTTTTGGTCTAATTACACTTTTCCAATAGAATTAGGACATGTGTTAGGGTAATAATAATATCAATTTTACCCTTAATTACCCTATTTACTTTTAACCGTGGTAAATAAAAGTAAAAAGTTACTATTCACCAAAAATTATTTTCATCTCATTGAACCACATTTTAGTCCTTGATATTAACCGTGTCTCTCAGATTTTTGAAATTCCACTCACAGAAGCGGTAAAATTAAGTTTTATGAAAAATTCAGTTTTTTAACTACCACTTAGTGGTTTCACTATTCATCAAAAATTGAAAGTTTTCAGAAAAATACCAAAAATTAGGCCTAATCTATATTTGATATTATGATTTCAAAAATGATGTTTATTTTACCAAATTCAAAACATATCAGTTACGTTAACTAATTAAAAAATTAATTCCCGTCATCAAAACAAATTGCGTGTTTTTAAGAGATAATTACTATCAAAAGATTGACACTTGTTTATGTGTGGTTTAAATGTGAAATTACATCCAATGACCAACATTGTATTAAATTGTAAAAATATATTCTAAATATACTTTAAAACAACTCAAATTAATAATTTATCACTATTAATTATTTCTATTAAAAAAGTTGTTTTTAATTAAAATTTAGTAATTTTCACTATTCATTGGAATATGAAAGTTATCCGAGAAGTACCAAAATTTCACCCTATGCTAATTTTAATATTCCAAATCCAAAAATGAAGTCCATTTTGAAAAATAAAATTTACAAAATTTCAAAAAGTGTTTATTACTATTCATAATGGATAGTTTTAATAAAATTTTAATAGCATATCGTTGTTTAGTGAAACTCGGTATTGCGTACTACACATGCTATCGAGGAAGGTTGCGATTGCGTGTAATGCAAGGCAAGTCAAGGATGAGTGTTGTGCAAGCTCCTTTTGGTGTAGCGTACAACACGCATATCAGCTTTTTTTCGAAAAATATCTCAATCAAATTCCATGGTTACCGGTACCATAAAATTATTTAAGACCAAAACAGACCAATACATAAATATTCCAATACTCAACATTATTTTGGAATCCCATTACATAAACACTTAATCATTCCACCACATCGTTGTCATATTCAACATCGCCAATGGTGATCGCATGTGACTTCCCATTGTCCTTTACCTTAAGTGGTTGCTCACGTCGATCATCACTAACCCTTGGATTAGGGCATTTATTAGCATAATGCCCCATTTCCTTGAACTTGAAGCATTGAAGTGTTTTTGGTGCGTTCTCTGCAGTCTTTTCATTATTCACATCCTTAGAAACCCTTTTTCCATTACTTCGACACTCAGCTACTCGATGACCTTCTTTCCCACACTTAAAACATTTTCTAGTCCCTTTAAGACAATCACCACCATGCTTCTTTCCACACTTTGAGCATAAGGAAACATTCATCTTCTTTTCACCTTTATTCTGAGATTTCTCCTTGAACTCCATCTTTCGTTTCTTGTCAAAACTATGAGATGGATAAGTAAAACCAAATTCCATTTCTACCTTGATAGCACAACACACAATTTCTTCATAGCTACTGAATTCTCTTACAGCTAATTCCCTTCGAAGATTTGGTTTTAAGACACTGAAGAATCGAGCAACTTTACTTTCAGGTTGGATGATAAATCCAGATGCATACCTTGCATGACTTGTAAAATTCGGTTCATATATACCAACAGATTCATCATCCTTTTGCTTTAGTTCAAGAAACTCCTTCTCCATCTTTGTTTGAAGAATACGAGGGAAATACTTATTGAAAAATAAGTTCTTGAACTCGTTCCATTCCATGGACTCAATTTAATCTCTTGGCCTAGTATTCTTGATAAGATTCCACCATTGATCAGCTTCACCTTCCAAACGATATACTACTACGATGACTTTATCATGTTCAGAACATTGAAGAACTGAAAATATCTTTTCAGTAGTACTCATCCATTGTTCAGCAACAAGTGGATCAGAAGACCCATTGAAAGAAGGTGGACGTTGCCTCATGAAGGACTCAATAGAATATTTTTCCCTTCTCTGCTCATTTGGAAGTCCAGAATGATTCATAGCTTGTGTAAGTATAGCGATAATATTTTTCACTCCATATCCCATAACATTCGTTTGTTTAGGAGGACAATCATTGCATTGTCCATTGCATTGTTCAATACGGTTCCTTCGGGTTCCATCCATCGTCTAAAACCCAAAAAGAATAGTGTGAGAGGCAAAATTCATGCTAGGGGAAACAACATAATAAAGGGGGAGTACCTTCAATATCTAACATCTTAGGTTTAATTCTATGATCGTTAGAATAATTCTAGTACTATAACCTATACGTATATTTAACCTTAGGGACATCACTAGACATACCCTAGAAATATCTCTAGGGATCTCACTAAAGTTCTCGCATCCTAGTTTCTAAAGGTTGATTAAACCTTTCCTCTGATACCAACTGTAGAGACCCGAAGCCTAACGTACATGAAAATTACATTACTTTTGCGGAATAATTAGTAAATAACAAAAACACACACACAAGGATCGTAATAGTTTAGTGTCTTTGGAAACTCGGAATATAATCTTCTAATCGTGGCGAAAGATCTTCAACATCTCCCATAAAGATCTTCTTTTTTTTTCTAAACCTAAATCCTTTCTTTATGTCCTGGGGAAAAGAAAACATAAAAGGGTGAGCTCAAATGCTTAGTAAGGGTAAACAAAATAAATATCAATCACGTCATATTCATAAGAACATATCTTTTGGAAATCTTAACCTGCAAAAGAGATCATAATTTCATAACATGGGATAAATCATAGTAGTGAAATGTAATCCCAATAATCATAACTTAAAACATGAAACATTGTGGCATACACACATAATCATAGAGAATCATATCTTATTAGTCAAGACTCATTTCCATGACTATCTTAGTGGACAATGTCCATTTCTGAACCGAGTCACCCTTGTTTCAACCCTCTTTCACTGAACCGGTATAACCTACCGTTCCAGCCATGTCTATCTCATGAGATATAAAATCTTTACCCAATGCATTGGAGGGATATATAGGTTCCACCCATTTCATAATGATACCATTATTATGTGTGCCACAAAATCATAAACCATACATCATAGCATAACCCATGTAATAAAAATGGGAATCTTAAACATCATGACATCATAAAACAATTCATATAAGATAAAGAAATTCATAAAAATAATTCCATCAAAACATAATCAAATCAATGTAATAATAGGGATAGAAACATAACCCTTTATTATCTTAGATAGAAAATAATTTTGATAAAACCCTTGAACTCCATTCTTGAGGAAAACATCCTTTCTACTTCAAATTTTTTTTCCCTTCTTAACTTGTCATATAATTTTAAACTAAAAGAATTTGATTAAAAATAAAATTGAAAACTTGTAAAGGAAGCTTCTTGGAAATAATGTTTTAAACATCCATTCATGCCGTATAAGGTAAAAAACATTCTTCTCGTACTTTTGTCGGAAAAGTTAAAAAGTACCTCGTATGAAAAACGACAAAAGATTCCTTTAATATCTTTTACTAAAAACTTACCGAAGGGTAAAATTGGATTTAAACAATTGTAGGTGGATGGAAATAATATTACATATTGAGCAAACATGGATGTGGATGATAAAATACACCCCAGTAAATACTAAAACATAAACAATCTCGGATAGAAATGAGATTGTGATATTTCCCTTACCTTAAGTCCGATTTGTTTCGTAAGTGTCCGAACCTGATGTATAATGATTTAAATAATGTCATTAACTTATTACAGAATCATATTAATTATTATTATATCATATATGGTTCACCTATGACTTTATATTATCTGTTCTTTTGTAAATTCCATGTTAAAGAAGCGTTTTGGGTAAAATCGTTTCATTTATCGTAGGTGTTTGGACTTGTTGTTCTTGACATTATTATTACTTATATCATGATTTACTTACTTCCAAAATATAAAAAATGATTTATATATCATATATATTCAGTATATATATATATATATATAATAGATAGATAAATTAAATGAAACACACCGTTCATGGAGACGGTAGTCCGTACGTACGCATGAACGCTGTTTTCCTTTCCTTATTGTCTTGAATGGAAGTAAGTAGATGAAATACATATATACATAAATCCAGTAGCTTTATAATGTCATATAATTCATTATTATTTCTTATATATACTTTATAACCATTCTTAAATGGTTAACATGGAGAATGAATCTCATCGCATCGTGGAGACGGTAGTCCGTACGTACGCACGAGCGATGATATCATTCTCATGATTGTAAACTTGTGTTGAAGTGTATGTATAATATTTAAGTAGCAATATCAATTTATAATAATCATATATAGTTACTCATTACACCATTATACCCATCCAATTAATGTGGTGGCGGAAAATAGATTACACCACGGCGTGGAGACGGTATTCTGTATGTACGCACGCGCAGTGATTTCCTTTTTCCGTAGGATGGATAGAAGGTTAATTAGAGTTGTTTCATATTTATAATAACATATCCGCATATAATAAATACTAATGTTATTACTTTATCATGAAACAACTAAAGAAGAAGAAGTTGAAGAAGAAAGAAATTGAAAAAGATCGGTAATGGATATTACCTCTTTTTGACGCGCCTTTTCTTAACCTCCACTTATAGAACTAAGTATGGTCTTTGAAGAAGACCGGGACCTCTAGGATGATACTAGGGAAGTGGAGAAGAGATTTTGGCAGGGGTTGGCCGAGCTTGAATGCTCAAATTGGTGTTAGGAGGAGAGGGAGGAGGTGCCCTTTTATAAGGGAGGAGAGGGTCACCTTTGGAATAACTAAAAATATTATTTTATTATAAAGTTAAATTCGGTTTTTAATAGCTCCAAATTGATATATTTAGAATATAATGTGGGTAGGGGTCGAAATACTCTCATCCAATAGAATTTAGACATGTTTAGGTATCAATTTTAACCTTATCATTTAGATTTAACTTTAAGTTAGATAATTTAACTTTTACCGTGTCTTCTTGTTTTTGTTATACTATAAGGTTAATAAACTTACTATATAAAGCCAAAAAAAACCCCAAGTTGTTTATTATTAATATATATAACCTTATCTATGTCTTTTGGCCGAACCTTAGATTTTTAAGAATAAAATAACAATTAATAATATAATATTTGTTTTAAAAACTATTTTATGTCAATTTTGACACTATTTAGTAATTGATTTTTTTTAAAATCATAACAGAATGATTAGTTGAAAAAAAGTTAATTAAATCAATAATAACATGTCATATAAACCTAGAAAATTAGTTTAATTCATAAAAAGTCTCAAATTACATTTATTTGGGTATTTATAACATCAATTATGTCAATATTTCATTAATAAGATAATTACTGCATCATCGTTGTGTCACAAATAAATTAAATTATTTAATGTCTAAAAATTACAAATAAAATATCATTATGTAGGAAATCTTATTAGATTTCTAATGAATATTTATAGTCTAATTTATCTTATGTATAACCCTATATTAAAAATTATTTACTTATTAAACTTTGATTTTAACTATTTTAACCCTTCTTTACATAAATTAATAATAAATGTCCTAATCTAATCCAAGTGGGCTTAAATAGTCATATTTTATTCATAAGGTTGTTTTTGGTCTAATTAAACTTGTCCAATAGAATTAGGACATGTGTTAGGGTAATAATAATATCATTTCTACCCTTAATTACCCTATTTCCTTTTAACCGTGGTAAATAAAAGTAAAAAGTTACTATTCACCAAAAATTATTTTCTTCTCATTGAACCACATTTTAGTCCTTGATATTAACCGTGTCTCTCGGATTTTTGAAATTCCACTCACAGAAGCGGTAAAATTAAGTTTTATGAAAAATTCAGTTTTTTAACTACCACTTAGTGGTTTCACTATTCATCAAAAATTGAAAGTTTTCAGAAAAATACCAAAAATTAGGCCTAAGATATATTTGATATTATGATTTCAAAAATGATGTTTATTTTACCAAATTCAAAACATATCAGTTACATTAACTAATTAAAAAATTAATTCCCTTCGTCAAAACAAATGGCGTGTTTTTAAGAGATAATAACTATCAAAAGATTGAAACTTGTTTATGTGTGGTTTAAATATGAAATTACATCCAATGAACAACATTGTATTAAATTGTAAAAATATATTCTAAATATACTTTATAACCACTCAAATTAATAATTTACCACTATTAATTATTTCTATTAAAAAATATGTTTTTAATTAAAATTTAGTAATTTTCACTGTTCATCAGAATATGAAAGTTATCCGAGAAGTACCAAAATTTCACACTAAGCTAATTTTAATATTACGAATCCAAAAATGAAGTCCATTTTGAAAAATAAAATTTACAAATTTCAAAAAGTGTTTATTACTATTCATAACAGCAAGTTTTAATAATATTTTAATAGCATATCGTTGTTTAGTAAAACTCGGTATTGCGTACTACACACGCTATCGAGGAAGGTCGCGATTGCGTGTAATGCAAGGCAAGTCAAGGATGCGTGTTGTGCAAGCTCCTTTTGGTGTAGCGTACAACATAAGAAATTAATGAAATTAAGAATATTTTTCATAAAATATCAGGGTGTTACATGACGTGTGTAGGAACACACCTGTACCTCCTCAGTTGCGACATGTGTAAGGCGTCGTATACCCACTCCAACTATTTGGATATGGCAAGGGGATATGAAAACTTTCCATCTCCTTACACAGTTTCAAACGACCTGATAGAACTTGGGGGAAAGTTTGCCTCCCCGACCGAACCTCTCCATCACATGTCACAACTGGAATCACGTTTTGTCACTAAGACAGATTATCGTTATTCCCTCCTTCAGAATATCCATATAGAGAAACACCTAAGGAAATCTTGTCACACAGGATTTCACAGTCGATGAATCAGATCTGAGACTCTCTTACACACTCGAGAGGCGAAGGAGTCAACACTGTCGACTGATGAAAAGTTGTACGATCCTGTTCTACCAGGGTCTGGTACAAGGAAGTTATCTTCTCTAAAACTTCCCTCACCAAGTGAGTCTGGGACTTATCGCACTTCTCGCTAAGGGAATATGTTACACCACTATTGCTTGAGTGCACAAGTCCGAGATATTCTTCTACGATGCCTCTGTTGCACTTCCTGGGCATCAAATAATCATGTGCATGTGACTAATCTTGAGAAGATCTCTTTCATTGAGATCTCTTCGTCTAGCATCTTCTAGTTCTAGTAGACATCTCAACTCTATTGCGCTCATTGTAACAACCAGCTGTATGGCGTGACAAGACGCTTTCTACCACTAGTGCATACTCTCGATCCTCGACATAGGTGGGGATGCACAAGGCCACTATGATAACATAGATCTCTCTACAGAGTCCCCGCTCGAACGTCTGTTCTCAGAAACTGCCATTATAGACCAATAGACAACCGACTACAGCCAATCCTCTACTGTCCGAGGGCATGACTTACTGCGGAACCTCAGCCGTCTACGATGCTGGAACTCGTGAAGTGTGCGAAATCTATGCACGTCATCATCCCGCTCTACTGGGGTAGTCCTCTTCTCAACAGGTAGGGGTACTACTACCTGGCCACCTAGAAAAAAGGGATCACATGATGCGTCCGGAACTGATCTCTCGTCGCTCACGGAATCGTCACCACAAATCGTAGCTAGTATCCTGGATTTCTGTCTTCGCGGAGACATCTTGAATTTTATCAAGGAGTTCTGTAGTCAAATGAGCATAACTATATATATCAACAACAATGGGGAGATGACTCAAGAAGGACAATCAAAGACTCATTCCTATATGATACATGTACCATTGTTCTCTCCAATTGGTGTCTTAGGGTGCTGATTCGACAAGTAGGTAATCAGGGTCCTGGTGAATGGATACGTCAGCTGCCCACACTATCACTGGACTCTCTATCCTGAGAGCCTCTCTCGAGACACATCGATACTATTGCCCTAAACCCAACTAAGACCATTTTAGGGAAACATCCGAACAACGTCCCAAGGGTCGAACCACCTCTGATACCACTCTATCAACTGGTCCACGGTGACAGTACAACCACCCCGCCTTTACACAAACGTCAGGTCCTAACCCACCAAGTACCACCAGTTTCCCCACAGACATGTGGCCCCCACCCTAGGGTCCACCCACATGCTTGAACGGGTCATCTGACTAATGCAAGTCCCCACAGTCCAACACATGTCCTTTCTAGTGTGTTTTTTCTTCACTCACACACACCTTGGGAAAACATCCCAGAAGGTCGCCCATCCTGATCACTACTCCTGGCCAAGCACGCTTAACTGTGGAGTTCTAATCAGAAAAGCTCCGGAAAAGAAAGGTGCACCTTATTGACATGAGTCATATCATTTAGTCATTTAACCCCTTATCATTTGTGGGTGTTACATAGATGAAAAATAATTTTAGGAAATATTTTGACATATTCTTTGAAAAACATGGGAAAACATTATTTTTTTGTAATAGTTTAAAATTAACAAATTTAAAAATATTGAAAAATGTATTTTTCCATAAAAAAATAATGAAAACATTTAGATATAACTTATTAAGGAATAAAATTGATTATTATGGGAAAATTGTTCCATGCCATATAGATTAAATGAATTTTTTTTACACTTCTGTAAAAAATATAAATTGTGTTATACAATTTATATTTAAAAATATAATGTTTTATAATTTTTATAAAATCTAAAAATGGATTATAAATTATATTTATAAAAAATTTATGTATATATAACAAATTCTATAATATAATTTTAAGAATATAGACAAGTAATAGTAAGATAGTAAACCCAAATAGAAGAAATAATGTCTTCTTTTATTAAAAATAATTTCTTGATCATTTAAATTAATAAATCAAGGAAATGAAAAGAAAAAATTAAAACCCAATAAAAAATAGAGAAGAATAAAATGAATATGTTTTAAATTAAAATAATCATATATTTTCCCTTAATGGAAATCAAACATCGACAATCCTAAAAATATATGTGATTGAGACCTAAACACTTACGTTCTGTCCTGAATTTCATCATACAATCTCTTAACCTCCCATATAATAAATTATCACTTATTATAAATATATACCAAAAATATATTCATACTTGTATTAAAATATATATTTCCTTTAATATTTATAATTATCCATCGGTAGAAATACTTCGTTAACATCATCATTTGGAGTGCTAACTATTCTATTTCACATGGATGTTTTAGTTCTATGATTCTGGTCCCCACACCTTGGTCATAGTTTCATATACTATATAATTTTAATCCTTTAATAAATTTTATTTTTAATCCTTATATATAATTTTATATCAATCCACATACGGTGGTGATAAAAAATTAATTACATGAATTCTTCGAGGTAGTAGTTTTCACATACACAAGAGTGATATTTTAACCATTCATTGGATGGAAAAATGGAAAAGAAAATAATAATTCACCTTTAAAGAATCATAATTATAACATTTATAACATATATACCCACATTAAATTTATCCTCATGACCATCCATGTAAATATTCAATAAAAAATGACTCACATCAATTTGGGGAGGTGGTATTCAACATTAATGCCTGAGTAACACCATAATTTTTGATGGATGAGAGGGTAAAAAGTCTAAAAATAGTTTACATTTACAGAATCATTATTATTCATAAAAATAATATATTATAATTCAATATATATTTATTTATAAATCCAAGAGAGGTAGTGATGAAAAATAAAATACATCACTTCATGGAGAGGATAGTCCAAATTTACACGTGAGTGATGTTTTTATTTTCAATTATGTAAGAAAAAGGAAACTTGGTTTTAAATTAACATAAAAAATTTAGGAGTAGTAAACATACAAATTTTATCATGTTTATTTGGTTATATAATATATGGATTTTGTTAAGTAAGAAAGAATAATGAAATTGATTGGTAAATTTCTTTACCACTTCTTTGGTTATCTTCCTTTATCATACACCTTCATCCATATTGATATGGTATTTTTATTATATTAGGACCTCTAATACATGGGTAATAGTGTTTTAATGTGATTTAAATTGATATATGTTGAGATATGATGCTCAAATGTTGTATAAAAGTAAGTAGAAAAGGTTCCCTTTTATAAGGGAGATGAGTGGTAAACTTGTAAATACTTGAAACATTATTATATAATATATTATTTAATCTAGTAAACATGTCCCAAAACACTAAATATTAAAATATAATGTGATTTTCTTTGGAAATATACTCAACCAATGGTATTTATTCAAGTTTTCTATGCTCACTTAAAACTTTATCCATTTATTTTAACACTTTAAACCCATTTTAACCTTGACTATGGTGACAACATTTTACCAAGGTAACTATTCATTATGTCTAATAATAAAATAATCCTTATAACCAAATATTAAGTAGATAATTCCAAATATTGTATTTATATTTAAATATTAAATTCCTATAATTGGTATAATTTAATTCTAATATAAGCACAAAACATTCATATAACCATTTTTTAGAATAAAAGTATTTTTGTGTGTAAAAAATGAATTTATACTTATTTAAGAAAATTAATTTTTAGTAGTGGTTCTTCCCTTGAATTTATTATATTATTATTAAATTAATGAAGGTCAATTTACATTATAACTATGAAGAAACCAAAAGGAATTATCGAAAAACCTTATTAATGTTAGATATTCAAAAATTGTTTTTTATTCGAATAAAATATATATTAGGTTTAAAAAAGTCAAGTGTCGGATTCCAACATTGACATAAAAAATTTAAATGATTTATTTTACACATTAAAAATATATTTGGTCAATACAATTGTTTCACATATTTTTAATCAATTAATTTATTCTAATGATTTCATAAATGTTATGGTATTTGTAAAGATAACATTTTTCAATATTCACAAAGCACCAATATTTTATAGAAAATCCCAAAAAATACCCCTATGTTGAATTTGATATTCCAAAATCAAAAAGTTTGTCAAATTCTTTTTTTTTAATTTTTAAAAGTTTCATTCAGAATAAAACATATACATAAAAATTTCTTTTTTATAAAAAATTTCCTTTTAAACTTTTTGTGTTTCTTACCATATATGATTTCCTTATAATCATTTGTAATCATGAAATTATTTTGTAGGTACTAATAAATATATTTGTATTAGAAAAACCTCTATATATGAATTTAATAATTCATTAAATCTTATTCATACCCGCAAATCCAATGACTAGGTTATAATGATCATATTTAAATTGTATTTTTTCTATTGTACCAATTATTTTTTAATATCAGTGTTGTGTGACTCATAATATATCAAAAATGTAAAAATCAATAAAGAGAAAATATATTAAAATCTAGGGTTGTTATAGTTTGTTTCATTAATTATGTTTTTTTTCCAATAACAGGTGTAAATTAAGGGCTTGGGTGTGTGGATATAGATCAAGTATTTTTTTGGTACTTATATTTAATGAACTGGTTAACCTAATTATATTTTTTAAATAAAAAATTATAATTTTTTAAAAATATATTTTAGTTTTTTTAAATATAGGATTCTTATATATTTTTATAGATATTATATATCCCCTTTCAAGGAGCTAATAATGGTTCAGAAATTGGATAAATATTCATAAATGCAATGAAGTTTATGATAAAAATTAACGATGAAGAAGAACATATTCAATTGATGGTTATTATTCATAAAAGTAGGAAATTATTTTTTTTAATTACAAATTCTTTGTTAAATGTGGTAATTTAATTTATTACTATGATTCTTTATAATGGGTTTATCATATTTTATGTGGATTGCAATGGTCACATATTTTGATTATTGGATTCTTTCACTAATTTATTTTCATCGATGATTAATTAAAAATTCTATTTAATTGAAAATTATCTCGTAGTGTAAATAGAAAAATAATGTTACTCATGTTTGATTGTGATTGTAGATTCATAAGATTTATTGGGTTCTCAAAAATATATTGGTTGTGTATTTCTTTATCTTTCTCTGAAATCTACGATTTTTCTTTATAAATGATCATTTATTGCATTCTCCATGAGTGAAAAATCGAAGGTGATGATGACTAATCATGATGTAATGTATCAGATTTTCAATGTATTATTTTTTATGTATTATATGGAATTAGGTTGAGACCATACCTTTGGACGACATGCGATTTCGAGGCCCGGAGTTCCTAGAATAAATGTTTGAAATAAATTAAAATTATAAACAGCGGGCATAAGATGTTTTCTAATTAAAGTGGAATAACATTTAAACTAATGCCCGGAGCTGAAATCTAAGGGTACCGTTGCATTCGGAGCACTGACTTTACCTTAGGTGAGTCATAACATCGATTAGCGCGAGTCAGATGCGAGATTTAGTTTTTGGGCATTTAATGGAAATAAAATAAAATAATAGGGTATTTTATTTTAAAATGTTTCCTTTTTTTTCACTGTGACCTAAATTCCTCCGGTTTCAATACCTACTTATGGAAAGTTCGAAGGGTTAGCTACATAAACCTGCAAAATTGTGGATTTTACATTAGGGCTTTGGAGGAGAACCCGTTGGCGAAGGATGGCGACACGAGTAATCGACGCCTCTCATATTCGAAGAACCCCGTCAACGAACACGATGCAGTAATTGTTTTTCTACCGAATCAAGGTAGGGGTTATTATTTCAATTCTTCTTCTCCAATATTTTGTTTAACGAAGAATTCGGATCAACCCACGAATAGTTTGATTCACATATTTGTATATTTTTTGGAAGCATTTTTATTGGGTTGATCTCAGGAAATTAATCCTTGTTAGATTATTGTTTTGGTTCTGCTCCATTGGATCCTACTAACGGGATATGATCAATGTCATGACGAATGACGGAGGAGGTTCGTTCCTCAGTTTTCTTTTGGATTTCTTTCCCCTTTCTTTTTCTCATGCGTTTTTTTCATTCTTTGTGGGGAGATGAAAAATTGATCGTTGCACATCTGTTTTGGGATAAGACGATTCCAAATTGGTGATTTGACATCATGGTGACCTAGAGGAGGTGTGGCGACGATGGCGACATATGAATCGACACGGTTCAGGGATAATTGTTCTTCAACCATTCTTTGCGCAGATGATCAAAACACGTTTTCAGGGCCGATCGGAGGCCCGAAAATAATGGAGTCGACTTCATAAGGATCGTTTGACCTCAAACCTTTAGTTTTATTATGATCGGACCACCGGATCGAATAACGATGGAGAAACCGGGGCATGACGGTGACATGAATCATTTCTGGAAATTCCCAATGAACACGGAGTGTATCCTAATGAACAAGACACGTGGTACCAGTGGTGATGTCTAGGGTTTCGAGTGTCAGATAGGTATCACACGACATGTGACCCCAGTCACATGGCGCGTTGGACATTCCCTAAAGCTCGGCATGTATTATGGGATATACACGGACACATGATGGACTACACACCTTCATAACACAGCTTGTTGACCCTACGAGGCATAACAGAGGCGACTACATGGTACTCGGCATGTGTCTCGGGGATACACAGACACAAGGTGGAGTACATGGCCGTGTACTCCACCACACGGCCTAGCGAGGCCAGTAACACATGTCAACCCGTGTTCCAGTTACATGGGTTGGCGTACATGGGTTAAGGCTGTGTACGGGCACATGGCCAGCGTACATAGAGTAAACCCTAGATACTTTGACAGGGCATGTCATCCTTTCTACATGCCTTGTAGTTTCATTTTACATGAAAAACCTTACGACATGGATATTGTACACGAGCAGTACCCAGGGTCAGAGGACACGATGTGTTACCCTTATACACACCGTGTAATTTTAATTACATGGATTTATCTTCTTGTCCACCATATCTTAGACATGTTTCATTTCGGTTAGTTCCCCTTTTTCTCATTCCATTGAATGTTAGGTATTTTTTCCTTATATAGAAATATGATCCCTTTAGCAGGAATTTCCAAGATAGATTCAGGTATCCCTCCGAGAGGCCCAGAGTGAGATCCTCGATCCATTCTTGACTCCAGGTAGAGTCAGGTATCGACATGAATATTCTCACAGGGCACTGATCCTCTACCTAGTAGGTGAATCCAGATGAGTCTCAATATCCTCCATGGCCCTGGTAATGATCCGCATCTATGTATCAATATCTTTACCCACTCAGGAGTGTGTTCTCTTGGAATGAGTGTATATGTCTCTCAAAACTTTTCCCGATGGACAGTAATACTCATATAGACATCATCAGAGCTATCAGAATCATGGAGTGTGTTCTCCTAGATGAGTGATTTTTGGTATCTTTGAACTGTATCCTTAGCGGGGGTATGCGGTTGTGCGACTTGTCTCTAGCATGGGGGTCTGGGTTTTGAGTATATTTGGATTGTGTTCTCTTATTATATGTTTAGTAGACATATATTGCATAGAGTTGACTATACCTTCTCATTGTGTATTGATTTTTGATTTTTGGGGTCCTCTACTGTGTATTGTTATACTCACGTTGCACAAGATTTTCCCACACGTATCGTGTCTTGTGTAGATGAGCTGCCTTTTGACAGAGTCCCGGGCGGGCCAGGACATGACCGAGGTTTCTGAGTTCCCTACCAGAAAAGGTGTTCCTATGGCTATGAGCAGTAGCCCCAGTACCTCTTAGTGTATACAGGCTGGACTTTTTAGTTTTCAGACTCTTTTTTTGTGGGCTTGTATTCTGGCCCAATTTACATTCATCACTTTACTTTCCATCGTACTCTGTTGGTTTGGTTTAGTTGTATGCCTACATTTTGTTCCCTAGTGGTATTTAAATTTAAACATTTTGGGCTTGGAGAAATGTGCACGTGTATAGGTACTTAGGAAATGCCTCCCATGTTAGTGATATGCCTACTCGGTGCTAGTCACCTACCCCTAGTCTGTTGGAGGCGGGCTTGGGGAGTCGCGGTGCGGGCCCCAATGGGACAGGTAATGATAGAGTGGTATCAAAGGTGGTCGTTTATACCTTAGGACCAAGAGTCTGTGAGATTTGGTTGGGGAAACAGTGTTAAGTGTTTCGAGATTGGCTTCCAGGCCCGAGACTCTAGTGTTGGTGCAGGCGGCCGACGTATCCATACAACATGACTCTGATAACATGATTTTTGACTCAGTACATAAAAACACTAGTTGCATGGAAGTAAAATAATTGTACATGCATTATATATGAATGAGTTTTGTTTTCCAGGTCCTTTGTGTCAGCTATCCAGATATACTCATTGACCATGGAACATCTTGATCCTTACAGGATGCCTCCATGACGCATACCCGCTAGGATTCTGTAGCATGATCACGAGGATGAACCCTGCAATTAGGAGGCTTCAAAACAAGGACCGGTTCCCCAAGAGTTTCCTCCAGGTGGTGCATCAGTTATACCACCACCAGTGGAGCAGCCCATGGTACTTGCAGTACCGACCGACGAGGGGTGCAGGCAGAGCACGCTCCATGAGTTCCAGATAAAGAGACCCCTCAGGTTCCAAGGCGAGCCCGACCCTCAGGCGGCTGAGGAATTGCTTGAGGTGGTGACCAGAGTGTTCCGTCTAGTGAGGACACCAAAAAACTGGATCGTGATAATAGTAGTGTGCCTTCTTTAGGGTTTGGCGGGATGCTGGTGGAGTCTGACCACACCAACTCATGACGATAAGACTCTTACGTGGATGGAGTTTGAGTATCTCTTTAGAGAGGAGTTCTCTAAGGTTTTGCTAAGAGAAATGTGAATCCAGGAGCTTCTTCAGCTCCAGAAGGGTAGTTTGATAGTAAATGACTATTCAATGACGTTCACACACCTCGCCCAGTACTCGATGGATATGGTCATGCATCAGTTCATCAGAGATCAGACCTTTGAGCAAGGTCTACGATAGGACATCCAAGCTAGTGTTGTGCCTATTTTCATTCTAACTTTTGCTGGAGTGCTCGAATGGGCATTGGTGATCAGGAGCTTCTTGAAAGAGCAGAGACAACTGACGACAGTCAGCTGGTTGTATGCAGTTACAAAGACTTCGACAGTAGGGATTCGACATCAGGCACAAGGATCAGAATGTGGGAGATGTCACAGAAGGGCCCATGATAGGGGTTTGGCAGTCTAGGGCTCTCAGGCTTGATCTATTCAGCCTAGGGAGAGGCAATGCTACTCATGCGACGGTAGAGGACATCTCTCTAGAGATTGTTTTACCCGTCGATCTGTTGATAGGGAGACGGTGGATGTACCACCAAGGCAGAGGTAGAGAGTGGATCAGAAAGACCTGTCAGGTGGAAGACAAGGAAAAGGGTTTGGGAGTGCTGCAGGTGGTGGTAGACGTTTCTATTTACTTCCACCACCACCACTCGGAGGTCTGCATCAGGCTCAAGGAGCTGGGGACAGGGGCGGGGACAACTGCATGCAGTTGATGCATATGACCTAGGGACTCCAGGGATGATCCAAGGTAAGATCTGTGTCTTATCTACCTTAGCTACCATACTTATAGACATAGGTGATATTCATTCCTTCCTCGCCACATGACTTGTGAGGAACCTTGAGATTTTGGTAGAGCTGTTGACTCGATCTTTACGCTTGGAGACACCTACGTTAGGAGACTCAACGATCAAACACCTTTGAAGATAGTGTGATCATACCCTTGGAGGTGAGATTTGTGGTTGGAACCTCTTGGTGGTAGCGTCGAGGCCTTACGGAGTCATTCTCAGTATGGATTGGTTATCCTCGGCCCATGCCTAGATTGATTGTTTTAGGCAAAGATTATGGTGTTTCCTTAACAATGGGATGAGGTTTTCCTTTGTCGGTTAAAGGGAGACCAAGGTAGCATAGAATGTGATCATGCACGAGAGGGTGTAGCCAATCAATCATGAGTTGTCTAGCCTTGTCTTCGGAGCAGTAGATGTTATGAGCTTCAAGTTCCCAGCAGTAGTTGCAGAGTAGGAGGATGTATTACCTAAAGATGTTCCTGGACTACCTCTCCACTGGGAAATTGACTTTTGAATCAACTTACACCCTGGGAAAACACCAATTTTCTCATTAGCATATCAGATGGCTCCCGTAGAGCTTCGCAAGATGAGGTTGTAGTTGGAGGATTTGCAAAGCAAGGGTTTCGTGAGACCTAGTGTTTCACCCTGGGCAGCCCCATTATTGTTTGCGAAGAAGGCATATGAGAGTTTGAGGTTGTGCATGCATTACCAGTGCATGAATCAGGTAATGATAAAGAATAAGTATCCTTTACCTAGTATTGATGACATATTTGATCAGCTAAGAGGGGTACAATGGTTCTTGATGGTTGACCTTCGATCAGGTTATCAACTGTTACGAGTATGAGTTGAGGATATACCGAGGACAACACTCAGATGTCGCTACCGTCACTATGAGTACTTGGTGATGCCTTTCGGTGTGACAAAATGCCCCCACAGTGGTCATGAGAGTGATGAACCAGATCTTCCATCCATACTTATACCTATTTGTAGTGGTCTTCATCGATGACATCCTTGTCTACTCGACGGTAGAGGAATAGCACACGAGACACCTGCGGATGGTTCCAAATGTACTCTGGGAGAACCATCCTTATGGGAAGATCTCAAAGTGCCAGTTATGGATTTAGGAGGTTCACTTTCTGAGACACGTCATCTCAGTAGATAGAGTAGATGTGGACCCAGCCAAGGTGGAGATAGTGTAAGCAAGGAAGCCACCTCAGAGCGTGACGGAGGTGCGAAGCTTCCTTGGGTTGGTAGGATATTATCAGATATTCATTTATAATTTCTCTCGATTATCAGCACTGATGAAGGCCTTGAAAAGGATGGGTGAACCATTCATGTAGATGAAGAGGTTCCAGAAGGATTTTGAGGAGTTGAGATAGAGTTTGATGGGTGCCCCGATTTTGAGATTGCCGGAGGAGGGTGTCGAGTACGTAGTTTTCTGCGACGGATCAAGGACCGGGCTTGGCTGTGTCCTGATGTAGAGGTATGAAGTGATTGCTTATAGTTCATGCCAGCTTATCCCACATGAGAAGAACTGTGCAACCCATGATCTCGAGTTGGCAGTGTTTGTCTTTTCATTGTATATCTGGAGACACTACCTTATAGGAGAACGGTTCATTATCTACTATAAGCACAACATCCACATTTAAACCTTCTCAAAGATGGATCCGAATCTGAGATAGAGGCATTGGATAAAGTTCTTCTAGGACTACGATTTTGAGATCATCTATACTCCTTGGATGGGGAACAAGGTGGTAGATGCTCTTAGTAGAAGGTCAAGCTCGAAGCTATTGAGTGAGGCGACATAGCAGTTAGCCACATTGCAGTTATCCTTCATGGACAAGGAGGAGGCATAATACCTACAGTCGATGGTTTTCACCCATCCACTCTTATAGCGAGTTAGGGAGGCATGAATTGGGGATGTCAACTATAAGGATTTACGTGCTCAGATATCCACAGGACAGTCTTCTGATGGATATTCGCAAGGTGGGGAGCACATACTTCTTCTCAAAGGATTCACTATTGTACCAGTGGCATCACAGGAAGAGGTCCTGAGGGAGTTTCATACATCCCCATTCCAATACATCCTAGAGTGATGATGATATACCAGGATCTCCGATGACAATTCTGGTGGTCAAGCCTGAAGAAGGCAGCTGTAGAGTTTATTTCTCAATGCTTGAAATGCCAACAAGTGAAGGCTGGGCCCTAGGTTCTAGCGGTATTAGCTCACCCATGGATGATCTAGAGTGGAAGTGGGATGTAATATTGATGGACTTCAGGACAGGATTACTATAGACATCCAAGGGTCATGATTCCATCTGGGTGATCATTGACTGGCTCACCAAGTCAGGCTACTTTCTAGCTAGTAGGGAGCAGAGTTCCATAGATATATTAGGATGCCTATACATGAAATAGATAGTTTGGCTTCATGTCGTCCCTTCAATTATAGTCTCAAATCAAGACACCCATTTCACATACCAGTTGTGGAAGGGATTTCAGGAGGCTTTTGGTACTCAATTAAGCTTGAGCACGATGTTCCATCCCCAGATTGATGGTCAAACAGAGAGGACCATTCAGGTTCTAGAGGATATGTTGTGGGATTGTATCTTGGACTTTGGTCATAGTTGGGAGGAACACTTACCACTGGTGGAGTTTGCGTATAATAATATATACCCCTCCTCTATTTGTATAGAACCTTTTGATGCTTTATATGGTAGACCCTGCTGGTCACTGATTTGATGGACCGACCCTGAAGAGTCAGCACTAATGTGTCTAGAGTTGGTGCGAGCTACCACTGAGAAGGTGCAGATCATTCAGGAGAATATGAAGACTACATAGAGCCGGTAGAAGTCTAATGCTTATTGGCGACAGAGACCACTAGAGTTTAAGGTAGTGGACCATGTCTTCCTTAGGGTCTCACCTCGACGAGGGTTATAGAGATTTGGCCGAGGGGGAAAGCTATCTCTAAGGTTCATCAGATCTTTTCAGATACTATATAGAGTTGGAGAGGTGGAATACCACCTAGCTATACTTCCACAATTGAACTGAGTACATGATGTATTCCCTATGTCACAGATGAGGAGGTACGTGCATGACCCATCATACATCATCAACTGGGGTGAGCTGGACATCGAGGATGGAGTGACCTTTGCTGAGTACCCGGTGGAGATCGAGGATCGGCAGGAGAAGATCCTTTGTTGGCGATCGATTCCTTTGGTGCACATTTGGTGGCATTATGAGAATATTCAAAATAGAACATGGGAGTGGGAGACAGAGATTCGTGCTTAGTACCCACATTGTTTTGAGTAGCCTTTATTTTGGATTTTCGGGGATGCAAATACCTACTTGGGTGAGAATGTAATATATCTAATTTTCTGTGTATTATTAGTTTTTTTGTATTATATGGAATTATTTTGAGACCATAACTTTTGACGGTGTGTTATTTGGAAGCCCCAAGTGACTGGAATAAATGTTTGAAATAAATAAAAATTTTAAATAGTGTGTGTGTTTTCTTATAAAAGTGGAATAACTTTTAAACGAGTGCCCGGAGCAGAAATCTGAGGGCACGGTTGCGTTCAGAGTTGCAAATTTATCATAGGCGATTCCTAACATCGATCAGCGTGAGTCAGCTTCAAGAGTTAGTGTTTCATGTTTAATGGGAATAAAATTAAATAATAATTTATTTTATTTTAAAATGTTTCCTTTTTGTGCAGCGTCCTAATTTTCTCCTCTTTAAATTCCTTCTTATGGAAAGTTCACAGGGTTAGCCGAATAACCCTACAAATTTGAGGATTTTCCATTAGAGCTTTGGAGGAGAACCCTTTGGCGAACGATGAAGATGCGAGCGATCGACGCCTCTCGGATTCGAAGAACCCTGCCGATGAACCCAACGCGGTGATCATTTTTCCACCGAATTGAGGTAGGGGATGCTATTTCAATTCCTATTCCCCATTCTTGAATTTAATGATGAATGTAGATCAAGCTATGAATAGGTTCATCCAGAGATACATACATTTTTGTGAAAGGGTTTTCATTGGGTTGATCTTGGGAAATTAATCCGTGTTAGATTATTGTTTTGGTTCTTCCCAATTTGATCCTACTAACGGGAGCAGATCAACACCATGATGAATGATGGTAGAGGTTCATTACTCGATTTGATTTTGGATTTCTTTTGCCTTTATTTTTCTCATGCGTTCTTTGAGTTCTTTATCTGTCAATGAACAACAGATTTTTGCGCGTCTGTTTTGTGATGCAACGATCCCAAATTGAAGATCTTACATCATGGCGACTTAGAGGAGGAGTGACAGCGATGGAAGCAGCTGAATAGACATGGTTCAGGGATAATATTTCTTCGAATATTCTTCGTGCGGATGATCAAAACACATTTTTGGGGCCGATCAGAGGCCCGGAACTAATGGAATTGTCTTCATAATGATCGGGAAACCTCAAATCCTCAAATCCATTGTGATTGGATGGATGGATCAAAGACTGGAGGAGAAACCAGGGCACGATGGCAACATGCATTGTTTCTGGAAATTCACAAAGAACACGACGTGTATCCCGAAAAACACGCCCAATGGTACCAGTGGTGGTGGCTAGGGTTTCAGGTGTTAGACAGGTATCACGTGGTGTGTGAACCCAGTCACACAGCGTGTTGGACCTTCCCTGATTCTCAGCTTGTATTCTGGGAAGTAAATGTTCACATGATGGACTACACGGCTTCAGAACATGGCGTTTAGACCCTACGCAGCATGGAAGAGATGACTATGTGGGACTTGACATGTATCCAGGGGATACACGGACATGAGGTTGAGTGAACGACCATGTACTCCACCACACGGCCTAGCGAGGATAGTAACGTAACTCACCCCATGTGCTGTTTACACGGGTTGGTGTACATGGGTTAAGGCCATGTACGAGCACCTGACCAGCGTACATGAAGAAGGCCTGAGATACTTTGACATAGTGTGTGATAATTTCTACACACCATGTCATTTTATTTTACATGACAAACCATGCGACACCGGCCGTTTTACATTGGCAGTACCAGGGGTCAGAGAACACGGCATGTGACCCCTCTACGTGCTGTGTACTATTCAGTACATGGCTTGATTTTATTGTCCACCATCTCATGGAAATTTTTCGTCTGGGTGAGTGCCACCATTTCTTGTTCCCCTGAATGTCTGGTATCATTTCCTTCTATAAGAGTACGATCCCTTCCTCAAGAATTTCCGAGATAGAGTCAGGTATCCCTCTGAGAGGCCCAAAGAAAGATCCTCTATCCATTCTTGACACTAGGTAGAGTCAAGTATTGATGTGACTATTCTTATAGGGCACTTATCCTCCACCAAGAAAGTGAATCCGGATGAGTCACAGTATCTACCAAGGCCCTGGATGTGATCTTCATCTATGTATCAAGATCTTTCCTCACTCAGGAGTGTGTTCTCCCGGAATGAGTGTATCTATCTCTAGTGAATTTTCCAGATGGACCTTATTTCTCGGACTGATGTCATCAGAGCTATCAGACTCATGGAGTGAGTTCTCCCAGAAGAGTGCATTGTTGAATCGTTGAATTGAATCCCTAGCGGGGGTATGTGGTTGTGCGACTTGTCTCTATACTGTGGGTCTGGGTTTTGAGTATATCTGGATTATGTTCCCCTATTATATGTTCAGTAGACCTATATTGTGTAGAGGTGACTGTACCTTTCCTTTTGGTATTTATTTTTGGTTTTTGGGTTACTCTATTGAGTATTGTTATACTCACCACTGCACGGGCATTGCCCGCACGTATCGTGTCTTGTGTAGATGAGAAACCTTTTGACGGAGTCTAGGGTGGACCAGGACCAGACCTAAATTTCTGAGTTCCCTACTGGACGTGGTGTTTCTATGACTACAATAAGCAATACCAGAAGCTCTTAGGGTTTATAGGATGGAATTTGTAGTTTTCAGACTTGTGTTTTTAGTGGTCTTGTATTCTGGCCCAGTTTACATTCGACACTTTATGTTCCATTATAATCTATTGGTTGGGATTAGTTGTATGCATGCATTTTGTTCCCTAGTGTTTTTTACATTTCAGCATTATGGTGTTAGAGATGTGTACGTGTGTACAGGTACTTAGGCAATGCCTTCCATGTTAGTGATATGACTACTCGGTGCTAGTCACCTGCCCCTGACCTGTTTGAGGGGGGCTTTGGGTGTCATGGTGAGGGCCCCACTGGGATAGGTCCTGACACGTGAGAAGATGAAAACTGGAAGGTAAAAATTCTAGATTGAGCATTGTAGTATCACATTTATGCCATAAATGTTCATAGGGATGGGAAGTGCAGTTCGAGACACCATTTTGAGGAATACAACATGAGAGTAAATCGAGGAGTTATAAATTGTTATTTGGGTGTGTATTTGACATTTTAGAGTGAAGAATATATTGACTGGGGAAGCAAGGAGGAACCCAACATTTTCGAGGGCTCTACAAACCATGGTAGGAATGACAATGTGTGATAAGGGTATCAAATCAAGCAAAGATGATGAAGAAATTAGAAGCAACAGTAAATATTGAGAAAAACCCCGTATAAAAAATATCGATCATAGGGAGACAAATAATGTATATTTATTAATGTAGTGATAGAGTTTCCATGATTATAAATATCATATATCATGTGGTGTGGAGATACACACCACGATGTCAATGTATGAATACATTTAAACAACTTTTTTGTATGTAAGATGAATCCATGTAGGGATAGAGATAGATGACATGACTTGGGTAGTGTTATATTCCTATGATAAAATCTTTGGTCTATATGTCATGTGCCTATATAGAGACATCTAGTATGTCTAGGACTACATGACTTTGGTAATTTGTGATATACACCATGTATTCTGAATTGAATCACACACTATTTACTAGTTTGGACACATTGTTAATAATGATATTAGATGATCTTATGTATTTGCGATATACTATGAGAACACCCAGATTTTCCCACATTAAACATACAATAATATATACAAGATGTTGTTTAAACCATACCCAAAATTTCAATAGCAATACACAATGAGACTTCTTCTTGAGGGTTACACATCTTGTTCTCTAAAAGTACATACTATTTACATTTCGATTTGTGGTGTAATTTCATTATGATTTTTTTCTAATCAAGAATGAAATTTGGGGATATGTTTAAACTATCATTAATGCTTTCATATTTATAACATGATTACACATCCCTATTTTTTAATTAAAGGTAAGATGTTATTTGATTTAGGTAGTTTAGTTTTATTATCTCTATAGATCTTACAATGAGGATTGAAAATTACAAATTAAGTGTTTATGGGGTCAGGAAATACCTTGGTGATGTGGTTATGATAGTTTGTGGATCCACTATATAACTAATAAATTTAGGAATCCCACAATGTCAGTCAAAAGTAAAGGGTTCTCAATATCTGGAATGGGGTACTCCCTTGTGTGAGAAGATCTACTTGATGGGGAATGTTTCAACCATCAGGGTTGGTTACTACATTGACAAAAACTACCTATTGGAATGGTGAATATCCACCACTATAGTTTCTAAGAGGTGAAATAGATTGCACATAGCTGGGATGTAATAATAATAAGGGTTTGAGGTACCCTAATTGATAATTTTTTTTGGGTTTAGGAGTAGGTTCCCGGGAATATTTCTAAAACAGTGACACCTTAATTGGGAATTGTTAGGATATATTTACCCTATATAATTTCTCATGCAAATGTTAACGTTAGAAATGGTTATTTTATTAGATAATATGACCCTTATTATATATCGGTAACTCCTTCATTTATTTTTTAGTGTGACTTATAGTTGATTGATCGACTTCAAATGTGGGAATCTATTCAATGATATTAGGAAAACCTATTTATAATGATATACAAATCTTTATGGATCTATGCTATGATATCAGGGAAATTAAAATTTCCATAATACATAAAGATATAAAGAATATCTAGATTTTCTTCTTCTTTAGGGTTACACATATATTCTATAGTTTGATTTGAAATTATTCTTTTTTTTGTAATCATAAAGAGTTTGTTTATACTCACCAATATATCGGATTTATGCCCAAATATATTTTGATTGAGTAGATGATTCAGGGTTTAGATAAAATCTAAGTGGTCATATAGCTAGTGAATCTTGTTCAAATAGTATTCATGATAGTGTTCATTAGATATTTTTGGTTCATGATGGTTTTAGTGATGATTATAATTTGAGATTGATTCATGATCCCATGTATCAAGGATGCGATTTCCAATGTCTCATAACCATTGGGTTAATAGAACATTTATGATATAATGTTTTATAGTCTTTTTAGTTATGGCAATTTACTTATCATATGATGTTTGATGCATGCATTTTATAAAATTCACTTATTTATATATATATATAGTGAGGGTGTGTTTTTTTATTTTAATATTTGTAAATATATGTCTACTACATGTTGATCTTGGTTAATTACTATGATGTGTTTAATTAACTATTATAGCTATTCACCCAAAAAAGACATATTTATGGAAGTATTGGTGGGATGGGGAACTACTAGCTCAGGTGGGGGCATTAGTTGGTTGGTTTATGTAAATTTGGATGATCCTAATAGGATTAGGTTCTTGGAAAAATGGATTTCGAGTGGTTCGTCAGACGAATCAAGGAAATGCTGTAATACACTTGAATTTTAATGTAATTTATATTTTTATTAACTTTTTTATATATAAAATTATCTTTATCATGGATCTATAAAATTAAGATCCATGATAAGTATAATAGCCCTAAACCTAAAAATCTAGATTTGGTGCTTAAAAGAAAATCTTTACATTTTTGTCTTTGATACCAATAAATGTGACCCAATTCAAACTATCAAAAAAATTTCAACATTAAAAATGAAATATTAGATCACTTATATACCCAAGTAACTATTAGTTATAGAGTTTTAGGTTATTTGGAAGAAATATTACATAACAATACCAATGTATTTAAATGAGTATTTTTACCACATATACCTAGATTTTCATATTTTATATCAAGTCTTAAAAATCTCCCATAACATTCTTTACACAAGAAAACATGATAGAGAAAAATCATTTAAAACAATTATTCATGACCTTGGAAAAAATAAACATAATAATGGGGAGGTGAAATGATCCGTAAGTGTAAATATTAACATTAAAGATTAAATGTACATAGTTTTAATAAGATGTGTTTATGGGTACAATGATATAATCAAAGTACATGAGCATAACATAAGATAATTCATATGAATAAATACTTGGATTATTAAACATGTGATGTGGAATTAAACATTAATAATGGAAAGAGTCATATGAAACAATAATAATGATCCAAATGATGTCAATATTTATCAAAGTAAATATCAAATACCTATAGAAAACATAATGAAAATAAATTGTAATATTAAAAAGTTATCTTCATAAACTATGTTAGAAATAACTAGAGCCTTGTCAAATCCTAAGGATAAGACTCCCTGGTTGACTGAATCCATCTTCCAATGAATAAAAGAGACATTACCCAATTAATTGGAGTGATATATTGGGCCCACCCAACGTATAAGCTGTATCAGTCTCACCTATCATATAAGCTACAACAAGATCACCCGTCATATAAGCTATATCAAGATCAACCATCCTATAAGATCAACGTTTATCATAAATAATACCCAAGTATCGTAAATGAACGCTTCTCATTGAATCTTTCATTTTTTATCATCAATACTTTAATAATAACTTATGTTCCTTTATAACCTGATTTATCCATGGAAAAGAATTGTAATTAATAGAAATATCCTTCAAAAAACCATAATCCATATAGATAAAGAATAATAATGGTTTAATTACAATATTTTACCATTGAAGGATAAGTAAAATTAATTATTTAAATTTCTGTTTAATAGAACTACCATAAAAAATCATTAAAAAATTTCATGAGGAAAATACATATTCCACAATAAAAGAAACTATTTAAAGTAAAAAATGCGCAATTTTTTTAGAAATCCATTTCCTTAAAAATAAATTTGGAGATATATAAAGTATGATTCAAGAAAATAACAATCATGGTTGTGGTAAAAATATTTTTATAACATAAATGTCAGAAATACATTTTCCTTTCAAACATTTTTAAAAAGAGTGAGAATGAGACCCATATATAAAACTATAATGAATTTCATTTTGAATAATTTTAAAATTAGGGACAATATCTTGCAAAATAACTTAAAAAAATAATTTTTTATAATCGAAAATTCTCAAAAAGATATTGAAAAACATGGATATGGAATATAATGCCTCCATTTTAAAAATAATATACAAGATCAATATCAATTTAATTTTTTTTAATGTTTCATCAATTAGTGACATATAAAATATAAACTAAACATGTAATCCAAATTAATAACCAAATATTATGGAAATATATTTGGTACCAAAAATTAATAGTAAATTATTTCTTCACAAGGAACCTATAACCTAAACTATCTCAAAAATAAGAAAGATTGAAACATAAATCCTTTACCACATTGGTAATTTTCAAATAAAAAGTAATTTAAAGAAATTGTGTTATAAAGTTCTATAAATTCAATTAATTTTTTAAATTAATATTCCAAAATTCAACCATGTTTTTTTAAATAAACCATACATTGTAATCATAGTGCAGAACTTAAATCAGGTCTCTGAAAAGTAAAATTGAGTCAATGAAAACCCTTGAGAAGATCATAACATTGGAAGTGATAATAAATCCCTTAAGTATATTTGTGATAATATGTAAATTTACATAAAACAAGTGAAAATACATAAAAAAATCAATTGATAAATTCACATACAATCAAAGAATAACCAATTCAATGAATAAGAGTCATAACCTAATGAATGGAAATTGAGTTAAGAAACTGTATACTACTTGATAACTTTCAAGTGAAGTCCCCATGGATGAAATAAATTGAAATATAACATAAAATAACATTTTATATGAAATATTCATGGTATAACTTGTAAAAATGGTAACCATATATAATATATTAAATAAATTAGGGACATAACATTAAAACAATCCTCAATGAAGGTAAATTTAGATGAAATCCCCTACACCGAGTCTAGACATCCAATATATGTCATTTAATTCATGCACAATAAACTTATATAAATTATTTAAATGTTTAATTAACATTGATATATTTCTTAAATTCCTATTACAACATTTTATTCATTTATTTCAATGACATATTTAATTACTTAATCAGTTAAGTCCATGTCGTGTGTTTTGAGGATGTTCAATTCATAGTTGGAAAATGTGTTTGTTATATTGACCATGGTCAAAGTGGTAATTGTCCCCTCATCTCTAAAATAATAATAATGGAATAATATTATATTTTATATAATAATTTTAATTTTAAAAACATTTATAAAAATTGTTATGAAAAATAAATTATGTTACAATCATGAAGACGATAGGCTATACAAACACATGGGAATCATTTCAAATTTTCAATGAACAAGATAGAAATAAGATAAGTATGAATTTATCATAATTTGTTTTGATTATATCGTTAATATAATATTATTCCCTTTAATATACTGATAAATAGTATCAATGTGATGTGGTAATGAAAAAAATCACAACACTTCGTGGAGGGGGTAATCCACATGTTTGTATGAATTATGTAATCATTTTTCAATGGATTGGGAAGTTTGAAATTAGATTATATATTATATTTATTCCATGATATATATGTCATTAATATCATATATATATATATATACATTAAAAACTTCACTATAACATGACATGAGAGATGGTAATGGAAAATGAATTACCCCAGTTCGTGGGGTGCTAGTACGTTGTTAACACAAATGGTGATTTTGTTTCACATTTTATATAAGAGGATGTAAATATAGGTTATATTACATTAAAATTAAAAAAAAATTCATCTGTGAGATACTGTTATTAAATTTTCATCATGTTTGAAGAATATTTGATGTAGGTAAAATAAGAAACTAAAAAAACATTTGATCAAATTAATATAAATTAATTTTAAATGAAAATGGAAAATTGGATCTTGATGAATGGAGAGGATAAGAGAGTGAGTTCCCTTTTATAAGTGAGTGGAGGAGATTTTATAGACTTTATTAAAGTGTTAAATTAATATAAATTAATTTTAAATGAAAATGGAAAATTTTAAATTATTTTAATATAAGATGAGGATTTATTTGAGTAAATTCATTAAATAAAATTTGGACAAGTTTAAGTGTTTTATCACAATTATCTATTTTTAACTCATCTTTGACTCTTTTGACAATTACAGTGAAATTAATGTATTTTATATTTAGGTTCCATGAAGGTTACTATAAAAGGAAAATTGACCCATAAATGTAACATGGTTGATATTTTTACCCATATATCATTAAATTAGAGGATGAAAATATTAATATAAATTCAAATCATTTAATAAAATATTGTTTATTATAAATATCATTTATGTGGTCTCTAGTAATAAATGATATATTATACAAAAAATTGTGTCTAAATCAGAAAAATGTTTACAAAATGGAATTAATTAGAATATAATAAGTATGTGATCCTAATGTAATCTTCCAATAAATTATTTTACTTATTTATATATCATTTAAAACCATTTCTATCAGTTAAACCCCTTGGTTCACTAATTTTAACATTATCCAGGATAATGAATTTTTCAATATTAAAGCATTATAATTTTATATATAAGGTGAAAATTGATATGTAAATGACCAATTGATGAAATTTTAGACCATTTATCATTATAATTTCCTGCTTTCATGATTGCTATTATTTTTGAATGATTTAATGATTTATATTTTAAAGAATACAATTTATGAAAAATTAAAAACTATTCACATAACTTGTCTTTGAAAACAACATGATATCAAATTAATTTCAATATAAAGGATATAAAAATATATAATATGTTATATGTATCATTAAAATTCATGGGACACTTTAATTCAACATTAAAATATAACATTTAAAGTTTTTAAAATCATTTACATGATTTTTCTACTTCTTGCACATGCACTACATCGTCTTTGAACAAGCATATATAAAAAATATTCCTTTTATTAAAATTGAAAATATAATACTATGATAAAAAGATAATAAATATTTAAAATAACTATATATAACAAAAAATAATTGATTATTATCCATGTAAAAAATATTATAGATATTAAAACCAAGATAGAGACATGCTTTACACTATATTTTACTTAAGTATTATAAAGCATAAAAATCAAAGATAAATGGAATAAGTCATTTTTTATAATTTATTATGATTATAGATAAAATTAAATCATCAAATTGAATTAATGAATCTATTCTAATAAATTTGGATCATTATCAGCTTAGTTTTAACCCTAATTAACCCATTTTACTTTTATCTAGGTAATAAAAATTTTCTATGATTACTATTAATATTGACAAAATATTAAGTGGAAATTATTAAAAAAGAGTAATTATGTTAATTAAATATATTGAATCTATTTTATCAAATTTAATTAACATAAAACGAGAAATTTAATTTCAAAATTATCCCACAAAAATATGATAAAAATGATTATTTGGAAAAATTTCTTTTTAAATATAAAAGGTATTTATACCATATTCAAGTATATAGTTCATTAAAATAAAATTTATTATATTATATTTAATGAAAAGAAACAAATTATATTTTAAAATCAATCTATAATTGAATATTACTTTCTAAATACTTTAATAGAAAATGCAGTTTTGAATAAAAATCATTTTTTCACTATTCATTGAAAAATATAACTTTTGAAAATATTATAAAAAATTCATCCAAACATAATATTGATATTTTCAAATAAAAAATGATATAAATTTTATCAACTGAAATTTCTTATTATTTCAAAAATTAATTAAAAAAAACTCACACAAAATTTAATAAAAGCCACTTTTGGGGATAACATATTTTTAAGACTAAAATGACTTTACTTTAAAACTAAGTGTCTATCTAAAATAAATAAATAAATAAATTTTTATTTATTAAAACTTATATATTTATATTTCATAAGATGGTTACTTCTTTTCATACCCTCAAACTTAATGTTTAGGTTACAACTGAAATATTAAAATATTAATATTTCATGCTTTAGTTAAGCTCAGTGTTTCGTATTATATATGATAACAGACATAGGGTTCTTATAAAATCTCAATATGTTAAATTCTACCATAATTTAAAAAATTACAACCTTTAAAATTTTAATTTATCCTAGAAATATATTATTTTGTATATAAAAATACCTATGTTGAAATCACTCTTCATAAATAATGTTAATAAATATTCTTTTTAAAAAGAGTCGTACAGAAATATGAAATTAATTTGGAAGAACACATAATAGGCTTAAAAATAGGTGAAAATTAGTGGGAAGTATAAATATAGAAATATAGGAAAAATTATTGTCGAAATAATGATGGAGAGTGATAGAGATCAATGATTAAAAGAAAGTGAATGATCATCTCAATGTTAATTACCGTAAAATTATAAATCAATGTGGTGTAAAAACAACCATCGTTTTTCCTAAAATGAAGGTAATTGGATAAATTTATTTTTTCAATATCCTTTTACTAGAGTTTAGGAATTTATTTAATATATATACTAACAACATAAAGAAATATACTTAGTTGAAAAGTATAATTTAATTCTTTAATCAATTTCAACAACAACCCCATATTTTTCTTTAAATGATGAGTATTCAAGATGAATATTTCATGTCTAAAGAACTAAAATAAAATTCTATTAGATTAAATAATCCACAAATGGATAACAACATATTCTTTCTATCTTTATATTTTAACCATAACTGAAATAGTTTGAACAAGTTATGATAATATCTGAAATGAAGAAAACTTCACATGAAGAAATAAAACATTTAACTTGAAAATTTATACAATAACACAAAATATTTAACTTAGAAAATTTAATTTTTAAATGGCCCTGTATCCCAATTAACCTCAATAACCTCAACATTAAATAATGTTTTAACCGAAAAGGATGTCTCTTACCTTCCAACTCACTTCTCCGAAAATCCAATACTATTCTTCTGAAATAATCTTTCATGTTAAATCACATGCTAAACCCGAGATTTATATATACCAAAACCCAATGAAAAATCTCCCAAAGAATAATTAAATCACCATTAAAAATTAAAATTTAATGTAGTAATGTATTTAGATTCAAAAAAATAATAGGAATCAAATATAGATACAAACATGAATGGTTATCCTTAGCTTGACCAAAAATGGTTATGAAACATCACATTGTCAATGAATCAATATTTAAATATCAAAATTATCTATATACAAATTTTGAATAGACTATAGTTAACTTAACATCAAATAATATACTTTTACAATGGGTTATTTAATACTTAATAATGTTTTCTTCCTAAAATCTTGTAAAAGATTCAAATCATCTCAAAATCCCATCACTTAAAACCTCAAAAGTTGGTGTCTATGTATTTAAACTTATGACCATCCTTAAACTTATAATCACATGATGACATCCATAAATATTAGGTTAACCACATATGAAACCATCCTATTCTATGAAGTTATCTAAACCTTTCTATGATACCTACTATAACATCTATAAACCATAAAATCTAGATCTTGTGCTTAAAATTTAAAATTTATATTTCTAGAATTGGTACCAATAAATATGATGTAAATTATACTATGAAAAAAATAAATCATCAAATTGAAATATTAGATCACTTATATTACCAAAGAAATTTTAGGTTTAATTTTTTAGAGAATTATGAAAAACTTTTACATAGCAATAACCATGTCTTTAAAAGAGTATTTTTCCTACTTATACACATATTTTCATATTCTATATTAATTCATTAGCTTATCAAAAAAATTCTTGTGAATAATTTCTAGATAAAAATCATTTAAAATGATTCTTTATAACTATTAGAAAAAGAAACATAATATAAATGATCTCAAATACTCAATAAAGGTAAACGTAAGCATTAAAAATTGAATATCATCTGTGAATATAAGTTGTGTATAAGGGATTGATGACATAATCAATGTACATGATTATGAAATGATATAATTCATACCTATTAATACATGTATCCTCAAACATTTCATATGATATAAAAATTTAACAAAGGAAATATCCATAATAATCCACAATCATGAGCAAAGTAATGTCAATATTAATCAATAGAAATATAAAATACCCATATAAATTATAGAGATACCATGTTGTTATCTTGTAAAATTATCTTAAAAAATGATGTCAAGAATCACTAGATCCATATTGACTCTATAGGGGAAATCTCCTTAGTTGTCTCTCTCTTTATTACCTTTGATGATAATGAACATTACCCAATGCATGAGGGAGTTATATTGGGAACACACATCATATAACCTTTATCAGGTTTACCCATCATATAAGAAATATCATGAAATCACATCATACAAGTTTTATCTAAGTCGCCCTTAATATAATATGTATCAGGAGTACCCATAATCATTAACAATTTTAAAGTACCACAGTTAAATATAACACATGGAATCTTACATTTTTATCATCATTCATTTACTATATTCTTTTGTTTATTTATAACTTGATTTACCCATGGAAAATAAACATATGTCTATAAAACATATCCTTGAGAAAATCATAATCCATATAGTGAAAGAATAAATATGGCATCATTACACCATATCCCCAATAGAGAAAAAGTAAAATAAAAGGTTATTATTATTTATGAATATAAATACCATAAAAATACTATTTTAAATATTCTTTTGGAAAATACCATTTCCAATTTTAATAATTAAAAATTAGAAATATGTTATGGAAATAATATTCTTTTAAAATAAACTTGTGAACATTTAATGTAATATTCAAACAAAAAATTATGATGACTTTGGGAATTTTATTTATATAATAGTTGTTAAAAATAAATATACTTTTTGAACATTTAGTAAAGAGATTCAAAATGTAAACCATGCAGAAAACAATATAGAATTGAATTTTGAAACCTTTAACAATAATTTAAAAGATCATTTAAAATAACTTTAGGAAATCATTTATCTATAGAAAATTACATTCTTGAAAATATTTTGAAAATATGGATTTGGAAGAGAAACATTACCCATATAAAATAATATTGAAGATCAGTATCACTTATAGGAAATACTCTTCTGGTTTATATAATCAATAATTGTGTAATTAGAAACTAAAAATTTAAACAACACTCATAAAAATTTAATAAGAAAAGAGATGTGGATCAATAAAATAATAGCATATGATTACTTCCAAAGGAACCTGGAACATAAGCAACCACAAAAAGAAAGGAGACTGAAATGTAAAACCTCTACTACTTTTTTAATTTTAAAATCAATAGTCCATGAAACAAATAACATGATATGACTATATAAATTCAATTAATTTCTAGATGTAATATTAAAAATTTAAATCATTTGTAATTAAACACACCATAAAAGGTATATCATAGTTCATGACATGAATCATGTATCAAGAAAATGAGATTGAGATAAAGAAAATCCTTGAAAAGATCATAACATTTGATTTGATAATTAATCCATAGTGTGAATATTTGAATATATGTAAACCCTAATTAAACAAGTTTAAATAATAAATTAAAAAATATTGATAAAAATTCACAAATAATGATAGAATAACTAAGTAAATAAAAACTGTTATAACCTAATGAATGGAAATTGTGTTATAGAACTCATTTCCACTTGGAAACTTTCATGAAAAATACATATTGGATGAAATAATTTAAATTTACAATTAAAAAAATTATTTAAGAATGATTAATTATATGAAATTTAAAATTGGAAATATATATATACCATATAGAATAAATTATGTGTATTATAATAAAATATGTCTCAATTAGGTGAAATTGAGATGAAATCCCTTACCTCGAGTCCAGAAATCACATATATGTCCTTTAAATCATACATAATTAACACATATCAATTAATTTATTGTATAAGAATTTCATATAGGTTTATAAATTCTCATTTAACCATTTGTTTCATTTTCTTTAATGACATATTTAATCAAATAATTAACTATGTCCATATCAGGGTTTTGTGTATTTTCAGCTCATAGTTACAGAAAAACTTTGGAATGATAAATCATGGTCATATATGTGATTATTACATCACCAACATAATAATAATCATTAGATAATGATAATTTTTATATATTAATTTTAATTTTAAAACCATTCTTGAAATATTTTCTTGAAAATTAAATATGTTACTATTTTGGATATGGAATGTTGTATGTACGAATGAGTAACGTTTCCATTTTTCAAAGAACATGAGGGAAATAAGTTAAGAATAATTTTATATTTGAATATTAATTATTATATTCAAATTATCATATTATTTCATTAAATATACTTATATATGGTATCTGTGTGATGTGATCATGAAAAAAACCACATCACATCGTGTTTGTGGTAATAGACACATACACATGAATGACGTTATCATTTTTAAATAAAAGGAAGGTTATGAAATTATTTGATATTTTATATTTAAAAAATTATAAATATGTCATTAATGTAATTTTTTAACATTAAATCCATAATTTTAACCATCCATGAGAGGCGGTGATGGAATATGAATTACATCAGTTTGTGATGCGGCAGTCTGCCTTACACAAGAATAATGGTGTCATTTCTCATTTTATGGAAGCAGAGAAAGATATAGGTTATTTAATTGACCGTAAAAATATAAGTGTATGAAACACATTTTTTTATTATTTAATCACATTTTATGAATATTAGAAGGAGGTAGAAGATAAAATAAATCTAAATCATTCTATTAAAATTTATAACTCTTTTACAGAAAACCTCATTTTTTTACACCTTAATCCTAATAAACATGAATGATGTGAAAATAAGTCCAATTAAACATGGGTAGGGATGTTATGAAGGGTTTGTTTTAGGTATTTTCCACACAAAATGTACATTTAATTGTAGAGAGGAGAGTAGAGAGGGTTCCCTTTTATAATATAGTGGAGGTGCATCGAGGGACCACATATGATATATTTAATGATATATAATTCATATGTATTCATAGAGTAATTTTATGAATTTTTTATCTTTTAATATGATATTTTTTCTTTTAAAACATCTTTAATGTCTTTTTTTCAAATAAGTGAAATATTATAAAATAATATGTGTCTAACAAGGAAACAACTACTCCAAAACGAAATTAATTTGAATATAATAATTATTTTAGGTTGATATATTTGGTTGATTAAATTTTTACCAATTTATATTTCATTTTAATCCTTATCTTTTTGTTTAACCCCTTGGTTAACAAATATTAACCTTAACTGCAGTAATGAATTTTTCAATATCAAAGATGTGTAATATTATTTATAAGAAGAAAATAGGATTATAAATGACTAAGGTATGACATTTTACTATTTATTATCCTAATTTTTAACTTGATCTATTTTTATGATTATTAAAAAATTTTAAAAAATATAATCAACAAAAAATATAATTAATGAACTTGTAAGAATGGTTCACATAATTTGACATTGATAAACAAACAATAGAAAATAAATTATAATATAAACCTTTAACACGATTAAAATATGTTATATGTGTCTTGAAAATATTTTCAACACTTTAAATCACCCAGAAAATATTAGTTTTATTGTTTTAAAAATCTTTCACTTGATTTATCCACTACTTGCTCAAGTACTGTGTTGAGGTTGAATAATCATTTCTGGTAATTATTTCATAAGTAAAAATTAAGAATAAATTAACATGATAAAAAAATTAATTCAAATTGAAAATAATCCATTATAACTGAATGTAATTATTTTACCCTTTTTCAGGAAAATTTATAGATATTAAAATTAAGAAAATGATATTTCTCAGCTTATCTTTTAAATAAGTATTACAAAGGTAAAAATCAATGATAAATGGAGAAACTGTTATATTTTATAAATTTGGATGATTATTGATGAAATATACTCATAACATTAGATTAAAATAGGTTTTTTATTTTTTAAGCCTTACCACATTAGTTTTAACCATAATTAACACATTTTAACTTTACCGTAGTAACAAAATTTTACTATTGTTACTAATGATGTAGTCCAAAAATTGAGTTGAAATTATTATATCATATTAATTATTATAATTAAAAATATTTAACTTATACTATCAAATGAAATGTAAATAAGTATAATAATTTAACTTAAAATTAGAAATATAAAATTTGAAAAAAGACGATTTTCCAGACAAATTATCTTTTAAGTATAGAAATATCTTTATACCAAATTCAAGTATAATATTGATTATAATAGCATTTATTCAATTATATTTAAAAAAAATTAATTAATTACATTTTAAAAATAATCCAAAATTTAATTGTACTATATATTTACCTGAAAAAAATATTGTTTTCAATAATAATCAGAATTTATAATATTCCTTATAAAATATTTTTTTTAATTTATCAAAAAATCATCCTAATATAATTTTCTATAATGAATTGAAAAGTTATATCCATTTTTTAAAAACTAAAATTTATAAGAAATTTTTATTTTATTTATAATATTGACTAAAAAAAAGAAAATTCTTTTTAAGTAAACATATTTTTTTAAGAATAAAAATACATTACTGAAAAAATAATTGCAAATTTACCAAAAATTAATCAGTATATTTTTATTAAGTATGATCATTATATATATATATATATACATTTATTAAAGTATTGAATATTATTCATACCAGCCAAAAAAATTTATAGGTTATAACTATAACATTTAATCATTAATATTTCATGGTTCGTTTAAGCTGAATGATGCATATTGTACGCACTATCAAACATAGTGTTATCTTATAATCTCAAGATATTATATTCCATACTCCTCTAATAATTTTTTCTTTTTAATTTGAAATTGTGCTAGGTAATCAAGGGTTTTTTATTTGAAAATTCCTTTGTTGAAATACCAAATTTTAAATTGGGTTAATGAAATTTCCTTTTGAAAAGAAAAAAAGTAAAATAAGAAGGTCTTCTAGAATTAAACATACTAGATTTCCAAATAGGATAAAAATTTTGGGAAGTTAAAATTTGGGTATGGACAAAAAATTCTTTTCCAAATATTGATGAATGGTGATAGAGAGAGAGAGAGATGATAATAAGAATGTGAATCATCATGAAAAAGTTTATTATTAAAAAACCTTAAATCAATGAGCTATGAAAAAATATCATCGATGTATTGAAAATTAAGGTAATGGGATTTTTTTCTTCTCAGAATATTTTCCCAAGATTTTAGGACTTATTTTACCCTATAGGCTAAGAAAATAAGGAAATATAAATACTTTATTTGTATAAGTTTAAACTTAACCTATTTCCACCACAATCACATCTATTTCTCCAAATGATGATTATTTAACATATTTTTTTCAAGCTCAAAGTGCTAAATTCAGTTTCTATTGGATCACATAATCCATAAAGTATAATAATTTATTTTTACTATATTTAGTTATTAAAAAAAACATAAATAGTTAGTATAATGAAAGGTACTATCCAAATTAAATGAACACTCATATGATGAAATAATACATTTAACTAGAAAATTTATACAATAACACCAAAATCTCAACTTTGATCATTATATACATAGATAACCCTATATCCTAATTAATATAAATAACCTCAACATTAAATAATTTTTTATCCTCAATGGTTGTCTCATTTATTTTAGATGATATCCCAAAAAATGAAATAGTATCCTTCTATAATAATCCTTCATATTAAAACACATGTTAAATCTAAATTTTACATATACCACAAACAAGTGAAAAAAATACTGAAATATCATTTAATCCTAATGAAAAATTACTATATAATGTTATAATATATTGAAATTCAATAAATATCATGAATGAAATTCATATAAATACTTGAAAGGTAATCGTTAAATTGACCATTAATATATCTGAAAATATCACCTTCTTAATTAATCACTATTAAACTATCTATTTTATCTATATCCAACCATTCAAGATACCATAATTAAAACAAAATTATTCCACATAATTAACCAAAGGTTTATTTAATCTTAAATACCATTTCCATCCTAAAACCTAGGAAAAGATTGATTTCATATCAATATCAGATCACTTAAAATATCAAAGATAGTGTTCATTCCATTGAGCTTATGATCAAACCTAAATGTATTAAATCATGATAGTATTCATAAATATTAAGTTAAAATTATATGAAATCACCATAATCTGTATATTTATTTAAACCTTTCTCTAATACTAACTATAGTTTCCCTTAACCCACACTTATAGATCTAGTGCATAAAACATATTCTTTACCTTTCTATATTCGATATCAGTAAAAGTGACCCGATTGAAACAATCCCAAATATAAAACATCATAATGAAATATAGGATAACTTACAAACCCAAGTACCCTTTTGGTTTAGAGTTTTATAGGATTAAGAAAAACTCTTCCATAACAATACACATTCCTTTAAACATGTATCTTTTTCCACGTATACCCATATTTTCATATTACATATTAACTCCTCATAAAATCCCATAAAATTCTTCACACATGAAACCTTTATATATAATTTTTTTAAAAGACATTATTCCTAGTATGAGGAAAAATAAATATAGGAAGGGTGAGATCAAACACCCAATAATAGCACATTTAAGTACGAATAGTTTAAATTCATCAATGATCATAATGGTATGATGACATAATCAATGTACACAATCCTAATTTATGATAATTTATTCCCATAATTACCTGTATCATTAAACATGTGACATGGAATAAATATTTAAAAAAGGAAAGAGTCATTGGAATCAATCATTACGAATCATGTTATGTCAGTCATGATCAAAAGAAATATCATATATCTCTAGATAGTATAAAAATGTGTTTGTACCTTGTAACTTTATCTTCATAACACATGTCATAAATAATTAGTTATAATTATACACATAAGATAATCATCCCTAGTTAACTCTATATTTATTTCCTTCTAAAAACATGTGGCATCTCTATTTTTTCCATGAAAATATTTAGAGTATATTGAGTAATATCTGTGGAGTCGGGCGTAGATCTGATGCTACATTCTGGGGCCCTATGATGTCATAATAGATTTTATAATTATATTAAATATATTAACAACCTTCATGAATAGTTTTCTTGAGAAATATGAATAACTACTAAAAAATGATTCAAATCATAAATCTAGGATCTCCATTGAGAATGTAATTTGGGTCTTATTGTAGGAGTGGCATAATCCTTATGTGTGTTGGTTGTTTGTATTATGCACCATCATGAGAGGATACATTAATGAATAAATAAGTTATTATATTAATTATTTTAATATTATTCATGTCATATCCAACCCCTTTAAATATAATGTTATATCCAAACCCCAAGGTTTTTATTTTTTTGGATTTGTCCTGTGTTGAATGTTGATCATTTCCCCAAATAAGAATTTATTCCCTCATCGAAGATTGATTTACAGATTGATTTACATCATTATTTTTGGTTTATTAATTTATTATTCTAACATAAATTAATTTTGGAAATCCTAAATATGGTCAAGGTTCATTACCCTATTGTGTTTATTGGACTTATTCCCATCTTTTTTACACATTCATCATATAAAATTTATTCGGCCCGTAGTTCGATGATTACCTGATATGTGATCATTTCTTGCCCATTATTCAGTGAAATGGATCCATACTATAGGTACAGTATGTGTTTGAGGGTGTGATATATGTGTGATTATGATGGTGGGAAATCATAGTAGGAATGAGATCAGATCATAGATCCCCATTCTTCACGGTTTGATCATGCGATGATGGTGTGACTCATCAGGGTGTTTTATGAGAGGATCAAATCCCTTATTCTAAAGACCCATGGTGGAAAAGTTATCTAACCCAGGATCTGTGTATCTCTTTTGGATTGTTAGTGTAAGAAAATGTGAGAAACATGTGATGGATCAATAAGATCTTAAAAATCTAAGGTTATATGGTGTGTAATTGGAGGATATATGTAGTGTTGGACCCTTAGTTGCGATGCTAAGGTTTCTATGAAAAAAAATATCACATATTGTGTGAGACATGTAACAATCCATGTGGATCTTACCTGGTGGATTGGAATGTATAATAGAGGATACACATGTATGGACATGACCAGAAAGATGGGAATGGGTAAAGTACATGGGCATGACCCAATGGTCGAATATGATCAAGTACACGGTCACAACCATAGGTACATGGTCATGGTTAGGTGTACAGGGGAATGACATATAATACATGATCATGGGATGGAGGACATGTGTAGTACCAAGGTTCGGAAGACACATCATGTATTTTAATTAACGCTTTGTTCTTTCTCTATGGTGGAGTGAGACCCTTGTCCTATTTAGTGTAAACTACTTTCCTTATGGTGGTTTCCCTTGATCTATCCCAATGAGGTTATTATTTTGAATTACATCCTAGAATTAGGATATTGACCCTCTCTATGAGATTAGTTTTGTATATAGTTATCAGAATTCCTCTATGAGGCAAGGGTGGAATCCTCTATCATCTTTATCCCTCTATAGGGTTCTCAGAATCTGTTTGACCAAATTAACCAGGGCATCGATCCCGGAAACACCCAATTTATATGCGTATTTTTAAACATATTGAAAAGTTTTTAATCCCACAAAATTTATATCTTAATGTAAATTGTCAGATTTTATGGTTTTAAAATCATTTTGAGTATAATTTCAAAAATTCCATAATTTGGGTTTTAACTAATTTAATTTATTTATATTTTTCTTGATATAACCTGTAATGAACTAATTTAAATTTTAAAATTAATTTTTCATAGGATTATAATAATCCTAGGTTTCATTTAATATTCTAGAATAAGAGACAAATAGAACATTTGGAAGCCAAAAATAATCTCACAAGTTAGGACTAAAAATCTATGCACAGATCTAGATATTTTTAATGTTCGGCCTATATATAATAAATGGCTTTAATAATAGAGCTTAAATTATAAAATTATAAATATAAAGCAATTAGTAACACCTTTTATTACTATGGAACCACTTGATTATACTGATATCAATTCCATAAATTCATGATATATCAGAAATCTAAAATTCAAAGATTCCACCTTGCCAAAAAATATTTTTAGAGTAAATAGGATATAAATTCCTCTAAATGTTGCAGATGAAACCAAAATTTTGTAGTATGACTAAATAGAAAATTTGGAATAATTTTTAGTTAGATTATGTTTCAAATTTTTGTAAATAAATAGCTTTAACATGCACAAAATATTAGAGGAAAATTCTAGAATAGAAAATCTCATCATTGCCTACAAAAAGAAGTCATCCCCACTACCAAAGAGAGTTCTCACCATCCATGAGTTAGGAGATCGAGGGACATGATTCTATTTATTTTCCCCACAATTTTATTTTTATTTTTATTTAATAATTATTTGTAATTCTAATGTATTTTTAATTTTAGTTAATTATATAATTCATGAATCCTTTTGTAAAAGTTCCCCCACCCATTTCATTCCTTTACTTACATTTTATTTCTCTCTCATCAATTTTTTTCTTTTTTATTATTCATATTTTTTTTATTTATTTCCATATTGATGTCTTATTATAAAACAATGAGGGGATAACCCAAGTCTTTTACCACTAAATATAAGTGGGAATTCTATTCATTCTGCACTTAAATTCCCAAATTTTCTTATGTTTGTGATGAGAAACATTAAAGTGAATTGTTGTGACAATCATCCACCCTTAAAATTATTTCAAACTAACTATTATTATTATTATTTTGAATATTTCCCATCCCTTATACTAGATAAAATATCTTCATACAATGGATTTGATTCATTCAGTAGATGAAATGACATAAAGTGGAGTTGGTGTCTAGGAGATGTCACACTCTCGATTGAGTTTTTCAATCAACCATGATTGTATTAGGAGATGGAATTTTATTGCTATAGGAATTCAATATTTCAAAACACTAAATAAAAGAATTGTAATTCTTGAGTGATATCTCATAATTTAATTATATACCTTAATCTAAACACAGATAAATAGAATGAAGAAACCCATGAATGAATATATGAAGGAAAAGTTATTTCATTCTAGTCACATTATATCATTTCATGTTAGTTTATTTTTTTGTATTATCTTATTTAATTTAAATTAAATTGTTTTAAAAAAATAATCATGAAAACCAAAAATAAGTAGTTTAGGTGAATTAAAATAAGTAGGTGAACAAATGAGATAGCTCCTCAAGTGAGATGACCCAAGTGAGACTCTATTATACATAAGAGAAATAAAATTTATTCTGACATTCCCTACAATATGATTGTCCTCAAGATGAAAATTTGTGACATTAAAGATCTGAGTGTACCGATGGTATCATTATTCAAATTTCAATAAAATAAAATCAAAAAATCATCAATGTCATATAAAACTTTTAAATTTAACCTAAAATATCAATTCAATATCCCATTTTCAATATAAATAATATTTTCTAGTATTTGAAATTCTATCTTTTTAAAATAGTGGATCTTATTCTTTCATTCATTCAAGCTACTTAATTCATTATTGGTAATCATTCCATGTCATGATCTACCTCGCTTTTAATATTTCCATGCAACACTCTTGATAAAATAAACGTCGATTTATGCTCATCTTATGAATAAATTATTCTTATCCATAGGCTTGTAATGAATTTTTTTTATGAACTTTATAAATACAAAATAAACATGATATCATGAGGGATTTCATTAAAGGTCTAAATGAATCTAAGGCTTTTCATTGGTAGGAATTGATGTATAAAAATTAAGGCTCTAGGAGGAGGTTTCTCTCTTAAATATAATGCATGATATAAAAAATCAATCTTCAATATAATTATCACCTTTAAATTAGCAACTACCATTTACCCCAAAACACAAAGTAAGGTCATGATCAATGTAAATTATAATTAATGATTTCAGCGTCCTATTTAATTTTTCACTAATTTTATACTAGTTTTTTTCATTTTCAAATAAATTATTCATTTTTTTCTTTTTTTAATGTTATTATTAGATAAACCCTCACATCCACCACCTAAATACATTTTATAAAAAACATATGTTTAGTAATCATTATTTTTGGTTTCCCCAAATCAGAACCCGTTTTTTCATTTTTTTGGTTCTTTTTGTCATATTATATATTCTTTTTTTAAGAGGGTTAAATAATAAAGTACAATGAATGAATCAATAACATTTCTCAACCTCCATATACAAAACCCCCACACATATTCTTTAAAATGAAGTTCATCCCATTTACCAGGAAACCATTCACCCCCAAACTTTAACATAAAATATCATTAAAATACTAAGAGGGGTAGAAATGGGTAAAATATCTTGAAAACTAGATCATACCTTATAAGTTAATTCCTGGTTTATAAGGGATATAAAATTGGTGATGTATTGGTGGTATTTCAAGGATAAGGGATTTTAAAAAGTCACCTCAATCATTCTAAATGTTGTTTTGTATAGTCATAGATTTGATAAGTTAAAATGCAAGTTTTGGTCTCTGACATGTCCCAATATCACTCAAGAAATATGCTCAAAAATAAAATTGGAAGTAATTGGTCTAGAAATCATCTTTAGAATGAAAATATGATATTGTAAGAGAAATCATGGCATGATTAATAATAAAAAATTGATTCATGTGAATTTTAGAAATTCAAAGCATGAAAAATGTTTTGAGAAAATATATTTACATGAATATACTAGTTACCTCAAATCGTGATTCCTCATTTTAATATCAATTATTCACTATAATTGTCCAGTTATCTATTTTTATAATTCTATTTAATTTATATTTAAATCTAAAACATGATATCATAGGATTTATTAGAAACTGATATCACCTATATAAGTCAATAAAATCACAATTCAATCATGGGCATGCAATTTACATATTAATCCCAAAGAAAATTTAAGGAAAAAATATAGATAATTTATAAGATAATAATTAAAATTGAACTCTTTTACCCATGAATATTTAGTAATCTTATTTAGTCATTTTGGGACTTCATTATTCCATCATTAACTTATCAAAGAAGATTTCTCAATTAATCCTAAGGATCTTGTCATTTAATTTCAAAGAGATAAGAGTGAGCGGGTTTTATGATAAAATAATTATAAGATTGAAATTGAAACGTAAATTACTAAAAATAAATTTTTAATATATATCTTAGTATGATACCCAAAGTGGGATCTGAATTTTTACTACCTCTAGAGGGAAGTACTACCTATTATCCATATTCTGATGGTGGATAAATATTTTTTGATTTGAACCACAATAAGTGGATTTTACCAGCATGTGCTTCTTCCCTCTTGGCGAGGAATGATCCAGGAATAGAGTATACCATATCATCTCCTTTATAATTAGGTACAACTAATATGATAGGGGTATGATGAAGTATAAAGCATCCTCTTTCTTGGTTTCTACTTGTGAAACCTCTTTCTTTTCTAGTGTTGGATTAACATGAGATGCATGAATTGTAATGTTAAAAGTATGGTTATAATTTATTTTTAAATTTAATGGAATGAAACATGATGAATGTAAATAGAAATTCCCATTTTTAGTGCAAGAATACTTTATCTAAATTTCATTGGGCATAACTATTTTGGTTTATTTATAGACATCCTAAAATGTATGTTCATAAAAATCAGGAAGCTTCATGCATTTATAAATAGGTGCAGGTGTAGTCGATTCATCTTCCTCTTAGGAAAATCCAGTATTGACCATATATGAAAATTCCAAACCATAAGAAGTGATACTCAAATTAGATTGAATGAAATCAGAACAGAAAGATTTTAAGAAAACATCATCTCCCAGATTTGGTTATGGTTCAATCACTTCTTCATTGATAATTACCTCATGATGTAGGATCTCAGTGGTTTGAGGAGGTAGTCGGTCTCTTCAATACTTATTTCAAATCTTTCCAGTTCTATGAATTTCTCCTCTTCCATGGATAGAGAAAATTAGATTGGTGCTGAATCTTTTATTATGTAAGGGATGGGGAGATAATATTGTATTTCATACTCATTTTAGAATTCATCCAGATCATGTATATATCCCACACATAGCTCAGTACATACATCTTCCTTATCATGAATCCACCCTAGCTCATCAAGGTCTTCTTGGATATGGTTCTAAAAATGGTCGGGCTATTGATGGTACTTGAGTTGGGCCTCAACCTCTTGGATTTCCTTTGAAAAATCATGGAAGACTAAGAGGGGATCTTTTTGGACCTTTCCTAGTTAATAAAATTGTATAAATTAATGTGAGATCTCAGTTATATCCTGAGAAGTCTCTTGAAAAAAATTTCTTCTCATGTCCTCCCTTAGGCTAGGTATGAATTCTTTAAAGCCTTGATCCCCATTATTTGATTTCCAAAATAATCTCACAAGTCTAAAAACAACAGAAACACCATCCACAATGGATAAGGGGTTTTTCAATGATTAGTACCTTCACCTGTGGGTAATGAATCCATAAATTAAATAAAAAATCTTCTAAATATCATGGAAAACATTTTTTAATTTTTTTAAAATTTATGTTTTTTTTGTTTTTTTTGAAAAACAACGTAAGGAAGTATTGAGCCCCCCCAAAAATAGATCCAATCACTTAAGGTTTATTAAAGAGCAGGTAATTAGTATTCTCCATGGATATAGGAATGATTCCCTATCCATGTATCTATATCTTCACACTTCTAGTATGTAGTTCTTTATGGAAAGTCCTTACATGCACAACATCTAAAATAAAGACCATTAGTGCTATCAAACTGAGAGAGTGAGTTATCCTAGGAGAGTGTTAGTAAAAAATCATGAGAAGAATTTTAGGATTGAAATGTGGTTGTGGCCTTAACTTGGGAATTAGTTTCTAGATTTATCATAACTAGATGTGTACTTTATATATATATATATGAGATTATTTATTTACATACCCATATTATAAGAACACTACTATCATGACTCTTTTTTCATAGTGATTTTGGGGTTCCTACTCGATATATTTATACTCACCCCTACACGGGATCTTGACACACATGTCATATCTTATTTGTACAACCATCCATTCGATGCGATTCTTGGTGGATTAGGAGAAGACACATATTATATTGGGAAAGAAATACGGTAGTTTGTACCAGGAGTCACATTTGACTATATTCCCCTCTTTCAAACAGATTAGAATTATTTGTAGTTTTTTGTGGGATTTTATTTGTCCCTTTATGATTTCTAGTATTTTTTATTATAAACAGATTGTAGGATAGATGTGGGGAATTAATTTAAATCATTTGTTTTATTTTCCATTTTATAATTTTATGGGCTTATTAATGTGTGCATGGATATATACACATTAGGCTAATGCCTATCATGTGTGTGATATGAAAAGTCAGTGATGGTCACCAACTTCTAGCCTATTAATGGTGGTATTGGGGAGTTATACTACTCTTATCATAAGCTAGGTGGGATCAAGTGGGTTTGTTCATGATAGAGTGGTATCAGAAGAGGTTTCTTATTTGGAATGAGGTTTTGAAATTTTTTACTAGCCATGATATATGTTTGGGTTTTATGGAAATGGTTTTAATTATTTTATGTTTATATTTCAATCCAAGGAATCCAATTTTGGTGCGGTAGATGATGTATGAATTCACTAGGAATCGGGTAACCCTTTTTTTGACTTAATAATGTAGGAAAAAATGTAGGAAAAAACATTGGTATATGCATCATATAATAATGGGTTATGCTTTCCATGTCATTCCTAAATCATCAACCTAGATATACCCATTTATTATGGTACAACTTTGTATTTTAATATGTATCCATGGTGCTTTCTAGTAGTGATTCAATAGTAGGATCTTATGGATGATACCCTTAGCGACGAGGCTACAAGACGGGGACCTTTTCAGGGGGGTGGTGATTCTGGGTAAGTTTATGACTACACCTCCACTCATTGGGAAGTATATGGTACCATTAAAACTAGAGGATGAGGTGTTCAAGATGATCATGCTTTAGGAGTTTCAGTATCACTTCCATTTAGGTTTAGAGGTGATCCAAACCCCTAGGAAGATGTGTCTTTCCTTGATGTTGTTATCCAAGTCTTTATCCTCTTCTGGACACTAGTAGATCAGATGGTCATTATAGTAGTGAGTCTATTTCATGGATTGATAGAGTGATGGTGGAGCCAAAGGCTTTATCATATGATGATATGGATCTTTCATGGATAGTGTTTGAGTTTCTTTTCATAGAGATGTTTTCTCCAGCTAAGTTGTGAGTTGTGTGCAGTTAGGAGCATCTGAAGCTTAAATTGGGAAGCATGACTGGGGATGAGTTTTAATCAAGGATTACTACTGTATCTAAATACTTAATGTATATAGTTTGAGATCCTTTATTTCAGTAAAAACATATGACTGAGTCCTATATAAATATATCCAGTCTAGTGTGATTCCTTTATACATCTCTACATATGTCAGGGTGGAAGATTGTGCTCCAGTAGAATAGAGATTTCTGGCTGGGTGGACACTGATAGTGGGTGGTAGTTGTGGGTAAATATCATCTGATAATTCAGTTGTAGGTATCTGGAAACAAACACAAGGTTCTAGATGTGTGAAAACTTTTAGGAGGTAATCTTAGGAAAGAAGGCCCATGGTTTAGAGAACTCAGGATGGTTCTAGTCCTCCTAGAGAGATGTGATGTTATTCTTCGGATGGTCAGGGAAATCTTGATTGCTATTTTCCACATATGAATGAGAGGAATTAAATGGGATCCCTAGGGAGATTAAGATTAAATATTACGGAGGTCTATAGAGTGAAAGAATTGTCAGTGGAGGAGGGGTAGCATTTATAATTGGTAGATAGTTTGACTTGTTACCCCACCAGCCCCAGGTGGTGCCCACCAGGCCTAGGGTGCTGGTTGATATAGGTGAGAAAAGAAATATGTAGTGTAGGAATATGACCCAGTGGTTTCATGGATGATTAAAGTTACAATCAATTTATTTTCTACCTTTTCTATATATCTAATAGATATAAGTTAAATCCATAATTTTTTTCTACATCCCTAGTTTAGGATAAATAAATTCTAATTTTTTCCTTGGATCAATCCTTACACTGAGATATTCCTTCCGTTGGTGACTCGATGATCACACATTTTTTCTGATAGTGTTTTATGAATCTTGGAGAAGATATTTTATCTTAAGTTATTTTTATGGTGTTGATGAGGACTTTAAACAACATCTTAAGAACTTACTATCTATAAAGAGTTATGAACATATTGACTATTTTATGTGGAGAATTTGATGTTTCTCTTTAGATGGAATAAGGTTTTAATTTTTAGGTGGGAAAGAGACCTTGGAAGAGAAATGTGGACTCATATGTTGGAGGTTGAATCCAATTTCTCATCAATTAGATTTCATGAATCTTGGAGTATTGGATGCTATAAGTTTGTAGTTTCCTATAATAGAGGAAGAGTATTATGACATAATTATTGAGAAGATTCTATGAAATCATTCTACCTATGAGATAGAATGTTCCATTAAATATCACATATGGATTACCTAAATATCTATGATATCACGTCAAATTGATACTATAGAGCTTTGTGAGTTGAAGGTGAAATTGGATGACTTTTGGATGAAGGGATTCATAAGACTCTTTGATTCCCCTTAAGAAGCCCAAGTGTTGTTAGCCAAGATAGAGGATAAGGAAATGAGGTTATACATGGATTATCGTTGCCTAAACTTGATGATTGGATAATAAGTATAAACTTTCAAGGATAGATCACCTTTTCAATTAGTAGGGAGGGTCACAATAGTTCTTAATGATTGACCTTAAATTAGGCTATCACAAATTGTATGTATGAGAAGAGGATATACTAAAGTTGGATTTATGATATTTCTTTGGACACTGAGTATTTAGTGACTCCCTAAAGTGTGATGAATTCACCGATAGTTTTCATAGGACTCGTGTAATGGATCTTTCATTCTTTCATAGACCGGTTCAAGGTTTCATTCATATATTAATTTCTATTATACTCTATGTTTGAGGAGGACCTTATGAGACACTTGATTATGGTACTAAACTTACTTTGGTCGAATGTTATTTTTGGGAAGATCTTGATGTGTCAGTTACTAATTTAGGTGTTCTTATTTCTAGGGAATATCATATCAGTAAAGGTATTTGTAGTGGACCCGACCAAGGTTTTGAAATTGTCTGTTTAGGATTCACACATGAGCTTGAGTGAGGTTCAAATATTCCTTGGGTTGATAAGATATTTGAGGATATTTGTGCTCGATTTTTCTAGGATATTGGTACCTTTAGCTACATTGAAATAGAAAGGGAATCCTTTCATTTAGGTAGAGTGGTGCCAGGAGGCTTCAAAGGAGTTGAGGATGAGGTTGATGAGTTCCCCATCTTTATATCGACATAGAAGGTTATCTAGTAAGTAGTGTTCTATGATGATTTAGGTATAAGGCATGGTTGTGTTGTTATGTAGATGTAGGCAATGATTAAATACGGATCTATGAATTTGAGACTTCACAAGTAGAAATAAACAACAAATAATCTAGATTTGGAAGAGGTAGTATTCACACTGATGATATGGAGACACTATATTATGGGTGAGAATTTTATCATATATTATGACTATAAGAGTCTTGAGTATATCTTCTCTTAGAAGGATGTTAACCTAATACAGAGGTGATGGCTATAGTTCATCTTGGATTATAACATCAGGATAGTCAGTACACCTAGGAAGGGGAACAACGTAAAATATTCCCTTAGTAGGAGATCTTGTTTTCAGTTGTTGGCTAAGATGTCGGAGTGGTTAGCATCATTTTAGTTGTCCCTTATTGATGTTGATGGTTTAGTTTACCTCTAGTAGATGGGTTTTACCTCACCTCTTTTATAATATGTTAGGGATTCTAAGTAGATAGGTTCACTCTTTGAGACTATGTGTGCTCATATATCAAATAGATGAGTTCTTGATGGATTTTATGAAGGTGGAGAGAATTTCATCCTTTTTAATGGACAGTCTATGGTACAAGTGATGTTGTGGGAGGAGGTGATGAGGGTGTTTCAAATGTCCAAGTTGGTGGTATATCTAGGTGAAAAAAAGATTTATAAGGATCTCAATCATCAGTTATGGTGGTTAGACATAAAGAATTAACAGGAACTATTTTTTTGCTCGATGCATCAATTTTTAGCAAGTGAAGGATGAGTAACTGGTTCCATTGATTTTAGCTTAACCCCTTGAGATTATTGAGTGGAAGTGGTATTGGATATCAATGGAATTAGTGATGTGTTTACCATATATTTTTGTAGGAAGTGATTCGATTTGGGTGATCATAGATTAACACACCATGTTATCCCACTTCCATGCTATTTGAGAGAATAGTTCAACAAGGAGCTTGTGGTTCCTTTACATAGAAAGAATATTATTTGGTTCCATAGAGTTCCCTTGATGATATTTTCAGAACAAGATGATCACTTAACATCAAAACCATAGAGAGAATTAAAATAGGCCTATGTTACTTAGTAATGTTTGAGCATGACGTTTCACCCCCAGATAGATGTCTAGAGTGAGTGGACCATTAAGGTTCTAGAGGACTTGTTCTGGGATTTAATGTTAGACTTTGTCCATATATAAGAGGATCTCCTACCATTGGTGGAGTTTATATAGAAAAATATCTACCATTCCACCATCAGTATGGAATTATTTGATGCATTGTATGGGATAACCTATAGGTCACCACTATGATTGAATGACTTTAGAGAGTCATCCCATATTGGCCTATAGTTTCTATAAGCCATGATAGAAGTGTTTCAGGACATCCAAGAGAAAACGAAGACTACATAGAGCTTTCATCAGTATTATGTAGATTGAAAATGGATGGATTTAGAGTATCATGAGGGAGACTAATTTTTCCTGATGGTATCATCTTTTTGTTAATTGAGGAAATTTGGATAGAGAGCCAAGTTATCTCCATGGTTTATTATCCGTTTCTAGATACTATGTAGAATGAGTGAGATTGCATACAGCTTGGGTCAACCACCATAGTTGGATTGGGTACACGATATCTTCCACATGTCATAGCTGATGAGGTACATGCATGAACCATCACATATTTTCAACTAGGGAGTGATGTCCATTATAGATGAAGCAACATTTATAGAGTACCCATTGGTTATTGAGGATTCGTAGGAGAAGATCCTCCATGGAAGATAAATTCTTGTGGTTCTTATCAGGGGGAAACATGAAAGTTTTCAGAGAAGCACCATGGAGTTGGACTTGTAGATGCAAGATTAGTACCCACAAATTTTTAGTAGTATTATTTTAACTTTTTGGGACGAAAATCCTTAAGGCGGGGAGAATTTAATATCCCTCGTTTTCCTAGGAAATTGTTTAAAATATATCTAGTAATATTTTCAGAGCTAGGCTCTAAGATGAAGTAGGATTCCCAGACATAGTGAACTGTAAATTGATATTTTAATTATATTAAATAAATTAATATAAAAAATGAGTAATTTTCTTTAAAAAGTGTAATAAATAGATATAAGAGACGCATATTGGAAATATGATAAGGTTTCTGAGTCCATAATGCATGTTTAACGCCAGTAAATAAAAAATCCTTATGTGCGTTGGTTTTTTGGCTTGGGTAACATTATGGGTGGATAAATAATTAAATAAATTATCTTTTATTAATTTTTTTGGTATTATCACTAAACTAGAATACCTATTTAAATTCATGGATATGGGTAAATCCTAGGGTTATCCATAAAACATTGAATATTTAAGAGATAGATGGTCGAGAAACACTTTGTAAAGGAAATAGATAGTATGGTTAGATTGATACAACTCGGATCATCTATGCCAACAAATTTGAATGAATTAACCAACAACTATGATACAAGATCTTTATTAATTAAAGAATGATCTAAACTTGAGGTAGATTTTTTTTTTGGATTTATCACCTATTGAACAATGGTCAATTCTACTAATAATAATTAATTCATGTATCGATGATTGATTTTCATATTTATTTGTTTGTTAATTTTTTGTTTATTTATTATTTTTTATAACATGAATGAATTAATATGAATCCAAACATGGTCGTTGTTTATTCCCCTATTGTGTTTCATGGATTTCTTCCCCTATTCCTTGCACATTCATTACAAACCATTTCTTTGGATCACATTTTGATGAATACCTAGTTTATTATTATTGCGTGATTATTCTTCAACAAAATGGATCGATACCAAAAAAATTGTATTCAATTAAGGGTGAAATTGATATGTCATGATGATGGTGGGTAATCATAGGAGGAACAATACATAATCAATCATTTTAGTTCTTCACGTTTGTAGGGTGTGGAGATGGTGTGACTCAAAAAAGTGTTTTTTGAGAGGATCAAAGCCCATATTCCAGTAATATAAAATGACAAGGTTTTGATAACCCTGGATCCATTTTTCCTAGATTTATTTGTGGATATAGATGTGAGGGAGGAAAAATGAGAAGTATCTACGAGATCTATAAAATCCTGGTTTACATGTGGTGTAGTCTGGAGATACACATCGTGTGGGACCCCTGGCTGTGGTGCTAGGAATTCCTTGAAAATTCAATATAACACATTGTAAGACACATGTCCCATGCCATATGACACATACCTGGAAGATATGCATGTATCATATAAAAAAAGGCATGAATATGGCCAGGAAAATAGGCACATGTATATTACATCGGAACAACCCGACACTAAGACATTGCCAAATGAACGTGCCTGACAAGATGTACACTCACACAAATTGTTGTACCCAATAATGACCAAGATTACACAATAATGTTCTGAATATCACATGAATACTTGATGAAGGAATGACACACTGTGTACTATAAGTACATTTTGTGTACATTATCCAGGGTGGTTTAAGATGACTTTCATCTCCACCATGGACTGGTTTTCTTAGGGTGAGTTCCCTCAATCCATACCTATATGTGTATAGTTTGGTATTACATACACTTAATATGATTGTGATTGTATATAAGAGATTACTTATGGTTATATTTTTCATAATTCCTCCTTGTGATTAGGGTGGAATCTTCTATCATCTTCTGACCTAAGTGGGGTTATTAGAATTTATGTGACCAACTTTACCTAGGAGTTGAACTCCTACCTAGTAGTTTATTCCATATTGGGTTATTTATATAACCCATTTTTTGTTTGATCCCCCACATGTTTATCAATCAATTTGGACATATATCACATACTTTCTTATGGTGAGACCGGATTAGCGCTAAATCTCAAATGAATTCCACCAGTGTTATTAGACTCATGGAGTTTGTTTTCCTAGGAGAGTGTTGCTACAAACTCTCATGAAAAATGTTTGGTTTAAAATGTTGTTGTGAACATACCTTGATACTCAGTGTCTACCATGAGTATATCTATATGTGTAATATTTATGTCTCATATTTCTGATTGACATGGCCCTATGATGCAATGAATTTTATCTTGATGCATTATGCTTAGTGATTTCAGGTTTTCAATTTTGGTATTATTATACTCAGCCATGCATGGGATCTCTATACACACTTCTTTTGATATGAATATTATCAAATATTTTGTGGGTTTCTTGATGGTTGAGGAGAACATAAATCATAGATTTGTCTTGATTGATCAGGGTTCAAACAAGGAGTCACATTTAACTATAGTCCCCTCTTTCTAGCAGGATTGACCTATTTATAGTTTATGGTGGTCTTTTATTTTTCTCTTTATGCTTGAAAATATTATTAATAAAACAATTACTGTGGGATATATGTTATTCTTTCACTGGTTTCAGTTGTGTTATTTTATATTTTTGTATTGTTTGGACTTGGAGATGTGCGCGAACATATTAGGAAATTATTTGAATGCCTCCAATTTGTGTGATATTCTTACTCGATTATGGTATCTAGACCATGACCTATGGGAGGGGGAATATGGTATCACAATCAACATAGCACCAACCATACGAGCCCTGGTGGGTCAGGTCATTACAATAAGGAACATTATCCACTACTGTTTCACACGGATTTCGGGGATGACCTCCTGGACGGGAGATTCAAACGTTCCGATCGGTTTCTAGCGGGTTTGTTCGTAGAACCGGAAACATCCAATGATTCCACATCTGTTTGGACCCACTTTCCAAAGGTAGGAGCTCATTAGCTTGTGGACTGATGAGGCTTAGGAATTTGCATTGGTCGAGAGGATGGGAGGTCGGACTCATCACACCTTTTTGAGGGGAATTATTGTCTACTCCAGGACTCTCTTTATAGATTTAAGTTATGTTCGTGAATCCTTATTACATTACCAAGTATAAAATGTGATTTCCTTTAGTTTTAACAATCAATGATTAAAATATGCAATAAATTTAGGGAGTCTTTTATATGTATTCGAGGTTCTTCATAAATAGAGAATCATCTATATCTGTTTAGAGATTCTTGGTCAATGGTATCCTTCAAAACATTTATATAAAAGTCTCTTGGTCATTATGATGACCAGGCTGGTTTTAAAGCCACTCAGTGGGGCACTTGAAGTTTATCGTCAGTCAGAAGGACGGGTATTATTTCAAAGTTGGGATCGAACCCATAAATGGGCTACCTACGTATCCTTTGTTTTGGAAAAGGAATCAGAACCCACGTAGTTTGAGTAATGGAGTATGATTTTTATGATTGATGGCTCAAAGAAGAATATCATAATTACTTTTACACTCTAAGCTCACGTGAGTCATGCTCGGTGTGAGAAACAAGATGTATTGGTAAAAAATTAGACAATTGTGCCATGAAAGACGCAATCATAAGAAATTGTTTGGGGCTTAGGTATGTATGACTGCCCAGATAGATGAAGGTTTAGGATTCACTTTTAGGGAGAAAATCCAAGAACAGGGTCCATAAAGGTATATGTGCTTTATGGAGATTTGAATACTCTAATCTTGGGGCTTACTCTTGAGGAGGATGCCCAAGTTAGGAGGGGATTTATGATTGGGTTTTACTCCTGAAAAGGATGCCCAAGTTAAAGGATTATGATTGGGGCTTACTCCTGAGGATGATGCCCAAGTTAAAGGATTATGATTGGGGCTTACTCCTGAAGAGGATGCCCAAGTTAAAGGATTATGATTGGGGCTTACTCCTGAGGAGGATGCCCAAGTTAAAGGATTATGATTGGGGCTTACTCCTGAGGAGGATGCCCAAGTTAAAGGATTATGATTGGGGCTTACTCCTGAGGAGGATGCCCAAGTTAAAGGATTATGATTGGGGATTACTCCTGAGGAGGATGCCCAAGTTAAAGGATTATGATTGGGGCTTACTCCCGAGGAGGATGCCCAAGTTAAGGATTCTATCATTTTAAAGGATGAGGTTGAATGAATGAAATATCTATATTTAGTGACATAAGGATATTTAAATCACTAGGTTTTGAGAGATATTCCACAGAATTCCTTTCAGATAAGGAAGTCAAATCAAGAAATCATGCCATAAATGGCTTTGAAGAGTGTCTTGAAGACTGAATCTTGAAAAGGAAAGGAGTAATGGCTTAAGAGGGGTAAATGGGCAAGATGGGCACCCAAAAAGGTAGGGGCGCGCAAGTCTTGAAAGGCGCGCAAGTCTTCCGTGGGAGCGCAAGTTTTGGTCGCGCAGGTATACCTACACGACACATGGTGTACTTGCGCGATTTTCAACCAGCATTGAAATATTTGAGCGACTCTTTTTTAAACCCTTTAGAATCCTCTTGAGGTTCTTCCAGAAAAGGGACGCACAAGTTAGATTGAAGGAAATAAGTCGGCGCGCAAGTTTTGATAAGTTTCAACACTTAGGCCTTCTTTCTTCTCTTTAGATCTTCCATTCTAGGTAAGAAATTACCTTAGAAGTGTTCCGGAAGCTTTGAGAAGAGACTTGGGCATCGATAGCTTCAATCCGAGTTTCTGGAAAAAGATCCTCTCGAATGGGGGGCCCACAGGGTCTATTTATAGGCAAAAGAAGGCCCTGGGCAGTTACCGGGTGGTTACCACTTAGGTCACGCAAGTAACTTACGCGACCAAGGTAGCCGCGCAAGTACACTTGCGCGCCAATTAGATAACTTGCGCGGTGATGTTGCTGTTGATCCTTTCTTCCTTCCTTTGTTGATTTTTTATGTTTTCTTCGAAGGATAAATCACTTTGAGCTCGGATATTCCCTTTTCCGATCTTTAGATTCTGTGACGAAAGGAGCGTCAACAAAAGTCCCCCCTCAGAGTTGGATCCGGAGAAAAATGAGGATTTGACTCTGAGGAAATCTAATCCATTCAAAGAAAAAGGGGGGCGCGCAAGGATTCAGTGCGCAGAGGGTGGTGCGCAAGTTTGCGTCGCGCATGCCTTAAGCGGTCTGGGTACGGCACGCAGATAGGCTTCCTGGCCTATAAATACACGGCCTCACCTCCGTACAAGTATCCGGATTTCCGGACTTCATACCATCTCGAGCTCTCGCCGCGCAGGTCACCTAAGCCGCGCAAGTCTCTTTTCCACTGTTCCCTCGCTGTCGCACTCCTGTAAAGGTATTCGTACTTGCGCAGTTTATACTTGCGCGTCAAAAACTAGCGCGGCACACGAAATACTTGCGCGCCATTTTTTAGATTTGCGCGACTTAATGCCTTGGACATTTTTCCCGAATTCTTTCACAAATTTTATGAAAAATAAACCCATTTAAGAGTTAAATTTGTTCAACTTTTGTGTAGATTCAATGGCTCCTAAGGGAATTGGAACGGCTGATGAACTGGCTAGCAAGCGGATTGATGACATGATGAACATCATTGGCCATGATTACTATGATATCTACGACAGCACTCTCCCAGATTTGGATAAGTATTTTAAGAAATATCATCTTAATTTCCCACAGAGCATCCATCTGCCTCTGTGTGGTCATGGTCATCTGAAGGAGTCAATGTTCCAAATGCAAATAATTATACACCTGAGATGCAGCTGCACTGCTACTCCTCTATTTCGGTTATGCTGTGCATTAAGAGCAACAACAATGGTGTGAACTTTCAAATTCTTACTCCATGTAATTTCCTTGGAGATATGAAAATGGAAAACCCATGGGCTGAAATGTTTTCCACTGCCGGTTGGTGGAGAGAAGACAGACATGGTATTAGAGCAATATCTGAAAAGAGTACTCTCTCCAAATGGCTCTTTACTTCCAATGCTCCATTCTCAAATCCATGTATCCATCTTCCAAGTCTCTTGGACAGAAACAGAGTCACTGTTTGATCAGCAGAAAATTTTCTCAAACCGCACTCAAGAACATCCTTTTACAATTGTTCCAAGAAGATCTAGTATCACTACATCTCTTATTGTATCCAGTTGAATGAATGAATTCCAGGTGGTTGCTGATGAAGCTCGGGATGCTGTAAATCAAATGAAGTGTTATGTTGAAAGCCTCATGTAATTATTGAAAAAGAGAAGAGACTCCAGTCTGTGGATGTCCTTCTAACTCTTGTGTATCAATGAAAAAACACTTTCATCTTCAATCATTTGTACTTGCATTCTTTCACTACCTGCTACAAATTTACTTAAGACAATGGGCCTAGTAAGAATAGTTTGATTTTTTTACTAGGATTATTACAAATAATACTACAAACTTTGAACTTTTTAATTGCTCAATATTACCTAAATTACACATAAATGTATATTTAGTGAGCTGGAACTTGACTTTTATTCAGAGTTCCTTTGTCTTTTGTGGGCAGTTTAAAGTCATGCATGCTGGACATAAAGGGGCTAATGTTTAAGGTTGAAATAGCTTTGACCGAAATGGATTAAAATTGATTCAATTCCTTGACAATTTATCTGAAAACAAATTACCAAACTCAAGTATGAGAGAAAAAAAATGTAAACTATGGCTTAAGAATATTTGAATCTGAGGAATGATATGAAAAAGAACTAAAAGGCATTAGAATAAGTAGTTTCCAAGAATGAAGTTACTATTATTTAACAAAACCCGTTAGGGGGTTGAAATATGCAGGGCCACCTATGGGAATTGGATGCATGGTCAAATAAATAGTATCTTTCGGCTGACAAGTCTATTATGTGGACTGTTTATGCAAGGCCACCTATGGGCACGTGTTGCATAGTCAGGCAAAAGAACTCCCAGAAATTTACTTTCCTTGTGCTAAAAGCCAATGAAAGTTTATGGAGATTCAAATTTTCTAAAGTATAGAGTTTGTTGTATGGAAAGAGGTACTTGAATATGGAGAAGATATTTCCAAATAAGAATATCGAAGAACTGGATGAATATCACTCCTACGAAGGTCTGACCCAAACATAGGGAAGAAGAATAAACCATAGACTTGAATACTTTCAGATCATGAAAAAGGATATGGGACAAATATGTTAAGGATTTCTATTTTTTTGCGGATCCCTACATACTGTCGTTTAAGACAAATAAGGACAAAAGAGGCATTCTTCCCAAGAATGAAGTTACCATTATTTAACAAAACCCGTTAGGGGGTTGAAATATGCAGGGCCACCTATGGGCATTGGCTGCATGGTCAAATAAATAGTATCTTTCGGCTGACAAGTCTGTTATGTGGACTGTTTATGCAAGGCCACCTATGGGCACATGCTGCATAGTCAGGAAAAAAAGAATTCTCAGAAGTTTGACATTTTTGTGACTAGAAGTCATGAAAAGGGTTATAAAGATCTGAAAATATTTTATGGTTAGGATTATAACACATAAATATGGGTATTGTCCACTGTATGTAGAGATACATAGGTCAATGATAACCATAATCATGTTGTGGCTGGGTCCTGAATTGAAATTTTGGACTTCACTACGTATCTCATAAGAATGAGAATCAAGCCATACGTAGTTCTTGAAATGCAGTTTAACGTCGTGCAGGACGAAAGTATGAGTGATCTTAGTTTAAGGTCATAGAATTCAGACCATAATAATGGATACACAGTGTGTGTTTTCATGAGAACTTTTCAGCCAAGGGACTGAAAGTGAAATTTGGGGTTAGGCCCAAAAGACTTGGGGCTGGATTCGAGGGATACTCGAACGTTCCTACGTATCCCATAAGGATGGGAATCAAGCCCACGTAGTTCTAGAACTACCCTTTCTACAAATTTGGTTCGTACATGTGAAGGGTGAAAGGGGACTTTAGTGCAATGATGGTTTAACCTGAGATAAAAAGTTTAGGCATTACCATGTATAAACGTAGTCTTTTGAAATGAAACATGATTGAAAAAATCAATGTCAATAATGGTTCCTTCTCAAATGAGGAAATCAAAGAATATTGTAGTTTATTGTCGTACCGGACAAAAGTGTTGTATAGTTTAACGTCATATAACAAGGACGAAAGTGAATCAATGTAAAGATATTGATTCCAGGGGCGGTTTCACGAATCAACATCATATGAGATGGTGGTGAACCGATGAGAAGAGATTGTTTTTGGGCTTGAACCCTTGGAGGTTGCCTACATACCCAGCCTGGAGGGCAAGGATCAAAGTCCGTGTAGTTCAATTAAAGAATGAATTAATGATCAAGTTGTTCTTGTGGACAATGGTCTAAATAAAAAATGTTGTTGGGACTTATACATGGTTAGTGGCCCAAAGGGAGTGTTATGGTTGATGTTCGCTCTAAGCTCACGTGAGTCATACTCGGTGTGAGAAACAAGAGACAGCCTTAACGATGCACAGTTTAATGTCACGTAGGACATAAAAAAGGGACTATGCAGTTTAAAGTCTTGCAGTTAGGACTATTGGTGCTGCACAGTTTAGTGTCATGTAGCAGGGACAAAATTACAGTTTAATGTCATGTAAAACATATCAAGGACTTTCTGTATAGTTTAGAGTCATGTAGTTAAGACGATGGGGAAAATACAGTTTAACGTCATATTGGACGAAAGGGGGATTGTTCAGTTTATTGTCATGCAGTAAGGACAAACGAGTGTACCATTTTAACATCATGTCAGACGAAAGTGCGAATAGTTTAAGGTCATATGCATGGACCGTGAATGGTGCAGTTTAATGTCATACTGGACTTTTGAGATTATATAGTTTAACGTCTTTCCAGACGTGAGGGACATTTATACAGTTTAGCATCATGTAGTTAGGACGTCACAATTTAACGTCTTGCTAGACGTAAGGGATTTGCAAATAGTTTATGGTCATATACATGGACCAGGGATGATGCAGTTTAAGGTCATGCTGGACGGTTTAGGGAACTTTTTCACAATTTAATGTCGTGTGGGACGAAGTTGCAGTTTAAAGTCATAATGGACCATTGCTTTATATTTTAACGTCATATAGCAAGGATGAACTGGTGCTGTACAGTTTAAAGTCATGTAGCTAGGACTAAGGTGAACCAATACGAGGATATCAGTTCTGGGGACTTTTTACAGTTTATCGTCATGCTGGACGTTGGAAGTGCCACACAGTTTAATGTCATGTTGCTAGGACACAATATATTTTAATGTCATCTCGGAAAAAATATAGGAACTTCTGTACAGTTTAACGTCATGTAGATAGGACATAATACAGTTTATTGTCATGTAGGACAATATATGAACCAATATAGTTTAATTTCATCTCGGACATAATATAGGAACTTCTGTACAGTTTAATGTCATGTAGATAGGACATAATACAGTTTAGTGTCATGTAGAACAATATATGAACCAATATGATTGTTTTTGGATCTGGGAACAATATTTTGTGTTTATACAAAATACTTCTTCAGAAATATGGCATTAGTTGGAGTCGTGATGTGTTCTCCATCCATTGAGATTAGAGAATATGCTCCCTTGGAGTAGACCTTATGTATTGAATAAGGTCCTTCCCATTTTGGTTCAAGCTTGGGAGGCTTCTTTCCTGGTATCATTGGTGCTCTGAGAACCAATACCAATTCTCCCTGAATGAATGAACGAAGACGAACTTTTTTGTTAAAAGCTCGTGCTATTCGATTCTGATAGATTTCCAAGTGGTGCAAAGTGCACAACCTTTTCTCATCTAACTGTTCCAATTCATTCAACCGCTTTTGGGATTGCTCATCTGTAGATAACTGATCAGAAATGGCTATTCTGAGTGAGGGAAATTGAACTTCAATTGGCAAGACTGCTTCTGTTCCATATACCAATGAATATGGAGTTGACCGCGTTGCATTGCGAGTGGTAGTCTGATAAGCCCATAAAGCATGAAAGAGTTTATCAGGCCATGACCTCTTATCTTTATCCACCATCTTTTGTAGTATATTTGAAAGAGTCTTGTTGAAGGCCTCTATCTGGCCATTAGCCGCTGCATGATATCGAGATGAATGGTTGGACTTAATGTTGTATTCTTGATACAATTTCTTTACCTCAGAAGAACAGAAGTTGGTGCCGTTGTCCGTCAATATGGTATGAGGGACACCAAATCTAGTAATGATGTTAGACTTGATGAAGCTAACAATGCATTTAGAACTAACTTCTTTGAGAGGTACTGCCTCTGCCCATTTGGAAAAGAAATCAGTAGCAGTAAGAATGTACTTAAACTGCTTGGCCGTAGCTGAAGGGTAAGGTCCCACCACATCCATTCCCCATGTGGAAAATGGCCATGAGTATTTAGCTATATGAAGAAACTCTGGAGGTTGATGAATGAAGTTGGAATATACTTTGAATGAATGACACTTCTTTGTGAAATTAACACAATCTTGTATCATTGAAGGCCAAAAGTATCCAAGCCTTCGAATTTGATCAGACAGTCTATGTCCAGACTGGCGAGCACCACAGACTCCTGCATGCACTTCTTTTATGACAACCATTGTCTCTTCACCATCAATACATCTGAAGAGAACTCCATCAAAACCACGTTTGTAGAGAATTTTCTCGAGGTGGTTTGGGCTATCATAAAGAGTAAAATTGACCACACGTCTCCGAATTTGTTCTTTCTCGTCTCTATCAAGTGGAAGTGTTCCATTTTGAAGGTATTCCCTGATAGGTGACATCCATCCTGTAGTATGACCATACGGTTCAGGAATGGGACTAATTTCATTAATTTCCTCTGTTCTGACTTGAACATAAGGTGAAATTGCACGACGGTGGGAAATACAGATGGTTGTCTCGTCCCGATTTGGATCTGCTAAAGTTGTGGCTATATTATCCAGTGCATCAGCTTGAGCATTTTGTGATCTTGGGACATAAGAAAATGTCGGTTCTGAAGGGAATTCCGACATTAACTCTCTGACGTAATCATACAAAGGGATTAATTCTTCTTTTCTGATGGCATAATCCCCATTGACTTGTTTGATTACCAGGTCTGAATCACCTTTCACCTTTAAGTGATTCACTTGTGCTTGAAGCGCTAACTCCAAGCCTGTAATGAGAGCTTGGTATTCAGCTTCATTATTGGTACCACCTTCCCACAACAAAAAGGAATAAGGTAACACTGCCTTATCTGGAGAAATGAGCACAATCCCTAAACCAGCTTTGTTGAATTTAGGATTTTCCATTTTCTTCCCTGTTGGACTTCTAGAAGCACCATCAAAATACATTTCCCATGTTTGAGGACTCTCTTGAATAGAGAAAACTTCCTCAACAGGGAGTTCGATATCTGAATACGTGTCTTCCACTGAAGGATGTTCAGCCAGGAAATCAGCCAGAGCTTGGCCCTTAATTTCCTTTTGAGACACATACTGAATGTCTAACTGCTGTAGAATAACCGCCCACCTTGCCAGACGTCCTATAAGAATTGGACGACTAAGGATGAATTTGAGTGGATTATTACGAGATACCAATTGGACCTCATGATGTTGCAGGTAGTGTCTCAGTTTCTGAACTACAAAGATTAATGCTAGGCAGCACTTTTCAATACTTGAATACCGGGTTTCTGCTTCAAGCATAGTTCTACTGAGATAGTAGAGACTATTTTCATTACCAGCATCATTCTTTTGAGCGAGAAAGGCACCCAATGATCGCTCTAAAGCTGTCACATAGAGGATAAGAGGTCTACCCTCAACAGGTGGCATGAGTACTGGTGGACTCAAGAGGTATTTCTTGAGAACATCAAATGCTTCTTGACATTCTTCAGTCCACTGGTAAGTGACTCCTTTCTTCAATAATTTGGTAAAGGGTAAACTTTTGCCTACCAAATTGGCGATGAAACGCCGAATATAGGCTAAGTGTCCTTGAAGTCCTCTTAATTCTTTCAAATTCTGAGGAGGTGACATACCAAGGATTGATTTGGTCTTCTTAAGATCGACTTCAATACCACGATGGCGTACAACAAAGCCGAGGAATTTTCCTAAGGTTACCCCAAAAGCACATTTTAAGGGGTTCATCTTCAAATTATGTTGTCGAATCTTGTGGAATATGACTTTCAAATCAGCCAAGTGATTAGAACGTTGTTTGGATTTAACCACCAAATCATCTACATAGCATTCAACAAACTTCCCTAAAAGAGATTTGAAGATACGATGCATGGCGCGTTGATATGTTGCACCTGCATTCTTTAAACCATAGGGCATCACCCGGTAACAAAACACACCTTGAGGATCTCTGAAGGCTGTATATTCCTCATCTTCTGGGGCCATTCGGATCTGATTATATCCAGAATATCCATCCATGAAAGAAAGTACTTCATAGCTAGCCGTCGCATCAATTAAGAGTTCTGTAATCAGAACTAGGAAATCATCTTTAGGACAATACCGATTAAGATCTCTGAAATCGATGCAAACCCTAATTTGTCTGTTATTCTTCTTTACAGGGACAATATTAGCCAACCACTTGGGATATTGAACTTCTCTGACGAAGTTGGCTTTGATCAGCTTATACACTTCAGCTTCAATTTTGGAAGCATAGGTTGGGTGTGTTCTTCTCGCGGCTTGTTTAAAACCTCGATGTTCTTTTGGTAAACCCAAATGATGAGTGGAAACATCAGGATCAAGGACATGCATCTCTGTATAATTCCAAGAAAAAATATCTTTATTTTTCTTTAGAAAAGAAATATACATCTCTTGCTCTTCAAGGGTCATGGCCGCACTAATTAAAGTGGGGCGTGGATCTTTCTCTGTACCCAGATTTACTTCTCTGAGTTCATCCACAGTGGTAGAGATACCCTCTTCAAATGCTGGAGGAGCATCTCTAAGATCTTCCTCTTCCTCTTCATCATGTGTTATTTCTTCCGTTTCTACTTGCAAAGTAGATGAAAAAACGAAATTCTCATGACCATAAGAGATGTCAAAATTTTCACATTTTGAAGAAGAAGCTTCCATTTCCGACCCTATTGATGAAAAAAGGTCTTCTTTGGGAAATAAAGATGGGATGATGGATTGAGAATCGACATCATTATTCACCTCTGGTGTTGCTATAACTTCTTCTGGCCTGATTAGCGAAGTATAGACTGGTTGGTTTTCAGCAGATGAAATGAAAACGTCACCACTTATGCTTTCATCACTGCTTGGTAAGTTACCAATTTCTCCCATGTTGTCTGGCTCGATTGCCGTAATTGACATTATGGATCTTTCCATAAGAGTATTTTGATTTGGGACTATTTTGTCAATTTGAATGATAGGTAATACATAATCTATAATCACATGTGAAAATGGATTTATTGGAATTTTCTCCAAACCATATGGAGCATTAACTTTGGTAATTTCCTTCATTGTAGATTTTTCTCTTCCCTTCATGTGATAAAATTCCGCCTCAATGTATTGAGACTCACATGTCTTGAACGGGGCCTTATCACCATACAATGTTCCAACTTGACCATCGAAACAGTATTTGAGACATTGATGGTATGATGAAGGAATAGCTGCATGATGATGTAGCCAGGGTCTTCCAAGAAAGATATTGAAAGCTGAGTCCTGATCAACAATCATGAAATCCGAATTGGAAACAAGATCTCCAAACTGAGTTCTGAGTGTAACTTCTCCCAGTGGTTCTTGTTCATTTTTATCATATCCTTCAACATCATGGTAGAATGAGATAAATCAGATTCCGTGAGGCCCAATCGACGAAGTGTACGAATGGGCATGAGGTTGACTCCTGAACCATTGTCAATGAAAGCTCTTCGAACATCTATACCATTGAATTTTCCAGATAAGTACAAAGGTTTTATGTGCCCATGCACAACATCATCTTCATCTTTATCAGTAAAAGATATCACTACATGGCATTCTGCAGGATTATTCTCTATGTGATAGATTTCAGTTGCAGCAATTTCAGCTTCAAACTCCTGAGGACTTGACAAAGCTTCGATGAGTGTTTCCCGAAGATCTTTTGACAGATTCAAAGCATCCAAAATTGATAACTTGGATGGTACTTGGGCCAAGTGTTTCAATATATCATACTTTTGATCTAGAGGTCCGCGTTTCCCATTAGGAATATGCGGTTTAGAAGGTACCTTGGAAGCAGATGCTTTGGAAGCTGATGCATCTTGTATTGAAGTTGGAAACATCCTTGGTTTTGGAAGATTAGACTGATTAGATCCATTTACTTGGTGAGATAAAGAATATGGAACCTTTAATCGGTCTTCCAAAATAACTGTGCCAAAACTGAGTTGGCCATTGGCAGAAGAACTTGCTTGTTCTTTTTGAGCTCGCTGAAGGGCTCTACCACGATTTTCTGCTGCATATACAGTGCTAACAGGGGTAAAATTAGAGTAGTGGCTTTGGAAAGATCCACGTCTTACCCTATATCCTGAACCTCTAGAACCTCTTCGGATTCCCTTATTTGATACAGGGAATTCAGGCTCATCAAGACTGGAATATGAATCTGTTAATTGAATCATATTAACAGAACCAAAGATTAACTCTTCGTCTGATAAAGGCTCTGCCTGGTTAGCCTGTTTAGGCTGTGCCGTTTGATGGGACGGTGCTCGTTGCTTTGAAGTAGATGGCATGAAATCTGCCAGAGTCAAAGACAATTTAGGCTCTTCTACATACTCATCTTCTCCTGATTCCTCTTTCTTCTTTGGATTGCACTGCCCTTTTGAGGATTTGTCTTTTGATGGAGGCTTTACTGCAGCTTTTGTAGGAGACACAATTGGCTTCTTCAATTGTGTTCGCAAAATGGAATGAGTCCGATTGATTGTATTTCTGACCATCCAATCATCATATTTTTTCGCAGTTTTGCTTTTGACTTCCTGCCACTCGCCTCCTTCCTCTGGATCTGTAGTGGTAATACACGCTACATTAGCTGAAGAACCCTTCAATTTGACTTGTCCCAAGTCGACCATCTTTTGCAGGAGGTCTTTAAAGACAAAACACTCCTGGATGGTATTCCCCAACATTTGATGAAAGGGACAATAATTGGGACGGTCTTCATCTCCTTCCTTGTTTGGCCTCTTCGGCACTGTTAATTGAACCAAATTATTTTCCAGAGATGAAATGAAGTAACCAGGAACTTGCTCACTTCGGAAAGAGTATGTTTTACACTTCATATCCTCAAATTGTTTTCGTCGTTGATCTCTTTGATCATTTGGATGAAACGGAATTTGTTGTTGGCGTTCAGGAGGTGAAGTCCTTCGAGAAGATGAAGGTTTTGAAGTAGATATAGGTACAGGTGCTTGTTTAAGCATAACTATAGCAGTTTCTGCTTTACCCATTCTTCTTCCTGGAGCTGATGGAATTACACGAGATTTAACCTTAGCCTGTATAAGGGAATCTTCAATCTGCTGAGCGATTGAAGTAAGGTCTCGAAACCCTCCTGTGTATTTCACAGGGATCAATGGCGTGCGTAATTCATCACGCAAATTTGCCACACAGATTGGCAACAATTCCTCCTGAGGGAGTGTTAAACTCAAGTAATACGTTAATCCCTTCCAATGAGCAATGAAATCAGAGACTCTTTCATTCTCCCTTTGCTTGTAGTTTGTAAGATCGAAAACTGTCGTTTTTGGCAAAGTTGAGCTAAACTGAAGAAGGAATTTTTGACGAAGATCCTCCCATCCGATGACTGACTGGGATTGCAAGCTTGTATACCAGACAAAAGCTGTTTCTTGCAAGGTTCGCACGAAGCATCTAAGTTTCACTGCTTCTTGCTGCTCTGGAGTTCCTATCATAGGATCACAACAAGACACGTAATGCGTCAAATGTTGTTCAGGGTCGCCTGATCCATTGAAAGTTGGGAAAATAGGGTTTCCAAAACTGGATGGAGGAGAAATTGAATCTACCCATTCAGGGTAAACTTTCTTTTCAGGTTGAACTTGCGCCCGTTTTCCTTCCATAGTTTCTAACCGAGCTGTTAATGACTCAATAGTTGTTATTAACTTTTTAGAAACATCAGGTTGAACTTGGTTTTGAGTAGGTGCAATAAATGGAGCTTGGACAGATGTGGTGGTTGGTGCTGCAACTGATGGTAGTGCTGCCAACCGTTGTTGCGTTTGACCCGTAGGATTAGACCTCTGTGGGTGTACTGATAAAGGAGGATATTCTTGATCCATCTCAGTAGTTACAACAAATTCCTTCGGCTGTCGGACTTCAGCATTCTTAAGAAGAAGACTACTCTGAAGTATTTCTGCATTCAACCTTCTTAATTCTTTCATTTCTTCCTCCTGTTGTGAAAACCTTTGCTCTAATGAGAGCGATTGACCTCCTTCAGAGGAAGGGTGATAAGTAACCTGATTCTTTCCTTTCCCCTTATTGGATCCTTTTCGGAGAGGGGGAAGTGGGTTACTTGAAAAAATACCCAGATTTTGGGTAAGCCTTTGATTACGTGTGCGCACACCTTCTTCATTTAAGTCCGTGTGCGCAACTTCTTGAGCATGAACCTCTTCGTCTGATCCCTCTTATTGAGCCTCATCTGGTGAATCAGCAGCAACGACATTGATGAAATTAATGGATGCATATTGCATGGAATCCTTTCTATCAGCATTTCTGTGATATTGTCTTCTTCTATGTCCATGATGAGACATGGCATTCTGTTGACTTGATCCCTCAGGAACTTCTTGGAGAACCGTCACTTGGAGAGAATCTCCTGATAGCTTGGCTCTTCGTTCCTCTTGAGGCTTATTCCCTAATCAAGAGAATACTGATTTTCTATGAGGGAGGGATTGAGGATTTGAAAAAGTAACCAGTCCGGTGGACTGGGGATGTTCCTGCTGTTTCCGATCAACTCCTCGAATCCTATTTGTTGACTCTGAGGGTTGGGTTAGAGAAGTCCCCAGTCTGGCAAGCTGGGGTGTCTCTTGACATGCTATGTCTGAGATCTTTTTAAAATCTCTTTTGATCTTGCGAATCTTAGTTCAGAAATTAGCTGGATGCATTAACCTGTATCCACGTTTATCACCTGGTTCAACAGATCGTTGGATGATTTCCGAAACTTTTGTCATTTGATGACGTGTTTTCTCCAGACGAGAGGCTTGTGCAATATTCTCACCTGCTTGATGTAGGAGAAATTCAACAACTTTTTCTCTATATACTTGATTTTGAGAGGAACTAGTTGAAGCCTGTTCTTGAGCAAGCTTTTGATTATGAACAAAGCCCATTGACTATGGCCGTCCATGGGCAATAACATTGCATGAGACCATTTTCGGCGGGCTTTGCTGACCGGAAAGCACTGTGAAATGTAGTGATCCGTGAACACACCATCCTCTGATATGAACATCATATGGAGCATTGGCAATTAACTGACGCAATTTTCTTAGTGCGCCAAGGCATGAACGTTGAAGGGTTCTTTGTTGCTTTTCAGCCTTCGGATACCGAGAGACTGATAGAGATGCCAAATCAATCTGGCGTTGTAACCCTTCTATTATCTTAATATGATTTTCATAATCACCGTAAGATAATACTTTCTTCTTCAATTGACAAAGAGTCTTCCATATGTTGAGATGAATATCATGGATTCCATCATCCGTCAACATCTTTGGAATGTCGTACTGGGAGTCAGCCAAAGGCCAAAACATGACTGGTACTTCACCTTTTTCCAGTTTTTTCCTCATGTTCAGCATTTCCTCTTTATCATTAAATGAAGATTCTTCTACCTGTTTGGACCAGAGTTGGTGTTTCCTTGTTGCTTCTTCGGATTCAACAAGATTGGTAGAGATATCACTATTCATGCTGGAAGATGAATGACCCAGGGATGGTTCGGAGAATAACCTGAACCCCAGGCTATCTTCTGATGGAGAAAGAGTTTCACCTGCCGATAGTAAAGCATCAGACATGACTGGTTTTACGTTTGCAAGTGCCTCGAGATAGGAGGGCTTTCTCGTCACTACATTGCCTTCTGAAGAATTTTCGAGACAACGTGAATCACTACTGCGGAGAGGACTTTCGCAGCGAAGTTCATCACCATGAGGAGGACCGTCATGATGGGTTACAACAAAAGATGAAATCTCTTGATCCTTGGTCTTCTGACCACACAGAGGGTTCCTGTGGCTCTCATCTGAAGAAGAAACTTCAAGATTGACCGAACTTTCATGAAGCAAGCCTTCATGAGGAAGTGTCTGTTGAAGACCTTCAAAATTAATGTTCTCGTTATTGAGAACTGAGGGAGTAGAATCTTGAATTCCGACAGATAAATGTCTGAAGGCTTCAAGAACTCTAGCATCGAGCAAGGCTTGGTTACAGATTGGCCTTTGATCTCCTGACTGTGCTGGGCGGATCTTTTTCTTAGATGCCTTCTTACTCACTTTAGAAAACACTTGATGACGAAAGTGATTGCTCTGAGCAGGTGTATGTTCCTGATTAGGAATGATGGTCAGGTTAGGCTGACGATCTCCACTCAAATCAGGTGTATGTGCCTGACTTGGTTGTCTGTTTGATATGGGGGAGTATGCCCCATAACCCTCTTGGACTGGAACAGATGTGTGTGTCTGTTCAGGAATGAATCGTTGATGTGTCACTCCACTGCTAGGGATAGATTTATGTGTCTGTCCCTGTGATGATGCTGAAGCTGTTATGATATCCTGGCAAGCATCTAGAATATGAGCAGGAATTTGCTTCTGCTCTTTCACCAATGACAAAATATGTTTGGTGACTTCAGCCACCGGAACGGGGATATACGTCCATTCCGGGCTTGGAGTAGGTGTATGTGCCTGCTCATGTCCTCCTTTTCCTGTCAGTGAATCCTGACAGTACTCAAGTGTGGAGGTAGAGAGTTGAGTCTGCCTCCTGTTTGTCGTCGGGACTTTCCGACTGACTTCTCCGTGCGCTACCAAGCGAGACTGTTGGTAGGCTTGATTAGTATTAGCAGGTGTATGTGCCTACTGATTACACTTCGCCAAACGCGGTTGACGAGATCCATCATATGTAGTTAGACGAGCCTGCTGACTAACTGGTGATGTATAAGCAGGTGTATGTTCCTGCCTACAGTACTCCACTGGAATTGCCTGGCGGGATTGGCTTGATGCTGCCAGATGAGTCTGCTGGACAGCGGAATTAAAATGGGCAGGTGTGTGTGCCTGCTCGTTGTTTTCCACCAAGTTAGGTTGGTGGACTTCTCCGGAGATGGCAGGGATGACAACCTGCCTATTGTTAACCGGATTCCGTCTCTGGCGGTTCATCTTGCCTGCTCGGGTTCGAGGAACCTGAGCTGAATGCCGGGAGTCGGTACCCTCATCATGTTGAGGGCGCACTACCGCACGAGTCTGGCGGCGATTGTTGATGGGATCCCTTGAGATGGACTCCTGTCTTTTTGAATTAATGTCCTTCGGGACCTGCTCATTCACTTCCTCAGAGTAAGGGAGTGAATGGAAATTGTGTTCCGGGGATAACGACCCGAAACGGTTGGAGACGGTAGTCAGCACCGCCTACTTCTTGATCACTGGCCTCCATTGTCCGGACGACCAGGTAGAGTTGTTAACTTGGAGGGATTGACGAGCGGCCTCCAGAGTTGGGATAGTACCGTTGCGACGGTACTCCTTAACCAGTGCATTAGAAACCCAGCGTTGAAGACGCTGAGTTGGTGATGTCATCCTCAGAGCGGACGACGTTCCAGCAGGAGTAGCAGCATTGGTTTTCGCAGCAGCAGACCTCACAGTAGAGGTGTTCACAGCAGCAATATTCATAGGGGTGAATTTAAGGAAAGCCATTTTGCAGAAGATCTTGAGAAAAGAGTGCCTGTTCCAAATAACAGACATAATCAAGATGAATCCGGCCACTGCATCTTTTGGATGAGCACATGTCAATGATTGCTTTTTTGGCCCAAGGGGCCTAACAAAAAAGAAGAACATCACTTTAACTTGGTTAAGGATTCACGTCGGTTTCACCATTTTTGTTTCGCACGGATTTCGGGGATGACCTCCTGGACGGGAGATTCAAACGTTCCGATCGGTTTCTAGCGGGTTTGTTCGTAGAACCGGAAACATCCAATGATTCCACATCCGTTTGGACCCACTTTCCAAAGGTAGGCGCTCATTAGCTTGTGGACTGATGAGGCTTAGGAATTTGCATTGGTCGAGAGGATGGGAGGTCGGACTCATCACACCTTTTTGAGGGGAATTATTGTCTACTCCGGGACTCTCTTTATAGATTTAAGTTATGTTCGTGAATCCTTATTACATTACCAAGTATAAAATGTTCTTTCCTTTTGTTTTAACAATCAATGATTAAAATATGCAAGAAATTTAGGGAATCTTTTATATGTATTCGAGGTTCTTCATCAATAGAGAATCATCTATATCTGTTTAGATATTCTTGGTCAATGGTATCCTTCAAAAAATTTATATAAAAGTCTCTTGGTCATTATGATGACCAGGCTGGTTTTAAAGCCACTCAGTGGGGCACTTGAAGTTTATCGTCATTCAGAAGGACAGGGATTATATCAAAGTTGGGATCGAACCCATAAATGGGCTACCTACGTATCCTTTGTTTTGGAAAAGGAATCAGAACCCACGTAGTTCGAGTAATGGAGTATGATGTTTATGATTGATGGCTCAAAGAAGAATGTCATAATTACTTTTACACTCTAAGCTCACGTGAGTCATGCTCAGTGTGAGAAACAAGAGGTATTGGTAAAAAATTAGACAATTGTGCCCTGAAAGATGCAATCATAAGAAATTGTTTGGGTCTTAGGTATGTATGACTGCCCAGATAGATGAAGGTTTAGGATTCACTTTTAGGGGGGAAATCCAGGAATAGGGTCCATAAAGGTATATGTGCTTTATGGAGATTTGAATACTCTAATCTTGGGGCTTACTCCTGAGGAGGATGCCCAAGTTAGGAGGGGATTTATGGTTGGGTTTTACTCCTGAAAAGGATGCCCAAGTTAAAGGATTATGATTGGGGCTTACTCCTCCCAAGTTAAAGGATTATGATTGGGGCTTACTCCTGAGGAGGATGCCCAAGTTAAAGGATTATGATTGGGGCTTACTCCTGAGGAGGATGCCCAAGTTAAAGGATTATGATTGGGGATTACTCCTGAGGAGGATGCCCAAGTTAAAGGATTATGATTGGGGCTTACTCCTGAGGAGGATACCCAAGTTAAAGGATTATGATAGGGGCTTACTCCTGAGGAGGATGCCCAAGTTAAAGGATTATGATTGGGGCTTACTCCTGAGGAGGATGCCCAAGTTAAAGGATTATTATTGGGGCTTACTCCTGAGGAGGATGCCCAAGTTAAGGATTCTCTCATTTTAAAGGATGGGGTTGAATGAATGAACTCTCTATATTTAGTGACATAAGGATATTTAAATCACTAGGTTTTGAGAGATATTCCACAGAATTCCTTTCAGATAAGGAAGTCAAATCAAGAAATCATGCCATAAATGGCTTTGAAGAGTGTCTTGAAGACTGAATCTTGAAAAGGAAAGGAGTAATGGCTTAAGAGGGGTAAAATGGGCAAGATGGGCACCCAAAAAGGTAGGGGTGCGCAAGTCTTGAAAGGTGCAGAAGTCTTCCGTGGGCGCGCAAGTTTTGGTCGCGCAGGTGTACCTACGCGACGCATGGTGTACTTGCGTGATTTTCAACCAGCATTGAAATATTTGAGCGACTCTTTTTTAAACCCTTTAGAATCCTCTTGAGGTTCTTCCAGAAAAGGGACGTGCAAGTTAGATTGAAGGAAATAATTCGGCGTGCAAGTGTTGATAAGTTTCAACACTTAGGCCTTCTTTCTTCTCTTTAGATCTTCCATTCTAGGTAAGAAATTACCTTAGAAGTGTTCCGGAAGCTTTGAGAAGAGACTTGGGCGTTGAGAGCTTCAATCCGAGTTTCTAGAAAAAGATCCTCTCGAATGGGGTGCCCACAGGGTCTATTTATAGGCAAAAGAAGGCCCTGGGCAGTTACCGGGCGGTTACCACTTAGGTCGCGCAAGTTACTTGCGCGACCAAGGTAGCCGCGCAAGTACACTTGCGCACCAATTACATTACTTGCACAGTGATGTTGCTGTTGATCCTTTCTTCCTTCCTTTGTTGATTTTTTATGTTTTCTTCAAAGGATAAATCACTTTGAGCTCGGATATTCCCTTTTCCGATCTTTAGATTCCGTGACGAAAGGAGCGTCAACAACTACATTGGATATCTATATTTGGATCACCCAGTGTATAAGCTGTATCGGGATCAACCATAATATATTCTATATCAAGCTCACCCATCGTATAAGATGTATTACGTTCACCGATAATATTAGATGTATTAGGATCACAAATAATCATCAGTAATTTTAAACTACCATATATCAATATAACACATGGATACGTTCATTTTTAACATTAATATTTTATTAATAGCTTGTGCTCCATTAAAACTCGATTTAGGAATGGAGAAGAAATAGTTTTCATGAAAATATTATTAAAACAATCATAATCCATTAAGATAAAAAATAAGTATGATTTAAACAAAACATATCCCCAATCTATCATAAGTAAAATAAAAGATTTTTTTATTAATATAAATACTGTCCAAAGATCCTTAAAAGTATTCTTGATAAAAAACCCTTTCATCTTTGAAAATAAATTTAGATTTTTTGTACAAAATATGGTGGAAGTAAAAAATTTTTAAAATAAACATCAAAACATGTAAAATAATCCTCAAATAAAATAACGTTCATGATGGTGGGAAAATGCATCAATATCATAAATGTAAAAAATAAACATTTTTTAAAATATATTTTAAAGAGAGAAAAAATGTGTCCCATTCAAAAAATGAAAAATAATTTCCTTTTCAAACATTTAAAATATTGTAAAATATCATCTAAAATAACATTAAGAATTCATTTTTTTAAATAGTATGCAGTTGAAAACAATTTAGAAAACATGGATAAAAGAGATAAACGTTCTTCATCTAAAGGAATAAAGATGATGGGTATCCCTTATAAAAAGTTTATTGATGTTCATTTAATCAATATTGTAGGAAATAAAATCTAGGAATGTAAGCCAAATTCGTAACCATAGGAGGTGAAAAGGGATGTGGTTTAAGAAAATAAGTTTATATGATTTTCTCTAAATGAACCTTGAACATAAACAATCTGTCAAAGAAAGGATATTTAAATATAAAGACTTTATCGATTTGGTTATTTTCTAATAAAAAGTAAATAAATGAAATAATTTTACATGAATATATAAATTAAATTAATTTCATGAAGTAATAGTCCAAAATTCTTTCTTGAGGAATTAATTACACTAAAAAATGGTAATCATGGTGCACAAAATGAATCATGTCTTAAGAAAATGAGATTGAGATAAAGAAAACGCTTGAAACAATCAGAACATTGGAAGTGATAATTAATCCATGGGGTGATTATTTGAACATATGTAAATCCACAAACAATAATTTGAAATAAAAATTATAAAAATTGAGAGATCAATTTACACATAGTCAAGGAATGAAAAAGTAAATGAAGAAGGGTTATAACTCAATGAATGGAAATTATGTTAAGAAAATCTTCAGCACTTGGTAACATCCATGCCAAATCCCCTTGGATGAAATAATTTGAATTAACACATAAAACATTATTATGTATGAAAGTTTCATGATAAAATATTTAAAAATCGGAAATATATATTCCGTATAAAATAAATTAGGATCATAAAATTAAAATATGCTTCAAGGAAGTGAAATTGAAATGAAATCCATAACTTAAGTAAAAAACTTAATATATATGTAATTTAACTCCTAATTAATAAATAAATTACTTTTATAAGAACATTTTCTAGTGTTTTTAGATTATACCCAAACCAATTTTTTTTCAATGAAATGTTTAATTAATTAATCAGTTATGTCCATGTCTTGTGTTTTGAGGATATTCAGTACATAGTTGCAAAATGACATCGATATGTTCAATGTTGTCAAAGTGGTAAATCTTAAATCATCTATAGAATAATAATAATGAAATAATTATCAATTTTTTTAAATTAACTTTAAATTTAAAACCATTCACGATATATAGTTGTAAAAATTGAATTTTTTTTATATCATGGAGATGGTAGGTTGTACGTATGAATGCTTCCAATTTTAAAATAACATGAAATAAGTAATATAAGTATAAATTTATCACAAAAAATTATGATTATATCATATATAATATATTATTTCATTAAATATAAGTGTACATAGTATATATGTTATTTTGTAATGAAAAACGAATCACATCACTTTATAGAGGTGGTAATCCACATGTACACACAAATATTGTTACCAATTTTCAATGGATGGAAAGGTAATAAGATACATAATATTAAAAATGTTCAATGAGGTACATTTTATTTTAAATTTTCATTAAACTACCGTTTATATTATTAATGGAATGTCACCTAGGAAAATGGAATGCCTCAGGGGTGTCTATAGGGTTCGATAAGTGAAAAGGTATAAAAAGTGTCCATATAGTGCATGGAGCATGGTAAGTTCATTATTAGTACTGACCATGCACTACGATTGTAAAACATGGAGTGAGGAGTTGTATGATTTGTAAACAAATAAAGGGGAGCCTATAAACCATGCGATCTTAGATAGAGTCAAACACAAGGCCTCCACATGGGTTATTAAGTCGTACAGGATCCGCATAAAACCATTCCACCCATTCCATCCATAGACAAAGGAGGCCGCTTTATTGGAACACTATTAGACAAAACTTGTGGTTAACCCATTTTTCTCTATAAAAATTGTGAATTTACCATTTCTATCTCTTGGTTCTAATGTTTTTACCTTATTTTCACCCCTTTTCATAACTAACAATGTGGGGTGAAAACCAAATCCACATAATCTCTACATGTATCAATTTTATTATACTATATGGTGTTTGGAGTTCCATTTAGTAAAACTCATAGCTTTGGGTATGTCTATGAGTCCGCTTTATTCTAGTTTATGGAAGGATCACTGATTACCATTTTCTATTCATCGAGATTTTATGAACTCTATTACCAGAGATTTATTTATTTTGGTGTTTGAAGCTATTTTTGCTTCAATTAAGGTTTGATATTGGGAAATAATTTATCTATATACTTATGGTAGATGGTTTGTAAGATATATCCCATAGTTTTTAGATTACCATGTTTTATGTGTCTATGAAAACATATTTCATGGATACGATTTTTCTTCTTTGTTTTAGGAAATTAAATTTTGGATTTAAAATTGATATGTGCAAACCTCCAAGGAATCTTTCATCTTGGTTGATAAACTTACAAACAAGACTATGTCCACCTTTTTGGTGTTCCACTCCCTTAATATTGTCTAAATGTGCTATAAATGGTGTAATAAAGGTTTTATGATTTTATAAGAGTTATATAAGAAGTATAGTTGTTATCTTGGTATAAGGATTTGTTTGGATTGATTTTGGAATTAAATGGATTATGATTTGATTAAGAGAAGAAGGGGGAAAATTATTGAAGTGGCATATTCATGTTAAGAATTTGGTTGTAAATAGCCATAATGGTTGTGTTATATGAATAAATAGTCACTAAAATTGATTATGAGATTTAGAAAAATGGAATGATAGTATTGGAAAAAAATTGACGAATGAAATAGGATGACATATCATATCACACAAAAATTAAATATTAATAAATAGAGACACCCATATTATTAGGTATGTTAAAAAGGAAAGGTATTTGTTATTTAAAAATGGATTGTTGATGAAATTCAAATGGGTTTGGGTCATTATATTCTACACATGGTGATGATGTTGGTTCTGTAATTCCACATTCAGGAATGAGGGTTGTTCATTGCATTCCACACCACAGTAATTATGTTGGTTATTTTATTCCACCACAAGGAATGAGTATTGTTCATGGATTTACTCATATAGTTCAAATACTTGGACTGATACTCCTCATATGACATTATGTGACCCCTAAAAAAATGGTTTTGATGATTGGCATGGACCTATGTGGGTTTGAATAGCTCAAGTGTCATGTGGAACCTAAGGGACAATATGGTTAAGTTAAATGTTGTCCAATAATGGAACTTGTAATCATGAATACCATTTATATTATTTATTATACATCTAAATACAATTTTGTTTAGACTTTATATTTCTATAGAGACCATCAGTGGTGTCCAACAATGTTTTACTCATACCCCACACAGGTGGGCAATGGGACAGAGCATGTATGAGGGGTCATACTAACATTCCAAAATCATTTTTTTGGAATTTATTTGGTGTCTTATTTTGGTTTCCTTTTACCATTTTAGGCTATCATGAGGAGAAATATAATTTTATTGGGTTCTTGGTACTTTCCCAGTTTGGGAATATGGTATACATTGTTTCGATATTTGTTATTGTTACATGCTATTGTTTATTTGATTTACACTTTTTTTCTACTATGGTAAAGAGGGTACAATCCCCCCACATATTACAATAGACCCTTAACATGTTATAAGACTCTGACATAAGGTGAGGCATGCCCTATGTGATGTGGAGGTCTGGATCGAGGCATTGGTTTAGTGGCTCCTAGATCGGAAGTTACAAGGCAGTATCAAAGAAGTTTTTTATTATCTATTTCCTTACTACATAGTAAATGTGTACATGAGACTATGATGTTTTGGGCCCCATATATGAGCTTATTCATAGTAGTAGCTAACTCTTGTGTAAAGGAAAACCCACGCTCCCATTGTGGGATTGATGTTTTTGATGTTTTCATGTTATAGTTTAGGTGTTATTTCACCTTGGGTGATACACTAGTTTTGTGTTGTTGTTGTTTTTTGAAATTTTACTAATGGTTCAAAATGAAATGAGGTTGTGTATGAATGCATCATTTTAGGCACACAAGGATTTATATAACATGAATCGGGTTAGGTACACATGGAAAGTCATGTTGTGGTGTATTACTTTGAAAGAGTGAAATTATATTTTTTGGATTAAAATTATTTTCTAGTGACTGAGTATATTTAAAGAAATGATGCCTAATAAAGATGATATAATTGTTTATGTTAAAATAAATAAATTTAAATGGGTAAAAAATTTCTTAATTGGAATGTTTTAATTATTTAGAGAATTTATGGATGTTTAATGAAAAGGCTAGAATTATGAGGTATGCTGGTGTGCTCGATGAGATTCAACGGTGACTCATGGGGATGAGGTATATTTGTTTTAAAAACTATTGTCCTTGATTGATGGAATAATGTTACTGAAACTCCATTATGTGGTATTTTCTTTTCATCTAGTTATGTTTTGGTTCTTTGGGTTCTGGTTTTTTGTTGGGATTCATATTTCTCTACATGTGTGGGTTTATTCCATATCGCATTTAGAGGGAAGTGCTGGATTTTGTATGTACTATTGGGTGGGTGGCCAAAAAAGAAGAATGGGGGTGATAAACCCATCATTTGACCATCCTTTATCTCTTTTTATGGATATATGGGAACCTTTCCATTTACTCCATAATGTTTTTATATTGGGTTTTATTCTCATTTGGTTAACATTACTATGAGTTTCTCACATGCTCTTTCAGGTGGGTGCCTCAAAGGAGATATGGTCATTCTTTCTCCCTTCATTGGGCCCTCCATATGTTTGTGTTGGTTAGAGCGGTGGTCCGTCACATTGTACTGACCTATATTCTTAAACTTTATAGAAGAGGAGGGAAAAAATTATTCTGTCTGAACTATTTGTTTCAGTATCTAGTGAGGTGGTGAAAAGGATTTTTTGGCTGCTTACATTGATTTTTTCTCTACTTTTTACTTATGGGGTAATTTCAACCTTTGGTGTCTAGTTTTTTATGTCATTTTCCCATGCTTGTAATGGGTTCCCTATTTTACTAGATTTTAAAGATTTCTAATTTTTGTTTGTAAATAAAAGGGGATTGACCATCCAAATTTTCAAAAAAAAGGTAACCAATTATGAATTTTTTTACCCTGTGTTATTCATTCCCCTAGATAGGGATGATTAAGGTTTTTGAAAGTGTTTCAATTATGACCCTATGGATTGTTTATGAGGGATGAATGGTTGAAATATAGTTGTGATTCCTCTTTTTTATAATTGTGGAAATTTTGTGTTATGTTCTTCAAATTCTTGTTTGGAATTGTTGTGAGATTATATGACAATCAAATTTACCAGTACGAATAAAATAAGAAATTACTAATAATGAACCTCCATAAGTTGGACAAGAACCCTCATTAGTTATGAGAAATAGAGGTGAAGAGATGTTCCATGGGAATTTTTCTTGTTTTGTGTAGTTTATGTAGAGATACATAGGGCGGAAAATGATGAATATGTTTGATTTGATATTAATTTTCATCTATAAAACAATCCTATATTCATTATAAGAAGGTGAGACTCATGCAACATAGGTCAATATTGAGGAAATCCAAATGGTAGTAGAATACTTAGATACACCTCCAAAGAAAATGTTCATGTTTTAAAAATATGTGTTTAGGTGAACCATGAAGGGACGGTGGGATATTCTTGTCTAAAATAAGAAAATAGTGGTTACGTCTTGAAAGGAATTCCAAGGGATGTACTTGGATAATTTCTATCAAGATACTCCGAGACAGGAGTGGGCTACTGAGTATATACCATTGAACCATGGAAATATGTCAGTGATGGATTATGATGTTTTATTCACTGACATATAGTGCTTTTTTATAGTGATGGTAAGGGATGATGTAGCTATAGTGAGGTTTTTTCATGTTTGAATCTGGTGTGAGATTAAAGAATAATTAAATATCTTATGCTTTAAGAGGTTTGTAGAGGCAGTGAATATGGATCTCATTTTTAAGGGGAATCTTAAAGACGCATATATTTGTTTAAAAATAATATTAGTTTGGTTATGTGGTTGTACATATTCTGATAGTATGAAGCATCGTTATGGAAACTATAAATTGGGTATTCGTGGAAGTTTTTTTAGGGAAGAGGATCAAAATCTCAGAGAAGTTTTTCAGTTACTTACTATGATTGTGGTAAACCTGGTTATTTTTGTGGTCATTCCCCTCAAGCACTAGTCGAGTGCCAAACTTGTGGAATAATGGGACTTATATAGAAGTTATAAAGGATCCCTCAGAAGATGGTTAGTGATGGAGTACCTCGGCCAACGTAGATCATCAGAAGGGGGTGTTATTCCCCTTATGAATCTAGAATTTGGAGTTCCACTAGACATACCGGTTGTGTCAGTAGACTTGTTACTTTTGGATTAGAATGTTCACATCAGCAGAGTAGTCATAGGGGGATCATATTGAATCATAAGAAAGGGGGATATGTTATATGAAAGCATTTGAGTCTACCCCTACTGGTATATTTGATGTATGATTATTTTATCCTTTATCCTTTTAATCACTTTATTTGATATAATAACTTCACATTATTTTATATCTTCTTGGTTTGTGAATGGTTTGGGCCTAGAGGTGGAGTTTATGTTTGGGGTAATGACGATCAACATACTATTAAGGGGTTTAGTCATAGGGTGTCCTACGTTGTTGGGTGTGTGCCCTCAAGATTGGTGGGTACTATCATCTTTGGGAATTTTTTACAAGAGATAATAGTTTTTTACATGATAATTGTAATTGACTAGTTGGATTCCTATCAATCTAACATTGATTGTTACTGAAAGATCATAACCTTTATGTGTCCAGAGGATGATGTTTATGTTCAAATAGAAAGTCAGATATTAGGGTAGCCTATGTAAATGATAACTTTATTTCATGTATACATTTTAAGGTTTCTAATTATGTTGATTTTAGTATTTAAATTAATAATCATTCGTATTTTGGAATGTGTTGACTTGTTTTATGATTTATGAAAGGATACAAAATATTTTTGGAAAATGAAAGAAAAATGTTGAATGTGGGAACCCAAAGAAATTTCACTCCATTAGCTTCTCTTGTGGAGAAATACTAAATTTATGGGAAATCATGAAACTTGACATTATGGAGTAAGACAATTACACTCTGTCTATTCTAATTACACGATAGGATTTTTTTTGCGATGAGTTTTTTGAATAGTACATAGAAAAATATAGTACCTTATCATTGAATGATATTTGAGAGATTACATGACGTGAAAGTCAGTTACACATCATGAAATTATCGAAGTGAAGAAAAATAAATGTGGATGCAGCTGTGGTTGGATGGTGTTTCTTATATATTCACCCTTCAACGGCTTCTTATGAGAATCATCAGACTGTAGGACTGAAGTTGATGCCAACAAAATGCTACCAAACAACAGAGTGATAATCTGGAACCCTAATTTTCCACCATTATTCACCTCCATTCTTCCTCTGGTATCCTTGATGCTCATTATAATCATTCTTAGCACGAGAGATTAGTTTTCTTTTGTGAAGGCTTATTTTATTTTAGGGGCATGTGTTTTTGGGTATTCTTCCTATATATTATTCATTTTTTGGATTGTTGTGACTCAATTTATCAATTCAAATCTTTTTAGTTTAACAATTTCATGATAATTTCTGGTGATTTGAAGAGTATTATTCATTTCAAAAATTAATTGTCTTATTTTTTATGATCATTATTCAATTAAGGTTAGTTATGTTTAGAAAAGGTTTTGGGATGCCTATATTTTTGATTGAACCTAATCTATGACCATTCCAATGGTGAAGTCATAGGATTATTGCTGGGTACCTAGACCAAAGATCCTTGATAACATAATTCCAACACCAAACCTGAGTATATCCATTATCAACCAAATCAAAAGTGCACTAAATTAAAAATAATTGAACCTAGAATGTCTCTCCCCTGAAATAAAACCCAATATTTTTTAATGCTATCTTTATTTTCTCAAACACATAAGAAAATTTCATTTTTGATTTCTTTAATTAATTTAAGACATACATAATTCTTATGCAGATTCAACACTCAAACATTCCTAGTACTATATTTTAAGTTAGTATGTTTGAGTCTTATAAATTAATTATTTTTTATAGACCCATAGGATTTTATTGACACCCCATGTGCAGTTAATAAGGTTAGTTTGTTAGTGATTGTGTGATATTACAACCTTGGAGGAAATAATTTTTCTTAATGATGTTGGTGTGAAGCATGATGTCTTCCCCCCATTGGGGGATTAGCTTTATAAATTATTTCCTTGTGAGTTCATAGAATTAACACATGAGACTGAGGTTGGTTTTACGATTTAATTGATTACCAGAGTCGAGTATATTTCTATTCCACCTTATAGAATTTAGCTAGAAGATATTGATGAGATTAAGACTAAACAAGAGGATTTGGAGGATAAAAGTTTAGTCTATATGTGTTTTTCACCTTGGGATTAACTAGATTTTTTTACTATGAAGGCTGATGGAACATTATGGTTTTGTGTTGATTACTAAAAGCTGAATCACATAACAATCATGAATCAATTTCCTCTTCCATGTTTTGAGGATTTATTTCTAGATTAAGGTTCTTGTGTGTGTAGGTTTCCTCTCACAAATGGATCAGAAATCAAAGCATCAAATTTAGGAGATAGTGTATATTCTAAGAGTATGTGTCTTTGATTTTCATGGGATGTGGGAGAAACACCTAGGGTATAATAATTTTTACTATAAAAATATCTATAAGAATATTATTTACATGGAACTATATGAGATGCTCTATAGTAGGCTATGTTGACCACAATTGTGCTTGATGGAAGTAGGAAAATCTGAGTTGTTTTGGTTAAGTATCATATAGGAGAAGACATATAATCTTTAGTTGAATTGAAAGTGTATGGAAATAGAATATAGTAGAAATATGGTATGCACTAATTAACACCATCAAACTCTTGAGATTGTAGTTGGTGATTGAGTATTTCATTGGGCATCACTGAGAATGGGTTACTGTTAGATTGATAAGTATGGGAAGTTAGTTCCTAGGAATGTGGGGCCATTTGAGATTGTAGATAGGACTGGATATGTAGTGAATTAATTTACTATAACAAAGTTTGATAATGTTATTCATGATGTTTTAAACGTGTCACATATTTAAAAATATCCCCCAATCACTCTCATGTAATTTAAATTGATGATGTTTAACTTGAGGCTGATACATCTTTTATGGAGGATTTGATTTGAATTGTGGATTATAGAGTGAATTGTTTGTGGGGGAAAGGTCATGTCATTGGTTTTTGGGTTGTAGAAGCATAGTAACATTTGGGAAGAAACTTGGGAATGAGAATCTGATATTCAGGTCTATAGGCTTGACATTTTTTCTGTTTTATCTTAGTTTTCTTTGGTAGATGAGAATTAAGAAGAGCTCTTATAATTTAGGAACATTGAAATATTTTGGCATTAAAATGAGGTATGTTTCATTTTAAATTTTTATTTAAACTATAATAATATTGTTTAATTTTTTTAACTAGGATTAGGGAAGGTCCCAAGGGTTTCCCAAGGGTTTATGAAGTGAAAAGGGGGAAAATGTATCCTTACAGTGTGGGGAGAATAGTTGGTGCACTGTTTGTACTAACTATGCTCCAGGACCATGCACCCTAGAGAGGGGAGTTGAATAATTTCGAAAAAATTTTATAGGTTCATAGAGGCCATATGGTCTTGTATATTTCCAAATATATGACCACCATACATTTCCACAAACAAGTTATACTCCATTAATAATCATGAAACTCTTGGAACCCATGGAAAAAGGAGACCACTAAGTTGGTGCATGATTATCCAAACCATGCTACCAAAAACTATAACTCTATAAAAATGTTGAATTTCCCATTTTACCTCTTTATTTTAAATGTTTTCCCCATATTTTTTACTTTATTTCTTCCCCAGCAGCTATGGGTGTGATCCAAATCCTCCCATTCTCTCTAAGGATCATTCTTCCTCGATTCTAAGGCATTGTGGTTGTGATTTAGTGTAGATAAAATCCCCAGATAGGTCTAAGAGTCATGTTTTATCTATTTTTTTGGATTAATCATTTATGGTTTTTTCTATTCATCTAAATCATGTGAACCCTATTTATAGAAATTTTTTCACTTTGTTTTTTGAGTTTGTTTTATCTCAAATCAAGGGACATGGTTGGAAGATAATTAATCCATGAGATTAAGGAAGGTGGTTTATAAGATATCTCCCATAGTCTTGAGTTTACCATTGCGTATGTGGTTCGACAAAAGTGATGAATTGTAGAATTTTAACATATTTCACCAAGGAAATTAAATGTATGATTTAAAATTTATATTTACCACTCTTTTAGGATCCCATTGGGTCCACTAATAAGCTTTAGACTGAGCCTATGACCACTCTTTGGGTATGATACTACATTGATAATGGTGGAATGAGTTATCAATGGTGAAATATAGGGATTATGATTTTAAACTAGTTATACATTAAGAATAGTTGTTGACATTTTATAATGATTTGTTTAGAACAATTTAGTAATAAATGGATTATGAAATTATAAAGGGAATATGTGGTAAGATGGTTAAAGGGGGAAATTCATGTTGAAAAATAGTTATAAAGAGTCTCAATGGTTGTGTTATATGAATGAGTGACCAAATTAACTAGTTATGAGGTTTTACTAAATCCAATGATAGTAATATACTATATAAATAATGGTTATTGAAATATTTTTACATGGTATACCCCATGAAATTGAAATAATAGAAAAGATCTGGAACATAATTTATTTTTTGTATTAAAAGGGTTATGTGGTGGGCCTTTTGAAATGGTTTTTTGATGAAATAGATTTGGGGTTTGGTCATGTCGGTCCACACCATGGTGATGATACTAGTCATGCTGGAGCACATCAATAAATTTTTGTTGGTCATGGAGGTTCACACCACAATAATTAAATTGGTCATGGTGGTCCACATGGATGAATGAGTCTTAGTCCTGGAATTCCACACCATGTTATGGATATGTGAACTAATTCTAGTAGTATAATATGATGTGACCCCTATAGTATATAATTCAAATTATAAATATAAGATAAGATAGGTTTGATTGGCTCTGGTGTCATGTGTAACCCAAGGTCCAATGTTGTTAAGTTAAATAATTTTTAATAATGTATCTTATACTCAGGAATTCTTTATTCCTTATTTAATATATTTATGCATACACTTTTATTTATAATGGATATTTCTTTAGACCCCATTTGTGGTGGCCTACTAAGTTGAATTTTGATGTAACATGGATGAGGGAACCAAACATACTTTTGAGGCCCATTTTTTGAATTTTATTTGGTATCTTATTTTGGTTTCATTTTGAAACTTTATATCATCACAACATGAATTTTTTTTTATTGGTTTGTTCGTACTTCCCTAGCTTGTGAATATGGTCTGTGTTTTATACATATAATTAATTATTTCACAATATTTTTTATTTTATTTTTTCAATTGGCCTAATCTAGTAAATATGGTATAATGCTTACATGTATTACATTAAAACCTTACTATTATTCAGTAACCTATAGAATATAGAGAGGCTCTCCTAAGGTCACATGGTGAACCATCTCTAGGAACTCATTTTGTATCACATGTTTGAGTTCATTAAAACATATATGTTATCTTATCCTTCTTTAATGATAAATATTTCATGAATATCATATATATTATTTAAATACATCATTATAACTAGATGTGGGAGGAAATTATTGAAAACGAAGAACATCATTTTTTGAGGATGTAGTCCTACATACATGTGAACGATGGTTTTGTTTCCCATTTGATGAAAAATCATATAGATACAGGTTATTAAATTAACATAACAATATGTATGTACATATAAAATAATTTTGATAATATTTCGGCATGTTTAATTAAGATTTAATGGATTTAGAAGAATACATAAAAATAAAACAATTAGTTAAAATCTATACCTATTCTTCACAAAACCTAATTTCTTTACACTATTAAGCCCACTAATGTTGGTATTATATCCAAAATAAGACCACTAGTACATGGATTTTAGGAATGAATTTGGGTAGTTCTTGGTAGACTAAAATGGATCTTGAAGTATGAAGAGTAGAGGAGAGGGGATGCCTTTTTATAAGTTAAGGGATGGGGCATTTTTATAATTTCATAAAGTATCAAAATAATATAAATAAATTTTTAAATGAAAATGGATATAAATTGATATAATTAAACATTAATATGATTATGTGTCTAAATACTTTAATCCAACAATGTTTGGGAGAGTTTTGGTGATGTTTTTAACCTTATATCTTTGTTTTAACCCCTACCCATTTTCCCTATTGATAATTACCATGATATCAATGTTTTTTAAACATTTGGGGTTTAGATGTATACTATAAAAGGATAAGTGACACATATATAGACCATGGTTGAAATTTTAAACTATATCTCATTAACTTGGATGATGATATTATTTTAATGAATATTAGATCATTAAATAAATTATTTTTTATAATAAAATATCATTAATGTCATTTTTGTAAATACATGAAGTATTATAAAATAATATGTTTCTAACTCATCAAAAATGGTTTTAAATTTAATTGAATTCGAATATAAGGAGTATATGGTCGTGATACAATCAACTAGTCATAGTTTTATATGTTTAGTCATCATTTTAAACCATGCCTTTTTGTTTAACCCCTGGGTTAAAAAATTTAAACCTTTACGATAGTAATGAATTTTTAAATATTAAAGGGTTATAATTAAACTAACATGTTTAAAAGTTTCTCATAAATGAACAAGGGAATAAATGTTACAAACTTTATGATACTGACTTCCATCTTTCTATATTTTAATTATTTTCAAATAATCACGACTAGAAAAACATCCAACATCCACACATCTATTTTCACAATTTATTAAAACTATTGTAATATGTTATTTAATGGCATGGTATTATTGAAACAATAGAAATATCCTCGAACACTCATCCCCTCTTCACGCGGTTCCCTTATCCACTTTAGTTACCTTCTCCTCTTCACAGAGATCCATTATTTATGATTGATCAACAATCTTTGTGCATTTTCCTACAACAATCTTCCTCCTTCGACGTAACCATTTACCACCTCCCTCTGGTGATCTTACTCCTCTGACATGGCTTTGATGTTATCATCCCACCTTATACCTCTGGTGATCTTACTCTTCCAATTACACTACAATGTAGCAATTCCACCTCCTCACTGACACATCTACAACGTGGACTCCCCACCTCCCTTTAGAATTGGTTCTTGCACGACCTCGCTACCTCCAAGATCTCATTCCACACTACACATCCTTACGGGCTTCACTCTATTATCTTCAACACAACTAACATCCACTCTACCCCCTCTAATGGATCTTGCATCAGATTTCATCATACCAAGAACCTATCCTCTACATACATTTCATTATTTCCATCCTTGGTACCCTAAATTCTTTAGTTTCTCTATCTCTCATCTATAGGGCCCGTGAAATCAACTCCTAATATAATTCCAAAACATTTATAAAGGTTAATCCTTGACAACAGGTAATCTCTAAAATTGATTTCTTGAATCCCTAATTTAAAAATCCTATTACTTGAACAATATTTATATAAAAAACTCTGAGTTTTAATGGTTCAGATCATTTAGAAGTCCCATAAAAATTCCTCTATTACTATTAAACAAAAACCTTATTATTTTCCATTCCATGATCCTAATTAGAAAGAAAAATTATTTTTCCCTCTATATAAAGGTGTTTTCAAAATCATATCTATTTAATTTCAATAACTCAGAATACTTATGTTTTATATATTTACTATATATTTTCTCTTTTTTAAGGTGTATATATCATATACTTTGTATCACTTACTATGTAGGTATTCTGTCCCTCTTTAACTATAAAAATTCTGTTTTTAAATTATATTGAAATTATTCACTATGTTAACATTATTTATATTTATATAATTCAATATTTTTATATTACACTTAATTTTTTTCAAATCATTATTTCTTATTTTTCTTGAAGGCGGTATTTATGTATTACACTTCATCGTTGATCCATTCCATCATGTTTTACTTCAGAAAACTTTTTTTATATAATTCAATTTTTTTATAATTAAATATTAGTTTCATATTATACATAATATCCTTATTTTCATATAACTTAGAGGTCGGAATTCGTTACTTCTCTAAAAAATGCATTCTATATGCATTCAACCTGCATTTATTTAACTATGAAATTTTAAAAACCCACATCCTTATGTGTAGTACATAGTTTTAATATGAAATTATGTTCAATAGGGTTTGTATTCCACTTAAAGAGGATTTTACTAAATAATTACTATAACATTTTAAAAATAAATTATCATAAAAATTATTTAGGCACTTTTTTGTAAAATTTATCAGCAACATAACATCAATAACAAATTTATGATTTACTACATATAGATAACAGCTTATAAAATAAAAAATTATTATTATAATGTTATAAACTAATTACACTTGAATATTTTCTATCTATATATCAAATAAATTGATTAGAGGGTTTTAGTATTTAGTTTTTTTATTCCTCATTTTTTAAGTAAAGATATTTTTTTACTATATATTCATGTTGTATAATCATATTTTAATGTCTGCATTTCAGTGTAATTTGTTTTCATGGAAGAACAATGCTTTAAAAGCAATTGATGAAAAATATTTCTATATTGGTTGAGTGTTTAAATGAATGGTTCCCTTTGATAAGTCACTATGATATAGGTAGTTTCTATTATTTAATCAAGACATGTTTCGTTCTATAATTTTCATTACATTCTCACTTTAACATTTTTATACAATTTTTTAAGTTCATTGAAATTGGTTATAGGTGCAAGCCCAAAATTGGGGATATCATATTTGGGTATGTTTTCAAGGTAAAGTATCAATACATAATTGAATCTATGGTGACTTCGATGTTTTTGATCAATTTATATTGCTTGACTTTTCAATCATTAAACAATAAAACTTTAGATTTTAATATTTTATAAATGATTTGATAGTTTGGAGTGATATTGTTCTCACGAGTAATTAGTTTGAACTAATTGATTGTATTAATATATATATGGCACTCCACTTTTTTAGTGTTCATTTTTTGTTTTATTTCCTATTTTTTTTTAATCAGAAATGAATTAATCAAATTGAACTACTATATAATGGTTTCAATTTCTTTTTTCTCCACATGAGAAGCATCATTATGTAAAAATCTTGACGCTCAATTTTTTTACTTCTCTGTTTTCGGATATGAATATCTTTTAATAAAAAATATAGATTTCATATTTTTAATTTACAGAGACTTAGATATTGGAGATCCTATGAAATTATACATGTAATTTGGTTCTAAATTTTTATTTGGTGAATGGATTAATTTTTTTTTGGTACAGTCTCTTCATAAGTATTTTTTATTTTAAGACTAAAAATGATCATTTTTCAATTTTTATTGAAATTCCTTTATGAATTAATTATTATAATATTTCTCATTTATGAAATTATGCAATTTTCATATTGTCCATATGTTTTGGTTAATGAAAGAGTGATCATTAATATTAATTAATTAATATAATTTTGTATATGAATGTTTATAAAATCATTCATATTAAATTTCTTATTAGCCACATGTATTTTTTACTTTCAATGATTTCAATTAAATTTAATACTAAAATTGTTATAATCATTAATTCACTTCAAACAAGAATTTAATTTTTATCATATAATTTTATGTTGCTGAAATTGATATAACTAAATTTAAATTTATTTTCATGATATTTTATTAAACCATCTGTAGGATCATTTGTGAATTCATTGGAATGTGGATATTATCATGGTTTCTGAGTGTATAATATGTGTTATTTGTCTAGTTTAGTAGGCCTTAACCCCTTCCAGGTTATCCACTATAACATCCAATTAAAGGGTTTCGTTTTCATTAATCCCTATAGTAATAATTTTTTTTACTTTGTTCAACCCTGGGTGTAACGAAGGAGAAGGTATATCCTTTATTTTGTTCTTCTCCATGATATATAGAGCCAATTTACACCTCTATACTAAACATACTAAATATGTAACCAGTCGGTTCATGGATTGTTCAATATCATCATCATTAAAATTTAAATATAAATTATCAACATGCTCATTTCTTATAACTCGGTTTGTAATCCCATACCTATAAGTATATATGAAACAATATTGTTGTGTATACACAGAGAATTATATGATTAAGTGTAGTGGAATATTTGATTATTTACTAATGAAGACCCAACTGATTTTTGAAAATAAAAATCCTAAGTCTACTTCTTGATTGATAAAGGATTTATTATTGGGAATCTCGATTATATATGAAATTCAAAGAAAAATATTTTCACAAAATTTAGAAATAAACAATTCTAGTAAATAAGAGTTCCAAAAACCATTGGATGTATAATATGATGGTGTTTGAAAAGTTCACCCACCTTTTCTCAATTTGGTATTTTCATTTCCAAATGAGAAACATTTATCAATCATTTGAATGATGTTTGATGGATACAAAAATGTCTTGATTATGAATCCTTATTGTGAAATGTACAACAAATATTACCCATGGTTTCAACACCCCCTGGGAGTTGATATCAATGAAAATTTAATTTCTATTGACATCATACACACAAGAGATAACCAATAAGAAACCAATAAATTTTTATAATTTATACTGTTTAGTAATAAAAATAATTAATATGTGATCAATATGGGTGGAAAAGATACAACATCACATATTCAAATAGTGAGTGGATTTCCTGCAATAAATAACTATCTAATTGAAAATCAACTTCCTATTGTAAAATGGTTAACCCTTCAAGGTATGAAAATGTTTGTTCCCATAATAAATCTATAACCCTCTTGGTCATGTAGTCATTGTTTTGTTAATGAACATTCCAACACATATTTCAAAATAAATGTGCCCTAAAAATTACTATAAAGATCATAGAATTCATTATACATCATATCCATAATAGTTTAAGGATTTGGAAGATCTAATCAAAATTTAAAGTTAGACCATATGATTTTAAGGAGGCATCAACCTTCTAGCTATTCCATATTTCCCACACTACTGGATATTTAGATTCTTCATGTGTATTTTACATTTATACCATAAACATAGTAGAGAATCTAGAATCATAATATCAAAACATTTTAAATGGTTGAACCACTAAAATTTGTGGATTATGTTCCTATGTTACTAGTTGAATTTGATTGAGCATTGAATGATATTATTCTATTTCTTGCAGAGTCTATTCTCTTATCAGTTATCCATCTTTTTTACTTACTGATCCTCTCTTGATGGATACCGAGTTTCTTATATTACTAGATGAGGGCCAATTTATTTGATTCATGGAATCTTCACCTCTCTAGTCTCTAAGGGGACATAAACTCTCTCTACCTTGATGACTATGAAACCATATGAGAGTGTATATTCATTTGTCCTAGTACTAAATCATTCAATGTGGAATTTAAATAGAACCTAATACACACCTTTATATGTTCAAATTATATCTTGATCATAAAAAAAATAACATATTTCCACACATTTGTTTCTGCGGTTAATTAAATATGTGGCAATAGGACATATGATTCCATGATTTATTTGAACTTATAGAAATACATCCCCATATATCGAACCCTTCCACCCAATCTCTTCATGATTGAGATGCCTCTTTTTATGATTCTTCTTTCCTTAATTTTTTTTCCAATAATTTTTTTATTATTATAAATTCTAAAATTTAGTTATAATGAGATATAGTGACAATTTGTTTAAATTATCACTTGAGTAATTTTCATTTAAATCTATTATTCTAATGATCTTTACTATGATATCTAAATATTTTTATCATATTATCTTAAATAGATCTATTTAGGTCTCATTTAATTTCATAGATTCTGTCATATGGTCAAAGAAATTAAAATTATTTATTTGTTTTATGATTTTCTTTTATATTAATTTTCTTGAATTATATTCATTTTTTTTAAATTGACTTTGTTAAGATTGCAATTGTTATTTTTTATCCTTAAATTTTTATTTAATATGGGATCTCATGGGTTGTATAATGAATGTTTATTAAACCATATTTGATATACGAAGAGGTATGTTAAGGTTCTATAAATGTATAATTCACTTTCAAATTAATACACTTTCAATTTCTATATATGTAAATTTCAATAAAAATAAATAGCATGTATACCATATTCTGATTGGTTCCTCTTTAGTTATTTATTATAAAAAAAATTATGCGCAATGTAATAAATGGTGATATATATAACATATATATTCTAATAAATATACATAATAAAATCAGTTAAATAGTGTACATATATGTAAATTCTCCACTTATACAATTCATACAATATATTCCATGCATATGTTTTATTTTAAATAAATCATTAATATTTATTTTTCATTAATTTTTTAAATTTAATTGTCCAAGGAATGTTTAGATGTAATGATTTTTTTATTTAAGTTATATATTTCATATTATAATATACTATAATATAAGTACAAATAAAGTGACTTTTGAGAGTCGGATCCCAACATCTAATTTTGTAACATGGGTAATACATGATTACAGTGATAAAAATTTTACAACCCAAATTCAAATAATAATTTCTTTTATTATTATATTAGTTTCATAATAGATTGATATATACATTTTTACATTATTTAGTACATTGTAACCAGTAATATAGTATTACTGTAAAAACAAGTGGTGTAGATGATTGTTTTAAATTACACCAGGAATCCAGTAAAGAATGAATATAATGACTGTAAGAACCCAGTTTTTCTTATGAGGTGCATACCTTTTTATTTTCAATATAAATGATTAATTATGGCATAATTTTAATGTTCTTTGAGTTCATAGAGGTATCATGGGTGTCCGGGGATTTTTTGAATCCCAGAACCCATCTTTTTGGAAAATCTGTGTTGGCTGTAGAGTTAGTAGAAACTATGCGGGTTAGGATGCATGATTTCAACTAACCGTGTGAGTCTAGACTGTGGGGTTCTAAAATCCACATGGTTTAAAGAAATAATGTATATGGAGGGGTAAACCCATTCAATGTCACTCTTAGTTTTTGACAGAGGTGTTTTTTATAGTTTTTTATGTATAGTGAAACTGTGCACACTAACCGTGTGAAGTGCCCCACCATATAGTAAAGAGCACACGGTTGGTGCGTGGTTTGAAGAATAGTGTGGGAAAACCATGTGACCAATTAGTTTGGGTAAAATTTAAAAATTTCCTGAAATATATCTTATATTTCAAACCTAATTTCAATCTCATACTTCATTGGACAACAACACCGGAGGATAGATCTTTGAAGATCAAAGGATAATTTTTCATCACATTTCTTCCTCCTATTTTGGAATTAAGAGAATTTCTTATCATTGGATCTACTTCGGTGAATAATCCATTCATTTTATGTCATTCTTATTTTCCTTGATATCAACTTCGCTATTTAGGTGTAAGCTAATATGCCCATATTTCCTGGTTTTTTGTTATATCTTCATTTTTTTCTTGATCTATGTTAAATCGTGAGTTGATACTACATGATCAGTCCACTATGGACATATGGTTGTTGTTATAGTGCTTTTCCCTCAATTTATAGGTGTTTATATATAATCCAGTTTTCCACAATCCTGATTTACAAGTGACTCCCTTGAAATGGAATTTATTCCTTGATTAATAATGGATAGGTATGACCTAGGTAATTATTAAGGACCTTTATAATTGATTAATGGTTATGATCCTTGGATGGGAACCACCGCTTGGGCGCATTATTAAATTAATTGGTCCGTTATGGGTTGCCTATGATCTTGAATACATTTTTAGTGTTCTGTATTCTCCTTACCATGGGATGTAAAAAGATAATTTTTAATTTTTAATTTTAATTGATTAAATAAGGGAATGAAACCCATTTGCCTAGGCCATGACCATGTAATTTATTATATAATCATGTGATCATACCTATTTTAATGTTTCCTATGTTAGATAATAAAAATACTAAAACTTATATGAGTATCCCAATCCTTAAAACACCTTCTGAGGCGAGGTTTAAATGAAAAGATCCTAGTGATGACCTTGAAATAGTTAAATGATAATGATTAAATGTCCATTATGTACCTTGGGTGACACATGGGTTCATATACAAACTCCATGGATATATATAATCATTTGGATACTACCTTACTTATGCCTGAGTGAAACTTGTACGATTTAGTGGACTATCAATCACAGACCACAGGGGATGACTATTATACGCCCAATGGTTACTTGGACTCCTAAGGGTTTTCCAATGAGAGACTCAGATGGTTCATTATATATATTCAAGGAGTGAGACTTGGGCTGCTTTCATGGATCGTCAAGGATAGACTCTAGTAGTGGTGATGTTACACCACACCTAGAGTGATATCTAGACTCTGATGATGATTAAAATGGATGGGTTTATAAGGTTTTTGGTTTATGATATGCCTCGAGTGATATTTGGACTCCAAATAAGAAATTACAATGGAGGGATCAAATTCTTAGTCGATTAATTAATGAAATGATTTATATGCTGCTTCTTCTAATCCAATGAATAATCTTGTATTTAGTTAGAGTCTTACACCTTAAAGAAGATCTAGATAGGAATATCTTGATCACATATCATTATGGGGGATGCTGGGCTACACGCTAGGTCCCGATACTTATTTACCAAATGAGGTAGGTCTAATTGATTATTCAAATAGTTCTAAATACGGCCAAAGAATGTAGTAGTGGACATGTGTCCATGGGAACTCAGACCTTTATGGGGTTTTCTCTTTAATCACCTTTTTTGCATATTATATTACCTCATGTACACTTTTATTATTATATATTCACTGACTGGAAGGAATTAGACACCATTAGTTTTGGAATACTAGGATTTTATCTTATACCCTACTTGGGCTGCATTTTGTACCTATGGAGATTTCATAAAAATAGGTACGGATAAGGGAAAACACCCTTCTATAGGTTTTTGATCACTGTATAGATGCAGGGGAGCACAGTATAGGGATGAGGTTCCTGATAATATATGGGATAGTTTTATGTCTTTTTGGTACTTTGTTATTGTATTGTACTATTTTATGGATACATTTTATGCTTTCTTTTTTATACATCTGACATGGTCATCATTTTATATGTGATTAATTATAACACTTGTGTATATATCTATCTTTGGATGTTTATCACCTATTCAGTTATCAATTGTATGATTCATTTACTACTTACACTACCTATCTATTATTTTATATCCACTGTGATAAACTCTATTGATGGGGGAATAGTATCCCTATGTAGAAAAATTAGGCCTTTATTTTTAGTTGGATTTCTCTGGAATTTGGGGAGATGCATTTGAGGTTATGTTGCCAACTGAGCTTGGGGAACTATTGAGTGGCATACGAGTGTGAGATATTACAAAGTTTTCTTATAGTTATTTTCTTTTTATCCTTACTATTTTGCGATAATAGATAGGGAATTAAGAAGGAAATGGAAGTTGGTAATGAGTTATTACTGGGAGTAGCTATCCCATGTATAGAAAAAAGAAAAATTACCTCGAATAAAAACATTTTTTCTAGATTTTTTTATATTACAGTTGACTGGATTCCACAATTGGGTGATTTACTTGAATTATAATTTCATCATTGATATGATTGTGGGTTAATATTTTTTTTTCAACCCACTGATATTAGGGTATTCTATATCATGCATCATTTTTCTAACTTTAAAGGATTCACAAGCCATAAATTATTCAACATAATATAGGAAGCTTTGGATTGTTACACGATGTAGTGACATGTTCCATGATTGATATAAATACTGCTTCGTATATATTTTTCTCAGGGAACTAGGAAAATGTGGCCGATACTCTGGGTTGCGGTCATAATATAAACAATGTTTCTTTTATTAGGATACAACTACCACCCTAAGAAGCTAGTTGTAGGATGTTAAGTCATGATCCATGATTTGTATGGACTAAAACATATTATGTTGTGGAATAGGTGGATTCCATATTCCTATTCAGTAATAATATGGTCCCTTATGAATTTGAATTGTTGAAAAATTTAGTTCTAATGTTAAAAATAATTTTTTAATCAATATGTGAGTAAAATGGAAACTAAAATTATTTATATTAGAGAACTTGACCGAGACCCAAACCTATTAATGAGGATTAGTTAATATCTCTTGCTTTTGTATGATATGTATGTCACATATAATTGACTCCACGAGTAGAAAATGGGGGCGTGATTCTTATATAGGATGTCTTGTACCTATCCTATCATAATATATGTGCTTTTAGTGGGTTTTAAATCTTTTTTTAGGCATGCACTTGGAATTTATAGAGATATAACAGCGCAATGTACTTTAGTTTCACACCAGGAAGGTGTCAGTGACCACTCTCTAGGGGATATGGGCCATAGGATACATCTAGATCATCTAGTAGTTCCATCTGAGGCACTAGTGATTGTATTGGGAATAGGCGCAGAAGAATTATTCCACAAAGGCTTTGTGCATCTCATGGAAACTGTATATGGAGCACTATGACCTGTCTCGACTATGGAAGAGTTGAAACATGAGTTACGATGGCTAAATCCAACCAAATTTTTGTGGGATGGTAGAACATAGGCTGTCGAGTTATGGATATAGTCCATGCTATCTATTTTCAACCATTTACAAGAACCTTCTAATTCGAGGGGAAAATTCACTACTTAAATGCTATAGGATTCCTCCAAGAGATGGTATAATTTCATTACTCAGACAGATCATAATTAAGAGATTTCATAGATGTATTTTCATATGGACGTATATGATTACTTTTATCCCAAGGTGTTTATGGATAATAGATCCTAAGAGGTCAGTAACTTGGATAAGGGTATGTTATCAGTTATGGATTAGTCGCTCATTTTACAGAGCTCCAGTTACACACAAAAATCCTGATGGGTGAAGAGTTATCTAATACCAGGATATTTGAGGATGGTATAAGGTATGAAATCTGATCACAGGTGAATATCTTATAAAATAATACCATTTAAGGAATAGTGAATTAGTCACTTATCACAGAGCATAATCTAAGAGAGGATGGGGGTTTGATCCAGGTTGGTTTGACACCTAGATCTGGTACTAAATCGACGAATACTTGGAATAATCCTCTATATCTTCTATGTGGTGATATTATAAGCCAAATCTTATAATTAGGTGTCTTGGTGAGGTCCCCCTAGTGAAATATAACGGGAAATATGTGACCATAGTTTATAAGAGACCCAGTCGAGTGTTTATCTTATAGAAAAATGGGCCATCTACAATGGTTTGCTGAATTTTTCATTGGGTATCCAATGATAAGGGTCTACACCAACTCCTTGTGAAAGAATGGGGTCTCTAGATTCTCATCAGGTAGGGATCTAGAGTACAGATAAATGATCAGGAAAAGGTGATGGTCCTGAACATGGTTTTCAGACACCATATTTACTTTGAAAACTTAAAAGATCTACGCAGGGTAGCTCTGATATATCACAGTTTCATGGATTAGGCTAGATATATATAGTGAAACTGACCATTGAGGAGTAGAGTCCTGACCTTATTATGTGAGAGGTACTATTATAGTATCCTCTGCCTTATTATCTAGTTTTTCAATTAACGCGCTTCTTATAGCTTTTTATATACTCCCTTTGTGGAGAGCCTTGGTCTCAGGATTTAGTGTTATGGTGGATTTATAATGTTTGATACACCATTGGGTATTCGAACAGAGAATGTACATTAGTATAGGGAGTGACCCCATGAGATTGGAGGGTGTCACTGTATATGAGAACTCTTTTTACTCAAGATGAAATTGTTTTACATCATTATAGAGATGTATAGGTTGGTATCATTTTGTGTTTTAATTGATTTTTATCAAAAAAGGGTGACCTTCACATCACCTGAGAATGGAGAGTTTATTCACAATAGTGAATCTAATGTCCATGAAATCTATGATGGAATCGAGTATCATGGTCTAGAAAATATGATTGAACATATTTTGAGTTTATATCTAGATAATCATGGAATATGTCAGTCATGTTTTCCTCTAGTGGTTGATTTTTTTGGGAAATTTTCCTAGACATATTTCAGGATTACCTCTAGTGAGGGAAGTATATTTATCTATCGAGATAGTTCTAGGAGCTACTATGGAATCTATTATTCTTTATAGGATGGATTCTATTAAGATGCCTGATCTCAAGAATATGATAAAGAATTTATATATAATGGGGTTTATCCAAACCAGTTATTATCTATGAGGTTTGCTAGTCCATTTTGTTTAAAGGTAGATAGTGACCTTAGGGTTTCCATGTATTATTTGAAATTAAACTAGTTGATAGTTATGAACCATTATCCTCTACCATTGATAGATGATATCTTTGACCAACTACGAGGATCTTAGATGTTCTTTAAGATTGATGAGAGATATGGTTATCATCATGTGCATGTTAGAACATCCATCATACCTCACCCAACTTATCATAACAGGTATGTTCAATATGAGTATTTGGTTATGCCATTTTGTCTCATGAACACACTAATAATTTAAATGGAACTGGTGAGCGGGGTTTTCCATCCTTATCAGAATTCTTTTTTCGTGGTATTCCTCGATGATATCCAGGTGTATTATCAAAATTTACACAAAAATGAGAAACATATTAATATCATATTGGATACACTAATAGAGGATTAGTTATTTGATAATCACATAAAGTGATACTTATTAATGGATCAGACTCACTTCCTGGGTCTCATTATCTTGGAGAAAAGAGTATCAGTTGACCTATAGAAGGTGAGAGATGTAGTTCTCTTGGATCAGCCCAAGAACGACTTTAAGATACAAAAATTCATGGTTATGTATGTATATTAATGGCATCTCATATATGAATTATCACAATTAGAAGCTCCAATCACATAATTAACTATGATTAGTGTGATATTTGTTGGTCAAATGTTTGTGATTAATCTAGTAAGAATCTTAATGGGTGATTGACTTCAGCATCAATATTTATTTTTATGAAACAAGGTAGGAGCTGCACTTTTTTCTATGATGTGTCAAATATCGAGCTTGGAGGTTTTATGATGCTGGAGGATAGAGTTTTGGAGTATGTGTATTAGTAGTTGAAGAAAAATGAGATGAATTTATAGATGAATGATCTCGAATTAGTTACAGTTGTTTACTCTTTATGATGTTGGAGACACCATTTATTGGGAAAGTATTTTTTGGTGTACAGGGACCCCAAAAGGCTCATGTATAATTTAACATAGCGTGATCTAAAGTCAGATAATGAATGTGGGCTGAGTACCTATAGTATTTTGAATTTGATCTTGTCTATATGACTGATAAAGGAAATGAAGCGGCTCATGTGCTGAGTAGCAGGACTCAAATATAGGTAGTTCAAGAGGCCAATTGCAAGTGGCAGTTTATGGATTTTTTCATTGAGATGAACTTGGAAGTGAAGGACAGTTAGGAGATGGATTTTTTTAATCCTTAGGTGTGACCTATACCCTTATGGATGAAGTTAGGATGAGTAATCCATTAGATTATGAGGGATTATTTATATAGGAGAGTGTGGTAGGTGAGGACCCACTTCCTGGTTGAATAGTAGGCGAGGATGAAGCTCTGCGTATACTTGGTCACATATGAGTTTTAGTAGATACATGCATGGTGATTATGAAATACTTTCATTATTTTTCTTGGTAAGTGCATCCCAAATTCCAGAATATATCTATGTATTGATATAATAAAAAATGGTGGCAGAGTATGAAAAGGGTTGTATTTAGTTTTATCGTGATGTGTTCCACATATTTGTAGGTGAAGGTAGAACAACACTGGCCCTCTAGACTTTTATAACTTCTACTATTCTTGAGTTGAAATCAGATGACATTGACATGGATTTTGAATATGCGTTTACCAAGGTCACCATGAGGCAATGATTCCATTTTGGTTGTTTTTGAAAGGCTCAAATGGTTACACATTTACTACCTATCAAGGATTCATTTTCAATACATGAAGATGGGAGGTTGTATATCTGTGAGATAATACGACTTCACGGGGTCCCTCATAATATCGTTTCAAATAGAAAATCCAAGTTTAGTTCATGGTTCTGGAAAGGGTTATAGAAGAAGTTGGGTATACAGTTGATTATGATCTCATCATAGCACACTTAGACCAGTGGCCAATCACAGAACATAATAGAGGTGATTGATGAAAGTTTGCAGGCATGTGTCCTAGATTTTGGGGTCTCTTGGAAGTGGCTCATACCCATAGTTGAATTCAACTAAAATAAAAGATTTCAAGACGATATAAAGATTGATCCTTATGACGCTTTATATAGTAGGCCATGTCGATCATCCCTATGTTGGTTAGAGTAAGGATAGAAAGCTATTCTAGGACCTTATCTCGTACAAGAGACTATGTTATAGGTTCAGTTGATTTATAATAGCGCAGATAATGCACAATCATGGAATAAATATTTTGTTGGTCACTGTTGATAACATATACCATTTTAGGTTGATGATCATGTCTTTTTTATTTATCTCACTGAGTTTGGGACATAGGAGGATCATAAGACAGGTGAAATGTTCACCACAATATGTCGGGTTGTTAATGATTATGGAGAGATTCGTTATACCAGCCTACCGGTTTTAGTTACCTCAAAGGTACCGAGACATGCACACTGTCTTCCATGTATCCCATCTATGTTATTATCATTTGAACTCGTCTCATGATTTTTAGCCCAATGATGTTGAGTTACAAGTAGATGCATCCTTTGAGAAGAGTCCTATTCTTTTTGTGGATCGTATCATAATGGTTCTTCAAGGACATCCAGTTTATCTAGTATGGGTGATATGGAAGCATGGACATGAACAAGATGAGACCTAGGAGCAGGAGGCATATATACGAAAAAAATGGCTAGAGTTGTTCATAGATGATGCTTCACCACCCCATGATGGGAAATCAAGGGATGAATTGCTTTAAGGGGGGATATTTTAAGAACCCAGTTCTTACTATGAGATACAAGTCTCATTGTTTTTAGTTTACCAACATAATTATCACCTAATATGAATGTACTTTGAGGTCATTGAGGCATAAAGGGTGTCTGGGTCTTGTTCGGATCCCAAAACCTGTTTTTTTTTGAAAATAAGGATAGGCCACATGGTTAGTAGAAGCCGTGAGGGATAGGAAACATAGTTACTACTAACTGTGTGAGGCTAGACAGTTGGGAGATACATGCCTCACGATTTGAGTAAACCATACATATAGATTTGGATTCCCATACTAGATCACCTTTAGTTTTTAATAGAGGTGTTTGGCGTGGTTTGTGAACAATTAGTCTACCCATGTGGACTAACCATGCGAGGTGACCCTCGTTATATTATAGGGTTCATGATTGGTTCATGGGTTGGAGAAAATGTGGAAAAACCATACAACCTAGTATTTTGGGTAAAATTTCTAAATTTACCTTAAAATATCTTATATTTAAAACCTAATTCACTTTCCTCCTTCATTGGACAACATCACTATTGTAGAGAACCTTTGAATCTCAGAGAGTAGTTTTTATCCCACTTTTTCATCAAATATTGGAATCAAGATCCATTCAACTCATTAGATCTCGGTCTATGATTAATCTATTTCTTTTGTGTTTTTATTCATTTGTCTTGGCATCCATCGCGCTATTTAGGTGGAAGATAATATTCTCTATTTCACAGTTCTTTGTCTATTCTAAATTTTTTCCTCGATATGAGTAGAATCAAGAGCTGATGCAGGATGAGCACTCTAATACAGACTTGGGTAGGTGGTATCATGATTTTCACTCAAAATCTATGGTGTTTGTAGACAATTAATTGTTTTTTGTGACTGATTTCAGAGCGAATCCCATGAAATGGAATTTTTTCCACAACTAAAAAGGGATACATATGACCAATTTAATTAATGAGGCACTTGATAAATGATTAATGGTTGTGAATATTCAATTAGAAACACCCCTTGAGCTTGTTGGTTAATTAATTGGACCCCCCATGGGTGGCCTATGAACATGAATACCTTTTTAGTTTCCCAATTTCCTCTTTACATTGGATGTTAAATGAAATATTATAATTTCTAATTGGAATTGATTAATGAAAGGGAATGGAAGACCATATCCCCAGGATATGGACATTTAATTACTTGTTTAAATATGTTTTGCTTCCTATTTTGATATTTCCCACATAATATAATTAAAATACTAAGTCTTCTAAGATTATCCCTTTCATTGAGCCACCTTCTGGGTGAATTTTAAATGAAATCATCATGGTGATGACCCAAACATAGTTAGATGATATTTATTAAATGTTTATTATATGCCTTGGGTGACACATGGGTTCATATAAGAACACCCGAGATATACACATTTTTTCTACTTCCTTATGCCTGATAGAGACATGGAATCACTAGTGGAATTCCAATTATGGACTCAGGGGGATGAATGCTAAATGCCTGAGTGATACTTGGACTCCTTATGATTTTCCAAGGATGGACTTCGAGGGATGATTTTTTATATTCCATGAGTGAGACTTGGGCTCCCTTAGTGGACCTCCATGGATAGACTCAATTGGTAGTGAGGTTACACCACACCTAGAGTGATACCTGGGTTATGAAAAGGATCTCCATGGGCTTTCTTGCAAGGTGTTTGGTTCATGGTATGCTTGGAGTGATACCGATATTCCAAATAAGGAATTAAAATGGCATGCTTGGGTTCTTAAGTATATAATTAATTAAATGGTCTATATAGTGAATATTCCAAGATAAATCATAAGATTGGAGTGAATTAGTGTCATACACATTATAGATTGTTGGGTTTGGCATATCTTTATCACATATCATTATAGGGGACAATTGGATACCCAGTAGGTCCCAATACTTATTTATTAAATGAGATAGGGCTGAATGTTTCTTTAAAGGCTTCCTGGTAGGGCCAAAGCAGGTAGTTGAGGATGAGTGTCCATAAGAACCAAGACCTTTATGGGTTGTTTACTTTTAGTACTTCCATTACATATTCTATAACTACCTAAACACTATTATTATTATATATTCACTGATTGGAAAGAATTAAATACCATTTGTGGTGGACTACTAAGATTTTATCTCACACCCAACTCAAGCTACCTTTGGTACCAAAGAATATTTTATTAATGTATGCATAGATACGGACAAGTACCATGCAATATGTTTTTGATCACCACATGGGTGAAACGTAGGAGAGAATAGTCTCACCACAGACACACCCTATGCCCTTGATATTAGTCAACATCCTCTGGAATTTGGGGAGATGCACTGGAGGCTATGTGATCAATCGGGATCAAGGAACTGTTGAGTGGAATCTGGGTCTCAGATATTAAAATGACACAAGTAATCATTCAAATTTCTATTTAAAATATTTTTCACCAAAATAGTGTAGTAAAACCTTGTCTTTATTCTTTTATCATCCTCCTAACGTTTTTATCATTCAATAAATTTTATACATTGTCTGTTTGTTAAAATATATATTTATCTTGTAGATTATCACATCATCCACTATACATTCATCTTCCGAGTATGTTTTTCTTTAAATTATCATTATATATATAAATATATGTAGATTACCACTTTTATTATTTCAATTTTATTTAACCCTATATTTATTCTTTCAGGTTTTTACAACTTTGTTTAGACTCCTAATTCTTATGTATTTACAAAACTTTTATGGATTCTTATTTTTATATGGATCTTTGATTTTTTTTCTTTTCAATAATTTAATTATAAAATATGTGATATAGTAATTCATAATTTTATGATGTATATTCTATTATTCATCCTGATAAATTTTTTGATGGTATATCAAAACCATCAAATACACAATTTTTTCCCTATGTTTTTAGAAAAACAATTAATGATCATTAAAAGAATAAAAATATTGGAAAAAAATATTTGAAAATTATGAAATATTTGAAATAATAACTTCATTTAATTTTTTTAGTTCAAATAATAACCTAGTTTGGTCTTTCAACACTATATTTTGTAACTATAATGCACAAGTCCTTGACTACAATTTGGTTTTGATAAAACTGGAAACCATATAACCATAATTCAAAGGTTATTACTATAATTCTCTAGTTATTATAAGATTTAAATATTTGAATCTTATAATTATAATGAACATGTTATTAGTTAAAACAATAACCCATTTTTTGTTGTACCTCTCGTATCCCCTCGTGGTTTAATTTTCATGATCACAATCACTTTCTTTTTTGTCTAATATTGTTTGAAGTGTTTTTGAATGATAGGCACAAGGTTGCCAAGAAGTTGGCCCAAGAATGGACAAGAAGTGGACTGAAATTCAGTCCACCGGCCAACCGGTGTGATAGCACCGGCCGGCCGGTGGACCTGGCAGAGGCATTGCCCACTGCCAGGCTCCACCGGTCAGCCGGTGGCTTGACCACCGGCCAGCCGGTGGCATCCAGTCAAACAGTGGTAGCTACTGTCTGACCACCGGCCAGCCGGTGGCTCTGGCACCGGTCAGCCGGTGCTGCCTGGGCAGAATGGATTCTCATCATCCAAGGCACCGGCCAGCCGGTGGCCCTGCACCGGCCAGCCGGTGGCCCAGTCAAACTAGCCGTTGGCTTTGACCAGTCAACCCTCTTTTGGCCTCCAACGGCTCCGAGGACTTCTCCAACGGCTCCGAAGGCCCCCAAAGGGTTCCATGCCTATAAATAAAGGCCAAGGAAGCCCCGGACACTAATTGGATCATATACCAAGCGCTCGGACATATTGTTGAACATTTGGCGAACCTCCGGCGCTCCACCTTCAAGGATCCTCAAGTGCTCCAACCAATTTCCAATCCAAGGAGCACCTCAAGAAGCTTGGGAGAGCACGCTACATCAACTCCATCATACTTTGGCGCCCAAGTCTTCCTCAATTACGGTTTTTCTTGCTTTATATATTTTGAGCGTAAAATTGGGTTTGTGCCTACAAACCCCAAACTTTTCTCATCCCCTCTTTCTTTTGGGTTTCACATCACCATTAAGGTGTGAAGAGGTTTCTTCAAGCCTTTCCTTTTAAAAGGCTTGTGTCATAGGTGAGCTAGCCTTCACCCGTTAAAAAGGCTAGTGGGTTCTTACTCAACCATTAAAAGTAAGTGGGTTCTTGCTCAACCAATAAAAGCAAGCTGTAATAGGTCCTAGTGCTACCTCAAAGCCTAGTGGGTTTCTTGCTTAAACCATTGAAAAGCAAGCGGTAGGAATCTCTCAACGGTTGAGTTGGGAGCGGATACGTAGGCCGGGTTTTTGGCCGAACTCCGTTATCAATTTCTTGTGTCTTGCCTTATTTATTTCCACTGCATTTCAACTTTGATTTTAATTTGTTAATATTTTTTAAAAGGCAATTCACCCCCCCTCTTGCCATCAATTCCCATTTTTCTCCGACCTAACAATTGGTATCAAAGGGATTATTTGAATAATTCTCTAAGCCGGTTTCAAATTAAAGATCCTTTGTGATGGCATCTACCTCTTTCGCCCCCGAGGGCTACTCATTGGGTCGGGCTCCATTTTTTGATGGGACCGACTATAATTATTGGAAAACCCGCATGAACACTTTTTTAAGAAGCATAGGATATCCCATATATAAAATTGTCATGCAAGGTTATACTTTGTCTACCCCCGACGAATCCAAATGGAACCCCGCCGATATTAAGAATTTTGAGCTTGATGGCAAAGCCATGAATGCTCTTCATTGCGGGTTGGATAGAAATGAATTTAACCGAGTTTCCACTTGCACCTCATCACATGAAATCTGGAAACTTTTGGAGGTTACCCATGAGGGGACCAACAAAGTCAAGGATACTCGATTGGACATGTATCGACAAGATTTTGAATCTTTTTCCATGCATCCAAATGAGTCCATTTCCGATATGTTTACTCGCTTTACTGACGTGTGCAATGGTATAAAATCTCTTGGTGATGATGTTTCAGCTGAAGCAATGGTCAAGAAGATTCTATGGGTCCTTCCGAGCTCATGGGCACCTAAAGTGACGGCAATCCAAGAAGCTAAGGATGTCAAAAACATGCCGGTCGAGGAGCTCATTGGATCCCTAATGACCTACGAGATCACGATGAGGAGGCAAGCTCAAAAGGAGGGCACACCAATCAAGACACCAAAGAACATTGCCCTCAAGGTACAAAAAGAAGTAAGCTCCTCCTCCTCATCCTCATCTTCCTCATCTCCTTCATCTTCATGCGGCGATTCCGAAATGGAGAATCTAGCCCGCCAAATGCAAAAATTCATGAAGAAGCACAACAAGAAGAAGAAATCTCGCAAGGCGCGAAAGCAAGAACCCACCGCAAGATCGGAGCCCAAGGTAAAATGCTACGGGTGCAGCGAAAAGGGCCATTACAAGCCCGATTGCCCACTCAACAAGAAACAGGCTAAGGAAAAAGGAAAGAAAAAGGTCCTCAAGGCGACATGGAGTGACACCTCCTCATCATCCTCCTCCTCCTCCTCCTCGAGAGACCAAGGTACAAAATGCCTAATGGCATTTCACGAGGTAACTTCTTCCGATTCCTCATCCTCGTCCTCATCTTCAAATTCTTTTAATCATTTATCATATGAAGAACTCCAACATGCTAGAGACCCATTAGAAAAAGTTTTTCATGAACTCTCTTCAAAATTTGTTTCTTTGAAAAAGAATTTCAAAAAACTTTCCTCCGAAAAAGAACAACTTCTCAAAGAGAAGGAGGAACTCTCCCTAAAAATCCAAAATTTCCCCAATGTTGAGTCTTTGAAATCAACCATCAAGGACCTTAGAGAATCCCTAGCCAAGTTCACCCAAGGTGAACAAAATTTGTCCAAACTCTTAGGTTCTCAAAGAGTATCTAGAACCACCAATGGACTTGGCTACACCAATATAGCTTCCTCCTCCCATGCGTCCACTGTTTTTGTAAGGGGGAGCTCTAGTTTTAAATTTTGCAATTATTGTAAAAAACCCGGGCACTTAATTTATGAGTGCAATTGTAAAAATGCCCGGTATGGCCGCCCCAAAAGTATTTTCTTTAATGATGAATTTTTTAGGAGAAGACCCGCAACTAGACAAGTATGGATTGAAAAATTCCTTCTTGCGAGTCTCTCCGGGCCAAAATTTATTTTGGTTTCAAACACCTCTCCCCGGTGATTTGTTGTTTTTATTTAGGGGGAGTTAAGTTTGTTTAAGCATTTTTGTTTTTATTCAAACTTTCAATTTCAACACTTGGTATCAAATTTTTCAATTCAAAATTTTCTATTCAATTTTCATTCAAAACTTTCAATTCAAACTGTTTTTCAAATTTTTCAATTCAATTTTCAAAAATTCCAATTGATCTTGATTTTCAACTTTCCCTCAATCAATTTTTTATGCCCCATGCTATTTTGATAATCACAAAGGGGGTGAAATTTCTTGATTGATTGGGGGAGAATCTTTTCTCTCATGCTTAGTATTTATTTTCAATTAATATTTTAAAGCATGCTTTTCATTTCATTTTCTACTTTGATTGTTTCGGTGATTGTGATCATCAAAATAGGGGGAGATTGTTGTACCTCTCGTATCCCCTCGTGGTTTAATTTTCATGATCACAATCACTTTCTCTTTTGTCTAATATTGTTTGAAGTGTTTTTGAATGATAGGCACAAGGTTGCCAAGAAGTTGGCCCAAGAATGGACAAGAAGTGGACTGAAATTCAGTCCACCGGCCAACCAGTGTGATAGCACCGGCCAACCGGTGGACCTGGCAGAGGCATTGCCCACTGCCAGGCTCCACTGGTCAGCCGGTGGCTTGACCACCGGCCAGCCGGTGGCATCCAGTCAAACAGTTGTAGCTACTGTCTGACCACCGGCCAGCCGGTGGCTCTGGCACCGGTCAGCCGGTGCTGCCTGGGTAGAAGGGCTTCTCATCATCCAAGGCACCGGCCAGCCGGTGGCCCTGCACCGGCCAGCCGGTGGCCCTGCACCGGCCAGCCGGTGGCCCTGCACCGGCCAGCCGGTGGCCCAGTCAAACTAGCCGTTGGCTTTGACCAGTCAACCCTCTTTTGGCCTCCAACGGCTCCGAGGACTTCTCCAACGGCTCCGAAGGCCCCCAAAGGGTTCCATGCCTATAAATAAAGGCCAAGGAAGCCCCGGACACTAATTGGATCATATACCAAGCGCTCGGACATATTGTTGAACATTTGGCGAACCTCCAGCGCTCCACCTTCAAGGATCCTCAAGTGCTCCAACCAATTTCCAATCCAAGGAGCACCTCAAGAAGCTTGGGAGAGAACGCTACATCAACTCCATCATACTTTGGCGCCCAAGTCTTCCTCAATTACGGTTTTTCTTGCTTTATATATTTTGAGCTTAAAATTGGGTTTGTGCCTACAAACCCCAAACTTTTCTCATCCCCTCTTTCTTTTGGGTTTCAAATCACCATTAAGGTGTGAAGAGGTTTCTTCAAGCCTTTCCTTTTAAAAGGCTTGTGTCATAGGTGAGCTAGCCTTCACCCGTTAAAAAGGCTAGTGGGTTCTTACTCAACCATTAAAAGTAAGTGGGTTCTTGCTCAACCAATAAAAGCAAGCTGTAATAGGTCCTAGTGCTACCTCAAAGCCTACTGGGTTTCTTGCTTAAACCATTGAAAAACAAGCGGTAGGAATCTCTCAACGGTTGAGTTGGGAGCGGAGACGTAGGCCGGGTTTTTGGCCGAACTCCGTTATCAATTTCTTCTGTCTTGCCTTATTTATTTCCGCTGCATTTCAACTTTGATTTTAATTTGTTAATATTTTTTAAAAGGCAATTCACCCCCCCTCTTGCCATCAATTCCCATTTTTCTCCGACCTAACAATTTTTGGGTTTCATCATTACCGTATGTAATTATAATGCATAAGAACAGATCATTCACTACTAAGATTATTTTCTAATATTTGAATATTTGATATAAATTTAAAATTTTGTCTAACATGAAGGTATTAATACCTTGGTTTAATTTTATTTCACACATATTTTTCATAACTTTACTTTAATACATTGGTTTAATATTCAAAATTATAGTGAAAAACATGTATGCATATTATATGATATATTTTTATCTTTACTTGGTTTAATATGAAGGTATTCATATATTCACGCACATAATAAAAAGTATCATATTATGTTACAAATCCCTTCATGTTTTAAGAAAATGTGAGCATTCATGTAATATGAAGGCATGCATATAATATGAATGATGGTGTTTAATATTTTCACCATGGTAGGATAGTCTGTGAATCTATTCATATAAATATGATATTTAGTCTCTGAAAATTAAATAAAAATTTTCGAGAAAGTTCACAAAAAAACAAAAACTATACATATGAATCTAAATATTCTTTTTTCATTTTTGGTTATTGAGTCATGTATCATTTATCATGTATAGTTGGTTTTTTGAGTAGTTGGTGATATTTGTTTCATTCTCATTTAAATTTTATTGGAAAACCCTTTTATATTTTAATTCTTTTTTACATTATATTATTTATATTGTTGTTTTTTTATCATAGTGTGTACCTTCTAAAATTTTAGTACTTTTAAATGATAAATGAACAGGTACCAATAATTTCAGTACCATTCAAATGAAAAAATAGAATCCTTTTAAAATTTCAATAATTGAATACCTTTTTTCATATAGGTATGATTTTTTTTGTTTATATAGTTATATATTAACCTCCTTGGTTATTTTATACCATAGAACTTTTAAATTTTATATCAAAACACATTTTACAATCATTACTTTCTATTACTTAACATGTAATACAGGCCATGGGTAGTTTCCTATTTCATAAATAACACAACATGTTCCCTGAATATGATTCCCACCTCTGAATATTTTTTCATTTAACATCACACACATAATTAATATATATTTTTCAACATTACATCATAAAAATCATTAGTGTATTTTTCCCATTGATATATATAAAATTCAAGTGTTCCTTATTAAAAATAAATAATCATTTTTACAAAACAATTCAATCACAAGTTATTTACCCCTCCTATACCCAAGAAATTTATCAAAAGAAAATTAAAATACTAAGTAATTATTTATGGTGCAATTTATTTTCACTAACTAGGAATCAAGAGATTATAAACTGAGAGTTATAAAATAAAATTCATCCATGTCCTCTTAAAGGGAAGTTATAAAACAATATATTTTCTCCCTCCAACCATTTTGGTTTTGTTCAGAATTTTCCAACGTTATCTCCAAGGGCAACCTTTCTCCAAATCAATATTTATATATCCAGTGATGTAATTCCTTCTTCTAATACTTCAAAAGAGTTTCATTCCACAGCCATTATAGATTCAAAAAATTGTTTATAGTATAATTCAGGATATATTCCCTTCAACCAGCTTAATTTCAAGTGAATAAAAGCATGTTTTTATTAAGAATCAGTTAGAAATTAACATCTCAATCTTCAATATTAACCCATAATTTAAGCATTACATAAGTATCATGTGCCTATAAATTCCACAAAAAGGGGAAGGAAGTATAACTAGTAGAGTGTGACATGAGACACAAATGTTAGACCACCCCATTCATCTCTTGACTCAAGAACATGTCCTCTACCATAGAATAAAAAATTCCAAAACTCAATAGGAGATAAAAAATCCTTCACTGGATTCATGAGAACACTATACACTAGAATATTACTTTGGACCACCATATGTTAGTCAATGAAATGCATCAAAAACAAGTTTAAGTTCCCAAAATTGTGGTCGACAAAAAATATCTTATTATGAAGAAGAGGGATAGAATTAGAGAAAGAGAACCATCTCAAGAAATGACTTCATAAAAAAATACATGGATACAATTATTTACAATGATCCAAGAAGAGAGAAGGACTGAGGATGATCTTGGAAGAAACCGATTCATTATCAGAAAGTACATCTACTCCCAAGGAAGTTGTGAGAAAACACAATTAGTGTTTTTATGTTGTTAAAATTTCACCCCATCAAACAACCCCTCTCTAATACATAACAACTAGTCTATAGTTATATTATTATTAAGATAACTTCAAAATGACTGTCTCTATTTTTTCGGAATACAAGGATAATATTCCTCATTTTAGATTTCCTTAATAACTCATGTGAAATTCTTAATCTTTATGGGATCCTCCATCTCCTCTTCATCTGAAGACAAGGCGGAATCCCCATCATCGAATGATGACGAGGGATCCTCACCGACATTTGGATGAGGGGGAAAAATATATTTTTCAATTGAATCCTAGAGGATCTGGTGATAATACTTTCCCCCAATATAGAGTAATCTATATGTTTCTATGTCTTTTTAGGTTGTGGATTATTAAATCCATCTAGGTAAAAAATGGATTCTTATACTTGTTTAGTACTTGAGGGATGGTAGTAATCCTAAATTTGGAAAAATTTATCATGTGCATCATGCTTGGATTCATTAGAGTCATATTGAGCCTCATGTTTTCCATTATGAATAGAATGTGAAACCTTTGAGGTAATAGTAGTGGGTTGAGAATTATTAACACCATATTCAAAGCTTCAGAAGGTATAAGAAATAGTATTCATAGACTGGAACTATTTATAATGACCATCTATATCTCTATTTGGTGTGAGCCTCATTGGAGTCCCCTTATCCATCACCTCTTGTCCTAGTTAGGAACTATCCATCAACACAGACTCAATAGGAGGTTGGGTATGAACAAGTCTATCAATGGCCACCAGTTTCCCTATGTTCCTATAATCTTGATCCTTAAACTCATAGAGAACTAATTTCTTATTACAATTTTCCACCAATAATGAGTTGTTACAGTTGAGAGGGTGTATGATAGATGTTTCATGATCTCAATATTTAGTGTGGTAACCAATTTTGTGATAGTTGATATAGTAGTCTTTTAGATTTTTATAAGTCACCTCTTTATAATATCTAAAATCACCATTTTTGATTCAAATATAGGAAGGAAGATATTGATAGATATCAATTTGATTACAAAACCTCAAAACTGAGGGTCTTTAAATAGTTTTGGCAGCATAAATCAGTTTAATTAGTTAGCCAATTATGCTAGAAATTGGAATTAGGGCCACTAATTTGAACATATGAAGTAGGAGTCCAACGAATCATAACCATATTTGAGTAATGGGAGGTTCAAAGTTAGGATTGAAATATGGGGTCCATTTAATGACTTTCATGGATAATACACCAAACACACATGAGTTCCTTATCCATAAATGTCAATAATCATTTTTATAAGAAAAATGAAAGACAAAATTCAAGGAGTTCAATAAGCCCATGTGAAAACCATCGAACACAATAGCTTTATGTGTCTTTCTGAAGTAGTTCAAAAGGAGGCTTATGGTCGAAAAATTTCCCATTAATCACGAATACTATATCTGAGGAGTGTAGGTGTACCTAATTAATTGAAAATTATATTTCCAAGTAATCTCAATGTTGATTTTTTTAGTTTAATGAAAGGATCAGTGTTTGGGATTCTGGGAGGCTCCTGCAGCTTGATAAATCATCCAAAAATAACACCCAAATAGGATTGAAGATTATAATTATGGTTTCTTGAGTGATCACATGTAGGACAACTATCTAGTACTCATGACATAGATCTCAAATTACAATAATTTTTCTTAAACAAACATTTTAATATACACATATATTATTAGAAATTATAGATTTCTGTAAATTCAAATTATAGTAAATACAAATAGTATATATAATACTTTCAAAACATTTTAAAAATGTTTTGATTCTATGAGAATGAAATATAATATGATTTATATGGTCAATACTATATTTAATGATTGGTGGTTCGAGTAAAATATATCAAATTATTGTAAAAATGTAAATTTCATATTGTATAAATTGAAAAATTTATTTTTCTTGAATTTGAGTATAAGTATTATTTACTGATGCTATTGGATCTATATAAATCTTTTTTTTGAAATTTGCTCATCAAATTAACATCAATTAAATCTTATAACAAATAGATATTCTCAATCAGGTATGTATCTTCGATCCACTATATTATATATTATATTACAAATTTATAAAATCTCTAAAAAATGTAAATATCTATGATTTAGGAAAATGATGTGTTTGGGTTTCCAATCAAAATGTATGTCTTGAAATACAGAAAAATATGGATCAATGTTAAAATTTAATATTATAACATTTGAAACCGATACTTATATTGTAAAAAAATACATTAAAGGTTGTCTTCATTACAAAGAATGTTTAAAAAAGCAGAGATTATAACAATTCCAAAAACCAAATCCTTCATAAAAACTCAGTGTTACATAATATAAATAACCAATTTATCTTGATTTCCATTGAAACATTGATCAAAACAATTTATTTAGTGGTTATATCTCACTTATTTTTCTATTATTTAATTACAAGTGTTTTTTATGATGCATGTTCATGGATAATTTATTTCTATAATGGATCAAATATGTCTATATACTAAGAGGTACAAATTTCTCTCCCAAATTATTTTTAAACCATTATAGTAGATACATTTTTAATGAACTACATTTCATTATAATAATTAATTTCATTATTTTCAACCTACATATTAGTTATTTCAAGGAAAACATTTTCTTGTAAAGGAGCTAATAATAACCCCAGTGAGTATTTATTAGGTCCCTCAAGATTCCTTTGAGAATTAATATAATGAGGATTCATTTTTAGAGAAGTAAGGCTTGGTTTTTTCCCAATGAGTTGACGTGGTAGAGGTAATTAAAACCCTTGATGTGGAGTATCCAAAGGAAATTGGCTCTTCTACTTGAATTTGTATGTTACATTTCCCAAAATTACTAGATATTTTAGAATTTTCAAAAGGTTTATCTTATTTTCATATAGGCTAGTGTTATTTTTTGGTTACGATGGTTAAACCAATGTTTTCCCTGAGAGGGAAATGATAACTTAAATGAAATGTTTATATGTGTTTTAGAGTAAGCATTTTGTTTTAATTTTGATGATGCAATGGTGACTAATATAACCTATATTAGTTGGAGGTTCATTAAGGTGGAGGTTTGGGTAAGAGTTTTTTATGTAATATTGACAATATATCCATGGTTTTAACCATGGAGGTATCTTCCAAATTGCAAGGTTTAACCGTGGTTGTATCAAGAAGAAACCATGACTAAAACCATTGATATAGATGACCTAAAATAGTTATTTAAACTTAAACATTTCCTAATCTTACGTTAAGCCAATAATTTTACTTTCGATCACATTAAAGATCATTTTAGGTTTAGAGTTTTAAATAATTATGCCACAACCCATATAAAAAAATATAAAAAAAGTTGATGCTTTTGATCAGTATCCATTTTCCCATAATATAAAAATTTAAAAATAAACTCTAAATTATATTCATGTTAAATATATATTTGTTTTTTCTTTACTTCTTCTATTCTATTAAGTATCCTTGAATCCTGCGAAAACATTTTAAAAAAAATTTGATGAGAAAACAAAATCTCAGTATTGGATATAAAAAGAAAAGAAACCATTATTTCTGTAAAATCATGGAAAATCATATAAAATTTACTTTTATAATCAATGTAATTTGACAATATGAAATAAAATTTTTAAATTGAATATAAAACACTCATCCTGTTAAAAGAAATCATCAAAACCAAAAAAATAAACAACTTCAGGTGACTTAGAGCATCATATTCATAAAACCCTTTAAAAAACTCTATCAAAACCCTTTCAAAACACTCATACGAACAACTAATAATATTATCATAACCCAATTAATTGAAGAGATATAATGGGATCACCCAGTGATATATGGGTCACTCGATGTTAATGTGTAATGGTCCTTGCCGATGCTATTCGGTACACCCTTTATTATCCTGTTATGGGATTTCCCAGTATAATCTGGGCCACCCTAATTTAAGAAGTAATGAGCTTTCTTCATACTATATCAGATAGCCCATGTTAAGACATAACTTGATTTATTGGTGCTATTAAGACAACCACATATTGAAATTCTAAAGTAATAATTCAAGAACAAAAAACTTTCTTCGTAAAACCCATTTAAAAAAGTTTTAAACTCTTGTGAAAACAATTTTGGATAAAAATATTCTTTATATTTTAAAAAAACATTTTCAACACCCCAAAAATATTTTATTTGAATAACCATTTTGGTACAAAAATATATAACAATATTCTCTTTCACATAAGGAATTTTAACTATTTCAAAGGAATCTAAAATAAAATTAATGTCGACGATGATTGAAAATTAAATGTCACATTGAATGTTACGAATAGAACATTTCTATTTTCATTTTTCAAAAAACTCCTTATAAAACTCATATAATATTCCTTTTTAAAACCAATAGATGAAATTAAAAATAGACATATAATATCCTTTATAACACTTTTATATTCATATAAGTAAAAATGTAAAATAATATCAATAATATTGACATGGGGAAAAATATTTTGAAATTAAAATTTTAAACATTCAAAGTCTGCCACGCCCCATTAAACATTTAAATCATAAGCCCCATGAAAGAATATAATTTAAAATAACATAAAATAAAAATAGAATTATAAAATTCATGATATGATATTTCAAAGGTTCTATATATACACATCATAAAAGAAGGTTCGTTTATAACATCAAAATATTCCTCAGTGAAAGGGGATTGAGATAAAATCCCTTACAACTATGGTAACATTTGAGTTGTAAACCCGAAAAGTAATAATAATAAAATTAAACATTTAAATACAACTAATATAAAATAAATAATTATATAATATTTCAAAATTTTACCTAGATACAATATATAAAATATGTTAGTTGTGATTTTGACATTTATCTCGGAGATGTAAAAAGTTAGATGAAAATCCCTTACCTTGAGTCCAATATGCTACATGTGTCTTTATCTTCATGACTAATAAAATTATGATTATTATTTACATTCATAAATCCATTCTTAAAGTTTATTATTACTTTTATTTCACTAATTATATATTTTTAAAAAACTACTTAAACAATTATGTTTAGATCGTGTGTTTTAACCGTATTTGGTTTATCTGTCAAAATGGATAAGGTTGGGTGTCTAAGGTGAGTGGGTCATTATGGTAACATATACAGAATAGTAATTATGAATTAATTGTAATATTTATATATCAATTAAAATATTTAAACCATTCATGAATTATGGTCATGAAAAATGAACAAAATTTACAATTATGGAGATGGTAGGCCGTACATTTGTTTGAGCAACATTCCCATTTTTCAATGATCATTATGGAAAAAAGGTATGTAAAATTTATCATTAAAGAATGATAATAATATAATAAATAACATATTATTTAATCATATATAATTATATAAATTATTATTGTGAGGTATAAAGAATCACATCGCGTCAAGGAGACGGTAGTCCACACATCCACGAACGACATTATCACTTTTTTAGTGTGTGAAAAGAGTAATAAGGAAAATGATACACTATATTTTTGTAAAGGTAATTATGTAATTAATATAATAATTATTTAATATATTTCATTTATTTTTAATTATAATCATCTTTAATACATTCTATTTAATTTGTGAACGTATCACATCTCTTTAAGAAGGTGGTAGTCCACACATCCACAAACAATGTAATCATATTTCCAAAACATTTAAAGCATGCAGGTATATGTTATATAAAAATTAAATAAGTATGAATAAAACATGAAGATAATATATATATATGTATGTATATATCATAAATTTTTTTTTGTCCATCCTAATTCCCATCAATGAATGATGGGATTGGAAAAATGAACAACATCGTTTCCCAAGGTAATAATTCATCGTACACATGAACGATAAGTTTGTTACCCTTTTGATAGAAGTGTGCAGAGATTTAGGTAAAACAATAACATTAAAAAATATCAGTATATTTACTATACTAATTTCATTATATGTGCATGTAAAAAGTTTAATTGAATGCTCTGAGAAATAAATAAAACAATAGTGATCGTTGAAGAATGTTAGCACTTTTTCTGGTAACCCGTTTTGGTTTACACTAAAGGTCTAAATTGGATTGATTTATTCCCAAAGTGAGAATTCTATTTCAATGGTAGGGACTTTGAAATATTATTTGGTAAGGGTTTTGATGATCCAAAAGGTCCTAAGAAGTTTTATGATGTTGGGAGGTTGAGTTTATTTTTATAGTGGAGGAGGAGCGAGATTCTTGTAGATATAAAAAGGTAAAAACTATTGGGAGGTCTCCCTAAAATAATGTTCATAAAAACTAACAAATATTTGATTTAAGGTGAATTATGGAATATAATAACTAAATAACACACCAAAATAAAATTATTTTTATCAATTTTTCTGAATTCTTTATGTTTACTTATGTTTTTTTCATTTTGGTTTTTCATTTTGGTTTTTCATTTAGGTAGTCAGTTTTATAACTTATGTAACTCATCTTTTAAGAATTTAATAAAGTGAGTAATATTATAAATTTTACACCCAATTATTTAAAAATATTAAATATAATTTATAAAATTAAAAACCCTTATTTTTTGAAAATTAATTTTAACAGAAACACATGCAACACACAAAAACACTCTTTAACCCAAACTACACTAATAATGTTTTTACTAAATATGGGTTAATTTGTTCATTATAAAAGATAAATTTTCCCCTTAATGGACCATATTTTATATTTATTAACACTTAAAAATAACTTGTAAGAAGATAAGTTTTTATAAATTTTGAATCATTTAATAAAATATCATTTATTTTATTTAATTTTTAGGTATATAATATATATGTTGGAATTTCTTAACCATATAACGTAATTATATCATATCTAAAAATTATTTATAAATTATTATGATAAAAATGACACATTTTTATTTTAAAATAATATTTATAACCAATCTTATGTAGCTTATTTCCAAATCTAATGCTTTATAAGTGTTAAAGGCATGTATTGTTCCCATTTTGTCTTTTTTCCACAAATGGTTATATCAGTCAATTTCATGGAATAGTATCCCAAAAACTCCTAAAAATAGATACCATGGTGTTCATATTATAAATTTATCTAGAAAATGACTTTTTTAAATGTTTGGGGTCGTTTATACACCTTATATTCTATGTTTAATCATTAAGTATGTTTTTTTTACCTTAATAACTATAATTAATTTTAATTACATTTATTAATGTTTTTGGTCAAATAATTATGTTGATATTTTTGGAAAAAATTACACAATTATTCCACCTATGTATATCCATTTTCGAAAATATATTCACATAATTGACTAAAATTAATTTAAAATGTATCATACAGACATTGTGAGACAACACGTTTTTAAGGAAAACATTTCAAAAATTTGAAAAGTTTTTATATAAAATTTCAAGGGAAAATTGAATAAATTTATCAAAATTGGATATATTAATATATAATTTCACTAATTATACTTTAAATAAAATTTAAAATATAACTTAACTATATGAATAAAATATTTCAAAAGCCATTTTTTAATTCAAATTAGTGTTTTTCTATATTCATCAAAAAATAAAACATATTAGAAATATATCAAAAATGACCCCAAAGTAAATCTTGATATTACTCTATCAAAAAGTAAGTTTATTTTATCATATAAAAAATATAAAAGTTTAAAAATTATATTTAAAATATGTTATCCATTAAAAATATGTAAAATTGACTTAAAAATAGACCAAATTTTCAGCATAAAACTGGATTTATTTTTATCTTTTGTTTATAAAATATATTGGATGAATGTAAAAAAATTATAAACTCTTATGAAAATAATAAATCTGCAATTATTTATACCATCCAATATAATTCAATGGAAATAAATTCCATATTAAATTATAATATCAATATTATATTATTATTCAATATGATTCGACCTTGCATGCAATATATGTCATCGAAGAAACTAGATGTTATGTGAAATAAAATATAAGATTTTTATTGTCTATAAGGAAATTTAAACTATTAATTTCATACAGATAATGTAATTAAAGAAATTAATTTAATTTCAATGAAACATATTTTATAAAATATCAGGATGTTACATCCTACCAACCTTAAAATGAATTTCTCAGACGAAATTTATCTTGGTTACTAAAAGATTAACATTTTTAGAATTAAATTTTAAAAACACAAATCATACAAATGGTTAATAAATCAACATCTTAAAAATATTAATTAGGAAACATAATGGTCACCAGAAGATATGCATAACCAGGATTCCACTTAGGGAGAACATTTGTGGGAAATTAAAATATAGATTTGGTTGGGAAAAATAATTCTTGTGGAATAATAGTGAGTTAAAGAGAACAGTTACAAGAGTAATTCAATGATGATAAATACACAAGCATAATAAGTGTATAAAGGTATATTGATATCATAAAAAAATTTGGTCATTGGATAACATTTTATTTCTTTAATATCTTTTTCCTAAAGTATAAGGATTACTTCCCAATATATACTAAGATCATAAATAAATATACTTCATTGATGTTAATAATTACATAAATTAATTATTTTCCACCATATTATAATCTTATGCTCCCTAAAATGAGTATTCAAGATGGATTTTTATGTATGAAGCACAAGAATTCATATCTAACAGATCAAATAATCCTCAAAAGGCTAACATGAAATTCCTCCAATTTTATATATTAACCAATAAAAAAATGATTAGAACATATTAATATAATCATGAAATTAATGTGATGCAATGATACATTAATTTATAGTGTTCAACAGTAAAGGGATACTTCTTATTATACTAAATACATACATAAACATAAACCCAACTAAACATATCCAAAATATTCATATTTTAATTTATGATCACATCACTTAAAACATTAGAAGGAGTTTCTATGGTTAATCATTGAAAATTAACATGCTCAAAGGAGCTTCCCTCACTTCACTAATAGGCCCAACATCAATTGTAGTAGTAGAAAAAGATTTTCCCACACCTTTTTTGGTTTTTGATCATGATGATTTCCATCATGAGTCTGAATATTCCGGTACATATTAGCATAATGACCCATATAATTTCAAATAAAACACATCACTATTGGATATTTATTGGTTACCCATTTTTTAGTTGTTCATGGATCGTTTCTGTACAGTGAGGAATTCTATGACCAAACTGAGAAAACCAAAAAAAGCTTCCCAGATCCTTTCAAACATCAATTGAAATTTTATTTTTATACATGGAAGATATTAGGGGCTTACCTCCATACTTATTAGTATATTTATTCTCCATTTACTACTACATTAACTACTTCTTACTCTTTTTATATCATTGCACATATTTTCTAAAAAAATATATCTCAAATTTATTAGCACAATGAACCACTTTATATTAACTCTTAAATTTTAGAGAAGCCAAATTTATTCATAGACTCGGTTTTAATCCGGAATAAAATATATTGATTTTTCCTCTAATATATCGAATAAAATTTGGAATATACCTTACCAATATTGTGATGTTTTGTTCATATGAAGAAACTGAATCAGTATCATTTTTCTTTAATTCCTTGAATTGTTTTTCCATCCTAAACCAAAAAAACTAAGGGAAATATTTCTTAAGGGAAAAATCCTTAAATTTTTCTCATTACATGGAATCACTATCACAATTATTTGTAGTATTCTTAACCAAATACCACTATCAATAATATTTACATTCGAAATGATATATGGAAGTAGTAACCACTTGACATTCTGAACATGCGATGAATTCAAATATTTTCTCTAGGGAATTTTTACATCCTTCAGCTACCAATGGGTCAGATGATCCATTGAATGATGGAGGATTTTGACTCATGAAATGGTCTACAATAGATATGTTCTTTCATGGAACATCATATTACACTCTTTCATGGAAACCATAACTATTTATATCTTTTGTCAACAGAGCCATCAATATAACAAACTTGTTTTTCCCAATTACAACATTCTAAATATGTTGATTCGAAAGGATATTTTCCTCTTGGTACCTTTCTACTATATATTACTTATTTTCTCGGTGGGAAAAAATTTGAATAGATATATTTTAGACAAAGAAACAATGAAATATTAAAATGGTATGTAATTTCTACTCAACCACAATGTAAAATCATATAATGGAATTCTATTAAAAATATCATAATTATTAAAGTTGTCTTAACATTTCCTTTAATAACTACTATATGGACAAATCCTTAAACATGACATAATATTGAGTTAATTCATGTTTTTAATTTCTATCAAATTATAGATATTTTTTAGGTTTATATTTTTAAAGAATTTGGCCAAAACTTATTCATTAAAAAAATTAAAATACAATATGGTCAGTTCCGATTATTATTTATTATTTAAATAATATATGTTTTTTAAAATATATCATGAGTTAATTTCATGATAAATATCTATGAATTCCATGTTTAATTTTTCATTTACCATAACCATATATAACCACTAGGAATACAATTTTAAAAAACATGGGATGATCACAAAACTAAGTAAAGGATTTAAAAATAAATGAAATCATTAGTTTGGTAAAATCATTGATACTTATATATCTTTACCTTTATCTTTAAATCTCTTTGATAATATGAAATAAAAAATTTTCACATGAACAAAAAAACTAAATTTTCTTAAAAAAATAATTAAAAACCATAGAAAAAAATTAAAACTAAAATAGGTGACTTTGATAATTATATTCATAAAACCCTTTCAAAACCCACTCAATTAGAATAACCATATGACCAAATTCCAATATTATTATTAACAAAAGCATTATATTGCTATAATGGGATCACCCAGTTTTCTCTAATCCACCCCATGTTAACCTATAAATGTATTTCCTAGTGATATGTAGTTCAACCCATGTTAAGCTGTAACAAGCTTTCATGGCGCTATTTGGTCCACCCCAAGATAAGTTGTAACGAGCTTTCATAGTGCTATCTGTGCCAACCCGTGTTAAGATATAAATGGATTTAAGGACACTATCTAGGCCATCAAATAATATAATGATCAAGTAAAAATTTATGGAGAAATCACTTTCTTCATAATCCCCTTTGAAAAAATCTTTTAAACTCATATGAAAAAAACTTTGGGTTAAAAATATCCCTTTCTTTTAAAAACCCATTTTCAATAACAAAATCCCATTTTATTTAAAACAAATAAATACCAACATTAAGAAAAAGAAAAATATGGTTTTTTTTATTTGAGGAACATAAGACCTTTAAAAGGAATCCAAATATAAAATAAATGGCCCCATCAATGGAAAATTCAATTTCTCCATGTATGTGATGAATGCAACATCTCTTCTTTGCAGAATATTTTTTTATAATTTTCATAAAGAATCAAATTTAAGTGGAAAGTGGGAATCATAAAAGATAAAATTACACAAAAAAACATGAAAGAATTTAAAATTCAAAAAAAAAAATCAAAAATCAAATTCAAAAGGTCGTCGTGGGAACCGATCCATAAACACATATCCAATAAATGATGCAACCACCGAGAAATCCTACACCAAGTACTGCATCATTACTATTGACGTAGATTCACTACACCATCCATGAAATTACCCCCACCATCATATCACTTCCACCACTTTAACAATTTTATATCCATATAATTAAATATGTAAAATAATATCAGGATTATTGACATGGAGAAAAATATTTTGAAATTAAATCATTAAACATTCAAAGTGTCCCATACTACTTTGAAAATTTAAATCACAAGCCCCATAAAATAATAATGTTTAAAAAAATTAAATAACATTAGAATAAATAAATTAATGATACCAAATTTCAAAGGGGTTTTATATACACCTCATAAAAAATGTGGTTGTATAACAAAAAAATATGCCTCAAAGAAAATATATTAATGCAAAATCCATTACAAATATGGTAATATATGAATTGGAAAAACCAAAAGTAAAAATCATAAAATTAATCATTTTGATAAAATTTATATAAAATAATTGATGATATAATATTTCAAAAGGATATGTCGATACACAACATAAAATAAATTAGTGGTGATTATTACATTTATCTCACCGATGTAAAAAGTGAGAAGAAAATTCCTTACGTTGAGTATGAATTGTCACGTGGGTCTTTATACTCATGAATAATATAATTATTTTAAGTGTTTAATTTATTTAACACCATTTTAAGTTTATTATTAATTTTATTTCACATATTACATCCTTTTATACAACTAATTAATCAATTAATTTTACATTGGGAGTTTTGACTGTATTCAGTGTATGAGTCAAAATGACTAAAGTTGGTAGTCGATGGTCAATGGGTCATTATATAAAAATCTAAATAATAAAAATATTGAAATAATTAGCATATTTATACATCAATTATAAATTTAGAACCAATCATTAATAATGGTCTTAAAAATTGAACCAACGTTACAATTATGGAAACGGTAGTTCATATGTACGCATGAGTAACGTTCCCATTTTTCAATGATTCATATCGAAAGAAGGTTTGTAAAATTTATATTTCCAAAATGATAATTATATTCTAAAACCATATTATTTAATCATATATATATATAATTCTTGTGATGTAAAATAAAACACATCATGTTGAGGAGGATGTCCAAGAACGACACTATCACTTTTTTAGTGTGTGAAAAGGGTACTAGAGAAAACCATACATTATATTTTAGGAAACAAAATTATTTAATAAATATAATATATATTTCAGGTATTCAACACATATTTAATTAAACCCATCCTTAATACATCCATGTAATATGATATCGTATCTCATCGCTTTGAGGAGGTAGTAGTCCACACGTCTACAAACGATGTTATCGTATTTCCAAAAAATGCAAAGAAAGAAGAAATTTGTTGTAAAATGATTCCATAAGTATGAATAAAACATAAAAATGATATATATATATATATATCATATAAAAATATAATTCCCCTCATAATTCCCCACCATGAGAGGGGGTAAAAGAAAAACGTGTGACATCATTTTGTGAGGCGATAGTTTTTTGTACACACGAATGGTACATTCGTTACCCATTTGATAAAAGTGTGTGTAGGTGTTGGGAAAAAACTTAAAATAAAAAAACTAAATTTTTTAGGATAATAATGTTATTATATAATCCTATAATTAGACTAATTTAATTGTTTGAGAAAGAAATACAATAATGGTGAACGTTGAAGAATGTTACCTCTTTTTCGAGTAACTCCTTTTGGTATAACCAAAGGTTTTCTATGTATTTCATTAAAATGAAAGTGAGTATTCTAGGATGAGTATATAGATATTGGGTTATTATTTGTTTAGGGTTTTTATTAGACAAAAGGGCTTGATATGTGTGAATAAGTAGGGAGGGTGTGTGCCTTTTAAAGTTGAGGAGGAGTGACATTTTAGTAAATATAATAAGGTAAACACTATAAGGAGTTATCCCTTACCACATGTTCTTAGAAAATGAAACAATTTCATTAATGTGATTATTATTAATCAAATCTCACAAAACAAAAAAATAAATTAAATTTTATCATTTTTACAATGTCTTTAATTTTCCATATATTTTCTCATTTTAGTTTTTTATTTTGATAGCCAGATTTCTAATCTATGTAATTTATCCATTAATAATAAAATAAGGTGATACATATTAGAAAATTTAGACCCAATTATTATTAAATATTACATATAATTTATAAAATAAAAATCCTTTATATGTTGGAAATTTATTTTACTAGAAATGCATGTAACGCGTAAAAACAGTACTTTAACCCTTACTATGCTAAAAACGTTTTTAATATTTATCTGTAAACATGTTCATTATAAAAGATAAATTGGCCCATGATTGGACAATAATTTATATTTATTAAAACATAAAATTAACTCAGAATAAGATATCTTTTTTATAAATTTGAAATCATTTAATAAAATATCATTTATTTAATTTAATTATTAACTAAATTATCCAAGCATTTCCATTTCTGAATTATTTAATTTAATTATAGCATAAGAAAATTAAATATAAATTTTTATGATAAAAATAAATCATTTATATTAAAAAATAATATTTAGTAATAAATTTATGTATCTTATTCTCCACTATGAATATTTAAAAGTGTTAAAGTAAATGAATGTTCATTTTTTTTAATTTTTCTTTACCTAACTTTTAATATAAGTCTGTTTTATATAATCGTAAAAAACTAAATCATAAAAAATGAGATTAATGTGTTAAGGACAAAAATATTTCTATAAAATGGGTTTTGAATAGGTTTTGGATCATTTATACACCTTATATTCTTTGTTTAATCATTTTGAAATCCTATTTTTATCTTAATCACTATAATTAATTTTAATTATTCTCACTAATATTTTTGGTCAAAAATTTAAGTTGATATTATAATAATAAAATATAATACTGATTATAACAATTTATATCATTTTTTACAAATTAAATTCAATAAATTGGATGATATTATTACAATATTAATCCTGCAAATCCTGTGAGACAATGAGTTTTTAAGAGAAAAATTCTAAAGATTGAAATGTTTTTATATTCAATTTCAATGTGAAACTGAATCCACTGAAGTAAATTGTATTTATTGATTTATAATTGAAATAATTATACATAATCCATTTTAAAATACAATTTAACTATACAGATAAATTACATTAAAAATATGCTTTCAACTAAAATGCATTGTTTTTCACTGTTAATAAAAAAACTGCACAGAAAAATAACAAAAAATCTCCCAAAGTAAATTTTGATATTGTGATTTAAAATATGAAGTTTATTTTTTCATATAAAAATTATAAAAATATCAAAAATTATATTTAAACTTGGTTTTCAATTAAAAGGTTGTAAAACTGCCTATAAATTATACAACTCTTTAAGCATAAAACATGATTTATTTTTACTTATGCGTATAAAATATATGGGATGAATTTAAAAATATTATATAAAATTTTGTAAACATAATATATATTTTTATTCACACCCTCAAATATAAAGGTGATAAAGGAACTTCCTTTTGAAATAATAAAATCAACAGTATATTGTTGTTCGATAAGACATTTCCTTGTGTGTAACATAAGTTATTGAAGAAAATTGATGTTACGTGCAAGGAAATATAAAATTGGTACTATGCATTATAAAATCTAAACATAAAAATGTATTTAAAACAAGACATCAAATAATCTTAGTTAATTTTATGTAAATATATTTTATAAAATATTGTTATGTAACACCTACTGCTATAGTTTTAACGGGGGTATTAGGCTTCAATTTCCATGGTCAAACCATGGATGTAATAAGGAATGGTAATGGTCTAAATTGTTTCCATAGAGGTCCTATTTATATGGTTTTATCTAGTGTATTGGGATCTAATTTCCATAGTTAAACAATGGCTATAGCAACCAAATTTCCACAGTTTAAACTCTGTAAATAGAGAAGACCTATTATAACAGATCTAGCCGCCAAAATTTTGTAAAATCATGGAAATAAGATATTTACTCAGTTTTTGGGCCTACATACTTGATTAAAAACCATGTGCATATTCTAATTTTATATTTAAAAATTTAATTAAAATATATACTTAACATCTGTTACTGTTAATGAAAATTTAAAAATTTTCACAAAAATTGAAATTGAAAATAACATTATAGAAAAAAATTAAATGATAAATCTTAAAAAATTATATAATATGTTATATTAAATATTCATGGGACACTTTAACTGTCACAATAATATTATTTTTAGAGTATTCAAAATCATTCACCTACTTTTTTTAATTTCTAGCAAAAGCATTAGGTCAACATTGCATTAGTATTTTAGTTAATTTTTTCATTAGTGGAAATTAAAAATAAATTACCATTATAAAAAATAAATAATACTTAAAATAAAAATTAATATGTTAAAATAATTATTTTTATCCTTATCTCAAAATATTATAAATATTAAATCCAAAAAAGTTCCATTATAGATTTTATATTCTACATAATTATTATAAATTTAAAAATCCAAGCTATAAGAAAAAAGGTCATATTTTAGAATTTTTGATCATTATGGATAAAATATAATCATCCAATGAAATTAATTCATGTTTTTAATGAATTTTAAGTCGTATCACATTTGTTTTAACCCTAATTTACCCATTTTATCTTTACTATGGTAAACATAATATGCTATGGTTACTATTTATATTGATCGAGAATTAAGTTGAACTTAATACCTTATATTTATTTTACTGATTCCAAATATAGAATATATTTTATAAAATTAAATTCAAATAATTTGATGATTTTACTTATAAATTAAACCCACAAATTGCAATGAAAAGTCATTTTCTAGAAAAAATGTTATTTTAAGTATAAAAATGTTTTATACCAAAAAATGTAGATTACCATTACATTTATTGTATTATATTTAATTAAATGTTTCGGTTTAAATTTTTAATGTAATACATAATGTAATATTGATCTTTTTTAATTTATACTTAAAGAATGTTTTTAATGAAAATTTTATTTTTCACTATTCTTTGAAAAATGAATCTTTTTAGAAAATTATGAAAAATTCATCCTTAGATAATTTTAACATGATGAATTTGAAAATTATATCCTATTTATAAAATAAAATTTCTAAATGTTCCATAATTTATATATAGCATTCGTGCACAAAGAGAAATAAAAACCATTTTTGAAGAAAACATATTTTGGAAAAATAAAATTACTTTACTGTAAAGTTAAGTGCTTATTTCCTAAGAATTAATCAATAAATTTGTATTGAGTATAAAATTTATATGTATTTTATAGTTTGGTTAATCTTATTCATATATTATGTTGGTCGAAGTGGATACTCAAGAGGGTGGTGAATTAAGTTCCAATTAAAATTTCTGTTAAAAATATTTATCTTAAAATCCCCCAAATTAAAAACAAAGTTAAACTGTTGTGAATCTATACAGAGTGTAAATGTGGGGGTGAATTGAGTTCCAATTAAAATTTCTGTTAAAAATATTTCTCTTAAAATCCCCCAAATTAAAAACAAAGTTAATATGTAGTGAATCTATACAGAATGTAAATGTTCAATGAGTTTCTCAAAGATTGATTAGGTCTCAGTTGACTTAATCTGAATATTAAATTAACTTTTGAGACTAACTTACTAATTTATAATAAGTATAAACACTTGCTAATTTAACTTTAAAAGTATCTTTAAAATAGTTTTGTATTTCAAAGTAATAGCAGCAGAATATAAAATATATATTATACTTATGACTTAACTAAAAAGCACAGTAGAGGTAACCAAGAGGTTCAGTCTCAAGACAAGACTTATTCATCTCAAACAATTTATATAAAATGATCCACACCCTGGATCAGGGTAAAAAATAGTACAAAACTGTCCAGGTCCAAATACCCCTACCATAGTTCTTCGTGGGAAAACAAAGGAGTTATAGAGTTTAAATGGGGATTTATGAATCCTCCAGCTTAGATTAGGAGACAGTGTGTGTGTAATGTAAACATGGTACACACAATTCTCGAAATGTAAATGAAATAATCACTAAAGTAAGTGAGAATGAGTTTAGAAGAGATTTAGTGACTGGTAGTGCAGCTCTGGACTCGTTTGGTTGGTCAGAGAGGCTTCTGAGACCTTCTCTGGTTTTTGTTCTAAAAAACAGAGTGTCTTTTTCTTCCTTGGTTCCAGGTTCATCTTGTCAGCCTGAGTGCATGAAGTGTTTGTTGCAGTCCTTCACTCAAGATGCAGCTAGTGTTCTCCTTTAGAATAAGTGGCTTCGTGTATATCCAGTGTTCTTGGAGTATAGATGTATCATTGCACAAATGCACCACGTTTGAATGATGTTGAGCCTTTTTCTTTTTCACCCTTCGTGTGCCTTCTTGTTCTCATTATCTCATGGTTAATCTCTTCTATATTCGGCTAGGCCTTTATCTTACCTTTTATAGCTTTCAAATCCGGAAAATGGGAATGATTACCTTTTGCATGTGTACTAGGTACGGTTCCCTGACATGGCAACGGAGATCATTAAATAACATTAACTGCATTAAAAACATCAAATGTAACTGTTAGCTTAATAAATAAATCGTATTGAGAGTATAGAGTTTGACAGGCTAGTCAATAATTAGTAGCCTTCTGTTGTTAGACGTGTACGGTGGATTTTTTGTAGCAGTCCTTCTATCGGTATCTCTTTGAACATGCATCGATACCTCTTTGAACTTGCATCAGTAGCTCTTTTTGTTGGTAGATCTAGTTATCAGTAACCCCTTTTATCGGTAGAATTACTCTATCGGTAGATCTTGGTCTATCAGTAGCTCATTGGTCTATCAGTTGCTCCTTGGTATCGGTAGCTCTTACTCTGTATATCGGTAGCTCAATGTATCAGTGGCTCTGTACTTGTATCGGTAGACCAGTAGCTCCTTGCATCGGTAAATGTTTTCACTTGAATTGGTGGACTTACTCTATCAGTAACTGTCGGTAGACTGATTCTATCGGTAGCTCTAGTCTTTCGGTAGCTTTATGTATCAGTATCTTGTGTCAGTAGTCTTTTGGTCTATGCATATCGGTTACTCCATTCTGTTTTATCTGTAGACTTGGTATATGCTTACAGGTAGCTCTGTTCATATCAGTGACCTTAGTGTATCAGTGACATTGTCTATCGGTAGACTGAGTATGGGTAGCTCTTTATCAGTATCTATATGCAGATCAGCGACTTAACACTTATCTGTTTTATGTACAACACATCCGATTGGATTAGAATTAATTCATAATTTATAAAAACATAGACAAACATTGATTAACATATTTCAGAGACTATTTTAATTTTATTATTATCTTGATAAACATAATTTGGGATTATCAAAGTATATGAAAGCATAATTGGGATTATAAAAATAGGTGAGGTCAAAAATCTCCCCCTTTTCGATAATCACAACTTATGATATTATCATTTTAAAATAGTGAGTAATTGTATCAGAGGATATAGCATTAAAATAAATTTTCTCATAGAAAACAGTATGTTATAGAACATAATTTATCATTGGTAGAATTAAATGTGATAGTGTCAAAGATACAATAAATAGAAATGGTATCAGAGAATGAAATGTAACAGTAGCAGAGGGGAAAAGCATGATAGCTCTTCCTTAGATTAAATTTCTCCCCCTTTGAGACTTTCTCCCCATTATTTATTCTACCCCTGGGTAAATATCTCTCCCCATTATAGAATCTTGGTAGAATATTTATCCCCCTTTGTGATAATCAATAAGTGGGAAACAACGAAGAGAAGAGGAACAAAATGATAAAATATAATAAAGCCACTTGTATTAAATGTTATAAAAAGATACATAGACAAAAAACAAAAGATAAGGGATTCCTATCAAAAATCATAGCCATTTGTTCAATCCACATCCTCATTGTGAGATTTCCCTTTTGGTTCAGAAGAGGATTCTAGTGGTGTAGATGCAGGTGAAAGCTTAGGAACACTAGAGATTATCACAGAAGGCTAAGACACTGAAACTTTGCCTGGCCTATACTGAGGCGTTATTTGAGTGATCATAGGTGTGAGACTTCTAATGGATTGGGCTGGAGTCATCTAAACTGGACAAGCAGTAGAGGCAGAGGCAGGTAAAGCAGGAGGTTAAATTACTGGCCTGACATCAACATGCAGGAAAGGCAGTAAAAGATTTCTAAAATCCATAATTATGCCTCTTCCTCTCTCCATAGAAGATATGAAGTCATACTTGTTCTCCATAAATTTGTTTAGGGCTAGAGTCAATTCCCTTAGTTTGATGACTTTCCCTCTGAAGGCTTGATTTACAGGAGGTAACTTCAGGTTTTCCAACAGAAGTTCGAAATGATTTTTGAGTTGATTCTTGGTGAATATCTTAGAGAAATAAGAGTCCAAATTGTATTTCACTTATTTCTGATAGGTAGAAGCTTCTCTCATATAGTCTTGGACTATCTTCATGATTTCTCTAGCTGAATCTCTAGTAGCAAGCACAACTTTTCTCAGTTCAGATGAGTCCACCGAGCCACTGGTTGAAGCTTGACCAAGCTTCTCCTTCATCATAGCTTAAAGCATATTCAAATCCACAGAGAGTTTAGATGCAATAGAACCAGCAGAGAAAGAGATGGTTTCCTTGAAGTTCTTTGTCATCCCACTAATAAGATTTTGAACTTGGGAATCCTGGGTTTTAACATGATCGTTCATGGTGGTTTTAAAACATTCAAACACTGAAACCATCTGGATCAGAACACTTTTTACATAGGCTAACTCCTTGTCTTCTTGGGATTTTTCACTCATGTAAAAGGCTAAAGAGATAACCGATTTCATTATATCTTCAAGATCTTCTTCCATTCTAGATACTTGAGTCTGGAAGTCTTTAACTTCTTCCACTATTTCTGCCAAAAAGGTTGACAAATTACAACCGAGAGATAGTTCAAAAGATCTTTCTAACATACTCATATCTTCAACAAAATAGTGCTTCAACTTAGAAAAAAAAGCACTAAAGGACTCTTTCAGTTCATCCTTTAAGGTTTAAAGATCAGCTCTGGTGATCAAATCAGTAGGTGCAACTACAACAGATGCTCTTTCAGATGCTAAACTGACCATTGAGTCAGTCATGATCGATTGAATTGAAGATACCAGAGAAACTTCCATCTTATTTACCTCTTCCACAATGTTTTCCTTAATCATTTTCTTCCAAATATCCAGGTTGTGCATTCTGACCACATCTTCAGGTAGTAACTCAGTCTCAACATCATAAGTAATATTAGGTCTATTGAAAGATGCTTCATTTTCATAATCAGGATATTCTAAACCATAAACAACAAAACCTGGGTCTTCTGCCTAGTCCTCAATATCAACAGCCTCTGTAACACTTCCAAACCTGGTTTGATGATCCCCCTCAATAGGTGCATTCTCTTGAACAACAAGGGAATTCTAAACGGGTCTTTCTTCCTGAGGAGAATCTTCTAATATCATTTCTATCTCTGCAACAGCAGGAGGTTCCTCTGGATTATGTACAACTTCTTCCTTTTCTCCTTCCAAAAACTTATCAGGCACAACTGAGCTTTCAATTAATGGACTCACACTTAAACTCATAGAGTCAGATGCTTCTGATTCATTCTGATTTTATTCTTTGTGCTCAGGGGCTAGCTAAACTTCCTCATCAGCATGTGTCTCTTATTCTACTAAGTCTTTTTTTTCTAGTAGACACAATTTCAGCAGCAAGACTTGGAGGCAAGTTCAGATCTCTTCCATCATCCATAGAGGTCTCTTCTTCCACAATCTCAACACTGTATTCAGTTTCTTCTTCATCAGGTCCTAGACCTAGATCCCTCACATCCTTAGGTCTTGAAGGATGATCCACATGATTAAATTTATCATATACCTTCTGGTCATCATTAACCCACTCTCCTCTCCACGGGTTCCAATTAATCTTCATGTATTTTCAATCTGTGGATGTGATACAAAAATTGATCCTTACTACCACTGTCTCATCTTGAGACTCAGCTACTCCTTTTAATTTGATCATCATAGAGATCAACTTAGCAAAGAATAGGGAATTAGTTTTTGATTTCGGCCTTGTCATGTCTTCCATTTGGATCATCAGAAACATGCACAAATTCACTTTTACACAATGTCTCAAAAGATACAGGAGATAGATGTCCTGATATCTTAGATTCGCAAAGTCTCCTCTCCTCGGTATTAAGACATGATGAACAAATTTGAACAACAATATGTTCTCTCCATCCATTTCTACACCTACTACTTGTCTTTGATTTCCATCTCCAGTAAGCTCTTCCAAAGAAGTCTCATAATCGAAAATATCACTTGTAGGTGGCATAGACTTCGAGACATATCCACATACACCTTCATGTGGAACCTTTAAGAATTCAACCCACTCAACGGATGAGAAAGATATCTCCTTTCCAGTCACATAAGAAGTCACTCGATTCTAATTTTCAGATTTATCAAAGCTTAAAAACTCATAAAATTGCATCACTAGATTCGGATAGTAGGGGCCATTATTGTTTGAAAAAAAATCTACCCACTTTTTATCATCAAGCACTTCAAGAACTAACGACTTGCTAGGCATCAGCCATTCTACGTAGAGCTCCTTTTCGATCACAACAACTCTATTATACAAATGAGGATTCACTGGTCGCCTACCCAACCTAGTTCTTCCAACATTACCACTAGCTTCTGCCTCAAACTTTTTCTTCTTTGCTTTCGGCTCATTGGAGTCATCTCTAATGGTAGGAAGTTTGGATTTTTCCATCTCTAGTTCGAGGGATTTAGGGTTATCGAATGATTCGAGAGATAAGGTTTGATGATAAGTGTTTGAGGATCGGTGGATTGAGAAGTAGCTATGAATTCATTTTTATCATTTAGGAATCATGATATAAATACATAAATGAAATTTAGTAAAAAAACGATTCAGATTCTGTTAGTAGAGAAGTTTAAAACAGCGCACTCATCGGTAGGGTCTATCAGTGATAATTCCTACAAGTGAGGTTACATCAGTGAGGTATCATCGGCGAGGATACATCGGTAAGGTTACACCGGTGAGGTATCATCGGTGAGGTTACATCGGTGAGGTTACATAGGTGAGGATTCACATCGGTGAGGATCTACATCAGTGAGGTACCTACTGATCATGGTTAATCATATTTTTAAAAGGTAATTCTTTGGTCTAAGACCAAAGCATATTTTATTGATAGGCAGAAAATAAATTACAAAAAGCGAAAGGATGGGATTTTTTTACAGTCTCTATCAAAAAGATATAAAATGTCATAGGGGATAGCATCCATCCAAGTCATGCCTTGATGGACCCCTTTGTTGGATAGAGCATCAGCAACGGTATTTTCTTCGCGGTAGGCATGAGTAGCTATATAGTCAATCCCATGGAGCAAATTAAGGCAGTTCATCCAACGAGCAGTGAGAGACCAGGCTAGATGAATGTTTCCATTCCAGATTTCATGAATAATAGTTGTTGAATCACTTTCAATCCATGACTTTCTCCAGCCTCTCTGCAGAGAAAAGTCATCAACATGAATGAAGCCGAGAATTTCTGCCTCCAGGGATGAGGGGTGACCACAACCAACAAAGAAGAATCCCTGGCATTGAACAGGTGAGTCTCTGAAGATAGCACCACAACTGGAAGGGCTAGTGTTTCCTTTGGAAGCGCCATCAACATTCACCTTGATCCATCCTGGCATTGGTGATTTCCATAACACTTTAAAGGACCGTTTGGGCTTTGGGAGAATGCTAGGAACATGCAGCTAACGGAGAATCATAAAATCTCCAACAGAGTTGTTGCAACAGTCCTTTTTAATTGAGGCCGATTCATGAATCTCAATAAGAATTCGGGACTTCCCTGCATTAAGATTGAGAGAATGATTATTGTGAAAGAGATCATTTCTAACATACTAGAGTACAAATAGGAGCTCCGCCACTGCTACAAGAAACCGATTTTTGACCTGCAGGGAAGCATCATGTATAGTGCAATTAATTAGAAACAATGAAATAGAGTCATCAATGGGTCATCTACAATTAAAAAGATCAAAGATGTAATTCCAGAGAGTAGAGGCCGTCACACAAGATAGAAAAAGATGATTATAATCCTCCCTATGTTGGTTACACAGACAACACTTAGAACAAAGGGAAATGCCACGGATTTGAAGACTAGTTTCTGTAGGTAATCTATTATGTGCAATGTGCCAAATAAGGGTAAGCCTCGAAGGTTTAAACCAGGGTTTTTTAAAATCATTCACCCAGGAAAAATTAGATTCATGGTCAGAAAAATTGTGATTATAATAGCTTTTAGAGTCTAGAATGACATTAGCAGAAGGTTCCCAAACAAGAAAATCACCAACAGAAGAGAAAGTATAATTCTCAATAGCTTGCATAATAGAAACAGGGAGATCAAAATCAGGAGATTGCAAGACTTATTTTATAGATTGATTAGTATCTACAGGAAGATTACCATGGGGTAACAAAGAAATCAGAGGGCTACCACACCATTTTCCACACCAAAAATTAATGGAAGAATTAGCCCTGAGAATCCACCTAGAATTTGGCATGATTTTGTGATAAGAGTCCAGAATGGAAGGCCAGATGGATAATGAAATTCAGATTACGTTTTAAAATATTAAGAGAAAACCTAAGTTTAAGGAAATTAGTAGCTTTAGAAGAAGAGTTAATGATGCGCCAAGTAAGGCAAGCCTGAAGAGCATCATTAATCAACTTTAAATTTTTAATGCCAATTCCACCATTAGCAATGGGTTTACAACAAGTATTCCAAGGAATTGTGACAAGATTCTTTTCAAAAATGCTTCCAGACCAAATGAAGTTTTTAATGTAAGTAGTAATTTTTCTAAGAATAGTAACCGGCCATTTATAGATCATAAGGGAATAGACCATTTTAGAAAGAATGGTCTATTTAACTAAACAGATTCTCCCAGCCATGGAGAGGGACTTCCCTTTCCAATTAGCTAGTTGATTTGTGATATGAGAGATAATATTAGAAAAATAGGTAGCTTTGGGGTGACCACAAAATAGAGGAACCCCCAAATAAGTGAAAGGTAAAAAGCCCTCTTTAATACCCAGGTGGTTTATAATACCAATTTTTCTTCTTACAGGAAAATTATTTCCAAAATAGATATATGATTTATTCCAAGAAATTTCTTGACCAGAGACATCCTCATAATAAGATAAAGTGTGTTTGAGAACTTGAAGATTTCTTTGATCCCCTTTTATGAATAGGATAATATCATCAGCATATAAGAGATGTGTTGGGGTGTTTAAATTCCTAGCCACTTGAATTGGTTTAATCAAATTTTGATCAACCTGGTGGTTTATGAGTCTGCTAAGGTAATCTTCAGCAATAAAAAAGAGAATGGCAGAAAGAGGGTCACCTTGCCTGACACCTTTTGTACATTTAAAGAAACCACAGGGCGTACCATTAATCAGGATAGAGATATGAGCAGAGTGAAAGAGGGTCCTGATTCTACCAATGAAGGAGTCATTAAAACAAAAGTTTCCAAGAACGTTGTAAATACAATTCCAATCAATGGTATCAAAAGCCTTCCTAATATCCAATTTGATGGCCACACTACCACCTCTAATTGTTTTGCTTAAATAATTCATACATTCATAAGCAAGACAAATGCAGTCCTGAATAGATCTTCCTTTGATAAAACCAAATTGAGTCCAAGAAACAATTCTATTATAGATAGGACCAAGACTATTGGAAATGATTTTAGTAATGATTTTATATATAGTGTTAATCAAAGCTATAGGTCTGAATTGGTGTATCTCAGCAGCATTCTCAACTTTAGGAATTAAAGTTAGAAATTGAGCATTGATACCATGAGGAAGAGATCCATGGGTGAAGAATATCCTCACGAGGTTACAAACTTCATTATGAATAATATCCCAATGAGTTTGGAAAAAACCATTATTGAAACAATCCAGGCCAGGATCACTATCAGGGTTTAAACCAAAAACAATGTCTTTGATTTAATGATCGAGAGGAATTCTTAAAAGGGACTTATTATCTTCGTCATGAACCAGCAAAGGAATGATGTCAGGTTTAATATAAACATTTCTGTCAGGACCATTTATAATGTTATGGAAATAAGAGGTCACATGATCCTTAATGGATTCTTCAGAATCAATGACCAATTCATTATGAATGAGCATAGTAAGGGGACGGCTGGTGAAAATGTCAGCTAATTGACGTTCAGTACCAATAAACTCAAGATTAATATCACCCTTTTGGTAATTATCTCTCGAGAAATGGTGCCTTACATCAATGTGTTTGGTCCTAGAGTGAGATATAGGGTTCTTCGTAATGTGTATTGCACAAGTGTTGTCAAAATTGATATAATCATGCTTAAAAACATATCCATATTCCAAAAGAGTTTGTTTCATCCACATAATTTTTGCACAGAAACTACCAGCAGCTATATACTCTGCTTCGGCAGTGGAAAATGCTATAGAATTCAGCTTCTTACTACACCCAGATACTAAGGATTTTCCCAATAAATGACATGTTCCTAATGTGCTTTTTCTATCTAAATTTCAACCAGAAAAGTCATCATCTGAATAACTCATCAACTCAAAGGATTGTCCTTTTGGGTAAAACAAACCTAAGTTTATAGTATGTTTAAGATATTTGAAATTTTTTTTAACAGCAAGTAAATGAGATTCTTTTGGATTAGCTTGATATCTCGCACACATGAACACAGTAAACATAATATCTGGTCGACTAGCAGTAAGGTAAAGTAAGATTCCAATCATACCTTTATAATTGGTTTGGTCCACTGGTTTCCCAGTTTCATCTGCATCCAATTTACAAATTGTACTCATAAGAGTATCACTTTCCTTAATACTATCCAAACCAAAACGTTTTAAAAGATCCTTTGTATATTTACATTGATTCAAAATAATTCCATTTCATTTTAAATAGCATGAAATCCAAGAAAATATTTGAGTTCTCCAATTAAACTTATTTCAAATTAATTTTTCATACTCTTTGAAAAATCAGTACATAAAGAGTTTTTAGAAGATCCAAAAATAATATCATCAACATAGATTTGAACGTTTAAAATATCTTTTGAAATTATTTTAGTAAAAAGAGTTGGATCAACAATTCCTTTAGTAAAACTTTTTGAAATAAGAAAATTACTAAGTCTATCATACAAAGCTCTTGGAGCTTGTTTTAAACCATATAAAGCTTTATAAAGTTTGAAAACTTGATTTGGAAAATGAGGATTAGTAAATCTAGGTTTTTGTTCAACAAAAACATATTCAGCAATAAAACCCTTTAGAAAATCACTTTTAACATCTATTTGATATAACTTGAAATTCAGATGAGCAACATAGGCAAGTAGAATTCTAATTGATTCTAATCTGGATATAGGTGAAAAAGTTTCTTCATAGTCTATACCATCCTATTGACTATATCCTTGTGAAACTAGCCTAGCATTGTTTCTAACTATATTTCCAGATTCATCAACATTGATTCTAAAAACCCATTTAGTGTCTATTGTCAAAGTGTCCTTGGGTCTATCAACTAATTCCCAGACTTTGTTTCTTTCAAATTGATTTAACTCTTCTTTCATGGCCATTACCCAAAATTCACCATTGATAGCATCATTGAAATTTTTAGGTTGTAGCTATAAAAGAAAGTCTTGATGTTCAAACTGGTTTCATAGAGCAGCTCTAGTCTATGTCCCTCTATCAATATTACCAACAACAGCATCTAAAAGATAATTCTTTAGAATCCTAGTTGATCTGGTAATGGTAGGACTACAAATTTCAGGTTCATCACAATGCTCGGGTTCAACAGAAGTAGATTCTATAATTTTTACGGAACATGATATTTTTACAGAAGGTTCTTTAGATTTATCATTAAGGTCCAGAAAAGTCATATATTCTTCAAGATTTTCAAGAGAGGTTTTAGGCTCTTGTGTATCAGTTTCATCAAACTTGATGTGAACAGATTCTTCCACACATTCGGTTCTTTTAATAAAGACTCTATAGGATTTTCTAGTTAAAGAATAACCAATAGAAATTCCTTCATCACTCTTAGAAGAAAACTTCTCAAGATTATCCTTTGCATTAAGAATAAAAACTTTACAGCCAAAGACTCTAAAGTAACTAACTTTAGGTTTTCTATTATTCCATAATTCATATGGGGTCTTCTTAAGAACAAGTCTAATCAAGACTCTATTAATTATATAATAAGATGTATTCACAGCTTCAACCAAAAAATAAATAGGTAGGTTATAATCATTAAGTATGTTTCGTGCAATTTCTTGAATGGTTCTATTCCTTCTTTCTACAACACCATTTTGCTGAGGCGTCCTAGGAGCAGAAAAGTTGTGACTATAGCCATTGTGTGAGAAATAAGATTCAAACTCTTGATTTTCAAACTCACGGCCATGATCACTTCTCAGGGGTTTAATCTTAAGTCCACTAAGGTTTTCTACAGACTTGGAGTATTTAACAAAGTAAGAACAAGCTTCACTTTTGTGAGCAAAGAAGTATTCCCAAGTATATCTAGAAAAGTCATCTACTAGAACATATACATAGTGCTTCCCATTTAAACTAGAAACTCTTGATGGTCTAAACAAGTCCAAGTGAACCAACTCTAGAGGTTGAGAAGTTGAAACTTCTTTCTTTTATTTAAAAGAAACATTATGTTTCCTTCCCATTTGACAGGGATTAAAAACATTGTCATTTAGTAATTCATGTTTAGTTAGGTCTCTAACTAAGTTCTTACAAGTCAATTTTCTAAGTGAATAGATATTGCAGTGTCCTAATATTTTGTGCCACAACCAAGATTCTTTATGAAAATCATTTAAATAAGTAAAATTTTGTTTAGATAAGGAATTTAGATCAACATCATAAATATTTTCATTTCTCAAAGCAGAAAATACTAAAACATTCATAGAATTAAAGAAATTACAGGAATCATTTTCCAATTTCACATTAAATCCATCATCACATAATTGAGAAATACATAACAGGTTATACTTAATTCCAACAACAAATAAATATTTAGAAATCAATACTGAATCAGTGTTACCAATTTGGCCTAGGACAATGATTTTTCCTTTAGAATTATCACCAAAGGTAAAATGGCCTCCATCAACCTTTATTAAGCTTTTAAAGAATGAATAATCTTCAAACATGTGCCTTGAATATCCACTATCCAAGTACCATACCTTCTTGTGTGAACTCTTCAAACAAGCTCCTACAAAATAGATTTAGATGGAAAATGACATTGGTACCCAGATCTTCTTAGGTCCAGAAAGGTTATAAATCAAAGCTTTAGGTATCTATATTTGTCTTATGGGTCTCATATAATTTATAGAATCAATATATTTTGAATGATAAAATTTGTTTGATCTATAACCATATGAATAACTAGTTGAAGCATACGAATTTGCAGAACTGGAAGAAGTATAATTTTGTCCAGATTTAGAGATAAATCGTGTTTTAGTAAACTGTCTCTATCCAGGTTGGTATCCCAAATCAGTAGTGTATTTAGTTGCAACTTTCTTACCAAACATTTGAGTGAGTTTATCTTTTCCATTTTTGAATTTTTCTAAGTCCTTTACAAGTTTCTCATTAGAAATTTTCAGTTCAGTATTTTCCTTTAACAGTTGAGCATTCTTTTCCGTTTATATATAAAAAGAAGATTTAACATTAGAAGTGAGAGCATGTTGTTTCTTTAGTGACTTACACTTTTCCTTAAGTTCATTAAATGTTTCTTCAAGCATGTTACAACATTCATATAATTCATCCTTAGACATATCTTCATAATCAGAATTAGATTTATCATCATCTCCAGAATAATAGGAATTTAAAAAAAGAATATCTAAAGTTACCTCAGATGTGTTGGTCATGAAACACATGTTGGCACGATTCTTTTCTGAATCAGAAACTTCAGATTCACTTGTGCTGTCTTCTAAAGCACTCCAAGTAGCTTTCATAGCAATCTTGTAATTCTTGTCCTTATAATCATGTTTCTTTTTGAATTTTAATTTTGGAAAGCCATCCTTGATGTGTCCTTTCCTATTGCATTCATAGCAGACTATATCATCCTCCTTATCAGATTTCTTCCAATCCTTCTTCCAGTGACCCTTTTTGACATACTTTCCATTGTAATTTGATTTTTGAAGGAATTTCTTTTTCCTATAAAACTTCTTGAACCTCCTGGATATTTGAGCCATCTCAGCATCACTGTCAGAGTCGGAATCTTCACTTGTTGATCTTTCAGTAGGTACATGTATTTTCTCCTTGTCGTTTCTCTTAGAAGCAGTAGACTTGAAAGCCACATATTTTCTCCTGGGTTCATCATCATCCTCCCTGTTTACCTTATGTTTTTCCTCATACATCATATGTTTACCTATTAATTCCTTAACATGGAGTGTGCTAATGTATCGTGATTCTCTAATGGAAACAGAAGTGCCCCTCCATCATTCTGGTAGACATCTTAAGATTCTCATGATTTTTTCCTTTGCAGGAAGAACCTTACCAAGTGAGCTCATTGTATTGACTATCTCATTGAACCTGAGGTACATGTACAGAATAGGTTCATCAGTCTTCATTTTAAAATTATCATATTTAATATTATAAGTATTCAATCACATTTCTTTAACATTGGTTGTTCCTTAATGAGAAACAACCAAAGTATCCCATATTTCCTAAGCAGTTTTGCAAGCAGATATTCTGTTAAACTTGTCATCTCCAAGATCACAGTACAGGGAATTCATAGCTTTACAATTATTATTGTAAGAATCCTTTATAGGTTCATACCATGTTGTTCTATCAGTTTCTGGAATTTTATATTGAGACTCTATAGCTGTCCAAATATCAAAACCTACACTTTCCAAATGAATTTTCATTTTAAGTTTCCACTAGGCATAGTTGGTGCCATTGAAGAAAGGTGGCCGGTTTGTAGCAGCACCCTCTAGTCTATTATCCATAACTAGATTTTAGTAAATAAATTTAAAGAGATATAATTTAGAACTAACAAAAATTTAAGATATTTAAAGATGCAAATAAAATCACAGTTGAAAAACAGAGTATTTCAAAAATCCTTTAACAAAAACAGTCAATTGATCCAAATGTTGGTCGGAGTGGATACTCAAGAGAGGGGTGAATTGAGTTACAATTAAAATTTCTGTTACAAATATTTCTCTTAAAATCACCCAAATCAAAAACAAAGTTAAACTGTAGTGAATCTATACAGAGTGTAATTGTTCTATAAGTTTCTCAATGATTGATTAGGTCTCAGTTGACTTAATCTGAAGATTAAATTAACTTTTGAAACTAACTTACTGATTTACAATAAGTATAAACAATTTCTAATTTTACTATCAAAGTATCTTTAAAATAGTTTTTTATTTCAAAGTAATAGCAGCGGAATATAAAATATATATATTATACTTATGACTTAAACTAAAAAGCAGAGCAGAGGTAACCAAGAGGTTCGGTCTCAAGCCGAGACTTAGTCCTCTCAAACGATTTATATAAGTTGATCCACACCGTGGATCGAGGTAAACAAAAGTACAAAACTGTCTAGGTCCAAAGACCTCTACCACAGTTCTTTGGGGGAAAACAAAAGAGTTATAGAGTTTGAATGAGGATTTATGAATCCTCTAGCTTAGATCAGGAGATAGTGTGTGTGTAAAGTAAACAGGGTACACACACTGCTCGAAATGTAAATGAAAGAATCACTAAAGTAAGTGAGAATGCGTTTAGAAGAGATTTAGTGATTGGAAGAGCATCTCTAGACTCGTTTGGTTGGTCAGAGAAGCTTTTGAGTCCTTCTATGGTTTTTTTTCTAAAAAAAAGAGTGTTGTTTTCTTCCTTGGTTCCAGATTCAGCTTGTCATCATGAGTGCATGAAGTGTTTGTTGTATTCCTTCACTCAAGATGCAGCTTTTTTTCTCCATTAGAATAAGTGGCTTTGTGTATATCTTGTGTTCATGGAGTATGGATGTATACTTGAACAAATTCACCACGTTTGAATGATGTTGAGCCTTTTTAATTTTCACCCTTCATGTGCCTTCTTGTTCTCGTTATCTCCTTGTTAATCTCGTCTATATTCAGCTAGGTCTTTATCTTCCCTTTTATATATTTCTGCTGCGGAAAATGGGAATGATTACCTTTTTCAGGGGTACTAGGTACGGTTCCCTGACATGGAAACAGAGATCATTAAATAACATTAACTGCATCAAAAACATCAAATGTAACCATTAGCTTAATAAATAAACAGTATTGAGAGTATCGAGTTTGACTGGTTGGTCAATCATTAGTAGCCTTCTGTTGGTATATGTGTACGGTTGATTGTGTGTAGCATTACTTTCATCGGTAGCTCTTTGAACTTACATCGATAGCTCTTTGAACATGCATCGGTAGCTCTTTGCGTCGCTAGTTCTAGGTATCAGTAACTCCTTCTATTGGTAGACTTACTCTATCAGTAGCTCTTGGTATATTAGTAGCTCCCTGGTCTATTAGTAGCTCCTTGGTATCGTTATCACTTACTCTGTATATCGGTAGCTCAATGTATCGGTGACTCTGTACTTGTATCAGTGGATCAGTAGCTCCATGCATCGATAGCTGTTTGCACTTGTATTAGTAGACTTACTCTATCGATAACTGTCGGTAGACTGATTCAATCTGTAGATCTAATCTTTCAGTAGCTCTATGTATCAGTAGCTTGTGTCAGTAGTCTTTGGGTCTGTGCATATTGGTAATTCCATTCTGTTTTATCGGTAGACTTGGTATATGCTTACCGGTAGCTCTGTTCATATAAGTGACCTTAGTGTATCGGTGACTCTATCTATCGGTAGACTAAGTCTATCGGTATACTGAGTACCGGTAGCTCTTTATCAGTAGCTATATGCAGATCAGTGACTTAACACTTATCTGTTTTATGTACAACACATCCGATTGCATTAGAATTACTTCAGAATTTATATAAACATAGAAAAATATTGATTAACATATTTCATAGACTATTTTAATATTATTATTATCTTGATAAACATAAATCGGGATTATCAAAGTATATGAAAGCATAATTGGGATTATCAAAACAGGTGAGGTCAACATATTAAAATATAAGGACTAGGTTATAACTATAATATTTAAATATTAATATTTCTTGGTCTGTTTAAGCTCCTTATTGCATGCCGTATATGGTATCAAACATAGAGTTCATTTAAAATCATGGAATATTACATTAAGTAATTATCAAAACATGTTTTGTTTAGATGTATAATGATTCTCAATGAAAGTTTCTATTGATACATTAATCATAGAATGAGATAAATAAGTAATTATGGTTGATCACAAATATTAGATTAAAATAAATGTTTAATTGTTCAATGATGAATCAAAGATACTTTTTGAGATAGATTTTTATGTTTGTAAAAACCAATAATGCAAAGAACATTTTTCATAAATATAATATTTATTTGAGTAATTATAATATAAGATAAAATTTTTAAAACATATATTCTTTTATTTAGTTCTTGTATATGAAGATCAACTAACATATATTAGTGAATAAATATGTGTTGAGTTCAAAATCATACAATCAGAAAGCACATAACATTTACCATACACAGAACATGATTTTATGGAAAATATATATTTATGTACTACATGCTAACATTTACATTAATGAATATTAAAAATCAGTAGATATAATAGGTGTCTATACACAAACATTCTAGTTTAGAATATAAGGTATAGAATACATTCATTTCATAAAAAATTTGATAAGAGAATACATAGTAACAAATATTTTTTTGAACATAATATGTAAAATATAGTATCATCACTATTGCATAAATGAGTTTTCACTTCTGTTTTAATGCCCTTTCACGTCAATTATTAAGAGAAATTATTAAAGGGGATGTAGTAAGAAAAATTTTCACGTCAGTGAACTAAAACCAACATTATAGAAGCATCCGGAGAATAGTAGAAAACCAGCAAAAGACACATATAATTAAACTTTCAAATATACTAAAAATATTCATACCTTTAAAAAAAATTCCCATTCAATTTTTAAATGTATAAAATCTTCTGCATTATACGACCATGCATCATCAAAATGCTATAAACATATTTCTAAAAATATTTGAATAGAATTTTTAATTAAACATATTAAATATTATGGAATTCTTGGTAGATAAATCTAACCTTATGAAACTTTTTATTAATTCTAGTTTGAATTATTTCATACATGAATCTTGAGATGTAATATCCACATTCAGTTCCACCTTGTTTTTTATGAAACAATTTCAATTTTATTTTAATTCAAAATAATATTTTTAATTAATATATCCCAAATTTAGTAATTGTAAATTAAAATTATCTATATATTATATAAATTTGATCTTGGTTCTATTCTTTCTTGTTGTCTCTCTAAAGAAATTATATTCTCTATTTTAAAATAATATAAATATAATAAATTTTATTCATTATAATTTAAAAAATTATTAAAATAAGAAAAAATACCTGTTAAATACATTCTTAAAATTTTCCCTTACTTCACTATGGATAGAGCATATCCAATACAATGTCTTTTATCATGGAGAAAAAGCACCCAACATCCAATTACCATGGATATTAATAAAATTTAATATGAGTTGTTAATATGGTAAGTGATATATAACACTTTTTGGGAAAAAATATTTCAAACCTTTCAAGATATGGAAACGTTGAATGATGAATAATGAAATTCTTCCAAAATCTTTTAGCTATATAAACTCTTTTTTCAGCATCAGTCATTATCAAAGCTATAGGAGAAATAAATTATGGGTCCATAAATCCATATGCATCTTTCTTATCATACTATGTAGAAATTTTATATAGATACCTAATATAATGGAGGCATAATTATAAAATTTCAATAAATTATAGGAATGATAAAATTTGAAAAATCCACTTACATAGAAAATAATTTCATCGTGTTCATGCCCAATTAATCTCCAGCTACAAGCTCTATGATCTCTTTTTTCAAAATCCCCACAATCATTACATGACCACAAACTACATCATCAATTGGAATGTCCTATACTCCCAACAAAACATTTGAGTATGTTGATAATCGTTCAAGACAAGTTGAATATGTATATGATGTCATTCCACATTGAATTTTTAGTGGTATATACTATATTTTTTTCCATTAAAGTATTACTGTAAAAAATTAATGAAATATATAAACTTTAAAATGTGAATAAAATTTACTAAAAAAATGAAATAAAATATAAAATATATACATACGTCTATCTTAATATTTCAATGTATTCTAGATGGAAAAATTCAAAAATTACTGATACTTTGTCCAATTATACTCACCTTATCTGTATGACAAGGTATTTTTTTGATCTATCTATAATATCCTATATTGTGACCCTATCATGCTCTATGTCAATCTGGTGATGATGAATGGTATTATTGATATAATATATCAGACCATATGAAACAATATGATGAGGATCATCAATATATAACTCACAGTAACATGGAACTTATAGAGGAGGGGGTGTTGGGGTAGGATAAGAAGTAGGGTATGTAAAAAAAAATGTTTCCTTATGATTAGGGGTAGGATTGGTATCTGCTGGTGAAGGTAGAGAAGTCAAATTGGTAGGCAGAAATAGTCCTTTCTTGTTTGAAAACATCACATGTAATGAATCTCTAATCCTTTCATCCATCGTCACATGAATATCCTGGACTTTGGATTCCCAAGATTCTATTTTTTTATAAAGACGATTATTTGAATAAAATTCGGAAAGTTGAAACACTTTTCATATGGATACACCTGCTGGGTATCCTCATACATGACCCGAGTGTTTGGTATTTCCAAATATTGTATCTAAAATATCATGTCTACCCTCAGCAATAAATACCCCCTATGTGATCTACATCTCAAGAGAATCTTGTATGGAAAATTTGAAAAAACTTATAATGAATCACAATATATAAAGAGTTTATTTGAATTCAATAAAAACAATTAAAAAAATAAAAATCCTATATTTTAAAACTCTTGACTCTTCCACAAGATATTTTCCCTTTTTCTCATCTGATCCCACTTCTATGTTTCATATCTATCATGGGGGAGGGGACCTCTATAGATCCTGACGACTCAACTCTAATATTAAGATTTTTTTCATCCAGTATTTGTTCTTCCAATAATATATACCCTACCCAAGATAATGGGTGAGTGTATACATATCTAGATTTAATCTCATTATGAGATCGCTTGGATTTCTATAAATTTTTAATTAATAATTTAGAATAAAGTAATCATTAGCAAGGTCATTAATATAAATAAACATCTAAAAAGGTTACATTGCACTTAATTAAAAATATTATCTTCATCCACTTTCAAGAAAATGTTTCCATATATCTTCATCTATAACTGGATATAAATCAAATGATTTTCATGATGTCTATTCCCCAAAATGATCTTTGATGTTATGGAGGATATAAAATTATTCTCTCACCGAATAGCCATTGAAAAACATTTCTTCCAAACTCTTCCAGTGTGAGGTAAACCATATTTCATATGATTAGAAGGTAAAAAGATATATTACTACAAATATTTCAAGATAAGTGAAATAATAAAAAACAATCTTACCAAAATAATCTCCCAAAATAGTGATAATGTCTCTTTATTAACAGTTCTCCAATTATAAAAAAAATACTAACTATGCATTAGTCTGTACTGATAAAAAATTATTGATTAATTATAATTTTTTACTCTTGGAATATTATTTTCATTAAATTCTATTGGTATCCTTTGTTCCTTTGTACACACAAATGATAATTTTGGTAAATGTTTGGTTCCATGTTAACCAAGCATAAACTCTTTTCCCCCATAGAATTAATGTTCCATGTAAAGAAGGATGAGGAGGATCGTCAATAGGAGCATGTGTGAGTTCCTCCCAAGAGTTATGAGTATGATCATATCTATAAATATGTGATGGATTAGAGGATTGATCTACCATTATCCTAAAAACCAAAGCATCATTAATTCGTAAAAAAATATACAAATCCAAAAATTACATACAAATATAAATAAAAAATTAACCATTAAAAAACGTAAACTAAACATCATAGATTTTTATTCATATTTATTATAGTTAACTAAAATGACAAGAATTTTAATGCGAGATGAAATGACTTAAATGAATGAAAACTACCCAATATTAATAAGATATGAAATGACATTGGAAAAATTCACCGAGAAGATAAATAATATTTTTTAAAAAATGAATTCATTTATAATATACTAATATATAATAAATTATTTTATTATTTAAAATATTTAATTTAAAATAATTGATCTTAAACAAAATCTATTAATAAATAAGTTACTTAATTTTAGACATGGAAAACTAGAAAAAAATAAACTAACATAAAAAAACAATTTAACATATTAGTTATAATACGTGCTTTAATAATGAAAATCAAATTAAAATATCTAACTTATGAAATTTCAAAAAGTAAACAATAATTAAACTTATGTTACCTGTAAAATTAGAAATTTACTAAATATTGTATTCCAAAATTGCTTCATCACGATCATTCTATATGGAACAAACCATGAATTTAATGTGTTCATCAATACTATTTGTTAATAGTTTCAATGATATCAGGATATCAAATAAATCAACATCTTCATCAAGTTTATTATCACCAACATACTGATTTTTTATTTATAAAACAATAGCCCAATGCATATCAGATTGATCCAGAACATATATAATTTTTTTTCATTTGTTTCAATCATAATAGGATCGTTTTTGTGTTCTAATTTATTCATATTAACTAGTGTCATTCCAAATTCATCATGTCATACACTGTTGTTACCGAAAAACCAATTACACTTAAACACTAGAACTTGATATTTAATTTAATTCACCTCCCATATTTCTTCAATGACTCCATAAAATGTGGTTGATGTGGAGATTGGGTTTCTCTCTTTTGAACTTGAAAAATCCATTTCTCATGCGAACATCGACACACTACTTTTCGGAACCACACTTCGATTGTCAAGATCTTTCATATAAAAAGTATCACCATTAATTTCATTCTGAGACCATGTTATCAAATTAAAACATGGACCACCCAATAACCATCTCAATGTTTTCGATGCATCTGGTTTCGCTGTCTCTTTAAACCATGGAAAAAATGTTTTGTTATGATCATTAAAAATCCACACATCTTTTTTTGGATAACATTGTTTAAACTCATTAATATGCACTCTTATATATGGTTGAGTAGAAATATGATATTTATGATGTATAAATATACCTTCTTTATCTATTCATCTATCAATGATTTGACATTCAACCCAAAATCCCCTTTTTGTATAATTAACTCGTTCATGGTGAGATGTAAGAAAACCTGTGTACTCTATGTCATAAACATAGCTTGTACAAAACTCTACAACCTCTTCCGAAATATACTTCAAAAAAATGTATTCTTCATCTTGATATGGATTATTAATGTACTCGTTAAATATCTTCAAAAAAATTACAAAATTATACATCCAATGTATATATTCAGGTCCTCAAAGCTTTATTTCTTGCACCAAATAAACAATTAAATACATAATGATATAAAAAATGATGGAGGAAATATATTTCCAAATGAAAAAGTATAAAAACTACTTAATTCCCTAAAATGATCAAAGCATTTGAATCAACCACCTTATTGTAAATTGAATTAAAAAAATAACACACCTTTAAGATAGTCATTCTGACATGGGTGGGGAATATTTCATGCAATGAAACTTATAGAAACTATTGCATCATGACGTGATAGTCATGAGATTTCATTCCTGACAACTTTAAATCCTTTAAAGACACGATTGATTTTACATATGAAGAATAACCTTGTGTCCCTTTGATATTATAATGACATTTAAAATAGCTAGTTTCCCCCCTCTTTTGATAAGGTATAACAAGACAGGGGTAGAAATATAAGGCTTCCATCAAGAGTGGGAACCAACTCCAAATGTATTCTCATTGAGGATAAAACCATTCTTACATTCAACCCACATTTAGTATTTACTTTAATTTTTAATAATGTTCCAATCAAACATTCACAGATATTACTCTCCCAGCACATGAAATCAATGTTATGTTTCACCTCATGATACCTCCATTATTGTAGCTAAAAAAATATTAACCATTTATTTAGAATATTTATATCATTACCAGATATATGTGTCATTTTGAATGTCACATAAATGTTTTTCACCCTCTCAAAATACTGATTAGTGGATAATGTTTTTGGAGAAATATCGAATTCATGTGAGATAGTTAAATCCTTTTTTAATATTCTATAAGAGAAATCCATCGAAGATATTTAACATCTGGAGTTTTAAGAAAGACACACTATGGTCAATAGAATATATTATATGCTACATCGAGCATAAATGAACAAGTAAATATTATTATTTAAATGTTACCATTATAACCTAGCTGATGGAATGGTGGGAATGAATAGTATCAACATAATTATGAAAATATGGTTTACACATGTTTAAATAATGATTCATTGGTAATGAAATTTATTAGAAATGAAAAAAGCGATTTAATATAAAGGAGGCGTTTTTAATGAAAACCTCTTTATAAGGAAAATAATTCTATTTATAAAATCAGATCACTCTTTATAGAATTTAATTTAATGAAAAATAAATGTTATATAAATTCAATTTAATTTTTTAAATGAATTTTATATGCTTTCTAGATATGATATAATAACAAATTTAAATTTTTGGATGAAAAATGTATTTTTCAAGAAATATAGTTCTATTACCTTTTGAGGAATAACCCTTTTTAAATTTATTTTGACACCTATATATGTTCTATTTTAAAAAATAAACTTCTTCTTTATAATTTGTATTTTAAAATTTAATTTGTATGAAATTTTTATATTTTTCGGATAACTAGCATGTTTTGATTAATAGTAAAAAAATAAGCTAAATTTTAATTTTAAAAAACTTTTTCATTAGAGATGATTTATATGATCCAAACATGTTATTTAGTGATTTTAATTTAAAAATATAATATATATTTACCATTTATTATAATTTATACAATTTTTAATAATTCTTATATTGATGTTAGATTAAAAAAATAATTATTTCGCAATGTTTTAACTTTTAAAAAACCTCTTTTTTGGTTTTAACAAAGGGAATTAATTTAAAATTAATTGCTAAAATTTATGTGTTTTGAATTTGGAAAATTGGATTCCATATTTTTATTCATAAGGATTAAATTGGTAAAATAGGTACTTTTTTGGACATTATTAATAGAAACTGGAGTAATTATTTATATTTATCTTGATTAAAGGGTAAATCTGGTAAATAAATTTTAAAAAATAATATTATAATAAAATAAAATAATCATAAAATGTTTTCTAATCCTTTTATATGAGATATTTTCAACCATGAGAAACCTTAGGATGAACGTTTTGATATTTGGGAGCCACTTGGGTGTGAAAATGACATTTTATAATATTTCATTTAAATGAATGGAAAATATAACTTCAATTCTCTATTGTTTTGTATTTTAAAATAAGCCGATTTGTTGGTTAGAGGTAACAATAACATAAATTTTGGGATATATATTTCAAGTATCCAATGTAAAAACATTAAAAAAATCACATTATCCAAGGAGATATTGAGCCATGTGTACCCACAACTACCCAAGTCACGTTATGTCTCTTGCCATCATCATCACAAGACCGCCGTTTTAATGACCCAAACATTAATTGATGAAAATTATTCTTATTCTATTTAAATGTATTCTTATGGTTATGTAAAAGTTATGAACTCATTTGGTTTTATGTTTTGGATATTAAAATACTGTTAGGAATTATGACCTTTGCTAATATAGAATTGAGCACCATAGGTTATAAAAAATGACAGATTTTCTTTTGGTGTTTTCATTAATATTTGAAGGAGTTATCTTGTATTTATATGAATCCATTTGGAAATAATATATTTAAAAGAATTTAATTTTTTTTATATGTACTAATTTTATTTATTAATGAGTTTCTATTCATTATATAAATATTATAAATTTAGGTAAATTGCATCGATTCCATTGAATGTAGGTTTGTCACTATCTCATGAACACTTAAAATCTAATTTATGATATTTTTGAATTCTCTATGAATTATATACTTATATTCATAATATATAAATTAGTGGCACGCATTAGGGGAAAACCATTTAAATCATGTGCACTCCCATTTTCTTTTTTATTTCCTTTCAGAAGAATGATTCGTGATTAAAAATAAGTGAATTATTTTTTACTTTAAACAATAAAAAGAGGTTAACTTAATAGATTATAAAGGGTCTTTAATTATAATTCACACCATTCTCGAAGTCAAATTCAACACTATATTTTTTATTTTTTCAATTTTTTTATTTTAGTTATTCTGTTGTTATATGTTACATATTTTCTTTATTTTCTGCCAAAACAGACTGTCATGAGAGAAATGGAAATAAAAATTCAAATCATAATGAAATATTGATCTTATCTGAATTATGGATTTTATATAAATCATTGATTATATTAGTTTGATTTATTTCGATAAAAATATTTATTTAATAGCTATAAAAAACAAGTAGTCACCTCAAAATATTCATATTATTGACTATAATAAGATTAAACACGAGATATATTTTTTACTTTGTTATGTCTTATTTGGGTTTCATTACCCTCTTGATTTGTAATATTTTTTATAATATCTGAAAAATATGAATTTGTGTAACATATCCTAAATAAATTAATGATCTATAAATTATTCTTTGAACTAATGACACATGGTTATCAAATATTGGTTTTCTATAAAACATATGTGTAGATGTATGTGCACATTGAAATAAAAGATGAATTGTAAATGAGAATTAGATCTATATTTTAGAAATTGAAAAAGGTGTCTATGGTGGATATGGAGATATATAATCTAAATAAACCAAACATTTTTGTTCTATTAATTGAAAATAATAGTTAAATTTTTACAATAAAGAGAAATAAGATATATATTTTCTTGTTTAAACCATAAGGGATGTTATATCATTAGTAATAAAAATGGAATTTTTATATAAATGAAAAAATTATTTTTGTAATTGGACATGTGAATAATGGTGTATGCATTCTAGATATGGATAATCCAGTATATAGCACAGAAAATTAGAAGGCTAATGTTAATGATTCTAATACAACTTTTCTTTTCTTTTTTAGTGGGTTATATAGACAAAAACGTATTTAAAGACTTCATACTAATGGAATAATGGAATAAATTGATTATAAATCATTTCAAATATATGAATTATTATTATTAATTAATAATATCAAACTTAATTTTTGATGAAATGATAAAATTCAACATAAACTATGGAACCTTATTGGTACATCATAATATTTACTAAAAATATTTAATCAATAAAAATATTTCATTCTTATAAAACACAAGTTTTAAACTTTTTATAAGTTTATGGTGTTAAAAATGATGTAAACAATCATCCTGAAAAGTGTTTTTTGATACATCAATTGGCTCTTGTTCGGGAATACTTATATTTCAACCCTTTCTATTCATATATTACTCTTACATCATTATAAAGATTAAAAACATAATAGCATTACACCATAAGGATCTAGAGGTTTAGTGTCTTGGGAAATTTTGGACTAAAGAGAACATCTACAACATCAAAGATACAAATTTATTTAATTCATTCTTCTCCTGTTTCTTTTTGTCCGTTGAAAACTCCATAGTACACATAATCACCTGAGTATATATAAATATAAGGGGTGATATAAAATCATAGTAAGATGATAGATAAGAAAAATATTTCATGGGGTGAGAATAATAATAACATAGGAAAAGGATCATGAACATGAGAGGAAGCATTAATAAAATACTTGAAATGTGGAAATGCATAAAAATGAAACATCACGTCTTAGTGGTCATCTACCACACATAGTTGTGAACAATCCTAGAATCATGATCAGACATCATTTCAATTTTACTTGTGAGATTCATCACTTTTCATAGGGAATTGGAATGCTGTTTAATTCCAGGCACACCCATCGCATTCAAACATTCATATTTCACTATATAATTCTGGGCACAACCATCGCATCATAATATTTTTATTATCATTCATGGAACATTAAAAATATATAAAACATGAACATAACATAACCCATGAAAATAAATGGATTTCACATAATAAATAATACATTCATAAAAATTTTTCCCCAAAATAAATAGCGAATATCATTCTTGAGAGATAACCATTAACCATTGTTCGGAAATGTTTGTTTTAATGGTTTTCTTGAGCGGTTCACTTGTATTGATAAATGAATGTTCATATAGAACATGGATAAACATCCAGGAATGATATTTCATGATATTAATTATATTAGACGAATTTTAATTATATTATAATGAATTATGTTATATATCATTTGGAAGATTCATTAGATAAGAATTTAGTGTCAATCGTTTGGGTTAATTCGGGCGGTTTTTCGACCATAATGAACTTATTTTGTTTAATAATTCTGTAATATGTACATAAGTCAGTTACATAAAACTAAATAAGCTATAATAAATATAATACAATCTAGTTCAAGCATAAATTTCTTTCATGACCATATCTGAAGGTGGTAATGAAAAAAAAACGTCTTTCTTAAAGGTGGTAAATTAACACCTTATGAACAACGTTTTCTTCTTTAAAATAAAAAGAAGAGGAGAAGGAAGTTGGATGATATATTATCTGATTATTATCATAAAATAATTATATATGTGATATATTGGAGTTACTTTTACATGTAGATGATGATATTTGGGGATATATTAAGAAAATATCTTGAAATTGAAAGGAAATTTAAGGAAAAGAGAGAGGGGGGAATTACCTCTTGAATGCTCTTCTTGAGAACATCCTTAAGGAACCTATGCATGGTATTTTGATGATACCATATGATATTGGACGTGGGGGAGGGGATAGATAATATGTTAGGGAAGATTTTAGAAAATTATTGAAACTTGAGAGGTGTGAGGAAATGAGGGTGGGAAGGGTGGTATTTACAGTGGCAGGAAGCTGGGTTTTCTCAATATAATATTCATTAATTTATTATTTCTCCACAAGACAAGTAATAGTGAGTCTTACATGACTAAAGAAAGTAATTGTGTCATTTAAATCTGAAGCATATGTTTGTAAATTAGTATAACATCACCCATGACTCTATAATTTGTGAATTTAACTTATTTTGTAAATTATTGTATTTCACTATTCACCAAAAATTCAATTATTTCAGAAAATTTCCAAAAATTACATCTAATTATTTTTCGATGCGTGGAATCCAAAAACGAATTCCATTTTTCAAAAATAATTTTATAAATATGATTAATTTAAATTTTAATTAAAATCAAAATCTACTTGAAAAATACAACTTTTAAAATTAAAATTGTTTTCATAATGCTTTCAAAAATTACATAAGTTCTTATAAAACTATCTTAAAACCCAAAGGACACTGAATTTTGTATTTATGAATTTTTTTTAAAAAAAATAATTTTATTTTAAATTAATTAAATAATTAGTTATGACTTAAAAAAAATCCAATATTTTTACTGTAGTTAAATTTAAACTTATAAGATGCCTAAATTTTATTTAATCATTCAAGAGTAAGGTTACTATTATTTTGGATGATTTACTATTCATAAAGGTCATATTACTATTCATAAGGGTAGATTACTATTCATAATCGTATGTTATTATTCACTAAAAATTATGTTTGTTCTATTTGACTACAAAAATCACCTTAAACACAACCATTTATGTCAGATTTTCAAAATTCAAAACATAGAAGTGGAATCATAATGTTGAATAATCACAAAGGGTTTAGTATCATGATACTTAATTGTGCTTCCTAATGTGATTATACTATAAGGAATAATTATAAGAAAGGAATTCCATTGATAAAAGTTTTGGTTGTTACATTCTTGTCTCCTTTTAAAATTTTTCCATCAAAATTTTGTTTTACACAAAAAGGTGAGGGTAATTCTCCTTCATCACCTCTTCTGTTTCCCAAGTTTCTTCTTCAAACTTATGGTTCCTCCAAAATAATTTTACAATATGGGTAGTCTTATTGTGTAGGACCTTATCTCTTCTGTCCAGAATATTTACTACATACTTCTCATAGGAGAGATCATCTTCTAGCAGTACCACCTCTGAGTTTAGTACATGTGAGGGATCTGGTATTCACTTCCTCAGGAGTGATATGTGAAAAAAATCATAAAATTGAGCCATATTCACTGTATGTGCTCGCTGATAAGCCACAACTCTTTTGCGGTCAATGATATCAAAGGTGACAATGTACCTTGGGATTATCTTCCCTTTCTTTCCAAACCGCATGACTCTATTCTATAGTAATATTTTGAAGGAAGACTTTATCCCAAACATCGAACTCCAAGTCCATTCAACGGTTGTCATCATATCTCTTTTTCTGAATCTTAGCAGCTTTGATGTGTTTCTGAATGACTGATCCTTCTCTGTCAACTCTTGCACAAGATCAGGTCCAAGTAACTTTCTTTCTCTAACTTCATCCCAACAAGTTCGATTAATACATATATTACCATAAAAATCTTCATATGGAGCCATATGAATACTTGAGTGGAATCTATTCTTGAATGATAACTCAACTAATGGGAGATGCTGATCCCACCCACCTTTAAATTCTAAATAGTAGGCTCTTAGCATGTCTTCAAGCGTCTAAATAGTCTTTTTAGATTGGATATCAGTTTGGAAATGATTGTCAATGAAAAAATATAATTCAGAACTCAAAGTATGTTGAAGGGTCATCTAGATTTTAGATGTGAACCTTGGATCACGATCAAATACAATAAATAGTGGAACACCATGCAGTCTCACCACATCTTTCACATATATTTTTGCAAGTTGTTCGAGCCAGATATCTTCCCAAATAGAGATAAAATGGGCAGTCTTGGTGAGCTGATCATCCAAATCCCATATTGTATTATTTCCCTTGGAGGTCTTTGGGAGACCCGGGACAAAGTCCAAAGTGAAATTCCCCCATTTCCACATGGGTATATGCAATTAATGCATCATCCCTTTGGAATTTTTCCTCTCTTAAATAACTTGTTGACATACCAAGGGAGTTGATATAAATTTCACAATCTCTATCTTCATGATTTTTAACTAGAATTGTTCTCAAAGATCAGAGTATATCTTGGTACTACCCGGATGGATAGAGAAAGTTGCGCTATGTCCATTATCTAGTAGCTCCTTCTTTATCTCTGGTGATAAAGTTACACCAAGTTGCATTCCAAACCGAATCACACCATCATCGTCGATATGGAAGTCATGCATCCTCCCTTACTTTACTACATTCACCTTCTTTTATAACATCAAATCTTCTCTTTTTGTCTCCTTAATAATCTCTTGGATCGATGGTTGTGAAATCATTTGGTAAAGTTAGGATGTATCCCCTACCCTTATGATATCCAAATCCATCCATTATATATCCAAAAAGATATGGTCTTTCTCAATCCACAGTATGGATAGAGTAGTAGGTTCTTTTCTTCTTAGAGCATCAGCTACCTTGTTTTCCATTCTAGGATGATAGTGATGAAAGAAATCATAATCCTTGATTAGCTCTAACCATCTATTTTGATGCATATTGGGCTCCTTTTGTGTGAATATATAGTTTAAGCTCTTGTGGTCGGCGTATATGTCACACTTCTCACTATAAAGGTAGTACCACTAGATTTTCAGCGAAAAAATCATCACTTCCATCTCTAGATCATGTGTCAGGTAGTTATTCTCATGGATCTTTAACTTCTGCGAGGTGTAGGCTATCAGATTATCATTTTTCATGAGTACGCATCCCAAGTATTTCTTTGACGCATCGCTGTATATCGAAAAACATTCTCCACTTTTTGGTAATGTGAGTACAGTTGCAGTGATCATCCTTCTCTTTAGCTAATTGAAGATTCCCGCACATTATTCTATACGGACATGCTTTACCCCTTTCTTGTTAATTTAGTTAGCAGGCTTGACAATCATGTGAAATTTCTCAAAAAACGTCAGTAGTACCAAGCTAATCCTAGAAAAATACATATTTTTGTGACACTAGAGGGCCTGGGCCATTCCTCGATCACCTTTGTTTTAGAAGGGTCCATAGAAAATCAATCACTTGTGATCAAATGTCCCAAGAACATGACCTACTTCATCCAAAAGTCACACTTGCGAAATTTGTCGTACAAATTCTTCTTTATCAATGCCGCCAACACCCGTCTTATATATTCTTCATGTCCCTCCTTCCTCTTAAATTATATAATAATATCATCAATGAAAACTACCAAAAAAATTTTAGGTAATGTCTAAAGTCCATATTCATCAAATCCATGATTATTTTATGCGTATTAGTAAGTCTGAAGGTAATCACCAGAAACTCATAGTTCCCATCCCTTGTATAAAAAGCAGTCGTCTGAATATCATCCTTCTTCACTTTTACTTGAGGATTTCCTGAACAAAGATCCATCTTTGAGAATTATTGAGATCCTATTAACTAATTGAACAAGTCTTCAAACCTTGGAAGAGGGTACTTTTTCTTTATATTGATCTTGTTGAGTTTTTGATAATAGATACACAACCATGTTGTTCCATCCTTCTTATTCACAAAGAGCACTGGCGCACCCCACAGTGATGCACTAGGGTGTATGAACCGTTCGTCCAAATTCTCTTGCAGCTACTTATTTAATTCCTCCTATCTGATATGAGACATCCATTAGGGACACTTTGAGATAGGTGTAGCTCTGGGTATGAGTTCTATTGAGAAATCTACCTCATGATTCGGGAAAAGTCTGTGTAACACTTTTGGAAATACATTACCATATTCCCTCATGATGGGAATTTTTTCTAGGCTGACACTTTACATTGACTAAGCCATTTGAGCTAGGTCTTTCCTCTTTATAGGGAATCAACATCCACAACATTGAAGTATTTTACAAAAGAGATTCATTATCTTCCTTGAATTTGAAGAGAAACATGGGATGTTTTAGAATATATAAAGATATTTTCTTTTCCCAATAGTTGGTATGTTCTCTGTATATTGAGAGACAATCCATTACCACTATAGCATCAAATTCTTCCAAGGGATGTAATACAAAATTAGCTGAATGAATCCTCACACATACGAAAATAGGAGAATATTAAAACACTTGTGTTTCAATAATTTCACCACTTTGTGATTTTACAGATATCTCTACTTAAATGTTTCAGGGTATCAATTCTATAGTTCTAGAATACTTGCAAGATATAAAGGAATGTGTATAACTAGAATAAAATAAGACATTTTCCATTCTTGACTGAAATGGAAGTGTACCTTGTATGACTTCATTATCTTGCTCCACTTTTGCAGTAGTGAATTCAAAATCCTGACCTTGTTCCTTTGGATATGGTGTATGCTAATGCAGATTACCATTGAAGACTTCAGGTTTAGTGCACTTGCTTGCATAGTTCCCTTTCTCCGTATAGTTATAGAATTGAACAATGGGTGGTTCTCTTCTTTCTTGCACCATATTCTCCATCCTTCTCCTGAATTTTTGACAATCTGGAGAATGTTGTCTTTCTTTCCCACACTTGAAGAATTTCCCCATCCCTTTGAGGCAGTTCCCATGAAGCAACTTAACACATTTTTGGAATGTGGGTCATTGAGTTTTCTTCCAACTTTTATCATTGGACCCCCCAGCTTGAAATTACATCTTTCATTTCTAATCAACATATCCATGGGTCGATCCTCCAAATTACATATCCACATTGAGAGAACATCGAACAAATTCTTCATAACTCTCAAAGCCACAAATTTCAAGATCCTTAAAAAGGTGTGATTTTATCCCATTAAAGAATCTATCAATTTTTTTTATCATTATTGATAACAAAAAACATAGCTAACCTTTCTTGCCTTGTGAAATTATTTTCCTAGGTAATGACATATTATCTATCCTTTTGATTGATCTTTATGAATTCTCTCTCTATCGTAGTACAAAGAGTTCATGGGAAATACTTGTTAAGAAACATGATCTTAAAGTCTTCCCATTCTATCTCTTCAATTTTTCCTCTTGGATTGGTGTTGTTAATCAAAGGAAACCATTGATCAGCCTCTCCATCTTGATGATAAATGGGTAATTTCACCTTCTCTATCTCAGAATAGTGAACACATAAAATATATTCTCTATGGATTTGAGCCACTATTCTATAACTAGTGGATCATAAGATCCACTGAACATCAGTGGTTGTTCCTGCATAAAACACTCAATAGCCAGCTACTCCCTCTTTGTTGAAGAAGTATGTTCCCCATTATTCTGGTTATTTTTATAACATGTGATAGTTGGGTAATAATTTCCATGATGTTTTGAACTCCACATACCAAAGTATTGGTGATGTCATTTGGGAAATCGCACCCTTCTCACTCGCCCTGGTTGTTGGTCTAGTTTCTCCTGGTTCCCACCATTTTCTAAAATAGAAAAGGTTAGAACAAAACATAAGTCAACCATATTTGAATAAATTATTCAGTTGTATGATTTAAACTAAAGTCATAACTTATGGGATCCCTTTGTAAATATTCTCATGTGCATATTTTTACTTAGTCTTAGGATAGAGGTTTTCTCTATGCTTCACTAATCCAAATTCCCAGATTAACTAAACCATGGCTCTGATACCAACAATAACAACCCTGCCTTTTCTTACATTATAATTAAATCATTTTAAATATAAACAACATAATATTTATACAACATGAGAATATTGATGATTAGTGTCTTGGTAAAAATAGGACCAAACATAACATTTACAAAATCAAACATACACATCTATTTAATTAAGTCTTCTTCAGTTTCTTATTGTCCCTTGAAAACTCCTTAGTACAAATAATCACCTGACGATATTCCTAAAAAAGGGGTGAGATAAAAGCCTAGAAATAGGATATATAAGAACAATATATCATTGGGTGAGATTAATCATAACATAGGAAAAGGATCATGAACATTAGAGGATGCATTAATAAAATACTTGAAATGTGGAAATACATAAAAATGAAACATCATGTCTTAGTGGTCATCTACCACACATAGTTGTGACAAATTCTAGGATCAAGTTCACGCATTATTTCACCTTTACTCATTGATTCACAACTTTACCCAATCCATTGGAGCGCTTTATAATTCTGAGTGCACCCATCACATTCAAACAATCATATTGTGCTATATAATTCCATGGGCACCCATCACATCATAATAATTACATTATAATACATGACACATTAAGAATATGTAAAAAATAAACATAACATAACCCACGGAAAGAAATTCTTTTAAAATAATAAATCATACTTTCATAAAAAAAATTCCCCAAAATGAAGAGGGAATATCATTCTTGACATAGAACCATTATCCATGAGTAAAGAGTGAAACGATAATCAATAAGTAAAAAGGGTGTGTTTATTGGAAAGAAGACTTCTTTCGGAAAACATTGGGTTTTTCATAAAATCAATTAGATAACATGTATATCCCAGAAAATTTAAGATATTTATGAATACACGTTTTTTAATTTGAACTCATACCGAACACGGCGTGAAAGAGGGATAACATGAAGAATGAAAGTTGGGTCCGAGAATTTCCCCTTACCTTGTATCTGAAAGATTTATTCACTTTAATGACCTGTATAATGACATTATATTCATTAATTAATAATTCAAAAACCTTGGTTATATGAATATGGTTTATTATGGGTTCATTAATTTATTTTAAGGGAATTTAGATGATTTATAGATTTTAAATCCAGGTTTCAATAATGTTGGTTTTTATGGTTTTCTTGAGCGGTTCACTGGTATTCATAAATGAAAGTTAATGTAGAATATGGATAAACATAAAGAACTTATATTTCATGTTATCAATGAAATTAAAGGATTTTAAATGATATTTTAATTAATTATGTTATGAACCATGTGGATGAATCATTAGATAATAATTTAATGAGGATCGTTAGTGTTAATTCGGTTGGTTTTTTCGACCACAATGAACTTATTTTGTTTAATCATTTAGTAATACATACATAATATTGTTACATAACATTAAATAGGATGTAATACATAAACTTTATTCTGGTTCAACAATAAAAATGTTTTCATGACCAGATTTGAAGACGGTAATAGAAAAAGAAAACATGTCGTTCTTGAAGGTGATAAATTGACACCTTACGAACAACATTTTCTTTTCTAAAATAAAAATAAATGGAGAAGGGGGTTGGAAGATATATTATCCCATTAGTATCATAAAATTAATTTATATGTGAGATACTGGATTTACCGTATGATGTGTATTAGGTTATGTGGTGAGATACTAAGAAAAGAACATGAAATTAAAAAGAAATTTAAGGAAATGAGAGAGAGGGGAATGACCTCTTCAATCCTCCTATTGATATCCCGCTTAAAAAGCCTAGGCTTTGTATTTATATGAGACAAGAAGCTCTTGGAAGTTGGGGAGGGTCTAGGGAAGAGGTTTGGGAATAGTTTAGACAAGACTTGAATCTTGAGAGGTGTGGGAAAATGGGGGAGTAAAGGGTGGTATTTATAGTGGTGAGGAGAGGGGTTTTGTCGATATAATATTCATTAATTTGTTATTTCTCCACAAAAAAAGTAATAGTGAGTCCTCCATGACTAAATTAAGTTATTTCATCATGTGAATCAGAACCATATGTGATTACATTATAACGCCCCGACCCAAGTTACCCAGAGTCGGTGCATTATTTTAATACGTTGGCATGATTACAAGGAATCATGTCCCGAAGGACCGATCAGTTTAGTGGTCTTGGAAAATAGATTACATACATGAATGTTACATTTCACTTTATGACATACAAAAAAACATAAATAATCATTATGAATGCCGTTATTCCATTGGCTTAACCCTGCATATCAATCACAATACACTTCTTGGAATCCTGGGAAAAATAAAACATTGAAAGGGGTGAGCTCAAACGCTCAGTAAGGGTAAGTAATACAACAGAAAATGACATAAATATTAAGCATGGTAAATAATTGAAACCACATGCCCTTACCAATAAAAAACATGAATACTTGTATGGAAAGAATATGGGATGAGTAAATAATGCCATAATAAAACATAATCATGGGTATTATACTAGTCGAATGACCACATGAACCATCAATATTATTTCCATAATGAGGGAATGTATAATTTCGTACATTTTGAAAAAATTTGTCAAGGCCTCGGCCAAGACGTCTAAAATGATTAAGGCCTCAACCAAAATGTCTAAAATGATTTAGGCCTCGGCCAAAACCATAAATCAAATTGGGAAAGGGCCTCGACCAATTCCACGTCTAGTTGTCTCATGAGACGTACTGATGCATCGAGGAGATATAGTGGGCTCTACCCGTCACTTACTAAGTCCAATACATTCCTCATATGAAAAGGTTTAAACATATCATAAACATTCATATTAAAAATTGCATAAAAAATGTCAATACATTAACCATAATAAATGAATGGTATAAAAATAGCATATCCACAATCAAACATATCACAAAAACTTCAATACAATATGGAAGTTTTGTATCATAATAAATCAACTTAAAATAAACTTAAAATCCATCAAAGGATGTTGACATAGATGAAATCAAAACCTTTTTTAGAGATATATCACTTTATATTTTGAAATAATTTAAGAGTCACATAAAGAAAATAATTTTTTTTCTGAAAATATTCTTATAAGATTGTAAGTGTAGCTTCGACGATGTTATAATGGCAGAAAATAGCCGCACCTACCGTACAAGTTAAAAAAACATTCTTACCTTAATTTTTTCGAAAAGGTTAAAAAGGACCTTGTTTGGAAAACGACGGAAAGATTCCGTTATAAAATTCTTATAAAAAGTCAAATAACGGTATAAATGACTTTAACCCATCTTATGTAAAATAGTAAGAATGTTTTGAAATACATTTGCAAGAAACATGTATGTGGATGATAAAGAGGCCCCAGTAGATAATTACGTATAAACAACCTCGGATAATGAAAAGATTATGAAATAAACCCTTACCCACTTGGTAACTTACGAAACATACAACCCATGAAAGAGGTATCATACAATGAATATGTAAATACACATAAATTAAAGTGTATTACATAAATAATACAATTATGGGCAGTACATACACCACACAAAAGGTAATAGTGGCAATATGGCATGAATCTCACAGGAATAAGGAGTGAGATGAAAACCCCTTACCTTGTACTTTTCATTGGTTAATGGTAGGTTAACCTCATGTATAATGGTGAAATATTTGTTATTGAATTACAAAATAATCATATATATGAATATGATATTATATATGATCTTTTAACATCGCTTTGTTAATAAAATCTTAGTATTATCGTCGTTTTGGGTGTTAACTTACTCATTTTCTTTTATATAATCCCTGTTTTTTATGGACAGGTTATATCATACTCACATCCAAAATTATATTAAGTTCTTAAGTATTATTTTTAATAATCCAATAAAATATAGTCTTGAATGGATACGATGGGGAATGAATCTCATCGCGTTCGTGGAGATGGTAATCCGTACGTACGCACGAGCGACAATATCAATCTTTTGATATTAAAATAAAATAAAATTGGATGGTATATAATATAGAAAGAACCATTATCATGTTATATTTATTATTTGCATGAATTATACATCATTATTATACCAATCTAAATAATAGTATATTGAATAACAGTTACACCCCAACGTGGAGACGGTAGGCCGTACGTACGCACGTATGGTGACATGTCATTCAAGGGATGGATAGAATAATGAATTTGTTTGTTCTATAATTATAATAACATCACAGTATAAATAAGGTACTGGAGTTATTTTTTTATAATGGAAATAACAAGGAAATAATAAGTTGAGGAAGAAAGGAACTTTAAAGAGGGTTTTGAAGACGTTTCCTCTTCTTCTGGTTCTTCTTTTTGATTTGATGAAAAGGGCTCCTTAGGTTGGCTTTATGATCAAACTAAGGCCTCTAGAATTAAGTGAGGTAAGTTGTAAGGATATTTGGGCAGGGGATTTCCGAGATAAATGGTTTTGAAGGTGTTAATTAATGAGAAGGTGTAGTTCCCTTTTATAAGAGGGTGAGGGGCTATTTAGGAAAAACTTATAGTATTATTTTATAATAAAATTATATTCGCTTTCTAATGGATCCAAAATGGATTATTAAAAGTCTAAGGCAGAGATGTGTCGAAATCCTTTCAACCAATAGATTGTAGACAGGTTTGGGTCATTATATTAACCATTTCTTTTAGTTTTAACTCTTGGTTAATTAGTTTAACACTTACCATGTTACATTGTATTTTTATAATATATAGTTAATAAACATACTATATACATCAAAGTGACCATAAATGGTCCATTAATGATACACCAATAATGATATAACTCCTTTTGCCGAACCATAGGTTTTTAGGAATACAATATAAATTAATAATATAATATTTGTTTTAAAAACTCATTTATGTCAATTTTGACACTACTCAATAATTGATTTTTCCTAAAGTATGAAAAAATATATAAATTCGAAAAAAATTCATTTAAGAAATCCTAACATGTCATATTAACCAATAAAATTAATTTATGTGATCAAAACATTCAAATTATATTTAATTTGACCTTTATAATACCAATTATTTGATTCTTTCATTAATAAGAAAAATAATGCATCATTATTGTGTCATATATATTTTTACTTTTTCAATGTATAAATATTATAAATAAAATATAATTATGTATGAAATCTTTTTATCTTTCTAATGAATATTTATAATCGAAAATATAACATATATAACCCTATGTAAAAATTGTTTTTCTAAAAGATATAAGCTTATGTCATTTTTGTATTTACTTTATCTTAATTAAAATAAAGTGTCCCTATCACCTACAAGTGGCTCCATGAGGTCCCAAAAATCGACCCAAAGATGCACATGGTCGGACATGTATTAAAAAATAATGTTAGGACACGTTTGAGGGTAATTTATTATTATTATAACATTATTGTTTAACCCTTATTTACTGGATTTACCCTTTAACCATGGTAAATAAAATATTTACCGAAGAAATTATTTAAAATGTATAAAAATAAAATTTACCTACTTACAAAATTTGGAAATCATGATTCCAAATATGGAATCCATTTTTCCAAATTCAAAACACAGAATTGGCATAATTTAATTTAAAATTAATTCTCGCTGTCAAAATAAAAAGCGTGTTTTTAAGATATAATAACTGTCAAAAGATTGACACTTGTTTATGTCCTGTTTAATTGTGAAATTATGTCCAATGACCAAAATTGTATTAAATGGTAAAACAATATTATAAATATTATTTAAAACCACCCAAATTCATAATTTATCACTATTAATTGTTTTGATTAAAAAAGTTGTTTTTCATTAAAATTTAGTAATTTTCACTATTCATCAAAATATAAAAGTTATCTGAAAAGTACCAAAATTTCACCTTAGGATAAATTCTATATTATGAATCCAAAAATGAAGTCCATTTTTAGAAATAAAATTTATAAAATTTTAAAAAGTAGGTATTACTATTCATAACGGCTAGTTTGTTTGGTTGTGGTGTGTGTTAGAACTCCAAGTTACGTACAACACATGCTACTATTTTATTCAAATAGAAATGTACCGTGGAAGCTTGCAGTGTTTCATTATAAATTTTTGATGTCCCCATTCTAAAAAATAAATCTATTTAGTCAAATTGAATATATTAAAGTTTAAAATATTGGATTTAAAAAGGGTTCACTATTAAAAGTTGGTAAAAGTGCATTTTTGAAAAATACTTCTTTTATCTGAAAAAATGAATTTGTTCTTAAATTATGTCTAAGAATCTCATAATATGGATTCTAAAATTATATGGATTATATAAAGTTCAAAATTTAGTTAATACTATTCACAACCTCTTTTAAACGGCTTGTTTGGTAAGTAGTGGTGCGCTTGAACTCGGTGTTGCGTGTAGTGCAAGTTATTGAATTATTTTGAAGAAGTAACACACTATGAAATCTTGGGGTGTTACATTCTTCCCTCCTTAAATAATTTTCATTCTCAGAATTTGATATTGTTTTTCGAAAATAATGGTTTAAAATAGAAAATCTCTTTGTGGGAAAACCCACATCGGAAATTTGGTTAATAAAATTTAGTCTTAATAAGAGGAAAAGAGAAATGAAAGGGTCACCACGAAATTTTGATCTCTATTAGAAGAACATTGGTGGAAATTAGAGACATATAATTGGAGAAAAAACATAAATATTTATACGTAGTGATTGAGGTCATCAATCACAAACAAGTTTAAAATTGAGGTCCTTAAATTCATCAATCTATGATGATTTAAAATACCATCAGTTCAAAAAAACATAAGGTATTAGGATAACACATTTTTGGTTTTAATATTTATTCCATAAAGTATAAGAATTAATTTCTTCATAGAATAAGAGGAGAAGAGAAATATATACTTAACAAGTTGAGTTCCATCCTTTAACTAATTTCTACCACAAACTCATCTTTAACTCTAAAAGATAATAGATCTTAAAAAATATATTCTATTTATCCTGTTTGTTTGGGGTTAAAAAAATAGAATTAATAATTCAGCTACTAGACCTTATTAAAATATACTACTTTATTTAATCCAAGACATCTCGTGGTCCAATGGTAGGTGATACACCCTTGTCTCCCTTCAGTTGTGGGTTCAAGTCTCCTGGACTTGCCGGACGCGACGGGTTGCCGCCCGACCTCGGGGTTTTCCTTTTTATAAAAATAAAAAAAATAATCTTCAGAAATGATTGAACCTTAACAATTGTATCAAATATCAATTATAATCCATTCCAACCTTTAGACTTATCCAAATGACCTCTGTCCAAACTCACAGTCCAAAATTTATAAGGAAGGTAAATATAATGATGGTCTTTTTTAACACATAATAACATGTGAATACCTTCATCACGTATTCTTTTTAAAATATGGAAACACCCTGAATTACCATAAAACTTTATTTATTAAATTAATGCTCCCTTATTCCTTATAGAATACTATATATATTCCTTATATACAAAGACATAGAATATTCCAAAAATGATGAAATAAACAAACCATTAATCAGTTCCAAGGTAGTCAAGAATATCCAATATAATTTGTCCAAATCAACCATGTTTTATTCCAAAATTACTACCTCAGTATCAAGACCATATTAAGGATTACCTTTCCTTCAACTATGTATTTTCAAAAAAATATTAACTTGCTGTTGAGTCACTTTTCATAGTGCCATATAATCTCAAATCCCCAATGAAATAGTACTGAAGTACAATCCTTATTTATCTCCATAATTCATATAACTAGTACATCATTGATACAACACTCAAATGAAATAATTATTTAATAACAACATATGAACACTAGTCATTCCTCTTCATCTGTGGCAGTATCATAACTTTATTATTATCCAATAACATAATTTGGGGAATACTCTGAGGATTTGAACATTGATTCGCGTAGTGTCCCCACTCCTAGAAGATGAAGCATTGTACATTTGAAACCTTTTTCTTACCCTCATAATCAGGAACTTGGTGTCCTTTTTCTCCACACTTTTAACAAACACCCATTCCTTTCAGGCAATTTACATGGTGTTTCTTCCCACAATTATCACATATGGTAAAATTATTCTTTTCCCTCTTCCCTTTATCCATCTTTCTCTCTTACATCCTTTTCTTCACTTGCTTCCCTTCAAAGACATAGGACTCAAAGAACTCTTTACTTATCTTATCAACACATGATAGTATTTCTTCATATGATGATAATACATGGGAGACTATTTCCCTTCTAAATTATGGCTTAATACCATGAAAGATACAATCCTTCTTACTCTTTGGATCATACATATTGCTGGAGTTCACATTCCTTCTATTGGGCACCATTTCTATATAATAGCATAAACTAGGTCAGTTTATGAATTGCAATAAATAATTCCAAACATGTAAAATACCTAACATAAATTGAATAGTTTATGGATATAATCCATAATCACATAAATGTTTTCATTGAGGAGGTATATACTCATAAACCCTTCATAGAGGTTTGTAATGAAAATGAGAATTATCCTAATCATATCCCCTGGGAGTGTCGTAACCCAGAGTGCAGCAAGGCCCGTTGTCGTGCACCAGTTCCCGTTCAAGTCTAGCTCAAAGCAGTGTTTTTGGGTTTTACCCCTAGGTACATCTGTTCTAGAGCCGCCTCTACCTGATCGTATCCAGACAAGGATGTATTGCTCGGAAAACTCACAAAATCTCTAAAATACACAAATTCTAGGAAGTTATTCTATAATAATCCTCAAAGTCTATCTTAGGGATATGTTCTCTAATAAGAGTTTATCTAAATCTAGTTTCTAAGGTTTGTACTAATCTTCTTCTGACACCGACTTTAACACCCCAACCCCAGTTACCCATAGTCGGTGCATTATTTTAATACATTGGCATGATTACAAGGAATCATGTCCCAAATGACCGATCAATTTAGTAGTCTTGGAAAATAGAATACATACATGAATGTTACATTTCACTTTATGACATAGAAAAAAACATAAATAATCATTATGAACTCCATTATTCCCTTGGCTTAACCCTGCATATCAATAAAAATACACTTCTTGGAATCTGGGGAAAAATAAAACATTGAAAGGGGTGAGATCAAACACTCACTAAGTGTATCCAATACAGCGGAAAATGACATAAATATTAAGCATGGTAAATAATTGAAACCACATGCCCTTACCAATAATAAACATGAATACTTTTATGGAAAGAATATGAGATGAGTAAATAATGCCATAATAAAACATAATCATGGTTATTCTACTAGTCAAATGACCACATGAACCATAAATATTATTTCCATAATGAGGGAATGTATAATGTCAGACATTCTGAAACATTTTGTCAAGGCCTCGGCCAAGACGTCTAAAATTATTAAGGCCTCAGACAAAAAGTCTAAAATGATTAAGGCCTCGGCCAAAACCATAAATCAAATTCGGAAAGGGCCTCAACCAATTCAACATATAGTTGTCCAATGAGACCTACCGATGCATCGAGGAACTATAGCAGGATCCACCCGTCACTTACTAAGTCCAATACATTCCTCATATGAAAAGTTTTAAACATATCATAAACATTCGTATTAAAACATGCATACTAAATGTCATTACTTTAACCATAAGCAATCAATTGTATAAAAATAGCACATATACAGTCAAAAAAATCTCAAAAACATCAATACAATATGGATGTTTTGTATCATAATAAATCAACTTCAAATAAACTTAAAATCCATCAAAGGATGTTGACATAGATGAAATCAAAACCTTTTTTAGAGACATATCTCTTTATATTTTGAAATCATTTAAGAGTCACATAATGAAAATATTTGTTTTGAAAATATTCTTATAAGCTTTTGAGGGAAGCTTCGACGATGTTATAATGGAGGAAAATAGCTTCACCCGCTGTATAAGTTAAAAAAAACATTCTTACCTTAATTTTGTCGAAAAGGTTAAAAAGGACCTTGTTTGGAAAAAGAGGGAAAGATTCCTTTATAAACTTCTTATAAAAAGTCAAAAAAGGGTATAAATGACTTTAACCCATATTCCGTAAAATAGTAAGAATGTTTTGAAATACATTTTTATGAAACATGTATGTGGATGATAATGATGCCCCAGTAGATAATTATGTATAAACAACCTCAGATAATGAAGAGATTGAGAAATAAACCCTTAACCATTTGGTAACTTATGAAACATACAACCCATGAAAGAGGTATCATACAATGAATATGTAAATACACATAAATTAAAGTGTATTACATAAAGAATACAATTATGGGCAGTACATACACCACACAAAAGGTAATTGTGGAAATATGGCATGAATCTCACAGGAATAAGTAGTGAGATGAAAACCCTTTAACTTGCACTTTCCCTTGTATGATGGTAGGTTAACCTCTTGTATAATGGTGAAATAATTTTTATTTAATTATACAATAATCATATATATTAATATGATATCATATATGATCTTTTAACATCGCTTTGTTAATAAAATCTTAGTATTATAGTCGTTTTGAGTGTTAACTTACTCGTTTTATTTTATATAAGAAGTGTTTGTTATGGATAGGTTGTATCATACTCATATCCAGAATGATATTAAGTCCTTAAATATTATTTTTAATCATCCAATAAAATTTAGTCTTGAATGGATACGATGGGGAATGAATCTCATCGCGTTCGTGGAGACCGTAATCCGTACGTATGCACGAGCGACAATATCATTCTTTTGATATTAAAATAATATATAATTGGATGGTATATCATATATATGGAATCATTATCATGTTATATTTATTATTTACATGAATTATATATCATTATTATACCCATATAAATAATAATATATTGAATAACAATTACACCACAACGAGGAGATGGTAGGACTTACGTACACACGTATGGTGACATGTCATTCAAGGGATGGATAGAATAATGAATTTGTTTGTTCCATAAATATAATAACATCACAGTATATAGAAGGTACTGGAGTTGTTATTTTAGAATGGAAATAACAAGGAAAGAAGAAGTTGAAGAAGAAAGGAACTTTAAAGAGGGTGGTGAAGATGTTACCTCTTCTTCGGGTTCTTCCTTTTGATTTGATAAAAATGGATCATTAGGTTGGCTTTCTGATCATACTAAGGCCTCTAGGATTAAGTGATGAAAGTTTGGAGGATATTTTTACAGGGGTTGTCCTATCCAAATGGCTTTGAAGGTGTGAAATAATGAAAAGGGGGAGTTCACTTTTATAAGAGGGGCGAGGGGCTCTTTAGGAAAAACATAAAGTATTATTTTATAATAAAATCATATTCTGTTTATAATGGATCCAATGTAGATTATTCAAAGTCTAAGATGGGGATGGGTTGAAATAATTTCAACCAATAGATTTTAGACAGTTTTGGGTCATTATATTAACGTTATCTTTTAGTTTTAACTCTTTGTTAATTAGTGTAACACTTACCATGTCACATTGTATTTATATAATATATAGTTAATAAACATTCTATATACATCCAAGAGACCCACAAGTGGTCCATTAATGATACACCAATAATGATATAAGTCCTTTGGATGAACCTTAGGTTTTTAGGAATAGAATATAAATTAATAATATAATATTTGTTTTAAAAACTCATTTATGTCAATTTTGACACTACTCAATAATTGATTTTTTTTAAGTCATAAAACCTTTATTAATTCGAACCAAATTCATTTAAGAAATACTAACATGTCTTATTAACCAATAAAATTCATGTATGTCATCAAAACATTAAAATTGTATTTATTTTAACATTTATAAATCAAATTATTTGATTCTTTCATTAATAAGAAAAATACTGCATCATTATTGTGTCATATATATTTTTAGATTTTCAATATCTAAAAATTATAAATAAAATATAATTATGTTGGAAATTTTTTTATCTTTCTAATTAATAATTATAATCTAAAATATAACATATATAACCCTATTTAATAATTGTTTTTCTAAAAGATATAAGCTTTTGGCATTTTTGTATTTACTTTATCTTAATTAAAATAAAGTGTCCCTATCACCTACAAGTGGCTCCATGGGGTCCCAAAAATAAACCCAAAGATGAACATGGTCAGACATGTATCCACCAAAAAGGTTAGGACACGTTTAAGGTAATTTATTATTATTATAATATTATTTTTAACCCTTATTTACCGGATTTACCCTTTAATCATTGTAAATAAAATATTTACCGAATTAATTATTCAAAATGTCTAAAAATAAAATTAACCTATTTAAAAAATTTGGACATTCTGATTCCAAATATGGAATCCATTTTTCCAAATTCAAAACACATAAGTGGCAGAAATTAATTTAAAATTAATTCCCGCTGTCAAAACAAAAAGCGTGTTTTTAAGATATAATAACTATCAAAAGATTGACACTTGTTTATGTTCGGTTTAATTGTGAAATTATGTCAACTGAAGAAAATTGTATTAAATGGTAAAAATATATTCTAAATATGATTTAAAACCACTCAAATTCATAATTTATAACTATTAATTATTTTTATTAAAAACGTTGTTTTTAATTAAAATTTAGTAATTTTCACTATTCATAAAAATATAAACGTTATCCGAAGAGTACCAAAATTTCACCCAAGGATAAATTCGATATTCCGAATACAAAAATGAAGTCCATTTTTAGAGTTAAAAATTATAAAATTTCAAAATGTAGGTATTACTATTCATAACGGCTAGTTTGATTGGTTGTGGTGTGTGTTAGAACTCGAAGTTGCGTACAACACACACTACTGTTTTATTCAAAGGGAAGCGTACCATGGAAGCGTGGGGTGTTTCATTGTAAATTTTTTATGTCCCCATTCTATGAAATTAATTTATTTAGTCAAATTTAATATATAAAAGTTTAAAATATTGTATTTAAAAAGGGTTCACTATTAAAAGTTGGTAAAAGTGAATTTTTGAAAATTACTTCTTTTATCTGAAAAAAATGAATTTCTTCTTACATTATGTCTGAGAAACTAATAATATAGGTTCTAAAATTATAAGGATTATATAAAGTTCAAAATTTAGTTAATACAATTCATAACCTATTTTGAACGGCTTGTTTGGTAGGTCATGGTGTGCTTGAACTCGGTGTTGCATATATTGCAAGTTATTGAATTATTTTGAAGAAGTAACACACTATGAAATCTTGGGGTGTTACAACATCCTCATAACATTACCCATCACCCTATAATTCACGAATTTAACTTATTTTGTAAATTATCATATTTTAATATTCATAAAAAATTCAAGTATTTTAGAAAAATCCCAAAAAATCATCCTGATCATTTTTTGAAATTTAGAACCAAAAAATGAGTTCCATTTTTCAAAAATTATTTTTGAAATATGATTAATTTAACTTTTATTTAAAATCATAATCTACTTGAACAATACAGATTTTAAAATTAAATCTATTTTCATAAAGATTTAATAAATTACATATGTTCTTATACAAATATATTAAAACAAAACAGACATAGGATTTTTATTATATGAAAACTTTATAGGAAATTATATTTTATTTTAAATTAACTATATAATTATAAAAAAATATTTTTTGACTTACAAAAATACCAATATTTTTATTATGGTCAAATTATTACTTATAAGATGCCTAAATTCTATTTAATCATTAAAGTGTAAGGTTACTATTATTTTGGAATATTTTATATCCATACGTTTCATATTACTATTCATAAGGGTCGGTTAATATTCGTAAGGGTAGGTTATTATTAACCAAAAATTGTGTTTATTCTATTAGACTCCAAAAATCATCGTGAACACAACTATGTATGTCAGATTTTTAAAATTAAAAACATAGACATGGAAAATTATGTTTAATGACCACATAGTATTTAGTATCATGATATCTCATTGCTCATCCAAATCTGATTATACTATAAGTCATAATTATAAGAAGAGGATTCCATTGATAAAACTTTGGGTTGTTACAACATAATCTAGTACTTTACTATTTATTTTATTGAGTATGTAATTATTTCAAAACTCATTGATCAAGATATACCATAAAAGAATGGTATGTATAAAATGTAAAATTAGACCTTATTATACCTTTTTTAATTAACAATGGGTAATCCCAACATTATATTTTTATTTTCTCTCCCAAATTGTTTGATTTACAACTTTACAATGTTCTGTCTAAGGTAATAAAAACTAAATATTATGAGAAACAAATTGGGAAATAGATTTATTTATATTTTCTTGTAAAATTTAAGTTTGTGAATATTACGTGAAATGTAATATTTTAAATAACATGGTTCATGAATGTATATAACACTAATTTTATGAGTATCTAAGAGAAATAAAGCAGTATTGCTTCTAAAATCTTGGTGATCAAAGTGTGTTTATTTCTCACTTGAGTGTATTTCTTGTGGAAGATTATATTTCTCTAGAAAATAGTTGGGTGAAAATTACTATATAAAATTTCAATGCCAATAATATATGGAATAGTAATACAAAATGAGTTATTCATACATGAGGTTATAGAAGATGAACTGAATGAAGTAACAAATAAACCTGAAAATATAAGTAGGATTTTTCAAGAACCTGAGAGATATGGATCTATTTTTAAAATATAATGATGAAATTACATTGAAAATGGATTAACATACTTCCTAATATGATTCTATCTATAGTTATGATCAAAATAATTTTCTTGATGTTATGAAATATTAAATAATTTATATGAATTGATCCCCTAGTATATTTTTAAACTACATATGGATAACGTCATTGATGTATGATCTTAATGTGAGCCCATTTAATTTATAACCTCTAGTCCATGCTCTCAAATATATGTCTCCCGACCCAATACCCCAAATGTATGTCCATCGAGCTATTTTTGAAATGGAATCCATGTATAAGAACACACTTTCAAACATTGTTAATAAATATAGAAGTGTAAAGAACATAATATAAATGTGATATTTTTAAAATAAAATTTTAATTTATTGTTATATTTTGACCAAAAAAAGTCTCAACTGGTAGTAAATGGTTAAGAACATATTCATAGAATAGACTATGGAGATATATTTTGACACGTATCCTTGATAAAATCTATTTGGAGTATTCTTAAAATAGAAATCTTTTATAACTTTGAGATATTCCAAATGGTTCTCCAAATTGTGTTCTATAATAAATATTTGATTTTTGGGGTTTATGTAATATATATATAAGGTTTTTAGGATCCTAATGGTATTTCAAATATATGAAATTTTTACCAATTAATTTGTAGATTTAATAACAGTTCTTAGAGTTGGAATATCCATTTTGATAATATAATAAAAATGTTAAATTTCATAAAATAATAACATTGAATATTTTATTTAAATGCATGACATTGGAAACATTTCCACATTTTTGGTGGTGTATTTGAGTGACTTATAACTCATAAGAAATGACATCAAAATGTACCATTATATAATTATTCTTTATGTTCAGCTAATAAAAAGTGATTTTATGAAATAGTATATATATATGGTAATAATATATATATGGATAGATCAAAGATAAATCTTGGATTGATGTAGTATATATATATATATATTGGTAAAATATTGATTAGAAGAAATTTATACTTATATTTTCATCATTTTAAGTGTATTTTGGGTGGTTTCATGCCAAAATCTAGATTATTTAATGGACTTGGTCATTTTAGGGTTTAGTATTTAAATTTTTTGAAACATTATTATTTCATATTCTTTTAAATCCTTTTTATATTTTATAAATTGTATATTAAGAGTTTTTAAACCCATAAATAAATAAACACCACTTCCATAGAAAACAAAAAAAAGACACCCAGTACATAATGCGTCCATTATTAGCCCCAATGTCATAGACATGATAGAATGCCTATTTTTTCATCATAAAAGAAATATGGATGTACAATAGAAATTCTATCAACACTGAGGAAATAGAACCGATGATAATTTTATAATTGGAGTTGACATAGATCATGAACTATGGACTATAGAACAATGCATCATACTGGAGAAAGAATTATTTAATGCCAGAGAAAGCTGAGATAACCAATAATGATTTAAGTTGGAGTGAGATATTAGGAAGGAACTAAAACTGAATGTAACTATGGGTAATTCTGTATCAAGTAATTGATAAATATAGAATAATTTCAAGGGTAAAAATTTCATTTTTGTAACATAGAGGACGTGAGAGTCACCATTGGGATGGTAATGGTCCGTGTCTACTCTTCCATCAACAAATAAACAATTATTGGAAATAGATACTAGATATGAACCCATAGTGTTGATAAAAGTGTGAAGCATGTGGAGTAAAATCATTGAGATCTCAAATGAGAAATGATATATATAGACACTGAGAAAATACCCTTAAATGAGTTAAATTTAGGAGGACAATTGAATGCCTATGATATTAGTATAAATGTTCAACATGAAGGGAAATGAATAATAAAACCTTGAATTTCCTATAGGGAATGTGAAAATTCAATCCTAATAGAAATTAATGGACAAAATATTCAATTTTGAGTAGGTGTGATGATGAGTCATTGTGTTCTAGTGAAGACCTTAAGATATTGGGGATCTGGATAGAGATGGATCTTGTTGACTATGGTTTGAAGGGTGATGTCTATAATGGTTAATGTGTACAGTATTTTTTTTCATATATCCTAATTTAGTGTAATTAAATATCAATAATAGGAGAAAATAGAATTTTTTTAATAAAATAGATACTATCAAAAATTCATGCTATAGTTGGGGCTGTAAATTGATTGTTGTACTAGTGAAACAATAGTATTGATATAAACTAAACCATAAAAAATATTTAAAAAATAATCACCAAGAGTGACATAATAAACCCCCAAGAGAAGAGGGGTAAAATATCATAGGAATATTAAAATATTGTTGTGGGTAAAAGTGGGAGCATACACTCTTTCACTTTAATTAAGGAAAATACCCTCATAATTTCCTCACTTTTATAAGTGGAAGAATACACCTCCCAAATAATAGACAATGATATTCAGAATGATGGTGATTATTTATTCTTGTGCTAACAAGTTTTATGGAAGGAATACATCCTTTTCTAGAATGTTACAACCACCAAATTCTCCGCCCCTACTCTCCTATTTTTTTAGGTGGTTCGACACACACCAATTTACCACACCCACCACCTTGATAAATTATTGGGGATACTGTAATATAAGGTAAGAAAGTAATGTTTCTAAAATCATCTAAGAAGAATGAAAATAATAATATTATGACATATCTCCCATTTTGATATTTGATTTGAACAAATTAATTATCCACACATTATTTATTTACATAAAAAATTATGTTCTCAAATCTATAATAATGATCAATGATTCACACCATCAAATCATATCAGAGTGAATTGAAATCATAAAAAAATATTATATATTTTCTTTAGTTTTAATTTTCTATATATTAACACTTATTTCTTCCACTAAATCACAAAAAATGTGATATTTTACCATAATTTACTTCATCTGAGAATGGAAATATAGATTCTCTACAATGATTAAGGAACTCTTACTATAAAAAATTAATATAATCTTAATCTATTCCAGATATCCTATAACATACTTATCATCCAAAAAAAATCTTTGAAATCATATGCTTCTTTGGTTTTCTATGCCCCATTCCTAAATAAATCCATAACTTGCTGTAACATTCAAATCCTGCTCAAAGATTTTATTATAAGAGTAAACACACATGTAGTGGTCGATTTATGTCTATTAGAACCCAAAGTAAAAACTCTCGATCAACATAGCCTTAAATAGTGAAATCTTGTAATCTACAACATAATAAAGTATCTGAGTCCTTAATGATGTATCTCAAGATCCTATTCACTAAGTTCAAGTGCTCCGGTCTGAGATTCTTTATGTGCAAAATAATAACTCGCATTGCATTTGGAATATCCGGTTTAATAAAAAATATATAAAACATAATACTCCCCAAATCTAATTCATACATTATATGAGGTATATATATACTCTCTAAACAACCTCTAGTACACATCATAGATGAAATTAATAAATTAATAGGAAGATGGGAAGTGATTGGGTTATAATGTTTCATATTGAATCATTTCATAAATTTCCATAAATAATTATTCTATGATAGAAAAATATTCCAATTATTTATCCCTATATATATATATATATCCAAAGAATCCTATATGTTGGTCCCAAGTCCTCCATACAAACTCACTATCCAATAGAAGAATGAAAATCATTACTATACGAATTCTTGAAATATAAACCAGGATCTAAATGTATTATAATATATATGAGGAAAATTATATCCGAATCAAGTCTCTTATACCAACACCTTGGGGCCTACATTAAATTATAAATAAATTTTTTATCTTATAAACCAATTTCACCTATCTATATTCTATAAAACATTATTCTTTGAGAATATATATTTCTTTATCAATATTTCCATATAGAATAGTAGTCTTCACATATAGATACTATAGATGTAAATGATTTGTGTTACACATTAACATAACTAATCAAACAGTTTCCATCAAAATTATAGGTTAAAAAATTTCTTTAAAATAAATACCTTTATTTTGAGAATTTCCTATGACTATGAGTGTCTCACGATATCTCTCCACCCAATCTTTTCCATAACACTTTATCATAATTAACTATTTGATCCTAACAGACATCCTTCATTGAGGTAATTCAACAATATCCATAGCCTTTTTCTTATATAAGGAACCATGTTCCTCCAATATCACTAATATATATATATATATAAACTATTTTTAACCTCTACAAAAATGACAACTCACCACACATCATCAGGGATCATTGTATAATATTTCTCTTACTGATAATGTCTAAGATCCATTTTGGTGATATTTTTGCTCAATTTGACCATTGTTTTCCTCACTCAACTAGTTATTGATCATAATTTTTTTCATCCTTCATAATAAACTAGTTCTTCCTTCACTTCATCTATCGAATTTACAATATTTTATTTGATTTTTATACATCTCCAGAAATATTTATTTTCACAATGTCTTCAAATAAATGATACCTATACTGATGATATTTTTTTTCATAATGGGATCTCCCAAATGATACTACATCACACCATTATCATATTTAATGAACATGGATATCCTAGATCTAAAATCCAACATTTATATTTCATGTTATTTTAAATAATTCATTTAAAAGGCTTTCAAATGTTTGTAACCAATAGTAGTCCACAAGTAACCTTTATACATCTCTATTGGTGTATTTATGTCAATACATATTAAAGGAGATAAATTCATCACATAACTGGGGTTCATCAATGAATTTACTTATCCTCCAAATCCATATTTTTTGCTATTTCCAGGAAAAACATTTTCAGGTTATGTGTGATCCTACACAACCAACCCTCCACAATTACACCAAATTTCAATTCTAAAAACAAAAAAAAATCAGATACACAAATACTGTATCACCCCAAGAGTTTAAAATATTTTAGTTTTAGAATAAATATTATTTTTTCTATCTTTATACGCACTACCATGTTATTATTAATCTACACACAACATTTTGTTCACTTGTGTGACACATAAGGCTGGGGTTTTCCGGATTTTAATGGTGCCCCTATTTTAAAATTAAAATTAATTTTTTTATAAATTTTATTATAAATGAAAATATTTTTCTGAGTTCATAATTTCAATATTAACTTATGGTGAATTTTTGGTATTTAAAAAAAAAATCATTTTTTGGTGAACAGTGATAAATACTTCATTTTAGATAAGAACTGCCTTTTCATTTAATTAAGTATTATTGTTAAATTATATTTGAAATTGGTTTTAAAGTCAAAATAGATTAATTATTCATAAATTAATCCTATTTAGGTCATTTAATTAATTTTTATATTTAAATTAGATATAAAAACTTATTGAACTTTTGAACATTTCTACTTTAGAAACCCACTTTCTTGCTACGTGTGTGGGATTACCGTTAATATTAATTTTCTCAATACTATTATTTTAATAAAAAAACGACATTAATGGTTGTAATAAATAAAATATTTGTGGTCTAATAGTATCAACTTAATTTTTGGCCAAAAAGATTAGTGAATGCGATTAGAATTAATTATGGTGATTAAGGTAAGATTAAACATAATAAGGGATTGAACCTTAATATTAATGATCAAAATGACCATAAAAGTTCTCAAAAATAAATTTCATTCCAATAATTATACCATATAACCAGTTTTTTTTAATTTTATAGGTTATTGGGATATTATTACATGGAACTTCCCTATATAAAAGTTACGTAAGGAAAAAAGAAAAAAATTGAACTTTCCTTACAGTTGATATTTATAAAAATTTTAGATATGGACACAATATCATATTCTATGTTATAAATATAATTTTGAAATATAAATGTGTTATTTTTATAACAATATTTTATCAATATTTTATAGAGATGGTTTGGATACATAAAATGCTTTAGAAAGGCCAATGTAGTATTATTCAGTTAATAACCAACTAAAATAAATGATAATATATATATTAAAAGTGATGTTAATTGATTGAATTAATGTATTTATTTATTTTTTAGATTAATATGTCATTTTAAACAACATTAAAATTAATATATTTTAATTATAATATGTTTTCGATATTTTCAAATTAAAAATAAATGAATAATCTCAACATTGAAATTATTATTATTTAACAATTAATGATTTTTTATTAAATGATTTAAAATTAATAGAAATAATATATTCTTACAGAGTATTTTACGTGATAGTAAATATTATATATGGTCTATTAATCAACCAATTGATCTTTTACAATTAACACATTTACCTGTATAGTGTAAAAACGTTGTTAACACGGTAAGATTTTAAAATGTATTTAAGCACGTCACATGGACTTGTTTTAAAATTTATTTAAAAATAACATGGGTTGTTAAATTTATAAAATATATATAATATTATTAATTCAGTTTTTATATATTTTCTAATAAATATCACTTTAATTTATTTGTAGTGGTAAAATCACTTAGGTTATCAAACATGATTATTTAATAAAAACTAAAATGAGAAAATTTGGGAACAAAACTAGATGTTTTAATAAAAAAATAATCTCCTTTCCTCTATTATTTATCCATTTTGGAGGAACTTTATGTAAGGTTAACCTCCCATTAATGAATACATTTTGGTATTTACAAGAGTGTCAGTCCCCCTCCACTATAAAAGACAAGCACTATACCCCTTACTCGCACCTCTAAAGCCACATTGAATTGACCAATATCTACAAAAATATATCCAAAACATATCTCACATCACCCTAGAAGCCTCCCCTTAAGGATAAATCAATATATGTAAGTCTCTTGTTACATTCCAAAAAAAGTTACCTGATAAAGATGTAACAAACTTCTTAATATTTTTAGTTTTATTTACATTATCCTATATATAAAATATTATTATTTCAGGATTGTATAAAACAAATCCTAAAAATCATAGTATTTTGTTATTAATGGGGTAGACCTACAATTCCACACAAATTCATCTAATGGGTATTGAGCGTACTGTGTCTGTGTGTGACGAACTACTACCTCACAGTACAATGATTATTAATTTTTTTCCTTTACCACCTATGATGGTGGAAATTATGGTGGGAAATATATTTATATATTTTGTATATGATAATTTTTATATCATTATATTTTTTATTATTAATTTATAACACATACCCTTATACTTTTTATTTTTTATAAATATGATAACATCATTTATTGTATTTTGGACTACCGCCCCTGAAAGCGATGTTACTCGTTCTCTCTATACATGGAACACATTAATGATGGTTTTAATAAAATTATGTAAAATATATAACATAGATATGATACTATAATTATAATATTCATATGTACCATTTATTTTCCATTATTTTAATATGAAAAAATGAATGTAGCGTTCATGCGTACATACGACCTACCGTCTCTATGAATGATGCATTTAATTTATAATATACATGCATTATTAATTATTATGAATAGATATTTAATTGAATAAATAAAATAATAAATTCATGGTTTAAATTATATTGATGATGAAATTGGGATATAATTAATTGGATAATCAAATTACAAGTCAAAACATACTCGAGAAAAAAGGCAATTAACACACAAATCAGTGAAAATAATGAGAGATTGTTAACAAATTAGTAATAAGATTTTTTAATAAATGATATATAATATTATATATATTATTATAGTTATAATAGAAATTAGTAACATATTTTAAAACACTATATAGGAGTAAAATACCACTCCAGAAAATTAAGGTTAAGGTAAGGGATTATTGTCTTACTTTTCTTACCAAGAGGCATACACAATGTACACCACTTACTTCTTTTGTGAAGTGTATCTAATGCCCCTTTTGATAAATTATATCATGAATATTTTTTCTTCATGGTATGAAAGAATTTCTTTCATGGGAATTTTGATTCAAAATTTTCAAGTAGTATGGGACTCTTTTGGATGTTTGAAGATTATTTTCCACAAGAATGTTCTTAATGATTATCATTTCTATTTCTTATCATTTTTGGATTTTTAAAATTATATTGAAACATTAAATTTATGGTAACAATTTATCCTTATAAATTACCTTGAATTCCCATATTTTCATAGAATGGACATTATTATTTCCTAAATTTTATATCATTTTACATATCATGTTTAATATGACAATTATTTGATTAATTTGGGAATTATTGATAAATATGCATCCTTCATTAAATATGGATATTTGTTAAGTAATATTGATTAATATTCTTATTGATTATTATATTTGTGGAATTATTTCGATACGTATGACCTGAGTGGGGCCCAGTTATAGATAGCCCCTTGATGCATCAGTAGTCTCATGAGATGAAATAGTTGGCCAAAATAGTGGGTTTTTACCTAATAGCTAAACCAGTTTAAATGTTCATGATGGAAAGGGTTCCATGTACCTAGGAAACATGGATTCCAATAATTAAGTATTTTCCCCATTTAGATTCAGTTTTCATTCATCCATAAGATTTTGTGTTGAAAAATCTATGGATACATTTAATTTTTAGTTTATTTTTTAAATGGCATGTGTTTTAGTTTATTACCTTTCTATATTTAATTTTCATATCTAGTTATTTGAATGGCATGTATTATCAGTTATTTAACTTGAAATATTGATTTATTCTCATTGATTTATTATTTCTTCCAGTTTACTTATCCTTATTGATCATTTGAGATTGCGGTTATTATATATCATTTCCCCAGTTTATAGTGAAAACATATTTTAATAATCTTTCATAGATGTTGTTTATTTGTTTTTATTATGTATAATGTTTGTATTTACAATTTTCCAATGTATTATGGGTATTATGTATGTAATATGTCTTTCTAAGACTGCTAAACTGATCAGTCCTTCAGGTTTTGATTCTTTGTAATCATGAAAATATAATAAAATAATGCACCACCTCCAGGCTTCTAGGGTCAGGGAGTTACAGTTTATATCAAAGGGAGGTTTATAAACAACCTTGAAAATATGATTTATAAAAAAAGGTTTGGGATCCCAATCCTATGATAGGAATTGATAATAAGTATATAATAACATTGTATATATTTTTTAAGGTAGTGATTATGTGGGTATTCCTAGTAATACATCCCTATATGGATACTAAAAGTGGACGCGGTTATGGAACAAATGTATCTAGGGGTAAAACAATTGACAAGGTGTCCGAGGCATGACTCGGTGTAACCTGATACATGACAACATGTCTTAATTCACACATATTTTGACACCCCTAGAGGATATTCATAGAATAATTATCATTTTATATACCTTTGAATATGAAGGATTTGAAATTAAGTATTTTACCTAATGTAACCAATGTTAATGGTTATAGGATTTATTATGCATAGATTTATGTTATGTGCTACACCGTAATTAAAGTTATATAAATTTTATAATTTTAGGCAATAATATAGTATATTCCATTATTTAAAAGTGGCACATAATAGATGGAATGATAACTCCACTAATAAAAGAGATCCAAAGAGGAATAAGAATCGTATCTTTCATGGCCATAAGACAAAATTTCGAAATAAATTATTTCCCCATTTATTATTATCATATTATGAAATAATATCATGTTGTAAAGAGATAGGTAAAAAATTATCCAAGTCGTATGGCTTAGAAGGGAAGAAAGAGAATAAGAAGATGTGAAATAAAAACATGGATGAAGGGAAGAATGGAAAAAAGTACTTTCCCACATTTGATAATTGTGAAAAGAAACACTTAGGTACTTTCCTAAAAGTAATGGGAGTTTTATACATGTGTGGAAAGAATGGACCCCATGATTTTGATTATAATGGTAAGAAAAAGGTTTCCATTGTACAATTATTCAACTTCAAGGAGATGGTACTGTATAAAAATAAATGTCTCAAGAATCAAAGGAATAAACCTCAAATGATGCAATTAGATAATGGTCATGTTATTATACTGTTGTAGATTAAGGGAAATGATTAATATGCCTAGTCATTCAAATATTTTATCAGTAATAAAATGTTTATAAGAACTATGGAATATATGAGGATTGTACTGTAGTGCTTTATTGTTAAGAATTTTAGATCATATGCTAAACAATACCATGAAAAGTTATTCAGAAGAAGGATAAAAATTTCAAAAAACACATGATTAAGGAAAAGTCAAACCTTAATATTTTCCTTATGTTGAGATAATGATGAAGAAATTATTAATTTGGACAAGTGCTGAATACCTTGGATTTGATTAATGACTCATTTATAAGAAGTCTATTCTATAATTGATGGAGTTTACAACACGTTTGGATTTATGGAATATATCCAATAACATTTTTATTACATAATAAATAAGGAAGAATTAATGTTTCTAGAAAAAAATTTAGGGTGATTTGATTTATTACCATATTTTAAGAGGATAAATGACGAGGTTATTCACATGTTTGGAATGTGAATATCTAGATATTCTTCATGCTGATTAAAGTAAAATGTTAAGTTCAATTTGGAAATTTGGTGACCATATATCTAAAGTTTTGGATCATAATATTTTATAAAAGTGAACCATTTATGAAATAGTTTTAGTTGAAAATTGAATTTTGTTTCTAATATTAATATATATATCAATGTAAAATGAATATTTTTCCAAACGATGACTAAGAAATAGTTCAAGGCATAACCAAATTATATGGTTATGTTTATTAAATATGAACATATATTTACTTATATATATATAGAGTGAAAAGAATCCTAAACATTTAGAAAAGTATCTTAAAATAGAAAGGTTTTGCTAATATCATCATCATTTGATGATATCAATGACCTTTATTCACACCAATGGTTTATGGTTTTTTGGTCTACAACTTTTTGATAAACATGTTTTATATCACTCTCCATCAGAACATGATAGTTATATTTATCTTACATATATATATTTTCAATATTTTTCTCATATTCAAAAGCCTAGTTTTGTGGTGAACATTTTTTATCATTTCCCCTTTTATTAATAATAGGTATTTTTATACACAATTTATGATGTAGTTTTTTCAATAATAGTATTTTCAATAATAGTAGTTTCAAAGATCAATTCCTTGAATACTAAGATCACATTTAAATTGGGAAGAAAAAATTTAATTAAGGTGGGTAGAATGTAATACCCCAAGACATTATTATATTTTCTTATTTCAGGAAATGTTATTTTTTCTCTCTTTATATTCAACACCATGTTAATCTTATACTACACACCACATTGAGTTAGCTTGCATTACATGCAATACTTGTAGCACCCCAAACACTTCATGATATGTTTCTATTAAACACATTCTAGATATAGCCAATATTTCATGAATCACTGAGCCTATATAGAACAAAACAAAGTTACATATAGGATATATCCATAACCTTGCCATTAAAATTCAATTTTCCAACTCTGTGATTTTAATTTTAAAAATATGACATACACGGTTGTGTTCAAGATGATATTTAGAGGCTGGTGAACTTAACTAAATTTTTAGTGAATAGTAACCCACCCTTATGAATAGCAACCTACCCTTATGAATAGTAAATAACCCTTATAAATAGTAATATGACTTTTATGAATGGTATCTATACCCTTGACTGTATAGGTGAATTTAGGCACCTTAAAAATGATGATGAATATTTTAAGTGTTTATATTTTTTGATTAAATAAGTATTTTAATTAAATATTTATTTAATCATTTTTATAAAATTATTTTTGAAAAATGGACTTCATTTTTGGATTCTACACATCGAAAAATGGTTGGTGGGAATTTTTGGTGTTTTTCTGAAATACATGAGTTTTTGATGAATAGTAAAATATGATAATTCACAATAAATGCTAAATAATGGATTAATTGAGTAATTAATGATGATCTATTGATGTAAGCCCAATTAGTTGAAAGTCAAATGCTTATATTACTGTTCTGGGTCATGGAATAATCAGTATTCGTTTTCTTGAGAGGAAATAATAAATTAATGAATTTTATATTAAAAAAACTCATCTCTCCTCCACTATAACACCCCCATACACTCCCTCTTATCTTCACTGCTCTCAAGCCTCGTGGCTTGCCAATATTCTGCAAAAATCTCTCACCAAGATCCCCCCACGTCCAAAATCTCATTGCCTCTTAAAAATACAAAATCCTCTCCCCTTAGGAGGTTCTCAAAGGTGGGGGTCTCAAGAGGTAAATTCCTCTTTCCAATTCCTTCATTTCTTTTAAGTTCTTTTCTATTTGATTCTTTCCTCACCTCCCTTCACCCAGATAGTATGATAACTCCAGTAACATACATGTAATGGAATGTTTTTATGCTAATGGGATATTTCATTATCTTCTCTACTTTCCACACCCTTTATTTGAATGAAATTATTGCACCGTTGGAGATGTGCTAATTTAGAACATTAAAGGAAAAAGGTTTATCAATTTTTGTTATGATCATTAATTCTAGTCATGAAAAAATTTGTGATATGGTTAAACCAGATTATTATATATGTAATATATCATATTTTTAGTTCTATAATCCTTTCATACAAATGGTATTATGTTATAAAGCCAAACATGTTCATTTTAATCAAACCCACCAATTATCCAAAACGGTTTACACTAAGGTTATATATATAATAATTCAACTTCACTCTAAGTAAACAAATTAAATTTAAAACCAAGTAAACAAACGAGCCCCCACAATGAAATCGAACCATATAACTGACTAATAAGGCCTTCAATAAACTAAAATGGGTTATAATATTTCATTTACATATAGAAGATGTTCTGGAATTATGAATTAATAAGCCAAAATTATGTATTCATGTCTTAAATAACTAGTCAAGAACACCTTCAAGCATAATGTAATGGATATATTAACTCAATTTCCATTTATTGAGTTACACATCTATGTCATTGGTTTTTTCCTTCCAATAATATATATGAATTACCTCTGATTGTTTTATACAGTATGTCCACTTATATTTTGTGGATTTTTATTTGTCGCAAATAAATATTTCATTGATTTATCATCACTCTAATGACATAATCTTTTTAAGGGATCCTCTGTCTCACTTTTGTTCAAGAATATCTTCTATGTTGTTCCATTTTATTTTTAATTCCTAATGATGGGGTATGTATTAAAACCTCCCCCATAGATCCCTTGTGACATATAAATAATGGAATACCCATTTACTTCTCATTAATCCCTCACAGCAACACTCGTTACCATACAGAAATGTTTGTAAAGGGTTTCTCATTTCCCTTTCATTTCTGTGAGATTTTCATTTGTTCACCACTTATTTATTGTATGTCAAATATGTGTACTACCATTTGATATATAATAACATGATTATCTTTATATTCATGTTATTAAATGATTCATTTGAGGGTTATTAAGTACTGGTCATATGATTCAACTGATTACATTGTGGTAAGATACGTCATCTCAACTACTATTTTGTTGTGAATAAATTTTTTTGGTGCACCTAATAATCTTTATATGGTGTACATACTACCCATTTGATATCCCTTTTCATTTGAAATTATATTTATATTAAATATCCATAATCTCATATCATGGATATGCTTGTTGTCTAAACTGTATACCATTTTACATACGGTGCTTATTTGGAAAGTTATTTTAATTATGGAAATATTGATGAATCTGTATACTCTAATCTATATGGATATTGAAAAGGCATATTAATATTGTATTGAATAAATTTATAATGAATTATTTGGACATGTAGTGACGGGTGGGTCCCTCTATATCCCCTCGATGCATTGGTAGGTGTCATTAGACAAATCAGTTGGTGACAAACCATTCGAGTTTGTTTCCAAAAATCATATAAGTTTATACCCATAGAACTAAAATGTTTTAAAATTATTATGGTTTCATGTGACAGATATATGACATCCAATTAATAATCAGTATCTTTATTCGTTATCAGTTTTTTCTATCCATGAGGTTTTCACTATGACAAAATCTATGCATGCAATTTCATTCTCAGTTTATTAATAGAGCGAGTTTTCCATTTATTCACCATACCATATTGATTATGTAAGATTGATTATGATTAACTTATTATTGTATTCATGATTGCACTATTTGTAACCCTTACTTTTCATTTGAACTCACTCATTTCATTGTTTAATTTCAACAGGTGTCAAAGAGGAGATCATTTATTGAGTTGTTGTGTATGCGGTTTATTTTTTCCATTATGTATTGTATTTTGTAAACTTTTCCAATGTAATTGAGTAACATCTATGTATCTAGTTTCTTCAATACTAGTAATCTGATCATTCCTTAGATATTTTCATTCCTTCTAACAATGAAAATATCACAAGTAATGCACCACCTCTAGTCTAGAGGGGTCGTGGTGTTACAGTTGGTATTAGAGGATGTTTTGTAGAAAAAATGGAAGCTAGAGTATGAAATGTATAGTAGGGAAAAATCCATAAGGTAGTATTTTATGATAAACGTTCAAGAATGTCCATGTATTTTGGTAAGGAATAGATTATTTGGATCTTTTAAACAATACGTCCTTGCCATGATACGAGTATGTAGAGGCGGCTCTAGCACAGATGTATCTAGTGGAAAAAAACAAAAAACAACACTTTGAGCTAGACTTGAATGGGGACTAGTTTACAACAATGGGCCTAGCTACACTCTTGTTTATGACACTCTCAGGTGATATTCTTATGATAATTCACATTTTCTTTACAAGACATTATGAAGGAGTTGAATGTAAATTTTTCCTCAGAGAAACCATGTTTATAAGATTAGCTATGTATAGATTTTCAATATATGTTGAGTGATTTTCAATTTAGGATTTATAAACTAATCTACTATATCCCATTATTTAGAAATGGAATCTAACAAAAGAAGGGGAATCAACACTCGTGGGAAAGGTAGGGATATCCCTACTAAGAAAGTCAACACAGTCAATGTTGGAGAAGATCAGATCATGAATATAAAGGGACAACTTACTCTGGTTGTAACAAAAAACCATTCCACACCTATGTTGGATCGTTTCATACAGTAGAAGCCCCTATCTTTTAGCAGGACTACTAACCCAGTGGTTTCTGAGAAATGGATTAAGTCCCTTGAAATGATATTCATGGAATTAAGATGCGATGAAAATGAAAAGGTAGTACTAGTATTATATTATCTCAAGGGAGATGCTAATCAATAGTGGTCCTTGATTCAGAATACCATTAAGAAAGAAGAAATGCATGATATGCAATGGAGGAATTTTAAGGAAATATTCTTGGAAAAATATTTCCCTCATGAGAAATGAACTGATGTGAAGAAGAAATTCCTTCGCTTAAAACAAAAAGAAGAAGACAGTGTTGTAGTGTATGAGACTACTTTTATAAGGCTTGCTGGATATGCTTAAGATTATGTACGTGACTCTGTAGACAAGATTGATCCTTTCTTTGAAGGTCTTAAACCAATTCGATGAATGAATCTGGTTTCTCAATCATTTTCATCATATGATGAAATTGTATCAAGTGCCATCAAAATAGTGAAGAAATTTTCTAGTTCAAATCTTTTCAATGGAATCCATGATAAGAAGCGGTACTCTCATAATAAAGGAAAAGGAGAAGCACCAAAGAAGAGTAAGGGAACAATTCTATTCCCATTATGTGAGAACTGTGGAAGTAATCATCTCAGAAAATCTTTGAAAGGCATGGGAGTCTAATATAACTATGGAGAATAGGGTCATTGATCTGATGAATTAAATGGGAAGAAACAATTCAATGATATTCAATGCTACAATTGCAAAGATATGGGACACCATGCAAATGAGTGTCCTAAGCGCCAAGGAAACATGCCTAAGAAAAATACAATAGATCAAGGGAGAATCTATGCGATTAAAACCGTGGAGGTTGAAGTTCTTAATGACGTGGTGGCTAGTACTTTAATAGTTTCCTCAAACTATGCCAGCACTTTATTCGATTCTGGATCATCACATTCATTTATATCTTCTCAGTTTTCCAAGAAAATTATATATGTCCAATTTCATTTAGGAAAGGAGTTGTCAGTCAAAACTCCCAGGGGATGTATCATTGCAACAAAGGCATGTCGACTAGTCCCCCTCTAGACATCAAAATGTGCTTTAGTTTCTAATATTTTATTCATACCAATGACCAAATTTTTTGTAATTATCGGTATCGATTGGATGTCAAATTATGATGCGAAGATCTATTTTAAGAAGAAGGAAGTTAAAATTTTTGAAAATATTAGAGAATATCTTTTCTTTAAGACAGAACCGTTGCCACCCGATTCTTATCTATTACCAACCCCAGTAGCTCTAATGAATGAAATACTTGAACAGAAATATAAAACAATATCTATGGGAGAGGAAAGAAATCCTAAAATTGAAGATGTTCACATAGTGTAAGAGTACATTGATGTATTTCTAGAGTATTTACCTATACATCCTCCAGAGCGGGAAATTGAGTTCTCTATTGATTTAATTCTTGATGCAAGAGTTATATCAAGGAATCCCAATATAATGGCCACCATGGAATTCGCGGAGCAAAAGAAACAACTAGAGGAATTTAGTGAAAAGGGATTTATTCGACCTAGTGTTTCTACATGGGGAGCCATTGTTCTCTTTGTCATGAAGAAATATGGATCCATGAGGCTATGTATTGATTATAGGGTAATCAATGCTATTAAAATAATGAATAAGTATCCACTGTCCTAGATTGATGATTTACTTGATCAACTTCATGGAGCTCAATACTTTTTGAAGACCGACCTTTGATCCAGATATCATCAGTTACATGCGAAGAAGGAAGATATTCATAAGACACCATTTCAAACCAGGTATGGGCATTACGAGTTTACAATGATTCCTTTTCGAATAAAAAATGCACCCTCTGTTTTCATGGATTTAATGAATAGATTTTTCAAGAAATATCTTGATAACTTTCTTGTGTTATTCATCGACGATATCCTGGTATACTCAAAAATCTATGAAGACCATGAAAATTACATGTAGATTATTCTCAAAACTCTTTGAAGAAACAAATTATATGAGAAGTTTAGAAAGTGATAATTCTAGCTTCAGTCAGTTTCTTTCTTATGCCATATTGTCTCTAAGGATGGAATCCAAGATGATCCTACAAAGAAAAACTCAATCCAAGAATGGTGCATGCCATCAAAAAGAACTGAGGTATGCAGTCTTATTGGCTTAGCAGGTTACTATCGGCGTTTTGTTCATAATTTTTCTCGACTGGCTAACCCACTAACCAAGATCACATGTAAAGGAGATAAGTTTGTGTGGACAAAATAATGTAAAAAATGATTTTAATAATTAAAAAAATATTGGTCAATGGCCCGATTTTGACTCTTCCATCTGGAAGTGATGGGTTTTTAATATATAGCGATGCATCAATGAATGGACTGGGTTGCGTCCTTATGCAAAACGATAAAGTTATTTCATATGCATCAAGATAGTTGAAGACACATGTGAAAAATTATCCAACTCATGATCTTGAGTTAGCAACCATAATCTTTTCTCTGAAAATATAGAGGCACTATCTCTACAGAGGGAGATGTGAGATTTATACGGACCAAAAGAGTTTGAAATACATTTTCACACAAAAATAACTCAACAAGAAGAAAATAAGAAGCCTCGAGTTACTCAAAGATTATGATTTTTCAATAAACTACCACCCAGGAAAGGTGAATAAGGTGGGATATGCATTAGGCAGGAAATATCATGGCCTTCTGACTCCAATGAGGATTGAGAGAGATCCTATATTTATGGATCTACTAAATATGGATATAGGAATTGTTAAGGAATGGGAAGCATCACTTCTCTTTAAAATTATTTCTAAACCATATTTACTAGGGATGAAAAAAAGATCTCAATCTATTGATGAGAATCTGCATAAGAAAATTAATATAGTTATGGATGAGAGACTGACTGACTTCGTGTATGAAGAAGGAGTTCTGAAATTTGGGAACAGGTTATGCATTTCATCAGTACCTGAGCTAAAAAGGGAACTATTAGACGATTCTCTAAGCTCAAATTTCTCTGTACATCCTGGTAGCACAGGGATGTATAGAGATCTGAAAGAATATTTTTTTAGGGATAATATGAAATGGGAAATTGCTGACTACGTGTCAAGATGTCTAGTTTTTCAACAAGTGAAGTTAGAGAGAAAACATCCCAAATTAGTGATGCAACCTATACCTATTCTTATGTGGAAGTGGGATAACATTACGATGGATTTTTTCACTGGACTACCGAGGACACCTAGAAGGAATGATGCTATATGGGTAATTGTTGATCGTCTCACAAAATCAGCACATTTCTTTTCTATAAGAGAGGATTTTACACTTGATCACTTGGAAAGACTTTATATTAATGAATTTTAAAGACTTCATGGTGCACCTTTATCGATTGTGTCCGATCAAGATCCCCGGTTTACATTAAAATTGTTGAAATGTCCCAAGAAGGCTTTGAATACTGAGCATTATATTTTTACTGCTTAACACCCCCAAACCGATGGATAGTCTGAAAGGACTATTCAAACTTTAGAAGACATGTTGAGGTCATTCTCTCTTGACTTCCTAGGTATGTGGGATCTATAATTGCCTTTGGTGGAAATTTCCTACAAAAATAGTTTATATTATAGTATTCAAATGACTCCATATAAAGCATTATATGTAAATAGATGTTGACCTTAAACTTTTTGGGACGAATTTTGTGGGAGGAAACCTACAAGCCCATAACATATTGAAGATACCACGACAAAGGTGAAGAAAATACAAGCCCATATTAAGGCAGCCCAATGTTGGCAGAAGAGTTATGCAGACAACTAGAGAAAGGACTTGGAATTCTAAGTGGGGGATCATGTATTTCTGAATGTATCTACATAGAAGGGTGTCTTAAGGTTTGGTAATAAGGGGAAACTGAACCCTAGGTACATCAGACCATTTGAAATTATGGAAAGAATCAGAGCTGTAGCTTACCGTTTAGCAATGCCACCAAATCTCTCTAGAGTTCATGATGTGTTCCATGTGTCACTGTTGAAGAAATACATGCCAGACCCAATGAATGTACTCACATATGAAAAAATTGAACTAGACCTTGATTTTTCATACTATGAAAAACCTATCAGGATTCTTGAAATAAGGGAGTAGGTATTGAGAAATCGAAAAACTCGTCTAGTAAAGGTTTTATTGAGAAACCCGAATATGGATAAAGAAACATGGAAACCTGCGGATGTTATGAAAAAGAATCACCCACATATTTTTGGTGAGTTTCATACATAAAATTTCAAGGAAAAAATTTCTAAAGGAGGGAATAATGTGACACCCCCAAACACTTCATGGTAAGTTTATCTTAAATACATTCAAGTTATAGCCTATATTTCATGAATCACTGAGCCTATATAGAAAAAAACATGGTTACTTATAGGATATATCCATAACCTATCCATTAAACGTAAATTTTCCAACTCTGCGATTTGAATTTTAAAAATCTGACATACAGGGTTGTGTTCAAGATGATATTTAGAGTCTGATAGAATTAACTTAATTTTCAGTGAATAGTAACCTACCCTTATGAATAGTAACCTAGCATTATTAATAGTAGCTTACCCTTATGAATATTAATATACCTTTTATGAATGGTATCCATACCCTTTAGTGTATACGTGAATTTAGGCACCTTAAAAATGAAGATAAATATTTTAAGTGTTTATATTTTTTGATTAAATAATGATTTTAATTAAATATTTAATTAATCATATTTAAGAAATTATTTTTGAAAATTGGAATTCATTTTTGGATTATACATGTAGAAAAATAGTTTGGGTGAATTTTTTGTATTTTTCTGAAATACTTGAATTTTTGATGAATAGTAAAATCTAATAATTCACAATAAATGCTAAATAAAGGATTAATTGATTCATTGATGATGATATGCTGATGTAAGACCAATTGGTTCAAATTAACATGCTTATATTACAGTTCTTGGTGTTGGAATACTCACTATTGTTTGTCTTGAGAGGAAATAATAAATTAATGAATTTTATTTTATGAAAACTCCTCTCTCCTCCACTATAAACCCCCCCCTTCACTCCCTCTTCTCTTCACTCCTCTCATGCCTTGTGTAATGCCAATATTATACAGAAATCTCTCCCCAAGATCCTCCTCCACTTAGAAAAGCTCCTAGACTTTTCAAAATACCAAAACCTCTCCTCTTAAGAGGTTCTCAAAGGAGGGAGTCTCCAGAGGTAAATTCCTATTTCCAATTCCTTCATTTTATTTAAGTTATTTTCTTTTTGTTTCATTCCTCACATCCTTTCACCCTAATAGTATGATAACTCCTGTAACATACATGTACTGTAATGTTTTTATGCTAATGAGATATTTCATTATCTTCTCTCCTTTCCAAACCCTTTATTTGAAAGAAATGAATGCACCATTTGAGATGTGCTAATTTAGCACATTCAAGGACAACAATTTATCATTCTCTATAATAATATTTAATTCTTTTCAGGAAACCATTTTTGTTATGGTTCAACCAGATTATTATATATGTAATATATCCTATTTCTAGTTATGTAATACTTTCGTACAAATGGTATTAAGTTATAATGAGAAACATGTTCATTGTTATCAAACCCACCGATTAACAAAAACAGTTGTCAGTGAGGTTATATATATATATAATAATTCAACTTCACTCTAAGTTACCAAATTAAATTTAAAACCAAGTAGACAAATGATCCCCAACAATGAAATTGATCCTTATAAATAATCAAGAAGGCCTTGATTGATCTAAAAAGTGTTATAATGAATCATTTACATATATAAGAGGTTCTGGACATATGAATTAATATGCATATTTTGTTTATTTAGGTCTTAAATAACAAGTCAAGAACACCTTCAAGCATAAGGTAAGGGATATCTTAACTCAATTTCCATTTATTGAGTTACACATCTATGTCATTGGTTTTTTCTTTCCAAGAATATGTGTGAAGGACCTATGATAGTTTTATACTATATATCCACTTATATTTTGTGGATTTTTATTTTTCACACATAAATATTACATTGATTTATCGTCACTATAATGACACAATCTTTGTAAGGGATCCTCTATCTCACTTTTGTTCAAGAATATCCCCTTTTTTGTGCCCTTTTATTTTTAATTCAGAATGATAAGTTATGTTTTTTCACCTCCCCCATACTTCCATTTTGACATATAAATAATGGAATACCACTTTACCTCTCTTTAATCCCTCACAAAAACACTCATTATCATGCCGAAATGTTTGTAAGGGGTTTCTAAAATCATATTCATTTATGTGATATTTTCTTTGTTCGCCGCTTATTTATTGTATGTGGTATATGTGTACTTACATTTTATATATAATAACATTATTCTCTTTATATTCATTTTATTCAATGATTAATTTGAGGGTTATTATGTTCTGGTAATATGATTAGACCGATTGCATTGTGGTAATAGACTTTGTCTCCACTAATATTTTTTTGCGACTAACTTTGAATAGTGAAACTAATAATCCTTATATGGTTTACATAATACCCATTTGAGATCACTTTTCATTTGAAATTACATTTATATTAAATATCCATAATCTCATATCATGGATATGCTTTTTGTCTAAACCGTATACCATTTTACAAACGGTGTTTATTTGGAAAGTTATTTTAATTATGGAAATATTGATGATTCTATATACTCTACTCTATACGTATATTGAAAAGGAATATTAATCTTGTATTGAATCAATGTGTAAACAATGATTTGGAAATGTAGTGGTGGGTGGGGACTGATATATCTCCTCGATGCATCAGTAGGTCTCATGAGACAAATTAGTTGGTGAAAAACCCTACGAGTTTGTTTCAAAAAATCAGACGGATTTCTACCAAGAGAACTATTCCATTTTAATGGTATTATGGTTTCATTTTCCCGATACATGTCATCCAATTAATAATAATTCTCTTTATTCATTATTAATTTTTACTATCCATGAGTTTCTCATGATGAAAAAATCTATGGATGCGGTTTCATTCTCAGTTTATTAATGGCGTAAGTTTTTCATTTATTCACCATGCCATATTGATTATGTATGATTTATTATGATTCAATTAATATTGTATTCACGCTTCTGCTATTTTTAACCCTTACTGAGCATTTTAGCTCACCCCTTTAATTGTTTACTTTCAATAGGTGACAAAGAGGAGATCATTTATTGAGTTCTTGTCGATGGAGTTTATTGTTTCTGTTATGTATTGTATAGTGTAAACATTTACAGTGTTATTGAGTAACATATATGTATATAGTTTGTTAAAAACTACTAAACTGATCGTTCCTTCTGGATTTTCATTCCTTCTAACCATGCCAATATCACTAGTAATGCACCAGCTCCATTCTAGAGGGGTCAGGGTGTTACAATACTGGGTTTTACCGCCTTTTAATGGAACACATATTTTAAAATTCAATTATGAAAATTTTATAAATTTTATATGTAAATATATGATTCATTTTTAAAATCATAAAGTAAAAATTATCTTAGGCTGATATTTTGGTATTTTTCTAAGTAGTTTTATTTTTTGATGAATCGTGAAAATAACATCATTTTAGGTTAAAAATACCTTTTTCTTAAATAATTATTAATCTAAAATTATATTTTAAATTGATTTTATAGTATCAATAGATCAATTATTCATATGTTAATCCATTTAGGTCATTGGAATGTTTTTTTATTAAGAAATTTGATATAAAAACTTATTAATCTTTTGAATGTTTCTACTTTAAAAACACTTTTTCTCCCCACCTGTGGGGGATTAATGTTAATCTTAATTTTACCACTTCTGAAATTTGAATTTTGAAAAAAATAAATATTTGTAGTTATTACAATATTTTCTATCTAATAAGATCAATTTATTTTTTACAAAAAATATCAGTGAATGTGTCTAAAATTAACAAGGGCGATTAAGGTAAGATTAAGCTTAGTAATGGACTAAACCTTAAATTTATGGACCAAAAAGACCTAGAAACTTGTATAAAATCCATTTTTTGAAAATCATTAGACCATATCCCATCTTGGTTAAAATTTTATAGGTTATTTTGATATTATTAAATGGAATCTTTCTATATAAAAGGTAATGTAAGGAAAATGACAAAAAGGGAACTTTCATTACCTTTAACATTTATAAAAGATTGAGATATAAAAAAATCATATTTTTGGTTATACAACTAATTATTAAAGATAAATTTTTTATTTTCATCATAATAAATTATCAATAATTTTTAGATATGGTTTTTACATAAAATGATTAAGAAACACCAATATAGTTATTATTTAGTTAATACCAAACTAAAATAAATGATAATATAAATATTAAAAGAGAAGTCAATTGATTGAATTATTCTCATCAATTATTTTTAGGCGAATATATAATTCTAACCAAAGATAAACTTAATAAATTTTAATTCTATCATTGTTTTGATATTTTAAAATCAAAAATAAATAAAAAATTTCAAAATTGACATTATTTGTATTTTACAATAAATTATATTTTACTAAATGATTTAAAATTAATAAAAATCCGATATTCTTCCATGGTATTTTTAAGTAATAATAAATAATAAATATGTTATATTATTGGACCAAGTGCTATTTTTTAATTAACATATTGACCATTATATTGTAAAAACATTGTTAACATAGTTTGAGTTTAAGTAGCATTTTCGCGAATCATGTGTGATTTTTTAATAAATAATTTCCCAGAAAATGTAATTTTTATTTTATAAAATATATATCATATTAATAATTAAGTGTCTATATATTTTATAATAAATCTCACATTTTTTAAGGGATTTGACCTCTTTGGTCTAGTACATTGGGAAAATCTAGTGCTTGAGGTGTTCTTAGAGGTATTTTTTTCTAATTTCAATAGTTTTCTAGTTTTCTAGTTTTTCAAATGGTAGATAGTAAAGTTAGGTCACAAATATGACTCTTGGTAGTGAGTGAATACCGGTGAGTTAGAATGGTGACTTGCACTGGTGACTCGCAATAGTGAGTCGTTGATAGTAGGTCGCGACAGTATGTCACGATGGTAGGTCGACATGAGTGAGTTGTTCAATGGAAAATAATCCAATGGTAACTCATACAATGGTGACTCATCCACAATTATCACGTCCAATGGTGAGTCACCCAAGTGTGACTCATCCACTAGTTTCTCATCATAGGTAGCTCGCACCGGTGAATCTTTTTCAGTAGTTTTTCAAAATTTTAAAATTGCTTATTTTTTCTAGTTTATACTCTTTAATGTTTTAGTTTATGTAAAGTGAAATTAATACCATGTTTAAATAGCTTTAAATACATTTTGGGGGATATAGATCATATCTTAGTTTCCCTAAAAGTCCTAGAGACTTCTAAATCACCGAACTGTGTTCTCATAGTAACGATCTGACTTTAATGGCGTTTAAAACTTATCCTCCCATTGATATAGATTAAGAATTTAGAAATATAAGGCACATTATTCTCTGTACATTTCCCTTTTCTCTTGATATGATATTTTCTCCAGAACCTTTCTTCCTAAGGAGTCGTGTGTTTGTGCTGTGGAATTGGACTAAATTTTCCTTGGAGTTTCTTTTCTACATGCACACCCCCTGTATTGGGGCGATAAGGAGGTGTTGATCATATTTTATTCAAGATAGGGATCCCTTCATCTCTCTAAATTCTGTATCATGTGGGTGGGGGTTATGAATGTGTTGTGGTGAATAATTTTTAATGAAAATTCAATAATGACAATCAAATTTGTTTTAAAATAATTAACATTTCCAAGGTAAAGTTATGCATTTTTTATTGTTATTTTGATTTATGTTGTCAATTGTATGGGATATATGCCTACTGAAAATCATGTCTGTCGGTGGTATTTTCTTTCATACCCATGTTGATTTTGAATTTTTGTTTTTGATCTTTTATGGAACAACTGTATATGTGAAATTTATTAACCACATATATTTGGTTAAATAAGTAGATTTCCCCAGATCAAACTTGTTCTATGATGACCCCAGAATTAATAAATAGAAATAAATAAGGGATTCCTTATTAAATCTAGATATTTATTCCTTGTGTGTTTTTGTAGTGATGTAGTTGATATAACAACGATGGATAGTGTGGTTCAGCTGGTGTAATGAAATCATAGGTTGAGAGATTAATTTTTTTTGTTTGGTTTGTTGGAGGTATAAGAGGTGTTATACAGTAGATCTATGTTTTTTTTGTGTAGTTATGTGTTGATGGGTGTGTTTTTCTATGTATTGGGGATGTTGAGAATGGTTGTGATGAAAGGTTCTACTAGGAGCGGCTATGAGTTTGAGGTAGTTTTTTTGTGTATGGATTTGGATGGATGACTATGATAAAGGATGATAAAGTGGGCTAGTTTTACCATGTTTCTTCTCACCCTATGTTACTTTTTCTGTGTGGCTTGTCATGTGTTGTGCGTGGTAGATTCTTGTTTTGAATGGAATGAATAAATAAATTTTTTATTAAGTAATAATAACTAGTTGAATGAATTGGTTGGGGTTACATAATTATTTATTGAATGCTTGGTTGTTTTTTATTTAGATGTTGTAGAAGATTCGATATTATTATGGGATAGTTTTTGTTTGAGAATGCATGGGTTGAGATGAGTGTTTAGTATCTATATGTATTACCTTTATTTTCCTTGTGATTTACATACACACCCACCCTAGTTGAGCACTATATGCCAAACTCCACTATCATCATGGGTGAGGGTGTCTTTTCCCAACATCCCATTGGGAGGATGGATGACAGGTGACATTATATTCCCTGATCCCTCTTCTAGGCATTTATTGCCTAAGATTCATCATGAGAAGGTTCTTCATGTATGAACTATTCATTTTGACTACATGTTGTGGAGGCTTGGTGGCCTGGAAGAGTGTACTTTGGAGTGAGAAGCACAGATGCGTGCCTAGTACCCAGAGTAGTTTTGAGATTCTCCCTATTCTATTTTTCCTTGTAATGTATTGGTTGAAACTTGTTTTTTATGAGATGAGTTGTTTCCTAGTTATGTAATGTGTGATAAGGTTATGAAATGTTAAAAGGAGAGGACCTGATTCCTAATCGAGATGCATTAATTGTGATGTGATTAAACCCATGCGCACAAGTCATTGCTTCCTAGAGAGTATAATATCTTGACATGGGGAATTAATTCCCTGATTTTCATGTTCAAACTGTAACGCCCCGACCCTAGACATCCAGAGTCAATGCATTATTACATAACATTTTCATGATCACAAGAAAGATCAAGTCTCTAAAGATCGATTAGTTTAGTAGCCTTGGAAACACTAGATATATTCATAAAGTTTACATTCCATCAATAAGTGAAAAACTACAATAAAATAATGTCTTCATATCCCCTCATACTATCCCTGCAGGTCATTCATAAAATATTTTTTCACATCCTGGAAAAAATAAAACATTTAAAGGGGTGAGCCTAGATTCTCAATAAGGATAACAATATAGTGGAAACCTTCATAAATAAACATAAAAATTTAAGGCAATGTATAACTAAAACAAAAAAATTTTAAACTTGAACATTAGCATAATATGGAAAAGATAAAATGAAATAATGCCATTTACTTATTCACATGGATATTATACTAGTCGAATAATCACATGAAAATATTAATGACCACTTTCATAATGACGAAATTCATAATGCCATACTATCATAACCACGTAGCCAAGGCCTCGTGCCAAGAATACAAATAAGATTTTGTCAAGGCCTCATGCCAAGACACTAGTTTGTCTCATGATACCTACCGATGCATCGAGGAGCTATAGTGGGCTCCACCCGGCACTTACTAAGTTTAATGCATTCCTCATATGAAAATTTTTAAACATAACATAAACATTCGTATTAAAACTAGCATAAGAAATGTCAATACTTTATCCACAAACCATGAATGGTATAAAAATAGCACATCCACAGTCAAACATAACTCATTCGATACAATATGGAAGATTTTATTGTATCATATTAACCATAATTGAGAATGATGAAGGATATTGACATAGATGAAAATAATCATCAAAAAAATTAGAGTGAAATATCCCCCTTTTTCTTGAAATCATTTAAAAGTCACACTATTTGTCAAGAATCCATTGAAAATAGATTTTAGAATCAAAGTGTCCCATACCACTTTGAAACTTTTAAAAGGAATTTTGATTTGAAAACTTTAATTTACATATAAATACATCCTTAAAACCATTTTTAAAACATGGACATTAATGAGAAAGATTTATAATAATCAATCTTTAAAACATTTTAAAATTTCATTTTAGATAGAGTTCCTAACCAAAAGAGGGACACTTGAATAAAAATAATTAAAGAAATAAAAACTATGTAATATCATGAGAATAAATGGATTCATGATATATTATTTCAATGTAAATTATATACACCATATAAAATTGATTTGGTGTATAACAATAAAGGAGTCTCAATGGAATGTAAATTGAGATGAAATCTCTCATAAAGGCTGCATCCTTAGGTTAAGGATAAATCAACGACATAATTAGGAGTGAAAAATATAAATAAACTCAACATGATTAGATATTCAGTGTATTACAATCAAAGGACATTCAAACATATTCTTGTAAAAACAACACCAATGAATTGTATGTTTAACTCAACAAATCAAGATTGAGTAAAAATTACTCTTATCAAGTTCATACCGAGGACCTGATAATTTAACAATGGAGTGATTATGTGTATCAAAGGTATATCCATAGAAAGGGGAGTGGAATTTATGACATAATCAAATGAATAGTGATTCTACACATAATCATGGAGTAAAATAATCAATGAAGTATGCGTAAATACGAATGAGTGGAAATTGAAATTTCAAATTCCCTTATTGATTTGGTAACATACAAAACATACACCCATGAAAGAAGGATTGTACAACGATGATGTAAATATACATGAATTAATGTATATTACACAATTAATACAAACATGGGAAGTACACACACCACATGTAATAAATAAGTGGTGAATAATGGAATTCTCACGGAATTAAAAGTGAGATAAGAAACCCCTTTGTACATTTTCCTTGGTCGACGGTAGGTTAACCTCCTATTCTTCGGGTTCTTCCTTTTGATTTGATCAAAAGGGATCCTATGGTTGACTTTTTGATCAAACTAAGGCCTCTAGGTTGTAGTGAGGGAAGTTGAGAGAGTTTTTGGGCATGGTTTGGCCGAGCCAAAATGATTGAATGTGTGAATTAGGGAGAAGGGGAAGTGCCCTTTTATAAGAGGGGTGAGGGGCACCTTTGGAAAAGCTAAAAATATTATTTTATAATAAATTCATATTCGGTTTCTAATGGCTCCAAATTGGATTATTTAAAGGTTAAGGTGGGGATGGGTTGAAAACCACTCAAACAATAGAATTTAGACGGGTTTGGGTCATTATATTAACCTTATCTTTAAGTATTAACTCTTAGTTAATTAGTTTCACTTTTACAATGTCTCTTGGTATTTTTATATTATATGGTTAATAAACATACTATATACAACCAAGAAACCCCCAAGTGGTCCATTAATGATACACCTATCATGATATAAGTCTCTTGTCCAAACCTGAGATTTTTAGGAATTGAATATAAATTAATAATATAATATTTGTTTTAAAAACTCTTTTATGTCAATTTTAACACTATTGGGTATTTTGTTTTTGATAAATTCATAACAGCATTATTACTTCAAAAAAAATTTATATAATCAATCCCAGTATGTCATATTAACCTATAAAATATTTAAAATTCTTAAAAAGTCACAAATTACATTTATTTTGATATTTATAATATCAATTATTTTAATATTTCATTAATTAGGCAATTACTGCATCACCATTGTGTCATAAATAAATTAAATTATTTAATGTCTAAAAATTATAAATAAAATACCATTATGTATAAAAATCTCTTTATCTTTCTAATTAATATTTACAATATAATTTATCTTAAGTATAAACCTATATTAAAAATGTTTTAGTAAATAAACTTTGATTTTAACTCTTTTAACTCTTCTTTGAATTAAATAATAATAAAAGTCCTAATCTAAAAAAAGTGGAACTAAATGATAATATTTTACTTATAAAGTTGTTTTTGGTACAGATACACTTGTCCAATAGAATTAGGACATGTGTTAGGTAATATTAATATCATTTTTACCCTTAATTACCCTATTTACTTTTAACCGTGGTAAATAAAAGTAAAAAGTTACTATTCACCATAAATTATTTTATTCTCATTGAGCCACATTTTACTCCTTGATATTAACCATGTCTCTCAGATTTTCGAAATTCCACTCATAGAAGCGTTAAAATTAAGTTTTATGAAAAATTCAGTTTTTTAACTACCACTTAGTGGTTTCACTATTCATCAAAAAATGAAAGTTTCCAAAAAAATACCAAGAATTAAGCCTAAGATATATTTGATATTATAAATTAAAAAATTATGTATATTTTAACAAATTCAAAACATATCAGTTGCATTAATTAATTTAAAAATTAATTCCCGTCGTCAAAACAAATAGCGTGTTTTTAAGAGATAATAACTATCAAAAGATTGACACTTGTTTATGTCTGGTTTAAATTTGAAATTACATCCAATGACCAAAATTGTATTAAATGATAATAATATATTGTAAATATACTTTAAAACCACTCAAATTAATAATTTATCACTAATAATTATTTTTATTAAAAAAGTTGTTTTTAAATAAAATTTAGTAATTTTCATTATTCATCAAAATATGAAAGTTATCCGAAAAGTACCAAAATTTCACCCTAAGCTAATTTCTATATTACTAATCCAAAAATGAAGTCCATTTAGAAAGATAAAATTTATAAAATTTAAAAAAGTATTTATTACTATTCATAACGGCTAGTTTGATTGGTTATGGTGTGTTAGAATATCGAAGTTGCGTACAATGCACACAATTGCAGTATTCAAAGGGAAACATACCATGGAAACGTGGGGTGTTACATTCTCCCCTCCTTTAATATATTGCGTCCTCGCAATTTTTTTAAAATTGGGCTTGAGAATATAATGGAAAGTCCCACATCGGAAAAAGAGTCAATAAAAGTATCACTTTAAAAGAAAGGAAGAGAGGTATAAAGGTCATCCAAGATAGCCCATACTAGGATTCCATGTAGGAAAAAATGGATATGGAAGATAAAATAAGTGTTATGTTCTGATGGAGAGGGATAGAAAACATTATCAGAAGAAAGTTAATAATAACAAAATCATAAACTTGTGTTGGGACAAACGGTCATTAGTCTCCCACTAGGAAAAGTAGACGGACAACATTTTTTGTTTTAAGTTACATTACATAAGGATGAGGAATTCATTTATGATATTTACTAAGAACATAAAGATATATACTTACTTTTTAAGTAGAGTTTCATTTTTTAATAAATTTTTACCACTAACTCATTTTTATTTTGAACAATGAGTATTCAAGAAGACTTGGTCACAATGGAAGAGCTAGAATAAACTTCTATAGAAATACATGATCCACATAGGATAAACTATATATTTACCTTGTATTTAGAGATTAATCAAAAAAAAAGGTTAGTATAATATTTGATGAATCCCGAAATGGATATTCCATTAGAGAAAAAAACACTAATCTTAATTTCTAAAATTAAACAATCAATACCCTAAAGTTAAATAAATATCATTAAATAATCAATTTTCCTTAAAATCATTCAATATAATCCAAACTAATATTGAAACCCAAAACATATAATAATTTAGTCTTCCACGTTAAATTGAATCTCCAAATGACATTAATTACTGTTAAAGTCATATACTTAAAAGTTATTAACCAAATCATTTCCATAAACAACCCAAATCACTATAAATCCACAATAAAAACATAGATAAAAATCCACCATTACTCCTCAAATGTAATCCTATACTATTCTATTTTCCTTGGGCATATATTGTTCACAACAAAGCGAACAACTTCGAAAATAACATTTATCACTTAATTACCAAATCATTTTCTTATACTAAGGGTATTCATTTGATAATACATAAGATCCCAAATAAAATTATTATTGATAAATAAAATCATTTAAATAAAAATAATAGTCACACTAACCATGGACTTCACGTAGTCCAGTGGTAGGTGATAAATCCCAATCGCACTTTGGTTGTGGGTTCGATTCCCACAGCTATGTCCGACACGCCGGGATGTCACACGGTCTACATGTTGTCATTTTCCAAAAATTATATTTTATAATATGACCAAAATTAGAAAAATTCCTCATAATAACCATAACATAATTTTACCACAAATGTTATCTCATACCTTGCATTTTCATCCCAAAATATAATAACTTGTAATTGCCTCAAACCCAATGATCATATAAAACCAAATGGTTATTTATAACTTTATCCACAAGGGAAAAGATAATTCTTCCTCAAATATCATTCTCACATGGAAAACTGAAGGGTTACAAATACAAGAGAAAATTATTCCAAAGTAAACCCATCAAAAAGGAGAACCAATACTTTTTAAACATTTCTTCCACCATTTATTTCAACATAGCTTCTTCTTTGACCAAGAAAATATCCTATAGAATAGGGCATTCACCTGGTTAATGGCCAGGTCCCCTATATTTGCGGCAAATGACTATAAATGGATTCTTGGGACCATTTTTATCTTCTACCGTAGTACTCTTCATTTTTCTTCAGCAATTATTCACTTTATGTCTTTCCTTCCCACATGTAAAGCATTTCTTTGTCCCATTGAGACACTTTCCTGCTTTTCTCCTTCCACATTTCCTACATGATGGAAATTGAGGATTCCTTTCTCCATGGTCTCCACTACTGGAGCCCTTATCATTCATCACCTTTCTCTTATTTGTTGAGTCCAGGAATTGGTTAATATATATATTGTTGATAATATGTTTTGGAAAATTGATTTGGAATAAAGACGATATCTTTTACGACTATCAACATTCCATTTTGTTGCTCATTTCCACCACCATTCCCACCTTGTACATCATTCTCAAAGTCACTATGACTTCCTTGGAATCCAGCCATTGACTAAAACCAGAAAGCATTGTGTGAGTAACAGTAGTCATAAAATCATTTAGAGATTAACATATCACCATATTCTCAATTTGAAACACATTAGGATTCACCAAGGTCATTTACTCTCATCTTGTATATATAATAATTCAAATCAGTTTGTAAAGAAAATGTAAATTATCCTAAGAATATCCTCTGGGAGTGTCGTAACCAAGAGTGCCGCAAGACCCATTGTCGTGCACTAGTTCATGTTCAAGTCTACCTCAAAGCGGTGTTTTTGGGTTTTACCCCTAGGTACATCTGTGCCAGAGTTGCCTTTACCTGCTCGTATCCAGACAGGGATGTATTTCTCAGAAAACTCACAAAATCTCTACAATACCAAAATTCTAGGAAGTTCTTCTATACCAATCATCAAGGTTCATCTTAGGCCTATGTTCTCTAATCAGGGTTTATCTAAATCTTGCTTCCAAGGTTTTTACTAAACTTCCTCTGATACCAACTATAACGCCCCGACCCTGGATATCCAAAGTCGGTGCATTATTACATTACATTGGCATGATCACAAGAAAGATCAAGTCTCGAAATACCGATTAGTTTAGTAGCCTTGGAAACACTAGATATTTTTATAAAGTTTCCATTACATCAATAAGTGAAAAACTACAACTACATATTGTCTTCATATCCCCTCATACTATCCCTGAAGGTCATTCATAAAATATTTCTTCACATCCTGGAAAAAATAAAACATTGAAAGGGGTGACCTCAGATTCTCATTAAGGATAACAATATAGCGGAAACTTTCATAAATAAACATAAAAAATTTAAGGCAATGTATAACTAAAACAAAAGCCTTTTAAACATGAACTTTAGCATAATATGGCATGGATAAAATGAAATAATTCTGTTTACATTTTCACATTGATATTCTACTAGTCAAATAATCACAGGAAAATATTAATAACCACTTTCATAATGATGGAATGCATAATGCCAGACTATCATAACCGCATAGCCAAGGCCTCGTGCCAAGACTACAAATAAGATTTAGTCAAGGCCTCGTGCCAAGACACTAGTTTGTCTAATGAGACCTACCGATGCATCAAGGAACTATAGCGGGCTCCAACCGTCACTTACTAAGTCGAATGTAGTCCTCATATGAATAGTTTTAAACATAACATAAACATTCTTATTAAAACTAGGATACGAAATGTCAATACTTTATCCACAAACCATGAATGGTATAAAAATATCACATCCACAGTCAAACATAACTCATTCGATATAATATGGAAGATTGTATTGTATCATATTAACCTCAATCAATAATGATGAAGGATATTTCCCTAGATGAAAATAATCATCAAAGCAATTAGAGTTAAATATCCCCCTTTTTCTGGAAATCATTTAAAAGTCACAGTATTTATCAAGAATCCATTTAAAATAGATTTTAGAATCAAAGTGTCCCATACCACTTTGAAACTTTTAAAAGTAATTTTGATTTGAAAACATTAATGTCCATATAAATAAATCCTTAAAACCATTTTTAAAACAGGGACATTAATGAGAAAGATTTAGAATAATCAATCGTTAAAACATTTTAAAATGTCATTTTAGTTAGAGTTCCTGACCAAAAGAGAGACACTTGAATAAAAATAATTGAGGAAATAAAAACAATGTAATATCATGAGAATAAAGGGATTCATGATATATTATGTCAATGTACATTATATACACCATATAAAAGTGATTTGGTATATAACAACAATGGAGTCTCAATGGAATGTAAATTGAGATGAAATCTCTCATAAAGGCCGTATCCTTAGGTTAAGGATAAATCAATGACATAATTATGTGTGAAAAAAATAAATACACTAAATATGATTGGATATTCAGTGTAAAAAAATCAAAGGACATTCAAATATATTCTTATAAAAACAACACCAATGAATTGGATGTTAAACTCAACAAATCGATATTGAGTAAAAATTACTCTTATCAAGTTCATAACGATGACCTGATAATTTATCAGTGGAGTGATTATGTGTATCCAAAGTATATCCACAGAAAGGGGAGTGGAATTTATGACATAATAAAATGAATAGTTATTCTACAAATAATCATGGAGTAAAATAATCAATGCAGTATGCGTAAAGCCAAATGAGTGGAAATGGAATTCTCACAGAATTAAAAGTGATATAATAAACCCCATACTTTGTACTTTTTCCTTTTTCGACGGTAGGTTAACCTCCTCTTCTTCGGGTTCTTCCTTTTGATTTGATCAAAAGGGCTCCTTAGGTTGACTTTATAATCAAAATTAGGGCTCTATGTTGTAGTAAGGGATGTTGAGAGAGTTATTGGGCAGGTTTTGGCCAAGCCAAAAGGCTTGAATGTGTGAATTAGTGAGAAGGGGGAGTGCCCTTTTATAAGAGGGGTGAGGGGAACCTTTGGAAAAGCTAAAAATATTATTTTATAATAAATTAATATTATGTTTCTAATGGCTCCAAAGTGTATTATTTAAATTTTAAGGTGGGGTTGAGTAGAAAACCACCCAACCAATAGAATTTAGACAAGTTCGGGTCATTATAGTAACCTCATCTTTAAGTATTAACACTTAGTTAATTAGTTTCACTTTTACAATGTCTCTTTGTATTTTTATATTTATGGTTAATAAACTTACTATATAAATCCAAGATCCCCCCAAGTGGTCCATTAATGATACACCTATCATGATATAAGTCTCTTGTCCGAACCTTATATTTTTAGAAATTGAATATAAATTAATAATATAATATTTGTTTTAAAAACACTTTTATGTCAATTTTGACACTATTGGGTATTTTGTTTTTGATAAATTCATAACATCATTATTACATAAAACAAAATTTATATAATCAATACTAATATGTTATATTAACCTATAAAATTAGTGTAATTCATAAAAAGTCTGAAATTATATTTATTTTGATATTTATAATATCAATTATTTTAATATTTCATTAATTTGGTAATTACTGCATCACCATTGTGTCATAAATAAATTACATTATTTAATGTCTCAAAATTATAAATAAAATACCATTATCTATGAAATTAATTTAGCTTTCTAATGAATATTTACATTCAAATTTATCTTATGTATAACCCTATATTAAAAATGTTTTTGTAAATAAACTTTGATTTTAACTCTTTTAACTCTTCTCTGAATTAAATAATAATAAATGACCTAATCTAATAAAAGTAGACCTAAATGATAATATTTTACTCCTAAAGTTTTTTTTGTCGACATAAACTTGTCCAATAGAATGAGGACATGTGTTAGGGTAATATTAATATCATTTTTACCCTTAATTACCCTATTTACTTTTAACCGTGGTAAATAAAAGTAAAAAGTTACTATTCACCCAAAATTATTTTCATCTCATTGAACCAAATTTTACTCCTTTATATTAACCGGATCTCTCAGATTTTCGAAATTTCACTCACAGAAGCGGTAAAATTAAGTTTTATGAAAAATTCATTTTTTTAACTACCACTTAGTGGTTTTACTATTCGTCAAAAAATGAAAGTTTCTAGAAAAATACCAAAAATTTGGCCTAAGATATATTTGATATTTTGAATTCAAAAATAATGACTATTTTTCCAAATTCAAAACATATCAGTTGCATTAATTAATTTAAAAATTAATTCCCGTCGTCAAAACAAATAGAGTGTTTTTAAGAGATAATAACTATCCAAAGATTGACACTTGTTTATGTCTGGTTTAAATGTGAAATTACATCCAATGACCAAAATTGTATTAAATGGTAAAAATATATTCTAAATATACTTTAAAACCACTCAAATTAATAATTTATCACTATTAATTATTTCGACTAAAAATTTTGTTTTTAAATAGAATTTAGTAATTTTCACTATTCATCAAAATATGAAAGTTATCCGAAAAGTACCAAAATTTCACCCTATGATAATTTCGATATTATGAATCCAAAAATGAAGTCAATTTCGAATGATAAAATTTATAAAATTTCAAAAAGTAGGTATTACTATTCATAACGGCTAGTTTGATTGGTTGTGGTGTGTCAGAATCTTGAAGTTGCGTACAATGCATGCAATTGCATTATTCAAAGGGAAACGTACCGTGGAAGCATGGGGTGTTACAAAAACAGTGTGGTTTTGGTGTTTGTGTGGTCTGCCTTATGACAGTCTAGGCTAGCATATGGCAGAGGATGTATTCTTGGATGAATATTTTTCCACTCTAGTTTTCAAACAACACTGGGTAGTATATCATTGAACCTTGATGTCAGTAGTTGTGTTTCGATTATAGAGAGATCCTTGAGAGGTATCACATGGGGTGGGTTTTCAGACACCTCTCTTACTTTTGGGATTGGTTTTTAGTTCACAAGGGAGGGAATAATTCTATAGGTATCTGATGTAATGTAAAAGACCTATCTAATCTAGTACTTTGAGAAAATCTAATGTGGTGTTTTGGGAGGTCACGATTGGCCAATTTGACAGTTTTATAGTTTTATAATTTTTGAAATGATAGGTGGTGACAATAGGTTTCAATGGTGTCACATGACGGTGAGTCAGGACTGGTGATTCTAGGATGGCGAGTCTGTACTTGTGGGAAAGAAAGATGACTCGCACCGGTGTCTCACATTGGTGAGTCACTATTGGTAGGTTGTAATAATAGGTCGTGAAGGTAGGTCTCCATCAGTGTGGATTCCGATGGTGACTCGTTCAATGGTGACTCAGCCGTTGGTATCTTGTCCAATGGTGAGTAACCAAATGGTGACTCGTCAAACTGTAGCTTGTCACTAGTATCTCGCACCGATGACTCCTTTTCGACAGTTTTTCAAAATTACAGAATTATCTAGTTTTTGCAGGTTCACCCATTAAACATTTTATTTTATGTAATATGAATTAAATACCGTATTTAAATGGTTTTAAAGATATTTTTTTGGATATGAATCATATAATTATTTTATAAAAGTTCCATAGGTATCTAAAAATCCAAAACAAGTTTCCTTGGTAAAGATCTGACATTAATGACTTTAAAACCATTCCTCTCACTGATATAGGATCTATCCTCTTGATATATGAGACACATTATTCAACATAAGATTCAATTTTCTATTAATACCATACATTCCCTAGAATCATTCTTCTAGAGGATTCATGTGTTTGTGTTGTGGTATTGGATTGCATATTCCCTAGAGTTTTTTTGTTGCATGTGAACCCTTATCTTGACACAATAAAGTGGTACTGATTGTATATTCTTTGAGGTAGGGATCCCTTAATCTCTCTATATTGTGTATCATGCAGGGTGGGTGTATGAATGTCTAGTGGTGAATACAGTTGAATCCAAATTCAATAAAGATGTTTGAATTAGTTTTAGAATGATAAATAGGGTTTGGGTAAAGTTATTCATGCTTATGCATTATTGTTATTTTGATCCATGTTGTGAATTGTATGGGTTGTATTCCTGTTGAAAATCATGGTCGTTTGTGTTATTTGTTTGCGTACATATTTTGGTTATGAATCCTTTTATTGATCTTCCAGGGAATGAATTTATATGTGAAATTGATTAACCACATATATTTGGTATAATAAATGGATTCTATAGGATCAAACTTTTTTATGATGTCCCCTAAATTAAAAATTGTAACTAAATATGTGACGCCTTATTAAATCTTAAAATTTATGCCTTTTTTGGTTGTGTTGTGATGTGGTTTTTATAATGACTGTGTGTGGGGTAGTTCAGGTAGTGTAATGCAATATCATGTTGAGAGATTTGTTTTTATTGTGGGACAGATGAGGGGTGTTATTTAGTATGGATGTGTTTGGGTTGTGTGGTTATGAGTGTTTGGTTGCAGTGTTGTTATGCGATGAGGTTGCTGAGAATGGTTGTGATGAAAGGTGTTGTTGGGAGTGGTTGGGAGTATGGTTGTGATGAAAGGTGTTGCTGGGAGTGGCAGTGAGTTTGCAGATTTTTTTGGTTTGGTAGACGGATTGGAGGGATTAATTTGAATAAGGATGATGAAGTGGGTTAATTTTACCTCGGTTGCTCTCCCACTATGTGACATTTTCTATGTGGCTTGACATGTATTGTTCTTGGTAGCTACATGAGTAGGGATGTAATGAAAGAGAGAATCTTTTAATAAATAAGTGGGAGGGTGTATTTTCCCAACATCCTGGTGGGAGGAGGGATGATTGGTTACTTACTCTTCCATACCACCTCTTCTAGGCATTGATACCCCAAAATTATTTGAGAAGCTTGTGGTGTGGTTTATAGGCCCATGTTTCTATGGGAAATTTGTACTTTCCAATTTTTTTGGATGAGATGAGTGGTTCATTTCACGGCGTCTTTTGGGTAAAGTGTGGTTATGGCCTAGGTGTCTAGAGGAAGGATGCGATGTGGAACATATACCAGGTGTCTATAGGGTGGATGTGATCATCTTTAGTTTCCTAGGATGTCAGACTAGATGTGTGGCCCAGGTGTCTGTTGGCAGGATGTGATGTGGGGTTGGTGGAAGAGGTAAGAGTGATAAGATGTTTTCTATTAGAGTATGAGAATCTAATTTGGGGGAATTGGTGCATGGAACCCAAATATTCTATGTTCTTACTATATTAATTTACATCGCTTTCATTAATTGGTAAGTGTGCCTTGTTGATGTTGGGGCGGCTAGTATACCTTGATATGTGTTTTTTGGTTTTTCTATTTTCTCATAGGTTCATTAGTATGTTCCCTACACTCATACATGAGAGGCCAAGGTTTTTCTTAATTAGTATACTTTTATTCTCACCCTACCTATATAAAACTATATTCAGGTTTCTAGGAGGACTACAGAGACTATGCTGGGCATTACTAGCTCGAACTTTGGGACAATAGAAGTGTCCCTACTTAGCCTAAATATTGGTACTTATTTTGGAGTTTTATCGTATATTATAATAGTTTTATTTTAAATATGCATGTGGGATGGATTTTGGATTTCATTTTAATTTAGTTATTGGTGTGGTTTTGGGATAGACCATATTATCCCGCGATCTTGTTTCCTATAAAAGGATATTGACTTTCATTTTGTTTCATTCTACACACTTGGGGCTGGTTGCCTACTTGGCGCTTACAAGAGGTGGGAATCATGGGTCATTATCTTATGTTATTCATCTTTAATAAGGCGGGTCGTCTCACTTTATCCAACTTGAAGAATGAGGGTTGTGACACTTAAACCATCTTATAAAAGTGGGTTCGTGACAGAATGGTATCGGAGGGGTGGTTGACAGATAGGATAGAGTTTGGAGTTAAGAATAATGAATATTTCATGGGTTATTGGGGAAAAATTATCAGGTTAACAAGGTTCATGACATTGTCTTGGGAATACCAGATAGGACATAAGATTTTAACCCCCCCATGACTCGATGAAAGGACTCTGAGCCTACCAAGTGGCCAAGTGAGGCTACACCATTTACAAAGTATAGACCACAAGAAAGGTACATACATCATCATGACTTGTGTTTCTATTTGAATTGGGTGTTTTAGAAAAATTAAAATAATTAATGAGTTAAATTGAATATTCCATAAAATTGCTTACTACATGGGATTATAAAATCCTCTGTCACCTTTTTCAGGTAAGAAATCTGATCGTCATCCACGTGTGGCTTTGGTTGTTGAGGCCCATTAGACCGATCTAGTTGATCAGTGGAGGGATGATCTGGTGGGTTAGGTATACCAGTGATAGAAAACATTACTTGATTTCCTGCAGCATACCTTTGGAAAGTATGAGGGTAGTGTTTCAGACAATGAAATGAAGAGATGGATCGAGGAGCTTGAACACACCTTCAGTCTGATCTAGGATACAATGTATTACTGGGTTTCCATCGTAGTGAGTCAGATTTGGGGAGCTACACATTATTGGTGGAAGCTATACTTGGGGTAGAGGAAGGAGGATGACATTCTATGGGTCGATTTCGAGAAGGAATTATGAGATGAATTCCTTTAATCAACCATGAAGGCTGATAAGAAGGAGCTATTCTCTATCCAACTAGGGAGTTTTCGGTATAAGATATGGGGTTCAAGTTCAATGATATCCATAATTTTTTCTCTTATCTCTTTTTCAGATGAGGGGTCTCATGTGAAACTCCTAGAGGAGGCACTTATTTCTTCTATCCATTACACATGTACTCCATTTATATCGCCGACATGCTTGCAGGTTCATATAAAGGTAGAGATAATTGAGCGGATGCACTCACTAAGAGGTCTACTATATGGAAGGGTAAAATAATGTTCTTATAGAGGAAAGGTTATAAATATAAGGTCTCTACCTCTAGGGCCTTTGGGGTTATAACTGGTGGGGAATTGACCTCAACAGTTTCCTTTTCAACCTTCTGGACCTCGTACCTTTTCTGTGAACTTAGGACCAAGGTATTTCACTTACACAGCCCATGGGAATATATAGAGTGAATTATTGATAGCCATTAGAGCTCATTATGGTGGAGGTGCGAAGGTTCAGTGCCATCCTAAGTAGTGGCTACTCGTAGGGCAGTTCCAGAAGCAAGGACAACTGTCCTATGCTCCACCGAGGGGAGGTGGAGAAAGTAGAGGCCAGCCTCTGGATGTTTCTTAAGGACCTAAACCTGGCCGTGGTTAAGTATAAGATCATCATAATAGGGTAAGATTAGGTGTTAATGGTCATCTATATGTGAAAGAGGTAGTAGATTCAATAGGTCAAGAGATCATTTGAGGTACGATCAGTTTGTTCAGTTTTCTTGCTTGTTATTTTTATGAATAAGGAGATTCACACTTTTTTGTTGCACCCAGTCTATCCCATGATCAGGGATTAGTCATAGAGTGGAATCCCATGACCCTACTATTGGGTATTCTATTTAGAGTTCCAACCAACTTTTTTGATATATTCCATGGATGTAGACTGACGATGGGAGTACATCAGTCCTGTGAGGATATTTTCATGCTACAGATTCATCCATACATTGTTTATTCTCGGAATCAAATGGTTGTTTTCAGTGCATTCCATTATCAAATTATTCAAGTGGTGAGTTGATATTTTAGACGTGGATGGCCAATATGTGCCTTTCGTTGGCTAGCAGAGTTTCCAATTTGATGATCAGTATGTATAGACTCTTCTTTCCTTGTTAGACAAACTGTCAGAAGGATTAGTGGATACTGATGTGGTCTATGTTCCCATAGTTCTTGGAGTGTTTTTGGATGTTTCTACAAATTATTTTGTAACTCTAACCCCTTGATGTGATGTTGGGGTCAGGATATACTTATAACCCGGTGTTTGACTAATTTTAATGGATTCTTATCAGATGGAACCTTTGGAGTTGAGGGTGTTGAGGATTCAAATTGAAAATCCAATGAAGAAGGGGTTTATATAGCCCAATGTGTCTCCATGGGGTGCTCCGATTTTGTTTGCGAAGAAGGATAATGGTGTTATGAGATTTTTCATAGAAAATCGGAGGTTAATCAGGTGATAGTTAAGAACTATTACCATATTCCTAGGATAGATGATATTTTCTACCAATTGAGAGGAGAATGTTGGTTTTCTATGATCGATCAATGGTTTGGATATCCCCAATTGAGGGTGGAAGAGGTTGGAATCCTAATGACTACCTTTAGGTGTAGGAATGGACACTTCAAGTTCGTAGTCATGTCGTTCGGTGTTACGAACACACCAACCATGTTTAGGGGCTCATAAAATCCATTTTATGTGTGTTCCTAGACCAGTTCTTCATCTTACTAATCTATGAAATCTTGATCTACTCAAAGTTAGAAGAGTAGCTTTCGATGAATCCCCGGACTGTATTGTAGGTCCTTAGACACAACCGCCTCTATAGAATGTTGTCCAAGTGAATGTTTGGTACATGAGTGGTACATTTCCTTGGGAATGTGGTTTCTTATCAGCGTGTAGCGGTAGACCCGTTAAAGGTCTCAATAGTTGTTTCATGGGAAGCACCCAACAAAGAGGCAAAAGTTTGCAATTTTCTGAGTCCATTAGGTTATTATTAGAGATTTTTACCTGGTATATCTCAAGTTTCAGCTCCATTGACTTCTCTGAAAAAAATAACGAGGATTTTGTGTGGAGTGAGACGTGCCTAGAAGCATTCAAGTATCTAAAGGGCAAGTTGGTCAGTGACCTATTGCTCTAGTTTTTAGAGGAAGTGGGTGATGTTCGAGGTGTTTTGTGATTATTCCCATATGGGTTTGTGATGCATGTCAATGAAACATTAGGGAGTGATCTCTTGTGGGTCTAGGTAGTTATGTCCCCACAAACGTAACTATGCCACACATGATCTAGATCTAGTAGTGATAGTTTTTGTGACAAATTTTTGGGAACATTACCTCATTGGGGAGTTCATTGTGGTCTTCACGGATCAAAAGATCATGAGTTCTATATTTTCCTAGTGAGATATGTACTTTAAATAGAAGTGGTGGGTATAATTTCTTTATAAACATGACTTTGAGATATCCTACACATCAAGGAAGGGGAATTTTGTGGCTGATTCTCTATGAAATAATTCACTGAAGGAGGTTGTTCAAGAATCTGTAGATGCCTGAAAGGTAAAAGAGGAGTTAGCAACCCAAAACTTGGATAAAGGAATGGAAGGTTTACAAGGTTTTTTAATTCAAATTATATTGCAGTTTTATCTCATGCAACATGTGGATGAGTCTCAGTGGAGAGACTCAGAGGTAGAGATGATGCACGACCACATTGACCATGGTGATGCTCTCGAGGGATGGTCTCAAGATGGTCAGAATCAGATATTGTATTGTGGATGGTTGGTTTTTCGAATGAAAATGTGTAAGATAGTCCTTCGTGAGTTTCACATCTCACCCTTAGTGGAACACCTTAGAGTTTCCAAGATGTATCGTGGATTTATGGAGATGTTTTGGTGTCCTGGTATGAAATGAGAAATATTGGAGTTTGTGGCGAAGTGATTAGTGTACTAGTAAGTGAAGGAAGAGAACCATGTTAATCATGGTTTGTTTCATCCCTTAGATATCCCCAATTATAAGATGGATGAAATATCAATGGATTTCATCATAGGGTTTCCCATGGACCAGGGAGGATGTGATGTTATCTGGGTGTTGGTGGATCGACTAATAAAATTAGCTCACTTCTTGGCGATTAAGGAGTCAAGCGCAGTAGATTCCTAGTCCAAGAGATATGTGGATGAGGTGGTGTGGCTTAATGGATATCTAAGATTCATTTTCTCGAATTGGGAAACACGTTTCACCTAACAATTATAGAGAGTATTGTAGCATGAATTTGGCAGCCAACTATGCCTTAGCATTACCTTCAAACCTTAGACATGTGGGCAGATAGAATGGACTATCCAGATACTAATAGACATGTTACAGACATGTTTCTTGAACTTTAATAAGTCTTGCATGTGACACATAGCCTTGGTTGAGTTTTCTTATAATAACGGCTATCAATCTTCCATTGTAATTGATACATTTTAAGAATTGTACTTAAGAAGGTGTCACTCACCGTTGTGCTGGATAAGGTTTTAGGATATAGCTATTCTTAGACCCGAGGTAGTGTAGAGCACGATAGAGAATGTCTAGATCATTTGAGAGTGGATGAAGGTAATGTTGGACTGGTAAAACTTTTATGCCCATCGAAGGAGAGGTCTCTTGGAGTTCTAGGTTGGGGACCCCTATTCTTGAAGGTTTACCCTCATTGTGGGATGCATAGGTTTTGAAAAGGGATAATTCATTCTATCAGGTTTATCAGGACCTTAGAGGTGTTGGGATGAGTTGGTGAAGTTTCATACTAGTTGGTGCTGCCACAAAAGTTGTAGTAGATTCACGACGTCCATCACGTCTCTCAACTCCATTAGTATATTCATAATGAATTACATGTCAATGACTAGAGAGAGGTTGATATCAAAGATGATACAACATATGTGGAGTGGTTAGTAGAGATCCCAAATCACTCGGATAAGGTGATCCATGGATGAACCATCCCTTTGGTTTACAGGTTGTCGGGGCATGGTGTCCTGGAAGAGAATACGTTGGAGTGATAAGCGTAGTTTCATGCTCAATAACTTGAGTTTTTTTTGAGTTTCTCCCTATTATATTTTAAACTATTCATGTAATTTTTAAACCATATTTAGTATGATATGTGTTGTGTCCTTGTTTTGTGATGTGTGGTAAATTACTGACATGTGAAAAGGGGAGGACCTAGTTCCTAATTGAGACACATTAATTGCTATATGATAAAAGTCATGCGGGTGATTCAATTCCTCCCAGAGTGGATAATATCTTGAAATGGGGGAAGTAATTCCATGATTTGTGTGTTTGGAAAATGTGGTTTTTGTGATTTTAGGGAATTCCTTTTGATTGTTTAGGTTAGAGAACATCACATGAGGTTTTCTTGGATGAGGAGGTTTTCACTCCAGTTTTCAAACAACATAGGGTGGTTTATCATTGAACCTTGATGTCGGTAGTGGTGTTTCCAGTGTAGCGAGATCCTTGAGAGGTATTTCACAGGGTGGGTTTTTTTGGATTCCCATATTCTTTATGGGTTTTCTTTCGAATTCTTAAGGATGAGAACAATTTGAGAGGTATATGATGTAATGGCCCAGACCTATCTGATCTAGTACTTTGTGAAAATACTGTGTTTGAGGTGTTCTGAGAGGTCATGATTGATAATTTCAATATTTTTCTAGTTCTCTAGTTTTTCGAATAGTATATGGAGATGGTAGGTTGAAATGGTGACTCGTGGCAGTGAGTTAGGACTGGTGATTCAGGAATAGTGATTCAGAACATGTGACTTAGAATGATGACTTGTATCGGTGACTCATATTGGCGAGTCACTAATGGTAGGTCGTGACGGTATGTCTCCAACAATGTGTTGTTCAGTGATGAATCATCCAATCGTGAGTCCCCCATGGGTTACTCATCCACCAGTAGCTCGTCCAATGGTGAATCATCCAATTGTATGGGACGTATGCCTGCTAAAAATCATGGTTGTTGGTTGTATTTATTTGGGTACATATTTTGGTTGTGAATCTTTTTCCTTGATCTTTTGTGGAACATCTGTATATTTGAAATTGATTAACCATGTTTATTTGGTTAAATAAATGGTTTCCCGGGATTAAACTTATTATGTGATGACCCTGAAATTAACAATCGTAACTAAATAAGGGATGCACGATTAAATCTAGAAATTTTTCTTTGTGTGATTTTGTGGTGATATGGTAGATAGATAAACTATGTGCGGGGTGGTTTAGGTGGTGTAATGGAATCTAAGTTTGAGATATTAATTGTTTTATTGATTGTGGGGTAAATGGAAGGTGTTATAAAAAAGGGTTGTGTTTGGGTTCTTCAGTTTTGTATTGATGGGTACAATGTGGTTTTGAAGTGAGGCTTCTCAGAATGGTTGTAATGAAAGGAGTTTCTAGTATTGGCTATGAGTTTACAGTTTATTTGCTTTGTTGGATGGATTGGGAGGGATGAATTTGAAGAAGGAAGATGAAGTGGGTCAATTTTACCTTGTTTATTCTCCATATGTGTGACTTTTTATGTGTATATTGACATGTTTTGTGATTGGTGGTTTCTAATATAGACTTGGAATGAAAAAAAATTGTATAATGAAGTATTATAATTGGTTTAATGAATTGTATGGGGGTACTAAACGAGTAGTGGCATGCAGTGTGGTTGTGAATTTAGTGGTTGGAGAAAAGTTGGATGTATTATCGGATCATTTTTATTTAATAACCAATAGGTTTGGATGAGTATTTGGTATCTATATTTATTACCAGTATTTTCATTTTGATTTATATATGAAACCCACCCTAGTTTATCATTTTGTGCCAAACGCTTTCCTTGACATATGGGAGGGTCTCTTTTCCCAACATCCCAGTGGGAGGATGGTTGGCTTGTCACTTGTTATATTCCAATCCCTCCTATGGGAATTGATAGGCCTTGATTATTCAGGTAGGTTATGGTGTGGTTTATGAGGCCTAGGTGTCTACAAGCCAATTGTGATTTCTTAGGTGTTTTCCGGATGATATGGGTTATGATTTTCCAGGTGTCCTTGGGATGAGGTGTGGGAGTAGCCCATGTGTCTATGGGCTGGATGTGATGTGGTACATAGACTATATGACAATGGGTGGGATGTGATTATATTTATTTTCCTAGCTTACAGAGATTTTTGTGGGGGCCATGTGTCTACGGGTGGGATGTGATGTGCGGCTTGTGGAAGGGGTTGGATAACCAAGACGTTTTCCATTAGGAATGAGCAGCTAATCAGTGGGAAGTGGTAAGAGGTTATCAAGTCTTCAATTTGATTTATATATTACTTTACTTGAATTGCGTTACTTGGCGAGGGTGCGTTGGTTAGGTTGGGGTGGCTAGTATACCTTGATAGGTTTTGTTGGGTTTTGATGTTTTCTCATAGGGGCATTAGTATGTTTCCTCCACTTGTGCATAAGAATCCTTGGTTTTTTTAATGAGTATACTTATGCTATCCTAATGTATATAAAACTTCATTACAGTTTCTTAGATGACTATAAGGATTGTGTTGGGCATTACTATCTTGGAATTTAGGACATTTACTATGTCACTACTTAGTCTTACTTTTGGTACTTATTTTTGAGCTTTATTGTATTTTGTAACAGTGGTACTTCAAACTGGCATGTGGGATGGATTTTATCTTTATTTAATAGTCATTTCTTTGAATTTTTTTGTAATGAAACATCTTATCTACCGATCATGTTTCCTATAAAAAGGTTAATGCCTTCTATTTGTGATATTCTACACCCTTGGTGCTGGTCGCCACCCATGGGCCTACTAGAAATGAGAATTTAGGGTCCTTGTCTTCCTTTATTCATATTGATGAAAGAGGGATATGGAACTTTCTCCACTATGAAGAAAGAGGGCCGTGACACTTAAATCATCTTAATGAAGGGGTTTCATGACAATTTTATTCTCAATGGTCAAATTAAATTGTTTAGAAAACAATATTCTTTAATAAAAACCAAAATGATAAAATTGTGGAATATTATAAGTTAAGTAACCACATTAATAATATTAACATATTTTTCTATTGTGGAGGTTTTCAAAGACAATGATTATCCTTTAATAAATTATTTTTCCATTTTGGAGACACATTAGGTAAGGTATACCTCCTACTAATGAAAACTTTTTTGTATTTACAAGAGTGTCACTCCCCCTCCACAATAAAAAGGCAAAAAATATAACCATTACTGAAACACCTCAAGCCACATTAGCTTGAAAAATATCTATCCAAATAGCTCCCAAACATCCCTACCCAAATCATAAAAACCTCCCCAAGGGAATACATACATCTACGGAATCAAATTGGTACACACAAAAAGAAGTTACCCGATTAAGAGGTAACAAACATCCTTAAGCTTTTTAGTTTTATTTCAATTCTACAATACATAAAATTTCATTATTTCATGATTTTATAACAAAAATTATTATAAATATACTAGTATTTTTTTATTATAAGGGTTATACCTACACTTACACACACTTCCATCTAATGGGTAACGAACATAATGTTTATATGTATGATGAACTACTCACTAAAAACGAAGATTCATCATTGTTTCCTTTACCACACCATATAGGGGTCATTATGGTGCAAAATTTGTTTAAATATGTTACATATGATAACTATTATTGATCTATTATTCTATAAATTTTTTTATAACATATTCCCTTATACATTACAATTTGTATAAATACAATAACATCGTTTGTGGAAGTGTGGACTACCGCCTCCTCAACGAGATGTGACTCATTCTCGCTGTACATAGAACATTTTAAGGATGATTTTAATAATCCTATGTGACATATATACTATATATATGATACCAGAATTATAATATATGCATGTATCATTTATTTTTATTTCTATTAACATGAAAAATAAATGAAAGCGCTGTTCATGCATACATACGTCCTACCGTCCTCATGAATGGTGCATTTAATTTCTTATCTAGAAACATTATAGATTATTATAAATAAATATTTACCAAATAAATTAGATAATTTATTCCTTTTTTATATTCTAGAGATGATTAAATTCTGATCTATGTAATAGTAGATTCAAATAACAAGTCAAAACATACTTGATTAAACTAGGAAATTAACACCCAAAGTAGTGAAAATAATGAAGGATTGCTAATAAAAGGGTAATAAGATGTTATAAGAAGATGAAATATAATATTTTAATCATTTTTATGGTTTTGGTTTAAGTTATTAACATATTATAAACCATTATACATGATTATAAATACCACACAAATAAAATAAGTTTATGGTGAGGGATTCTTTTCTAACTTTTCTTTCTATGAGGCATACACCATATACACCACTTACATATTTTGTATAGTGTATCTAAAAAAACATTGGATACATTATATCATGAAACCTTTTCCTTTATGGTTTAAAATAATCTCATTCAAGGGAATTTCAATTTAATTGTTTCATGTGGCAAGGGACAATTTGGAATGTTTAAAGATTATTTTTCTCAAAAATATTCTTAATGATTATGTTTTAAATTTCACTTCCTTCTGTGATTTTTAACATTATATTAAAATAATAAATTTATGGTAATAATTTTTCCTTATATATTTCCCTTAATATCCATGTTCTCATATGATGGATATTTTTATTTTCTAAACCTTATATCATTTTACATATGGTGTTTACTTTGACAATTATTTGATTAATTGGGGAATAAAGATAAATCCATATTCTTCATTCAATAAAAATATTTGATATGTCAGATTGATTATTATTTAAATTAATCATTATATATGAGTAAAACATTGGATACGTATGACACTATTGGGGTCTAAATACAGATAGTACCTCGATGCATCAATAGTCTCATGATAAGAAATAGTTGGCCAAAATACATGGGTTTTTTCTGATAGCTAAACCATCTTGTGAAAGGCCTTGATCATACTGGTTACATTTACCTAAGAAACATAAAATACAATAATTATGCATTTAACTAATTTGGATTCAGTTATTATTCATCCATTTGATCTTTCTTCTATATATCCATGGATATAGTTAATTTTCAGTTGATAGATTAAATGGTATGTGTTTAATTTCTTACCTTGACATATCTTGTTATTTGAATGGAATGTGTTATCAGTTATTTAACTTGTAATTTTGATTTATTATCATTGATTAACTATTTATTTCTATTTATTTACCCTTATTGATCAATTTATCTCACCCTTATGTTGTTTCATTTCCCCAGGTTATGAAGAAGAAATTTTTGAATAATTTTTCAAGCATAATGTTATTTCTTTTTGTAATTTATCCAATTTTTATTTCCTTTTTTCCAATTTATTATGGGTTAAATTTATTTAATATGATTTACAAGACTCATAAACTGATCAGTACTTAGATATTTTATTCTATGTAATAATGTAAATGTAATAAAACAATGCCCTAATTCTGAGCATATGGGGTTGGGGCATTACAAAGACCTAGTAATAGGTGGGTTAAAGTCACCTAAGGGGGATGAAAATTTCACATTACTAGAAGATGTTGAAGCTCTATTAATACCCTTAGATTGACATGACTCTTGTTGTTTCTTAAACAAAAATTTCATTGTGACTATATCATTATTTATAATAAATGATGGGTCCCTAAAATTTAGTAGATAATTCTCCTCATCTATGTTGAGTAATCCTTCAATCCCCTAGAGATTATCAAGTTTTTTTCTTGAACCGATGTCCTTAAAAGTTTTTTCTGCTATCTCGTTACTTATCAAATCAGATGGAGTGAAATAAGAGAACATCTTTGAATTGTGTCTTCCGCGTGAAGGGGATTCCTATTAAGAATATTATATTTGGACTTTCTCCCTTTATTGAGAGTGAATCCATATCCATAGAAAATTTTCTCTTTAACATTCTTCTTTTTTAAAATTTACCTTTCAAATTCAACGAATTTGAATGAGGATTAAGAGAATAATTCTAGTCCTAAAGGAAAACAATAGAGGAAGTAGACACTTCCACTTGGATTAGAGGTTCCTTGAATCGTAGAATATATTTTAAAGATGAAGCCACAACCTATTGGTTTTCCGTATCATCAGTCACAAGGCCTCCGATGGATAGATCCTATTGGGTAGGATCTGAAGAACTAGGAGGAGCTGAAGATGGATCCTCTTATAGAAATTGAATTCCCCGATCATTGAGACTCCAACATTGAAGCTATTAGTGACCTTGAAGATGGCATGAAAGGAAGTATCAAAATTATCCTCATTCTGAATCAACTGCCATAATCCTTTCTTGTCAGCAACCAAGATAAAAATCCTTGTTGGCAGTGTCTTTGAGACATCCAAATAAATTAAAACATGTGCCCCAAAATACTACTTCAAGAAAAGGGTTGGATCCTCAATAAGAAGGAAGCAGGCCATGCGGTCCCTGAGTCCATTTAAGAGCAACTAGATTTTGGAAGGGCATGGTAACCCTGACGGAAACAACCAAACCACCACCCTTATGCTTTCCCAACCTTTTTTGAGATCAATAGTCCAGTGAAGGATAAAATTATCTGGTTTTTTTGAAAATATAGGATTTAGTTGACTGAAAATTTGATAAATAATTGTTAGAGTGAAGGTGAACACTGAAATTATGGGTACTGAGGACACTAACAGCAGCAAAAAAACTCAGATTCTAATTCAATTTGATGAACCATTCAAAGAAATCCAATGATGACTGATTGGAACCACATCTTGAAATAATGGTGTGAACATGAATGGAGACCACATCAATGAGATTCGATGTCGACAACCCAAATGTTGGTGAACCCTTGACAGGACAAGGAGGATTCCAGATGATTTGTTTGGATGGGACCGTCGAGATCTACACAAGGATGATAAACAACATTGAGGTAACTTAAGGAAGCTACTAAAGGTATGAAAAGGCATGGATCATCACTCTGATGACCAATCCACACTGATATGACCCATTCTAGGGGGATTGAGCTGGTGATGTGACCACTATTTAGAGAGGTTGTTGGGTCACCACTGTCGAAAGGGGATCTACTCCCATACCCACCTAAACACCAACATCATCTATAAAGAATGTGTTAAAATAACCTATAGTATTTAAAAATAACCTTATTCTATCTAATGGGGTTTCGTTCATCCACTGTGTCCCTCCATTATGTTGAGGATTATATGCCACCATCAAAATTCACATAATTCATTCCAGTTTTTAAATAGACTAAGACAAGTTGATTGTATATTATCCACTATTTTCATTTATAAAAACATTTTCCATTAATTCCATATTCAATCTCATTCAATTTATTCAATGTTTTCATGTATCAAAAAACAAATAATTTCCTATTTATTTGTTATAATAAAAATATACTTTAATAACCATAAATGATGATACAATGTATATTGTTCCTCTTATGGATATAACTGATCTTTCAAAAAATATTTGAATGAACAGCTCTAAAATCCACTTGGTATAATTCACTGACATCCATGAATTTAATAAGTGTTTCCTAAATTATTTTTCTTTTTCTCAATAATGGTATAGATAACATTTTCATCTGAGGAAGTATCTTTTGGAAATATAGAATCTTCATTACACTTTCAAAAAAATGGCCTTGATTCTGATTCTTGGACAATTTCAATGTTTTTCTCACTATAGTTGATTAAAAATTGAATTGTTCCACCTTTTATATTTCATTAATAAAAACATACAGTTTCATTGATATATTTGTATCCTTCATTAATTTAATCATTCCCTTTTCAATTTTCCACACTCCTTTCTTGATGTGATTTATTCACCCCTAGAGATAAAAATTTACAAATACTTTATATTCTTATCTAGTTCATTTGATTTGATATAAATGACTCTAATAGTCTTTAAATTTTGATTTATATATATGAAAAAGTCAAATTGAGATATTCTCATACCAATTATATCATTCCCTTCGACATGTCATGTGTCATGTTTTCCTTGAGATAGTTACCCACGAATCATTGTGATGATTTCAACCTCAAGCACTCGAATCCACTACACAGAATAGAATGTCTCTATTTCCAAATGTACACACCACATTTGATTGATGGTTCTTCCCAGATATTTTATAATCAAATTATTGGAACCATGGCTGTTCTATGCAGGAATATGAGGTTGGTTTGTGTTTGTTGTCAATCCTTAGTGGAAGTTCACAATGTGTGCCAGAAAAGTGACCATATAGTTCAAGCAGACAACAATATTGAAGGTGGTGTTGTTTCCCGGTGTTTGCCAATTTTTTGGGCCTCAAAATATGAAAATGAAGACACGAACTATTGGTAAAAGCAGGTGCACACAAAGAGGAAGTGGTGCATGAAAAATAAGAGCCTTGCCATAAATATTTGTGTTGGGAGAAAAAAAGAGAGGGATTCTTGAAATAGAGGATCAAGGTTTTTCGCACAAACAATGTTTCGGAATCAGAACGTCAAAAAATGGAAAAGGCATGGGTTGGACGAAATATCTGATGATGTGTGCGAAAAACGGTATCAGCGTGAAAGATTACGCGCCAAATGAGAGGTTTTACAAGCCACATAGGTTTTTGCGCCCGGGGGTCTTAGACGCCTATAAATATGAGGTGACCCCCTTCATTCCACATAGTTGAAGTCTTAGAAAAGATCTGAGGTTTGATGTGCGAAAAAAGATCACGTAAATGGGATTGCACGAAATTCTCTGAATTGTGCGGAAAATTTTGGGATGCGCGAAAAATGAAGAGTTTCACGTAAAAATTGGGTTTTCACATAAAAGATATAGTTGCTCTAAAAGGGGGATTTTGCGCGAAATATTTTTCCGTGCGAAAAGTAAAGTTGGCGCGCAATAGGGAGGTTTTGCGCGCAAAGGTTTGGTGTTGCGCACAATTGTCAGTGAAGTTTGTCTGTATGTTCTGGTTATCCGGTTCAATGGTTCTATGCGTTCTAGTGCATCTATTCTGAACTTCGATGCAAGTAGAGTCTCATGTTGAGAAGAGGCAAATACTTCAATGCAAATCTATCGAAGAGACCTTCACGCCTATAAACTGAGTGGGAATTCACCAAGGGCAGTGAGCCAGGGGGAGTCAACGGGAGTGACCCAAGGGAAGCAGTGAGCTATCCATGAACCTTTGTAAAGGCAGTGAGCCTGGGATATAGTGAGTGATTGTTCCCGAACCATTGTAATCCACAACTAGTGAAGATTAGTGAAATTTTGTACGACCGACAACCTGTCGGCATATGCTCCTTGGACGTAGCCCTTAGTGGTGAACCTAGTAAAAAGTGTTGTGTCCTCTCTCTACATGTGAATGTCTGCTTTCTAATCAGATCCATCATACAGGTTTTACAAGTTACTACCAACGTGGGAACATGATACTATACTTTAAAAGAAAAATTTGTCACCCTGATTCACCCCTCCCCTCTCAGGGTGTCCCAGGGTCCTACTAGTGGTATCAGAGGGAGGTTTCTGGTGTTAAATCTATCCTTTGTTGTCATGGAGAATGCAGTCAATGTCAGGGGAGTCCCTCTCTTCGATGGAAGTAATTTCCAGATTTGGAATAATAGAATGATATCTCGTTTAAGATCCCTTGGAATGGAAGTCCTATTTTCCATTGTCCAAGTTATACATGTTACTGATCCAACAGGGCCGGCTATGACAGATGCTGATAGAAAAATTCTTGATGCTGATGCTAAAGCGCAGAATGCTCTCACTGCAGTTCTTTCAGATCAGATCCATCTAAATTTTATGAGTTGCACCTCAGAAAAATCTATATGGGATAAACGTGAAAACATCTGTGAAGGAGACAACAATGTGAAGGAGGTGAAGCTTCAAGTCTTACACAACAGGTTTGACGATTTAAATATGCATCCTAATGAGAATGACGATTCATTTTTCAATCGAATTACTGAAGTATTAGGAGAAATTAGAGGACTTGGAGAAGAAATCGAAGACATTGATATCATTAAGAAGATACTGAGAAGACTTCCTCCAATGTACAATGAAAAGGTGTCAGCCCAAGAAGAATGAGATCTATCCAAACTATCCATGGATGATCTTTTAAGTAGTCTAGTGGCATATGAGATGAGAGTCAAACCCGAAAATTCCACAACTCGTGTAAGCAAGGAAATGACATTCAAAGCCATGGAAAAACTGAAAATTTCAGAAGATAGTGGTGGTGAAGATGAAGGGGAAAAGGAAATTCTTTCTCTCATCGCCAAGAAGCTGAAGAAGGGAAAAGTTAAATTTAAAGGCAAGCTACCTCTGGCATGTTTTCTTTTTGGAAGAGTCGGGCACATTGCCTCTCAGTTTCAAAGAATGTTTGATGATGATGAAAGTGAAGCTGAAGAAATCGAGAAGCCTCAGAGAAGGTTTTTCAAAAAGGGAGACTTCAAATCTAGAAAGAAAATACAAAGGAAGAGTTTTGTCTGTGAAGAGAAAGATGATGGTACTGAATTGTGTGAAGAAGAAGAACCATAATTCAAAGCAGGAAACCATGATTCCATGATGGATACCATTGAAAAGTTAGAACCCTTGATCAATAAAGATAGAGATAATCAGATTATTTCTAATGGTGACTCAAAGACTCAAATGAAGGATGCTTTTTCTAAGCTTCAGAATAAATGTAAGAGATTTAATAACTGGAAGAAAACGGTGGAAGAATCATTAGAATATGTTTATGAGCTTGAAGCAGAGATTGAACGACTAGAAGAACTAGTGAGAGTTCAGTCTTCAATCCTTGAAAGCACAGATGATGTAGTAGAACTAAATCTTAAAATTGAAGAACAAGAAAAGGTTATAAATGACCTTTCATCCAGAGCAGAAGAGAAGTCCAAGACTGTTGATGGACTTGAGAAAGAATTTGTTACTCTTAGAAGTAAAATTGAATGTCAATCAACGACAAATGAGGGAAAGAAGAAAATTCATTTCGGAAGATTCTCAGATGCAAAATTACTAGCAAGATCCAAGTGTCGTTCAGATGGGGTTGGAAAAATCTTAAGTGATCAAAGAACCACTTACATGGGAAAGAGTGGAATTGGATGTGAAGCTGAGACATAAACTGCTGGAAGTAAAGATAGCCAAAATAACAATAAGATGAAAGTTGGACATGCTGAAACATTACCTGAAATGATGAAAAAGAAACGCTCAAACCAAACTAAAAGAAGAACTGAAAATTATCCTCAAAATTTCAGAAATGACAGGCACTTCAACTATTCTCACAAGGAAAAACATATGAGGATAAATTCAAGTGAAAAGACATTTCCTCTCTTGAAGTGTCAGTTTTGTGGTTATCTGGGCCATACCTTGTCGTACTGCGAAGAGGCAAGGAGCTACTTGAATGGGGAAGGCCTGTGAAGTCAACAAAGGAGACCGATTTCATATCCTCCATCTTATAGAAGAAATAACTTCAATGGTTTCAGTTTTAATTGTTCTAACTTTGGCCATAAAGTTATGTATTGCAGGCAGCAGTACGACAGGATAAATTCATACAACGCTCAAAGACATGCCAGTTTTTATCCTCCTAATGAGGTTGTTCTCACAAACAGTTTTTCACCTCTGGAAGCATATTATGGGTATGAAGAATCAGATTATGTGGAAGAATGTATTAAAAGTCCATCTGTATCCTATGCTCAATCCAATATCTCATGGAATGAGATGAAGAAGATCGAGAAATCCAATCTTGCAGAAGTAGCCCTCAAAGCTACAAAGAGCAGAAGCACCTGGATCCTTGATAGTGGATTCTCTTCCCATATGATGGGAATTGCTGACCTTTTGAAGAACATTACAAATAAGGTTGATGGAAGAGTATTCTTTGGTAATGATGGTGCTTTGAAGATTAAAGGCAGTGGGAATACTGCTCTCGCCAACGGGGAGATGAAGAAGACTGAAGTTCTTTATGTGGACGGTCTATGCCACAATCTCCTCAGTGTAATTCAACTCTGTGACTCAGGGCTCATATTAACCTTCAATCAAAAATGCTGCACTATAAAAGGAAAAACAGGTAATTATCTTATGAAAGGCTGTAGAACAGATGGAAACTTATATCAGGTTGACAACAAAGTGAACTGTTGCTATTTTTCTGTTGAAGAAGAAAACAATTTGTGGCATCAAAGGCTGGGGAATATTAACCAACAAGACCTGGAAAAGATATCTAAGCTGAATATAGTCATTGATATTCCCATTCTAAAACGTGAACGGGAAAAGTCTTGTGATGCTTGTATTTGTGGGAAGCTGGTCTGCAATTCATATCGGCCAAAGAAGAAAAGGGCATCACATCTTCTTGATATCATTCATACTAACTTATGTGGCCCAATAAATGTTGCTAGAACCTATGTAGAAAGGTACTTCGTCCTTTTAATTGATGATTATAGCAGAATGGCTTGTGTAATGGTGATTTACAGGAAGTGAAAAGTACTTGATTGCATGAAAACTTATCGTCGGATTGCAGAGAATGATACTAGAAGGTCAATAAAAGTCCTGTGATCTGACAATGGAGGGGAATAAACGTCCATCGAGTTTGAAAATTACCTAGAAAAACATGGAATAAAGCATGAGGTAGCAGCTCTGAGAACTCCACAACAAAATGAAGTTGTTGAGCATCGAAATCGACAGGTCAACAATATGGCCAGGACTATGTTGATTGAGTGTGGTATCTCTCACCATTACTGGAAGGAGGCTGTTGAAGCTGCAGTGTACATTCATAATCAAACAGGGCTCTATATGGGAGAAACGAAGACACCATACAAATTTTTTCATGGAAGGAAGCCTTCTTTGAAATACATTCATGTTTTCGGAAGCAAATGTTTCCTTCGGAATAAATAATGAAACCAAGGAATGTTTGGTGACAATGCTGATGAAGGAATTTTTCTTGGGTATCCAATGAACAACAAAGCTTACAAGTGTTTCAATAAACGTTTGGGGAGGATTTTGGAAAGAAACGATGTTAATATCATAGAAGGAAAAACCCCAAATGCTTAAAATAGTACCTATGATGATGAGATAGAATATGAGAATGAATATGAACATGGAATAAATACAAATACAGAAATAGAGGAAGGTGTAAAACACACTCAGGGGTCACATCATGATGTTGACTCAGACGAAGAATATGAAGTGGAAATCTTGGATGGTGAGAATGCGACTAAACCTCACAGGAGAAATTGAAGATCAAAGATTAATCCATCTAACATAATTGGAGATAGGAATTCACCCACACAGACAAGGAGGATGAAGAATAACACACCTTCTGCATTTCTGTCAGTTGTGGAGCCATCCTCATTTGAAGAAGCTGTAAAGGATGAATCGTAGGTGAAAGACTTGAATGAAGAGTTAGATCAGATTGACAAGAATCAGAAATGGGATCTTGTCCAGAGACCCAAAGGTCACAATGTGATTGGAACAAAATGGATATTCAAGAACAAGTTTGATGAGCATGGAAGTGTTATGAGAAACAAGGCTCGACAGGTATGTAAAGGGTATTCTCATATTGAAGGTGTTGATGTTGAAGAAACCTTTGCTCCAGTGGCTAGACTGGAGTCAATCATGCGGTTCCTTTCCATGGCTCTCTAGAGTGGATACAAAGAATATCAAATGGATGTCAAGACATCATTTTTAAAAGGTTTACTTGAAGAAGAATTATACATTGAACAACCAGTGGGTTTTCTTCTGGGTGCTGATTAATCAAAGGTCTGCAAGCTAAAGAAAACACTTTATGGCTTGAAACAGGCACCACGGGTGTGGTACTCCAGACTAGATTCCTATCTCATGAAGCTAGAATTCAAAAGAAGAGGATTAGATCACAATCTCTATGTGAAGAATTCTCCGAAATATCAGTTCATGGTTCTCGTTTACGTCGATGACATTATATTTGGTGGAAGTAGGCAGAAATCATTGGATTAATTTTCCAATCATATGAAATCAGAATTTAAAATTTCAATGATTGGGGAGGTCACATATTTCTTGGGACTGCAGGTGACTCAAAGGAAAGACTACACTTTTATCTCTCAGGAAAAGTATGCAATAGAGCTGTTGAATAAGTTTAATATGCAAGACTCCAAACCAATGTCAACTCCGATTTTAGTTGGAACCAAACTTGGAAATAATGAGAATGAGAAATATGTAGATCCCACCATGTACAAGAGGATCATTGGGAGCCTACTGTACCTGACAGCGACACAGCCAGATATTGTCTTTGCCACATGTCTTGCAACCCGCTTTCAGAGTAATTCAAAGGAGGAACATTTGGCAGCAGTAAAAAGAATCATGAGGTATATTCAAGGTACTCACAATTATGGCTTATACTTTTCTGCAGGAAAGGACTGTGAATTATCAGCATTTTTAGTTGCTGACTGGGCTGGCGATGTTGTGGACAGAAAATCCACCAGTGGTGGAGCATTCTTTATTGGTAATAACTGTGTCAGCAGGTTGAGCAAGAAACAAGAAAGTACTTCTCTTAGTACTGCTGAAGCTGAGTATATATCCGCTACAAAGGAATGCACTCAACTGCTATGGATGAAGCAACAATTAACAGATATTGGTGATAAGGTAAAGCAACCAATGGTAATTTACTGTGATAACAAGAGTGAAATTTATCTCACAAAGAATCATGTTCAACATTCTCGTACAAAACACATTGAAATTAGGTATCACTTTATCAAAGAAAAATTTGAGCAAGGGATGATTAGAATGGATCAAGTGGGAACTAATGAGAATGCAGCTAATATCCTGACAAAACCACTATGATCAGCTATGTTTGAAAAGCATCGGTTGAACCTCGGTGTTCAACCACCTCCTACTGCATAAGGAGGTTCCGAAATCCCCTCTCCCAATATATGTTAACTGTTTCTAATCAGTTTCTGGAAGAGATGTAGGTTTATGGGGGAGACCAAGGGGATTTCTTCTTTGAGCTGAACAATGATCATTTATCGGTCTTTGGGTTTATTGTCAATGAGGGAGAAAGAAAAGGAATAAATTCAGAAATTCATGATTGTCTGTGGACATGTAATTCTTTTGTGACACGATGAGAATTCAATGTAAGAAAATTTCTTGAGCGTTTGATCGTCATTGAGCATTCCAAAACACGGGAACCCAATTCATGATTCCTCTCTTGTTTTCTACACTGAGAATTGATCACGTAGACTTAGAGTGTTGGATGAGTTGACCCTTGCATTTTTGGTTTGCATGTGGATGGTGATATATTGAATTTATTTGCTGATTTCCAACAAACCCAATGGGGGATATTGTTGGAACCATGGCTGACTTATGCAGGAATATGAGGATGGTTTCTGTTTGTTTTCAATCGTTAGAGGAATTTCACAATGTCTGCAAGCAAAGTGATCATATAGTTCAAGCAGACAATAGTATTGAAGGTGGCGTTGTTTCCCGGTGTTTGCCAATTTTGGGCCTCAAAATCGGAAAATGAAGACATGGACGGCATGTAAAAGCAGGTGTGCGCAAAGAGGAAGTGGCGCGTGAAAAATAAAAGCCTTGCGCGAAAAATTTGAGTTGGTAGTGAAAAAGAACGGGATTCACGAAATAAGGGATCGAGGTTTTTTGTGCAAACAATGTTTCGGAATCAGAACTTCAAAAAACGGAAAAGGCATGGGTTGCACGAAATATATGATGATGTGCGCGAAAAATAGTATCGGTGCGAAATATTACACGCCAGATGAGAGGTTTTACGTGCCACATAGGTTTTTTCACACGAGGGTCTTAGACGCCTATAAATATGAGGTGACCCCCTTCATTCCACACAGTTTAAGTCTTAGAAAAGATCTGAGGTCTGATGCGTGAAAAAGGATCGCGTAAATGGGATTGCACGAAATTCTCTGAATTGCGGGGAAAATTTCGGGATGCACGAAAAATGAAGAGTTGCACGTAAAAATTGGGTTTTCACATAAAAGATACAGTTGCGTGAAAAAGGGGGTTTCTGCACGAAATATTTTTCCGCGCGAAAAGTAAAGTTTGCGCGCAATAGGGATGTTTTTTCCGCAAAGGCTTGGTGTTGTGTGCAATTGTCAGTGAAGTTTGTCTCCAGGTTCTGGTTATCCTATTCAGTGGTTCTATGCGTTCTAGTGCATCTATTCTAAACTTCGATGCAAGAAAACTCTCGTGCTGAGCAGAGGCAAAGACTTCAATGAAAATCTATTGAAGAGACCTTCACGTCTATAAACTGAGTGGGACTTCACCAAGGGAAGTGAGCTAGGGGGAGTCAACAGGAGTGACCCGAGGGAAGGAGTGAGCTATCCATGAACCTTTGTAAAGGCAGTGAGCCTGGGACATAGTGATTGTTCCCGAACCATTGTAATCCACAACTAGTGAAGATAGTTGAATTTGGTACGACTGATAACCTATCGGTGTATGCTCCTTGGACGTAGCCCTTAGTGGTGAACCAAGTAAAAAGTGATGTGTATTCTCTCTACATGTGAATGTCTGCTTTCTAATATTATCCATCATACAGGTTTTACAAGTTCCTACCAATGTGGGAACAAGATCCTATACTTTAAAGAAAAAGTTTTCACCCTAATTCACCCTCCCCTCTCAGGGTGTCCTGGGGTCCTACACAAATAGTCATTATTTATACACCCCATATTATAATAACTATATCATTTTATATTCCACTTCTATATTTTTTATTTTCACCTGCTCAAATTTTGTATCTCACTAGAAACATAATCCATCGTCCTATTATATCCCTTGATAGAGCCTCCTATTGAAGTGAAGTTTCCTATCTTTATTCAATGTTACTTTTCTAGACATATTCTTCAAGAAATTAAAATAATACATCGCTGAAAAACAATATATCCACTCTGATATTATTTGTGAGGTTAATGATGAAATGATCATGTGAATCTAAAAATTATTGGAGCAGAATCTTCGCATGTTTAGTATCCCTAAAATTTTATCCAAATGTCTTGAAATGAGCGAATATTGTATTTTAGGTGTTAATATAGTGAGTCCCTAATGATTACTCTACCTTTCAAAGAGTGTTTTTTTCGTTTTTATTATTTTCTATATAGTGAATTTCCCTCATACAACATCATCAAATTATCCAAAATTTTCTACATCAACGTTTTCTCTATAATACTTGATAGGTTACCACTATCTAAACCCAAATATATTTTTTAATATAATTATTGTCAATTCCATTCAATTTCTAGTTCATTACACCAGATGGTATTTCACTAGTTATCATATATAAATTATCAATCTATAACATTTCAGGCATCCTTATTTTCTATGGTGGAAAATAATTCTCATTAATTTATTGATCTTAAATTTTACTATCATCTAGAAACAATGTGACCCCAAATCCACTTATTCTTCACAATATTGTTTTTAATAATAATTTTTTTTAATTTTTAATATAAATTGGGTTCTTAATCATTGAGCATACAGAATATAAAAGACCTTTTAATTCCTAAAAATTTAAGCAAAATTTGGTTAGAATCTCACTCTGATGTCATTTTTTTGGGAAAAAAATAGATTGAACCACTATTGTGGTTTTAATACCAACATAAAAAAATGCGATAAAATGTGGACAAAATGATATTCGAATGATATATGTAAAAAGAAAAAAATAATGGAAAAAATTGGATAAATTGATGGATAATTATGGGTGAAAGTGAGTACAAAAACTGTCTCATAGTTATATAGATAATAACCTCTTAATTTTCCATCCAAAATATGTATACAAAACCATTTAAAAAATTCTAGAAAATATTAATCATAATTAAGTATGCGAATGCTTATTTAGTTGATAATTTCTATCAAGTGGTTGCCTATTTTTATTGTTTTTATCACTTCCCTACTTCTCGTCAAATCCTCATCACTTCTCTAGGCGATTGACCCACCACCCATCAACCACACTTTCCCACCTTGATAAAATCGAAGAGTAAATTTTAAAATAATTGAAAAAATTATTTTATATGGAATCATCTAATAATAATCCAAGAAAATTTGTTGTTAAAATATCCTCACCAGAAGAAACAAGTGAGGTTCTGATGATTTTTTCAAGAAGAAAACATCACATAACCCTTGAAAACCATCATTCCCAATGCAAGGGATATGAAGTTCATATGAAATTAGTTCATGGAACATGATTCATAAAATCTTAATCATTATAACATAGTAGTAAAATTGATTTTATGCCTAAAACCATCTGTAACAATCCATTTATGGAGTGGAACCACTAATTGGGAGATCATTAAAATTCTCAAGAGAAGTATTAGGTAAAATGAATTTTAGATGAGGTAGACTACGATGTATTCAATTTATCCTTAACCAAAAATTATATGATAGATTAACAGAATCAACCACATGATAAAGGTTCTCTGCTATCTCTAGGACACCACCATCATCTCTCAGTCTCTATAAGAATAAGAATCAACATTAATAATTAATTCGATTCAGTTTTAGACATTATTATTTTATTACTTCTAAAAAATTTCTTTAGTGATTGAATATATATAATTTTCCTTATATAATAAATATTATAATGTAAATTATATTTTTATAAAAATCATTTATAAATACACTTATTATTATTTCTTATTTAATAATTTAAAATATGAAATTTATTTCTTGAATTAAATTTCATCAATTGACTTTAAATTTTATCCCTCTCAATTTTACATTTATTACATAATTATTAGATGTATTAAAATTATTATTATCGATATAATACATATTTAATGGGTTATAGAAGAATAATTATATGTTTTGTTCAATGAAATCAATATGTCATATCCATTATCACATCAACAATAAAGAAATCATGATATCACAAGTAGAAACAACCATAAATTATTACTTTCATAATTCCTAAAGAGGGTGATATAGTGTTGTATCCATATGATTCATATTTTCCTTAACGAATTGGATATATTGGCTTGTCAATCTATCAAAAAATTAAAATATTATAATATGACATTTCATATTATATGTATAGAACTGCATTGATTATTGAATGTCACCATATTATATCTAGATACCTTGAAGGTTGAATGGATCTATATTTTATCGAGAGTAATAAATAATTTGATACATGCATATCACCCCTTAGGAATGGATACTACTTGTATGTCATAATGTAGTGAAGAGGGTGTAGCTGAAAGAGTTTAGGCTTCCGAATTTGTTTCAGGAAGAAACCATAAAGTATGACTATAATATTGAAAATGAAAATCATATTACATCCCATGATACTAATATTGAACATAACATCCCTAATAATTAAATAAAAATCTATAAAAATTTATTCATGAATACACCATTGTGTATAATATTATATTTTTTATATAATCCATCATTTTTAATGATTTTTCAAATACAAGAAACACCCAAACAATATAATGAAACCCTTGTCAGGTTTCGAGATAAAATCGAATTAGAGTGATTTTTTTTTTTTTGAAAAGGTTATTGAATAAACCTTCATGGAAGATTATAAAGGCCATAGGGTCTTGTCTATTGATGGATAAAAGAGTTTTAGAAGTATTAAAAAGGAATTCATGAAAAGTATCATTTTGAGAACACTTATTTGATTTTTAAAATCCACTGATGAAGTAATATATTCTAGTAAGAAACATTGTTGGAATGTTCATGATTCTCATAATAATTATGTTTTTTATTTCAATAGTTTGATAAGATATTTTCACTATGATTTCATATAAATATGGAAAATTAATGAAATGAGTATGATATTTTTCATACATGTGACACTTATGAAATTACGTACAGAATATAAAAAAAGGAATATATCATACATGGAACATGATATATTCTTTGGTGTTCACTTAAAACCATATATATGTGGATCTTAACATATATTTATATTTAAGTTGATATGGAATTTAATATATTTATGATTTATAAATATGATATTTTTATAACCTGAAAATATAAAAGTTCTATATGATTCCTTGTATACCTAAAATTACTTAATGATTTATAAAATTTTACATGGATTAATAAAGTAGTAAAGAAAGTGACTTCATAATAATTTTCAATATGTTTGGGTAGATGAATGATGTTTTGGGGGAGAAATGTATTCTTTTTAAAAACCTTCCTATGATTCTTAATGTTTTTTTACTTTATATTGTTTTTGTAGAGAACTATTTCACCTAATTGGATTGCAATATATTATGATGTGTTTGGAAATGATCACATCAGGGGAATAATTTTAAGGATTAATTGTTTTCATATATAGACCTTACATTTTGTTAGATGAATATTCATTTATTGACATAATGATCCATTCCAAAATTATATCAGTCTAGTTCTTTTAGAAACATGGTTTCATAAACAAATAGTTCATATATAAACAACATCATCTCCCAATATTCTATTCATAATGTCCACCCTTTTAATACTGATCATACATAATACCATTATTCATAACTTTTGGAAAGGAAACATATGTGTTATCTCTTATGCTCAGTACAAGTAAATAAGGGAGATATCAATGATCACATAAAAATAACATGAGTATAAGGGTATGATAACGTGATCATATGATTTTAAAACCATACCATGCATATCATTGATCATAATATTGAATTATGGAATATATATTGGTAGTTCATAAGACATTAACCATAAAATAATTAATGAAAATTATCCATGAGACCATAACATTGAAATAAGATATAGATTTTTTGCACACACATAGGCATAGAATATCATTTCCTCAGTAGAAAAGGATCACTACTAAGAATATGAAAGTGTAATGGGTATACTACCCAAACCATCATAGTATTCAAGGATAACTCCTAAGAATATCATAGTGGAAAGAGTCTAGTACTCAATTGGGTTCACTCTCCATTCTAGTTATATTTATCTCATGAGATATCCATATTTACCCAATATATTTGATAGATATATAATTTTTGTCCCACACATCACATAATAAATAACAAATATACATGTTCCAAAAGATCATTAGTCATTTTTTATATCATAACACATGAAAAGGAAATGGGATTTTTAAATAATTCATCTTTTAATCATAGCATAGCCCATGTAAAAAATGGGTTTCATTACTTAATTAACCCGTTGAAAAGAAATGAGTATCAGAGAATCATATTTAAATCATCACCATTATAAGAAATCCAAACAAGAAATGTGGATTGTCTGATTTTTTCATATCCCTAGTAAAGCATAAGTAATATAAAAGGTTATCATTTTATATAAAAATACTAGTAAAAGATACTAGGAATATTTCTTGAGGAAAATAACATTATCATTTTGAAATTAATTATTTAAAATATATAAATTTTACTTATATTAAAGAAAATAATTTCATTGATAAGAACCTTGGTAATTTTTAATGTAATATTCTAATCATTTACTGGTTGTGATGGAGTGATTTTTTTCATGCATTATAATTTATAAGAAAAAATTCATTTCACATTTTTGTAAACAAATTTAAAAGTACCTCATTCAGAAAATGAAAATAAGATTCCATTTAAACCATTTTTGTAAAAAATTAAAACATGTTTACAAATGAAATTAAACAATCATATTGAAACATTAAAAAAATCTTGTAAATATTTTTAGAAAATATTTACATGGAATAAACGTGATTTTCAACCAAAGATAGAAATAAAGACATTTTTCAATATTTTTTTGGTATCATGAGTTCTTAAAGATAAGAAAACTAAAGGAAAATACGTAATATATATAAATAATTATAGGAAAATGAAATTTATCTATTTCTTGAGTGGTAGATCATAAAATTCCATCATTATAAACTTAATCTTTAACAATTGTGATAGGCAATGAGATTGTAACATAAAACCCATAGCTCGAGTATCACTTTCTTTAAAATCACTCTAAAATCCTATATAATAAATTTAAATTTATTATAATTAAATATTAGATATATTTACATAGTTATAATATAATATATTATTCACTTTTATCATTTCGACACCCATTTATCAATTTTTCCTTATCAAAATTTCCTTAATATATATTCATTATATGTATATTTAAATTCATCTATAAATTCAAGAGATAAAAAAGTGAATTACACCGTTCATGGAGATGGTAGACCCTTCATACATGTGAATGATCATTTCATTTTTCATCAAATAGAAAAAATTATAAATAATAATTAAAAATTTAAAATATATATTATATCATATCAATAATATATATTCATGAAATTAATCATTATTTCCATCCATGTATAGTTGAAATGAAAAATGAATCACATCGCTACGTGGAGGTGGTAGTCCACATGTATACATGAGGGACATTACTGTATTCCAATGGATTGGAAGGTAAGATAGGAGATGTGATATAATAATTGTAGAAAAATAATTATTAATATATATATTTAATATAAACATTAAACCCAACAGATTACCCATCCATAAAGTTTTTCTATGAAAAATGAATTGTATCACTACAAGGTGATGGTAAGTCTTACGTACACATAAACGACACGTTCACATACCATTTCATTAGAAATTTGGTATACAATATTGGTTACCCAATGTTTATAAAAATTTAGTATATAATGTATTTTAAAGTTATTATTTTATGAAAAATTCCAAAAATTTAGATAAAGAGAAAGAAAAAGTAAAAAATAAAGTGATCGGTTATGGTGATTAGCATTTCGATGAAAGAGTTCCATTAAATTTTAAATTAATGATCACAGGGTTGGTATTTTGGGATAAAAATAACCTTTATAATTTTTATAGATAGTTTTATAAGATATTTTTTGGGTTTTTTATGATAGAAGGCTCTAGATGGTGTAAAGAAGAGAAAATAGGTGTGGTCTCTTATAAGGGTTGGAGAGGACTTACTTTGATTTTTTTCCAAATTAATATATAATAATGTTATTATTTTTAAAAATTCTTCTAAATGACCCAAAATTCAAATATTAAGAATATAGGTTCAAATTAATATCATATAACAATTTTTTTTAGGTTTTGGATTCATATTAAACCTTCTATTTTTTATAAAATCCTTCTTGAATTATTTTTGACATTAATCATAGTAGCAACTATTTCAATATTAAAGGATTAAGAATGTTACCTTAAATTGGAAAATGAGTCGGAAATAGATCATGGATAATATTTCCTACCAGATTCCATTCAATTGGAATATGATAATAACTTTATAAATTTTTAATCATTTAATAAAATATTATTTATTGTAAAATATAATTTTTATCAATTTTAGAACTATTAATTTAATTTGAAATTAATGAAATCAAGACAAATATTGAATTAAAATATAATATTTTAAAAAACCACAATATTTTAGATGTATCTAAAAAATTCATGCAACACAATAATTCACTACTATGGTTTTACTTTTAACATTTTCAAAAATATTTAATTTTTTTCTATTATTTGAACAAATACCATGTCAGTGATTCGTAAGCTTTAATAGTAATTATTTAATATCTAAAAAATTTAAAATATTTTAAATGAAAAAAATAATTCATCTTTCCAACAAACCTTTACAACCAAACCATCACACTTTTTATCCTTGTGTAAAAATTTTATAGATATTAAAGTCGACAATGTTATATAAAGTATCTATTCCTATCATAAATTTAAATAAAGATATTATTCTATGAAATATATTACGAAGGGGTTAAATATTGGATAATTGGTTGTAAATTTATATGATACACTCATAGAATAGGATAAAGTATTGTTTTCGATAAATTATAGAGCCTTATCCCAAAGTTTAAAACATAGTTTAACCATTTTACCCTCTCTTAGGAGACAAAAATTCACTATGGAAACTTTTTTATTGGCCAAAAATAAAATGGAACTATTAACCAATTTAATCCTCGTGATTAAAAAAAAATGGAAATAATATTATAATATTTAGTTTCTATAAGTGGCATAAATTCATTTTAAAATAATATCTCAAAATTCAATGAAAACAACTTTTTTATAAAGATCAATTTTTAAGCTTAACATTGGATTTATTTTTATCCCATGGAAAGAAAAAATATTTTATGAAATTTATAACATTTTTATGTATATATGATATATAATTTTCCTTGAAATAATTTAAAAATATTGATTTATTTAATTTATAAAAATACATTCCCTCATATGATGATTTTCTAGAAAACCATTTATTTTTCTTTAAAATGATTTCATTTTAATTTCTAAATAATTTGCTACCAATGTGTTTATTTTTAACATTTTTAGAACATAATATTCTCATAATTTTAATAACACTATTTAGGCCCCCCAATTTAATTTCTAGATTATAATAGTATACTATATTACCGCTCATTTAGACTTAGTGTTACATGTTTCATAAGCTATGGATGAAATTAAATTTATTTTAAAAGAATTATATAATAAAATATAATGGTGTTATGTTATACCCCCTTTAAAATGAGTATCTCCCTTTTAATTAAATTACACTGATACAAAAAAATCAGGATATCTCTATTTCATTATATCCTTAGGTTCCCAAGTAGGTTCTTTGAATTTATGATTCCTTTAGATAATTATAACCCACTGAGTTGTCTGGTTTCATAGAACTATATCTATACTATCCATGATTTATACCAGTTTCTGTTTAATAGACTGATCATGTTCTATTGTTATGAAATTTGAGTTTAGTATATTCAATGGGTCATTTATGTACTTCCTTAGGATACATTTTTGGAACACATATTGAAGTTGAGAAATGTTCAGCGGAAGAAAAAACAGATAAGATACATCCCTACTCAATCAAGAATCTTGATAGGGACAATATTCCATGGTATTATCTTTTCCTTCTTCCCAAGTATTATAACCTTCATCCATGGAGAAATTCCGAAATACACCTTATAACTAACTTTGATATACATATCTAACCAATGATTATTAGCACAACTCTTTTGTGGAATCAAATATACTTTGATGTGATATTGAATGGTTCTGACTCTCTATGTTATATCCTTATCTAGATCAATTTATAATAGTGTTTTTTCACGAATTTCATCCATGAAATGTGGAGTTATTCACTTATTTATATATTTGGATGCATAAAGAGCCATCTGAATTTTCAATTCATAACTAGTGTTGTAAGAATACTCAACTAGAGGAAGGTATTGATACCAAACCCCATTGAAATACATAGAATAATACATCAGTATATCCTCTAGTATTTTATTTGTTCTTTATGGATGTCCATCTATCCAATGATGATAAGTAATATTGATACTAAAATCTCTATCCAAATCCTACGGAATAGTTTCTAGAATATCATGTTAATCCTCAAATCATAATGAATTATAATAGAATGTGGTACTCCATGAAACCTTACCACTTCCTTAATTAATATTCTATAAATCCAATCAATTTAATAATTTATTTAGATATAAATTAGGTGTTCTAACTTTTTAAGGAGACTATCTAGAAACCAAATAACATTATGTTCTTTATATGTTTTGGGGAGTCTGATGAAAAAATAATAATTCTCCCCTTCATTTATTATTTCAAAATATATCCTTTTTTAATGTAAAAATAGTATAATTTTTTTATCCTCATCATATATTAGCTAGCATGATCCTTTTAACTCAGAGTATATACCACCTTTTTTACATTTATAAGGTGGTAATGTATTGAGGTTTCATAATATTTAACCAATTCTATCCATATTTTCTAGTACATATTGAACTTTTATTATGTGAATATAAACTTTAGAATTTTATGATCAGTGTATATATCACATCTTCCTCTAGAAAGATAATTCATTCAAATCCTCAGTTATGTAATTTTTCGAGTGAACCTCTAATTTTCAAGAGGAATTATCTATAACCAAATAATTTATCATTAGAATAATTCTCATTCAATTACTAAATGAATCAATATAAATTAAAATCCCTTATACACAATTGGATAATGTTTATAAAGGTTCACTAACATACATTATCTTGGTTTAATTTATATTTTCTTTACATTCATCAATCCAAAGTAACTTGGATCCCTTTTTAGTTTACTTAGTGAGTGGATTAGACAGTCATGAGAAATTATCTACAAAGCACTGATAATTTCATGACAACCAGAAAATCTAGGGATCTTTATCACAGTGGTTGGTATTGGATGATGTTAAATAACTTTTATCTTTGATTGATCCAGCAATATATCCTCATTTAAGATTATATGTCCCAAAAATGATTTTTTTCATCCAAAATTAACTCTTCCTAAAATTTTCATACATCATATCGTTCCTAAGATTCTTCCGTAAAATACTCATGTGATATTAATTATATTTCATTCTATTTGAATATATAAGATTATCATATTTTTTCCCCAGGAATTATCCTATAGGAAAAGGAAACTGAGGGGTATTGGGGTGGTCTCAGGTTTTTGTCTCCCTGAATTCAGGAATTTGTGTGTTTTCATGTTTCTCTATAGCTCTGTAGATACCCTTCCCCAACCAGTGATAATATAAGATGATCATCCACAAAGATATTGATCAAGGTAATCTGTAAAGACATTATCCATTATATTCATGAAGATAATGTGAGAATTATTAAAACCAAATGAAATCATTATATATTCAAATATTCTATACCTTGTACAGAATGTAGTTTTGGGTACTCCCCCCTAATTGAGCCTCAATTGTTGATATCTAATACAAAGATGAATCTTATAAATGTTTTGATCCCCACATTGTGTCTTGAAAAAATAATTAATATGATGAAGTGGTATGTTATTTTTTAGTCTAATATTTTTAAGTTCATAATAAATATTGAAGTATCATATGGATTTGTATTTTTCATTAATAAAATTAATAGTTGAATCCCAAGGTGACACACTTATCTGAATAAATACCTTGTAAAGATTCTAGGAGAATTTCTTTTTTTAATTCCTGCAACTCTATCAAGGCCATCATATATGGTGTATTTTAATTATGTGTAGTGATATAAAATATTTATATGGAGAACTCATCATCAAAATTTGGTGTAATACTAGGAAACACTTCTATAAGGGGTTCAAAAAACTCTCGCAAAAAATTCATATCTTTGATGTCGATTTTCACCCCAAATTTATGAGATAAACAAACTTTTCAATCAAGAATCAAGACACATACAATGTATGTAATTTTCAAATGAAAATTATATTTATAATTTTGTTTATAGAGACCATAATTAGGACCAGAATATAAAATGCGAATATCCTTCCTATGAAACTATTGTTCACTTTTTTGAAGTAAATCCCATACATATCAAAAATATCATTGAATTAAACTATAAATAGAATGTTGAGATTTTTAGGAATAAAATTATCACAAACTATAGTCAAAGGAGAATCATATACATGTAATTTTATATTTGAATCTTAAGTGGGTTTCACATGTAAATCAACATATAATATTTGAGTATTTGAATTGAAGTTCCTTAATATTTTTGACAATATGTAAGAATTTATATAAATATTGTCAAATTGAAATCTTTAATATTTTTTTATAACTATAACAATCTCTACCTTATTATTCTATCTTCAACACCCTAGTAAAACCAAAATGGTTAGGATGAATGTTGGGCATCTATGATCCAAGTGATCAATAAGAAAAAATCATTCATATGATATATAAATCATGACACTTCTTTTCAATCCATGACACCATAGATTTAACCTAGGTCATCCATGATAATAATCTATTCAAATTCATAGTGTTTTAAAAATAAAAATATATTTATCCCATAAGATATCCATGGAGACTAAAACTAGGCATGTAGTAAGGGAATTGTCATTGTGCCCTAAAATAATGGATAAGATAAAGTCGATTAACTATTTTTTAGGATTATTATCATTAGATACATGTATTCCAAAATAATTTCCATTTGTAGTATCCATACATGAATGTTTCATTTTTAAAAACATATATTTACTATAACTTAGGATGTTCTCCTAAATATCATATTATCATAAGGGTTCTCATTATAGCGATGTCATCAAAATATCACCAGGTAACTAATTATTTCTCTAAAAAAAACTATAACAACACAAAAAATTTATAAATATAAGTTAAATCATATTTTTTCTATATTGAATATATAAAATAATGATCCACCATTGAATCATATAGGTATAGTGCCTTAGGAAACGTGGATACATAAATAACTGGTTCATAATAAACCTAAATCATCTTCCACTATGTTATCCATAACTAGAAACCTTATTAGGAATATCATACATAATATATTTCTTTATAACCTAGGGAAAGAAAACATAATAAATAGTCGGCTCAAATGCTCAGTAAGGGTAAAAAATAAATATATCAATGATAACATAAACATTAAATGAGAATAAGGATATAATAACATAATAATAACACTTGAAAATAATAACCTATTTATTATAGATCATAATGTAGAATCATAGAGTAAATCTTGTAATTTTAAAAGAAATTAATCATAATACAATCAACGAATATAAGCCACAAGTGTATATAATTAGCATAAGAAATATGTTTTTTTCGTAAACATAAGAATAGAGAATCATTTAAATTGTTGTCATGTATCACTCTGAAAACTATCATTGTGGATTTAGTTCACCCCCAAAACCATAATAGTAGTTAAGGTTTACTGCCATGATAATGAAAGTGGATATATTCATTTAACATATTGGGTTTATTTCATATTTCATTCTTAATTCTCCCATTAGATATCCATATTTACCCAGTGCATTGGTGGAATATATAATTATGGTCCCTACCATCACATTATGAAACTAATTCCTATATGTTCTATAGAATTAGATATCATTAATCATATAATGACCCATAAAAAGTAAACAATTTTCATAATCATTTGATCATTTTATCATAACACAGCCCATGAAAAAAATTACTTTCCTAAACTAATTAAGCCAAAGAATGTAAACACGTTTCATTAAATCATACATTAATCATCATAATCATAAGACATCCAAATACTGAATTTTTTCACTATCATTGGACCAAATTCCCTATAAATAATAAGTATCATCAAAGGATTCCACCTTAGATGAAAATAACTTTAGAATATATCAGGAATATTTCTTGAGGAAAATAACATTTTCAATTTGAAATCACTTCTTTAAAATATAAAAATATCCAAAATGTTATGGTAATTTTTTTTATTTATAAAACATGTAACTTGTAATGTAATATTTAGATAATTGAGTATTCATGATGGTAGGGAAATCTGTTTATGCTGTATAAGTGAAATGAAAGTATTTCTTTCACACTTTTGTAAAAAAATAGTATGTTCTTTAGAAAATTTTAAGAAGATTACTCTTAAAAAATACATTAAAAATTAAATCAGGTATAAAATGAACTTTAAAAAATAAAAATAAATTTTAAAAAATCATGGAAACATTTTTTTTGAAATATATACATAGAAGGAAATGGATTTTCAGCCAAATATAAAAATAAAGTATGTTTTCCAAAGAAATATTCTTTTAGTATCATAAATTATTAAAGAGAGTTAAATGAAATTAAAATTTTAATATCTAGAAATAACCATAGGGTAATAAAATTCATGAGTGTCTTGAGTTTTATATCATGATATTTTACCATTAGAAATATATTCATAAACAATCTTGGTCAACAATTAGATAGTAATATAAAACACTTTCATTGATTTCCACTTACTTTGAAATAACTATAAGATTATAAAAGATAAATTTAAATTCATTATAATTTTATAAATTATTTTTTAACATACTTAAAATACCCAATATGACCAGATTTTAACATTTTAACTCCAATTTATTAATTATTCCTTATTAAAATCATTATTCGAGTGTATTAACAGTTTCATTCTTCTTAATAATTTCAGATCATAAATTCTGGTCAATGTACATTTATAATGGTCACATTATCTAATTTTTTTAATAATTATATAAATTTATTATATATTAATTATATACATATTTGTAGTCATCTATAAATGTTATATATAGGTAAATTAATTACACCATTCAATAAGATGGTAGGTCTTATATATATAAGAATATTATTTTTAGTTTTTTACATATAGAAAAATAATGATAAATAAAAATTATACTTTGAAAAAAATTATTATATCACATAAATAATATATATTCATCAAATATTTCTTTATTACAATCCTTGTAAAGAAGAAATGAAAAACGATTCACATCACGTCGTGGAGGTGGTCGTCCATGACTACACCCTAGAAACAGTATCATATTCCAAAACATTGGAATGTAACCCATAATAAACATTAAAACCATAAACATTAAAACCATCATAAAACCCTTCCATAAATGACGGTGATGAGAAATTAATTGTATCACCACATGGAGATGGTAAATCGTACATATGCACTAGCGATAATTTCACTTATTATTTGACGGTTAGGTGGTCATATAATTGTGTTTTGTAAAAAGAATAACATTTTATTATATTTTGGATACTTAATATTTTATTTTATAACAAATACTATAGATTTATATGATATAAAAGAAAATGTAAAAAAAGTAATCATTTAAGGTTATTACCTATTATTTGAATGAAGTCTTTAGAACTTATTTTAAAGATTAGAGGGTTGGTATTTTGGGGTAAATTTTCCTCTAGAATGTGTATAGGGAATCCTAGAAGAAATTTATATATGTTTTGGTAGATTTAGAAGTAAAAAGTTGGTGTATAGAAGTAAAAGACAGAGCGACCTTTCATAAGGGAGGTAGATGACACACATAGAATTTCATAGAATACTAAAATATAATAAATCCATTCCCAATAAAAATGAATAAAAATTGTCATAACTTCAAATAAAAATAGTCCATGGTCTAAATAAAATTATAAATTAATATTTATATAGTTTTTTTGTATAATTTTTAAGCATATTATTTTTATTAACCCCTTCATTAATCATTTTAACCTTAACTGCAATAACAACTATTTAAATTTTAAAGAGATACGAATGCCACCATAAGTTTAAAAATGACTTATAAATGCACCAAAATTGATATTATAAACAATATTCATTTCACGTGGCTAAATAATGTTTTTTTATTAATTTTAAATCATTTAATAAATTATCAATTATTATAAAACAACCTTAATGTCCATTTTTGAACAATTCAATTAATTTGTATTTAAAGATAAAAATACAAATATGTAATTAGAATATTATATTTTCACACACACCTAATATGTACTATGTATCTAATTAATTCATGTAACAAAATAATTAACTTTAATTTTATTATAATTTATTTTGTTACAATCATTTATTTTATTTTTCAATTAAATTAATTAATACATCGTTGGAATTTCATAACCATTTAAGGAAATTATTCATCACTAAAAATTAAAAATAATTTATATTTTTAATAAAAAAAATTATTTGAACTTATCCTCTTTTTACCGGCATGTAAAAATTTTAGAGATATTAAAATCAAGAGAGTGAAATTTTGTATTTATTCTTGTCAAAAATTAATATAAAATCAATGTTATTTTAAATATGTCCCCAAGGTTCCATATTATTAGAAATTAATGAATATACATGAACTACACTCTTCTAATAGTATAAAAGGCAAGTGTTTGATAAATTTTCAAGCCGCATCGTAAAGTTTTTATCATATTTTACCAATTTCATCCTTAATACGATGATGAAAACTTTCAAAAATCATTAATCATATTGATGAAAAATAAAATGAACCAATTAAAAAAAATTATCCTTAGAATTCCAAATATGAAATCTAATTTTCAAGATTCAATTTTTATAAGTGTTAGAAATTCATTTTAAAAGTAGCACTCAAAACGTGATGAAAACCATCTTTTTTAGAAAGAAATTTTTTTAAGCATAACAGTAGATTTATTTTAATTCCATTCATATGAAAAATATTAGATGAAATTTAAAAAAAGATTTAAAAATAATATGAAATTTTCATTGAAATAAATCATCAATAGTGAATACATCGTGAATAGATTTTTTTTTAAAAACACCTCTTTTACATTGAAATGATTTCATTATTATTTATAATAAATTGATAAACAATGAGTTTATTTTATGCATCTATAAAATATATGTTATTCATAATTTATTTTCTACTATTCATGACATCCTACTTATTAGATATTTTATAACTGTATACTGTATTATAGGTCATTTAGACTCAGGGATGCATGTGTTGGTCTCGGTGTGGGAGATATCCTTCACCACAACACTCTTTCTCTTCTTGATTCCCCATGTAGATGGATATGGTTCCAACTTCCCCCTAATACTCTAGAGAGGGTGGAATATCTTTATACACCCCCTTTCCCTACCCAGAAGCCTATATTTCGACCATCCTCTAACCCAAACTTCCTTTTGTTATTCCATGCTATCACCCGCAGCCCGAAGGTTCCAAATCTATACAACAGACTTCCAAAAATTTCACTCTCAACTTTGGAGTTTATATTGGATTAAATTGTACTTAATATTAATTTTGAGGCTCAATTCATAATGAACATTCCCTCGGTCAACTCCTTTGATAGGTTCTTATTCATATTTCTTGATCTCCATGATTGTGAAGTGGTGGTACTTCTTGAAAAATGTCACATGATGGATCACTTTGATTTAGAGGAAGATTTGATTCTTTCCTGGTATAGAGCTCCAATAGTTTGGAATAGGTTTCCATTTTATCTACACATATAGCTTTATTTATTTCCTATGAATCGAGATACTCCTATGATGATGCTCTAGGTAAGGGTTCCAAAAAATTTGCTTCCCTTTCAAAACCCCTCCATTTTACCAATGATTGGGAATATAGTTGGATGTTATTTGTTCTTAAATGGTTGGACTGATGTTGTTTGTACCCCAATTTCACCACACATATACATTGATGTTTATGTATATAGACCACCAGTGGAGTTGATTTGGATCGCTACTAGGAAAGAATTTAGATGTAAACATGATGTAGTTTTGGAATCATGGAATAATTTTTTCTCAGTCTATAATCACTTGGCGAATTCATTCCACTCTTTACGTTGGCATCTTAGGGGCCGACATAGTGTTCATGATGCTCGACAGTCTCTTGGGATAGAAACCATTGGTGTCCTCTCGATGGATCACCTAAATAATAGATATTCTTTAGAATTGTTCCGATCCAAACAGAGGAAAGTCCAAACAATTACAACCCACTTGGGGTGGCCATCTTCATACAGTTCGGAAATGATTTATCTAAACACAGTAAAATAGTGCAAGTTCTACTGAGACAAGGGGACACTGGTGTAGATGATCCCGTATCACCTAAGGTAATTTTCTCTAAGAATCATTCTTATGCAGATGTTACCCATATTGGAAATGGATTTTTAATAGAGGTAGCAGGAAATGATCCCTAAATTTTAGATGCAGTAATTTTCAGATAATCCAGGGAGTTGGGTGAATATTGCGGAAAGAACAAAATAGAGATCAAACTGATCCTTTATTTACATTATTAATCAGTTTGATGGTCTTGGATTTGATACATCTATCCAGGATCCCAATGGTTCAGGGTGATACATAGTGCTTACTTTGGGGGTGGGGGAAGAGAGTTTGGTCAACTCTCGGAAGACAGAGAAAAGGGATGACTGATAGAGGTCTTCAAAACCCAAGGAGGAAGAAGGGACCAAAATAAAATAGGGACATGGGTGGATGAATTGTAAACAAGAAGAGTAAATCCAAAGGATCCAAGGATTAATCATACCATTCTATAAAAATTATGACCAGATCAATTTAAAAAGGTATGACTAATGTAATGGATGGTGATCCATCTAATAATGAAAAGGAGGTGGAGTTTAGTATGAATCCAGTGAGTGGAAGTGAAATGGTCAAAAGTGGTGACTCTAAGGTTTATGATTTTAAGAAGAAGGGTGGTATGGTGCAACGCCCCGACCCTAGATATCTAGAGTCGGTGCATTATTACATAACATTGGCATGATCACAAGAAAGATCAAGTCTCGAAAGACCGATTAGTTTAGTAGCCTTGGAAACACTTGATAAATTCATAAAGTTTAGATTACATCAATAAGTGAAAAACTAAAACAACATATTGTCTTCATATCCCCTCATATTATCCCTACAGGTCATTCATAAAATACGTCTTCACATCCTGGAAAAAATAAAACATTGAAAGGGGTGAGCTCAGATGCTCAATAAGGATAACAATATAGCAAAAACTATCATAAATAAACATAAAAGTTTAAGGCAATGTATAACTAAAACAAAATCCTTTTAAACTTGAACTTTATCATAATAAGGAAAGGATAAAATGAAATAATTCCATTTATTTATTCACATGGATATTCTACTAGTCGAATAATCACATGAAAATATTAATAACCACTTTCATAATGACCGAATTTATAATTCCAAACTATCATAACCACGTATCCAAGGCCTCATGCCAAGACTACAAATAAGATTTTTTGAAGGCCTCGTGCCAAGACATTAGTTTGTCTCATGAGACCTACCGATTAATCGAGGAGCTATAGCGGTCTCCACCCATCACTTACTAAGTACAATGCATTCCTCATATTAAAAGTTTTAAATATAACATAAACATTCGTATTAAAACTAGCATACGAAATGTAAATACTTTATCCACAAACCATGAATGGTATAAAAATAGCACATCCACAGTCAAACATAACTCATTCGATACAATATGGAAGATTGTATTGTATCATATTAACCTCAATCGAGAATGATGAAGGATATTGACATAGATGAAAATAATCATCAAAACAATTAGAGTGAAATATTGTCCTTTTTCTTGAAATCATTTAAAATTCACACTATTTGTCAAGAATACATTTTAAACAGATTTTAGAATCAAAGTGTTCCATACCACTTTGAAACTTTTAAAAGGAATTTTGATTTGAAACCTTTAATGTCCATATAAATAAATCCTTAGAACCATTTTTAAAACATGGACATTAAGGAGAAAGATTTAGAATAATGAATCTCTAAAACATTTTAAAATGACATTTTAGTTAGAGTTCCTAACCAAAAAAGAGACACTTGAATAAAAATAATTGCGGAAATAAAAACTATGTAATATCATGAGAATAAAGGGATTCATGATATATTATTTCAAAGTACATTATATACACCATATAAAAGTGATTTGGTGTATAAAAATAAAGGAGTCTCAATGGAATGTAAATTGAGATGAAATCTCTCATAAAGGACGTATCCTTAGGTTAAGGATAAATCAACGACATAATTATGAGTGAAAAATATAGATACACTCAATATCATTGGATATTCAGTGTAAAACAATCAACGACAATTCACACATATTCTTGTAAAAACAACACCAATGAATTTGATGTTTAACTCAACAAATTGATATTGAGTAAAAATTACTCTTATCAGGTTCATACTGATGACCTTATAATTTATCAATGGAGTGATTATGTGTATCAAAAGTATATACACAGAAAGGGGAGTCGAATTTATGACATAAACAAATGAATAGTGATTCTACACATAATCTTGGACTAAAATAATCAATGAAATATGCGTAAAGCCGAATGAGTGGAAATTGAAATTTCAAATTCCCTTATTGATTTGGTAACATAAAAAACATACCCCCATGAAAGAAGGATCATAAAATGATTATGTAAATATAAATGAATTATATTATATTACACAATTAATACAAACATGGGTAGTATACACACCACATGTAATAAATAAGTGGTCAATAATGGAATTCTCGTGGAATTAAAAGTGAGATAAGAATCCCCTTACTTTGTACTTTTTCCTTTTTTGACGGTAGGTTAACCTCCTGTATAACGGTGAAATAATTGTTATTGAATTATAAAATAATCATTTACATTAATATGATATCATATATGATCTTTTAACATTGATTTGTTAATAATATCTTAGTATTATCGTCATTTCGGTTGTTAACGTACATGTTTTCCTTTATATTAATTTGGTACGTAAGCCGTGTTTGTTATGGATAGGTTGTATCTTATTCATATCCAGAATTATATAATGTCCTTAAACATGATTTTTAATCATCAAATGAGAAATATACTTGAATGGATACGATGGAGAATGAATCTCATCACGTTCGTGGAGACGGTAGTCTGTACGTACGCACGAGCGACAGTATCATTCTTTTGATGTTAAAATAATATATAATTGGATGTTATATCATATAGAAAGAATAATTATCATGTTATATTTATTATTTACATGAATTACACATCATTATTATACCCATCCAAATAATAATTTATTGAATGACAATTACACCACGACGTGGAGACGGTAAGACGTACGTACGCACGTGTGTTGACATGCCATTCAAAGGATGGATAGAATACTGAATATGGTTGTACCATATTTATAATAACATCACAGTACATATAAGATACTGGAGTTATTATTTTAGAATAGAAATAACAAAGAAATAAGAAGTTGAAGAAGAAAGGAACTTGAAAGAGGGTGGTGAAAACATTACCTCTTCTTCGGGTTCATCCTTTTGATTTGATCAAAAGGGATCCTTAGGTTGACTTTATGATCAAACTAAGGCCTCAAGGTTGTATTGAGTAAAGTTGAGAGAGTATTTGGGCAGGGTTTTTCCGAGCCAAAAGGATTGAATGTGTGAATTAATGAGAATGGGGAGTGCCCTTTTATAAGAGGGGTGAAGGGCACCTTTGAAAAGCTAAAACTATTATTTTATAATAAATTCATATTCGGTTTCTAAAGGCTCCAAAGTGGATAATTTAAAGGTTAAGGTGGGGATGGGTCCAAAACCACTCAACCAATAGAATTTAGACAGGTTTTGGTCTTTGTGTTAACCTTATCTTTAAGTATTAACTCTTAGTTAATTAGTTTCACTTTTATAATGTCTCTTTGTATTTTTATATTATATGGTTAACTAACATACAATATACATCCAAGAGACCCCCATGTGGTCCATTAATGATACACCTATCATGATATAAGTCTCTTGTATGAACCTTAGTTTTTTAGGAATTGAATATAAATTAATAATATAATATATTTTTTAAAACTCTTTTATGTCAATTTTGACACTATTGGGTATTTTGTTTTTGATAAATTCATAACAGCATTATTAATTCGAAAAAAAGTTATATAATAAATCCTAATATGTCATATTAACATATAAAATTAGTGTAATTCCTAAAAAGTTTCAAATTACATTTATTTTGATATTTATAATATCAATTATTTTAAAATTTCATTAATTAGGTAATTACTCCATCACCATTGTGTCATAAAAAAATTAAATTATTTAATGTCTAAAAATTATAAATAAAATACCATTATTTATGAAATCTTTTTATCTTTCTAATGAATATTTAAAATCTAATTTATATTATGTATAACCCTATATTGAAAATGTTTTAGTAAATAAACATTGATATTAACTCTTTTAACTCTTCATTGAATTAAATAATAATAAATGTCATAATCTAATACAAGTGGACCTAAATGATATTATTTTACTCCTAAGGTTGTGTTTGGTCGAGATACACTTTTCCAATCAAATTAGGACATGTGTTAGGGTAATATTAATATCATTTTTATCCTTAATTACCCTATTTACTTTTAAACGTGGTAAATAAAAGTAAAAAGTTACTATTCATCAAAAAATTACTTTCACCTCATTGAACCACATTTTACTTCTTGGTATTAACCATGTCTCTCAGATTTTCGAAATTCCAATCACAGAAGCGGTAAAATTATGTTTTATGAAAAATACAGTTTTTTAACTTCCACTTAGTGGTTTCACTATTCATCAAAAAATGAAGGTTTCCAGAAAAATACCAAAAATTAGGCCTAAGATATATTTGATATTATGAATTCAAAAATGATGTCTATTTTACCAAATTAAAAACAAATTAGTTTCATTAATTAATTTTAAAATTAATTCCCGTCGTCAAAACAAATAGCGTGTCATTAAGAGATAATAACTATCAAAAGATTGACACTTGTTATTGTGTAATTTAAATGTGAAATTACATCCAATGACCAAAATTGTATTAATTGGTAAAAAATATTCTAAATATTATTTTAAACCACTGAAATTAATAATTTATCACTATTAATTATTTCTATTAAAAAAGTTGTTTTTAAATAAAATTCAGTAATTTTCACTATTCATCAAAATATGAAAGTTATCCGAAAAGTACCAAAATTTCACCCTAAGATAATTTCAATATTACGAATCCAAAAATGAAGTCCATTTCAAAAGATAAAATTTATAAAATTCAAAAAGTAGGTATTATTATTCGTAAAAGCTAGTTTGATTGTTTGTGGTGTGTTATAATTTCGAAGTTGCATACAATGCACGCCATTTCATTATTCAAAGGGAAACGTACCATGGAAGCTTGGGGTGTTACATTCTCTCCTCCTTCAATAAATTGCATCCTCACAATTTTTTTAAAATTGGGCTTGAGAATATAAAGGAAAGTCCCACATCGGAAAAAGATTCAATAAAACTATCACTTTAAAAGAAAGGAAGAGAGGTATAAAGGTCACCCAGGATTACCCATACTTGGATTCCATGTAGAAAAACATGGATATGGACGATAAACTAACTGTTATGTTCTGATGGAGAGGGATATAAAACTTGATTAGGGGAAAGTTAACAATAAGAAAATCACAAACTTTTGTTGGGAGAAACGGTCATTAGTCTCCCAGTAGGAAAAGTAAATGGACAACATTTTTTGTTTTAAGTTACATTACATTAGGATGAGGAATTCATTTATGATATTGACTAAGAACATAAAGATATATACTTACTTTTTAAGTAGATTTTCATTCTTTAATAAATTTTTACCACTAACTCATTTTTATTAACAATGAGTATTCAAGAAGACTTGGTCACAATGGAAGAGCTAGAATAAAATTCTATAGAAATACATGATCCACGTAGGATAAAATATATATTTACCTTTTCTATAGATATTAATCAAAACCAAGATGGTTAGTATAATATCTGATGATTCCCGAAATGGATATTCCGTTAGAGAAAAAAACACTAATCTTAATTTCTAAAATTAAACCATCAATACCCCAATGCTAAATAAATACCATTCAATAATCAATTGTTTTTAAAATCCTTCATTATAATCCAAACTAATATTGAAACCCAAAACTTATAAGAATGTAGTCTTCCACGTTAAATTGTATCTCCAAATGACATTAATTACTCTTAAAGTCAAAATTAAAAGTAATAAACCTAATCATTTCCATAAACAACCCAAATCACTATAAATCCACAATAAAAACATAGATAAAAATCCACCATTACTCCTCAAATGAAATCCCATAATATTCTATTTTCCTTGGGAATATAGTGTTCACAACAAAGCGAACAACTTCCAAAATAACATTTATCTCCTAATTACCAAATCATTTTCTTATACTAAGGGTATTGATTTGATAAGACATAAGATCTAAAATCAAATTATTATTGATCAATAAAATCATTTAACTAAAAATAATAGTTACACTAACCAGGGACTTCACGTAGTCTAGTGGTAAGAAATAAATCCCAATCGCACTTTGGTTGTGGGTTCGATTCCCACAGCTTTGTCCGACGCGCCGGGATGTCACACGGTCTGTGTGTTGTCCTTTTTCAAGAATTATATTTTATAATATTACCAAAATGAGATAAATTACTCATAATAACCATAACATAATTTAACCAAAAATGTTATCTCATACCTTGCATTTTCATCCCAAAATATAATAACTTGTAATTGCCTCAAACCCAATGATAATATAAAACCAAATGGTTATTTATAACTTTATCCCCAAGGGAAAAGATAAATCTTCCTTAAATATCATTCTCACATGGCAAACTGTAGGGTTACAAATACAAGAGAGAATTATTCCATAGTAAACCCATCAAAAAGAAGCACTAATTCTTTTTAAACATTTCCCCAACCATTAATTTCCACATAGCTTCTTCTTTGACCATGAAAATATCCTATAGAATAGGGCCTTCACCTGGGTAGTGGCCAGGTCCCCTATATTTATAGAAAATGACTTTAAATGGATTCTTGGGACCATTTTTATCTTCTTCCATAGTACTCTTCATTTTTCTTCGGCAATTATTCACTTTATATTATTCCTTCCCGCACGTAAAGCATTTCATTGTCCCATTGAGACACTTTCCTGGGTGTCTCCTTCCACATTTCCTGCATGATGGAAATTGAGGATTCCTTTCACCATGGTCTCCACTGCTGGAGCTCTTATCATTCATCACCTTTCTCTTCTTTGTTGATTCCGGGAATTGGTTAATATATATATTGTTGATCATATTTTTGGAAAATTGATTTTGAATAAAGACGATATCTTTTACACCTATCAACATTCCATTTTGTTGCTCATTGCCACCACAGTTCCCACCTTGTACATCATTCTCAATGTCACTATGGCTTTTTTGGAATACAGCCATTGAATAAAACCAGAAAGTATTGTGTGAGTAACAATAGTCATAAAATCATTTAGAGATTAAAATGTCACCATATTCTCAATTTGAAACACATTAGGATTAACCAAGGTAATTTACTCTCATCTTATATATAAAATACTTCAAATTGGTTTGTAAAAAAAATGTAAATTATCCTAAGCATATCCCCCAGGAGTGTCATAACCAAGAGTGCTGCAAGGCCCGTTGTCGTGCACCAGTTCCCGTTTGAGTCTTTCTCAAAGCAGTGTTTTTGGGTTTTACCCCTAGGTACATCTGTGCCAGAGCCGCCTCTACCTGCTCGTATCCATACAGGGATGTATTGCTTGGAAAACTCACAAAATCTCTACAATACCAAAATTCTAGGAAGTTCTTCTATACCAATCCTCAAGGTTCATCTTAGGTCTACATGCTCTAATCAGAGTTTATCTAAATCTAGCTCCCAAGGTTTGTACTAAACTTCCTCTGATACAAACTGTAACGCCCCGACCCTAGATATCCAGAGTCGGTGCGTTATTACATAACATTTGCATGATTATAAGAATGATCAAGTCTCGAAAGATCGATTAGTTTAGTAGCCTTGGAAACACTATATATATTCAAGAAGTTTACATTACATCAATAAGTGAAAAACTAAAACAACATATTGTCTTCATATCCCCTCATACTATCCCTGCAGGTCATTCATAGAATACTTCTTCACATCCTGGGAAAAATAAAACTTTGAAAGGGGTGAGCTCAGATGCTCAGTAAGGATAACAATATAGCGAAAATTTCATAAATAAACATAAATATTTAAGGCAATGTATAACTAAAACAAATGCCTTTTAAACTTGAACTTTAGCATAATATGGCAAGGATAAAATGAAATAATGCCATTTACTTATTCCCATGGATATTCTAATAGTAGAATAATCAAATGAAAATATTAATAACCACTTTCATAATGACAGAATGCATAATGCCAGACTATCATAACCACGTAGCCAAGGCCTCATGCCAAGACTACAAATACGATTTGGTCAAGGCCTCGTGCTAAGACACTAGTTTGTCTTATGAGACCGATGCATCGAGGAGCTATAGCGGGCTCCACCCCTCACTTACTAAGTCCAATGCATTCCTTATATGAAATGTTTTAAACATAACATAAACATTCGTATTAAAACTAGCATACGAAATGCCAATAATTTATCCACAAACCATGAATGGTATAAAAATAGCACATCCACAGTCAAACATAACTCATTCGATTCAATATGGAAGATTTTATTGTATCATATTAACCTAAATCGAGAATGATGAAGGATATTGACATAGATGAAAATAATCATCAAAACAATTAGAGTGAAATATCCCCCTTTTTCTTGAAATCATTTAAAAGTCACAATATTTTTCAAGAATCAATTTAAAATAGATTTTAGAATCAAAGTGTCCCATACCACTTTGAAACTTTGAAAAGGAATTTTGATTTGAAAACATTAATGTCCATATAAATAAATCCTTAAAACCATTTTTAAAACACGGACATTAATGAGAAAGATTTAGAATAATCAATCTTTAAAACATTTTAAAATGTCTTTTTAGTTAGAGTTCCTAACGAAAAGAGCGAAACATGAATAAAAATAATTGAGGAAATAAAAACTATGTAATATAATGAGAATAAAGGGATTCATGATATATTATGTCAAAGTACATTATATACACCATATAAAACTGATTTGGTGTATAACAATTAAAGAGTCTCAATGGAATGTAAATTGAGATGAAATCTCTCATAATGGCTGTATCCTTAGGTTAAGGATAAATCAACGACATTATTATGAGTGAAAAATATAAATACACTCAATATGATTGGATATTCAGTGTAAAACAATCAAAGGACATTCACACATATTCTTGTAAAAACAACACCAATGAATTGGATGTTTAACTAAACAAATCGAGATTGAGTAAAAATTACTCTTATCAAGTTCCTACCGATGACCGGATAATTTATCAATGGAGTTATTATGTGTATCAAAATTATATCCATATAAATGGGAGTGGAATTTATGACATAATCAAATGAATAGTGATTCTACACATAATCTTGGAGTAAATTAATCAATGAAGTATGCGTAAAGCCGAATGAGTGGAAATTGAAATTTCAAATTACCTTATTGATTTGGTAACATATAAAACATACACCCATGAAAGAAGGATAGTACAATGATGATGTAAATATACATGATTTAATGTATATTACACAATTAATACAAACATGGGCAGTACACACACCACATGTACTAAATAATGGTGAACAATGGAATTCTCACGGAATTAAAAGTGAGATAAGAAACCCTTTACTTTGTACTTTTTCCTTGGTCGACGGTAGGTTAACCTCCTATATAATGGTGAAACAATTTTTATTGAATTATAAAAGAATCATTTACAGTAATATGATATCATATACAATCTTTTAACATTGATTTGTTAATAATATCTTAGTATTTTCGTCATTTCGGGTGTAAACTTACTCATCTTCCTTTATATTCTTTATTACGTAAGCCGTGTTTGTTATGGATAGGTTGTATCTTATTCAGATCCATAATTATATCAAGTCCTTAAACATTATTTTTAATCATCAAAAGAGAATTATACTTGAATGGATACGATGAAGAATGAATCTCATCACGTTCGTGGAGAGGGTAGTCCGTACGTACGCACGACCGACAATATCATTCTTTTGATGTTAGAATAATATATAATTGGATGGTATATCATATAGAAAGAATAATTATAATTTTATATTTATTATTTACATGAATTATACATCATTATTATACCCATCCAAATAATAATTTATTGAATGACAATTACACCACAACGTGGAGACGGTAAGCCGTACGTACGCACATATGGCGACATGACATTCAAAGGATGGATAGAATACTGAATATGGTTGTAACATATTTATAATGACATCACAATATATAGAAGATACTGGATTTATTATTTTATAATAGAAATAAAAAAGGAAAAAGAAGTTGAAGAAGAAAGGAACTTGAAAGAGGGTGGTGAAAACATTACCTCTTCTTCGGGTTCTTCCTTTTGATTTGATAAAAAGGGCTCCTTAGGATGAATTTCTGATCAAACTAATGCCTCTGGGTTGTAGTGAGGGAAGTTGAGAGAGTATTTGGGTAGGTTTTGGCCGATCCAAAATTCTTGAATGGGTGAATTAGTGAAAAAGGGGAGTGCAATTTTATAAGAGGGGTGAGGGGCACCATTGGAAAAGCTAAAAATATTATTTTATAATAAATTCATATTCGGTTTCTAATGGCTCCAAAGTAGATTATTTAAAGGTTAAGGTGGGTATGGGTCTAAAACTACTCCACCAATAGAATTTAGATAGGTTTGGGTCATTATATTAACCCTATCTTTAAGTATTAACTCTTAGTTAATTAGTTTCACTCTTACAATGTCTCTTTGTATTTTTATATTATATGGTTAATAAACTTACTATATACATCCAAGAGACCCCCAAGTAGTCCATTAATGATACACCTATCATGATATAAGTCTCTTTTCCGAACCTTAGATTTTTAGGAATTGAATATAAATTAATAATATAATATTTGTTTTAAAAACTCTTTTATGTCAATTTTGATACTATTGGGTATTTTGTTTTTGATAAATTCATAACAGCATTATTACTTCAAACACAATTTATATAATCACTCCTAATATGTCATATTAACCTAGAAAAGTAGTGGAAATCATAAAAAGTCTCAAATTACATTTATTATGATATTTATAATATCAATTATTTTAATATTTCATTAATTAGGTAATTACTACATCACCATTGTGTCATAAATAAATTATATTATTTAATGTCTAAAAATTATAAAAAAATACGATTATGTAGGAAATCTTTTTATATTTATAATAAATATTTAAAATCGAATTTATCTTATGTATAAACCTATATTAAAAATGTTTTAGTTAATAAACATTGATTTTAACTCTTTTAACTATTCTTTGAATTAAATAATAATAAATGTCCTAATTTAATACAAGTGGACCGAAATGATAATATTTTACTCCTAATGTTGTTTTTGGTCGAGATAAACTTGTCCAATAGAATTAGGACATGTGTTAGGGTAATAATAATATATTTTTTTACCCTTAATTACCCTATTTACTTTTAACCGTGGTCAATAAAAGTAAAAAAGTTACTATTCACCAAAAATTATTTTCATCTCATTAAACCACATTTTACTCCTTGATATTAACTGTGTCTCTCAGATTTTTGAAATTCCACTCACAGAAGCTGTAAAATTTAGTTTTATGAAAAATTCAGTTTTTAACTACCACTTAGTGGTTTCACTATTCATCAAAAAATGAAAGTTTCCAGAAAAATACCAAACATTAGGACTAAGATATATTTGATATTATGAATTCAAAAATTATTTCTATTTTACCAAATTCAAAACATATCAGTTGCATTAATTAATTTAAAAATTAATTCCCGTCGTCAAAACAAATAACATGTTTTTAAGAGATAACAACTATCAAAAGATTGACACTTGTTATTGTCTGGTTTAAATGTGAAATTACATCCAATGACCAATATTGTATTAAATGGTAAAAATATATTCTAAATATACTTTAAAACCACTCAAATTAATAATTTATCACTATTAATTATTTCAATTAAAAAAGTTGTTTTTAAATAAAATTTAGTAATTTTCACTATTCATCAAAATATGAAAGTTATCCGAAAAGTACCAAAATTTCACCCTAAGCTAATTTCGGTATTACGAATCCAAAAATGAAGTCCATTTCAAAAGGTAATATTTATAAAATTTTAAAAAATAGGTATTACTATTCATAACGGCTAGTTTGATTGGTTGTGGTGTGTTAGAATCTCGAAGTTGTGTACAATGCATGCCATTGAATTATTCAAAGGGAAACGTACCATGGAATCTTTGGGTGTTACATATGGTGGGTGGATGGTCTCAGATTCTTGGAGGTTTATGAGATGTTAGGAAATGAGGTTGAAATTTGTGAAGTTTCATTGGGAAACATAGTTGTCTTGCAATAAGGTGTAGATGTAAAGGCCATAAAAAAAATCCTAGGACCTTTTTATGCACTCTGAGGAATATATTCTCAAGAAGGTTTTGATTATTCATGATTCTAATGAGGATGTAAAACCTATTAATGGGAGACTTATCAAAGTAAAAACAAATAGGGATCTGGGAAATTGGATTGACCAACAACATCTAACTATGACCAGAGGCATCAAATATAAGAAGATAACAATAGAGGAGTTCATGCAAGCTTGGGACAAATTAGAAAATCAATTAGAATACATTTTCAAAGAAGAATTGCATAAATAGGTAACTAATCTTATCTATAAACAACATAGGTATATCTTGTCTAATAGTTTAAAATTTTCTTTTAATAACTTTGTTATCTTCTATAGTGTTTGTTGATCTTCTTTAAACATGGTAAATTCACACTTTTTCCACAAAATTGTTTTAAAATAAATATATAACATTAAGGTCAGTGTTTCATGCACCACAAGATATCAATTAAATTTTAAATTTTTGAAAAAACAATTATCATAATATATGGGACTTTTTAACAAATCACCATGTTAAGATTAAATAAGGTTTATGATATAGTGTAATTGTTATTTAAATATAATATATATTTAGCTTTGGTGAAACCGGTATGTGACCAAGATTCACACTCTAAAATTTGTAGAAAAACTATGAAAGAGGTAATATCTATTTTTTAAAATTTAAATATGGGATTTTCATCAAGAATATGGATATAGTTATTTAAAAAATGAAAAGTGGCGTTGGTTGATAGCAAATGTTATAGAAAATACAATTAATATTTTAAACTACCTCTACAATAAAATATGAAAGGTGTCACCCACATGATTATTATATGGATAAAAATGACAGAATAATTTATAAGGGGATATGAATATGGAGACTATATAGACATATATTAAAGAGATATCTATTCTATTTAATATCTAAAAGGGAATTTTTATATGAAGTATACACATTAGTTTTTAGAATAGATTAGGAATAATTATAGACCAAATTAAGAAGGTTAGAGAGGAAGAAAGAGAATTTTAGGAGGTGGCATCACTAAAAGATCATGGAGTTTATCACATTAATGATACTAAATCTAATTATTACAATATCATAGGTTTAAATTAAATTTTCTATTTGAATAATAAAAAATGGATTTATATGTGGATTGGTGAGTGATTTCAAATAAGTAGGGAAATGAGATCTTTATTTATTTAGTGAATGTTGTGGTTCCGGAGCATCATCCTGGAAACTAAAAATTATTATACAAGAAGTGTTCTTATTGTTTCAAGTGTTTTGACACATTTCCATCCATTATCCTTACATTATACTATTTTTGGGGCACCATATAAATAGATTAATTCTCTATTATTTTGTCACTTCACTTCATACTAGTTATAATATAGGGAATGTTTCTAATAATCATTGAATAAAATATTTTTTAGGGTTTACTATAAAATTGATAAACCATGATTCACCCCTCATGGTATTCACCATTTTTGGGACCAACAAGTTGTAATAAATATAAAGGCTCATAGTGGAGTTTCCTCTCTCTATTGTTTTGGAAGTGATCAATAACCATATATAAATTTAATTTTTTGGTAGAAATAATTTCCAGGTAAATAAAAATCAAAAGAAAACCTATTTACTCTCTTTGAGAATAGATATTTATACATCTTACATTTAGTGTATTATAAATAGTATGTAGAGGTAATATTTATTATGAAATCATTTAACAGAGTTCTCGGTCAATGATAATGATTCAATGTATTAGGAGGACCACTGTTCAATGTTATATTCATAAAAATTATGTTTAATTAATCCTCACATTCCATTTTATAAAACATATAAATATATATGAAGTTGATTCTAAGGTATGTGTAGCTAATTTTCATGTACTATATAAGAGAATGATTTTTTGAGAATGCACTAGAGTGAATCTGTTGATGTATTCATTGATTTTGTGTAAATTATTTTAGAGGATATACATGAACCTAGAGAAAATATATTTGATATCAAAAACATTAAGAGGATCCTTAGAATATTGTGAACATATTTGAATGTAAAATTATTACTTATCTTTGATAAGATCCCAAGGATGTGATTTTAGATAGTATTCATATCACACATGTTGGATATGAGATAAGGAACAACAAAAACGAGTCATTGGAAAATGGGATTTCATATGATGTGGAATTTAATGAAAAAAAGAACTACAGTTGAAGAATATTTGGAGGATATATAATCTAATAAGGTGATGTTATTATAGCTACCAAAATAAAAAAATCCATAAAGGAAGATTCAAATGGAAGCATCCACCATCTATATTTCTGGAAGGAAAAGGTGGTAACTTTACTATAATATGTCTAAATAAATTATAGGATAAGGATAAAGTTGAATAACTCAAGAATAAATTAGTTAAAGGTGTGAAAATTTAATAGATCCCACAATAAAAATTCATCAAAAAGACAACATATCTTTCTAAAGATGATATGTGTTTACAATTAATGGAGGTGAAAACATTGAGGACTAAAAAGGCCTCAATGAGGAAGTTCTTATGGATATCATATATAGGACATAAGTTAAGTAAAATTATGATTGATGGTGATGGTGTTGGAGTAATTTTCATCCTAGAGGAAAAAATAGAAGCTACCCTTGAAAAATAAATATTTTGAGGAAAAAATGGTAGAACTCCAATTTAGTAGTTCATGGATCTAAACATAACATATTAGAGTAAGTGGAATATAATTATTTTTAAGAAAGATTAAATTTAATAATTAAAATATGATATTCTAGAATACTCAGAAAATAATCTTAAGATCTAGCTCCAAATTCATGAGTATGCATCAGTTATTGATGAAATGAATAGTATAGTGAAAAATACTTTCAAAACAATTAAAAAAAATTGAATGTGAGTTAATAATATTGTGATTAAGTGTTTATCATAAGTGGATACTTTAAACTCCAAGTATTAAATCATTATGTTCAAGTGCATGATCTGTTAAAGAAGTTCATTAGATGCATAGGTATTAAACAAAAATATTAATCACTTTACCAAAAGTAAAAAAAAATCATTGATAAAAGAATATTTATTAGGGGGTTTTATAAAAATAAATTAAATGGGTGTTGATGAAAAATAACATGATCCAAATCAATAAATGAAGTTAGATTTCATGACTTATAGAAAATTATAATAGTCATAAATAGCGTAGAAAAAGTGTGGGATAGTGCATTATGAATATTGTGTCATTTGTTTGGGAAGATGGGAAAAGTATAATATATATGTTCTATAGAGAAAAATGAATTTTTTGTTATAATAGAAATATAAATAGATGAGATTAATTTCTTACACTTGGTATGTTTTTAAAAAATATTTCTTTTGGTATGAAGGTTGTGGACACAATGTCATGAGTTCCTCATCAACAGTGCAAATAAAATCACTACAGGAAACCAGAAATAGGATAATACATTTTTTGTAAGAATTATCAAGCAAGACGAAATGTTAAAAAAATTCATAGCCTTGTAAAATTACGATGATTCAATCCATAGTTTGAACAATATCATTAACCATAAGAGGAAGATAAAAAGAGAACATGGAAAATTAAAGGAAATGTTGGGAAGGGATATTCTATATTTATTTATTTAAAATAAATAGGTCGAGTTGTTTCTACATCCCTGATAGTGGATAAACATCACATATGAGAAGAATTTAAAATACTGTCATATGGAATTAGTATAATAATGAAGGTGTAGTATTTTTTAATAATTATGAAGGTTTGAATAACATTATATCTAGAGAAGGCCAAATTAGAGGGAAACACATAAGGAATACATACACATTGGTGGCTGAAGTACCAAGTCCTTATTTTAAAAGTTTAATCCGATTAAGGGAATCAGGGTATATATTTAATTTAAAAATAAATTATTTCATCATTAATGGAAGATATTTTTCAATAGTAATTTAAGGACTTCTCACAATGGGGAATCTCAACATTATTGGTTGAGATAAAAGAGAGTGACTTCATACCATGGAATAAGTTAATTAGTTATTAAAAAAGCTTCCCTATGAGCCAAAACTATATATTGGACTTAGTGAAGAATGAAGGAGCATGTGATACCCCTAAGCTCGCACTAGATCGCACAGACATGTGTGATACTTTCCAAAAAAGGGTAATAATTTGGAAAAATTAAAATTAAAAGTATAAAAGTTCAAGTATTTTACATTATTAGAAGAATATAAATTTTTTTATGATAATATAACCAAAATATATGGATTGAAATATGTATTATATTTTTTTTTCAATGGTTAAATTTTTTTTGTGGATAACGGTAATATCTCACAAATCTGATGCACTCATGTGTGTTAATCATTATTAAGGACTAGTGGAAGGGATTTTGGGACTAAAAACAGAATATTTATGAACATATAATTGTATAGAACTCAGTATTAATAAAGATCAATAATATCTGAAAAATAAAGGGATTTGCTCCCAGGATTCCACAATTTGGACTCCATAGTAAAATAGTGTTATTAAGATCAGAAAGTAGACTATCTATAATATGATCCAGAAAATGGTCTCTAATAAATATCTATTAATCATATTTTTTTGAATATGTCACTGTTAAATTATTTTATATCCCCAATGGGTATATATTATGTCTAAATTTTTTGAAATTTCCTATGAGATGGGGTACATGATAAAATAAACACTGAATTACTTTTGAAATTTCATAATAAATGCTTTATTCTTAATAAAGAGTAGAACCAAAAGTTTTGAATCCAGTGGTATGAAGGTATTTTTATTGGTACTAATCCAAATTGAAATAATTAACATGATACATTAAATGAATTTTTAAAATATTTGAATGTCATGAATTATTGGTTTTTAAAATTGAGCATTTTTTAAACCTAGTGAGAAAATTTCATAGCCAGGAAATGACGTGATATTTTAAGAATGTGATGTTGAAGTGTGAAAAATATATAGAGAACATTAAAATATATAATTATTAAAAGAAAAAACTGATGATGAGGAAAATAAATAAGGTTCTTCAACTACAAAGGTGAAACAATTCTGAGTTAAAATTAGTCATGTCAATATTGTTGGTGACTATAAATTTTTCTTGAAAGAAAAAATGATGAATGAAGTAAAGGAAACCTAAATTTTTTATCATGTAGAGTTGAAGAGGTTTTAATAAGACTATATATATTCCAATAGGGTTAAATAGATTGACTAAATTGAAAAGAATCAATCTTAAGATATTATTCTAAGGAAAAAAGAAAAATTATGGTCATAATTAATTCGATGATCTGCAACTAGCTCAATGAATATTGAAATGGGACATAGAACAAAGAAAAATTTATATTCAATGGACGTAACAAAATTTAAGGGATTAATATTGATGACTCATTTCCACACATAGTTCAGTTGTAATTTTTTTTTCTTTCTTGGAAATATTTGTTTTGATAGGATTCATTATAAACAAAATGGATGTCAAACTAGCATTTCAAATTCAGACCCCTGAGAAGGATGCATGTACATCAAACAGTCATATATTTTTCTTATGGATAAAGATCATAGAATAGTGTTTAGGTTGAAGAAATATTTGTATAGACTAAAGGAATTACCAATATCTTGGTGTTAAAAGTTTGATAAATACTTTTTAAAGCTTGGATTCTAATGAGGAGTATCTGAACACAATTTATGAATTAAAAAGAAAAATAATTAAAGGATATTTGTTCTTATTCAAGTGGATGACACAATTTTTAGATTATTAGATGATGCACAATGATATCTATTTTCACAATATATGGGGTATGAATTCATTATTTCCATGATTTGTGGGTCATCATCTTTCATGAGCCTATATAGGAGATAAGGAATGGTTTGAACATTAACTTCCTAATACAAACAGTATCAATAAATACTAAAGATAATTGTAATAGAATACTCCAAGCTAGTGAAAACTCCAGTGCCCAGCAGGATGCAATTTTTAAGAGCCAACAGTGTAAAGGATTTCAATATTATTGAGTCCATGCATATTAGGAGACTCTAGTACTTAATTGTAAAATGTCATAATATTGTTTTTGTAATATATTAATCTATATAGTACCAAATCCACCCCAAAGAAAGAAAAATTATAGAAGTGAAAATATTTCTTTTGTATCTGAATTAAAAAGATTATTAAGGGTTGTTTTATGAGAAACAATTATATAATTATTTATGGAGATACCCTAATATAAATTGAGAATTAACAAGGGATAATCGAGAGTCAAAATCAGGATGTTCTTTCTATCTTATAGGTTCTTAAATTTATTATATGAGTATTAAGTAAGACAATATTTTTCATATAACAATCGAAACTGAATATATTAAAGTAACTCAAGAGTGTATAAAATTACTATATATATAATGAAAATGAAAAATGTTGTTATATTTGACATGAAATTTCTTATTATAATCAACTGTGATAAATTTATTTCTATATGTCCTAAAAAGTATCATTTATCATTCAAGAATAAAGAACATCGAGATAAATTATCATTAAATAAAGGAAAAGGTTGATAAATAGTTAGAAGAGTTATAGAATGTGTCTATAAATATTTTTGATGAATATATCATAATGAAAGTAAATACCAAAGGATGATTTTCTAAGTCACTAGTCATCTTTTATAGACGAACCATCTCTATCCAATTAAATGGTTTGGATATGTGATCCCGCTACCTTTTGAATGATTCTTTTTATTACTAGGTATGATGAATATTAAATTAAATGTTTTTATTTCAATTCCCATCTAATTAATTTATAGATAATTGATCATTTGTTTCACTGATAATGTTAGAGAATTTGTCCATATTTTTTTAGAGAAGGTCTTTTAAAGAGATATTGATTAGGAACCTTATTTTCTATTAATAAAGGGGTATTTTTCTCATTCTAATGATAATATAAAATAAAAGAGTATATGAATGTTTATTTAGGGTAAGTGTAAAATCATGTTACTCTTCTCCGAGATATGTTTTTAAACATCTCATGGTTTTCATTTATCATTTTCTAGATAGGGATAAGAATGAAATGAGAGGAAACCTGTAATGGTGAAGTAAGATATTTATTGGAATTTCTCTCATGAAACCTACTAATTCTATAGCCTTATAGAGAATTAAACGACATGTAATACAGTTACATGACATTTAACTCATAAATTAAATTAAATCCATTTTTAAATAAAATTAAATAGGCTTTTCATTGATTATGGGAATTGATAATTACACGATGTGTAATTGTGTTACAAATCATGTAAATTCTTGATGATTGTTTTTAGTTAGAAATAACAACACAATTTCTCAATTTTATCCCCTTTAGGTTCCTTGATTTTGACATATATCCATCCCCAGGTAATTTTGGGAGCTCTCCAACCCCACTAGGTTTCTTTCGGTTGTTGATCCTCATTCTGGTCATTATGTGACATACTATGTGTGATTCTTGGATTTCTTTTATGACCCGTTTTCCTTGGTTTTGGTGCGGCTGGTTTATGTTCTTGAGGTATCTAGGTTTCCTCCTATATACATATGTCGTTTTAAAAATTTAATATATTTTGAGATATGGATTGTATTTTAGGGTTTTAATAATGTTGTTGAGTTTCATTATTGGTGGATTCCGATGTAGGTAGTGAGGTAGGTGGTTCAGTCTATAGCCTATGCTTGATAATTTTTATTATTCCATTTTTTAATTTCATTTATAAATCAATTAGTATGAAATTTGATTGATTTTTGTGTGTGTGTTAGAAATGTCTTTGGAAAAAATGGGTTCTCCATGGTTTTTGATAAATGGAAATAAAAGGGGTATTTTCCAAGAATTGAATGATTTGTGAAAACGAAGAGGGTATGGTTACCATATTAAATTCTGAATTTCATGAATGGTTTTGAAATGGTTCTCCAAACATTTAGATGAGTATGAAAACTAGAACATGGGTTACCATGGGTACTAGGTGGAATGTTTAGTTTGAGGCCATCATCCAACGTGAGGGTTCACATTCTAGGTGTCCCTCTTGTCCTAGAGTGTAGATTAGTGACTCTAAGTATGTATATGATGTTGGGATTTCACATGGTTTGGTGTATCCCATGCCCTGGAGTGTAGATAATTTACTTAAGGTACCACGATGAACTCTTCCTAGATTTATGGGAATGAGTAGTCTACAGACTGACCTGTTTTAGTCCTTGGTGTTGTGAAACCTCTATTTCTCCTATTGTTTTGTATTTCTTGTATTTTTACTATTTTAGCTTCGATATTCATGTTGATCCATGTGAAATATGATACGGAAAATGTGATTTGGAATTGATATACCAACTTTTGTTTTGAAATTTTGGAAAGAGGGAAATGTTTACCAAGTTACCTATAAAACAACTTTACCTCTTATCATGACATGTTTTATTTGAAATGAGAATATATGAATTTTTATATAGATAATTTTTATATAGAACTTGGGTGGGATCCTATTTATACTACCATCTCAATCCCTACTCACCCTTTAGCGATGTGTAGAACTTTGTAAGTCTTTCAATGCAGGGAAAGGCAAGACCGCTCAGTGAGATAGAGGGTTTTCATGTTAGATGAGTTTGGTAGAAATTGCTGAGATGGTGGGAGGCTTAACACACTATCGTATAAATTAGTATCTTTTTTTTAGATTCCTTTTCAGTCGTACTTGTCTCTTTGAGTTTTTAGTTTCTTTAGTGGTTATTTTTTTGTTTGTCTTCTAACAGTTATGGAACCTATTTGTATATATATTAGTCTTACTCTATTTATTTCTACTTCAAGTATGTATATATTTTCTAGGTTCCTCATTCAATTTGGTAAAAAAACATTCCCTTAGTGTGTTGTTCAAATTCCGTGTGCTTTTCACTAGCACATGGTGATTGGGAATGCCCTTCACGTATGTAACATATCATGTCTGCTTCCAAGTATGATGGTAACTCAAGTTTGATTGTTACAAATTAGTATCAGATGAATGATTCTCCCCAAGAGTCTTTATCTTATTATGCCTTTTAGACCAGAGACATGATTTTCAGGATGTGAGAGGTATGTTGGAAAGAGTTCCTGATAAATTATTTTTGTGAAAAAACTCAAGTTTCTATGGGACATTGGGATATGTATCTCTTGTGTGGCGTTTTCTTTTAAATATTTGTTTCTGCTTATGAGTTTTCTAATTTAAACTAATATTTACTCTATTTTATGATCATTATTTTAGTTTCAATGTTCCATATTATGCCTTTGAGGTGTCTTCCACAAGTTCCTTTGGGGGGTGGGTGTAGATGATGCTCTTCAAGGGAATCCACTAATAGATCAGAATATAATTGAGGCTATTGTATGAGAAGTCCATGCCATTGATCAGAACATACCATGAGTCCATAACTTATTTGTATAGATAGAACCAAGAGTTGTAGGAGAGAGAGATTGCTCGCGGGGAATTCTTTCATGAGAAGCTATATGAATGAACCTCAAGAGGCAGAGGACTGGTAGGATATGATTGTTAAACTCTTTACCTTTTTGGAGAAATTGAAAATATCAAGGTGAATTATGAAGCATTCAGGCTTAAGGGTTCTATTAAGTGTTGGTGGGATTTCATAGTCCAGGAATATAGACATGTGGACTTGGATTAGAAGGGTTTTAAAACCCTGTTCTCCCAACTGTTTTTTCCAGAGTCACAAATGCTACAGAAATCTATAGAGTTCCTCTCTTTGTAGTAGGTAGTGCATTTAGTGACAACATACACCAATTTTTTTTATTATCTTGTTTTATTTTCTCTGGATGTAGTGAAGAATGACCAATTGAAATCTCAAAAGAACATTCAGGGTTTGTGACTAGATATAAGATCACATGTATTTACATTAAAGCTTTATTCCTACGCATAGAGGGTAAATAGAGATATGATGGAAGAGATAAATATGGAATGAAAGAATGGATTTTACACCTATTCTCTTCTATCCATTGATAGCTTTGGTGGTGTGAAAATGAGGAAAACGAAGTGTAAGGATCATCGCAGGATTAGTGGAGGTGGGTCTCAGCAACAAGAATCCTCTACATGATCTGTTATAGCCAGTAGTGTAAATATGACTTGATATCAGGGTAGAAACATTGGACACACAATATGTTATTGTCCTATGTCCGTGAAGATGCCCAAAAATTGTGAACAAGTTTTTCAATTACAACACTTCTTACAGGATATGTACGCACCTCATTGTGGTCAGGGTTTGTCACCTCCAAAGGATACTGCGGGGTAGTCAGATGCTTCAAAGAATAAAATTCTATATCCACATTCCCTAAGAGTGAATCACTTTCATGCTGTAGATAAGTTTCCAGTGTAAGTCATTTTAGGTCTAATGATAGTTAGAGGTACTATCTTTATTGTATCTTATGTAGAAATTTCTTTATTTGATATTGGTGCCTCCCACTGGTTTATATCTGCACATTTTTTCGATATGATTAATATTTCAACAGAACTTGTGTCCTTTGTTATGGGCTTAGTGGCACCGATTTTTAATTGGAAAGTGAATTGGTTTATATGTCCATATTGTTTGTTGACGATAGCTGATATGGAGTAAGTCTAATATTTTACCATTCTTGATTTTGATTTGTTTGATATAATCTTCTGTATGGATAAACTAGTCGCTCATTGAGATTAGGTTTGTTGTTATCATCAAAGTATTTCATTTCTTGCTGCTGATGGGAGCTCTATTTTGTTTTAGGATGAGTGGGACTCGAGGTCTAATAATACAATGCCTTCTTTACCAGATCTCATGAGTTTTTTGTCTATTTTTGTGACTGATATCAATGACGTTTCTTCTCTTTTTGACCTTCGTATTGTCGTTTGGGTCATTTTTTATGTTTTCCCAGATGAATTCTCTGGTATTCCTTCAGAGAGAGAGATATACTCTATAGATGACTTGGTTATAGAGATGTAGCCAATATCTATACCTTTTATCATATAGAAAAGTTGGAGATGAAAAAGATTAAGATTTAGTTGGATGACCTATTGGAAAAAGGTTTTTCTCTCTTAATTGTTTCTCCTTGGGAATCCCCTATGGTCTGTTTCAAGATGGATGATGGTTCAATTCAATTTTGTGTCGACTATAAAAAGTTGAACAAGTTAATAGTTAAGAACATGTTTCCTTCACCTCATGTGTATGATTTTTTTCATCAGTTAAATGGGGAAAATTGATTTTTAAATATTGAACTTTGGTCAGGTTATCATCATCTCAGAGTTTGAGAGTTTGATATATTGATGAGAGCTTTCAAGAGAAATTATGTCCATTTTGAATATATTGTGATGATTTTTTTTCTGAAAAACACTTCTTTAGTTTTTATGGATTTAATGAATTGGATATTCCATCAACATTTGTACAATTTTGTGGTACTGTTTGAGGAATATATTCTGGTTTATTTGAAATCTAATTGTGAGAACGAGCACCATCTATGTTTGGTTATAGAAATTCTGAGAAGTCATCATTTGTATGGAAATATTTCAAAATGTAGTTTATTTATCCAATATGTGGGGTTATTGGGGAATGTGTTTTATGAAAATTTCATATCATTTGGCCTAGAAAAGGTGAAGGTTGTCTTTTAATGAAAATAACCACAAAATGTCTTGAAGATTCAGAGTTTCCTTAGTATTGCTAGATATTACGGATGGTTTGTTAAAATTTTTTCTAAACTAGCATTACTTTTGACTACCATTACCAATAAAGTGGTGAAATTAACATGGGTTAAAATGTTTAATTCTTCTTTCAATGAACTGAAATGACTTATGACATCTTCTCCTATACTAATCTTACCTGATCTCGGTAAGGGATACATTGTGTTTGGTGATTTTTATGGTGATGGTTTAGGTTGTGTGATTATGGAGGATGATCATGTGGTTACTTATGGCTCTCTTCAACCTCAAACTCATGAAGAAGAATTACCCAACTCATGAGATATAGTTTCTTGTGGCTATGTATGCGCTTAAGTTTCAGGGGTACTATATTTTTGGGGAGATGTTCATAGAATATTTTTAACAGAAGAGTCTGAGATAACAATTTTGTCATAAATACTTGAATATTAGATTTATATCATTGGTATGATATATTTTAACATTTGACTTTGATATCGTCTATACCTCGGGGAAGGGGAATTATATTTTAGATTCTTTTAATAGGAAACATCCTAACTATGGAGTGAAAAAATAATTATAATAGTGGAACTTAATCGATCTTTTTGCACAATTGCACATTGGAGTACATGAATTAGGGGAAATATCACTTTGAACAGTGTTCAATTGAACTATTTTATTATCAATTTTGTTATTATGGTACCAAAATATGTAAAGAGAGCTCTTATGGAGGATTACCATAGTTCCAAGTGGGATGTAAAATCAAGAAACAAGAAGATTATCTATGAAATCTTTCAACAATTTTGTTGGTCTGGTATGAAATAAGACATTGCTGAGTTTCTCTCTCATTTACAAACATGAAAATATGTGAAAGAGGAGTATAATAAAACATTTTGTTTTCTTTAGAAACATATAGTGACTACTTGGAAGTGGGATAATATATCTATGAAAATTTTCATTGGGTTTATGTGTACATAGAAAAAAATGAAATATGGGTTGTGATCGATATACTGATGAAATTTTCTCACTTCATAACCATTCAAGATACAACCAAACTTTAAGAGTTGGGAAATATCTATGTGAAATTGATTGTTCAGATTCACAGAGTTCCACATGCCATTATTTCTAAAAGAGATTCCATGTTCGCATCTCGCTTTTGGAATTTCCTTCAAGAGGTATTGGGATATCTTGTTTGTTTGAGTACGATATAATATCTTCAGTCGGATGGAAATTTAGAAAGATCCATAACGATTCTTGAGAATAATCTTTTTACTTGTGTTCTTGAATTTGGTGGGGAATGTGGTGATCACATTGGTCTGGTTGAGTTTTCTTATAAAAATAGTTACCAACCCACAATTAGAATGACTCTTTTTGAGGCCTTATTTGTATATCCTTGTACATATATATTATATTAGTCATAGATTGGTGAATGTTTTTTGACTCAACCTATCTTGGTTCAAGAGATGATAGAAAATATTTAGTTGACTCATCAGGGGATGCTTATAGAACATATAAGGTTAAAAACTTTTTCTGATCATCATCATAGGTCATTATAGTTTTCAGTTATTGATTATGTGTCCTTGAAAGTTTCCCCATGACTGGGTCATCGACATATTGGAAGGAAAGAGAAACTTTTTATCTATTTTTTGGGACCTTTATAGGTTGTGTAAAAAGTGGGGCAGTTTTCTTAAAATTTACCACTTCCACCACATATGACATCAATACATAAAGTGTTTATTTTATATCATCTCTATAGGTATATATCTAATCAATATAAGAATCTTATTTGGAATGATATTTAAGTTGATCCTAACTTATCCAGGACTGAGCGACCAACCAAGAGATTGAATTCTAAAACCATGATACTTCCTACGAGGATGATAACTTTTGTTTGTGTGCTATAGCTGCACGATTCTGATTATTAAGAGGCGTGGGAGCATGAGGCACTGATGAGGGAGTAGTGTTTCATCTTTTTAGCATGATGGCTTCTTCATATGATTTTGGGGACAAAACTTTATCATAGTGGGGATGTTGTAACAACCCTTTACTCTTCCAGCATGCATGTTTTTAAACTTTTCATTGTTTTCCTTTTTTATTGTCTGTGTAGGGTCAAGAACGAAATGGGGGGATACTTATAATGGTGATGTAAGAGTTTTGTTATAATTTCTGGCACCAAACCTAATGATTCTGAAGACTTATATATAATTACACAACATGTAATATGGTTAAATGATATGCAGCTAATAAATGAAATTAAATTTGTTTTTAATCAAAAAGTGAGGGGTTTTCAATGATTAAGGGAGTTAATAATTACATGATGTGTGATTGGGTTGGAAATCATGTAAAGTTCATATGATTGTTTTTATATAAGAAAAACTACTAAATTTATAAACTTTATCCCCTTTATGTTCCTTTCTCTCAACCTAAATCCATCCCTAGTTGACTTTGGGAACCCTCCAAATGCTCCATAACTTTTCATTCCGTGGCTGATCCTCATTCTAGTTGTTATGTGACATACTAGGTGTGATTATTTAATCTCCATTATGGTATTTGTTCTTTGGTTTTGGGGCGATGGGAGTACTTTCTTGAGGTATATTGATTTCCTCAATTCTTCTTACCCCATTTTCTACATTGGGTATATCATGATATGTAGAATTAATTCTAGAGTTACAATTGAAGTTGATGGGTTTCATTGTTGGTGGGTCCTGTTGTGGGCGTGTGCAACCCGATTCTTGTGGTAGGTGGGTCTGTATCTATCTTATTTTTTATAAACCATATTGTTCTATTTTTATAAATTGGGTTATAAATAAATTATTATGAAACTCAAATTATCATTTTCTATGTGTTGGAAAGGTATTTGAAAGAGAATGGGTTTTCCTTGGTTTTTGATAAATGGAATGAAAATGGGTATTTTGAAAGAATTGAATGATTTTTGAAAAATAAGTGCATATCCCTATAAAATTTTGAATTGATTATTTGGTTTTGAAATGGTTTTGAAAAAATAAAATGATTTTGAAAATGATCTCATTGGTGAGCTAGAGTACTAGGTGGAAGTGTTAGCGTGTGGCCAACGTCCGTTGCTGGGGTTCAGATATATGGTATTCATCTTGTCCTAGAGGGTAGATTATTTTCTTTAGGTACATATAAGATATTATTGTTTCAAACATTGGGGTGAATCCCTTGTCATGGAGTGTAGAAAATTGGCTTTAGGTTCTGCAATTCATTGTTCATAGATTTAGGGGTAAGAGTTGTTTGTTTCCTGAACTGTTGTATTTATTGGTGTTGTGAAACCTATGATGCTACTGTACTTGGTATTACTTGGATTTGTGAGTTTTTAACCTTGATATTTATATTTATACTTGTTAAAAATGAAATTGAAAATGTGATTTTTAATTTATATACATGATATTGTTTTAGAATAATGGAAAAGGGTAATATTTACCTTATTTTATATAAAACTACTTTACTACTTCCCATGCCATGTTTTAATTGAAATGAGAATATAGTAATTTTTATACGGATATATTTAATGGAGAAAATTAGTGGGATCAAATTGATCCAGTCATCTCACACTCTATGCCCACCATTGGTGGGGCGTAAAACTCTATATGTCATTAAATATAGGGAAATGCAAGGTTCTAGAGTGTGGTGGTAGGTTTTGGTGTCAGCTAAGTTTCGTAGCTAGTGGAGAGATGGTGGGACATTTCCCAGAGTATCACATATATTAGTTTCTTGTTTTTATTTACCTCTATAGTTGGACTTGTTTATTTCAGTTTTTAGCCACTTTAGTGGTTCTTTTGTTTCTGTTGTCTTTATATAATTATGGAACCTGTATATAACAGTCTTTTTCTATTTATTTCTACTTTGAGTATGTATATATTTTTTCATTTTTCTCATTCATGTTTGCATAAATCATTCCCTTTGTGTATTTTTCAATTCAAGAGTTCTTGTCACTAGCCTGTGGGGATCAAGAACGCCCATCAGGTATGTAAAAGGTCCAGTTGGGTGTAAGGTTTGAGGGTACCCCGTGTTAGTTCATTAAAGGGAAAATCTCAATTTTGAGGGATCAAAGAATATAATGATCAATGATGTGTCTATATGAGGATATTTTCTTCACATATTGTCTCACACACCGAGATTGACTCACGTGGGCTTAGAGTTGCTAATGGCCTTATATAAAGGAAGCATGGTTCCATCAGTGTTGCGTATCTATTCTAAAATTTTCATTCATAGATGTTATTAATGGGTATTTCACTCTATGTTTGAGTTATCCAAAAACAAAAAAGGATTATATAAATATAAAAACTCAATTTTAGTTTTTTTGGGTTGTGTTTGTTGATAAATGTTTTGATGGAGAATTCAAGGAAGATTAAAAAGTCCTATGGGGCATTAATCATGAAGGATGTAACAGTTTTGGAAATATTATATAGAAATTAAATAATAGTATAATTTTGTGTAGAGTTGTTTGATTCTATAAATTTCCATGAATACATAATAAATTCATGAATGAAAAATATTTTGAAGAGGGAAGGAACTCACATGTGATATGTAATAGCCTTTAGTAGTTGTGTAAAATTTGTTCTATAGTGTTCCCTATAAATCTAAAAAATCCATGAAATAAATATAATATTTTTCATACATTATAAACTTGTTTAAAAAAAATTTAAAATCTATAAAATACGTTATTTTATATGATATGTAATATATTCATTATATTTGACTGAAAATCAGTTATATTTGGATATTTCCTTGTATGCATAAAGAATTAGATATTGTATTCAATATCATTGTGTTGCATGCACAACATATTTTCAACAGATGGAATTATAAGTCTGGGTTGTTTTTAGTATACATATTATTATTTTATAATGTGTAAAATTTTCTCAAGAGTCAATATATATCAAATAATTTTTTTTGATAGTGATGCATAATCTTTTTTAGCTGATGTGTAATTTTTTTTATGAAATGCATGATTTTTAAAATCCATAATGTGATGGATTTTTTTACTTGTTAGAATATTATAAGAGGTCTACATTTACTAATGGACCAATAATGTCTTATTTTATTGTTATTAATGCTCACATAGTGATAATAATAACCACAAAATTATTAATTTAGGATTAATTCACAATATTTAAATAATTTAAAGATGAGATTCATGTGCATTTAATGGAACTGTTATTCGACCAAGATTTACACCATGAAGTAATTAATCATTCCATGATGATGATAACACCCTTATTAGTTGATATTTAATATATGATTCATCCAAATAATGAGGATCTAGTTATTTATAAAATACTAAGTGTATTTTATTAGCAATCAATAGTGGAGAGAATAATTTTGGTGACTTTGAAGAGTAACTATATTAAAATATAGAAAGTATATCTCACATGATTGTTATATTAATAATATAAAAGTTGAATGAATAAAATAAATGAGTGACATATGTGGATACTCTATTGGAATAGTTTGGAGATATTTTATTATATTTGGGAAAAATTGGTACACAACACTATGAAATTTATAAATTGGTTTTGATAATAGAAGGAGAATAATTTCAGAAATGTCTGGGTATTTTATCATGAATGAAATGGATTTCCAAGAGGTTGTCTTGCTGTATAATCATGAAATTCATTACCTTCGTGTAATTGATGTTGATTGTAAAACTATCCATTGTTGGATTTCTATTTTTTATAATACATAACATATTTATAAGTGGATAAATTAATTCATTACTATATGATGACATATGAGTTATATATTTATTTAGTAATGGTTTTTAGACTCTATGGTCAGTTAAACTACATTAAATTTTAGTACAGGTAATTATATTATTTTTTCAAGTGCATTGACTCACGATGAAGTATTTTTATAAGATATATCTCTCTATTATGACTTAATCACATCAATATAGTTGGGTAATAAATATTGTTTCAAATAATAATGAATCATTATAATTGGAAAAGGACGATTAGAAAATTGATTTAACCCGATTCACCCCTCCCCTTTCCCTAGTAGGGTTTTTACTATCCTTGGGACCTATATAAAAGGACTATCTATAATTTAGTCCATGAAAATTCTATAATGTAAGATAATGCTCATGAATCTTAAAAAAGATTATAGAGATCATCACATATCTATGTAAAGGATATACACAATGAAAAGTGTTCCTCATGTGAGTCATTTCACAAAATATAGAAATGGGACCACCAAACTCTAAGTGTAATGGTTATAAGTTGAGGAATATCATGGGTGTCTAATGATATGAGATTATTCTAGATTGATAATGGATTGAAATAAAACTATATACAATGAATTCTAATTGCAAGAAAAACCTGTACATAATATGTATGGTTTGAGTACATTTAATGGTTTATAAAATTTATCCAAGGAATTTAGAAAATTTATACAACTCAATCAACTAAAAAGGTCATAGAGGAGAATCTTGGAGTATGTTGAGAAAATTGAGTAGAATTAAAAAGGATGTGATGATCTTGGAGGAGTAGAAAAATGACCAATATGAATAGTATGAGAGATCTTGACAGGGGATTTTATTCTTTATATCCCCTTTATCTTGATACGATTAATTAGTATGGTGCATCTCAGGAATATTTTAATTATTAATATATGCATTAGGTTTAAATTTATTTTTAATTCTATTTCTAATTTATGTGATTATTCATATTAATGAATTCTCTTGAACTCAATGATTACTCCTTTAGGTAAAGAAAAAATAAAAAAAAGTAACATTATGAAGGACAAACAAGTGGAAATAAGGGTTTTTTATAAGAGTGGAGGGAATTTTAAATTGAGTGAGGATAGTTTGTCTTGTGAAATAAAACTTTTGTGGGACTAATAACCCATGTATCTAGTCCAACTCTAATGTTAGTTGTGGTATTTAATCACCACCAGACATTAGAACTTTGTGTTCCTAAGTGGTTTCTGGCATGAAACATCAAGGGGGATTTCTTATTTATTAACATGACCTCATGATGACTTCTATTTACTTCTTAATGAGTTTACTTTTCATTGTTTAATTTAATTTTTATGAAAATTTTAAATAACCAAGAGGATTCATTATATCATATCACCCCTATAAGAGAATCCACTCTAATAAATCACTTGGTACACTATCTGTATAGTAATATAGTGATCCCTATGAACATACAAGGAAATAATTATGAACTATTAAAACCATTTGTGAGGTTTGGTTTGTGAGGTTATAATTATTTTTGTAAAACCTAATCAAAAATTTTAAATATAATAAAATATAAAAAATTTATACAATATTAAATCCTAAAATTATAAACAATGCCTTTATTTTAAAATTTATTTTGTTGGAATTCATTTAAAGTCAAAAATTTATTTTATTACTAATTTATAATATAATATTTAATTTTATTATACTTGAGATATAAACTACATTGGTTATATTTACATTTGTATAAAATAAATATCCTGAGGTGGAATTATAAAAACCCACTTTTAGTATTTTTGGATCTTCTAAAAATCAATTATTTCAACGATGTTCTAAGGTAGAGGAAACAATAATACAAAGAAGATAGAAAAAATGATTTGTTTTTCCAATACAAAGTAAATGATTGGGGTTAAAAAAGATAGGATTGTGGGGAATCAAGAATGGAGGGCTTACTAACTTAAAAAAATTTATCATTACCTTTAAACTATGAAAAAACAATTGGATACATGGATATAATGAATCTAAAATAAAAACAATTATTTTCCAAAGGAATTTTTATTTGCTTCAATTTTCAATTTAGAGAGTGGGGATGAATTCATTGGAACCACAATAAATTTTATTTATACGGAAAAAGGTGTTTATATAGAATAGAAAGATGATGATGATCATAAATTCATAATAAAAGTATAAATTGACAATGGAATTCCTAAAATGCTTAGGAAAATCCCCACTATAAGAGCTAGATATTTCAATTTGTAATTTTCCTTATAATAAATGATGTGATAAATTGATTTTTTTTAAACATGAAATAAAACTAACATGTATTTTGACGTATTATATTACCATTATAAGAAGGATAAAACCACTAGTGAATAAAAAGATAATAATCAATTAACAAACCTTAATTTTGTTAGATAAATAATTAATATGATTTATGTTTAAAAGTGATTATATTTCAAAGAAATATTTTTTAATATATTGTTTCTTTTATTAGAATAAATTATGTTAATATCTTCTAAAATATGATTATGATAATATTTAATATTTCATTATATGTTCCAATATATTAACATGAATTTATTTAGTAATTGACATAAAATAAGATTAAGAACTCTTACTATTTAAGATTTTCTATTTTTATAAAATAAGCTTTTATTTATATGTTTTATTTTGAATTGGAAGATATAATTATTAGTTTTAGAATTTAATTTTTATAAAACAACTTCATATTTTAACCTATAATGTCAAAATATTCTAAGTGTTGATTTTTGGGAATTTTAAGAAATATTTGTTTATATGGATAGTGAAAATATATATTTTTCATGAATACTGCAAAATTTAGGACATCATCATGATATATAATGAATTGAACGTTTTTAAAACCTTTTGTATACTAAATATTTATTTCAAAAGATATATAAATCATTTTAATGTACTATTTTGAATTTATAAACCTATGAAATAGATTTTAGAACCTATGTTATATTTTATTTTTATAAAATAACTATTTTTTATTTATTACATTAAAAAAGTAATTACAAGGTTAAATTATGTTCTATATTTGATTTAAATTCATATAAATATCCTTTTACTAATAATTTCCTAATAAATGTTATGGTAATCAAATATATACATTATTTTTTTTATAAATTAATTTTTATGCTTAAAATTTATTTGTTCAAAAATGGTTTTTTCATTATGTTATATTTAAGTTTTTTCATTCAAAAATTTCCATGATAAAAGGTGAGTCACCTCATTATAGTTTTGAATGAGGTAAGAGGGTTGAAACATAGAAAATCACTGACAAAATATTATATATAATATTATTGGGTGAGTTTATTTCTACGAAAAATATATCATCCACTAAAAGTTTCCATTTTTATCAATTTCATTTGAAATAATATTTATTAATATTTAAAAAAAAATATTTACTAGAGTCTCACTACATTTTCACATAAAAAGATCCCCTCACTCCTCACTTATCCACATAATTTAAATGCATTATATGAACCCAGATCTTCCAAAATTCAAAAAAATATCTATTTCTCTAGTCTTATAGTTTCTATTATCACCTAAATAATGAACTAACAAAGCATAAAATGTAAGAAAGAGGAAGATATCCAAGGAATAGTTAAAGGTCGGAGCTGAGTTCTTTCAATTTTATTCCTTATTAAACCTATGTAAAATATATTCTAACCATCATAATATATTTTAATATGTATAAAAATATACTTAAATTTAATTATATTTATTTTTAAACAAATTCCACCTCATTTCCATTCAACCGGAAATGATAATGTTTCTTATATATGTGTGCATACCTTTGCCTCCATTAAGTGATGTATTTAATTTTTCATCACCTCCACAAAAGGTTGGTTATATTGATGGATTTAAATAATATAAATAAATTATTAATGATATAATTAATATTATATAATGATACAATATTATATATTTTTTTCCCACACATCCCTTGGAAAATGGGGACTCCCCGCTTTTGTAAGTGCCAACTACCACCTCCATGTAACAACATATTTCATTTTTCATGATTTCCATGATTAGATTGATCTAGAAATATATTTAATATATAAACATAATAATTATGAAGAAAATATTATTTGGGTATTATTGAATCATTATTTTTTGACTATGGGAAACTTACCATATCTAATTTTGAGATTACGAACCAAAAAATGACAAATCATCAAATATAACCTTAACTGCTCTTTTAACTAAATAAAATAGCAGAATAAATGGAATTAATGGAATGAAAAATATCATAATTAACAAACAAAATGTTATAAAATGAGATGAAATTAATAGTATTTTCTTTTCGAAGAGGTTATATGTAAAATAATTTGATCTGGGACTTAAGGTTATGGATTTTTCATTAAAACATAATTTTAAATTATTCCTTAAATTTTTTTCTCATACCTATCTATGTTCTATTAAAATTATTCACTAATGGTATTCTTATAAACAAAATAAATTTTAAAATTCACTTAAAATTATATTTTAATTTCTTTATAATGTTTTTAAAAAATATCATTATAAAATTTTATATATTGATCACTTTTCCCTTTCAGTACAGAAGGAGAAAGAAATGTTTTTTACATGTATAAAATATAAAAATTTCCCAAAAAAACTTTTATTTTTTAATATTCTTCTACGTGTTCCTTTTTTATAAATTAGATCATTTTCCCATTATTCAAGTAATATTTCATTTTTAAATGTTTTCAAAATAAAAGGATATGTCTCCTAATCTTAATATGAAAAATAAAAGTTCATTTTATGTGTTTTTTTTATAAAATACCTATAAATTATGAAATATTTATTCTTAGAAAAGTTTTATTTATTCTACATATTTAATTTTATGCAATATTGAGTTTAGAAAAACCATAATATTCTATTGAAATATTATGATGAAATATGATTTTTATTGCTTAGACGTTTGATTGGAAGTTATTAATTAGACTGACTAAATTTTTAAAAGTTATTTTTTACACTTTTATAAAATTAAATCATTTTTTACCAATTGGATTAAAAATAAAATAAAATTATTTGAATGTGAAAAGATATATTTTTAAACATTTTTTAGGCAAGTAATGTTTTTTCATAATAAATTAAATTTATCATAATTTATGAATTATTTTAATGAAATTTTATATTATATATTCAATAGAAAATTTTAACATTCAACTTATGGTTCATAATATTATTGTAATTGGATTGAAATAGATTTTATTCTTAAAAATGCTTAAAAAGGTTTTCTTTGTATATCTGTAATTATTTTAAAATGATTTTTTACCACTTAAAAATTCAAACAGATAAAGTGTTTTTATATTTCAAATTTTAATGTTCAAATTTATTAATAAGTTCAATTTCATTTTTTTCATTATTAATTGAAATTAAGGTAAAATTCATAACTAAAGTAAAGGTCAAAATGATTAACAAGGGGGTAAACTAAAGTGATATGGGCTAAAATTCCAAAAAAAATTCTAAATACTAATTCTAAATTGAATATAGGAAAAAATGTTATATCACAGAATATGTTTTTATTTTTTTCCACATTCACTTTAATATGTATTTATTATATTTTTAATTTTCATTTATTTACAAGAGTTACACTCCCCTCACATATAAAAGGAATCCTCTTATCCTATATTCTCCAAACCACATGTTATCTTAATAATTAATGTGATACAAGTAAATAATCACCCAATATCTTAACCCATTACCTTGAGGTTAAATTAATACTAAAATATCCAACCAAGAATCCTAAACCTCTTTTCAAAAGATGATACCTGAAGAAGAGGTATGTGTTATTACCAATATTCTTCAAGGCATTTTCTTCTTAAACCTCATCTAAAGTTTCCATAACCATAAAAACATGATAGAATGAGTATATTAACTATAATTATATATAGTTTTATGTTAATGGTACATTTATTTTATATATCCTTCGAATTTATTGAAAAATCATAACATTGCTCATGTGTATGTGTGGACAACCACAACCACCAAGTGATGTGGTTTAGTTTTTATTTAATATTTACTTTGGAGGAAATGGGGACATATTTAATGAATATATATTATATTTATCATATAATTATGAATATTTATTGTTTAATTATTATTTACCTTTCTTTATTTCAATCTTTCAAAAAATGAAAGCATCACCCATGCATACCTAAGGAGTACCTTCTCAATAATGTGATGTATGTCCATATTCTACACTTATTTATTTGAATGGATATAAAAGTGTTTATAAAGAATAAATATGATAAATATTACATGATAATTATTCTGAATATGATGAAACTATGACCATGGAATAAGTATTAGAACCACTGAACTAAAACATACATTGAAATCATACCACTTTTCACTTGAATGTTCATTTTCAAAAAGAATTATTAATAAAAGAATAATTGGGAATTATAATGTAATGATAAATCATAAGTTATATATAAATATGGCTGTAGAATATATTTATAATTCAAATATATTTATTATATATTATTTATTAATACGTATATGATTCAATATCAAACTTGAGATATGGGTTTATGTTACAATAAAATTATTTTAGTGATTTTATATGATAAATTCTAATTAAGGTAAATTATAATGTTATTATCCTTTAAAATAAATATATTTTCTTCTGCCATGGTTATTCATTTGATTATCATGTAATTTTACAATTTTCATAAAAATTTTATTTAAAATTATTGAGAAAATGTTTTAAGAAGAGTCGACCTTATTTGAACATTGTTTGGAAATCATTTTCTTTTGTGTCCATCTTCATTGAAATTTTTTCCAAAATATCATTTTATTTAATTAAATGATTATTTAAAGTAATTTTTAGACATATTTTAACATATTTTTATGTTTTAAAATGTTTTTTATTATTATTTTCTGATCAAGTTAGTTTTGGATTTTTATAAAAAAAAATTGTTACAAGAATAATTTTTTTAATTCTTACCGAATTAATGAATATTCATGCCATCATAACTCATATTTTCATTGAGGATTCAATTACTGGATTACATATTTACTTTAAAATACAATTTTTCTTTAAAGAAGATTCATTTTTTCAAATTTTATATGATACTAAAAGAAAATGGTATGTTCTATATTTTCAAAGAAATGATCAAATGAACTTTTAATAGTAATTTTGAGTTTTGAAAAACAATTTTTTTTATTTTTTCTTCACTTAATGTATTATCTTGTGAAACTATTCACTTTATTTTTCTAGATTTCATATGATTATAATTATTGAAGAATGATTTTATTTAACAATTTAATTTTCAATGGGTTAATTATGTCATGAAAACATCTTTGTGAAACCCATTTCTTTTCAATGGGTTTGGCTACGATGAAAATATGGAAGGGTTATGAAACTCATTTACATTCCATAGGATTGGTACAATTAATTGATTAATGTTTCATGATATTATGGAATACATACATATAATTTTGATTATGTGACTGATGAACCTAGAATTATATACCCCTCTGATGCATATGATAAAGATTTATATCTCATGAGATATTACAGACTATAGTAGTGACTGAAAGCAGTTTAGTAAAGGAATTTTAACTTTATTATAATATTTGGACCGAACCATGGATATGAAAATTATGGAATTATAATTGAACCTAATCCATTAAAATACTATTGGAAGTCATTATATACTATAAAAATGATTTTCTATTCTTAAGTGTTTGAAATAAAACAATGTATCGAGATTATGATATCTTCCCCTGGATCATGATTAATTATTGATGATTCCAAAAACTTACGAATTATGTATTTTTTATGAAAAACCCTTATTCTATGACTCATGATTAAAAAGAAGTAACTGATTGGGTATAAAATTTTGAATTTATGATCATATTATCATACCCTTAGTATTATCTTGGACTCACTTATGATCATTAATTGATAACTCCTGTGATTACTCTTGTTGTGCATTTGATATCACCATTTATTATATTTATTTTCTATGGGTCATGAAGAAATTGTTTAAGTAGGATATTTTTAAGAAGTGTAATATCCAAGGGAAAACTTCTGAGTGATATTGTAGAGATTTTATGAAATAAGATGATTATGTGTCTATTTTATAAAAGAAATAAACCTTTACAGTTATGTTTTATGTATTATTATGAAATTTACTAAATATTAGACTAAATAATTTTACATTTATACATTTAATTTTTAGACTGGATCAATTTATTTTAAAATAGTGATTTTTAATATTTTGAAATTAAAATGTGATAACTTTTCTAAAAACTTTAGTGATAGTTCCATGTATAGGATAACATCTAGAATTTTTGGTATATTATAAATAGTGTGTTATTATAGAAATTAAATCTCTATCTGGATAATTGAAAGTTGATGTGGCTAGGGAACCACTCCACATAAGGATAAACACCATGGTAAAGGATCGCTGAGTATTAAATCAATCCTCAATCAGTGCATAACGAGTGCACCTGAGACTGCACACCTATCTATAAAATCCCATGAGAAAAGCTTTGATAATTTATAATTCTCTTTAAGAACCAATATGAAAAATTATTGAATATAATCTAAAAAAACTAATAATATTCCATATGGATATGAGATTAACTTAAAATATCATGGGTTAATGGCATGTTTCATAATTTAAGACATCATAAGAATGATTTTATCAATCATATTAAAATTTAATATTATTTTTTATGACTGTTACTCACTTTTTTTTATTTTAGTAAATGGATGGAACCATAAAGAATCATTTAAAAACTGAATGTGACATCCAATTAAATAACTATCATCCTAAGAAATCAATTGAAATGTGGGTTCGGATAGAAAATATAGGGTCTATACTCACTAAATTGTCTCAAGATATTAATGGTTACATGAATCATGTTTAAATTTTAAATATCCAAAGGAATTAATAACTCACTATTAAGTCATTTATGTGTCCAAATCCACTATCCATATGTGATTCCTCAAATCCAAATTTTATAGAGAAATGGATCCATTATATAGAGAATATATTATTTTTCTCTAATACACATACCATGAGATGGTTATATTGGTTGTGTATTGTTTTAAGGGTTATGTTAATCAATTATGGACTCTTATTAGGAATATGAGGTATGAGGAAGGAATTTACTCCATCACATGGGACGATTTTAAGAAAATATTTCATAACAAATAATTTGAAAGGACATTTTACACAAAGAGGGAGAAATATTTTCTTGAACTAAAGAAGAAAGATGAATAAGCAATTAGTATATTCAAGGAAATTTTCATCAAACTTTCTAATTAAGCTTATGATTTTATTTTTAACCTCAAAATAAAGATAGATTTAATCATTAGTGGTTCTAGATGAACTATTTGAATGAAATTGGATATAATATACTTTGATATGAATTATTAAATCATTTAATGATCCCAAAATCTGGTTATGGAGATCATAAAATCTCATTATCCTCATTGTTTTTGATGAAAAGAAAGAAAATATGCAATTTCAAAAAAAATTATAATAACAAAACCCATGGAGGAAAGAAAATTAATTTATGTTTATGATAAAAATAGGGAATAAAGATTCGATAAAATTTCATTATTGGGTTTGGTAAATTTTTCATGTGTGGAAATGTAGGCCATCAGGAAAAGGATGGCCAAAGTGATATGAATAAGTGATAAAATTAGGATGGGAATTCTCAACAAGAGGTTCTAGCTACTCTCCAATGTTATAATTTCAAAGAGAATGAACATTATTCCAACTAATTAATGAATATGAGGGTTAATGATGAAAAGTTTAGTCAAGAACCACATTAGATAAAAGACAAATAGAAATCTCCTGTGTTCACAACCACATAAGCGGATCATGAGAATTATGTGGTGAAAGGTACACCTTAAATTAACACTAGATTTTTAAATTTCATATTTAATTATAGATCTAGGAACCTTTTTATATCTAAATAATTTATTAAGAGTATAACATCATCACATCCATGCGTAGATGAAAAATTATTGTTGGAAACCCTTAATGGTATGATTATTGAATCTCTAGTATATAACCTCTCGTAATTTTAATTTTATGGGAATGTGCTTCATATAAATCTTATAATTCTCACTCTAAATGAATTTGAAGTAATTTTTGGAATGGATTAGAGTTATTTATATAAAGAGTATATAAATTTTTGATGATGGTATCTCACATTTCATATTCTATATAAACCATTGATTTTCATTTAGTGTGAGGAGGAATTTGAAATTATAATGGAAATTACTTCCATTATATGGGTATTATAACCTATTCATGAGAGATATTTATCTCAAATAAATGGGGAGAAACTCAATATTAAATATATATTTATTTTTTGGTAATTTGATTTGTATTTCCTAAAGAAATTCCTTCTATTCAATCAAATTGTAATGTTTAGTTTTTTATGTTACTTATACCTATTGTTACACCTATTTCCAAAAGTCTATATTGAATTTTCGTGATTTAGTTTTTATAATTAAAGAATCAACTCTACGAGAATCTAGATTTTGGATTTATATTCTTATTTTTATCCCCATTAGTTTCACCAATTTTTTCAGAAACAAATATGGGTAATTTTTTCTTTTCATTAACTACTGGGAGATTAAAAATATCTCAATAAATAACAGGTATCCCATTATTTATATTGTTGAACAATTTTATAAATTATGTAGAGCTCAGCTTTTCAATGATTTACCTTCATTCTTCATATCAACAATTGATTTTCAAAAAGGAGTATATAACCAAGGAGTCCTTCCATAACAATTATAGTCATTATAAATACATTTTAATTATATTTAAAATTACCAATTACCTAGATATATTCATGAATATAGAGAATAAATTATTTAGAGATTACCATGATCGGTTTGTGGTAGATTTTGTAGATCATATTTGAATATATAGACAGAGATTAAAGAATTGAATTAAGATGATTTTTGGATTCTGTTGAAGACCATGAGAAAGGATAAGTTATATGATAAAGATATCAATAGTAAATTATTTCTTTTGAAAGAATAACTCTTGGGTCATGTAATCATATGTGAGTGTATATCACTAGATATATCAGATATGGAAGTTATTGATAAACGGGCTAAGGCCACCAAAATTGCTGATATATGGTGTTTTCTTAGTATGAATTTATTCTACCAATTCCAATGGTATATTTCTCAGGGATATAAAATATATTAAAATAGTTGTCTTGGAATGGTTCACCGTATACTTATACTGATTAATGGGAAGAATATTTCAAGGAACTGAAGTATAAGTTGTTCAGTGCACTTATTCTCACACTACCCTATATTAGAGATGATTTGTGATCTATATTACTCTATAAAATAGGGTAATGATATATGAAATCTTGTAGAATGATTATACTGATTTTTTATTCCTCACACCAATTGAAAATCCATGAAGAAATGTTCCTAAATCATGATTTTGAGCAATAAGATGTAATTTATATATTAGTGATATGGATTAATTATCTCCATGGTTAAATGTATAAAATATATATATATAATAAAACTATAATATATATATATATACATTCACATATAAAGAGTAAAATATGAGATAAATTATATGGTTGGAGTGGATGAATGATTATAACTGCACAATAAATTACCACTTTCAGAAGGTGAACATGGTTGCTAATACTCTGATTCGGATGGACCATGACAGTTTTTCCATGATAAATATTGAAAGTGATTTGATAAATATGGATATGGAAAATATATATGTTTATATCATAAGAAATGAGTACTGATCGTATCTTTCTCAAATTAATATTCAACCCTCCATGCATGTGAGGGAAAAATAGAGTTAAAAGGAATATGTTGAACTACAAAAAAAGGTTAATAATATTCCAAATATCAAACATGATATTGGTGGAATCATAAGGATGATGAATTGAGTTTGTATCACATCAGTAGTAAATTTGTAGGAGATATTTGATGAAGATTGTAGTTTTCAATTCTCTTTTCATCCTAAAAGGATGAATATGTATGGAGAACTAAAATATTATTTTAGGTGGGAGAACATGAAAATGGATTTTGAAGTGTATGTGTATCGATGAATTGTATATCAAGAAGTTAAGGCTATTAGATATAATATTAAGGTGATATTATAAACATTACTAATACCATAATGGAAATTGGAAAAAATGGCCTTGGATTTTTTAATTGAACTCCCCAAAACATTAGAAGGATATAATATTATTAAGGTTTCAATAAAACACCTTATAAATTCATCAAATTACATTAAAATGAAACAATTTTTTTTCTTGATCATCATTTTAAGATATAAACATATAAATTATGAGGGTTACATATTTTTTGACATTATATTGTTTTTGATTGTGATATAAGGTTTTCATCAATGCCATAGAGAAGTCTCCAAGATTCTTTATATAAAAAGTTGATTTTTAGCATGGTATAACATAGATAGATAAATTTTATTTTTGATATGGCCATTATAACCCTTGATGACAATTTCAAACATTATTTTATGAATTTAAAAAGTTGTTTTGGGATTAATAACTTTATTGGTAGAGTTTTCATACAATAATAGCTTTCAATAAATCATTTACAAGAACCATTATAAAAAATTATATGGAAGGAAGTAAAAAAATATAATGAAAGGTGATGAAGTGTAGAAATGAAAGATATTAGTACCTATGATAATTAAGGAAATGGAATATAAGTTTTTATCATTTCATTGGGACATCAAGGAAATTCAGATTCAGAAAAAATGATATATTGATAATCATCATTGAGATATAGAGTTAAATGATGGTAAAAAATAATTCCATTGAATATCAAATTAGAATATGTTTATGATATTTTAAAATATTATAATACAGCTCACTATATATATCTATCCATTAAAAATTATGGGCCATGTGAGGTCAGTTTCTTAACACTCGGCGCTTCCCCTAAATATTTATATTTTTCATGATATATTTGATGTAACACTCATGAGGAGTTACGTACCTAGTTGTTTACATACACCAAAATTGAATGTCATAACACTGGGTCATGATCTCTATTATGGGGAACAAATACTATATATTATATTTTAAATATATAAACTATTATAGAATAATACCCCTCACCTTGTCAATGTTCTGTGTCAAAACCATAAATTTGGTAAGTATTGTGAGAACCTGAAGACATGATGAGGTAGAAGTACACTCAAATTTTTTATATTAGAGTAATTTTATTTTAATGGAAAATTTATTATAAATGGGTCATATTATAAATATCTATGATTATATGATATATTTCTCGTTAAATATGTATTTTTTTATATTTGATATATTTCTTCACACGGAACACTAAGTTTTAAAATCCTCAATATACTATTGAAATATTATTAGTAAATTTGAAAATTATTTCCTAGTCATTGGAATGTTATAAGGGAATATAAATATCTAAATTATGATAATTTAGTTTTTACACATATAGAAAATGATATCATTGTAAATGAAATTTTTTTAAATTAATGTAAAATCATTTGATTGTAAAAAACAGAGGTTTTTATTGAAGATTTATTTATGATCCCAATATATTTTTTCCTTTATAATTTAATATAATCAATATTTATGAATGAAAGTAACTATTTTCATAGCAATATTTTCTATCAAATATTGAATCATCCATTTTATGGCTTTTACTGTAACACCCCAAGCTTATACGGTACGCTTCTGTTTGAATAATACGATAGCATGAGTTGTACGCAACATCGAGTTCTAACACTCCACAACCAATCAAACTAGCTGTTATGAATAGTAATACCTACCTTTTGAAATTATATATATTTTATATTTCAAAATGGACATAAGTTTTGGTTTCGGAATATCGAAATGAATTTTTGGTATTTTTCTGAGAACTTCCAATTTTTATGAATAGTGAAAAATACTTAAAAACAACTTTTATAATAAAAATAATTTATAGTGATAAATTATATTATTGAGTGGTTTCAAAGTATAATTAGAATATATTTTTACCATTTTATCCAATGGTGTTCATTAGAATTAATTTCACTTTGAAATTGGACCTAACCAATTGTTAATCTTTTGATATATATTGTTTCTTAAAAACACGCAATTTGTTGTAACAGTGAGAATTAATTATCAAATTAATTAATGAAACTTATATGTTTTGAATTTTGTAAAATAGACATCATTTTTGAATTCGGAATATCAATTATAGATTAGGATGAAATTTTGGCATTGTTCTGAAAAACTTCAATTTTTGATGAATAGTGAAACTACCAAGTGGTAGTTAAAAAACTGAATTTTTCATAAAACTTAATTTTACCGCTTCTGTGAATGGAATTTCGAAAATCCGAGAGACACGGTTAATATCAAGAAGTAAAATGTGGTTTAATGAGAAGAAAATAATTTCTCATGAATAGTAACTTTTTACTTTTATTTACCACAGTTAAAAGTAAATAGGGTAATTAAGGGTAAAAATGATATTAATATTACACTAACACATGTCCTAATTCTATTGGACAAGTGTATCTCGACCAGAAACAAACTTAGGAATAAAATATTATCATTTAGGTCTACTTGGATTAGATTAGGACATTTATTATTATTTAATTCAAAGAAGAGTTAAAAGAGTTAAAATCAATGTTTATTTACTAAAACATTTTTAATATAGGGTTATAAAGAAGATAAATTAGATTTTAAATATTCCTTATAAAGCTAATAAGAATAAATACATAATTATATTTTATTTATAATTTTTAGACATTAAATAAGTTATGTTATTTATGACACAATGATGATGAAGTAATTACCATAATAGTGAAAAATTAGAATAATTGATATTATAAATAACCAAATAAATATAATTTGAGACTTTTATGAATTAAAAAAATTTTCTAGGATAATATGACATATTAGTATTGATTTAATTAACTTTTTTCGAAGTAGTAATTCTGTTATGAGTTTCACAAAAATCAACTATTGAATAGTGTCAAAATTGACATAAAAGAGTTTTTAAAACAAATATTATATTATTAATTGATATTAAATTCTTAAAAATCTAAATATCAGCCAAGAGACTTATATCATGATAGGTATATAATTAATGGACAACTTTAGGGTCGCTTTGATGTATATAGTAAGTTTATTATCTATATAATATAAAAATACAAAGTGACATGGTAAATGTCAAACTAATTAACTAGGAGTTAAAAATAAACGATAAGGTTAATATAGTAACCCAAACCTGTCTAAATTCTATTGGTTGAATTGTTTTCGACCTATCCCCACCTTAAAATTTGAATAATCATCTTTGGAGCCATTAGAAACCGAATATGAATTTATTATAAATTAATATGTCTAAATTTTTTCAAAGGTGCCCCTCACCCCTCTTATAAAAGGGCACTCCTCCTTCTCATTTCTTCACACCTTCAAAGCCTTTTGGTTCGGCCAAACCCTGCCCAAATACTCTCTCAGCTTCCCTCACTACAACCTAGAGGCCTTAGTTTGGTCAGAAAGCCAACCTAAGGAGCACTTTTGATCAAATCAAAAGGAAGAACCCGAAGAAGAGGTAATGTTTTCACCACCCCTTTTCAAATTCCTTTCTTCTTCCACTTCTTATTTCTTTGTTATTACCATTCTAAAATAATAACTCCAGTATCTTATATATACTGCGATGTTATTATAAATATGGTACAACCATATTCAGTATTCTATCCACCCTTTGAATAACATGTCACCATACGTGCGTACGTACGGCTTACCGTCTCCACATCGTGGTGTAATTGTTATTCAATATATTATTATTTGGATGGGTATAATAATGATGTATAATTCATGTAAACAATAAATTTAACATGATAATGATTCTGTATATATAATATACCATCGAAGTATATATTATTTTAATATCAAAAGAATGATATTGTCGCTCATGCGTACGTACGGACTACCGTCTCCACGAACACGATGAGATTCATTCTCCATCATATACATTCATGTATAATTATCATTTGATGATTTAAAAATAATTTTTAAGAACTTTATATCATTCTGGATATGAATAAGATACAACCTATCCATGACAAACATGGCTTACGTAACAAAACATATAAAAGAAAATGAGTAAGTTAACACCTGAAACGACGATAATTCTAAGATATTATTAACAAAGCAATGTTAAAAGATCATATATGATATCATATTAATGTATATGATTCATGAATAATTTAATAACAATTATTTCAACATTATACAGGAGGTTAACCTACCCCCAACCAAGGAAAAGTACAAGGTAAGGGGTTTCTTATCTCACTTTTAATTCCGTGAGAATTCCATTGTTCACCACTTATTTATTACATGTGGTGTGTGTACTTCCCATGGTTGTATTCATTGTGCAATATACATTAGTTCATTTATATTAACATAATCATTGTATTATCCTTATTTCATGGGTGTATGTTTTTTATGTTACCAAATCAATAAGTGAATCTGAAATTTCAATTTCCACTCATTCGGCTTTACGCATACTTCATTGATTATTTTACTCCAAGATTATGTGTGGAATCAATATTCATTTGATTATGTCATAATTTCCACTCCCCTTTCTGTGGATATACTTTTTATACACATAATCACTCCATTGATAAATTCTCAAGTCATCGGTATGAACTTGATAAGAGTAATTTTTACTCAATCTCGATTTGTTGAGATAAACATCCAATTCATTGGTGTCGTTTTTACTAGAATATGTGTTAATGTCCCTTGATTGTTTTACACTGAATATCCAATCATATTTAGTGTATTTATATTTGGCACACATAATTATGTCGTTGATTTATCCTTAACCTAAGGATACGACCTTTATGAGAGATTTCATCTAAATTTACATTCCATTGACACTTCTTTGTTGTTATACACCAAATCACTTTTATGTGGTGTATATAATGCACATTGACATAGTATATCATGAATCCCTTTATTCTCATGATATTACAATGTTTTTATTACCTCAATTATTTGTATTCAAGTGTATCTCTTTTGGTTAGAAACTCTAACTAAAATACCATTTTTAAATGTTTTAAAGACCTATTCTTCTAAATCTTTCACATTAATGTCCATTTTTTAAAAAATGGTTTTAAGGATTTATTTATATGGACATTAATGTTTTAAAATTAAAACTCCTTTTGAAAGTTTCAAAATGGTATGGGACACTTTGATTCAAAAATCAATTTTTAAACGGCTTCTTGACAAATGGAGTGACTTTTAAATGATTTCAAGAAAAAGGGGGATATTTCTCTCAAATAGTTTTGATGATTATTTTCATCTATGTCAACATCCTTTATTTTTCTTGGTTGAGGTTAATGTGATACAATACAATCTTTCATATTGTATCGAATGAGTTATGTTTGACTGTGGATGTGCTATTTTTATACCATTCATGGTTTGTGGTTAAAGTATTGACATTTCGTATGCTAGTTTTAATACGAATGTTTATGTTATGTTTAAAAATGTTCATATGAGGAATGAATTAGACATAATAAGTGACGGGTGGAGCCCACTATAGCTCCTCGATGCATCGGTAGGTCTCATGAAACAAACTAGTGTCTTGGCACAAGGCCTTGGAAAAATCTTATTTGTAGCCTTGGCACGAGGCCTTGGCTATGTGGTTATGATAGTCTGGCATTATGCATTCCATCATTATGAAAGTGGTTATTGATATTTCATGTAATCATTTGACTAGTATAATATCCATGTGAGTAAGTAAATGACATTATTTTATTTTATATTTTCCATTTTATGCTGAAGTTCAAGTTTTAAAAGGCTTTTTTTGGTTATAAACTGCCTTAAGTGTTTATGCTTGTCTATGAAAGCTTCTGCTATAATGTTATCCTTACTGAGCATCTGAGCTCACCCCTTTTAATGTTGTATTTTTTCCCAGGATTATGAATAAATAATTTATGAATGACCTTCAGGGATAATATGAGAGGATATAAAGACAAGATGTTTTTTAATGATGTAATGTAAAACTTTATGATTGTATCTAGTGTTTCCAAGGATACTAAACTAATCGGACTTTCGAGACTTGATATTTCTTTTGATCATGCCAATGTTGTGTAATAATGCATCGACTCTGTGTAACTGGGGTCGGGGTGTTACAGTTGGTATCAGAGGAAGTTTAGTACAAACCTTGGAAGCTAGATTTAGATAAATTCTGATTAGAGCACGTAGACCTAAGATGAAATTTGAGGATTTGTATAGAAGAAATTCCTATAATTTTGGTGTTGTAGAGATTTTGTGAGTTTTCCGAGCAATACATCCATGTCTGGATACGAGCAGGTAGAGGCGGCTCTGGAACAGATGTACCTAGGGGTAAAACCCGAAAACAACGCTTTGAGCTAGACTCGAATGGGAACTGGTGCACGACAAAGGGCCTTGCTGCACTCTTGGTTACGACACACATGGGGGATATTCTTAGGATAATTTACATTTTCTTTACAAACCGATTTGAAGTATTATATATATAAGATGAGAGTAAATGACTTTGGTTAATCCTAATGTGTTTCAAATTGAGAATATGGTGACATGTTAATCTCTAAATGATTTTATGACTACTGTTACTCACACAATGATTTCTGGTTTTAGTCAATTGTTGGATTCCAAGGAAGTCATAGTGACTTTGAGAATGATGTACAAGGTGGGAACAGTGGTGTCAATGAGCAACAAAATGGAATGATGATAGGCGTAAATGATATCGTCTTTATTCCAAATCAATTTTCCAAAAATATGATCAATAATATATATATTAACCAATTCCCGGACTCAAAAAAGAAGAGAAAGGTGATGAATGATAAGAGCTCCAGCAGTGGAGACCATGGTGAAAGGAATCCTCAATTTCCATCATGTAGGAAATGTGGAAGGATAGACCCAGTAAAGTGTCTCAATGGGACAAATAAATGCTTTACATGCGGGAAAGAAGGACATAAAGTGAAGAATTGACGAAGAAAAATGAAGAGTACTATGGAAGAAGATAAAAACGGTCCCAAGAGTCCATTTACAGTCATTTTCCATAAATGTAGGGGACCTAGCCATTACCCGAGTGAATGCCCTATTCTATAGGATATTTTCATGGTTAAAGAGGAAGATATGTGGAAATAAATGGTTGGAGAAATGTTTAAAAAGTATTAGTGCTCCTTGTTGATGGGTTTACTTTGGAATAATTTTCTCTTGTATTTGTAACCCCGCAATTTTCCATGTGAGAATGATATTTGAGGAAGAATTATATCTTATCTTGTGGATATAGTTATAAATAATCATTTGGTTTTATATGATCGTTGGGTTTGAAGAAATTATAAGTTATCATAATTTGGGATCAAAATGCAAGGTATGAGATAAGATTTGTGGTTAAATTATGTTATGGTTATTTTGAGGAATTTATTTCATTTTGGTAATATTATAAAATATAGTTTTTGAAAAAGGACAACACGCAGACCGTGTGACAACCCATTGCGTCGGACAAAGCTGTGGGAATCGAACCCACAACCAAAGTGCGATTGGGATTTATCCCCTACCACTGGACTACGCGAAGTCCCTGGATAGTGTGACTAATTATTTTTAGTTAAATGATTTTAACGATCAACAATAAGTTGATTTGGGTTCTTATGTCTTATTAAATTAATACCCTTGGAATAGGAAAATGATTTGGTGATTAAGTGATAGATGTTATTGTTGTGAACACTATATGCCCAAGGAAAATAGAATGGTATGTGATTTCATTTGAATAGCAATGGTGGATTTTTATCTCTGTTTTTATTATGGATTTATAGTGATTTGGGTTGTTTATGGAAATGATTAGGTTAATTACTTTTAAGTATGTGACTTTAAGAGTAATTAATGACATTTGGAGATACAATTTAACATGGAAGACTACATTCTTAATAAGTTTTGGTTTTAAATATTAGTTTTGATTATATTGAAGGATTTTAAGGACAATTGATTATTGAATGGTATTTATTTAACTTTGGGGTATTGTTGGTTTAATTTTGGAAATTAAGATTTGTGTTTATTTCTCTCAAGGAATATCCTTTTGGGGGATCATTAGATCTTGTACTAACCATTTTGGTTTTGATTAATCTCTAAAGACAATGTAAATATATAGTTCATCATGCATGGATCATGTGATTCTATCGAAGTTTATTCTAGCTCTTCTAGTGTGACCAAGTCTTCTTGAATACTCATCGTTTAAAAAAAATGATTTAGTGGTGGAAGTTTATTAAAGAATGAAAATCTACCTAAAATGTAAGTATATATGTTTATATTCTTAGTCAATATCATAAATGAATGTAACCTAAAACAAAAAATGTTGTCTGTTTACTTTCCTACTAGGAGACTAATGGTCGTTTTTCCCAACACAAGTCTGTGGTTTTCTTATTGTTAACTTTCTCGTGATCATGATTTTTATCCCTCTGCATCAGAACTTGAAACTTAGTTTATCATCCATATCCATGTTTTCCTACATGGAATCTGAGTATGGGTTATCTTGGTTGACCTTTATACCTCTCTTTCTTTCTTTTAAAGTGATATTTTTATTGACTCTTTTTCCGATGTGGGACTTTCCATTATATTCCCAAGCACAATTTTAAAAAAATTGCGAGGATGCATTTTATTGAAGAAGGGGAGAATGTAACACCCCAAGCTTCTACGTTATGCTTCTCTTTGAATAATACGATAGCATGAGTTGTACGCAACATCAAGTTCTAACACACCAAAACCAATCAAACTAGTCGTTATGAATAGTAATAAATACTTTATGAAATTATAGATATTTTATATTTCAAAATGGACTTCATTTTTGGTTTCGGAATATCGAAATGAATTTTTGGTATTTTTCTGAGAACTTCCAATTTTTATGAATAGTGAAAAATACTTAAAAACAACTTTTATAATCAAAATAATATATAGTGATAAATTATATTATTGAGTGGTTTCAAAGTATAATTAGAATATATTTTTACCATTTTATCCAATGGTGTTCATTAGAATTAATTTCTCTTTGAAATTGGACCTAAACAATTGTCAATCTTTTGATATATATTGTTTCTTAAAAACACGCTATTTGTTGTAACAGTGGGAATTAATTATAAAATTAACTAATGAAACTTATATGTTTTGAATTTTGGAAAATATACATCATTTTTGAATTCGGAATATCAATTATAACTTTGGGTGAAATTTTGGCATTGTTCTGAAAAACTTCAATTTTTGATGAATAGTGAAACTACCAAGTGGTAGTTAAAAAACTGATTTTTTCATAAAACATAATTTTACCGCTTCTGTGAATGGAATTTCGAAAATCCGAGAGACACGGTTAATATCAAGAAGTAAAATGTGGTTCAATGAGATGAAAATAATTTTTCGTGAATAGTAACTTTTTTAATTTTATTTACCACGGTTAAAAGTAAAAAGGGTAATTAAGGGTAAAAATGATATTAATATTACCCTAACACATGTCCTAATTCTATTGGAAAAGTGTATCTCGACCAAAAACAACCTTAGGAATAAAATATAATCATTTAGGTCTACTTGGATTAGATTAGGACATTTATTATTATTTAATTCAAAGAAGAGTTAAAAGAGTTAAAATCAAATTTTATTTACTAAAAAAATTTTAATATAGGATTATACATAAGATAAATTCGATTATAAATATTCATTAGAAAGATAATAAAATTTCCTACATAATTATATTTTATTTATAATTTTTAGACATTAAATAATTTAATTTATTTATGACACAATGATGATGAAGTAATTACCATAATAGTGAAATATTAGAATAATTGATATTATAAATATCCAAATAAATATAATTTGAGACTTTTTATGAATTAAACTTCTTTGCTAGGATAATATGACATATTATAATTGATTTAATTGAATTTGTTCGAAGTAATAATTCTGTTATGAGTTTCACAAAAATCAACTATTGAATAGTGTCAAAATTGACATAAAAGAGTTTTTAAAACAAATATTATATTATTAATTGATATTAAATTCTTAAAAATATAAGGATCGGCCAAGAGACTTATATCTCGATATTTGTATCATTAGAGGACCACTTGGGGGTCTCTTGGATGTATATAGTAAGTCTATTAACTATATAATATAAAAATACAAAGTGACATGGTAAATGTCAAACTAATTAACTAAGAGTTAAAAAATAAAAGATAAGGTTAATATTGTAACCCAAACCTATCTAAAATTCTATTGGTTGAATTTTTTTCGACCTATCCCCACCTTAACCTTTTAATAATCAACTTTGGAGCCATTAGAAACCGAATATGAATTTATTATAAATTAATATTTCTAGCTTTTCCAAAGGTGCCCCTCACCCGTTTTATAAAAGGGCACTCCTCCTTCTCATTTATTCACACCTTCAAAGCCTTTTGGATCGGCCAACCCCTGCCCAAATACTCTCTATACTTCCCTCAATACAACCTAGAGGCCTTAGTTTGATCAGAAAGCCAACATAAGGATCCCTTTTGATCAAATCAAAAGGAAGCACCCGGAGAAGAGGTAATGTTTTCACCACCCCTTTTCATGTTCCTTTCTTCTTCCACTTCTTCTTTATTTTTTATTACCATTATAAAATAATAATTCCAGTATGTTATATATACTGTGATGTTATTATAAATATCGTACAACCATATTCAGTATTCTATCCACCCTTTGAATAACATGTCACCATATGTGCGTACGTACGGCTTCCCGTCTCCACGTCGTGGTGTAATTGTTTTTCAATATATTATTATTTGGATGGGTATAATAATGATGTATAATTCATGTAAACAATAATTATAACATTATAATGATTCTGTATATATAATATACCATCCAAGTATATATTATTTTAATATCAAAAGAACTATATTGTCGCTCGTGCGTACGTACGGACTACCGTCTCCACAAATGTGAAGAGATTCATTCTCCATCATATCCATTCAAGTATAATTATAATTTGATGATTTAAAAATAACTTTTAATAACATTATATCATTCTGGATATGAATAAGATACAACCTATCCATGACAAACATGTCTTACGTAACAAAACATATAAAAGAAAACGAGTAAGTTAACACCCGAAACGACGATAGTTCAAAGATATTATTAACAAAGCAATGTTAAAAGATAATATATGATATCATATTAATGTATATGATTCATGAATAATTTAATAACAATTATTTCAACATTATACAGGAGGTTAACCTACCCCCAACCAAGGAAAAGTAGAAGGTAAGGGGTTTATTATCTCACTTTTAATTCCGTGAGAATTCCATTGTTCACCACTTATTTATTACATGTGGTGTGTGTACTGCCCATGTTTGTATTCATTGTGTAATATAATTTAGTTAATGTATATTTACATCATTATTGTATGATCCTTCTTTCATGGGTGTATGTTTTGTTAGTTACCAAATCAATAAGTGAATCTGAAATTTCAATTTCCACTCATTCTGCTTTACGCATACTTCATTGATTATTTTACTCCAAGATTATGTGTGGAATCACTATTCATTTGATTATGTCATAATTTCCACTCCCCTTTCTGTGGATATAATTTTTATACACATAATCACTCCATTGATAAATTCTCAAGTCATCGGTATGAACTTGATAAGAGTAATTTTTACTCAATCTCGATTTGTTGAGATAAACATCCAATTCATTGGTGTCGTTTTTACTAGAATATGTGTGAATGTCCCTTGATTGTTTTACACTAAATATACAATCATATTTAGTGTACTTATATTTTTCACACATAATTAAGTCGTTGATTTATCCTTAACTTAAGGGTACGACCTTTATGAGAGATTTCATCTCAATTTACATTCCATTGAGGCTTCTTTGTTATTATACACCAAATCACTTTTATGTGGTGTAAATAATGTACTTTGACATAGTATATCATGAATCCCTTTATTCTCATGATATTAAAAAGTATTTATTACCTCAATTATTTTTATTCAAGTGTCTCTCTTTTGGTTAGAAACTCTAACTAAAATACCATTTTTAAATGTTTTAAAGACCTATTCATCTAAATCTTGCTCATTAATGCCCATTTTTTTAAAAATGGTTTTAAGGATTTATTTAAATGGACATTAATGTTTTAAAATTAAAACTCATTTTGAAAGTTTCAAAGTGGTATGAGACACTTTGATTTAAAAATCAATTTTTAAACGACTTCTTGACAAATAGTGTGACTTTTAAATGATTTCAAGAAAAAGGGGGATATTTCTCTCAAATAGTTTTGATGATTATTTTCATCTATGTCAACATCCTTCATTATTATTGATTGGGGATAATGTGATACAATACAATATTCCATATTGTATCGAATGAGTTATGTTTGACAGTGGATGTGCTATTTTTATACCATTCATGGTTTGTGGTTAAAGTATTGATATTTCGTATACTAGTTTTAATACGAATGTTTATGTTATGTTTAAACCTGTTCATATGAGGAATGCATTGGAATTAATAAGTGACAGGTGGAGCCCGCTATAGCTCCTCGATGCATCAGTAGGTCTCATGAGACAAACTAGTGTCTTAGCACAATGCCTTGGAAAAATCTTATTTGTAGTCTTGGAATGAGGCCTTGGCTATGTGGTTATGATAGTCTGGCATTATGCATTCCATCATTATGAAAGTGGTTATTGATATTTCATGTGATAATTCGACTGGTATAATATCAATGTGAGTAAGTAAATGGCATTATTTTATTTTATCTTTTCCATTTTATGCTGAAGGTTAAGTTTAAAAAGGCTTTTGTTTTAGGTATAAACTGCCTTAAGTGTTTATGCTTATCTATGAAAGCTTCTGCTATAATGTTATCCTTACTGAGCATCTAAGCTCACCCCTTTCAATGTTTTATTTTTTTCCCAGGATTATGAAGAAATAATTTATGAATGACCTGCAGGGATAGTATGTGGGGATATGAAGACAAGATGTTTTTTTATGATGTAATATAAAACTTTATGATTGTATCTAGTGTTTCCAAGGATACTAAACTAATCGGTCCTTCGAGACTTGATCTTTCTTGTGATCATGCCAATGTTATGTAATAATGCACCGACTCTAGGTAATTGGGGTCGGGGCGTTACATTAACTATGAGAGGAATTGAATTAAGTTTAGTTTTATACTCAAAAATGTATTTTTATTAAAATTGTATATGTCTTCTTCAAATTTATTTTCAAATGAATTTACACCAATTATATAAAGATACATTCATTATTTTCTATATTTGGAATCATCATGTAAAAATTTAGTAATTATTTTAATTTCATTTTTGGTCATTGTGAATCGTAATCGATGTAAAAATCATTATTGTGTTAATGTTTAAAGGGGTTAAATGTGGTTAAACTAAAGATATAATGGTTAAAATGAATTAAAAAAATTTCAAAATCTAATTTTAAAGTGTATTTCAACCAAACCTTGAATTAATTTCAAAATTTTGTTGATATGGTTCCATTTTAACATTATATGATATTTTATTATATTTTAATGTTTTAAATAAACACAAGAGTCCCACTCTAGTAACATATAAATGGGAACCTCCTATCATATATTATCCATACCAGATGACCCAATTATAATACATTATCTCTATCCATATACTATACCAAAATTTTTGTCCATGACCTTGAGGTTATGGTGTTCCTAAATTACCCATCCCATAATAATTATGATATTTTCAAATTAGGATACCTGAAGAAGAGGTATAAGTTCTTTTCAATATTTTTCATATTTATTTCTCCTTAAATATACAGTAAATGTATCATAAAAATTTAAAAATTGTGGAATCATTATATTCACTCTAATTATATGTTCTTATCTTAGTGTCATATCCATTTTATATTTCCTGCCGATCCATTGGGAAATGATAACGTCACCCGGGTGTATGTGTGGACTACCACCTCCATAAAGTGATTTGATTCATTTTACATTTCATCATTATAGCGCTACTTATAGTTATATGATTCATTAATATATAATATATATATGAAATAAATATAATTTTGGGAAATTGAATTATTATTTATCATTATTTAAATTCTTCAATTGAAAAATGTAAATCTCACTAATGCGTATGTACGGACTACCATCGCTACGAAGCAATGTGATCTATTTTTTCACAAATATTTTAAGTGAATAGTTATAGAATTATATATAATTAATAAATATGATAATTATTACATGATAGAGATTATTTATAAATTAAAACCATGAGAAATATGAAATAAATAGAACAATCGAACTGAAATATGAATGAAAAAACCAATTTTCACCCAAATGTTCATTTTAACAAAGAATTTCTAATAAAAGGGAAATTTTATAATAAAAAGAGATGATAAATATTATTTAATTTTATGAATTTTCGTCTATAATATATATAAAATAAATCTATATTCATTATACAAGAGGTTTGAACACATATGAACCAATGTGGTACATAAGGTAAGCATTTCTGATACAATCTCATTTATATTAGGGATTTTATATCCTATATTTCTATTCAAGGAGATTATATTGTTTGTATCCATTTTAATATATTTAAATTTGATTTCAATTTTTTAAAATTTATATTAATTAATTTCTTTTAACATGTTTATTTTTAATTTTTACCAAAAGTGTGATGAAAATATTTTTTAATTTGTATCGAATGAACAGATTTTCCAACCAACCTAATTATTATTATATTGGAAGATTAATTTAAAAGTTTCAATGGTTATTTTGAAATAATTTATTTCTCTCAATATTCTATGAATTTTATGTTTTCAAATATACCAATAGAAAATATTATTTTTTCCATTTTTCAATGAAATGTTAAAATACTCTTCCAAAACTATTTTTCATTTACCATAATATCATTTGATTTTTTATTTCCCAAACAGAGATTTGATCTTATGATTATATTCCCATTATTTTTTGGATGGATTATAGTGATGATGATTTGATGAAAATTCCATGAAAGTTGTTTATATTCTATGGGTTAATTATTTTATGAATAAATATTTATAAACTCATTTTTTTCTCATGGGTTATTCTATAATGAAAATAAGGAATTTTGAAGTTACCCATTTACATCACATGAGTTATTATATAATAAATTTATTAATTTTTAATGATATTATGAAGAAAATATTTATAGTTTTAATTAGGTAATGAGTGAGCACAAAATTATAAATCCTTCCAATGCATTAGGAACATATTTATAGTTATTGAGGTAATATGGTCTGGAATGTGGAGTAACCCCAATTAAATAAGGGACTATATCAATTTTTGTAGTTTTGGGATTGTCCCTTGGCTAAGGTAATGATGGAATTGGGTGTTAACCCAATCCACTATGATATTCTTGTAAGTGGGCCATAATAAAGTAAAATATTTTCTATGCTTATGTGTATGAAAAAAACCTATGAATTTTAATAATATATGTTCCAGAGGATCATGATTCATTGATTATTATTCCCCATTCTTATGACTTATATCATTTTAATCATAAAACCATAACACATGATTCATGGTTAACAATTATTGATTGATTATGTTTTACTTTCCTAAGATATGATCATGTTTCGATAACCTTATTATTATCATACACACACTTATGTTCACTGAAGAATATGAACTTTTTTAACGTCCTAGGATTCTAGGATAACTCTTTTTTATGTTTTGTTTCCCTAGGTTATAGTGATAAATTTTTAGTTTCATATTTCTAAGAAGTGTATAGTGTGAAAGGAATTTTGTTAGAGATACTGGAAATATTTAAAATGATTACCTATCTAGTTTCTAAATTAAGTAAACCTTTATGGTTCTGGGGAATTTATTATTATAATGTTCATTGAATATTCCTTTAAAATGATGTAATATTAATATATATATTTTTTCTGTCTTCTAATATAAAATAAATATTTTTATGAATTTTATGGAGGAAATGAAACTATATGTGTTTTTTCTTATCCTAGTTCATGGAAATTATATATGATGATTGGTGCATCTCATACAGTCCTCTAATTTATTGGGTACTGATTTATTATTTAGGATACACAATGTTGTTGTAAATTGGTTATGATATTCCACTATAATTTTATGATGTTGAATTTAACTAGGATAATTATATAATTATGTGTTTATGTTAAATTAACTATTTAACTTATTCCATTATGTTTTTAATGGAATTAACTTGTTATATTATTACATAATGAGTTTATTTTTTAAATAAAAAAATAATTTGTTGCTTTCTGAGTTTAATAAATATGTTGTTTCGATGAACCAATCATAATTTAACCATTCTTACAAGATGTTGGTATAATTTTGTTTGTAAAATAAGTTTATTTTCATATTTTAAGGCATTATTTTATATAATCTAAAAGATCATTTTTTATAGGAAATACTTTTTATTTGGTTTTCAAGTTTTTTAATGGCCTAATCAGTTTTTAAATTTTTTATCCACCAATTAATGCTTTTTATCTCATCCTATATTTTCAAATGTTCTCACAAGATCTAACGATGTGTAGGAACTATATGAAGGTAAAATATTCATCAATTATCACAAACCAAGCCATGTCGCCATCTGACCCGAGGCCTGACCTGCTCTGTGAAAAGACCTGAAGGGAGTTCCCAATCCCTATGGACTGGAACAAGTTCATGGGAGTCAATACAAGCAGGTGGAAAATGATTTACCCAAACATATAAATATAATACAATCGACAATATAAATTAAACAAAATATAGAAAAACCAAAAAAATTAAGCCTTTACAAGGTTCCATATTGATGACTATATGTTTATACAAAACTAAAAGAGAGCTACTACAAATTGGGGAACTAAAAACCAAAACCCAAAACCAACACAAGGAAAGAGGAACACCTCCATCAATCCATATATGCAACACCATCCAAGATGATCACTAGCATCCTGAACCACCATTATCTAAATATTTACCCTTACCTATATCAAACATTACATAGTATCCTTTCACCCAAAGATGTAAAGAAGGTGTGAGACAATGCCCATTAGGATTCCACCAAAAGGTTTCAATGCTCTTGACGTTAAATGAGAAATAAAATGTCAAGTTTAATAAATGAAAGGAAGTACAATAAAAATTTATAGTAAATCAATTTTAATTAATAATAAATTTTAATGGAATTCTATTTTAAATGAAAACACCTTCACCCACATAATAACCCAAAGTCCAACCACATGCCGACAATGAGTGCATCATAGTCAAAGAGAACCAATATGTAAGAGTCCCTATAGGTATTATCTAGAAAATTAGGACCCTATAACCTCGTTTCCCAGTGTAAAGTGGTATAAGAACCACAACCATCTACATTCTCATTCATGTGGCACCAGTGAGAAGAAACATCCAATATTATAGTGGTCTCTGATCAACATCAATGTTTAATTAGTGTTGTCATCATCGATCCCACTAAGTGAAACTATAAAGTAGCCAATTTTATATCATTGTCACACTAGTCATAGTCAACCTTCCAATCTACCCATACTTCCCTTAATGCTTAATCAATTTCTACATGCCACAAGATACACCACATTCACATACACAAACCCAACAAAGCATTAAACACACCAAAAAGAAAAAAAATTCAAAACCAGAACCTCTTTTTAAAATAAAACTCACCCCAAAACATTTATAACTATGATTCAAATTCCAAAAACAATATAATAAAACATTTAATAAATTTATAAAAAAATTCCAAAGCACACAACAAGGAATCACTTTAATAATACAACAATATCACATAAAAATTCCATTTTAAAATCAATTGTATATCCAAAATCTTCAAAAACTACATTCCACCACACTCATACTTCATAAGACATGTTAAGGAACACCAAAAATACCCATAAATTTGTCAATCAACATTTTAACCTAGAATCGCCTACCTTTGAAATGGGAAACCCCAAAATCTAGTGCAAAATTCAAACCACACCTCAACTGTAGTACAAGGAAGAATGATTGTGTCATAAACACCATGATTAAGACTCAACGATAATGATTCAACCCTGAAAATAGAAACCTAGTCCTGGAGAAGTATAAAACACCAAAAAGAAGATAGAAACCCCTAGATTAGAGGAGGAATCATAAATAGGAAACACTTACTTGACGAAATAAGGAGGAATCACACAAAATATAACTAACAAATAGAGCTCCATGGCAGGTGAAAGGATAGAGAGGTGAGCCTAGGATGAGGAATCCCATAAGAGGAGAGAAATGGGGTGATTTCATGGTTAAACATGAGAGGAGAGATAATGTTTAATGTGCTGGAAGATTCCTACATTTAGTCCACTTGGTTTGGGAAACCATGTCATAACCATGTGAGTGATTCTATCTGGACAGAGACCATCACATGGTTATATGGTCCGAGATTCATGGATGTGTTGAGTTCGTTGAGTGGGTTCTTTCTCCTACTGTACATTCTCTTATATGGGTTCACAAGTACTATTGATAGTGCCCCAACTATGAACATGGGTCTGTTTTCAAAAAAATCACTATTTTAGAAAAAAAATTAAAGGGAAAGCAAGGGAAAAATATAAAAAAAATTAAATAGGAAAATAATTGAAAATGAGATTAGAAAGGTGAAAATTATCCCCACAATGAAAACTTTCTACCCTCATAAAGTTAACACAAACCTTGATCCCCAAACAAAAAATGGAAACTATTTCTCAACCCCAGACTTCTATTACACCATCTTGAGCATATCATTTTTGTGATACCAAAGGACATCATCCAAAGGAATATAATTCCCATGAAGCTCTTTCACTTATGATTCCACTATTTGAACTGATAGTTCAAACACTAATAAATCTTGCTTTATCTCTAAGGCATCCCAATTAAGCCCATAATAAGGGTATGGATGATAATTTTTTAGTTCGGAGACATGAAACTCATTTTAATCGATGTCAACTGAGAGAGAAAATATAACTGGTATGCCACCCTGCCAATCTAGTCGGTGATTTCAAAGGATTCAACATTCCTCGACATTAACATCCTGGGCCCCCGAAAAGGACGATGACCCAAAAGAGGGGAAACTTTCTGGAATATCTTACCACCCATAAAAAAACTCCAGTTCCTAACTCCTCTGATCTTCATAAGATTTCTGGAGGCTTTGAGAAGTCAATAACCGCTTCCTGATCTGGTAGCCTTTCTTAGACATCTATTGCCCAAGGCATGGTCCCAAAAGTTAGGTCTCACATACCTCATTCCAAAATAACAATGATTGACAATGCTGATAATAAAGAACCTCAATGGATTCTATTCGAATAGAGGATTGGTAATCATTACTATTAGAAAATTCAACCAATAGCAAATGGTTATACCTCAAACCTCTGATGTCTAAAACACATGCACATAGAAAGTACACTAGAATATTATTTTCACGCTCTATGTATCCATCTTTTTGAGGATGGTATTGTATACTCATTTTGATCTGTGACCCCAATTCCCTTTTAAGACCTTCCCAAAACCGAGAGGTGATGCGGGGGTCTCTATCAGAAATAATTTCAGATGGCACACAATGTTGCCCAACCACGTCATAAACATAGAATAATCCCATATCATCCACCTTCAATGAATATTTGATTGTAACTAAGTGGATGATTGGGTTAAGTGGTCAATAACTTCCCAAAATATTGTTCATTCTTATGGGTGTATGTGGTAAGCCAATAATGAAGTCCCTGGTGACCTCGTCTCAATTCCAAGTATGAATGGGTAATTTCTAGAGAAAATCAGAGGGCCTTTGATGCTCTCCTTTCGCTTGTGGACAAGTATAGAATCTTGATATGAAGTCAGATATGTCTCATCTCATACTTGGACATCGGGAATACTGATGCACATCATATTACTACTTGGTAGCACTAGGATGAATGGTCCAATAAGACTGGTGGCCATCCTACATCATCACCTTCCTCTGAAATAACGGCATAATGAAACATATCTTAAAACACAACATTCCCTCTGGAGACAATGACCAACCAGAGTACATCTTCCCACTATGAATAAAAAACATATACTACAGACACATCTCATCACCAGGATGCTCCAACTGAAAAATACTTAGAAGATATAGATCCAACTTCACACTCTCCTGGAATGAACTTCCACTGTGATCCTTGGTTTTTAATTGAAACTGGGTGAAGAGTCCCATCAAATTCCACACATCGCATGACTTACTCAAGGCCAAGGATAGACCTTTCATACTCAAAGCACCATCCACCACATTACCCATTCTATAAGAATAGGTGATATCAAATTCAAACCCCTACAGATACTCGATCAAGCAACGTTGCCTCAGATTGATATCCTTCTTAGAGAATATGTCAACCAAGCTCTTATGATTTGAGTATACCACAATCTTATCCCCAAATAGATAGTGATGCCAAGTCCTCAAAGCATGAAATGTTGTCGCTAACACCAAGTCATGTGTTAGGTAATTCTTCTCATGTGGTCAGAGTTGGAAATATCCACATGGCACCATGTGATCATCCTGCATAAGATCACACCTGAGTCCTATAAATATGTGTAGCAGTAAAACACATATTCCTTTCTTGATTTCGGAAAACTCAACACGGGTGCTTTAGTAAATCTCCACTTCATGTACTAAAAATATTACTACTATTTTGGACTACACTCAAACTTCTCCCCCTTCTAGGTGAGTGGAGTCAAAGAAGAATCTAGATGTGAGAAATCTAGAACGAACCACCTGTAATACCCATCCAGGTTCTCGAAGATTCAAATATCAAACACATTCTTCTGCTGTTCCCACAACATAACTGCATTTAGCTTCTCAGGGTCCACTAAAACTGATTTCTCTGAGATTTCTTGGCCTAGAAATATCACCTCATTGATCAAGAAAGTTCATTTTTAGAGCTACACATAACAACGTAGATCTCACATGGTTCCCAGAACAATCTGAAAATTATGTTCATGATCTTCTTGAGATCTGGAGTAGACTAGGATGTCATCCAAAAATAACACAACAAAAGAGTCAAGATTCTAGTGAAACACCCTATTAATGTGTTCTATAAAAATGGATGGAGTATTTGCCAATCCGAATGGTATAACCAAATACTTTTAGTGGGCATAACAGCTTCGAAAATCCGTTTTCCTGATATCAGATTCTTTTACCCTAACTTGGTGGTAATCTGAATGAAGATCGATCATGGGGAACCACTTTTCCCCATTCAGCTAGTCAAACAAGTCATCAAATTTGGGAAAAAGGTACTTATCTTTATGGTTACCTTATTTAGCTTCTGGTAGTCGACACAGAACCATAGAGATCCATCGTCCTTATTTAAGAACAAAACTGGTGCAGCCTAAGGAGAGACTCTTGGGTGAATGAACCATTTGTATTCTGAATCCTCTAAATATATATGTATTTAATTCCCTGAATTCAATAGGGGCCATGTGATAGTAGGTCATATATATGGTATGTGTTCCCTGTGACAAATCGATGGAAAACTCCATGTCCAACTCTGGATGTAACCCTAAAAAATCTTCCAGGAATACCTCCAGGAAATCTTCTAACACATGAGACAACCCATCCTCAAAATCACTTCCATCGTCCTATATCATGATTGATGAAAATTGAAAAGAAATAATTCCCAAATCTAGGAGCGGAGGACCGACACGACCCAAAAAAAGATCCCATTATCTGAGGAAAACATGAGCACTTCCATCAGGTTCCATGAAACTAACTCATCATATATAATAATAAATGTGTTCTTGGAAACACACCATGAAATTCATTACATGGATAACATCAAACTTGTCCATATCCATGATCAAGAAACCCCAGTCTTCTCAACCCTTGATGCGGAGATCACTGACAATGGATACCTAAGACCCAACTTCATCTTCTTTCCCAACAGTGTCACCAACTCCAACACAATGTACAAAAAAATCATTTGGAAAATTCAACAGGATGAGAAGACTATTAGACACGAAAGACCCAAATTCATGAGTATAAAAAATAAAAACAACTAAAGAAGATGCAATCAAAATGGTACCTCGAATAGTTGAGGTCCCCACATCTTATCCCACTAATGACTTCTCTATTTCATGAAGGTTCCTAGTATCTGCCTCGGTCTGGCCACGACAACTAGCATATGATTCTTTCCAAATCCAAAATTGAAAAGAAAAAGTTCTAGTCATACCACCTCTACCACCAAATAGGGAAACCAACATCATGGAGGGCTCTTACTGAGATTTCATACTTATAAGCCAATGATCCTTCACCTCCCTAATAATAATGTGTAGCTCTAAATAATTTCTACAAGTTCCCCAATGATCCACACCAATGAATGGTTTTGGGTGGAGACATAAAAGAAGGTCATCTGTGTCCCAACTTCCCGCATTTGGGGTACATGACAGACCCAACATATGAATCCATTGAGGAAGGATGCCTAGAAGGATGGTCTGAGCTACCACCTCCCTTCTTCCATTTCTTGTCACACTTCATATTCTTTTCCAAAAAACTGCCACTTCCCCTTACTGGCGTATCCCTGGGGCCACTTGACCTGCCTTTTTGTTAAATATCTACCACACAAGCTCGGTCAAAAAATTTATAATATGTCTTCAAATTGAACAAGAATACCTAGGAATAGACCTTTTCTACAAACCCTTGTCCAACCTATAAATTTATCTACTCATTAAAGACTATTTAAAGGGAATACCAAACCATCTATGAAAAATGGTTGGCATAATCCACCACCGACTCATCCCCATATAAAATATACATGAACTCTTAGGATCTAGCACACACCAAGACCTCAAGGACGTAATGGTAATTGAATACAAACCTGAAGTATTTCTAGCTCATATTCTCATGCTTCCTAACCGGAATCAAAAAGTCCCACCACTTTCGATTATAACCTTCTAGTAGAAATAAAACACATGTCACACTGACCTCTTCAAGAGTATCCATGAACTAGAACATACTCTCAGTATTCTCAAGACATTCCTATACTTCTTGAGGTTCCGAACTACCTCACACTGAAAGAGGATTATTTTTTCAAAACACATGGGATTCATCCTTTTGTAATATTGGCTCAAATTCCTCGACTGGAGTAGGAGTATGACCCATTCCTAGTCCCAGAGCCTAAACATCTCGAACCACATAATCTACCAACCTCAGATTAAGTGGTGGGGGAGAAATATCTATGGCTTATTCCCTTGGTTTTAGGGGAATTTTCTAGAGAGGCATATTGCTTCTAGAACCAATAGTCACATAAAAACATCATTAACTTAATATATCTGAAAAACATCATAAATAATCAAAAACCGATTAAATAAAACATTCTAAGACTACACAACAACCAAATAACTTCATCCCACCCACTGTCTATACACAGTATATAGCTTTAATGTCCCACATGGAGGAGATTCCAAACCAACATACCAACATCCCATGGTGACTCAAGGTCTATGATGAGGTGTGCTGACAATGCACACTACTCGCATCCAGAATATAAGCCCATATACTCATAGTTCATTTCAAACCAAACTCATCGCAAATAACTTGAACCAAAGAGAAAAACCATGCAATGATAACATTTTTTCAAGAAGCAATGAAAGTCTCCATCCGACCCAGCACCTGGCCCGGTACACGACAAGGCTTGAAGAGTGTTCCCAATCCCCATGGGCTAGAAAAAGTTCCAAGGTATCAGTACAAGAATTTGATAATGATGTACCCGAACATAAAAATATAAAAAAATAAACAACATAAAGTAAACCAAAGCTAGAAAAAAACAATTCTTTACATAGTTTCATATTTAAGACTACAAGTTTATACTAAACAAAAAGAGAGATAATATAAAAAGGGGAATAAAAATCCTAACCAGAAAACACAATAAGGAAAGGAGAACACCATCCTAAAGACATTGCAACAACACTATCATAGAATATCACTAGAATCCTGAACCACTATCACTTTAATCTTTACAATTACCTATATCAGTTATGAATAAGTCTGGTTACACCCAAAGGTGTATGGAGGTTGTGAAAAAATGACCAGTAATATGTCACCCAAAAGTATTCCATATTCTAAATGTTAAATGAAAAATAATCCTCAAGGTTTAACTAATGAATGGAAGTTTTAGAAAAATCTAAAAGAAATCAATTTTAATGAAATTTTTTTTAATGGAATGAAATTTTAAATTAAAACACCATCACCATTGGAAGATCCCAAATCCACATTACATGCTAATGAAGGGAACATAACTATAAAGTGTAGTAACATGATAGAGTTTCTCTAGGTATTAGATAGAAAATTTGGACCCTGTAACCTCGTGTCTAATTGAAAAATAGTACAGGAACCACAACCATCCCCGTTCTCATTCACGAGCCACTAGAGAGGAGAATCATACAATTTTCCAGTGGTCTCTGATTATCATATATATTTAATTAGTGTTTCCATAGTCAATCCTAGAAGTGAAAATGGGTGGTATCCACTTACATATCACCAATACACTATTCTTAGACCACCATCCTAGCTACTCATTCTATTCGTAGTGCTCAATAAATTTACACAAGCCACAAGATACTCCAAATTCACACACACATGCCCAACAAGGCATGACGAAACCCAAAATCAATAAATTTTCACACCCAAATCCTTTTTCAAAAATAAAAAACACCCAATATCCTTTCCAAACATGATTAAAATTCCAAAATAACTTAATAAAACATATACTCAATTTATAAAACATTTCAAATTCAGATAACAAGGCCTCACTTCAATAATACAACAATTTCACATGGAAATTACATTTTAAAATAATATCATATCAATACCCTTCAAAAACAACATTTAGAACACACTCATAATTCATAAGATATGTTAACTTATTCAAGTAAGCCTAATAAATTCATTAGGAAAAATTTCATCATGGAATCACCTACCTTTTTTATGGGAAACCACAAAATCCAATGTTAAATTCCAACCGCACCTCAACCGCACCTCAACCGCCCCACAAGGAAGAATGATCATTCCCCACAATATAAGGATGAGCCAAAAGGATCATGATTCAACCCTAAAATATTTACCCAATGGCTAGAGAATAGGAAACCCCAAAAAAGAAGAGAGAAACCTTCGATTATTGGGGGAATGAAGGATAGGAGACACTTAGTTGACGAACTGAGGAAGAATCACAGTAAACCGACATAAAAAATGGAGCTCCAAGGGAGGTGGAAGGAAGTAGATGTGTTCTTAGGGGTAGGAAGACCATATGAGGAGAGAAATTGATGATATGGGTATTAAACCCGAGATTAGAGAGAAATTTTAATGTGTTGGAAGATCTGCATTGTTAGTTAGCACGGTTTGAGAAACTTTATCAAAACCGTGAAAACCATTATTTCCAAAAAAACCTCTACATGGGTACATGGGCCAGGACACACATTTGTGCAGAGGCTACGCAACATGTTTTTTCTCTTACCACGTAGTCTTTTAAATGAGAGCATGATTATTACTGATGTGCGCTAACCTTGCATAGGGGTATGTATTCCAAAAATTTCTTCATTTTCCTACAAAATTCAAAGGGAAAGAAAGGGGAAAAAAGAAAAAAAGGAAAATAACTGAAAATAATATCATGGATGTGACATCTTTGATGAATAATGTCAAATCAATAAAAAACTTTCATGAATAAAATAAGGTTGTAAAATTAAGAACAGATTTTTATTGAAAAAATGTACACTATGTTGAAGTGTTCACGTTATTATTTAATGATTTCCCTATTCCCCTAATTTTTTACCCCAAATATTATGGGACTATAATATGTAAAATCATTGATTTTAAATTCTCAATTATGGTTTGGTCATGTATGGGTTGTTATAGTTTGTATAAGATCAATTGATTTGATAAATTTAGATGTTAGGATATTCTTCAATGAGAAGAATTTTAAATATTTTGATACAATTAGGGGCTAATATGTGGGTTTGGAATAATAAGTAAGTGATATTATATAACTATAAAGGGTATAATACTAATGATAATTAGTTTTATGTTTTTGGGATAAGAGGATTAACCTAAAGAGTTTAATTGAAGGTGACACAATTAAATAAATATTATTCTTTATTCAACTCATATGATGGTTTATTCAGATTTTAATTGATATAATCAAACTAACCATTTTGGTTTTTAATAAATGTATAGAAATAATAGGAATAATTTTTCATCCTTTTGGTGAACTTATGATCCGTTGAAATTTGAATTTCATTATTACAACATGATAAATTCATTTTGGTCATTTATTATGTGAGATGAATCATAGTTTAAAACTGATCAAAACACAAACATAATGGATAAATTATACTTGTCAAAAAAAAATCATATAATTATATTTTCAAATATTCCATATCTCAATGTTGAAGTATTTCTATATGATAATAGAAGATAAATTTATTGATTATTGTCACATAAATTTCAAGGTATACCCATGGATACTTATTCAATAATATGGTCTTGGAAATATTTATTAGTGGTCTAAAAATTTATGATCATGACAAAATATACATATGAGAGTATCCCTATATCAAGAAACATTCATTTTAGGTATAATAATAAAATTGTGTGCGAAAAATTATTCTGGAATGTGCGGGGATGCAAGAACCCAATATTTCAATATGTAATTTTCCATTAAATAAATACATTGTAGAATTGATTATTTCACATGAAACATTTAACTAAAACACATCATGAATTATTTTATTACTATAAAAGAATAATAATACCTCTATTTGATAAAAATATTCTAATATTTTAAAAGGTATTACATTTAGATGATAAATAATTAATATAATTATACGTTAAAAGGGTTATTTTTAAAGAATAATTAATTATAGAGTTTTTTATTTTATCCCTACAAATGAAATTTATCACTTTTAAAATATAATTATAATAATATGTAATATTTAAGGTTATTAATTTATATATTAACAAAAATTTAATTAGTTTTTGATATGTAATCAGATTAAGAACATATAAATATTAAAAGGAATTTTCCTATAAAATAATTTCTTATTAATAATTTATATTTTCATTTATATAATGAATTTACGAATTTTAAAATTTTAATTTTATGAAATGATTTTTTTTGAATTCATTATGTCAAAATTAAATTGTTGGGGTATTTTTGGGATCTTTCAAAAATAATTGATTCGATGGTGAATAGTGAGATACAGATTTTTTACAAATACTATAACTTTTATGGAATCATCATTATATAAAAATTAAATTGATTTTTAAGCCCTTTCTATAGAAAAATATATATTTAGTGAGTGTAATTAGTTATTTGAAAATACTATGTTGAATTTAGAAACCCATAATTGACATTTTAGAACCTAAGCATTGTTTTATTTACATTTGGTTTTGGATTTTTTAAATTAACGTGAATTAATTTTTTTTACTCATTATGAAATAAATGTTATGGGAATATAAATAAAACAATATTATGGTTTAAATTCAATTATATATATATATATATATTAAAAAAATTATTTTCCTATGTTATGCGAACTTAAAATTATATATATATTCAATTATATATATATTTAAATTAACATGAATTAATTTTCCTATGTATTAATTTTTTTTCCTATTCTTGATTCTGAATCATAGAAAAATGATCCCATATTTTGGATTAGAATTTTAAAATTTGGTGTTGTTTTTAATTTTATTTTTTCCTAAGAATTGGTTACCTTTATAACAAAGTGAGTAAATTCAATAGCGGGTTAAAAAAGGCCAAAGGATTAAAACTAATTGATAAGGTTCAAAAATCTAATATATCATTATATTGAATGAGTGTATGGAGAAGAAACATAACTATTCCTTTAAATTTATATAATTTATTCCATTTCTCTATGAATTATACGTAAATATTTTTTGAAATCATTAAATATTAACATGATTCTCACTCCAATCACATACAAAAGGTTTACATCACTCCTTACTTACCCCCAAAACATTGGGCCCCATATCACAACCCTGATCTATCCACATCCCTTCCTAATAACCTTTACCAATACTTATAGTTCTTTATCTCACCATAATACTAAACTAATAAGTCTTATGGTGTAATCAAAATAAGGATATCTAAGGTACATGTAATGGTATTGATAAAGTTACTTCATATTTATTTATTCATACACATACATAAAATCTAATCTAATCATCACAATATAATGTAACTGGTATAATTAATTTACATAAATGTTATTATGACCCTTGAAAAACAATTTTTTAGCACCTCTTCATCCAACAAAAGAAGAAAATGTTACATGTGTGTATATGCTGAAAACTTCAACCATGATGTGATGTATTTCATTTTTTATCTTCGCTTTACATGGATTATAATATAGATTTATTTAATTAATATATATTATATTATGAGATAATTATGATTTTTAAAATTTAATATATTATATAATTCCCCCCACCAATCCCTTGGAAAATTGAAACATTGCATATATGTACGTGCAGACTCCCGCCTTCTAGTGAAACCATATTTCATTTTTCATGAACGCATTACATATATATTTCTAAAATTATATTAAACATATAAGAATAATAAATTTGAAATTATTAATATTATGTATATTTTGAAACCATGAACCATTTGAGCATGATTCACAAAATGAAGTTATTATATCGACTATGAACTGAATGGCTGTAAAACATCCCATATAAACTTAACCAATTTGGTAACAAAATAAAAAATTATAATAAGGAAAATAAAATGAAAACTAAAAGCGGAATAAATATTAAAAATGTCACTAATAAAGTAAATAATTAATTTTATTTTATTCTCTTGGGGTATATAATTAATAAGAAGAGATTTGTGACTTGAGAGAATTGATTTTTTATTAAAACATTTTGTTATATTTTTTTCAAATCATATTTTTCCATGTTCATATTATATTAAATGTCACAAAAATGATATTATAATAATAAAAAGTAATTATTAATGTTAATTTATATTTAATTTAATTTCTTAGTTTATATGTTATTAATATAATATTTTTAACTTTTTTGATACCGGTTAATTTTGAATTTCTTTATAAAAGTTATAAAAGAATGATTTTGTAGCCTTTACAACTAAATGAATTTATCCATTACTAAAACTATTCTTCATTATTATTTTCTCCATAAAACCTTCCATATATTTTTAATGATTAAATTATCCAAATTGTTCTTGGAAATTTTAGTTTTAAATATCTTTCAAATATATATATATATATATATATATATGTATCCTTATTTTGATGTAAAAAATACAAATTCCTTTACATAGGGGTTCTAATGAATATTTTTTATATTTTCTATAAAAGAAATGGAATAATTTAATTATTTTTCACATTATGGTTATTATATATTGCATATGATGATGGATGGGTATGATTTATCCATCTAATGCTTTTTAATGATGTATTATCTATAAGATATGATGTTTTAGTTATGTTGTTATGTTATTCCATTATAGGTTTTTGATACAAAAATAAACTAGATAAGTCATTCCATTATGAGCTTAAGTTTGAATAAATTATAAATGTTAATCCATTATGTCTATAATTCATAATTAATTGGTTACAATATTCCCTTATGAGTTTATATTGGACTTAACTAGTTATGTTATTCCATTCCATGTTTTATGAAAATGGTGTTTCCAAGTTACCTTCATGGTTTATGCATTCTTATAAATTTTTTTAATTTTTTTGATCATAGTAGTTAATTTCAATTATTTTGTTAATTATTACAAAGTTCCAAATTTACTTTTTAAAAAATACATACTTTTTCTAAGGTTTTCTTGAATTTCAATGGCCTAATAAATTCTCTTTTTTTTAACCCTTAATAATCTTTTTTTCATCATTAAAAATTTTAAAATGTTCATCACAACATTTATGGATGAGAAGAAACTATATGAAAGATAATATTTTCTAGTATGATGAATCTTATTAAATAAAAAAACATATTTGTTAATGAAACTAGGGTTTACACTTAAGAACCCTTTTTTGGAAACTATGTTCACTTTTTGAAAGTATCCACTTGTTATGTAATGATTTTCTAATTAGTTAAAATTATAATCCAAAATGGTTATGGGATTATATAAAATTATAATTATTTATTTTAAATTCATTATTATGGGGTTTAGCTATGATTTGATACAAATTATTTATACTATCACCCTTCTTATACTATAAACATATCATAGAAGGATGTGGTGGACTTATACACTATATTATATATGGGTAATTCTCTTTTCATAATTTACAAAATCAAGGAGTTTGATAGTGCCAAAGGTCCATGCATGCTCAACGATAATTTTTCATGCAAATGATAAATAGAGAAATCAATGTGTGGCGGTACAAATTAAGGAGACTAAATACCCCCTTAAAATTAAGAATATATTTGAAACAAAACCTAGTTGGAAGATTATGGGAAAATAGTTGTTAGAATTCAATCCAATAATTAGAGAGTTTTATTCAAATATATTATATATATAGTTATTTTAGTTTATAACTTTTTTAGATAAATACCATATTTATTTATTTCTCCAATAATATTTATATGGCCTTGTAATCTCTTTAATTAAATAACAGAGGCCGAATGGAGAGTTAAGTGGAGGAAAAAATAGACATTTGGATACTTTCATTACTTCCTATATCTTTTAAAATTATATTAATTTTTTTTAAATTATATGCACAATTTTTTTTAAATTAGTTATATTTATTACATATATATATTAGGATATTATAGGGGTATAAAAAATGGTTAACCAATTAAATTATTTATTTAAGTGAACTAAGAAACATATTAATTATGATTTACATGATTTTGTGAATTAAATTTAATATTTTGAGTTAATAAATTTAAAAGTGTGTGAGTATATTAGATTACTTAAATTAATTTGGAATCCTAACTTAATTAAGTCGATGTGTTTATATAGGTGAATAATTTCATAATTTCATTTTAAAAATTTAATTGATTTCTAAATTATCTAGAAAAATTGAGTAGTATAAAAAAAAAATTTTGGTGTTTTGTAATATAGGTTGGAAGGTTTTTGTAAACAAAGTGTACATAAAATATAATATTGTAAAAAATTAATAAATAAGAGATTAAATCTGAATGAGACCACATAGTCAGCATTTATTTCATTCTTTAATAATCAAAAAATAAACTATGGGGGTGACTACTAAAAAAATTTCATCGTTCTACATTATTTAAATTCATGGTTGAATAAGTACTTAAAAAAATGTATTGATAAGTAAAATAATAGAATAGTGTCTTGTGTGAATTTCTATTTGTAATAGAGAATAATGGATGAGTAAGATTCATTTCTCAAATAAGTAATTTGAAATTTTTATACCAATTTACTCATTATATAAGAAAATTTGGTTTATATTTTCAGGAAATTACTATAATCAATTATTTTTTATTTCTGATGAAGGAAAATCCATTTTCTTGACCACACTTGCCTCTTTCCTGTACATTTTCCCATTATTTAATAAGTGGTTAGAATCTTTTCTTCTAGATAGACATGTTTCTTACTATAATATCTTATTTTATAAAGGGATAATTGAAATAATTACATAAGTGTTGTTTTAAAAATATAGTGAAAATATCAATATTTCAATTCTAATGAATAATTATATTTAAATTTATAACATTTTGATGGATTTTTTTTAAATATTGAGTTTGACGCTTAATGAAAATGATGATTTATATGTGGGGAGTGATTAATGGAAAATTATACCATTTCCCATTGTTTTTTAATATTTTTGTTGAAATTTTAATATAAAATATACTATATTTCAGTTAATTTATAATTATAAGGATTTATGTTTATATTTTTAGAAACCTGAAATTTAATGATTAGTTTGATTCATTCAAGTACATATTTTTTTCATCATTTTTTATGTCACGCTGTACACTCGAATAAATTGAATAATCATAGAATAATATGTTTTAAAATTAAAGGTACTATTGTTTAATATTCTATTGTTTATAAACTATATTTTTTTTTAATTTTTTATAATTTATAATTTTTAAATTAATTATAATATATTTTTTAATCACATTAACTTTAACAATTTATAGATAAATTTTTCCTTTTTAAAATCTTAATTTGATTAAGGGAAAGGATGGCTAATGGGATAACTAAAATTCATTGGGCTGTGGAATAAGAGTTGAATATTTTATTCAAAAACATAAACATATTGTAGAACACAATAGACATGTTAAAGGATGAATTAAAAAATCATAGGCTGTGAGAATCGCCTCATACTCCTTACATCATTATCGATGAGTTTGACACATCAATGCAACCAGTTATGATGAATACAACCTTAATGATGTAGACATATCAAATAATCAATATATATATATATATATTAACAAAATTAACCTTGGATAATTTATTGGGTTGATATCATTAAAAGTGCTGCAGTGAGACATCCATGGTAGCTTACAAATTTATTTGAATTCCTTAAAGCGTTTGGGGAAAATCTTGGAGAAAAAATAATGAATTCTATCTATATTATAGAAAATGCACTAGGACATTATCGGTCACACAATGATAGAATTTTTGATACCCTTTATTTAATGAACACTTCATTTCATCTTTTTTGTTTATTTTAAATGATTTTTAAATCAAGGTGGTATAGAGTGGTTTAGTTGTGTTAAAATTCACATGGGGTAGGCTGGTGGTCATTTTTTAGCTTAACAATGCTAAAAAAGCTCCACCATCTAGCCGATGGAATCGTTGGGGGCCCAATGAGCCTCTAGATCATTATGGTGTTTTGTATAAAAATCAACCATATCGAATTACTCAATCAATCATGCCTCCATCGACCCCGGTCTCCCTAGGGTCTCTATAATAGAATTTTTCTGGCACTCTCCTCTCCTTTTTGTCTCTATTTTACCCCGACTCTGGTTTGATCTTGTGATTTCATCATGATGAGTTTTTTCTTAATTTATACAGATCCTACCCTCTTATCAATGGTCAAAATTAATTATATTCATGATATATTCACTGAATGTAATTGTTTTTAATGGTCTAACAAGGGAATTACGAACCATTTATTGAATCAACACATTGATTCAGCGAATTGGAATCTACCTATTTTCTTCACATAGACTATTAATGTTAATAGATTTTTTCAGTATATGTGGTCTTGTATTAGTTTTTCGGTATGAAATATCTTCAACCTTGATCCTATAATTCTAATTGCGATGGATGGGGAATTGTTCTAGGCTCCAAAGTGGTTCAAATGGACATGGATATTGACATTTGTCATCAAGACATAATTGCATCTATCATAGTTTATCTTTATATTTATATATTATTTATACAATGTCTTAGAATTATTTTTTTCATGTGTGTGTCCCATGGAACATTTTTTTTATGTTTTATCACGAGATGTGTGCATTTTTAGCCCTATGGGGTTTATTCTTGAAATTTTCACCATGCGGATTATGATAGATATGTCTTATGTTATTATGAAATAATTTTTAATATGCCATATTATATATATATATATATATTGTTTCTCCTCGAGAAAGCAGGTTGTGCCATACAGACTATACCTCTAATATATATGTTTCAGACTTTTCAACATCACGTACATGGAAAATCCCATTCAATGAGATGTTACCAACATTTTTCATACTATCCCATCAAGGGATAATTTATCAGACATTGATGGTTGATGTTATTCTTGGAATGGAGATGAATTAGATACATATGTAATTTAAGGACCTAACATATATGATATTATTGTGAGATATCATTGGTGTCTATCTATGTTCCATTTACCGTCATGGAATTCAATTCTACATCTTATAAACTTTTGTTAAGAACCTTTAGTGGTATCATAATTGGTTTATAATCAAAACCTTTATGGTAATATTAATGGTTTTATATATTTTATGGAAATTTATTCAATAAAGGACAAAGTACCTATGTTGCGCAGTTGAACTGGGACATTGGGAGGCTGCGAGAATCATAGGATTCACTTCATTCTTGGACATTTAATGTTGATTTTCATCCAAAAATTTATCCCATACATTGAACCACTCCCTATGAGGATCCTTTTTTTAAATTTTGGTTTATTTAATTAAAATTATATGTTGTTATATCATGGGTTGTTACTTTAAATGGATTCTTCTACTCTAAAAATTTATACATTTATTCTTATTTTTTTGGAACTTTATTATTAGTTCCTTTTTGTATTCATATTTTTTACTTGATACCAATGTACTAGTCTCCCCATTATGTCCCCATTGTCCCTTTATACTAGTCAATAACCTTTTACATATGGAGAAGCACACTTGATATCATGTGGCATTCAAACTCGAGACTAGTGATTTGGTTTAAGGTGATACAAAATGGAATAAAGAAAATATGTCTACTAACTTGTTTCTTTGTGTGCCTTGTTTTGGGATTGCGTATACATGGGATAAAATGGTTTGGTATATGGTAGGGAAACAATATATTTCCAATGCACCAATCCATTGTGGATGTCCAAGTTTTCATGGGAATGAAAATTAAGGATTTAGTTGTTTTTTATATTACCTTGATTTTATTCACTTTAGGTTATTCGCATAATTTTTTTACACTGATTTTTGGGATTTGGTGTGAATTCATGAACCAAGTCTTGGCATGTAAGATCACATACTGTATACATTTTTCCTATATTAGATAGATCCAAGAGAATTAAAATTCCTTTTGAAATTATGATGTTTCCTTTTCATCCAATATTATCTTTCATATATTTATGTGAGAGTGAGTATTATATAATTGATTGTATATTTATGGTTGTGATTAAACATTACATACCAAAGTCTTATCTAGGGCTATGGGTTGTGCTAAGTGGGTTATTCCAATTTTTCTGGGTATCCACTTTGGTTGAACATTGTTGTAAATATTTGTGTGTCTCTTTGATCTATTATCATTCATCTTGGTTTTACTATTTGAATTCTCTATGGTTTGATTTGGAATCAATAGAAATGATGCCTCATAGAAATATTGTATATCCAATTTCCCCACATTTCTTATAGGAGGATGAAGCTAAGAATGCTCCAATGATTTATCTGGAAGAACAAAATTTAAAACTAACCCAACCTGAACACTTATATATAGTACCTCTTGAGGCCATAGTAGACCAAAGGGGTGAATTGATGATGTTAAATGATTCTCATGACTTTGAAATCCAACATACCCCAATATTCTAGTGTACTATATGACCCCAAGATAATGAGGATTGTATATGATCCATTGAGAGTATCTTGGACCGGGTGACGACTACGAAGGATTGAAGGGTTAAGCTTTTCACCTTTACACATTTAAAAAGTGTTGTATGGTGGTGGTATGTTTTCATATAGGATGATATACATGAAGGAATATTGTGGTTTACCTTTAAGGAAAACTTATTCTAGGAGTTATACCATTATTCACTAAATATAGACACTTCTTAGGAGTTCATTGAGAAGTAGGAGGGGTGATGTTAGTGTCTAACTACATAGTGAATTTCACCACATTAAATCTATTTTTAATATTCTATATTGGATAAAGGGGAAAAGACGGTGATTTCAATAACATGTTTTTTCAAGAGTTTAAACACCACATCACGAACTTATATTTTATGATGTACATTGTGATTCCCCATAAGGATTTGATGGTATATAATGGAATTGAGGATGAAAAAACTATGGATCTTATTCAATCTTCTAGTTGATCGAATTGTGTCATCACAAACAAATTTTTAGTTTCTTCTTATAATGGAAATAAAAAAAATATGATTATGGAACCTAGGATATAGATTGATTATTAGAGAAGGGGTATTTCTTCAACTCCTAAGGTGGGATATTGCTCTACAACGTGATATAAGTAAAGATATTCTAATAACAAGACTCCATGGATGAATATTGGAAGGTCAGGCCTTGAAACAAGTAGAGGTCCTCAACAATAGGTATAAACCCTATAAGTTTTAGTGAATTTAGTGACACATTAGACATTGGAAAATCATGGGATAATTTCTAGTAGAGTATATGTGGCTGATCATTTTTTGTTTTATGGTAGAGAGGGATCTTAAATTGTTATATATACAATCCTAATATCATATAGACACTTTTTTCCTTGTCTAGTATAGGAACATCCAAATTTTTCATATGTTCTCAAGTATTAATTGGGTTTGACTAACTAGTTATGTTATCTCCTAAGTTGTTATCCCTCAATTCACCTCAGGGATGGAAATTGGATCATCTTCATTTTATCCAAAATTTATGATGGTGGTGTCTATCTCCAAGCATGGGCGGAGCTTCAAAATTCTAGATATTTTTGGTTTTTATGTGATCCTTTTCTTGGACAAGTTAACAAGTTACCATGAACACATTGATTTTTATTGGAGGTAATGGAATTTTATTTCACCTAAAGGGGAGAAGTTTGGATTGGATGATGAGTGGGACATCGAATAAGGAATAGTTAGACTAGATCCCCATCACATAGAATTATGTAAAGTGTCACTGGCTGGAATGATCATTTTAGTGGATCAAAAGGAGAATCCATATTCATTTCATATAGTGGTAGACTTGTATTGAAAATTATTCTGAGATAACTTCTTGAGGCTACCACGAGACTAGGGAGTTGAGTTTGAGATCGAGTTAATACATAGTCAATGACCAATATCTTTGTTTCACTATATCACATGAAAATAGATAAATTAAAAGGAATCAAGGTATTTATTGATGATCTTCAAATAAAAGGATTTATTAGACTGATCACTTCCTTATGGGTCACTTTAGTGTTATTTTCAAAGAAGGTGGACGATAGTCTTTTACTTTTCATAGACTACATAAAATTCAAAAAAGAGCAGTAAGAAAAAATTTGTAAAGTTTTCCAATGGTTGATGAATTTTTTGGTCAATTAAATAAAGCCTAATGGGTTTTAATGATTTATTTATGTACTAGATACAATTTTTTTAGTTCAGAGGGGAATACATACTGAATAAAGCATTTATGAGTATATATGGGTTGTGTGAGTATCCAGTTATGTGTTTTAGATCGAATAATTCTCTAGCAGTGTTCTTGGACCTCATGAAAATTAAATTCACCCATAACTAGACTCCTTCATCATTGTTCTAGTCGAGGAAATACTGATATATTTAAAGATATAAGAATCACATGATAGACACTTTAAGATCATATTGAGTATTCTTTAATCATATGATATTTGATCCATGTTTTCAAAAATTACTTTTGGATAAAAGAGGTTCACGTTAATTGGCATGTGGTTTATCAATAAGGAAGATATGTAGATTTGGTGAAGGTAGTAGCAGTTATGTCTTGTGAAAGGTTGAGGAACATGTTTGAGATTTGGATTTCTCTTGCCTTTTCCATATTCTATTGAAGGCTCATCATGGTATTTTTACATTCTAGTGTCTATGAACATGATTACAATGAACAATGAAAATTTTAATTATATAGGCATGTTTAAAGAGGAATTTTAATGTTGATGAAATTGTTTACATCAGCTCTAATAATGTTTATTCTTGAGATTGGATAAGGTTATGTAGTGTAATATGATGCTGATGGTGTTTCCTTGGGAGCTATTCTAATGCAGGCTAATAATATGGGTTTTTATGGGCCTCATTATTTAGGACACCTTATGTTGGGAAATCATTGTCTCAACAATACTGTATAAATATTATTGATTTTGATGCTCACAAATACCCTTGATTGTTTTATTAATGATATTACTTTATGTTTTTTTCAAGAAATTAATATTCATTTGTATATTTATTGGGAATTATATTCAAGAAATAAATTCTCTTGATATATACATCAAAACATTCAAAACACATTTCAGTATATTTTTGAAACACTATTTATACACTACACTAATAAACATAACATAAAGAATAAACCCCTTTCTTGGAATTACTCCTATGGATCATGAACCCTATATTTGTTTTCCAAATTATACTGGAAGAAGAATGTGTGGATTCTTATCCCTAGTTTACTTTTGATTATTACTTTCTAAATAGAAGAAAAAATGTTTCACTAACCATATGGTATGAAAATGGATCCATACATTTGGATGGAACCCTACGTTTTTTTAAGATAAGAAATTATTGGTAAGAAATACTATGTAAGTAAGGAACTCTATATTTTAGAAAAATGTTTGGATCATCAACCTTACTTTTATGATCCAAATTATTTTATCGAACTTTCATTCGAAGAATAAGAGCTACATAGTTGAACTCTACATTTAGTATTTTTTCATTTTATGAAGGAACCCTACTTTGGACAATCCAATTTCGTAAATTTAAATTCATTATTTTATCTGAGATATATATAACCGTCTGGCCATAAATAAAGATATGACAATATATCATTTATGACGGTATCAATGTATTTTTTTCAATGACTCAAAGAACCATATTCATTGACTAAAATCACTCATATTCTTAAGGGAAGTTAGGTATCCACTAATTATTTTGTATTTGAATATCCTTATTTATGTAGATATTTTCTGGGATCTGATCCACTAAAATATAGGTATATTTTTGAATGGAGTTTTTTTTAAATTTTATATACAAGTGATACATGATTCAAACAAAAGAAATGTATACTTGTGTATATAATTGATTTACATATCTCTTGTAAAGAATGATCGACTATTTTATTTTATAAAATAAGATATAATTATAATGTTCTTTATATTTCAACCTCATATTGTTGTTAGTTTTCTTCTTATTTTCATTTATAAGTTTATTGAAGATCATTTAAAAATAGTAAATCTTAAGAGTAATTATTTATTGAACATATTCATTTATAACGAAGATGAAGATCCATCTACTATTAGTTATTTCTTCAAAAAACAGTAATGTTTAACTCAAACCATCATCAAATCAAAACACTTTTCATTAATTGGAGTTTTAAATGAGTGAAATTATTTTTGGTGGTGTATCAAATTATTGATCTAAGATATGGTTTTAGGGTACCCTATAAAAGGAACTGAAGGCTCTTTTTAGACATTTTATAAAGGTTCCAACTACCTGAACATAGTTGTGGATTTGAATGTCTTGTGAAAAAATGATATTTATAGTGAAATTCACCATGACCACAGAGGGATAATTTTTGGAGTGTGCAAGGGTATCTTTGTGCCCAAAACCACTATAAAAGTACCATTTTCATTATTTATGTTTATCCTTTACTCATATTCAATACATAAGTAAATTCTTCATATCTTCCTAAATTGCAAAGAGAGTCAAAATCCGGAATCGATGAAGATTATAAAAAAAGACCCAATTCTCCACATCATATGTTATCTTTGTATTATTCCACCCTAGGAATGTGTGCCAAATGATTTTTTTATAATACTCTAGAAATATAATAGAAAAAAGGTCCATAAAAAAGATATAAATAGAAGTTCTTAGAGAGGTTATTTCAATGGTTCACAGTCCATATTTTGTTTATGACAACTATAGATGCATATCATGAATTATTACATATCTTTAGAATCTAGGATTCAATTTCTGTTAAAACAAATTAACTCTGTATATAATTCATTAGGAACTGTGAACCCGATTTGCTACAATAGAGGCTGAGTATGACATTAACTCAAATTTTATGAATGTTATAATCTATGGACTTGGTCCTCAGGAATTCAGTTGATGACTAAAATACCCTACATCCTAAAAAATGTGGCAGACAATAGAAATCACATATTAAGGAATATAAAACATCAAACATATTAGATTTTCTACTGCTAAGATAATGTTTGACACCTTTATAATGGGTTATGGTGAAAGTATCACCTAAATGAATGGGAAACTAATAAAATATTGTAAAAAATATTAATTCCTTGGGAGATATAATATGTCGAACAGATCAAGCACTAAACATACTTAGAGTAATTCCATAAAAATAGAATGGAATATATAAAAAAATATGATAATCATCAAATGCGAATAATATTACTATGAAAGAATTAATTGGAACATTGATGTTGTATGAAGAAGAAATGCAAGATAAAGCTAAAGATCGGAAGTCAGTAAAAAGGGAAAATACTTCCCTTAATGTGACATCCTAGAATATTGAATGAAAACAAAAACAATATGTCAAACCATGAAAAAAAAATCATATTCTATAGACTTTGAAATAGAATTGGCTCAGTTAGCCCAAAATTCAGTAGATCCAACACAAAATGGAGGCTCCAGAAAATCATACAAGAATTTTGTAAGAGAACCCCGTGAAGTAAGATGCTATGAATACTAGATGATGGATTAAATCAGACTAGATTTTTCCTAATTGAATAATGAATGAAAAATGAAAATAAATAAATATGATAATAATGGTGGTTGTGAAAAAATATAGAAAAGGGATATGATAGCTACATGCAGTGTATCTGTAGACTTCAACAGATCTTCTATATTTGATTAATAGAATGAGCTCCCAAATCTCAAAGAAAATACTTTCTTTATGGATATGGAAGAAGAATAGGTACAATCCTATTACTCTTCTTCTTCTTCTTCTGATTATGGTAGCTTAACAAATAGTTAATTTGTTTCTTACTATATAACTGTTGAATAATAATATTATTCTTTTATAAAGTAACTTAAAACATTAAAAAATATTAACAATGTTAATTTAGTTGAAAGCTACACTACACTAAAAAACATCAAGAATTAATTTAAAAATTCAATCTGTCTACATTAAATAATATTAATCTTGAAAAAAGGATAAAATAATTACTGGACGAAGTAATATATTATAAAATAGTTTCAATTTTTTATAAAAGGATAAAATAATCTGAATGAGATATTTAAAAATAATTTTATAAAATGAGAAAATTTAGGAATATAAGGAAAGGGAGAAAAATCAAATTTATATAAAAATTATTTTGTGCCTAATTAAAAAAATTCCACCTGATATTAATGTTGAAAAAAGGATGTTATTTTAGTAACTGTTATTAATAAAATCGTCAAATCATTGGTATTAATAAGGCTTTTATTTTGAAAAATATTCGTGAAGTAGATAATACAAATTTTGGAAAAATAAGGCAGATCTAAATTCCCAGATCATTTCTTGTTGATATAGCTGGACCTAAGAAAATACTGGTACCAATAAAAACATATGCTTAATTTATTTTCTTAGGAAAAATTCCAGAGGAACAAAAAGGCTATATAGTATATGGATAGTGGAACTTCTATAAAAATGAGTGGAGAATCATCAAATTTCTATACAACGACTAAAATAGATGGAGGTCTAGTCCTATTTAGTGATAATAAAAAAGAAATAATATTGGAGTTAGAACTATGGGATATCCAAAGCCTACCTCAATTAATAGATAACTGTATGTACATAGGTTAAAGAAAAATATGTAAGTATTTATCAAGTTTGAAATGATGTATTTAATTTGTTTTTTCTAAAAATTACTAGTCAGTTTTCAATGATAAAATAAATAAATTTAGAGAACCTAAAAATGAAAATGTTTGTACTTTATCTCTAAATTCATTGTGTAAATAGAAAATTAATTGTTTAACTGTTAAGACAAATGAGTCATGGATCTGGTATGCAATACCTGATATTTTAATATATATGATTTACAAAAATTATCTAAGAAAAAATTATTTTATGATTTTCCAAGTCTTATGTTCGAAGATGATAGATTCTATGATGCGTTAAAAATTGGAAAATAAAAGAAATCATCTTTCAATTCAATTAAAAATTAATCCATCTAAACTATTAGAACATATCCATATGTATTTTTTGGATCATCTAGGGTAACCAGTTTTTCATGTAAATTATATATTTATATTTTATTTGATGGTTTTTTAGATATACTTGGGTTTATTTTATAAAAATTGATTCTTAATTTTTCACTATTTTTTAAATTTTCTCCAAAAAATTTCAAAGTGAAACTGTTTTGAGGATAATTTCATTGAGAAGTGATCATAGTGGTTAATTTGAGGATTAAGAATTAAATTTCTTTTTCTCAAATATTGGTATTAAATGTGCCTTATCTGCACCGACCACACTTAAAAAATAAAATTGTTGAAGGAAAAATAGAAATATTCTAGAAATGGTAGAGTATGATTAATGGGTATAGTCATCTTACCTACTTCTCGGTAGAAGCTGTGAACACAAATTTTTATATCAAAAAAAGGGTTTTAGTAAGACCAATAAATAAAAAGAACCTCTATGAAATTTTTAATAACATAAAACCAAATAAAAATTACATTAAATTATTTCGATGCATGGTATATATAATGAGTACTAATGACAACCTTGGTAAATTATTTAGAAAATATAATGAATGAATCTTCATATATTCATCTACTGCTTTTAAAGAAAATAGGTTCATTTAATAAAAATTCATGTATTGTTGAATAATTATTTCATGTGATGTTTGATGAAACTGACCATTTTATTTATAGAAAAGATCAAAAAAATGATAAAACTATCCATTTAGAAAACATGGGACTTGATGTCCTTAAAGTAGAGTTTGAAAATAATTTTAATGAAATTATGTGCAGTTCAAAAGAACATGAAACAAAAGAACTTTAAATTTAATTACCTAGACATCCTAAAGCTTTAAAATATTATACTTTTGAAACTGTTAGAAGAAACCTAGACATAAGAGTTTGAACTTGAAGAAATATATAAATTCTAGCTGAATTATCTGCCTTTCTATCTTATTTAGAACCTATGTCCATTGAAGAAGATTTAAGAGATGAGAGTTGGATAATATCTAAGCAAAAAGACCTAAACCAATTTATAATAAATAATGTTAAGGAATTAGTTTAAATACCTTCAAATTATCCTAGAATATGAACTATTTGAATCATTAGAAATTAGAAGAATGATAAAAGGATGATAACTAGAAATAAAGATGGATTAGTAACTAAAGGATTTAACCAGGAAGAATGTATAGATTATAATGAAACATTTTAACCTGTTGCTAGATTTGAATATATTTTAATACTTTTATATTAGGCATCTCATATAATATTTAAATTATATTATATGGATGAAAATTTTCCTTTTTAAATGGTTATTTAATGGAGTAAGTCTATGTTGAACAACCACTAGGTTTTCAATACCCTCATTAGCCAAATTTTGTTTTTAAACTTATAAAATCTCATTATGCCCTTAAAAAATCACCCCAAGCTGGGTATGAAATTTTAATATATTTTTTGTTGAAACTTGATTTTATGTGGGATTAATCGATCCAATAATTTAAAAAAAACAGTTCTTCAATAATATTTTATTAGTATAAATTTCTGTTTATGATGTTATTTTCACTTCATCAAATAAAAACATTGTAATTATTATTAAAATCTAATGAAAAAATAATTTTAAATGATCATGATGGGAGAACTAGATTTATTTTTAGGATTTTAGATTTGTCAAAAATATTATGGAAATGTTTTAAATCAATTTAAATATGTCATTGATTTTGTGAAGATGTTTGGACATTAAAAGAGTAAGACGTACAAAACTCCCATGTGTACCAATAAAAAACATGATTTGGATGAAGCTGGAAAACTATTTTAAAAAAAGTTATGTAGAAGTATGATTCTTAGTTTATTTTATCTTACTTCTAGATGACCAGTAATAATGTATTTTTTATTCTTATGTGAGATATTTCAGTCACATCTGAAATAATCCCAACCTAATTCTCATAAAATAATTGTAAGATATTTAAAAGGAACTATTTTTTAATATATTCTTTACACCTAGAAATTTGATTTTAAATTAATTTTATATTTTGATGATGTCTTTAGAGGATGTAGGGTAGATAGAAAAATCACCCATGGGACCTGTCGCTTTTTAGGAAAGAAGATTGTATCTTGGTTGAGTAAAACATAACAGTCAGTTTCCCTATCAACAGCAATGGCAGAATATCTTTTTTCTTGTAGTTTCAATTTACAAGTATTGTAGATGAAACACACTCAACTAGATTTTGGAATATATTTTAATAATATACCTATTTTTTTTATAATACACGAGTTATTAATATTTCAAAAAATATTATAATTCACTCTATGTCTAATCATAGTGATATAATACTTCATTTTTTAAGATATGATGTTCTTAAAGAGGATATACCTTTAGAATTTGTAAAAACATAATATCAACTAGTTGATATTTTTACTAAACCAATTCCCAATAATGGTTTTGAATTTATTAAGTGAGAGTTAGGCATATTTAATTTCAAATAAATGATTATTATTTTATTTTATTTTATTTTATTTTGGTAATTTATTTTTCTATTATTTATGTTTAATAATTGTTCATTTATTTTTTTCAATAAATGTCTAAATTTTAGTTTACACCCGTAACTTTTCAAAATTAAAAAATTAATGATTACACTATAAAAATGGAATATGTATCCATACCACATCACCATCGATTAGAAAACCCATCATCTTACCTTATACTTTGTTTTCAAACCATTTATCCAACTAGAGACCTTGTACTTCTACCAAACCATTGAATCTAAAAACCTTCAAACCATCACATTCATAGAAATGATGAGAACTATAAAAATAGGTGATTTTGAAGAAAGAAATTTTAAGTGTCACCAAGTCCCCTTTAAGAAGATTCCTCATGGAAAAGTCATAGATTTTGAATGGATATATGAGACGAATCTCTTGCTAAAGAAAGATATTACATTTCAATGTTTGGAATTTATATTTATTAAGGAAAATAAAAATTTTCATTATGAGATAGAACTAAAGTAGTTTTATAGGAATTTTATTTAATGATTTAGTGAATAAGAGGATTTGATATCCTCATGAGTATATGATAATGTGTTTTTGATCTCCACACAAAAAATTTCACAGATTTTAAAATGAAATCGTGATGGTGTATTCCATTTTTTCCTTGATCAATTAGAAATAAGAATAAAAAATATGAAGATATATTTTAATTTATTTTTGGTTCAACAAATAATAGGAAGACTTTTAAAAAATATATGGAGGGAGAATTGATTGTTTTTATAATGTTTATTCAAACTTATATCACCATAAGGGTTACTAAGATGGAGAATATTTCATACCTAGATATTTATATTATGTATCTATTTATCAATGTCATCTATTTTATCATCCTAGATATATTCTCACATTTCTGAATTATTATTTCTATTAAAATTCAAGGATATAATTCTATCCTTATAATCGATTAAGTTATATTTTTTTATAAGGAATTTGATTCTTTATTTCTGATTCTCGAACCAAATGTCATCATTGAAATTTTTTAAATTATGGAAATTTGAGAAAATTTGGATTCTTATCAAGTACAGAAAAATGTAAACAATTTCCAGTGACAGCAAGTGATAAACATGAATAAGAACTATTTTCTCAATAGGTGTAGTGAAACCATAAGTATACCGGTTCATTTGTATTGAAAAATGAAGATATTGTAGAATCTAGAGTAGAAGGTGTTTCTCGACCCATAAAAAAAAGCTATGTTATGATGCTAAAGATCTTTCTAAAGAATGTTCAGAAGAAGGAAACCATGAGGAACTTGTCTTAATACCATGAATTATAAAAGGACCATAGCGTGAGGATCCAGAGTTAGGATCTGGAGATGAAAAACACAGAGTTCATTTGGAAGAAACAGATCATGAAACAAATTAACAAGATGGAATTCAAGCATATGGACTTTAAGTTGTTTCATAACTAAATTAATAGAATAAATCTTTTCAAGAAGAAGAGAAACCTAAAAAATCAGTAACTAAAACCTCTATGATTGTTGATCTTTAGTAAGTATTTAGCATTGGTCATTCCATGGAAAGAACAACATCTTTTTTTGAATACTGGACTTAAGTCATTCATATTATTTATTTTTCAATTGAAAATTCCTTAGCTAAATATCTATAAGTGGTGGAAAATAATCCTCAATCAATGAATCATAATAAGGGAACATCCAATTCTTTAAAAAATCAAATTTATTATCTTATAATAATGTTTATCAAGGGTCTATATGAAAACTACAATCTTCAATAAAAATTGGAAGCTACAAGGAAAACAATATAAGATTTCAAAAATTCATTTTCTTTGAGATTGGAAGGAGAATCTATTGAGACTCAAATTCAAGAATTAAGATTCAATTATATTTCATAAAGGGGTTTTACTGTGTTTAAGAGTGATATGGTTGATTAGAATATTTGAAGTAGTCACATTGATAATGGACTATTCGAATGAAAGGATTCAGTATCTTTAGTGAAATAGCTCACCTTTTTAGTTCTATTGGATAATCAGAAAGATATTTTTGAGAAAACCACCTTATGTGACATCACATGATGCTGCTAAATATTTTCCGTAATAAACCATCATAATTTCTGCAAATAAGGTTGAATATGCATGACTTTTTAATGTCAATTTTGTTGAAAATTTGAACGTAAGTCCAAAATCAATAATTTTAATAAAAAAAGGGCAGACTATCTTTCATAAAGGTTAAAATCTTAGATTGAATAATTAAAAGAAGTTTTTCAAGTGGCTTAAGATTTATGAGAACCAGAAACCAATCTTGATCAGAACTATCTACCTTCTACTATACCTTTTGATTAGACCTTTTCCTCAAGCCAAAATATTTATCATATTTATATATTTTTTATAATAAATTATTATTTTTAATTCTATACATCTTTTCTAAATTTTATTGTATGTTTTTCTTTATTACTAAAACACATGTCTTATATACCCAAACAGTATGACATAAACATTCATTTACTGTTCTGTGAAAAAATAGTTGTGCTTTAAATAGTTTTCATATACTTTATTTTTTATGTCATAAAATGGGGGAGATAACTGGGTAAACCAAACATTCAAACACAACATTAATTAAGTTTTTAATAAAAATAGTTTTTTTTTAAATCGAAATATTTATTTTATAAAAGTAATCATTAAAGGAAAAATTTATTTCCTTAAAATATAATTTCATTAGTGTTCCAAAAATCATATTTTTTCTATAAATTAATTTATGGGTTTATTATCATAAAAAATGGGAGGATTAGTGGGCTTGTGTTTTATCAAAAATATTTTAAAAATATTATTGATTTTGATTCTCCCAAATACGCTTCTTTTATTTAAAAAATATTATACATTAAGTATATTTTACGTAATTAATATTTATTTCAATGTTTATTCTGTAATTATATAAAAAAAATTAATTTAAAAATATTATTTGTTAAAGTGTTCAAAACATGTTTTACTATATATTCTCGAAAGATTGTGTGAACTCTATAATGATAAACGTAATGTAATGAATGAACCATGTGCTTGGAATGAAAAGTAAGAATCATGAACTCTACATTTATATTCAGCCTTATATTGGAAGCTAAAAGTATGGATTCTTATCCTTCCTTTACTTTTGATTATTACATTCTGCACAAAGGAACGTATGGTTCAGGAACCATATTCTATGCAAATGGAACATTACATTATTAAGAGAAGAAATTATGGTTTAATGAACCAATATCAGTAAGGAACCCTATATTTGAGAAAGAAATGTATGGTTTATCAACTTTAATTTTATGATCAAAATTATTCTATCAACCATACATTTGAAGAATATACTCTATATGGTTGGTCCCTAGATTTAGTATTTTGTCATTTTAGAATGGAACCATACATCATACAATTCATTTTCGAAAATTTAAATTCACAATTTTTATCCAAGATTTCTGAAACGACATTGACACAATTAAAGATATGATAAAAGCTCATTTTTAGATGATTTAGAGGCTCATTTTGATCAATTCAAATAACTATATTCCATAAAGAAAAATAATTTCTATTTTTAAGGGAAGTTATGTCCCCCATATTATTTCATTTTTGAATATCCATGATCTATCAGAAAATTTTCTTGGAACTACCCAACCGAAAGAGAGCTATTTATTTCAATGGAGTATTTTTAAATTATATAAACAGGAGATATGTGATTCTAAAAAAACTGTATACATATGTATATTCTTGATACAGAAATCTACAAAAAAGAATTACATGCTATATTATTTTATGTAAAAGACAATAATTTGAAAGTTCTATATATTTCATCCTTAAAATATTGTAAGAATATTGTTTCTCATCATTGCTACTTTTATGGAGGATCATTTGAAACTAGGATAAATTCAGAGGTATTATTTCTTTTAGAAATTCATATCTAAAGAAGAAGATCCATTTACTGTCATTTTCTGCTACTTCAATTTTAATGTTCAACCCAAACCATCAAAAAATTAAAATAATTTTTATTTATTAGAGTTTTGACAACTCAGACTCAGTCATGGTGGAGTGTCAGCTTCTTGATCTAATCTAAGGATTTTTTATATTCTTTGTAAAAGAACCAAAAAGATATATTTAGCATTTTCAAAATGGTATCAACTACCTTCACCCAGTTGTATATTTTAATATCTTATGATAAGATGACCTTTCATGTAAAATGCACCATGTTCGTAGAGAGAGCGTTGGTGGAGTGGATTAGGGAATCCTAATTCTATGAACCACTATAAAATTGCAGTGTTCATTTTTTCTATTTATCTGCTTCTCATATTTCATACTATAGAGAATATTATATATTTGCATAAATTTCAATGAGTGTTAAATGATAGAAGCAGGGAAGATTATTGAAAAGACGCAATTCACCCCCTCATGTGTTATATTTATATTATTCTGACATAATAACATGATCATAACCACCCTACTCATGACTTAGCGATGACACATATGGTTCATACATTGAAATTTTAGTGAAATAACCTCTTAAGAAAGATATTTTTCATATATATTTACTATATGATCCTTTAGTATATTATCTCCCAGTGTGAGATGAATCTTCATCTGAGGAACTAGTAATAATACTTACATATGTTTGAATTTGACATGGAGTATTCTCTTATGAAGATAAATGATCTTCTAGAATCCCTAGGAAAAAAGACATAGGATATTGTAGAGTGGACATTAGAATTAGGTTTGAACCATATAGCATTACAAGAAAAAAAGTATTTGGGAATATCTGAGTTATGAGGGGTAGTGGATAATGAACAATTTTTTGCCACAACCTCCTTGGTGGAATGAGAAATATTTAATAAAAAGATTGTTCTAGAGTGATTTATAATATTCTATTTTCCAGAAAAAATGGTTCTATTCAAGGTTGGAATTTAGAAAGAAATGTTATGAATCAGGTTCATGGAAGAGTTTTGGTACCTCTTTTTATAACTAAGGAGCTTATAAAAGACTCACATGACTCACTGTGGTAAGTATACCAAGGTTCAACCAAAATTTATCATGATGTAAGATTGCATTTTTGGTGTCCTAACTTTAATAAAGGCATAACAAGATTTGTATCCCATTATCTAAATAAGAAGAGGATAAATTCCATCCCCATGTAACCTTGAAGGTTTCTCCACAAAGTTCTAATTATATTTTAGAGGTAGAATGATGTGAATATAGATTCCACGATAGGATTTCCCAAGATACCAGGAGGGATAGATACCGTTTGGGTTGTAGGGGATCATTAGACCAAGGTGGATAACTTATTGTTAAATTGAGAGACTAAATCAGTAGATGAGCTAAGAAATATATACATTTGGGTGACTATATGAATTCGTGAAGTTCCTTTAGCATTTTATCTGGTTGAGATACCCAGTTAAATTGAATATTTTATATAATATTATAGAATTTTATAGGTAATAAATTCAATATAATTACAACATTTCATCCTCCGACTGATGGTAATCTACATTGAATGATCAATAATTTACAGGGGAATATTATAATGCATGTTATTTATTTTTAGGGAGCTTGGGTAGATCATTTATCTCTATTAAATGTTTAAAATTGAAATAATTTATAGTCATTAGTTTTGATGGATCAATTTGAGGCTTCTTATGGATGTCCATATTGTTCACAACTGTGTTGGAATGTGGTAGATACATTATCAATAGTTGGGAAGATTATGTTGAAATAGACCTTAGATTAGGTTCTAATAATTCAAAAATTGTTCTTTACGGTTCAGAACACACAATATTTATATTTCCATTGAATAATATGAACTATGGATTACACCATGGGAAAGAGAGTTTTCTGGAAGGTGTTTTCTCAACTAAGGAATAAACTTTCGAGAATGCAAGGTAAATTTGAATCATGGAATGTTGGGTCATTTGAGATCATTTAATTTATTAGGATGGTGTATTATTGGTTAGATCTTAATCCATGGTATCAAATTATGTACAATGTGTTCCACATGTCTCATATTTTGATATAGGAACCCGAACCTACTCTTGTGATTCTTTGCAAAGATGTTGAGGCCGAACATAATTCATTTTTGTGGAGTGAATCATTTGGATAATGAACCAAATAAAGAAGGTCTATTAATGTAATTTTTTTCCAATTGTTCGTGTTAAGTGGTATCATAAGCATATTTTGGAAGAGAAATGTGATTGGGAAAGGGTAATTTGAGAACAGTGGCCCATACTATTCAATAAAGCATCTAGGGGAACCTCATAAGGATCAGAATTCAAATGGGGGGGGGGGTGTTATTATGACATGATATCTTTAATGTATATTTCTTTTCATTTTGTGAATATATTTTTATTGTATTTTCTTGAAATTTTTCGTTGAATATAGTTGTTAAGTAGGTCAAAAACAAATATGATCAAGGGTGGTGGACATGTTATAGCTTAAAAAAGCTAAAGCAATTCCACTGGCTCACTATTGGGATTCAACCATCTAGACAGTGGAGACTTTTGTATATATATAATGATTAGTTTTATGAAATCTTTTTTAAAACCTCTCCGCCTCTCAAATTCTCTCATTCTATCAGAACTCCTTCAACCACAACACCCTATGATCCCTATTATACCAATTTAGGAATTTTTACTCTCCTTTTATTTTATATTTTCAAGTTATGGACCCCAATTTAATCCAATAATTATAATTTTATGACTTCTATGTTAATCTAGATCCATCCACTTCCCTTCTCCTTATTCAAACATAATTATATTTTTGATTTCTTGAATGAATATAAGATATTTGGCATTGTATTGTTAGATAATTATTGATCATTTATAGAATCAAGAATTGGAATTTGGGAATTGGCATCTATACATCATTTAGAACTCAATCGGTGTCCATTGTGGATTTTCTTTTGCATGTGTGATCTACCCCAACCTTTTAGGTATGGAATATCTTAGATGTGGATTTTGGAATTCTAATTCTGTTGTATTAGGAATAGTTTTTGGACCTGGAGTGGTGAAAAAAAACATCGATTGTGATTCTTGTAGTAGGTACATTTTCAGGTCTAAGGTAGGTGGTCCTTATCTTTAGAACATATTTCTATGGGTTTTGGCATGATTTTTTATCCAATGTTTCTGGCTCAAGTGAACTTTATCAGATTTATGATCACATGCTATGTGAATTTTTGTCTCGTGGGACCTATCCTTGTTGTTTCTCTCTTGTTTATTATTATTTCTACAAAACATTCTTGTTATAATGTGGTTTTTGATCAAAAATCATTTATATGTATATACATTCTATTTTTTACTCTTTGAGTGTGTATGTTTATCCATATAGACTATCCCACTAAGAGTTATTTGTTGGAATATTGGTAAGAATATAGATGGACTACCCCTTACAACTGGATGTTTAAAGAGTGTTTTTGGAATATACTATTGAGTGGGATTGTTCTTGACATATCTAGTCAATATTATTTCTAGAATGATTCGGTATAATTTAGATTCTGTCTCCAAGGACCTGACATATATGTTGTGTTTCTGTGATATACATGGTGATTATATACAATCTATTTAAAATTATGTATAGAAACTATAAAAATTATTCACTTTTTCTAGGGATTGCTGGTGGAATACTAATGGGTTTGATACTTACACCATGCTATCAAATATATATGCATGTGTATATTTTATTACTAGTAATCTGGTGAAGGAAAAATTCCCTATGATGGGCGGTTGCATAGGACTCCCAAGAGGGTGAATTCATAATTGGATAAACTTCAGGATTACATATGTATTATTATTTTACTTTTTTTATTTACCAGGTACATTTATCTACTGCCTTTGGGTATTATGTTTTTTTACTCATTTTCATTTTTTGGACTTACATGCAATATTTTTATTATATGTGTTGGTACTTGATGATGATGGTATATTATAATTATTTATTTATTTACTATTTTTTAATTATTTGTTATATTTTCATTTATATAATCTTATGTTTACTGGATACTTTGGAAGAGTCATCCCATGATGTCCATTTTGGTCATCTCTTCTAGTCGAAACCACTTTCATATGGGGAGTTGTGCATATTGTTGTAAGGAATTCTAGCTTGTGCTCGATGATTTAGTTTTTATTATTACAGAAGAATATATGAAATTAGAAAAAGGATGGAATATTCCTTATATATTTATAAGAAAATAAGGGAATACATTTGTGTCACTAACATGATATATAATGGTAAAATTTTCAAACAAATGGAAAAAATGAAAAAGTGTAGGAAGCAGAATAGAAGTCATTCCTTGATAACCCAGTTCATTTCATGAGAAGGTTGTGTTGAATGATTGATTTTGTAGGTTGGTATCATTGGATTATTCTATGACAGGTACCACATGATAGTTTGTATTGGGATATATTTGGTCTTGATTTCTTTATCACACAGTGTTGACTACTGTCACGTTGTGAAAGTTTCATCTGAAAAAAATCATAGGATTATTCATTTTAGAGGTGAGGAGAATACGTAAGAGTATGCCCTTTTTAAAAAACCATAACGTGATGTGTATTTTTTTATTTTTATTGGAATTATATCTTTATTTTGAATCCATTTATGTGGAGTTCAATGGATCTTTCATTCTAGATATATCTTCACCATGTAAGAGGATTCAACCATAGAGACTCCACTTGAAAGAGATAATATTCATGGAGTAGAGGTGATAAATATATGATGGAAGATTCAAAATTTAGTGTGGAACCCACATGAAAATTACATGGTTTTTAAAATGATGCCTTCCTCAAGTTCCATCCATGAAATTTAGAGATTAACAATTATATACTACAATGAATAGTTGCACATCATAGATATTCTGGACTGTGGGCTCTAGTTTTTGGATGAAAATGTATGTCATGTCATTAATCTATTGGTCACACTACAAAGAAGTCTATTTAGAGGAGGTACAGATTAAAATATCCTATATTTTATGATTAATATTCTGTGGTTGAGTGGTTAATCTTTGACATTTCTTCCCAGAGTATTTTTGGATGAATTTACCCATCTTAACAAAAGTGAATAAAAGGTTAATCAAGAGGGAAACCCGGTGATTCCATTTATATGGGAGTTAAAACTATATCTTCATAAATAATAGTGAAGGATTATAGAGAATAAATTTAACACACTGTTATTTTATGATATATTTATCTTTAGATAAATTTTATTTATTTGATAGTTTTATTTACACAGAATAGCAATTTTAAAAGGACCATAATATACTATTGAAATATTATAAATTAGTGTGGAAGTTATTGTTTAACAATTCGATTGATGGAATGAAATTTTAATAAGTTAATTGTAAAAAATAATTTTTATCACATGTATTAAAATAATTCATTTTTTATAAATTGGTGAAAAATTAAAATAAATTCATTTAAAGCTATAAAGTGATATTTTTAAAGTTTTTTGTAAACATAATATATTTTTGTTATAACACATTAAATTATTCTTCAATGATGAGTGATTTTTAAAAAACATATAAATAATATATTCATTCAATTATTTTAACATTAATATAATTTTTTTTAGTAGGTAAGGAAGAAGAATAAATTTAAGTATATAATTTCAAAATAATTTTTTGAAAAATAATTTTCACTGCATTTACCAAGGTTAGCATAAAATTAAGTTCTTTCAATAATATAAATTGAATTTGATAAAATTGTTTCTGTATTTATAATATGTATTTCAATTTTTTAATTATTCCACATTAATTTTTGGTCATAATGATTATTAAAAATATTAAAAATGTATTACCACACTTGGGGTTAAAATGATTTCACTGGGGGTGTGAAAGTGAGAGATAAGATTAAAAATGACATTTAATCATTTATAAATATCATATTAATGGTATTTGAAAATTATATTTTATTACCTTATATTTATTTTCAATTTGGTAACACCTTCATAATAAGGTAATTTTTTTGAGAAAACTAGTAACATGAACCGGTCACCAAGTTCATTCCCCAATATAAATTTATTAAAAAACAAAAGTTACAATACATGTGCGAGGTGTTACAAGATTACCCCAAAATGGGATTGAAGGGGGGGGGGAGGTGGGGTGGGGTGGGATATAGATGATGATTCTAAGATAAATATACCAAAATCATGTGCTTCATACAACAAGACCCTACCAAATGTGATAAAATCATTCAAATGAGGTATATTTGAAAAAAACAGAACCAACCTCATATAAAGGATAATAGTAGTGGAAGTATTCGGGAAGTTGATGAATCAAAAATGATTTTCCATGAACTTGTAGAAGGAAGTCACGAGTGTGATAATATGAAAGGATAGGAGTGGTTTCTAGTAACTTTTTCATCCTAGGATGTATATATAGGAAATTGTCAACCAAGCCAATCCTTCAATTCTTCAATAATAATACACCCAAAAAGCATACCCCGTCATAGATGAAGAGAATGACAGCTGGACTCAAATATTCTATGAGATTAAACCATGCTCAATATTATAAGAACCGAATGGAAGGAAAATGGAATCAATTAAAAAAGGGACTATTGTTATCACAAATATGAGCCATTTCTATGGAATACCATTGATGTTGAAGTTTGGGTCATTCGTAAAATCCTCCAACACTTTGATAAACATCCTTTTTATTCTTTCAAGGTATGTATCAGCAGACATATAAACATTTTTGTATTATCAGATGTGAGTACTATCATTTTCATTCATCTAAGAGTCTAGATCTTCTGAAAATTCCAATTTCTCGTCAATTTGGTAAGAATCCTTAAAATAAAGGTCATTTTCATTTTCATCCTCACTCATAGATACTTCTGAGTTAGTTTAATATGAGGAAATAGATAAATCTTCATTAGGAATTGGATGTGGGGGGATAATGTTTCATTAATTCTTAGCAACGGCTAGAGATCCCATGATAATGGTTCTATCAATATTATAATGATCCCTAATTTTTTTGGGTTATTCTGGTACTCAGAATGATGAAACTGTCAAAATGAATCACTAAATTTTTTCCTTTTTTGGCCAACAAATTCAAAAAATATTCGTCAAGCATGCGAGAATTGTCAAAATAATATAGAATAGATTCTATAGAGTCATATTGATCATTATCTTTCTATCTATGATATATCTTATTCATCTCTATATTCAAGGGTTCATGTGTAAGATTAAATTCCATATCTACATTAGAAAAATGGGAATTTTTCAGTTCGTCTATGAAACCAAAGAGGCTAGAAGAGGGAAGCTAATTATTAGATGATCTAGATGAATTCTCATTGGAAATACAATCAATACGTTCCCCTTTATGAGAAACAAATATTCCTATGTACATTCCCCTTCAACCCATATTTTTTAAAATTGAGATGGGGGGGGGGGTGAAAAAAGATTTATTCTCGCATTCTTCTATAGAGCTCCCAATTCATGCACATCTCATGAAATTTTATAGGACATATTCGAAAAAAATCTTGAATAAAGACATTGTATCTATTTTGAATCCAAAATCATGATGGTGGAGCTTGTGAAATATATATTTCAATACATATATGAGTGACTAATGGTCGAGATTGATTTAGGGAATAAGATTCAATATTAGAGGGATGAACAATAATATTATGAATAGAAAAGAGGGTATTCTGCTTCAAGAGAATCAATGGAAATCCCTGGAATCCCATCCAAATGAGGACAATAAGAAGCTATTATTCAATACAAAAATTATGTTTTACATTTCAACACCTTTATGAAATATCCACTGAATGACCACATACCTATTGTCCAAACACTATAGTAGTGGGTTTCCAATGAAAAATGAAAAAGAACTTGAGAAAAATTCAACATACTAATGTTAATCTTCACAAATCTTATGTTTTCTAGGGTCTTGCAGAGGAAGACTATTGAGGGTGATTATTTTCCAAATTTTCCAACCAATAAAAATTGATGATATAAGGAGAGGAATTTTACCACTTCTTTTGGGAATGAAATCAATGTATTTGAAGGTCTTTGAATATGCCAGAGGCACTTGTCCTACTATAAAATCTTTGAAGGATTAGAGTTCAATACCTGAGATTCTTCTTGGTTCTAAAGGGATGAGATATTAAATTGAAAAGGATTCATTAGGGTTTTCCCTCTGATCTCCCTATGTTGAAAACACCTACACGAATGATATCTGATACAAACAATAAGGTGGATTTATATTATTTAAATATTTTTAGTAATTCAATGTTCCCACTCCATAATTAAAAAAGATTACTTCTTCTACTTCTTTAGTCACATAAATTGAAAAATATAGAACAACCAATAAATACCAAAAAAATATTTCTATTTTTCCTATATTAACATGTTCTTCTTCTATTACCCTATGAACATCATAGGAATGATTAAGCTGTGAGCCAAATGAGCTCTTTCAAAGAATATGTAACCATATTAATCGACTCAGTAAAATTTTATTTCATCTTATTATTCATCTAAATATATTACCTTCATCTTCGAATAATGACTTTAGTAACATAAATATATTGAAATGTTGTTATTATTATTTTGGGACCACCATTTTCACTTTTTTCCATCATATGGGAAATGAAATTATCACTCATGTGTACATGTGGACTACCACCTCCACTAAGGGACATGATTAATTTTCTATCCAACCCTCACATGGTTAGTTATAATAATTTATTAACTATATATATATTTATGAAATTTATGAAATAATTATGGTTTATAAAATATTATTTATTATTTACCTTTACTCTATTAAATCCATAAAAATATGGAAACATCACTCCAGTGTATGTACAAACAACCATCCCTACAAACTAATGAAATTCATTTTTCATCCCTATCTATATAAATGATATAAAAATTTATATAATAAGTGAATATGAAACTTATGGAGTGATTAATATCCATTATATGATTTATCCATGATAAAATATCAATTTATGAATCTTCAAAAATAAAACAAGCATGAAAAGAAAAATAGTTATAACCCATAAAATTGATTTTAATAAATAACTGTTGATAAATAGGTGATAAGATGTTATAAGTAAACCATGTAAGTTATTATAATTTCCAACAAGTTTCTATTATAAATTTAAAATAAATTTTAATTTTTTATAGTAGTTTAGAGAACCTATGAAGAAATTTAGAATTCCGGTAAGGGGTTTTCACCTCTCTTTTGGTTATGGGAGGCAAATGAAAAATTCACCACTTATTTCTTTCATGAGGTGTATAAAATAAATTATTGATAATCTATATCATGTATATATTTATATTTATTCCATTTAATGTTTAATTTTATGTTATTTTTTTAATGGGGGAATATGATTCAAAAGTTACCAAAGAGGTAAGGGTTGTATGTTACCATCTCACTTTTTACTGGGTTTTTAATACTAAAACTCTTTGATATGAAATTATATGACCTATCTCTAAAAAATATTATTTTTTTCCATAGTTATATATAAATATTTCAATTTTCATTAAATACATTCTCTATCTATGTATTCAAAACAATGAAATATGTTATTATTTAATTTTTATATATCTCTCTTTATTCCGATCTATTTTTCTTCATTGCCCATATTTTCCATAAAGAGTATTATATAATGTTTTTTATATTATCCAATGATTTATTAAATTAATTTTTACCCCTGTTTTAATTTTCATAAAGTGGATTAAGAGGAATATTTTCATCATTTTCTGAATGATTTCTATTTTACCAAAGGTGTGAACATAATATTTATTTTAATTTATAACTCACAAATGAATTTTCATGTCATCATAAATACTTCTTTCATTTTATATTTCTTTATAAGTTTCCTTTTTTATATTAAAAGAAATTTTTATTCCGAATACTATATAAATTTTAGACTGTAAGTAATTGATTTTAGAATAAAAGTAGTATTTTCCTCAAGAAATATCAGATGATATTTTAGTGGGGTTTTCATCTTTGATAATATCCATTTATGTAACATATCCTTGATTTGAGATAATATCCAATGATTCCATATTTATATATTTTCTATATGGTTTATGATTATGATGATTAAATATTAATGAAACTCATTTTTTCTTCCACAGATTCTGATATGGTGAAATGAAAATGAAAATGATATTTTGGAATACATATGAATCGATTTAGGTAATTTGATGGGTGGGTCAATTATAATCCTATAATTAATTGGATAAATTTTATTATCTCTGATATTATGGGATTCATGATAGGTAATCACATTCCAAAAATATGGTACATGGGATGTAATCACATTCCCTAAGATGTTTCACATGTGTTTATTCGAAGAAAACTAGAAAATGGATCTATGACCATGTTTTATAGAAAAAAAATAACAAAACCATGGTTTTTGGTATCAATAGGTCATCTTATATCCATGGATTCACATAAATGTAGTGATATGATGGTGTGAAATTTTCAAATGTTTCATGAGTACCACCCAAAGTTTTCCATAAATTGGTTGGAAATGCCTATTACCATGGGTTTCCAAAACCATGCCAATAGATATTTCTTATAGATATAGTTAAAAAAAGGGAATACATAGAACCTATTTAAAATATTTTAATAATATATTTCATTAGGTATATTCTTTTCCACCCATGACCACAATTATAATAATAACAGAAATACATGACACATATTTCCATGGTTTTAAGGAATCAAGGAAATTGGCCTCTCCACAAACACCAATGATCAGATTTTGATTTTTTTTCCAATTCATGACACAAACAACTACAGTTTTAGAAAACAATAGTAATCGAATACGTAGAAATTTCTACGACCATGGTCTATAAAAAACATAACCATATGTATTTTTCCATTATAATTTTTTTATTTTTTAAATGATTCAAAATTATAATAATATATATATATTATAAATATAATTATATAACTATTTAGAACTATAATATAGTTTATTATAGTGGAAAAGTGTTAGGAGTATTTTGTAAGGGGTCCCAAGATCAAAACATGGAATTTTTATATTATTTGATAACTTATACCACCTCTATTTAATAAATTATGGTGTTATGTGTATTATATGTGGCCTATGGACATGATCTACAAGTAGTGTGGTGATAAAACACATATATCTTTTGTCTATTATATCCCAAGAATAGGTCCCTTTGGTATAGCCTTTCACCACAGTCTTTGTGGACCACAGATATAGCCATCCTAACACTACGGTTTGAAACTATTACCGTCAGCCGCATAACTATTATAGTGGATCATATACCCAAAGATTCTAAAACTATTTACATAGGATATAGAAAAGGTTTTGGACCCTATTCCTAAGGGTTTGAACAATGAAAATATACTAAATTTCTAGTAATTAATTTTTTGTAGTTAATGATTTTTTTGTAGATATCCACAAAAAAATATATCTATGACTATGATTATTCCAAAAATTTTACACCACTATTTATGACCTATTTAATGATTATGATATGATCTCATGTCTCATTATCTTGGATTCTTAAATGATTGTTGAATTATGAAAATGTATATCCTTATTCCAATATTATGATCTCCATATTATTGGGTATTATTTTCAAATGTTATGCTTGTGTTCTCAAAACCATATGCTAATGGTATGATTACATTTGAGCACTGATTGATATCTCCTAGGTTTACCATTACTAATCATAAAATCTAAACCTTTATTCTATTTTATTTTCCCAAAGATTTTAAGTGAATTTTTTTAGTATGATGTGTCAATGAAGTGTACCAAGTGAGAAGAAAATTGTGGGAGATCTTGAAGTTCTCTTACGATATAAGATAATTTTGTATCTAGTCTCCAAATACACAGATGATTTATATTATTGAGATGAGTATTTTTGAGAAATATATTTAATATTCCCTGAAAATGATTTAATATTTTTGTATGTAATGTTTGGGTCACCATAGTTGTAATTTGAGGTGGGGGGTTTAGTTATTTTACATATTGGTATTAGAGAACATTTGTGCGAACTATGTGGATAAGTATAATTATAGGATAAAATCATGAATACTTGGTAATTTATATATTGTCTAGTATTATTATAAAACATATAAATATCAAATTATTGGAATATTTATGTGGATATATAAGAGGATCACCAAGGGGTAACAACACAGAAATGGGATGATTGGGTAATAACTCGATTTTCACTTCTGTATGATGAGTCAATATTAGACTATAGTCATTTAAATAAAAACTTGCAGGATATACTAGGGTTAATTTATTTTTATATATGAAACATTACGATGAATGAGTGGTTATAATATACGCAACCTATCATAATCTATTGAGATATGAGTTGAACATAATGTTTTGTAGATTGAAAAAAGGTGTCAAGATTTATAATTCACATAGATGGTTTTTCATTGTTATTTGATTTCTCAAAATGATTAATATTTATCATAATATGTTTTTTGGTTTTTTCCAATGGCTATGTAAGATCATGTGTCCATAATAGTTTAAAATTTATGAAGAAATTCTAATTTTCAATAACTAGATGGGAATAATTATGATTATAGATTCAAAATGGAGTTTTTAGTTTTTTAATTCCTCAAAGTGGTATTTTTAGATGATAAATTAATGTTCGATGGTAGATCAGGTGTTTGACTAGTACTCAGAGGTTTTAGTTTATGTTTTGTGTGTTTTGGAGAACTCTGAATAAAGTGTATTTTTTGGTCATAGTTTAATAGAGAACCATAAATATATGTAACTTTGTAGTTCATTTTTTTACTGTTCATGGTGTTCTAGAAGGGTTATCACACAATTTTGAGGAATCTATAGAGGTATTAATATTTATATTTGAACACATTTTAGATTTAGGGGAATAGTACATGGTATTCAAATGGTTGAAGAAAAACATTGTTCATTTTTGTTGATGTGTTTTCTTATATGGTGAATGGATTTCACAATCAGGTAGACGAATATTGTGTGGTGATGACTTGGGTAGTGATAGTGGTATAGTTAGTGCATAGTTTTTTCTATCATGCATCCAAACAATATGACACACTTTTAGAGAGAAAATTAATAGTTTTTCCTCATGGGTTTTAATAGAGAAACCCCCTATTTTTACTCTCTCTCTCATTTAGGGCCAAGGTTATACTCTCCCTTTATTTTTTCTCTTTGTTTTAGAGTGGGGTTTTATAAAATTTTCAGTGATTTGAAGTGTGTTATATTCTCCAAAATTATATGTTCCTATTATTCACCCTATCCTTACAATTTATATTTTCCTGGTTTAGGGATTAAATTATAATTATCATAGATTATTGAATAATTATCCAAGAAATAAGTTCTTTTTTACTTGGATAATGGAGAAGTTGAACAAATACACTGTCTAAATAGGGTGATTCATTGCTTTGGTAATGGTATATTGCAAAATTATTTTTTCATATATTTTTTATTAATTTTGTGATTTTTAATGAATAAAATACGGGTGTAGGTTAATGATTTTACTTGTAATTGGTTAGGGGTGGGTTAGGGAAGGTCACCATCCCATTTCTCAATGAACCAATTATTTGTTTGTGCCTGGTAAGTTATCTGGAATTACGTTAAGTTAGAACTAAATAAATTAACTAATTATAATATTGATAGTTAATTAATTAATTATTTTTTCTTGAGTACGTTTCTTGGTATATGGAGGTGAGATCAATTAATCATGGGTGATGATGGATGGGCCTGGACAGTCCATGGTAGCTACAACCAACCATTAGGTGTGAATTTGAAAGCTTCAAAAACAGTAGGCGGACTCACATTCAAATGATATGTCATTTATGTTTTATTTTTTTCATAGGGATTATTTCGAGCACGATTGAGGGAATTCCCTATAGATATTTATTTAAATTTAATTTTTACAATTACATTAAATTTTTGGATGAAAATAAATGATTGTAAAGGGCCAGAAACAACCATCGTATTCCATCTTCACACCTTCGCTGCCAATAGTTGAGATTGGGACTGCTAAGGCATCAAGAGGCTGCTAGACCTCCTGAGAGGTGAGGGCAGACCAACTAAGACCATTTATTATATATGAGGTTATTAATCCTTCAATATATAGTAAAGGATATACATTGAGGTCATAGGTCTTGTACCCCCTAAGAGGACCCCTATAGACCATTAAGTTGTTCAGGGTCATCGAGACATTTTAGGGATGAGATATTATCTCCCTTATATTGTAAAAAAACCTTGGTAGATGAATATTGGGATGAATGAGACCATATTGGGTGAGTGGATTGACTGATAGTGGCCTTGAGTACTAGGATGGGTTATGGGACAACTCCTGTTGTTACCCTTGTTGAGAGACCCCATGTATCCAGTTAGGCTATGAAACCTTATTGGCAATGTTGAGTAATGTGATGTACTTGGGTATTGGGTGATGACCAAAGACCATGACATAGATTAAGGAACCATGTAAGGGTATCTCATCTATACTAAGAAAATGGGTACCCTAGAAGGTAGCCTATGACTTTTGACCCTAGTGAGAGGGTGGTTATGGGTAATGGTTAAGATGATCGTGGGTGTCACTTTAGAAACAAGAGTGATGTTTCAAGCTCATTTAAGATATTATTAGTTTTTTTATATTCGTAGTCATTCATTGGGTTTCCTAGTCAATTGGAATTATTGAAACCCTTGTTTTTAATTTTTTATTATTATTAGTATGGTATAAGATTTAAAATGATTATTTTCTGGATGGAAACTCCCATATGGGAGAAAAAATGATTGAATAGTTTATTCTCTAAATATGGAAACTTCCATAGGGGGGGTTGGATGAGATTCCTATATCAAATTTACCCCCATAGGTAAAAATACAATTATAATGACCTGAATTTATCCCACATGACTATTATATCATTTTTAACATAAAAAACAACAAAAATGTTACAAATATATCTTCCAAAGGCTTGGTTTATTTAAAAAATTAGGTTCTTACATCAATAATATATAATAAAAAAATTAATTTAAAAATTAATTTATTATCCTTCTAAAATATAATGTTATCATTAGTATATATAATCACTTAAGGATATACATCAATTAAAGGTGTGATCTGAAAACCTTGATAAATGAGGAATTAGGGTCATAAATAAATATAATATGGGTGATCATAATCACCATCATCATATAATAACTATATGTTAATCATCATAATCCTGATGAAAACATTTTATAATTTCATGGAATGTGGAATATTCATAAAATTGTGACATCTTGTAATTGTGGTCAAATACCACACATAGTTGTGAACAAAGATTACATCATGTCCATGCACAACATATGTCCCAAATTCATAACATCATAACTGTGAACAAATATAGTATCATGTTCAACCATAATATAAGAAATATGAAGAGATAAATCACATTTACTAATTAATTATTGGGATATAAAATTCTGAACCCACCCATCACATCATAAATGCTCATAATCATTATTTCCACATAGAACATATAATAAACAAAATCATAAAATAACCTATAGAAAGGAATGGTTTTATTTAAATATTTAACATACAATAACTCAATAAATAAACTTTAGTATTTTTGAATAAATAATGTAGAATAGACTTTGACATAATATTACATTTTCTACTTTTAAAGGATAAACAAGTCATAAGGATTTAAGACATGTTTTTCAAATTCAAGTCTATTTGAAAAAGAATTGTAAATAGATTATATAACAATTTAGAAGTTTTAAAACATGTACATCCCCAAAGTTAAATTGGAATAATATTAAAATAAAATCATTTTTATATTATTGGATCACTAATATGTAAATCAATGTGAAATAAGATATTACCCAAAAGAAAGAGTTTGGTTTTGACAATCACCTTACTTAACTCCTGCTTTATTTTATATCATTACCTCTCACTGAATTATAAACATAGTTTTATTAAAAAATTGATCCAAAAGTGAATTATTTTTTTTATCAGTATTTATAAATTATAATAATTTGATTATATTTCGTACTTTCCTTGGTTAAAGGGTAGATATTTTGATATCTTGCTTACCTTTCAAATTTTCTATTTTTAATTTATTTAACTATTTTATTCCCTATAATTTATAAATTAGTAGAATTAATTATAGAATATTGAAATAAATATAATTAAACACATTATATTATAAATAATTTAGTATTTAAATCCATAAGGGTTGTTATTTTAATGAAGTTAGAAGCATCCTTTTAAGCAGATAGCTGACCGTTATTGGTAACGTTGTCCAACGAAGGAGAAGGATAGAAATAAAAAATTTATACTTGAAAATTTTAATTTTCCCTATATTTTAATTTAATTAGTATAATTCTAAAATAATATATAACTAATTGTAGTATATATGGTTTTGAATTGGATATAAAAATACAGTATGAAATGTGGATAACAAAAAATAAGAGTTTATGAAAACACACCCCTTCTGGGTTATGATTCCCTTATACGGCACTAGAAATCATTGATGATTGGTGTTGGATTACTCAATAATTTCCTTATGGATTCTAATAGGATTAATATATAGGAATTAGTTGAATAATTTTCTTGAGAAAATTTTGGGAGGATTGGTTTTCTAAGGTGAGGGAGAGGAGTTATTTACACTTGAGGAGAGGGGTATTTTTAAGTTAAAATATTGAATAAAATAATATTTATAAGGTAAAACATTCAATATTGATATTTCTAACATTATAAATCATATTTGAGTTAAATTAAATGATTCTAATACTTTAAATAACTATTTAAATTGAATTCATTAGCTTATTCAAAAGGAACAAATAGAGAAATTAGATGATATTACTTTAATGTAATACTTTAGACTTTAGGCATTGGTAAGTACGTTTTAGATTTCAAAATCATATTGACTATATTTTAATGACTCTTTTATCAAATAAAATATATTTTAGTAGAGTATCATGTTATGTAAATTAATTTTTTATTATTAAATCAGTAATGATGTAATTGAAGATATTCCGACTACTAAAAAATTATAGTTTTACTATTCACTTGAAAATTAATGTTTTCAATAAATTTTAAGAAAATCATAGCTGAAAACTTTTAATGTCCTGATTCATAAAATGAAAAAAAAATTCCTAAAAGTTTTATATATTATGTTATTTTAATTTCTTTATGTTAAAATTATTATTTTTACCAAATACATTAAAATAGAATTCATTAAATATGTTTTTACATTTTCCTTGAGTTTTAATCTTGATATTTATTTAATTGAATTATAATATTTATATCTAATTAAATTATTCATGATAAATTTTATTTATATTAAATTTTATTATTTTCATTTCACATTACTCTTACAATGGTTATGCTACTTTTCCCAACATTTAGGTCACTATTTTCAATGGTCAAGATATTATTTTATTGGTGACATTACTATTACAAAGGTCACGTTACCTCCAATAAATACTAATTGATTTATTCATTCATTATTTATGTCAATCCCTCTCATGGTTCTATATTTCTACTATATGAAAAGTATATTAAATTTCTTATATTTTTTTTCTTTTCAAAGTGTTTTTTTGAGGGGTGATTCTAGCCGATTAGGGTGACACAAATTTTCCCATTATAGTTTTTTTCTATTCTTTCCCCAATTTAATTTTTTAATTTTTTATTTGTTAATTTATAACTAATGTAACAATTTTTTTTCTTTTAATTTCTATGAATATTTTACATTTTTTTAGATGGCATAAACAATCTTTATCATCTCTTTTACAAGGTTAGGTCAAAGTATCTTTCAATCTCCAACACCATCCCAACAAGTTGGAATTATAAATTTATTTCCACAAAAAGAGTCATATAGATCCATTTTAATACTTTATTACAAGCTATTATTGTATCAGAACTCAAATAATGGGGGATGATTATCCCATCCTCCTTTAAATTACATCGATTTGGCTATCAATATTTCTTAGTGTGTATGAACAGTTCATTGATATTGAAAATTAATTTGTGGTTAAAAGGAAATAATGAAATTGAATTCAACATTAAAATCATGTTGAAGACATTTCTATAATTTAGATATGAACTTTGTATCACGATAATATTTGATTCAAACTAAAATCCCTTATATCATAATCACTTCCTTTACCAATATCTTGGAAATTTATTCAAGCAATAAATGTTCCCAAATAGAGGTTAATTGGGAAATCATGGTGAGTCGATCCACTACTACAAATATCACATTGTTTTGTTTAGATGTATTTTGGAGACTAGTCAAAAAGTCAATTGTGATGTTCTCTAAATTCTATGTGGGTACAGGTAATGGTTCCATCACCCCCTTGAGATTATATCTCTATAATTGAACATGATGATGTACCAATCATATTTAGTTATACTCTATAATATCCTTCTTCATTTTTTCCCACAAAATTGTTCTCAAAGATCACAGTACATGTTTTTTAATTTCAATGATGGATGGAGAAAGATAATTTGTGTGCATTTTCAAATAGATCATTTATCATATTAGTTGATTTCAGAACAAAAATTATAGTTCCAAATAAACTGAAACAATCCTAATCGATTTGGTAATCATGTAGATCCCCTTCCATTACTGATATCAACTACTTTTGAAGCACTAGATCACTTCTTTATGCCTCGTTTATCTTCTCTTAGATATATGGTCCAAAAATCATTTGGGAATATTAGGATGTATTCCTTACCATTATGATTTTTAGATCCATCCTTTTTATATCTAAGAACATATGATATTTATATATCTGCATCATATATAGAGTAATATGTTCTTTTCTACTAAGAGAATAAAATAACTTGTTATACTTTTCTAGATTTTTATGAATAGAGAAATCATAGTCCTTGATTTTATCTAATCATCTTATTTGATGCATGTTTATCTCATCCTATGTGAATATATATTTTGAAAATTATGATTGATATATATACCACAGTTCTCACAATATAGGTATTCACACCAAATCATCGAGGAGAAGATCATAGATATTAACTCCAAATCATATTTTTGGTCCTCTTTCTCGTGGATATTATGTTTTCATGATGAGTAGTATATCAATTTATTATATTATAAATGAGTACACAACCTAATAATTTCTTTAATTCATCAAAAAAATTTATAAAAACTTCTCCACTTTTTGGTATTTTGTGTATAGGCATAATGATTCGCCTCTTCTTGATTTCCTTTAAGATTTCATCATGTTATTATGTCCATACGAACTTTATCCCTTTCTATGTTAACTTAGATATAAGGCCTGATAATCATTATATATTTCCCACCAAACATCATTAGTACCTAGCTAAGAAAAGAAAATTGTGGATTTCTATGACACTAGTGGTTTTAGTCCATTCCTCAAGTGCATTTTTTCTTTAAAGGTCTACATGAATTCCCTCAATTTTGATAACATGCTCTAATAATGTGATTTGTTGGTTCCAAATGTCACACTAGTAAAGCTTGGAATACATTTTTTCCTTCCTTAATGTAAGAACCAGACCTTCTTTTCAGGTATGTTTTCCTTTTATAGTTGTTTTTAAAAAAAAATAGGAAATTCTGTAAGTTTTCGAAGTACACGCCGTGTACTCAGTTACCGCAGGTTGCCAGGTGCTGGCCGTGTAGCGTCCAGGCACATGACCGTGTGGGGGTGACATGGAGGCCACCTAAATCAGATTACAAAAATGATGAGTACACGCCATGTACTTCATAAGTACACACTGTGTACTTTCTTTTTTTCATTAAACACACCGAGGTCTCGTTTAATTGTTGGAAGTGTCTTCTTCTAGGTTTTCTTCGTCTGAGAGAACCCATAAGACCATGATCCTTATCTGAGCCCCTGAGCCTCCATCCGATCTCCGATTCGACCACCATTGATTTCATAGAGATCACCTTGGTAAGCTCTCTCTATGGCTTGAGCCTCATTTCAGGATTCCTCTTCTTTCACAAGTTATCCTTTGTTGATATTTTTAGATGTCTTTGTAGATATTTGGCGTTCTAAGGTGATTCAAACCATGAGGTTCATATATAGCGATCTACTAACGTCGAAGTAGGTGGTTTGTACCTTTCTATTAAAGTCTTTCAGTATTATGTGAACTTTTGACCAATACCCTTAAATGAGGTATTGCGTGTTAACAATTTTACCCTTGTTGATTTCCTTCCACACTTGTATGTCTATATAGAGGATAATTGGATATGAATAGGGTTTATTTCTATGCTTTGGATGTTTTTCCCATGCATGATCTATTTTCGACTGTTTGGTCTTGCTTAGCCTTTTGGCCGCCTTTCCTGTTTTCCATGCCTGTTGCTATAGGGTTGAGAGTTAGTAGTCTGACATGCTTGATATGCTGTAGAATAGTTAGCCATGTAGTTTTGTAGGTTTACTATGGACACATTACATTTCTATTCCCATTGACCTACACAGGGCCATTAGAAATTGGAGTAGTATACTATAAAGGGAATTGACTGAATGAGCTTCCTGAGAGAGCCTTTTATTACTTTAGGCTATAAAAGGGATTGACCGAGTGAGATTCCTTAAAGAGACTAGAACCACTTGGGACAATAAGGTGAATTGACCGAGTGAGCTTCCTCAGAGAGTCAGTGATTACTTTAGACTATAAGGGAATGGACCATGTGAGCTTCCTCGGAGAGTCTTTGAATTACTTGAACGACATTGGGCTATAAGGGGAATGGACCTAGCGAGCTTCCTCAGAGAGTCCTTGACCTTTGGGCTATAAGGGGAATTGACTGTATGAGATTCCTCAGTGAGTCCTTGAAAACCTTAGACTATAAGGGGAATTGACCATGAGTTCTTCCTTAGAGAGTCTATTTGTATATTCTTGTGATAGAACCAGTGTGGTTAGACTGAGTTCACTTCCCATAGGGTTTCTTGTACTAGTTTGGTAGGCCCAAAGGGGATGGGTTGTGAGTACTTCCCAGAGGGTTACCTATTTGTGTTTAGGTTCTTGTTAGTTATGGATTTATATTGAAACTATGGATTGTTTACTACTGAGTACTTTCCTATTTACTGCATTCTAAACTTTTACCTACCATATATTCACTGACTATTAGGCATAGATCTTTGGTTGGATGCCTTATAGGATTTACCCTCACACCCTCTTTGGGATTTGATTTTTTGCCCAAATAGATTGTATTGCTGCATGTATAGATATGGGCAAGCGCCCTTCTACTTCGGGTACTTGACTTACTGTTGAGCTGGAGAGCATGGGACCATTCTTGGGCTTGCGATGCTGAGGGGTTGTTTATATGTTTCTTTTCTACTTTGGTTTAGTACTATTTTTATTCTGCATTATGACTTGTTTGGATGTTTTCGTAGACATATGGATCATGCATCATTTATATAAATGTGTTTCAGTTGTTTATTATTTCAGTCTTCCACAGTTTACTGTTGTTGGATATTTACTATTTCTGCTATTGTATATTTTTTTCTCTTTCACTGTGTAACTCATCCAATGAGGGCCTTGTTTCGCCACTATCACACCCAAGGCCCTTGCTACGGGTCGATAGCCTCTGGAATTCGGAGAAATGTGCTTGAGTCCATGTGACAAACCAGGTACGGGGCACCTCTGAGTGGATTCCAGAACTGGGATGTTATAAAGTGGTATCAGAGGAATTACTTTCTTCATGACTTACTGTTTGGAGCGTATAGCCAAGGATAGGATAGAATAGGTACTTGGTAATAATCTGTTCTTGGAAGTAGCTAACCCGTGTACAGGGAAAATCAAATCTACCTCATTTATTTCAATTTTCTGGTTTTCAATTTTATAGTTGATTTGATTTCACCGTTGGGTGATTCACATGTTTTGTGCTGTTATCATTGATGTAATTAAGGTTCTATTTCTATTGCAACCAAATGAGATGAGGGTATTCCATCTCATGCATCATATAAGCACTTTTTAGAAATCATATGACATGCATTCTTAACATGCCATCTAGGAAGAAATACTGAAAGCATGTTGGTGTGATAGATTCTATAAAGAATATTATTGTTGTTGTGATATATTCTTTGATAAGAATACCTACTATTTTATTGGGTATTGTTTGTGTAAGGCTTCATTTGAATGAATGACAAATTTTGGTTCTTGAGGTGTTATGGGCCTCATGGAATGGAATTTGGTGGATCATTGACTTGTTTTCCTTGTTACAACATGTATAAGATGCCACACTTTGATTCATGGGGAGTATGGGAACTCATAGATCCGAATTTGGCACTTTTCATGGTTCATTTCAGTTTTTTTGGGATCCAGAGTAGTTTCTAAGGCTTACTATCCAGAAAAACCCAGAATACATGCCGTGTAGTTTTGAATACATGCCATGTAGTTTTGACTACATTCCATGTGTTATTCTGGTTGGGAAGAAAACGTTTTTCTTTTGTACACACCATGTACTTTATCTACACGCCGTGTAGTTTCTAACGGTGTCATAACCCATGTGGTAAGAGACATGGGATAGGGAATCTATTGTGAGAATACGATGTGTACATTTTTTACACATTGTGTAGTGTTGACCCTGCATCTGACCGTGTAACTAACAAAACAAAAATATAAACCTTAAGTTACAGGCACTATGTCCGTATTGAACATGTTGTGTAGTCTGACCTAGGTACCCAATCATTTCACTAACGACACAAGTTGGTGTTATCCTTTCATGTACACACCGTGTCCTCCTTGAACATGTCGTGTAGTGTAAGACATGTGTCCGACCATGTCACTAACAACATGGGCCAGGTAAAGCATGTCCAGTACACTATTTGTCTACTATGAACACGAAATTTAGTCTTGTATTAGGAGAGCCATGTGGATTAACCATGTAGAAGTACTCGGGCAGGGAAAGAGGAATCAAGTACACGCCATGTGTTAAGACAACACGCCGTGTGTTTGGGGTGTTACACAACCAGTTTTAAAAGAAGTAAAAACCCATGTAAATGACTTAAGGGAACACGCCGTGTAGGAATTGTACACACCGTTTAGTCCTGTTTTGTAAAACCTGAGTTCTTTTTTTCTCCAATTCCCTTTTTACATTTCTAGTTTTTAGTCCTATAAAATCTTATTTTAAGGTGTGCTCTTGACCTTGTAGAGTCATGCCACTAAGGTGTCCTCTGGTTTTTTTCCAGTTTCCAAGTGGTGATCAGACACTAGACATGGCTGAGTAGGGACTTACAATAGATCCTCATGTCATGCCAGTCTTGGCACCAGCCGTTATACCAGACACAAGTGCAGATGCACAATTGAGGGAGGGATTTTTGAGGATGATGCAGAGCTTTCAGGGAGCGCCGCCACCTGCCCCGTCGATGGAAGAATTGACGCAGGTCATTCAGCAGCAGCATCCTCCCACATTCTCAGGGGATGGAGGACCCCAGGCTGTAGAGTCATGGATAGCAACCATGTTGATAATTTATGAGTATTTGGATATACCTCCAGAGAAAAGGGTGAAACTCACGACCTACATGCTTTGATACTCTGCCAAGAGGTGGTGGGATGTGATCTCACATGTGGGATGCCAACAGAATATGGATTGGGATGAGTTGCGGTGCAACTTCTACGATTACATCTATCCGGAGACCTTGAGGGTCGATCGAGCCTGAGATTTCATGAGTCTGGAACACGGAACTCTTACTATTATGGAGTATATATCTCACTTCATAGAGCTACAACATTTCACACCACTTCCATGAGGTGATGAGTTCATCCTTTCACGGAAGCTTGAGAATGGATTGAGGAACAAAATCTGATTGTAGGTGAACAACTCCTGGTTGAATTCGATATATTCTATCGTCAACTGGGAACTGATGAAAAAGAATAATCTAATGGATTCTCGAGCTGTGATCTAGGGCATTTCGGCATCCACAGTTTGTATTCCTCATACTGATAGCAGGAAGCGCCTCAGGGAGACTGCACAATGAGATCATAGAAGGAGTGATGCATCTTTTGGTAGCCAGGTGGTGTGCTAACCATGCTAGAAGAGCGGGCATATGAGGCCACATTCCCCAAGAGACCTAGTGGAGTGCCGATCTTGCGGAAAGATGGATCACATTCAGCTCTTCTATCAGATCTTCTCACCAGCAGCTGGTAATAGGGGTTCTTCTATGACTTCGCGTTCAGTAACAGTGCCACCAGTTTTTCACCTGTCAGGGAACTGGAGTCCTTCTGGCCATTCAAGCCTAAGTGGAGGTCGTGACCAAGGCAGCCAGTCGCTATCCTTTCAGCGGCAGCAGGGTGGATCAGCTCCGAGTGGTCAGGCAGGGTCACAGGGCCATGTCATAGGTCAAATTGTTGTAGTGGAGCAGACCCAGCAGAAGCAGAATCCATGACCCTTTATAGTTTGAGGTTCAATATTAGTAGCCTCAGTGTTGGATTACTCTCTTTTCAATACATGGTATTCCCATAGCTTTATATCTATTTCAATTGTGGAGAGCCTCAAGCTATGTATCTTTTCCTCTATCGATATCTTCATGCTGGACACTCCATTATAGACCAGAATGGCTAGTGTACGTCAGTCCTGGGAATTCCCTCTAGAGGTTGGTGGGTGTCACTTCTTATGGGACCTCTATGTCCTAGAGATGACATGCTATGATATCATTCTCAGGATGGACTAGTTAGTTCTATTCCAGAAAGTCTTCGACTATTATTTTCGCAGGGTGAGTTTCACGTCACTAGAAGGTGAATCATTTCTTCCCAAGGGTGAATGGGATGTCCAGGTGACCAGAGTGGGACCCGAGCATCATGGGTTTAGAAGATTTACTACCAAGAATGCTAGTCTATATCTGGTTGACCAAAGGACATAATAGTTATACTTTCCTCCAATGGTGGATCTTTTCAGAGATGTATTTCTAGAGTTCTTTTCTATTTTTCCTCTAGAGTGTGAGGTAGAATTTTCTATTGACCTTGTTCCAGGAGCAGCATCAGTGTCCATTCCTCCTTAGATGATGGCTACACCTGAGTTGCAGGAGCTCAAGATGTGGTTGGAGGAGTTGCAGGCAAAGGGTTTCTTTTGACCGAGTACTTCTCCTTGGGGTTCACCTGTCTTTTTTGCGAAGAAGGCACATGACACCCTCAAGCTTTGTGTTGACTATCGGAAGCTGAAACAGTTGATGGTGAAGAACTGATATCCCTTTCCTAGGATTGATGATATCTTTGATCAGATTTGATGAGCCCAGGTGTTCTAAAATATTGAATTTAGGTCCGGTTACCATTAGTGGCACGTTAGACCATCAAATATACCTCTTATAGCTTCGAGGAGCCCAGGTGTTCTCAATGATTGAATTCAGTTCTCTTTCCTTGGATTCAATCATGGTTGTCTTCATGGAAGATATCGTCGTGTACTTTCACACTTGACACGACCATGCTACTCATCTTCAGATCATTTTGAGTACACTGGGAGAGCATCAGTTATATACTAAGCTCTCAAATTGCCACTTTTGGATGGATCAGATTCACTTCATGGGTAATGTTTTCTCAGAGACAGGTGTATCTATAGACCCAGAGAATGTAAGAGCAGTAGTTTACTGGGAGTTTATGTAGAACGAATTTGAGTTGCAGAATTTCTAGGGATAGATGGATACTACAGATGTTTCATACTTGACTTTTCATGCTTAGAAGAACCACTAACGGGTTTGACTAAGAAGGTTGTGAAGTTATTATGGTCAAATTCTTGTCAGTCAGCCATTCATGTGATAAAAAAGAGGTTGACTTTAGAACCGGTACTAGTCTTGCTAGAGCTGGGAAAGAGATATATTGTTTACTGTGATGCTTCAGGTATCAGGCTGGGAGCTGTGCCTATGTAGGGAGAAGGAGTTTTTGCGTACAAGTCTCGACAGTTAAAGCCACATGAGGGGAACTAACTGACGCATGATCTCAAGATGGCAGCAGTTGTTCATGCGTTACGTTGTTGGAGACATTATCTTTTGGGAGAGAATTTTGTGGTTTTCACCGACCAAAAAAGTCTCAAATACATTTTCACTCAGCATGATCTGAATTTGAGAAAGCGAAGGTGGTTGAGTACCTTCAGTCCTTTGACTTTGAGATTACCTACACAAATGGGAAAAGGCAACATAGTGGCTGATGCTTTGAGCAGGAGGACTCAGATACAAGCATTTTAGGAGCCCATTAGTGAGTGGAAGCTCATGGAACTGTTCTCGGAGATGCATTTGGAGTTGCACAATAGACCAGGGCAGATATTCCTTTCTTCTATATTTATTACCTCTACCCTTATTGATCGAGTACGAATGAGGCAGCTATCAGATCCTGAAGGCCTAGTCCTACGAGAAAGTGTGTCAGGGGAGGAACCTATTCTTGGATGATCCATAGGCCAGGATGAGATCATGCATTTATAGGGACACATATGGGTGCCAGTAGACATACGTAGATAGATGATGTAGGAATTTCATTCCTTTTCATGGGTAGTCCATCCTGGCATCACCAAAATGTATCGCGATCTACACTGTCAATATTGGTGGCTAGGTATGAAAAGAGATGTTGCTGGTTTTGTCATGAAGTGTTCCCCCTATCAGCACGTGAAGGCGGAGCATCATTGGCCGGCAGGGCTTTTACAGTAGTTACCCATTCCTGAGTGGAAGTGTAATGACGTCACGATGGACTTCATAATAGGTTTGTCGAGGTCTCCTTGAGGGAATGATGATGTATGGGTTGTCATAGATAGACTCACCAAGGTTTCCCACTTATTACCGATCAAAGAGACATTCAGTGCTGATGAGGTGGAAGGATTGTACATCCGTGAGATTGTACATTTGTATGGAGTTCCATACTCCATTTTTTTAGACAGGGATGCCAATTTTATTTCTCAGGTCATATAGGGGCTTCAGAAGACTTTGTGTAAATTGGTACTTTTGAGTACGGTTTACCACCCCCAGATAGAAGGCATGTCTGAGCATATGATTCAGGTACTTGAGGACATGTTCTGATCATGAATCCTAGATTTTTGAGGATCTTTGGATAATCATATACCTCTTGTGGAGTTTTCCTTCAATAATAGTTTTCAAGAAACTATTCAGATGACACCTTATGAGGCTTTGTATAGTAGGCCATGCCGGTCACCCTTATGTTCGCTGGTTGTAGGAGAATTAGATTTGCTGGGACCTCATCATGTTCTGGAGACTACAGAGCAGATAGAGTTCATTTGGAAGAGGTCGGATACTACAGAGTCTTGAAAGAAGTCTTATTCTGATCAACGAAGAAGACCTCTAATGTTCGAGGTCGGGGATCAGGTTTTCCTGTGTGTTACACTGATTTTGGGATACAAGCGGATTAGAAGACAGGGTAATCTTTCGACGAGCTATGTCGGGCCGTTTGAGGTGTTGGAGAGAGTTGGGCCTGTTGCCTATTGGTTTCAGTCACCTCAGAGGTATTTGGCTATGCACGATGTTTTTCACGTTTCTTAGCTCTGACGTTACTTTTATGACCTGTCTCATGTCTTTCAATCTGAGGTGGTTGAGCTTGAAGTGGATACGTCATTCAAGGAGCATCCTATTTGGGTTTTTGATCAAAGTACATAGGTTCTTCATTGTCGGTCATTTCCTCTGGTATGAGTTCTATGGTAGCATAGGCAAGTTCAGAATGAGACTTGGGAGAGGGAGACCAATGTACGAGCACAGTGGCTAGAGTTTTTCATAGTTTCTTCTTCTACGCCATGCTAGGGAAATTCAGGGAATAATTTAAACAAGGGGGATGTTTGTAAAAACACAAACGTTCTTTTCAGGTCTGTTTTCATTTTATGGACTTTTTTAAGAAAAATAAGAAATTATGGAAATTTTCAATGTACACGCCGTGTACATTATGAGTACATACCGTGTACTCAGTTACTTGATGTAGCCGGGTGCTACCCTTGTAGCGGCCATGCACACGGCCATGTGGGGGTGACATTGAGGCCCCCTAAAGCAGAGTATGAAAATGGCGAGAGCACGCCGTGTACTTTCTTTTTTATCATTAAATTCACTGGGGTCGTGTCTAATTTCTATAACCATCTTCATCTAGGTTTTATTCATCTGAGAGAACCCGTACGATGATGATCCTCCTCGGAGCCCCCATGCCTCCATCTGATCTCTGATTCGACCACCGTCAATTGCGTTGGGATTGAATCGGTAATCTATCTATTCTTCTTGAGCCTCACTTAATTATTCCTCTTCTTTCTCATGTTATCCTCTATTGAACGTTTCAGATATTTTTGTAGATCTTCGGCATTCTAAGGTGATTCAGGCCTCAAGGTTCATATATAGAGATCTCCTAACATCGAGGTAGGTGGTTTGTGACTTTCTGTTGAATGCCTTTGAGTATTACGTAAAATTTTGACCAATACCCTTGAACGAGGTATTGCATGTTTACCATTTTACCCCTATTAATTTCCTTCCATACTTGTATGCTTGTGTAGAGGTTAATTGGATATGAATTGGGTTGATTGCTATGCTTTGGATGTTTTACCCATGCATGATTTGTTTACGACCATTTGGTCCTGCTTTGTGTTTTGGCTACCTTACCTATTTTCCATGCCTGTTACTGTAGGGTGGAGAGTTAGCATTTTGACATGCTTGATATGTTATAGAATGGTTAGCCATGTAGTTCTGTAGGTTTACTTTGTCCATATTTTATTTTTGTGCTCACTAAACTACACATGGCCATGAGAACCTGGTTTAGTAGACTATATGGGGAATTGACTGAGTGAGCTTCAATAGAGTCTTTTAGCACTTTAGGCTATAAGGGGGATTGACCTAGTGAGATTCCTCAGAGTGCCTAGGACCACTAGGGGCTATAAGGGGATTTGATAGAGGGAACATCCTCAGAGTGTCCTTGACTACTTTAGACAATAAGGGGAATTGACTGTGTGATCATTCTCAGAGAGTCATTGAATTACATGAACGACTTTGGGCTATAAGGTGAATTAACCGAGTGAGATTCCTCAGAGAGTCCTTGACCTTGGTCCTATAAGGGGAATTGACCGTGTGAGCTTCCTTAAAGAGTCCTTGAATACCATAGAATATTAGGGGAATTGACAGTGATTTCTTCGTCAGAGAGTATATTTATATATTCTTATGATAGAACCAGCGGGGTTAGACCGAGTGCACTATCTAGAGGGTTGATTGTACTGGTTAGGAAGTACTGGAGGGGATGGGCTGTGATTACGTTCCATAGGGTTACCTATTTTTTTTAGATGCATGTTAGGCCTTTCTTGATATTGAAACAGTGGATTGTTTACTACATCGTACTTTCCGGTTTACTTCTTTCTATACTTTTACTGGCCATATATTCACTGACTGTTAGGCACAGATCTTCGGGTGGTTTCCTACTGGGATTTAGTATCACAACCTGTTTGGGCCATTCTTTTGGGCCCAAAAAGATTATATTGATGTAGTTATAGATAAGGGAAATTTCCATTCTACTTCAGGTACATGAATTGCTGTGGAGCTGGAGAGTATGGGACCAATCCTGGGCTTGCGATGCTGAGGATTTGTTTCTTTTGTACTTTGGTTTAGTACTGTTTGTATTTAGCATTGTGACTTATTTGGATGTTTTCCTAGACATATGCATCATGCATCATTTCATGTAAATGTTCTCTAGTTGTTCATTATTTCATTCTTCCACTGTTTACTATTGTTGGATATTTACTATTTCAACTATTGAATATTTGATTCTTTATCGTTGTGTTACTCTGCCAATGAGGGCCTAGTTTCCCCACTATCACACCGAAGGCCCTTGTTTCTAGTCAGCAGCCTTTGGCATTTGGGGAAATACACTTGAGGCCATGTGACCAATCGGGTACGGGGCGCCTCTTGGTGGCTTTCGGAACCGGGATGTTACAAATTGGTATCAGAGGAATTCCTTTCTTATTGACTTACTGTTTGGAGCCTATAACCGGGGATAGGATGAAATATGTACTTGGTAATAAGTTGTGCTCAGGATTAGCTAACTCGTTTATATAGAAAATCTCATATATCTCATTTATTTAAATTTTTCTAGTTTGCAATTTTACAGTAGATTTGATCTCACCATTTGGTGATTCACATATTTTGTGCTGCTACCATTGATGTTATTAAGGTTCTATTTCTATCGCAACCCAATGACATGAGGGTATTCCATCTCACGCATCATATTGGAACTTACTATAAATCATATTTCATGCATTCTTACCATGCCATCTGGGATACATTAGTGATTGCAGGTTGTTGTGATATATGTTGTGTATAATATGCATGCTCTTATGATAGATGCCTAGATATGAATACCTACTATTTTATACGGTATTGTTTTTGTAAGTTTTTGTTTCAATGAACACCAAAATTTGGTTCTTGAGGTGTTATGAGCCCTCATGGACCTGAATTTGGAGGAAAATTTCCTTGTCATCCTAGTTAGAACAAGTATAAGATGCCAAACATTGATTCGAGGGGAGTATGCGCCCTCACGGATCAGAATTTGGAACTTTTCAAGGTTTGTTTTAGTGTTTTTATGGGTTCTAGAGTAGTTTCTATGGTTTACTGTCCAAAAATACCCAGAATACGCACTGTGTAGTTTTGACTACATGCCCTGAGTTATTCTAGTTGGGAAGAAACATTTTTTCTTAGGTACACTCCATGTAATTTATGTACATGCTGTGTAGTCTCTAATCATGTCATATGTCATGTGGGCAGAGAAATGGGATAGGGAATCTGTTGTTGGAACATGTCATGTACCTGTTATACATGATGTGTAGTGTTGACCCAGTGTCCACCCATGTAACTAACAACATAGATAGATAAACCATAAGTTACACACACCTTTTCAGGATTGAACACACTATGTAGTCCGAACCAGGTACCTGACCGTGTCACTAACAACACAGGTTGGTGTTATCCTTTCACGTACATGTCATGTCTACCTTGAAAATGCCGTGTAGTGTGAGCCATGTGTATGGCCATGTCACTAACAAAACAGGCCAGGTAAAGCTTGTCCAGTATACTTCGTGTCTACTTTGAACACACCATGTAGTCTTGTATTAGGAGAGCTGTGAGGCTTAACCATGTAGAAGGACTCGGGAAGGGAAAGTGGAATCAAGTAGATGTTGTGTGTTAAGACAACAGGTCATGTGTTTGGGGTGTTACACGACCAGTTTTAACAGGAGTACAGGACCATGTAAATGACTTGAGGGAACATGCTGTGTAGGAATTTCACACTCCATGTAGTCATGTTTTGTAAAACTTGAGAGCTTTCTTTCTCGTATTTCCTTCTTACACTTCATGTTTTCAGTGCTTGACAATCTGGTTTTACAGTGTGCACGTGACATTGTAGAGTCATGCCACTGAGGCATCCCCCTTTTGTGCGCCAGTTTCCAGGAAGTGATCAGACACCAGACACAGCTGATGAGGGACTTCCAGTAGATCCTCTTGTTGTTCCAGTCTTGGCACTAGCCGTCATACCTGACAAAGGTGCTGATGCACAATTTAGGGAGGGATTTTTCAGGATGATTCAAACCTTTCAGGGAGCACCACCACTTTCCCCGTCAATGGCAGAATTGATGCGGGTCTTTCAGTAGCAGCATCTTTACACTTTCTCAGGGGATCGAGGACCCAAGCTATAGAGTCATGGCTAGAAACCACGCTGACGATTCTTGGGCATCTGGAGACACCTCCAGAGAATAGGGTGAATCTCGCGGCCTATATTCATCGAGACTCCTCCAAGAGGTGGTGGGATGATAGCAGAATATGGCTTGGGATTAGTTTTGGCACATGTTATACGATTACGTCTATCTAGATACCTTGAGGGCTGATCGAGCCCAAGAGCTCATGAGTCTAGAGCAGGGTACTCTTACTGTTATGGAGTATTCCTCTCACTTCAAAAAGTTGCATCATTTCATTCCTATTCAAGGATGTGATGAGTTGTTCCTTGCACGGAAGATTGAGGATGTTTTGAGGAACGACATTGGATCGCAGGTGAACATATTCAGCTTGACTTCGATATCCTCTATCATCAACCAGGTGTTGACCACCGAGCATAATATGAGGGATTCTAGAGCTATGATCCGGGGCGGTTCGACATCCAGAGTTAGTATTCCTCATACTGATAGCAGGATGCACAGCAGGAAGACTGCACAAAGAGATCATAGTAGGTGGGATGCATCTTCTGGTAGCCAGGTGGTGTGCTACCAGTGTGGGAAGAGAGGCCATACGAGGCCACATTGCCCGAGAGACCTAGTGGAGTGCCGATCTTGTGACAAGATGTGTTACCTTCAGCGCTTCTATCTAATCTCACCAACAGCTGGTGACATCAGTTCTTCTATGACTCCACGTTCAGAAGCAGCACTACCATTTTCTCACCAGTCAGGGAACTAGAGTTCTTCTGGTCGTTCAGGCCGAAGTGGTGGTCGTGATCGTGGGGACCAGTCACCAACCTTTCAGCGACAATAGGATGGATCAGCTCAGAGTGTCCAGGCAGGGTCACAGGGCCATGACATAGGTTAGACTTTTGTAGTGGAGTAGACCCTGCAAGAGCAGGATACCAGACCCTCTACAGTTCGAGGTACGATCTTAGTATCCTCAGTTTTAGTTTCTGCTCTTTTCGATACAGTGGATTCCCATAGCTTTATATAAATGGGTGAGGATAATCATAATCAACATATCATAAGCACAATATCATCATAAATATCTTGATGGAAACATTTAATTAAATAATGTAATTTTTAAAATGCATAAAAGAGAAACAACATTAAATTGTGGTCTAATGCCACACATTGTTAGAAACAAATCTAGCCCTATTTATATGAATAAAATATGTTCATAAATCATTACATATTAATTTTTAATAAAAAGAGAATAATGTTTGTGAATAATACACATAATATCATGATATGTATCACATTACCCATTTAATTTTAGTGATATATAATTATAGGCCCGCATGAAACATCATAAATACTCATAATCAACCATAACACAGAGAATATATAACAATCATAGTTATGAAATAACTTTTGAAAATTAATGGGTTTTTAAAATATTTCACATAAAAACAACATGAAATGAAGTTTATGATCCTAAATGAGTGTGGGAGATCATAATTTTCCATAAAATATAATTTTATTCTCTAAAAGGAGAAACAACTTAATAAAAATCAAGAGATGATATTGAAATTGAATTATTTTTGAAAAAGAACTATAAATGGATTATAAAAATTTTTGGAATGGGAGATAAATGTATATCCCTAAAGGATATGAGAATGAATAATAATGTAAAATCATTTGGATATTAGTGGAACAATCATACATAAATCAATGTGAAATAAGAGATAACCCAAAAGAAAGAGTTTCGATTTGAGAATCCCCTTGCCTTAAATGCCACATTATTTCATCTCTTTTCCTCATATAGATTTATAAACAGATATTTATTAAATAATTGATAAAAAATTGAATTATATTCAATTTTACCACTATTTATAAATTATAATAATTTAATTATATTTATTAATTTTCTTGGTTAAAGTAATGATTGATATAATGTTTTCCTTAAAAATCTCATGGTTTTCCTCAATTTCACTATCTTGGTCGAGGTAATATTTTAATTAGTATAACTAATTAAAAAATTATTCAAGGCATATATTTTTACATTTATATTTTAAAAATAATTTTTTCTAACCATACATAATCGTGGTGATATAAAATAGGTTGGCAACATCCTTTTTTGCGATAAGCCAACCGTTATTAGGATGGTTTTCCATAATAGGAGAAAGTGTGGTATGAAATAAAAATAAATCCAAATATATTTTTAAAATAATTTATGATTATTATTATAAGATTTTTATTTTAAAGGGATATATAAATATAGTAAGAGAAGATGAACATTCAATGAAGAGTTGATGAACAGATACCCAATTCTCGGTGTTTCTTCCCTTGTACGACAATAGAATTTCATGAGAATTGGATTTGGATTACTCAAATACTATACCTGTGGATTATAATATTATTAATATAGAGGATATGGGTGGGTATTTTTTTTTTGAAAGTGTGAGTGTAGTTTTTTCCAAGGGGAGGAAGAGGGGTTCTTTATACATGAGAAAATGGGTATTTTTTGAGTTACAATATTGAATAAAATACTATATCTAATGTAAACCGTGTAAAAATGATATTTTTTTAAATTATAAAACATATTTAAATTAAATAAATTGATTTTATTAATTTTAATTACTTTATAATTCTAATTGATTATTTTAATCAAATAGAAAGGTGTAAAATTAGAAAATGTTATTCAATGTAATACTTCAGATTATAAACATTGGAAAGTATTATTTAGGTTTGAAAATCATTTTATTTGTATTTTTATGACTCCATTACCATATTAAATGTTTTTAGTATAATATTTTGTTTTATAAATTATTATTTCACTGTCACACCTTAAATGATGAAATTAACGATACAATGGTTACAGAAAAACTGTATTTTTACTATACACCTAAAAATTGTGGTATTTTAGAAAATTTCCAAAAAAACATCGAACATTTTGAAATGATTATTTAAAATATTTAATTAATTTTATTACAAAATTTTTTTAAACTCAGTTATTTTTACTTTTAATATTAAATTTTTTTATAAAATACCCTAAAATGAAATTTGATAAAATATGCTTCTAATTTCATTGATTTTTTTATAATAATATTTATTTTATTGAATTTTAATATTTTTAATTAATTAAATTATTCATTATAAATATTATTTATATTACATTTTATTATTTTCAGATCAAATTAATTTTACAACTGTGAGGTTACTCTTCCCATCTGTCAGGTTAGTATTATCAACAATCTAGTTTCTATTTTAATGATCGAATTAATATTATAATGGTTAAATTACCAATAATAAATACTATTTAATTCTTTAATTCATTATTTAACTCAAATCATCTAATGGTTCTATATTTCCATTTTTTATAATTTCAATTGATTATTAATATTATGTTTTATTCTTTAGTATTGTTTGTGGGGGGATAATTCTAGCTGATCGATGTGATAAAAAATTCCCTATTATAGTTTTTATATTTAAAACATTTTTTCTTTACAATATTTAGAATTTAATGGGTTTAATTTCCAGAATAATGTAATGATTTACATTGATGAAAAAAACATTATTTTTGGTTTCTCTATGTGCTGTTTATCTATAACACTATATATTATAATATAATGCACATTTATTTTAGGAAACACATATTAGTTATAAACTATGGGATATTACACCCATATAAGAGGTGTGTAATAAAATTCTGGATTCCATAGATTTGTAGTTGGATTTGGATAGAGATTATATATATATATATATGGGTATTTGATATGTTTGAGTCTACAAAGATATAGAGCGCAGGTGATTTGGTGGACCATCCCATGATTCCATGGTGGGGGCCATAGGGTAGGGGGACTGTATCATGTGATATGTTGATATACTACTATCAACCAAGGTAAGGATGTTCTAGTATTTCAGGGTGATTTTGGGGGTGAGATGATTGAGAGGGAGGGCTCGAGGGTTTCTCTAGAGATCTGCCTCTTCCCTCGGTGACAGCAGTGGCTTCGTCTCCGAACCCTCCCCCCATCACGGGGGAGGGGGAATCATAGATTCCTGAGGGTACTGAGCCCTTTAGACCTTTCTATAATCTGTCTTTTCTCCATCCTTTTCTAAATGTTTCGGTTTTACCTAATTCACCGGAACTCCTCGATGGTTACCCTAACCTTCAAATATTGAACTTGGAGTTCTTGGAGTCTTCGGTGCTTCTGAACCTCATGCTGGTTGCTCTCTTCAAGCTTAGGCGACCTTCTGATGATGCTTTTGATAGGTTCGTATTTGGTTCTTGGGATCTGTAGGAATGGGCAGTGGTTGGTTTTCTTGACAGCCACCAGATTATGATCCTCTTTGAATCAGTGGTGGACCTCATTCAGGCATGGTATAGGGCACCACGAAGCTTCAACGGGATGAGTTTCATTCCCCTTCACTGGGCTTTTGATCTTCATATGACGCGCGATTCTTTGTCAATGGCAGTTTGGGTCAATTTACCTAAACATCTGCTTCCTTTTCAAAACCCTTCTATTATTCAGTTGATCAGTAATATGATAGGAAGGTATCTTTGTTCTGGTAATCATACTGCAACTGTGTGACATCCTATAAACCCCAGAATATGTGTTAAATTGGATGTGTCTCAACTGCCGTTTGAGTTTATATGGATTACCATTGGTGAGGAGTACAGGTTCAAACAGAAGGTTTTTTATGAGAATTGGATGGATTTCTGCTCCGTTTGCAAGCGGTTGGGGCATCCCGCATCGGTCTTCCATAAGAGAGAGACTTTGGTAAAGCTGAACTGGAAGGATAAGTAGGCGAAGGGTGGTACAATGAACAGACTAGCCCAGGGGGCTTCAGAGGTGGTCACTACTAAAGACACCCTTAACTAGGATGTTCCTAGGGGTACGGTGTCCCCAGTGCGTCTTATAGCTGATGATCGGTGTGGTGAGCATTCTGGTTCGGTGAGGTTAGAAATTATTTCAAACAACATGAATTCTGGGCAGCAAATGGTTATGGATCACAACCATGTTGATCTGGGGTTGACGGATCGGGGGCAGTCACCTCTGTTATCTATTGTGGAGGTTTCTACTATCCCCCACCAAGTGATCTATGAAGAGGGCCATAGAGTATAGGCGACTAGAGGTCCAAGGTTGCAACAAAATCCATTGTTTTTTGATGTTTTCAAGAGGCTGATAGATGACTTAGAGATCATATCTAGTCCCACTGTTAGGACAGATACTTATCGGACTGAGGAGGAGAAACACTCCAGCTTTCAGGAGGTGTTTGATTCTGCCTGTGCTAAGGGTTCTAAGGGTTTGGATCCCCTGGCCAGGCCCTTCCTTACCCTTAGAAACTGGTATGATGGTCTCTCAACAGAATTGTTAGAAGATGGAACAACTGAGGATGAAGATAAGGTGGCAGAGATGGGTAGTGGTGTGAAATCCCCGGAGGACCTACATGGTATGGGAAATAAGACAAATCCCATGGCCGTGGAGGAAGATAATGCTGAATAGGGGAGGCTTCCTTTGATGGAAGGTAACAGTCCCGACCAGGGGCGAGGGAACAACTCGGTGTCTCCTGCTGCTGTTGTAGGGGTGTGAGCTGATTTTGGAAGGGAGAGTCCTGGGAGAGGGAAAGAAAATGCGAGTGCCCCTGTCAGCTGCTCTTTCAGTTATGTTGTCCAGATAGGGAACCATAAGATGGACATAAATAATGATCCCTTGTCTACTTCTCCAAGAGGAAGTCCATGTAAGGATTACTCTTATCTTTTGCAGATGATGCGGACTAGATCAACATCTAAATAGAACAATGAGGTGATTGTGACCTTCAAGAAGGGTATTGTGGTCAATAAGTCATCCCCAGATCAACCCGGTCTTGATATTCTTAGAAGCCAGGTCCAAAGTTCAAGTTATTGGAGGTCTCCTGATTGGAAATCCACTAATGAAGAAGATGGATCTTACATGGGTTGAGGAGATGAATCTGGATATTATGATATGTATGTTCCACTTGTTTTGTTTGTGTTGTTTGTTGGGGTACCAGAAACCTTTAACCGGCTTTTTAAAATTGAAAAAAAATATTTGCGGAGGGTGAGTTTGTATCTGGGTATTTGATACCAATTGGCTATGCCCGGTTGAGAAAAATATTATTAGGGTAATTTCTAATGACTATTGAAAACTCCCATAGTAGAGGTTCATGATAATTTAAGAAAAAATGCACTTTATGGGTGGTTTTGGTTTTGTGGATATAATGATTTAAGGAAATTCTCAGAGACACCCTAAAATTCGGCCGATATATGTAGTATAGGGGTTATTTATTTATACAGTATATTTATTTTTCAGCTGAGTATGTATGTTAAACATATCACTAAATATTATAGTTACCATGGGATCGATTCATGGTACCTTATTGAGTTTTTTACTCACACAATTCCTAGAACAACATCATATTTGGGTACCCTAAATGATATTCACTTTTTTGGAGGTCCATCCCCATTGGAGGCCCCAAGATGATCAAGGAAGTAGGCTCAGATAAGTACATGGTGCTTTAGAGGAGTTTTTTATTAAGAATTCAGGTCTCCAGAATCTTTTACTATAATTATTATGGTATGTATATGAATCCAAATTAGTGGGTGGCCCATTTTAGATATCCCGGATATAATGGGAATAATAATCACATTGTACCATTATAGACCCCCACATATAGTGTGAATCCTTTGATTTTGGGGAAGGTGTGCTTGATTAGTATTGGAGACCATCAGTCTGGGCATTGGTTAGTGGTCTTGGGTAATGTTTAATTTTATTGATAAATAATGGTATATAAGAGGTTAAAAATTTTCTAAAATAGGGTATACAAGAGGTTATCCCATGTGGAAAGAGGTTACACATGTTGTTACACTAAGACCAATACATGATCAATGTCTTAGTATATTGACTTGAAAATGATTTCTGGAGTTAGGATTATTCTACAGTTTTTTTAAAAATCTCTATGAAATGTTTTTATTCTTATGATATGTTATCATGGACTATGATCATTGAATATTATATGATTTATGTTTTAATAATTTACAAATCCTTATGCAGTGATTTTGATATATGAATTTATGTATAATATTTTCAATTGTTAATATCATCTTCTTATACCCTTATGCTCATGATATACTTATATATGATCATTGAATGATATTTCCCATATTTAACATTACTAAGTATATAATATCACTGTTTGTTGTATATTATCATCATCAATACCTAAATAAAGGTTATATGTGTTATATTTCTAAGAAGTGTACTATAATATATAAAAGTTTTGGGAGATTCTAAAGATATTTGAATAAATTAGTTGATTATTTGGGTAGTATCAAAATATAATAATGATTTATGGTACTCCAGAATGTTTTATTATGAAATATACTGAATGTCAAAGTAATAAGTACATAGGGATACATAGGGAGAAGAAATTTTAAACTTGTGTTGGAATGAAAATTAGAAAGGGAAGGATGATCATTGAGTTTATCTCACTTGAGGTTCGTGTATTTTACCAAATATTAATAGAAAAATATTAGTGAAGAATCGCTGTTTGTTCTTGAAGATAAAGAAAACAACACTTAGTGAAGATGTGATCTATTCAAGTGGTTGAGAGAAGTGAATTAATTTTTCAATGTGGCTCAGTTTAGTATCTATAAAATATAAAAAAAATTGAATTAAATTTTTATGAGAATCAACACATATTTATTACGCGTTTCGTGGACTATCCCTATTCTAGTGAAATAAGTAAATTACTTTGGACCCTTGGCTATATAATTTATTACTTAATAAATATTTTTAGTTAGAATATTGTTCTGATAATATTGGAATAATATATTAGGAATGGGGAAATTATAAAAGATCGATATTCCCTCATTAGCCCTCCTCTCAGGGCATCTAACATTCTTGGGACTAACAAGTGGTATCAGTAACGGTGGATATTATTGGATTTTTCTCTCTCATGATTAATTTTTTCATTATTAATAATATTGTAATTTTGAGGTTCTATGATAAAAATCTCCAACCAATGAATAATTAGATGAATAAGTATTTATAATTATTGAGAATGAATTCTGACATGAATCTCATATATAGAATCCAAAGTATCATGGATATTGGGGAATTATTAGAGAAGTACCATAGGGTCCATTTTGTAAATTCCAAAGGATTGAATGCATTGTGAGGATAAATATCCAATGATATATGTATTAATAGGTTTCCATGAATTCCCCACATTCAATGTGGGAAAATATTATAAAATATGTGAAAGTGATTATAAGGTACCTAAAGAATAAATACTGGTGATTTAGAACAACTTTGAGGATATGATGATGCAACCTAATGATTCTATCGATGCATTATTTTATCAAGTGAAAATAATTATGAGGGACATTCATAGTCTTGGATAAAACCTATAATATGTAAAACACAATAATAGGATCACTAAAATTTTAAAATTGTGTTTTTACATGAGGGTTTTGATTCAATAAGAAAAATATTTTGTGAAGGTGATACTAGATAGTCATCATGACAATATTGTAACATATTAGATAATAAATTATAAAAATTAATCCTTGAAAAAGGTATGGTATAAATAAGTTTCATTCAAGGTCTTGAAGAGAATCAAATCAGGGGATGATCTTTAATAAGTGGATATTGATTAGGAGATGTATTCCATTTCCATGAACATAAAATAATGAAAAGTATGGTTTAAAAGAAATCATTAACTATATTTCCTTCTGTGTGGAAAATCTAGTAACCTCTCTAAAATATGTGCAAAAATACTATATGATTTTGATGAAAAAACCCATGAATAAATAATCTAAAAATATGAAAGAAAAGCGGATTTTATAAAATTATTTGTTCAATTATAATAATTTTATTTCATAAGTAGATAAGATCTAAAAATAAATGGAATTATAATAATAAGATGACTATAAAGTCCTAAGTGATTAAATTTTTATGGTAGTCATAACCAAACCACAACTAGATAATTATGATGATGAAAACAGTGAGGTTTATGTAAGTGTATTCCTCATAGTTGAGTTAGAATTTTCAATTTAATAAATAAATTTTTGTAGGTAAAAAATGATGAAATACAATGGATTTTTATGTGATTAGAAACAATATATAGAGAATAAATTGGAATAAAAATCCTTGTGGAAGGATAAAATTGAATAGTATAAACATGTAAAGCTGGAAAATTAATAAATTATTATTGAGATCAAGGTAATAATAAAATATTAGTTCCAAATTATTTATGTCTTGAACAATTATATACGATATTGTGTCAATATCATCAAGGATATTTAAGAAAATGTTGGAAAAAAGTGGCTAAATCTTAGTGATCATGTACGACTTCTAACACCCAATATGACAGTGTGATGTTTGAATGTACGAGAAACCAATTAAAAAAAGGAGGAAAACAGTGGGTAAAAAAATGTAATATAATTTACCACATGTTTAGTGTTTCAAAGATAAAGTGAAATTAGTTAATGGGATTTATTACAGGATGAAAATATCAGTTATTGATGTGCAATTATAGGAATCCACACCCAAAAAAAATATTTATTTTTTTGATAAAAAAATACATAAAAAATTTAAAAAATTAAGTGGTGAAGAAATATAAAAATATAACACATATCTAGTGTCATTATTTTTGAATTATGGTCATTTAAAATATGTTTTTTCCCTTGTAAAATAATAATTTTACTTATAAAGATAAAAAATAAAAAAGGAGAAATTACTATACCTGTTATTTGTTTTGTAGCTATTGTTTTTCATGTTTAGGTTATGGGTATAAATATGTTAAATTATAATCAAGGTTATAAAAATGTTTTCTATTAGAGGCCCATAAAATAAAATCTCAGTAGGATATTTAATTATAAGGTAGACTGAAAAAAAAATATTCATCCTTGTAAGATGCGAATGATTGAATTAAAATAGAGGTGGAATAATCTCGTTCGGAAAAAAGGATGCGAGGAATAAAAATTATATTATGAAAGTAAATGATGAGAATTTAATTTTTTATATGTTTCTTATAAATTAAAAAATTGGGCTAGAGAGTAGGTTCGTGATACTAGATTCACATCAAATATGTGAGGGAAAACAAAAATATTATCAAGGGAATCAAATACAATAAATAGAGTGTAATTAATTTTTGATATGGTGATGGTTTAAAGATAATTAAATTTGAAAACCTAAAATAAAATTTAAATAATTGGTATTCATATATTTCTTGGTTGTTAAAGGCATTGCTCCTTATTTAATAATATTAAGCCAACTATTTAATTTGGATAATGCTTTCAACATTAACAATAAGTCTTGCATCATCAATGGAATACATGGAACACTAGTGAATAATGAATGATCTCATGATATATCTATATTTTGACATTATTTACCTAAATCATTTCATACTTATCTACAAGTTAATATCATTGGGATAACATATTAGTAGAAGGAGATGAAGACAACAAGCTTTCTTGAGTTTTTTTTCATATTGATGTGTGTGGGAAAATATTATCCAAATTAATATGCAACGAAAGGTAATATGTGTTATCAAATAATTATTATAAATGTATGGAATTAATTATTCAATTTTTTCAAAAATATCAGGTGTTCATGTGTATTACGTATGATTGAAGATTGGAAAATAACATGATCAAGAAGAAAATTCGTTAGTTTTGTACTAACAATTATTTAGAATTAACAATATATTTGGAGGTATAATATATCGAGAATCATGACATTTGTAACACGCTATACCATACCTCCAAAATATCCCCAAATTAGTGGTTTCACATTTATATAGGTGCTCTTTCATTTACAAAATAGGTTACCAACAAGTAATGAGGGCCTAACATTATGGTTGGGAGATTATTCCTCTTAAGGATAGTTTGGGGGGTTATTACCTTTTATACCAAAAATTCTACATGGACCATCATTATAGAGCATGAACCACTAAAATATAGAAAAAACTGGGATCCCAATGTTACCCTTTAGTGTAAAAAAAAGTATGAATGATATATGACACACAAAAAATAAAAATAGAAGCAATAGTAGAGAAAAATTAATAGGCATCACAAATAATAATTGAAAAATTTGTTGGTATGTAGAAAAATAACTGGAAAGTAAATATATTTGCCTATTGACCTACTTACACATATCATGTTGTATCCATGGTCTCTGTGAGCTTATAAAATATACCAAGAGTCCAAATATGAGCAGTACCCATGTCTTGAGAGAAAATAGGAAATTATACCCATGTACACAAACCCACATAGATTTCACAGGTAGGGGTGTTTCAAACAACCAAATTGGTATCCTTACTTCCTTAACCTAATGGATATTTTTTGTGTTCAAGTTTACATTCATGAAATACATAAAAATATTTTTCTCATGTTTGTAGCCCACACCCACACATAAAGCATAACTATAGTGCACAAACATGTATACCTACTTGAGCACCACATTAGAATACACCTCATACCATAAACCATGCACTATCTTCTTGGACTCCATTTTTTTAATCCATCTATCAATAAGTTGGAAACACATTTAACCCATAACCCACACCTATCACTCGGGTCACAAATTCATAAAGCACCCCGCCTCACCCCTATGTACATTGGGAGTCCCATAATATCACCCTGAACCATCCCCAAATAGTCTAGGGAGGTTATAAAACACACTGATCCAACCCCATATGTTTTAGGGATGTCACAATCAAATAAAAAAATATTATCCCTATAAGATCTGGGGCTGCCACTATCAAGCACACAAAGCCATAACTATAGTCTCTAGGGAGGCCAAAATCAAGCACACTAGTCCATACCCAAAGGATATAAGGTGGCCATAATTAAGTAATCCAACCCAAACCTATACACTTAGGGAAGTCACATTAGGAATGATATCATCACATATAGAAAAAAGTAAACTATTCATCATGCCTGACTCACAACCCACCAACTTCCCAGTAGGGAACAAGTCTCTCCTGACATAGTCCGACACACAAAAACCCACTAAAGTCTCTCAAAGACACCTGATACCTCTATGGATTTTTACCTTTATCCATACTAACTCACCAATTTTATATCATGTGAAAATAATAGTCAAAACACAAAAAAAAGTGTACACAGAAGGAACACATGATTTCTTAAAAATAGTATCACCCACACATGGTTGAATTGAACAAAACAAATAATTAAAATCCCTTAAGGATTCAATTTAAAAGTAGGTTAAAATACCATTTATATCATCCCAAAATTCATCATATTCCTCTTTACTCAAACCAATCCCCTAGTTGACGTGCCAGTAAACATTATATTGTAAAACTCTTTTTTTTATTTTCAATTCCCATTTCAAGACCATTTAACTAATCTAATAATTTTATCCTGATATTTTCATTTTATGAGACAAAATATATTAATAATTACATTTTAATTAGAGACACATATTTAATTTTGATATATAATGAGAACCACCATGAAAAACAAAAAATAGGGCCACTATCACCTCTTGAAACAAGGAACCGCATCAAACCGTTTAGCAAGCTAAACATCATGTTGACTTTGAGGCTATCACAGCCCCATCAAAACCATATGTAAGAAGTCACACAAGTCATGAAATTATTACGGTGGTTATTATTGAGTCACATTGATATAAAATCACCAAAATACCCTCATATAAGTTCAAGGCCCCCAACCACAACTAAATTTTTGATAACTAATCCCAAGAATTTACCAGCTTCCATTGAGTCTAAGATCCCAAATCCTAACAATTAATGTCATCAAATTAATTAATATATTAAATTAAACCAAAATCCTTAATATATTTTATTATAGGTTCAATACTCAATTTATGGTTTAATGATGATGTAATTGTGAAAAACCAGATGTGTTTCACTCTCAATGCACCCCAATAAAAACTCATGAAAACCCCAAATTTTTAAACCTAAATAAAAGACCAATTTCTAAAAAAATATTCATAAAACCCAAATAAATTAATTCATTGACTTAAAATGTCAAAATAAAAAAATATAAATTTTTTACAGTGTCCCAGGATGTCCTCAATGATTTTCATGGAAAATATCATTAAATTGGAATTATTTCACTATGATATAGAGAAATAACGACTTTAAAAATTCTATGATCAAATGAAAATTTAGTAAGAAAAAAAGTTATAATATCAATTGGTTGAGAGATAAATATATTACATCGTAATATCATAGAATATTACACCAAATAAATCCCTATTCAGGGGAAAATAATCATTGGAAAGGGAGGAAGAGGTTGGCCAAAATGACATTTTCTCATTACCCAAACTCCCAAAAACCCAAGCTTCCCCAAACTTGGAAAAAGAAAAAAAACACTTGATCTTAAACCACCTCATAAACAGTCCCACTGACTATATGGTTGGCCACATAGACAATATAGTCTTTTCATAGATAGGATGATGTCAGACTATTCGTTGGATGGTGGCCCAATAGAAGTTCTAGGTTATATTCCATCCCACTGAAAAATTTGTGATCTTCGACCAACTTGATGGTGTCCTTCTGGGTATCTTCAAAACCTTCTCAACCTACTCTTGATCACCTTTTATTCCCATCAAAGCCAAATCCCATTCCAAAACCACCACTTTGGGATATCCATGTGAATGAAAACCCGGCCTAATGCTTGTCATAAAAAATGGGCACCCAATAAATGAAAAAATTATAATTTCTATAATAATTTATAACCCACAATTACATAAGTCATCACAAGATAAAGAAACATGGTTCTATTGTGAGAGAACCAAAAAAAATGGATTCTTTGATAGGAGTAACTAGAAAATTATCAAAATGGCTCGGACAATGTTCTTTGAGTAAGATCTTTTAATGATATACTGGAATAAAATAGTTCTTACACTGGATAATATCTCTAATAGAGATTTGTTTATGTGTAATGATATTACACTATATGAGATGTGATACATGAATAAATTTATGGTGAAATACATTCATGTTTTCAGAAGTAAGTGATTTGTTTTCAATAAAGAGAAAATATGTAAATTCAAAGCTCATGGTGATGAACCTATTTTTATTAAAATAAAAAACTAAGGAATAAAAATTATATAAAATGATATAGAAATATAATTGATAGCCGTGCAAATTTTATAATAAAAAAATAATAATTCATAGGACAATGAGTAATTAACAAAATAGTGATGATATCTCATAGGATGGTGATTCTATATAGAGAAACCAAGTGGGAGCTCATAAAGATAAAGAAAAAACTAAAGAGGATATAAATAATGTAGAAATCAGAGAAGGTTTGGTTACTATAAATATTTGAATATGAAACATTCTAATAAATTAAGGATATATCATTGGTGACTATATAGCTCTGCTGAAAATAGACAGGATGAATTCATTATAATAAATTTATCACTTATCTCATGTAGAGCTTAAGTGTTCAGAATTAGATATAAAGGAAAGAAAATCAGTAAAAGAAATTCATGAAGTGATCAACCAAATTGAGAAGAATGAAACATGTAATGTTGTCCCAAGTTAAGAAAATAGAAAATTCACTAAAAATTAGTTTGTGTTCAAAAAAATATCAACGAAGATGTAAATTTAACTCTATAAAAAAATGATTAGTGTTAAAGGGATATTAAAAAATTAATGGGATTTAAGTTGATGAAACCTTTTCCCTAATATCATGATAAGAAAATATTCAGTTATCTATACAAATAGTGGTGCATGCAGGATTCTTATTGTAACTCTAAATACCATGGTTGGATGGAGGAGAGCTCTCTGTTTTCAATTTCTCCTCCCCTCAAGGGTTTCTGTTCCCTTTCTAAGATTCTCACCTTCATTTTCGACCTCGTCCTCGGCTCCTTGATTCTCCCCTCTGTTTTCTCCTTCATTCTATTCTATGGCGCTAGCCATTGTGGACTTTCTCCTTAGATTTTTCTCTTCCAAAGAAGGTACGTATTGTTGATTCCCTTTGTTTTCGTACACCTATCTAGCCTCAAGTTTCTTCACGCCTCTCTTTGTTGGAGTTGGGGGAGGTGTTAACATAGAGGCTTTGGGATTTGCAGTGTGGTGGATAGTAGATTTATCATAATATCAGAGTCGGTCCTTTTAGGTGCTCTATTTCAGTCCCACCCACACAAAACCTCTCTAACCCATGGTTCCATCACTCCTCTCTAAGTCGGAGTTGGAGTGATAGTTTCATAGGGGTTTTGGGTCACATGTTTAAGCGGTCATGATGTTTTTTTTGGGTTTAATACCCGGTTTTGTTTCATCTTTTTTGGTCCTCTTTCTTATTGGTGGTGTTTTTTCTGTTGGTAGTTTCGTCTCTAGATTGGTCGCTTGTATCGTGAAGGTTAGTCAATGGAGTCGGATGGTGCTGTTGATCGGTTTCAGTGTTCTGTTGGGTTTTTTGATCGGTGATGTTGTGGCCGTTTGTCTGGATTTGGTGGCAATTTTAGGGGAAGTCAATGAAGACTATGTTTGACTGATGGGGATAGCGACGATGGTGTTAGATTAGTTTTTTTTCTGGTGACCGGTGTGATGCTGGGATGGTGATGGATGCATCGGCCTGGAAGACGTTGATGGTGGTGTTTTTCCTCTATGATGGTGAGGTAGGTGATGATAATGATACTGATGGATGGAAGCGACATGCCGGGCACCCTTATGATGGATGATGGATGATGGTTTGTGGTTCGTGGTTTGAAGTGGTTTAACTCGTGTTTCGAGGTGGATATGGTGGGTTTTTGAATTTAGAATTTTGAAATTTAAAGGTCTAATTTTTGAATTTTGAATGTGTGGGTTGTGGGTTTGGATTATGTGGACCTCAGATATGCGTGGGTCTCATTGTATGGTTTCAAATTACCCAAAAAGTGGATTTTAAAGAAAATACAAAAAAAGGGATTGTGGACTAGGATTCATGTTGTAAAAAATGGATATTAAATAGGAATTCTTAAATGGAGACTTTTAGGATGAGGAATACATCAAATAAAAATATGGGTTTCTTATAGATAAATATGATCTAAAATTTTTTAGTTAAAAGAGTAGTCAAAGAGGGATATGGTAAGAACTAACTATAATATTCGGACATTAAACGTTACACAATCTAGTAAATTGAATTATAATTTAATTTCTTACATTCCCAATGATCATTTTGTTTTATTGATTTATAAAATTATTGTATAATTCATACATATCCACCCACATACATACAAAGTGGGTACTATAAAAAACATTATCCACATATCCCATAATATAATAGTTTTTTATTAAAACATGATTTATTTTCATGAAAAATATTCAAAATATTCATATTAGATTCTTATGTTCTCTTTCCTATCCTTAACCAATAATTTTTTTAAAGATTGTATGAGCACATAAATCATTGTATGTGACATAAAAATAAATAAATAAACCTTTAGTCCATGAATACTTATAAACACATGAAATCATTTTCACAAAGATATATTTCTCACAATTAAAGTATCATATACTAATTTTGTTAAAACATGAAATTTACATAAAAAATAGAACATAAATAAAACCATAAATGTAACATAGGTAATTAATTAGATAATATTATACCCTAATGGATACCATATGTTTTTTAACCCTTGAAACTACCTTACAATGTAACCCTCATGGCTACCTTATGGTGTAACAATTACAGTTATACTTGGAGTAACCATATGGCCAGCATCCTATATAAATACAACCAATGCTTTTGAGATAGAAATAAGAACCAAAATTTCCCCTAAAAATTATCAAGAACAAAAAAATAATCATAAAACCTAAATACTTTCATCATTAAAATATTCATTTTGATTATTTTAAATATAGAAATTTCAAAGTGTGTTTTTAATGATAATCAACTTACCTTGGGTTTGTCTTACTTCAAACATGGTCAAAAAACATGTATAATGGTTTAAAGATGGTTATTAATATATTAAATAACTATATTAAACTATATATAATAGATTATTTATCTTCTTACAATTACTTTCCAACCATTTATTAATAATATTATCTATTTTTGTTGTTTTAGGTGCATTTATTTCACGGTTTTCTTGGTTGGTTCATTATGAATTTCCTTCTTGATTGAAAGGAAACTCCAAAAGTAGAATAAAATAGTGTTCATAAACTTCCATAACTATAAAATATACTATATATCATTTCCTTTTTATATGAGGATTATTTTTCATACAAAATAGTAATTTAATGATTTAATTTATTTGGCGGTTTCTACAACCATGACGAACTTATATCATATTATTTAATATCATAATTATATATTTGTTCTGGAAAATTTTCGAACCTATAATATATTTTTTAAAATCTTATTTAACCATAATAATGTTTTTACCTACTTTTAATGTGGTAAAAGAAAATGAAAACCCATTGTTCATGATGATTGTAAATCAACACATCAAGGACAATGAATTTATTTTTTTGGAAAAAGAGGAGAAGAGGAGATGTTTAGTTAATGATACTCCATAAACACAATAAAATTCTAGTATATGTAATATAAGAGAGTTATCATGTCACTTGGATGAGGGGAGGTGAGGAGTGAAAAATAAAATAAAATAAATTGAAAAGATAATAAAATAAGATGAAAGTGGATTTTACGTCTTGAACTTATTCTCCTTGAAAGCCTCCTTAAGGCCCTTGGTTTTGGAATTTTAGTGAAATCATAATGTAATTGATTTTGGGAAGAGGATTGGTAAGGTAATTTAGAAGAAATTAAATAATATAAAAGGATATTTAAGTGTGATTAGAAGTGTCGGTTAGGGGTGGTGTTTATATTGGATCGAGGTGTGTTTTCTCATTATTTTATTCATTGGTTTATTATTTTGTCTCAAGAATATGAATAGTTTAAGAATTATATATAAATAATTTAAATTAATTATGGGGACTTATATTTTATAGTTATTACATTAGCGATGGATCATGGACTTTTTTTATTTAACATATAATTTGTATATATCATAAATTACCAAATTTTACTATTTACCAAAAATACAACTATTTCAGAAAAATCCCTAAAAATCAATCTAATAATTTTGTGACACGTTGAATTAAAAAATAGAATCCACTTTATGAAAATAAATTTCAAAATATGTAAATTTAATGTTTTCATTAAAATCATCATTTATTCGCAAAATAATGATTTCAAATTTATAATTGATTTTATGACAATTTGAAAATTAAATAAGGTCTTGTAAAATTACATTATAAAAAAAAGAAAACAAAATATTAATTTATGAATCTATTTTAGGAAGATAATTTTTTTAATTAATTATATTAATTATAAAATTGAAAATAATAATATTGTTCCAAAATATACAAACACTTAATTTATCATTTTCAAAACATTTATTTAACTATTAAACGATAAAAATATATCATGTTTGGACTTATAAGATAAATAATTTCTTTTATACTCCAACAGGAAAGGTTAATATTCTATTAGTATAGATAACTTAATTTATATAAATATAAATTATTTAATTATAAATTTATACTAAATTTATCTATTTAATTCCATAGTGAATAAATTATTTTACAAGTACCAGGGTTGTTACATTATCCCTATATTCTTGAAATTGCATCCTCGTAATTTTTATTTACTTATTAAACAAGTGAGGATACTGTCACCTCAAATCATTTTCAGATTCTCATGTTTCTTCTTCAACCATGTTGTTTCTCCACAAAACCTTTACATGGGGAATTACCATTTTCGGATATACATTATCTATTTGATAAAGGCCTATAACAAGATTTTTCTTATAATTAAAGATCTCTTATAGATGATCTATATCTGGGCTCAAAATATTATATGAATCTGAAATATACTTTCTTAAAATCTAAACATGAGAAAAATTGTGTACCTGAGATAATCACGGAGACAAAGCTACTTAGTAGGCAACTGATCCAACATTCTCCATGATTTCAAATGGTAAAATTAATGTTGGAATTAGCATTCCTCTATTATAAAAACACATAACACCATTTTAAAAAGAAATTTTATCGAAAACATGATCACCTACCTCAAAAGAAAAGACATTCCATCTATTATTTGGATATATTTTTGTATTCTCTAAGCTGTACACATATGATGTTGGATGATCATTACTTTCTCTGCCACATACTCTAATAATTATGGTCCCATCAACTTACTTTCCTGGACTTATTCCAAAGAATGATGGAGTTCCACACTAATTTACATATAATTCCTCATAAATTGGAATTAGTTTACTAGATTTAAAACTGTTATTATCAGAAAACTGAACTAAAAAAATATGTTGATGCTAACTTCGATTTTAATCTGTTGAAAAATCACAAAGCATTCCCTCCAATGTGTAAATTGTCTGCTCGGTCTGGCCATCATATTGATGATGAAAGGCTGAGTTGTAATTTAATTTATTTTTCAAAAATTTCTACGGGTCTTTCCAAATTTTATAATTTAACATGGGATCACATTTAGATATATTGGACAGAGGAACCCCATGTGACCTGAATATCTCTTTAAGGTATATTTGAGAAAGATGATCCAAATAAAAATTATCTCGTATTGAATGATAATGTGAATGGTTTTGCAGTCGATCAATAATTACCCAAGAGATATTTTTACCAAGTTAATTCCTTGGTATTTTAACCAAAAAATCCATGGACATATTTTCCCATTTACACTCTATCAATAGAAAAGTATAAAGCATCCCCTTTGGTATTTGTCACTGTACATTAACCTATTTAATAGTCAGGCATTTCACTATAAAATATGAAATATCTATTTTCATTCCATCCCACTAGTAATACTCCTAATGTTTTTTGTATATCATAGTGGCTCCAGGATGAACTGATAACCGAGAACTTATATATTCACATAACAATTCCTTCTTCAGGTTGGAATCAAAAGGCACACATAATTTATTTCAAAATCACAAAAAAATATCATTATCATCCTTAAATTAGGAAAAATTACACTTTCTAACGAATTATACCTTTTTAAATATCTCAAGGTATTCCTCATACCCTTCATTAATTATATCTAATAGAGACAAATGCACTAAAAAGTCAAACGAAACAAAGGACTTTCCAACACCAACCACATTCAAGACAAAATTCATCAAATCATAAACCAAGGGGTCTTGTTCCAAATGACAGATGGTTAATGATGTATGATGTTTTTCCTCAAGGCATCAGCTACATTTTTTTACTCTTCTATGATGGTAATTTATCATTCAATCATATTCCCTTATTAGTTCTATACATCTTCTCTACATTATTTTCAATTCTTTCTGCGAAAATATATACTTCAATCATTTATGGCCAGTATATATTTCACATTAGAATCCATATAAATTATTTATCAATATTTTTAAATAGAAAACAATAACTTGTAATTCCAAATCACGTGTGGGGTAATTTTACTCATGATGTTTCAGTTATCTTGATTAATAAGAAATTACCTGATCATTTTGCATTAGAGTGAAAGAAAGTACCTTTAATGAAGCATCACTATAGATAAAAAACTCTCAATTTTTGTAAGGTAGATCCAAAACAGAATAATTCATCAATATCTTCTTCAGTTCCAGTAAAAAATCATCACATTAATTTGTCTAAATAATTTAAACACATTTTCATTTTATCTTAGTCAGCGAGCTAGATAACTATGTAGAGTTTTTGACAGAACATCAGTAAAACCTTCTTAATCCATGAAAATGATGAATCTATATAGAATTTTTTGGTATTGGAAATTCATAATTATTTTGGTGAGATCAACTATTATGTCATCCTTATTTACAATGTGTCCCTGAACATATTTTTTTTTACAACAAATGATCATATTTTTTAAATTTACTATATAAATTATTTTCATGAAGTGTTTGAAGAAAAATCCTTATATATTTGGCATGATCCTCATAAATCATTGAGTAAACCCAAATATCATCAATAAAAATAACCGAAAACGTATCCAAATATTTAATAAATATTATATTCATGAGATCCAAAAATACAGTGGGAGCATTTTTCAAACTAAACATCATAACAACATTCTTATAGTGACAATATTTAGTTCAAGACACTATTTTTGGAATTTCGTCCTCTTTCACATTCAGATGATGGTACCTAGATCAGATGTCACTTTTTAAAAAATACATATATCTATAGAGGTGATTAAACAAGTCATCTATATGAGTCATGGGATACTCATTATTAATAGTAATTTTAGTCAAATATTTATAAAAATGAAAAGTCTCATTGAACAAACATTCTTTTTAAAGAAAAAATAGGAGTGACCCATAAGAAATTTCTATGATGAATGACCCATTTATCAAGAAACTCATGTAACTGAATTTTCAATTCAAGAAGATTAACTCGATCCATTTGATATGGTGGTTTCAAAATTGTATTATCATTAGTAACTATTCCAATAGTAAATTTAACTTCCCGAGCAACCATAACCCTGGGAAACGTAACTGAAAAAACATACAGGTATTCATTAACCATTGGCGCATCATTAATCAAAACAATTATGTTATTTTCAACAATATTATCAAGATAACATTAATTTCAATATTTTAACATTTTCTCAGCTTCCAAAAATGTTTTCAATTGTATGTTTTCATTCTTGTATACAAAATGAATATCTTTCAGAAAAAAAATTACTTTAGCAATAAAATCAATATTGATATGATTAGGAGAAATCCAATCCATACCTAGAATAACATAAAACTTTAGGAATGTTAGGACAACAAGGTTTATAGGTGAAACCTTTCCATAGAAAATAAGATGAGGATTATTATAACGCCTTTATGCTATAATATTTTCTATTGGTGTTTTAACTATAATGAAAATTTCCGCTTATTAATTTGAAATTAATAATTTAACAAAACATTTATCAGAAATTAATGAATGTGTAGACCCCATATCTACAAAATTTGAAAAAGTTCAGTAAATAAACAAATAACCTAATACCACCTCTTTGGATGGCCCACCATCTACTGACATAGTAACAAATAATTTACATAACGTTTCTTCTTATAATATGACTTCTTCACATTATTCTAAACTTTATTTGGGTAGATATTTGTATATTTCGCTATCTCAGCACCTTAAAATCACATTACAATTTTTTATCATAATTAAAAATACTAACAACATGTTCATTTTCATTTTAATCTAGGTCTATATGTCTAAACTTACATCATCAAAAAGAATTCTCATATTTATTAAGCCATTCCATAGGGTTATTTTTTCAAGACTTCCACAAATTTGAAATTGCACATTATTACCTTTATATTTCTTTTATTGATTCTTACCCATTTGATTCCATATGGACTTTTTCTTATGCTAGTTTACAAGGTACACATATTCATAAAAGAACATCATCTCTACCCTCTCAGCATATCAAATAAGATTCTCATAACTTTTTAGTTCATAGAAATACAATTCCCCGTGAAATATTGACTTTAATCCAGAGTAAAAATGATTGATTTCACTATAAATATCTCAAATTATATTTGGACCATACCTTTCCAATCAAGTGATGTTTTCCTCATAAATAACAATAAATATTCCTCATTATTTCAATTAAATGAATTTATTGTCTATCATATGTTGAACCACCTTAGGAAATTATTTTCAAGGAAAGGTTTCATAAATTTTTCCCATTACAAGGCATCGACTTCATCACAATCCTAGGAATTCTTGACCATTGACCACCTCTAGTAGGATTTACCTTCAAAATGGTAAATGGAAGTGATAAACATTATATTATTTCAATAACCCATAATATTAAATATTTTTTCAAGTTATTTAATCCACCCTTCAGTCTCAAATGGGTTCAAAGATCCATATAATGTAGGAGGGTGTTGCCTCCTAAAATGTTCCCCTATTGGGATTTTCTTAGTTGTATCTCTAGATATTCTTTTAGATGGATATAACCACCATTTATATGCTATGTAAATAGATCCATTACTATAAAAAAATTATTTGTTCCAACTCCCACCTTTCTAGGTTGTGGATTCAGAAATATATCATCATTTCAATGCCTTCATACTCTAGCTTCCCTATTTCTTATGTGGAAAACCATCCCGAAGAAACATTTATTAGATGAAGAAACATGGTAATAATAATATTATATATCATTTCAATATAAAAATAAGGTAAAAATAATTTATGTTATTCAATTAACATCATAATAAACCCTAATTTTATATAAAGAATTCTCTTAAACCAACTATAATATCCCAACCTTATACATTACCTGATGTAGTAAATTCTTTTTTGAATTCACATTCCTACAATACCAGATATCTTTTAAGTTAAGGGTTTTATTAAATTAGGAAATAATTCATACATATCAACCCAGAATAACACAAATTAATCACCACTATAATTGTATACACTTTTTCTATAATATATTTTTTTAGTAAAATATGAAATATTTTCCTAAAAATATTCACAGTATTCATATTTGATTCTTCTTTTATCTTAACCATCCAAAATCTATGTGGAAAACATTTTATAAATTGATATGAGAACAAAGAGTTTAGTAAGGGACATTAAAATAAATAAATAAACAAGTAGTACATGAATACTTATAAACATATTAAATCATTTTCACAAAGATATATTTCTCACCCTTAATGTATCATACACATACTTTGTAAAAAGATATGATTTCCATAAATTATAGAGAAAAGAATAAAACAACAAAGGTAACATAGGATATTAATTAATTAATATTTTAACCCTCAGGTATACCATAGGATTTTTAGCCCTTATGGCTACCTTACAATGTAACCCTCATGACAACAGTGTGACATAACTATCACTATTAAACTTGGAGGAACCATAAAGGCAATCTCCAACACAAATATACAAATTTAATTAGATAGATATATAGGTCCCACCGATAATCATAAAAAATTAAAAATGTTCGTAAAATAATCACAAAACATGAATAGTTTCATTATAAAGTTTTTTTTAATTTTGTAAATATTGAAAATTAACATTGGGTTTTTAAAGAATGGTTCATTAACTTAGGTTTGTCTTAATTTAAACCTATTAAAAACTCTTGTATAGTAATTTAATGTGTGTTATAAATATATTTATGAAATATATTAATATATATAATAAATAATATGACATTTTTTTAACAACATTCCACCCATTTATTAATAATATTTGTTATTTTCATTGTTTCAGGTGAATTTATTTCATTGATTCCATGGTTGGTTTATTATATAATTTCATATCAAATGGAAGAAAAAAATAATGAGTGGAATAAAATGTTGTTAATATTTTTCTACTATTTTAAAGGATACCATATATAATTTGACTTTATGATAAGCGGATGATTCATCAGATAAAACATTAATGAAAATGATTTAATTTATTTTTATGTTTCTTACAACCATCACGAACTTATATTATTATATTTAATATCATGATTATTTATTGGTTCCAGGATATTATATAACATATAATTGTTATAATAAAATATTATTTAACCATAATAATGGTTTTAAGTCAAATATTTAATGTGGTAAAAAATTGAAAACATGCCTTCCATGATGATGGTAAATCGAAAAATCATAGACAATGTTTTCCATTTTTAAAATAAAATGAGAAGACGAAAGGTTTGATGATGGATATTACATTAAAAAAATAAAATTTAGATAGATTTAAAATACAAGTGTTATCATGTTAATTGGATAATGGGATGTGAGAAAATAAAAACAAAACAAAACAAATCTAAAATAAAAGAAAATAAAATGAATGGGGATTTTACCTCTTGAACCTTTTCTCCTCTATAACCTTTTTAAGGCCCTTGGTTTAGCACTTTCAGTGAGGCCAGAAAGTTCAAGATGTAGGAAATGGAACTGGGAATATAATTTAGCCAAATTTTAACAAGATAAAAGTTTTCGAATGTGTAACGAGAAGAGGTGGTGAGGGTTGGTATTTATAGTGGAGGAGATGGGTGTTTTCTCATTATTTTATTAATTAGATTATAATTTTAGTTCAAGAATATGAATGGTTTTTTCATTATAACTATATATATTAAAATAATGAATGATAGTTTGATATTATGATGATTACCTCATGAATGACTCAATAAATAGTTTATTCAACTTATAATGTATATAAACTGTAAATTAACTTATATTATGATTCACTAAAAATCCTAATATTTTAGAAATATCCTAAAATTCACCATAACCTTTTTTATACATTTAGAATCAAATAATTAACTTATTTTAATAAAAATAAATTACTAAATATGATAAATTTAATTTTTAATTAAAATCATCATTTATTCGAAAAATAACGATTTTCAAATTATTACCAATTTTATGACACGTTGAAAAATTTAATAACGTCTCAAAAAATTATATTATAATCATAAGAAAAAAATATTAATTTAAAAATCTATTTTATGAAGATATATTTTCTTTTAATTCATTAGCTAAATTATAAGATTGTAAATAAACATTTTTATTTCACAAAAATACCAACATATAATTTATCAATTTCAAAACATTTATTACCTTTTCCCATGATATAAACATATTATATTTTTTATTATAAGATACATAAATTTTATTTATACTCTCATAGATGTTTTTTATATTCTCATAGTATAAATTCCATAATTTCTATTAATATCACTTGTTTTGTTATAAATTTATATTGATTTTTTCTTTTTAATCACAAAAAGAAAATAATTTAGTTTACAAGTACCTAGGTCATTACATTCTCCCACCTTCTAGAAATTGTGGGCCCACATTTTTTGTATACTTATTGAAATAGTGAGGATACCTTTTCCTCTTATCATTTTCAGATTCCTATGCTTCTTAGTCAACTTTGTCTTTTCTCCAAAAAACCTTAACCTGGTGAATTACCATATTCCTCAATACTTCCTCTCCACGATCAAGAATCTGAACAGGAATTTTCTCATAATAAAGGTTCTCTTCCAGATGATCTACTCTGAGGATCAAAACATGAGATGAATTTAGAACATACTTTCTTGACATCAAAAAATGAAAATAATTCTGTACCTTGGTTAAACTCGGATGTAATGCTACTCGAGACGTAACTCGTCCAACTTTTTCAGGATTTCAAATGGTCCAATGAAACATGGACTTAACATTCCATTATTACCAAAAAACAAATGAAATTTTTAAGGGGATATTTTTTGGAAAACATGATCACCAACCACAAAATAAAAGTCTTTCCACCTATTATCTGTATAGATTTTTTTTCTATACTTAACTATTGGCATATGATGTTGTATCGTCATTACATTCTAATACAATTCATCTACTAATTATTATCCAATCAACATACATTTCTTGAATAGTTAATAAAATGATGGTGTTCATCACTTCTTTCCTTATTATTCCACAAAAGGTGGAATCTATACACTAAAATGAAAACAATTTTTATTAGAAAACATATCTAAATAATGATACTGATTCCAACTTCCCTTGTAATACATTGAACATGATAGAAGCATATCCTCAAATGTCTGAATTTTTCACTCATTCAGTCCATCAGATTAAGGATGAATGTCTTTTTTGTAATTTAATTCAGTTCTCAAAAACTTAAGAGGGCCTTTCCAAAAGTTTTAAGTGATCCTGGCATCACAGTTAGATATAATTGAGAGAGTAACCCCATGTAACCAAAAGATGTCTTCGAGATAAAATAGTGAATGTTTATCCAAATACATAATATCTCGATTAGGAAGAGAATGTGAATATTTTTGATCTAATAAAAAATAACCACAATATCATTGTTACCTCAAGAAGTCTACATTTGAACCACTAGAAAATTCATCGATATATATTTTTTATTTCCACTCTAGTACTAGAAACGGCTGAAGAATTCATGTTGGCAGTTTTTACTATTCTTTAACCTGTTGCATAGTATAGTATTTCACTATAAAATTAGAAATATATATTTTCATTCCATCCCACCAGCAATACTCCCAATGTTCATTGTACATCATAGTAATTCCAGGATGAACTGATTGTGATGAACTATGAGATTCACCTAATAATTATTTCTCTATCTAGGAATCACAAGGCACACATAATCTCTTTCCAAATATCATGACACAATCATTATCAACATTAAATTCTAGAAAATTAACCATTACATCGATTCTACTATTTTCTATAACTCATAGTCTGGCTTCTACTCCTTTTTAATTCTATGTGATAGAGTGAAATGCACATAAACCTAGGAAAAATACATGAATTTCATGCACCAACAATATTCAAGACATAATTCATAAAATCATAAATCAAGGGGTCATATTGAAAATGTAAAATGGTTAACAATGCATGATGTTTTTTACTCAAGGCATCCACTACATTATTTACATTTCTAATATGGTAATTTATCATTAAATCATAATCCACTATCAGTTTAAGACATCATCACTACCTCCTATTCAATTCCTTCTAAGTAAATATATACTTCAAAAAATTTTGGTCAGTATATATTTAGTATTTGGATCCATATAAATGATTTCTTTATATTTTAAAAGTGAAAACCATAACTTCTAATTCAAAATCACGAATGGTGTAATTTTACTCATGAATTTCCATTTATTTGAAGCATAAGAAATTACCAGATAATTCTACATCAGAACACAACCAAGTCCCATTAATAAAGCATAATTTTAAATGAAAAACACTCCATTTGAGGATGTTAGGGTAAAAAATTAAGGATTCACTATCCTCCTATAAATTTCTTTAAAACAAGCATCAAATTCTTCTGTCAAAATAAAGTTAATGCCTTTTTTAGTGAACATAGTTAGTGGGCTATATAACTGTGAAATGTTTCTAACAAATCATCAGTAATAAAATCTTAACTCAAGAAAATAATGAATCATTTTAACATCTGTAGGTATTTTCCTTTCATCAAACAATTGTTTTTGTGGGTATCCACTATTATTCCGTCCTTATTTACAATGTTAACATGAAAATAAACTCATTCAAACCAAAAATTATATTTTATACATTTATTGTATAACTTATTTTCTTTATGAATTTAAAGAAAAATCGTTATATGTTTTGGATGATCCTTATAAATATTTGAAAAATCAAAACATAATCAGTAATAACAACAAAAAAATATCCAAATATGCATGGAATATTATATTCATAAGATCAAAAAAATATAGCAGGTGAATTTGTTAACCTAATGTTCATAACAACAAACTCATAATGCCCATACCTAGTTCGGAATGTATTCCTCCTTCACCTTCAGATGATGGTACATAGATTATAATTCAATCTTGGAAAAATAATAACTTCTCTAGAACTAATAAAATAAGTTATTGATAGGAGTTAGTGGATACTTATTCATAACAATAATGTTACTAAATTCTCTATAATCAATGAAAAGTTTCATGGACCCATCTTTCTTATTAATGGAAAAAATAACATAACCTCAAGATGAGGTACTAGGATGAATGAATCCTTTATATTAGAACTCATGTTACTGATTTTTCAATTCATGAAGTTCCAATTAGACATTAGATAAGTGAGTTTCATAATTTTCTTAGCATCAGCAACTAAGTCAATGTTAAATTTAAATTCTTGAGTAGGTATAACATTAAGACACTCATCAGGAAAAAAATCATGGTATTCATATACCAATGACACATCAATAATTTAATATTTCTCTTATTGACAAGATAACTTTCATTTCTATACTTTAATATTCTCTCAACTTCCTAAAATGTTATCAAGCATGTGAGTTCGTTATTTTATACAAAATGAAACACTTTCTGAAAAAAAAACTTCTCTGTCTAAACATTAAATCTTATCATGATAAGAATAATTCCAATCCATATATATAATAACATCAAACTCTACTATGGGAAAATAAATAAGGTATTTAGGTAATTTCTATCCAAAAAATACAACATTAATATTATTGTAATGCCTTTTTGCTCATTTATTTCCCCCTAGTGTTTTAATAAAAATCTATAGTTTCATTTCTTAAGGTGAAATTTATAATTTACAATAAAATTTATAAAAAATAAGGGAATTTATAGACCCCATATCAACCAAAACATTAGTAAAATCTAGGTAAATAAACAGAGTACCTGATACCACTTCATTGAATGAACAAAAATATGCTAAATTTTTTAAATGATGATGATTGTAAGATGGTTGATGTGATAACAAATAGAAAATTTAATAGAATACTATTGATCTTAAAAGTTACAAGACCCAACATTCATTTTGAGAAGATATCAATATATAAGGTTCCAAATTTATCCCATGGAAAATGACAAGATAACAGTGATTAATATAATTTATCATATGAATACCATGGGGATTTTTGGATTATTTTATCATAAATCATTGCAATAGAAGTTATTTTCTTACATTTATGGGGATTTTTTGGTTCATTACATGATAAAAATTAGAAATCAGGTTTTTCATTCAATCATAGATGTTTTTTAATTTTATTTCTATGAAAGAAGAAAGATTTCATTCCATAAAGAACTATAGTGGCAATGTATAGATGATCTAATCAATTTTGTACATATTTCATTAGATGAAGTCATATTTTTCAAATGTTGGAGTTGATGTGAAATATGTTATTAAAATTTGGTGTCATATGTCAAATAATATTAAAATAATAAAAAATTCATTTACATAATTAAATTATTATACACATTGAGATAATGTATCATTTAATTAAGGATATAGTTGAACAAGGGTTGTTGGAGTATAAATATGTTTCAATAAAAAATTATGTTGCAAATATCATTACAAAGGAACTATCCAATATTGATTTTCAGTGGAATATATTGGCTCTAGAAGTCCAACCATCTCCATCAAAATTGATGGTTTAGAGAGAGTACCACCATTCACATGGAAAAACAAGATTTATAGAAAAATATGGAAACTATATTGCATACTTTATTTAGATTTATACCCATCTCTTGTAAATATCCATTAAAGTATAATCTAGGTTCATTAAACAAGGGTAAAAGATTTATATGAGATTATTTGGAGAATATATCAATGTTTAGAGGTAAAGATGATTGAAATTCTTCACTTTTATTGGAAACTTTATAACAGCCCCACATTGATATTTTGGAAAAGGATGGAGTATGTGAGTGTGTATCTAGAGGGAGTATATTGGAGGAGTTTTGAAGGAAATATAGAGTAAGGACAGATTTTTATGAGGATATTTTAATCTAATTCTTGGCTATTCTCTTGGTTATTTAAGATGTTTTAATATAAATAACAAGTAAACCAAATTTTAAGGATTTTTCAATTAACCAAGAGGGTGATATATTTAGAAAACATATACTTGGAGTATTTTTGGGGTTGTGTTTATTGATATAACTATATATATAATACCATGGTATCATTATATTATATGATAATAATCGATGGGTTTTTGTATAGTGCAAGGAGTAGTAGTAGTAGTTATATCCCTAAAAAATATAACACATTGTGGAATTCGAGGTCACACCATGATGGCAATTCCAAGGAAAATGGAAAGGGTAGTGATTTTCCTTAAAAGTGTAAATATACCAATATAATAAATATGGGTCTTTAATAGAATATATTAGTGATACTCAAATAATTATTCAAAATATAAGAATTTTAGGAAAGTGAAATAGAAGTCACACCATGAATACTCGGGACATGTTTTGAGAAGACTATATTGAAGTGTTTATTTTTTAAGTTGGAATCAGAGTATGAAATTCACACTTTGATTGGCACCCCATGAAGGATAGAATATTTCTTATTGTATAGTTTATATATTGATTAGATTAAGAATATTTGTTTCATGTTTTGAATGGTTAAACTGTATAATAAATAATAGTCATTATTACAAACATGAGAAGAATATGTAAGTGTATATAAATCGTTTAAAAAGTGAATGAAATATATAATGATTATTTATAGTATAGTAAGTATAACCAATTCAATAATTGATTTAGAATATTTTTTGTCACTCTTTCAATATATATATCCACACAGGTGTCATGGATCACATAACAGAGAGTTATCTTTTTATAGTTAATATTATTGGAGGTAAGGGACCATGTGTTCATCTGGGGGATATATCATGGCATAAATATTAATGGATAATTCCATAGTTTTTCTAGGATATGTTTTAAAGATGTGAATAATGGGGTTTTAATGACGGAGTGGCTAGTATGAATCTATATATGAAACATTTCAAGGAGGAAAAAATGAAGGGCTAATTATGTGAAATCAAGATAAGATTCTTGAGCAGATAGATACAGACAAGAGAGAGGGTTTGTTTTAGTTTAAGATCATGGGTCATTTTTCCTTGAGTACATGTACTAGTCCACTATTTTATGGGCACTTTTGGTCATTTTTTGAGTATTTGGTGCATGGAGGACTTTGGTTCATTTAACCCTTCCCTCTCAACCTAGTCAAAATGTGGGAATATCATAATAAAATAAACTTTGTTTTGTTTCATATCAATTGTTGCAGGCTGTGAGAAAGTGATGGACACTATGGGTATTCTTGAGTTTGGGATGATGGTTTTGAAATTAAATGGATTTCACACCATAATTATTATGGTCATATCATGTTAGATTTTACTAATAGGATTTACTGATTGAAATATCATATTTTTAGAGATGTTCATATGTAAAATTGTTCTGCACTATGGATGTCACCATAGTTTCAAGTTGATCTATAATAAGTGTTGTGCACTATAATTCCATACATGTATATAACTCCATTTAATTAAATTTTTATTTAATTGGATGATGATTTGAAGAAGCTAAAATTGTATGAATTTTGTTTTCATTGTCTATAAAGTATTGATATATAAAATATAAATCAAATTTAGAATGTGATAATCATATTAATTTTCTTAACACCATAGAAAAATATGACAACTATAATAATAAAATATGTATCCTTCAATATTTATAAACCATTTCATCATCATATATGATATCAACACCCAAGTAATACCATAAAATCCATGTTAAATACATAATCCATTATCACATATATATTCACTCTAGAATGAATGAAAATGGAATAGGTTATGAAATAGAGTTATAGAGATAATCATATGTCCCCACAAATGACATGAAAAATGAAATGCATTCCCTGTATGAGTAGACTCACAAAATAATTAATTTTGAGTAATTTATATCTTTGTGAAGTGGTCACAATATAATGATTTTGGGGGATATAAAAATATATTAAATTATGTTAGATGAAAAAGGTCTTGATGTAACCCTATTTGTAAGCGATACAAGCTACAAGAGACATATTTAGAGATCATAAATAGCTCAAATTTATTTTCAAAAAATGTATAATTAGAATTAAAGGAAAATAGAAGGAATGGTCAATAAATATGGAATATAGATAACAAATGGAAATGTTGGAAGTAATCTAGGAATGAGGATGATACTTATAGAGGACGATAAAATCTTATACAAACATAGACTTCATCACATAGAAAATTGATGGAATAAATTTTGGGGTCCCTAATTTTATCAATTCCCTTTCTCTTATTATCATATATTATTATTTTGTAGCTAGGTAAAATATTAATTATTAATTTTAGAATTTTTTAATTTATTTTTGTTCATTGTATTTATTGTAATTGTACTTGTTTTTCCATTTAATTGAACACAATTAATTCACATTTTTTTTATAATGGATAAAATTAAATCTAGATTCTTAAGAAGGTGAAAAAATTAAAGGAATTAATGTACACTACAGAAAAATAAATTTCCATTTTAATGGGGAGAATGAATCTTAAATAACTATTCATTTATTGTCCAGACAACCCATGAAAATAGTAAAAATATAATGGAAATGGTAGAATTGAAACACCATGAAACCATGGTATAACATGATTACAATTTTAGTTATATAGGAATCCTCAATGTGACATCTATATTAATTAAAATTATCGAGGGATGTATTTATATATATTCTTAATGGGTAAAATAGCGGTTACTGAATTTTATCTTCTTGATTAGTATAAAGAATAATGTGAATAAATTATATTACTTGTCGCTTATATCAAAATATATAATAAGGAAAGTTATAATATAGGATACTGAATTCTAATCTAAGTGAATAATATAATATTTTCATTTACCTAAATGGGCATGAAACATCCACGAGATGCATTTATTTCCTTTATTATAAAAATAAACCAATTATGAGTGTCTTCCACCTCTTATACCTATGGATAAATGACATGGTAGTCCACTGGTATTATTATACAATAATTCATATATAGTTTTTGGGAAATTATCAATCTATTATAAAAGTTGTTTTCTAAAGAGAACAATAATAATGGGCCCTTATTAATGTTTCATGTTATGAGTCTTACGAAGGCATAGTGTTATTATATTGATTTATATTGAAATTAATGAATGATATATTGTATTATTTCCCAATTTTATCAATTATGAAAATCATCTTATACACGTCATGAAATTTCTAGTATTCATTAATAAAAAATAGTATATATTAAAAAAATATTAGTTTATTTCACTTTATTTTTTTAGGAATATAATTATGTACTTAAGATGACTAAGGATGTTTTTTGGATTATATGGGATAAATATGTAATTAAAATTTTTTATATTGAAATTTTATTCCAAATTAATAACGTAGATTATATATATCACTATGGGTTTATATTCTACAATAATGTTTGATAAATTGGGTAAAAGTGTTGTAGGTATCCTAATATGGTTGATTTTATAATATAATTTAAGTATATTGATCCAAAAAATAAAAAAGAAATTGGTTTCTATGATGAAGTATATTACTTAGATATGGGGTTTTCATATCATATTAGAACTAATAGATCTCCTTTTTGATAAAAAAAAATGGTTACATCTCAAATTAAGGAACCCGAATCTCATAAAAGGATCAATTTTGTTTTTAATTTATTATATCATTAGTGAAATAACTAATATGGTTTATTTAATTTGATTTTATGTTACTATTATGATTAAATATATTGATGGTGAAAATATTTAATAGTAAATTGAAACAAAATAAAAACATACATGCTTTTTGGTGTTGATCACTTGTGTGAAAGCGCTTGATTGTAAATGTTATGTATTAATTTATTTTACAAATAATATAAATGAAGAATGTGGAGAGATAGGTGTAGGTTGTGATCATGGGATTGATATTGAATCCTTATTAAATATTTTAAGCATTATACTATATTGTGATTTCAGTAAATTGACAAATCCTCAATGTATTCAACTTTGATGCATCTCTTACTTTTGAACTAGTTAAATTATATGTGTCATTTCCATTAATAACAGATTTGGTATTTTTTGTTGTGTGTGTAATATTAATAGGTTCATATTGTTCTATAAATTCTTATAACAAGTTTTACTAAAAATTATAAAAAATAAATCACACCAAAATAATCCCCTTTATTGGATGTGTTTGGGATTATTTGGTTTCAAAAATTTTTATTCTAGAGCCAATGTTAATTTTTGAAGAATATATTAGTTGAAGATTATTTCTATAGAGAATTTTATAAATGATAAAAGAGTTCTAATTTTCTATGGATACAGTAACTATATTTTAAATAACTACAATAGATCTTATATACTATCAATCAAACTGAATATTTACTCTACCACAACTCATGGGATACATACAACAAATTTTATGGGGGTATAAATGACAGAATTTGTTATAAAATTACCCACAACCAATGTAAAGACACAAAACAACGTTTTAAATTTTTTAATTTAATCAAAATTACATGAATTATATGCTTTTTACATCCACCAAAGAAATATGGTATAAATTATTTAATTTACATGAAAGGTAAAACAAAGTGAATATGGAAAATATACATATTACACAAAACAATTTTGACATTTGGAAGATAAAATCCAATGAAAAAAATAATAGTTTCATCAATTGAATCTTTGATATTGATAGAGAATTTTATTGTGTTAGTTATGAGATAAAGGATGTTGACATGATAAATATTATTATAAAAATATTTACATTTTTATGCAAAACAAAGTGATATTTATTTAAAAAGGAAACTTTATATGATTAATAATTTTTGATTTGTACCGAAATATAGTAACTTTTGAGATAAAAGTAAATATATAAGTAAATATATGGTTTTTATTATTAAGAAATAAAATTTAAATCCATAGAGAAGCATAAAATTAATGAATTTATAGGTAAATAAGATGACATTATTAATTAATTTCTTTAGATCATAAAAACTAAATTGATGTAATGAATATATATATTCAGGAAAAATTTATAATTGGATCTAATATTTGAGAAAAGGACATACATATCACTACAATATTTCAATATAAGTAACTATTTAGAGAAATAGTGCTTAAATTCAAAAAATAGTAATGTATATTTAAATCAAAAAAAACATAAATTACTGAAAATGTACATGCTTTGTTTTCGATGGAAAATATTAGAGGGAAAAGAATAGGGTTATAATAGAGTGTATTTAGAAGAGAGAAAAACATAATTATATCATATTTATATGAAATTATTATGGTTATAGATAATAAATTTTAATATTTATCACAGAAAAAAATCATATGAATGTTATTGTGGATACCATGGTAGAACATAACGATTTTATTAAGGTTTTTGGAATACCAATGAAATAAAAATATGAATATTATAGGTGGTTTAAAGGTATTTTAGAGTATTTTAACTTCTCAAAGACAAAATCCCATGGTTATAGAATGTCGTGGAAGAAAAAATAATGCTCAAAAAATAATCATAGAATTTACAAGATTCAGTATTAAAATTAAACACCAATGTTAGGTGATAGATGAATATAATGATTTTATTTAGGAGTGAGAGAAAGTAAATGAATACATTGAAGAGGAATTAGTCACTACTCAGGAAAAATTAAGAATGAAATGTAATTAATTTCAGAAAAATACCTATACTTTGGAAAGTTCTTAGATGAGGAACTAAAGTAATGTTTTGAATGTGGCTTAAGAAATATTGAGATGGATTTAAATGGTAAAAAATAAACACTTTGGGTAAAAGTTTAATTTGATTTTAAGCTAAATCATCTAAAATTATAGTAGTAAATTTTAATGATAATGGAAAATAATTGGTTAAGGATAACTCTTATAAGACCTTGATATTTTACTATGTTATTTCATTTAAATAAATACAATACTGAATAGCTTGTATTAAACATAAAACCAAACTAAAACAAAATGTGGTATATTCTACAATGTAATATAATGATTAATAACCCTTGAGAATAAAATCTAAAACATCCTTAAAAAATTTATTAGAAGAGATAAACCTAATGTAAAAAATATAGTTAAAATACACTATTTTAGTTATTAATATATTAATATTATTATATTAATGAATTATTTAATGTGTTATAACAACAATGTAATTAATTAATTTAATTATTATAAGCTAAATACTTATCCTTAATGAGATTTGAATAAATTCATTTCTTGTTAAAAATGCCTAGTTTTTTTTAAAATGTATTTATATACATAATATATATTTTGATCTAAATAAATTATAGTGAAGAATATTAAAGGATTATTATAATTAAAATATATATTTTAAAATATAAAATACTAATAGTAGTTTAATAAGTAGTTTCTATGAAATAATATTCATAGCACATTAAGTTTAAAAAGAAATTTTCTTTAATAAAATGATTTTTATTATGTTATACATTTTCATATAATAGTTAAATTCTAAAATTTTAGAATAATATTTTTTTAATAATTAATCTAATATTTGAATAATTACGAAGAAATTATATTAGGTTGAATTTTTAAAATTTTTCTAAGGAAATTTATTATTGGTGAATAGTACAAATAATCTTTTTTACAAAAACCCAGAACTTTTATTACATCGTCATGATGTAAAAAAATTAAATATTAATAAAACCGTATTATATAAAAAATTTATATTTAACGAGTAAAAAAATAATTTAAAAAAATAGTTTGAATTTAAAATTTGAAATTTTTTATTTTGGAACCTATGTTATATTTTATTCTAATAAAAACCATTATTCATTCTTTACCATGAAATAATCATTTCAAATATTCCATTTGTTTTTGGAATTCATTGAATGAAATATAAATCTCTTTAATTTAATTATAGAGTAATAAATTTTTTGGGAATCTATGATTCCAAAATTCTTTCGTCGAATTGATAAAATTTTATCTATTATTAACCCAAACATAACCATCTTCTTAAGTATAAATATGTTCCCCCTTTAATTTAAAAAAATCTTCCAAAAATTAAATAAAAGAAAAATTTAAACCAACTACCATCTGTTAAGCCACCAGGTCCACTTAGTTATGTTTTGGATTTTCAAAAACACATGATTTCAAGGATTTAGTAGAGTAAATCATCAATCAGGAGGCTTCCCTGATTATATGTCATCATTTTTCTTTCTACTTATTTCCACTTCCTCGATATAATTCATTTTTTATAAATTTATAAAATATTATATATATAATTATAAAATATATTTAGGTTATTGTCATTTTTGTATAACTATTTTAATATATCTATTGCATATACTCTCTCCCCCCTCCGTTTTTACACGTCCGGATAATAGCCAGTTTCATCCAGCTAAGATAATGTTCAAATTATTTTCATATCACGACAAAAATGGATAGTTTGTGTACCTTAGGTAATATAAATTAATTTTTATATACTATTTGCTTATTTAAAAATATTAAAATTGAAAAATTCAAAAAATTCAAAAAATTAAAACAAAACGGGATAATTAAAAAGTAAACATGTCTTTAAGTTATTCTCTCCTCAAACCAAATAGTATGAATTAAATTAAAATTATTATAATAAATGAAATATAAAAATGGCTTAAAATTCAGTTATATTTTAATATTTTAATATATTTGTGTTTATTGCATAGAAGAAACAAACATGATAATATGAAACAAGACCTAATGTAAGGGTTATTTGTCTCAATATCAATTTATTGTATAATTTTTAACATTACGATCCATGTTTTCTTTTACATAGTGTAATTGATTGCAAATTGTCTTCATGAATAATAAAATTCATTTATTTACATGTATTTGAATTTCAACGACATAATCCCAAATCATGTTTTTTGATTGAAACAATACTGAAGTTGTGAGAGTTTGTCATCTAATTTTTTTTGGGAAATGTTTTATATTATGCACTTATTATATATTATATGGTGTATATACAGCATATTAACAAATTATACCATGAATCACAATTTTTATGGTATTTAATGTTCTAATTCATATTTTGTCTTTAATATTGTTTGGATTCCACTCTATCCAAAGCTGTAAAGGTTTTTTCAACTTTTATAAATTTTCTTTGGGTCATAAAAATTATTCCTTGACTATTATCATATAATTTCTTTTTATTGAGCCATATCTATATTATTTATGTAGTTTTATTTTTCTCCCTTGGTAAATTAAATTTTCACATCAAAAATCATATTCACTTATGGTTTTCATTATCTAAAAAAATATGATGTTGTCAAGAATAATCCTCAAAATTTCTAAAGGTTATATTTATTCAATTTTATATTGTTTATAATGTTTCAGAATTATTATTATATTTATATAATTTTTTTATTGTAATTTTATTCTATCTTTGATTTTATTTAAAATGTTTTTAATTGGAATCCTCTTAACGTTTTCTACATGGTTCATTTTTACTTTCTCTACATTTGTGTGAAGTGAATATCATTTTTCGCACTTAACACACAAATGTATTTTCCCTAATTTACATCCATTATCATTTATGAATCTTATTTTATATGATTTGATTACTTTATAAAGTAATTTTATTTCCAATTTATGTATGATTTGTTTAAAAATAATGGATAATGTTTTAGAGGAATAATTTAATGGATTTTTTTTACAGTTATTTATATTTTTATCTTCCAGTCCATATTTTTATTTATTAATTTTACTTATTTTATAGGTTTCAATATATATATTTATTTGAAATTTCTTTTAAATTTTTCATTTAATAAATTTGAAATACATATTTTAAGTGATATATAAATTCATCTTTTTTATCTATTTCGTAAAAAATTTATGATTTTTTTAATAATTAAACATAAATTTCCATTTCAAACTCTAAAATATATTTAACCTTTGAATTTATTATTTGTTTACCAACTTTTAAATTATTTTATAAATTTAGATTTTATACCACACATTTTTCTTATGTTTTATATTATCTTCACACTTTATGTCTCTCATGTCTTTATATTTATCCTTCATGTCCATCTTCAATAATTTCCAGATATGCACTATGTCACTTCCAATACATTTATATTTTGGTTTATAGTAGTGAGGATACCTTAAAACCATTACCATATATAGGGTTAGTATGTTGGATTCTAATCTGTAAAATTATTCTTGTTATTAAATAGATAGTATTGACATTTCATAGCTAGTTATTTTAATATTGATATTTATTGATTACATTGGCATATTTTTTATCCATTATATTTGTATTAATTATTTAATATGATTCATGTATTTTAATTAGAGTATCGAGAAGTTCATACAATTAAATATTTCCCTTGATGAATTTTTAGTTATCATCAGAAAAAATATCTTGAGAATTAGGTGTATTGCTTACCCGTTTATGTATGTTGTGTTGGAACATTGTCTTGATGGTATGTTTAAGATGTTAGATAGTATTCATACGATCAATATGAAATCATTTATTAATATTATTATTATTATTTAAATTTGTATGTTATCCATGGATATATTACATGATTGTGTTTTATGTTATATGAAATTATTTTATAACTATTTATTCCTATTTTATTATTAATTTTTTTATTATAAATTTTTATTATATTCTACCCCTTACTCAGCATTTGAGATCAAACTTATAATGTTTCATTTCTACCTTTTTATGAATATGATTACTCAATATGATTTTTATTTAATGATAACATGTTTCGATATTTTTGTGTGGAAAATTTTGAAAAGTTATTGAAAATGAAAAATTCTCATTTGGGTGTAAAAAAATGTCTATTTGGTGGGAAATGATATGGGTTTTGTTTGTTAAATATATTTTTCGTCATTTTATTAAATATTAAACCTCAAAGTTATTTGGTAAGACAATGAAAGAATATTTTATTTAATATTTTAATTATTAATGTTTGTGTTTGGGTAACTTCAGGTATTATCAATATTGTTTGAATAGAATATGTTTTACAAGCCGATCTATGAATGCGAGTCTGGGTGTCTCAGTTTGTATCAATTTGGTTTCAGATAATTTTCGAGGTTAGTATATTATTAAATAAGGATAAATTTAAAGTTAATGTTAACATGATGGGTTTATAAGATTAAGATTTATCATATATTTATAGGTATAAATATCAACTTTTATGCCTTATTTTATATGATTTTAAGTTGATTAATGATGTTTTATTGATTTTTTGGTCTTTTCGAATAATACATGATTTTGGTATGGAAAACCATTTGGGTTGATATGTAATTTTATGTTTATGTATTTATGGTTAATTGTAGAAATAGGTAAATGGATTTTGGGAATATAAGTTGAGAAAAACAAATAATATTGGCTGAGGAAAAGTAATTTGTTAATAAGAAAATTCAAGTATATTTTAAAAAAATATTAAAAAAATATAGGAGCATATACAAATAAGGAATGTATTGATTAATATATAGTTTTATGTTTTTTTCATATTAAATGTTAAATTTGATTCTAAGAGCATATGTTTTCTTAAATTTAGGGTCTATGATGTCATAAAATATATCTAGATAAATTTTGGTTTAATTATTAATAAGAATTTGGACTATGATACATGACTATAGGACTTATGAATATGTAAAAATAAATAAAAAAATTCATATAATTTTATTAAGTAAATAGGTAATGGTTTCTTAGTAATGGAATCATAATCTAGATAGTAAAGGTTGACGCAGTATCTGTCTTAACAACACATATGGGTAATAACCCTAAAAAGGTTTCTTGGTTATTAAGATGATCTTCACTAAGTGCACAATAAAAAGGAAGAAATGAACAACTACATTGAAACTATCACCGGGATATGCATTAGATATTTCAAATTCTATTTTCTGGCCATTATGAGGGATTTGAATACATTTTTATATCATTATTAATGACTATATTAAGAATAACCTTATCCATTTTCATCAATGAGAGACATTATAATTACAAAGATCAAATTTATTTAATGGTGGTAAAATGAAACACCTTGAGATTTTAATTTGAATGCTTTTCCTTTTAATATGGAATATATGGAATATATTATATCATATTTTATACAAAAATATAATTAATAGTGATATATTTTGTAATGAATGTTAAACATTAAGACCCCGTGGTAATAATATGTGAAATATCATTTATAAAATTACAAAAGACTAAAATCATAGTAAAATAAAAAAATATAATTGAAATCATATATTTTAATTAAATTGAAGGTATTTTTTTAAATAAAAGTTTTATTTTATCTAATAAAAATATTAAACAATAAACTATTTAATTATCAATTGATGTTATACAATATTAAAAATACCCAATGTTTTAGAAGTCATTTTCAGTAATGCAAATATTTTTTCATTATATTATATGTTCTCATTTGAAATTTAAATTCATAAAATTTAATATTTTAATTTCAATAAATAAAATTAATTTTTATGACAACAATTTTGAATTATCTTTTGGAAATTTATTGGATTTTTTTGAGGAAGTTGAATTTTAGTTAATATTTAAAAATATTGTTTTTTACAAATAGAACTTCTTATATGATTTAATCAGGATTTAAAAATGAATTAAAAAACTTATGAAACCTTTTTTTATTCAAATTTTGTTTTGGAGTAAAATAATTCCTTTAAAAACAATATGTCAAATTTATAACCCCGTATTTAATGTTTTGGAACCTATGTTATATTTTATTCTAATGAAAAACTATTATTCATTCTTAACAATTAAATAGGTATATTAAATATGAAATTATGTTATGGAATAGTTTAAAATTAAATAACCTTAATTTTTTTTAATTATATACTAAAAATATTTTTGGGAACCAATAAAATTAAAAATTCATTTTCTTAAATGAATAAATAAAAAATATTTTACCTAAAATACCTCTCTCTTAATGTATAAATACCCCCTAACATTCCCATCAGAAAACAACGTCCCATTCACTTCTGAAATATGATGATCTATAATTTTATTATCTTTTTAGAATACTAATACACATAGTATTTTTTTGAGTTACCCTTCCTGAATCCCTAATGGATTTAACACTCGAGTTAATCTTCAACAAAGGGGTAACCCTAAATCCATTTCATTAATTTTTTCTCTTCTTATTTCTAATCCAAAAATCAATTTCCACTTTTTCCTTATTTAAAAAATAAGAAAAATATAAGTCTATAGATTATTATTGTTATTATAATTAAATTATAACTACTTTATTCAATTTATTGTATATACTATTTATCTCCTCTCTTTTGGATTGTCCCAATATTAGAACATTTCATCCACCTATGAGAATATTGTCAATACATTATTTATCAACATGTAATTTTTTGTTAGTGTAGATTATTTAATATAAATTAATTTTAATGTATTATATTCATCTATAAGTATTTTAATAAAATGATAAACTATAGATAATGAAAATCATTAAATTGAAAAAAAACTAAAAAATTTAAAACAAAACATGTATTCAAGCAAGTTTCTCCTTGAATGAAATAGTAATAAATAAATTATAATTACTATAAATAATAAATAATGAAAAAATTGAAAAACATTCACCAGTATATTCTTGTTTTAATAAATGTGAGATTATCATAATGGAGTTACTAATGAAATTAAATAAAACAGAACTTAAGGTAAAGTTTATTTTTCTCAATTTCCATTCCTTGAGACTTGTTTCATATTATAAACCATGTTTTCATTTTTATGTAGTTACTAAAATCCTATAATCATTATATAATGTTTAATACTTTTATATAATGAAGTTATGAACTTTTTATCATCATATCCATTTCATTTTTATTTGTATCATTAAATACCATAATCGTAAGATTTCTTAGTTTGAAAATATCATTCATTCGGACATATATTTTATTATATACCTTAATTATTTTATATGGTATATATACTACCTATTGACATGTGATATAATGTATATATATTAATTTATTGTATTTAAATTTATAATTGATGTTCTGTCCTTAAATAGGTTTGGATTCAAAGGATAAAATAGTCGTATGGTATTTTACGACTCATTTTTCTTTTCATTAGGTCATAAAATTTCTCCCTTTAATATTATCATAATTTTTTATTTCATTATATAATTTCACTACCCTATATATAATTTTATATTTATATGAAATAAGCATGACTTCATTAACCCAGATCATTTGGTTACGTTAATACAATTACACAACAAACAAGACATCACATCCAATGAGATCAAATTGAATAGTAATCTTGGAAGACTGAATTTATACAAGATTCTCACATTAAATTTGAAATAATTAAATACAACTAAAATTCCAATGATAAAATTGAAATTTATTAAATTATATCTATTAAATAACTCAAAATTTACTTCTATGTTCCATAGGAATAATAATTTAAAACCAATTTTTCTCAGATGCTTAAAAAGGGAAAACATACAAAAGAAGAAATCATAAAATAACAGAAGAATGAATACTATCATAGAGATATAAAAAATAAAATATTCCATATAACTATTATATTGAAAGAGTAATATATTAATTGATGATATATAAACATAAATAATCACCAGTATAGTAATAACTAGTTTCATAATGATATAATGAAAAAAATTTCATATTATAATCATACCGTCTAGGCCTCTTTCCAATAAATCATAAATAAATACACACTACATACATAAAAAAAATCTAGTTTTTCTCATTATAGATTAGGATTCATAGAGGGGTATCTAATATTGGTATCTGACACACAATTACTATTTTTAATTCATTCACCATAAGAAAAAAATTATTAACAATACAATATATAATTAGCATTCCATGGTAATAAATTTACCTATTTATTGGAAAACTAGCATACATAATGCCAATAATTCCGTGAGTAAATTAATGGAACTACATGATCATAGTGAATCCATATAAATAAGGTAGTTGGTAACTTTTAGAATATCCCCAATGAATAATAATGACATTTAATAGATATATTTGTATTTTAAAAAAATATTTATAAAGGATTTAGAATGTTTCATTGGATATAAGAAAACATATAATTTTATTTTAAAAAAATTATTAAAACAAAAAATTTATTGAACAATGAGAATAAAATATTATTTGGAAATAAATGCGTAAAATTATAAATGAATATTTATACTAAATATATTATTTTTTGGTAAGAATGTGAGTTAATGTTGTAAACATTAAAAACTATTATTTTTTCACTATAATAAAGACAATAAAAATAACCCATGTAAAAAACCTTGTAAATAAAAATTTTTAATCCATTGTAAATAAAATAAAATATAGTTGAAAATGAAATTTATAAATCTTTTATGTATAAATAATAATAATCTTATAAATTTAAAAAAAAATTAAAAAAATGAATGAAAATTATTTCAAAACATTTAAAAACAATGATTCCAAGAAAAATAATTAATGGATTTGGTATGTTTTGAATAAAAAATACATTGATAGGGGGAACATGAGTTTAAGGAAATGAATAATTAAATACAAACATATGGTAGTTTAAACACCACAAAAAACATTTTATAATAATTGTATAATCCTTAATGAAAAAAATTTAAGATAACAAATCCCCCAACTCAAGTACAAATAAAAAATATATGCCTTTTAATTTCATGAAAAATAAAATTATACCGATTATCTACTCAATTATTAACCTTTTAAATTATAATTACCCTATTTTTATTCCATTTATTTAATTTATTAAAATATTATATATATTTACTAAATAAATTATTTTCACCTTAGATGTTTTGATGTCATTTAGTATATAAATGTAAAACCCTATTAGGAAGGTTCACTAATGTAAAATGGGTCATCATTCCTTCATCTAAAAAATAACTAAAATTTTATAATTGTAATTTAAATTCAATAATTATATATTTTTAACCTTCTAGGTAAGATGGTTATAAAAAATTAAATACATCAATTTATGTAGGTGTTAGTATTTATATACACATGAGTGAAATTTTCAATATTTTACAAATGAAACAAAAGTAAAGAAGATAAGAATTTAACTTTCTAGAATCAATATCATATTATAAAAATCTTATTTAATAATTAAATCAAATTTTTTGACCTTACATCTGAGATAATAATGAAAAATGAATTATTCATTCATTGAGGTGGTATTACATGCATACAAACAAATAAAATTTTAATTTTCTATAGGATGGAAATGAGGTACAAAACAATATTCCATCAATGTAGAAATAATTAAATATACTAAAGTCTCTGATATAATTATATCATTATGGTTAGATATTATTTTTACAATTTTTAGAATAAATAAACCTAATAGATCATATTCATATTTCTTGGATAAAATCCTTTAAGAATACATTAATTCTTCATATATTGGTCTTTTGGGAAATCTAGCTTCATTAGGTTGTGGATAAGGGTGTTGGGAAGGTAGTAAGTGGGTCGTGGTCTTGATTAATATAATGGGATATAGTTTTAAAATTAAATGCGTAGGGGATATTTATACATGTATAGATGAGCGTTTTATGTTTAAAATATTTATTATTTTATCATTTAGGCCTAAGAATTTTGTGGAGGGAGGATTCTATTGAAGTTTTGTGTTTATGATTAAAATTATTAATGATATTTGATATATTAATCATTCTAAAAATTATTGCATCACATAAAAACAACATTATAGATAGAGAATTAAAAATATAGTTTTTATTTTAATTAAATAGAGCATGATATTTAAATATGGAAACATATACTTATAAATTCGGCATAAAATTTCCAAAGGAATTATTTTATTGTTAAAAAATATTTAGTGAGGAAAATGGTTTCATATATTTTTAATTTATACTTAAATCATAACTATTCCATCAATGTTACAGTAATTGTAAATTTTTTTACTATTCTCCTAAAAATGTATTTCAGAGAAATCTAGAAAATTCACCCAAAAATAAATTTAAACTTATAAACTCAAAAATGATAAAATTTGGAAATTTTACTTTTAAATATAACAATGAACTATTTATATTATAATGATAAAATAATAAGATTTGTATTAGACATTAGTTTAAAGATATATTGTTTAACTACTATGGTAATAAATTTTGTTTTACATCCCTCCAACATTATTTCATCATTGAAATTATTATATATTACATCTATTAAAAAATTTGGAGATTAATTTCCCAATTCTTCTTTTGGAACTCATATTCCCTCCAATTGTTTATGATTTCTCCAATGTACTTTTAGCATAGGGGTTTTCAGATTTTGAAACAATTTCACTCGAGTTTCATGAATCTAAATTTTATATTCATCAATATATTATTCAGGTTCAAACTAAAACCCATCAATGTTTAGTAAACAAATTGGATCAATCATGTATTTCATCAATAATGAAATATAGAATATGTTCTGTACCATATAGAGGTTTGGTGGAATATAAAATCGTTTAGACATAAGTCTAATTCTCTTTAGAATTTCAAAAGACTCAAGATACCGAGGATTATCATACTCTTTTTACTAAATCATATAACTCCCTTATCCGGAGGAAAATTTATAAATACAAGGGCCACCTAAAATTCAATGTTCTTGGTTTTTTATAGGAATAATTTTTCAATATTTTTAAATCAATTTAATAAAAATTCAAATAACAAGTAATTTTATAATTTCATTATTAATATTTCATTGGTTTTAACACCCAAATATTTCATTGTACGTTAAATTTAATAGCTTGTGATGCACACAACACTGATAGGGTTTGCATGACACACAAGATTGAGTTTCTGTAAAACAACACTTTTGAGTTAAAATTAGTCAAATGAAATATTTATAACATATCCTTTAAATATAGTAATATAAATAGTAATAAATGAGTTTTAAATGTTATTTATAAGTTTTTTACATAAATAAATCATATTTATAATGAAATTTATATGTTTTGGTAAAATAGATATATATTAAGAAATTCTATTTTTAAGGGAACTACTTTTTATATCATTCTATGACCAATAATGAAATTAATTTTAGAAACTATTAGAAATTTAATTTTTTAAAATATAATTCATTTTTTAATTCAGAATATCAAAATTACATTAACTTTAATTTTTGATACTTTTCGGAAAACATTCATTTTTTGATGAATAGTGAAGAACACTACAATTATGTTAAAAATTGACATTTTCATTAAAATAATTATTCACTATATATTTATCTTAATGTAACAATAGATAAATAGTAAATATATTAACCCAATTTAGGTTATTTAAATAATTTTTATAATAGAATTAGATATAAAAATTCATTGATCTTTTTAACGCCTTTTTACCCACCTTCTAGCCACATTTACAGATTACTGTTAAACATCATTTTACCATTTCTATTAATTGAATTCCAAAAAATAGACATACATGGTGGTAATAAGTATGAAATTTGTGGTCTAATTGGAACAAAGTAATTTTTAATGAATTTTAACATTTGAATTATATATACTACAGTTAAAGGTAGATATGATAATTAAAGGTAACATAATATTATAATTATAAGAAATTACCCTAACAGTTATTCTATTTTCATTGGAATAGAATTATTATACCCAAAGAAACCGTATGTCATAAATATGATCCTTTTTATTCCACTTGTGTTATATTAGTACATTTACTACATTTTATTTAAAGAGAAGTTAAAATTTTCATATAAAATGTTTAATATCTATTTTATTTTTAATATGACCTTATATAAGTGATATGGTAAACTATAAAAAGTATTTAGAAATATTATATATTAATATAAGTCATTATAATTTATTTATAACTTTTATTCATTACATAATTATATTAAATGGTGAAAAATGATGATGCATTAATTGTTTAATTAATTGAGATATTTAATAAATGATATTAACAATATAAAAATAAACATAATTTTAATTAATTAATGATATAAAATAATTTTATAGATATATTAGACATCTTACTAACATTATTTATGTATGTTTTCGAATTTATCATGTTGTTTTAGTATTTTTAAAAATTCACATATTTAATAGTATTAAAATTGACATAAATGATACTTTAAAATAAATAAATGTATACTAAATGATATAAAAGTCATAGAATTATAAGGCTCAACCAAATAAATTTTATAGTGTTCACTATTTCATAAATGGTCCACTGGGGTTTATTTTCTCATTTTATAGTAACTATATTAACCATATATTATAAAAATATAAGAAGACACGTTAAGTGTAAAGATGTTTAACTAAAGGTTAAATCCAAAAGATGATGATAAATTTATGAACAAAATATCTATAAAATTTATTTATTGAGGGTATTTATACCCATATTTATATTATACTTGAAATAAATAACTTTTAAGCTATTTCAATCCAAAAACAAATTTATAATAAATTAATATTTTAAGAGCATTTTAATTGCCCCTTCACTCTCTTATAAAATGGTACTTCTCATTCTCTTTAATTCACACAACCAAACCTATTTGTCTTGGAAAATCCATACTGAATTTTTCACAAAATTAATCTTATAAGGAATAATTTGGGCTTAAATCCATCCTAATGAGTCCTTTTATAAAATCAAAAGGATATTCTCAAATTAGTGGTAAATGTATTACCAATTCCACTCAATTACTTTTCTTCTTCTGCATTCTTTTCCAAAAAATTTTCCATAATAAATTAATAAATCCAGTATCTAACATATTATGAGATGTTTTTATGATTATGGTACAAACATATTTCTCCTTTTACTAATCCTATAAAAACAATACCACCATATGTGCGTACATATGACTTACCGTATCCATGGCGTGGTGTGAAGTATTTTTCATCACAACTTTATATTAATGGGTATAATGATAAATATAATTAACATAAAAAATTATTCTATTATTATTATGAATATTTATATTTATCTTACCATCCATTTCCCTACCCATTTACAATTAATAAAATTATACCATCGCCCGTGCGTACGTACGACTTACCATCTTAGCGACGTGATGATATTTATCATCCACGTTAATTATTCAAGATTGAATGTAAAAATATATATATATTGAATAAGTATGAATTATATGAAATAATAATGGTACTGGAATAATATATATATATGTGTGTGTGTGTGTGTTTTTTTTGTGTGCGTGTGTGTAATTTATTTACTTCAATTCAATAAGATAAGAAACCTAAAACCAAGTTCATTGTGTACGTATGACCTACAATCTCCATGAAAGGTGTATTCCATTTCATATATAAATATTATATATATATAAAATGAATATATATGATATATAAATCATTTTATTCGGTCTTTAATTAATTAAATCACGATCTATGTAACATGATAAAAAATAACAAGTCAAAACACAAATGATAAACAAAGATATTTTTACCTGAAGTGTAGCTTTAACAGGGAAACTATTCATTAATAGGTAACATAAATGAATCGAATATGAAATCATAAAAATTATTTTGAATCAAGTACAAGATAATAATATGTTTAAAACCATTATACAAGAATTTTCCACACGTATGGATAATATCCTCCATAAGGTAAGGGAATTTCCATTGGAATTTTAATTTTCGTGATATATAAGCCATGCACAACACCTATTTCCCGTGTGTGGTATATTTACTTCCCCTATTATATTTTATATCATGATTACATTTAACTTAGTGGTATTTAAAGATTCATTTGAATATTTTTGGCTTAATATTTAAATGATCAACATGGTAAGTGATTTTTTCGATGTTTAAAGAATTATTCCTTTCCCCATTTAAATATTTTTATATTAATTTAAAAAACTATTTCTATGGATATAAAATAATTAAAAGGAAATATTATTTATATTTCTAAGTTCGTTCATGTTATTTCAAAAATAAATAATGTTATGGTTTTATGTAAGAAATAATTTCACAAACTCATTATTATCAGATGTTTTTTATATGTAATTATCTACTGAGACATATTCATCATCGTCCATGTTTTTTAAAAATTTATTTCAAAATACTATTATTATTCCCGACCAATTGTTTAATGTCATTTTTCCCAAAGTTTGAATTTTTATAAAATAGTATTAAAGGAATCTCTTTGTCATTTTTTAAACGGGGTACTTTATGACCTTTTAGACAGATCAATGAAAGAATTTTTTTAAAACATATTCGGTGGAGGAAGTTATTTTCATATATGTCAACATCCTTGTTGGATTTTATGCTCAATTGATATTGATTAATTATTATACAATCACTTATATTTTATTAAAGGGTTTATAATATTTTTTTGTTGTGGATGTATTATTTTAATACCATTCACAGTTTATGGTTAATGTATTGACATTTCATATACTAGTTATAATATGAATGTTTATGCTATTTTATCCCTTATCATATGATGAATATATTAGACTTTGTAAGTGATAGGCGGGGCCCACTATATCCCCTCGATGCATCAGTAGGTCTATTGAGACAAACTGGATTAGGACATGGTTGAGGCATTTCCCATTTATTTTCAGATATAGATTTGGTTGTGGCCATAAACATTTATTTGTAGATGTCTTAGACGAGGCCTCAACGGTATGTTTCAGATGTAAGACATTATGCATTCCCACATTATGAGATTAGTTATTGGTATTAAGTGTGATTATTATACTAGTAGAATATCCATCTGAATGTATAGATTGAATTATTTGATTTATTCTTTCTATATCATGTCCATGTGTATGTTTAAAAGGCTTGTGTTATAGTGTTACACTTGCCTTAAAATCTTCTGCTTACTTTTGAATGATTTTTCTATACTATTAATCCTTACTGAGATTCTGAGATCACCCCTCTCTTATGTTTTATTTTCATAGGGTTCAATGATGTAAATTAGTATTAATATGTAGGGTTAAGCTAGGAGAATAATGGTGTTGTCAAAGGATTATCTAGATTGAATTTTATGTTTTGAATTGTAATGTAAGGATCATGCATGGAATCTATTTTCCAAGACTTCTAAACTGAATGTTTCTTCATGATTTTATTATTTGTAATATTGAAAATGTATTAAAATAATGCACTAGGTCTCAGCATCTAGCGATGGGGCATTACAGTTTCTATTAGAGGATGTTTAAAAAAACATGGAAACATGCTTTTGAAAATGAATATTAGAGAACATAACATAAAGATAGACTTTGGAAATATGTATAGAATAACATCCTATAATTTTGGTAATGTAGTGATTATGTTTCTATTCTAAGAAAATACATCCATGTCTATATACTATAAGTGGAAGTGGTATGAAATTGATGAAACTTGGTGGAATAACTCCAACAAGGTGTTTTGGTCTTGAATCAGGGTAACCTGGTACACGACAATAGGCCTTACTATGCACGTGGTTTGACACTCCTAGAAGATATGCTTGGGATAATTCATATTTTTTTTACAAAATGTTATAATTTATTTACAATTAAATACATCCCCAAAGAATCCATTTTTAGGATTTGGTGACTAGATATGGTTAAAAATTCAATTAATGATTACAATTTTTCTAGTTTTTGGATTATATATTAGGTTATGATCTAAACTTGTGTGTTTTTTCATTTAGAAATGGTGCCCCATAGAATTAATGTTAACTTAACTAGTGCACGTGATCCAAATAGTACTTAGGATCATATCTTATATCAAGTGATGATGGGATAGGTAAAGAATAACCTATGTTTTATGGCTTCGGAGGGAAGAATGATAATAGAAGGATAACTACAAAAAATTTGGATAAAGAGAAGAAAGGAATGAATTATTATCCCAAATGTGAATGTTTTAGATGGAAACATACTGGTGCCTAATTGAGTGGAAAAAGTGTTTTCTTCAAGTGTGGAGGAAAATTACACCATGATCATGATTTCAAGAAAAAATAATTTTCCACTATTCAATGAATTAACGGTATGAATAGGTGGAACTATGTATGACAATGTCCCCTAAATAAAATGAATATAATCCAAAACCCATTAATGGATCACAATCAAGATTATGCTTCTACCACGCAAGAAGATGAATAATTGAGGTTCCTATGTTTGGATTAAATAATTATTTCATTTGAGTGTTGTATCAATGATTTACTAGTTATGTGAATTATGGAAATAAATAAGAATTGTACTATAGTACTATTTCATTATGGATTTAAGATTTTATGGTATCAAAAAAATTGAGTCAGTATTAAGTTAAAATTTTTGTGAAATATATGGCTGAAGGAAAGATATTCCTTAATATGGTCCTAATACTGGTATAATGATGTTACAATAAATATATGATTTATTAGATAAAGTAAACTGGATATTATTGCTTACCTTAGAACTAATTAATTTTTTGTTTATTCAATCATTGTTGGAGTTGACATCATTTTTAGGTTTAAGGAGTATATCCAATATTTTGGGTTTTACATATGGAATAAGGAAGCATGAGGGTATGGTAATTTAGGGTATTTCCATGTTTTAAGAGAACACATGATAAAGGTATTCACCAATTTTTGTGATGACAAAAAAGAGCTACTACATGGCGTGAAAAGTCTCTATGTTTTTTTTGGAAAAGTTAACCATTACTGAAATGGATTAAGTTAAAAATTAGATATTATTGTTTGATGTTAAAAAATTTCATTAATATTGAATATATTCAGGTTTTTTTAAATGATAAAATAATATAATTTTTGAAAAAAGGGGAAACCCAGAGGTTGGGTGACAACCCTTCACATCGAACAAGGCCACGAGACTTAAACCAGCAACTGGAGGGTGATTTGGGTGTATCACCTAACACTATCCTACATGATGTCCTGGTAAGTATAAAATCGTCTTATTTTTTTTAAATGGTATGATGTATTAATTATAATTTAATTTTTCATAACACAATAAGTTTAATATAAATAAAATATTTTAAAATATTATTATTTAGAGAGAAATAAGAGTTTGTGGTAGAAATTATTTAGAGGATGAAACACTAATTATCGAGTAAGTATTCATCCTTGTGTTCTTGTTCTATGAAGTAAATTAATTTTTAAACTCTTGGTAAAGAATCTAAAAACCAAAAATGTTTTCCTAGTACTTTATTTTGCGAGGAGTCAAATAACCCCTTCGATCATCATAGATTTATTTCTATATGGTTGTTCAAATTTTCCTAATCATGTTATTTGTCACTATCAATCATAACAAGATGGATACATTTTCATTTATTTCCTTGTTTTCTAAGAAGGAAACCATGTACGTGTTATCTCTGTAACCTTTTTAATTATCTTTTTTTAAATTAGAACTTTTATTAACCCTATCTCTGAGGTGGGTTTTCCAAAAAGGTATTTTCTATTATAAACATTTTATTTTCGAAGTCCAATTTCAATTAGAGAGGATGAAATTTAGTGTTGGAGGGGATAATTTCACAACCAAATATTTCTTGGTACATTATCTTCAATAGCTTCTATTGTATGTAACATAGACATGGCTTGCGTAACACTCAAGATTGAGTTTCTACGAAAAAAGATTTAGACATGTTAATAAAAAAATTGAATGTATTGGTTCGATGTTATCATGTTGGTTTGACATTTTATGAATTCAAATATTGAATAATATTATAATTGACTCAAATGATACTTTAGAATAAATAATATTTTTTTAAATAATATGAAAATTAAAGAATAATAAGGTTCTTCTATCAAAATTTTATAGTGATACATTTTTCTTAAATTATCCACTTGGGGTTCTTTTTTCTTTTTATTGTAACTATATTAACCATACAGTGTAAAAATACAAGAAGACACTATAAGAGTTAAACGTTTAAACAAAGGGTTAAATCCAAAAGATAAGGTTATTCTTATGTCATAAACATGTCTAAAATTCATTGGTTGGGGGTATTTAGACCCATTCTCACATTATTATATAAATAAATCACTTTGGATCTATTCTAAATCGAAAATCAATCTATAGTAAACTAATATTTTAAGAGTTTCTTATTGTCCCCCCAACTATATTTTAAAATGGCACTTCTCCTTCTCTTTAATTCACACCTCTAAATCCCTTTGGATCGACAAAAACCTACCAAATTATCCCCCAACCTGTCTCACTTCATCTTAGAGTCCATATTGTGGTCATAAATGAGTAATAATAAGTCCTCTGTGAAAATTGAAAGGAGACGCTCAAAGGAGAGGTAATTACTTTACAATTTCTATTCAATTTTTTATTCTCCTACTTTATTTTCTTATGTTTTTTCCGTAATATATAAATAACTAAAAAATATTATAGATTATGATATTTGTTTCTAATTAATAGACAAATATATTACTCCTTTTACCCATCCTATAAAAAATAATACCACAATACATGCGTACGTACGATTTACCATCTCTACTCAGTGGTGTAAACTATTTTTCATCACTAAATTATTTTAATAGGTATAATGATTAATATAATTCATATAAATAATAAATATTATATTATATATAATATTTATAATTAAAATACCATCCATTTACTAACCCTTTCACCATTAAGGAAATTATATAATCACTCGTGCGTATGTATGACTTACCGTCTGCACAATGCAATGAGATTCGTCATCCATGTTAACCATAGAATAATGATTGTAAAAATATATATAATTAATAAGAATAAATTAAATGATATAATAATTCTACTATTATAATATATATATGTTTGTGTGTGTGTGTGTGTTTTATTTACTTACTTCAATTCAATATGACAAAAAAACAAAAACAATGTTCATGTGTACGTACGTCCAACTGTCTCAATTAATGGTTTATTCTATTTAATATACCTATGTTATAAATTTATATATATTTATATACTAAATATATATGATATATTAATCATGTTATACATTCTGGATTTATGTAAATCATGATCTAATCAACACGATAAATAAAACAAATGAAAACACATACAATAAACCAAAAAATTACTACATGAAACATTGATTTATCTCAGAAAATGTTAATAAATGTGTAATATAAATGAATCATATATGATATAATAAAAATTAGTATTATTCTGGTATAAGATAGTACAATGTTCAAAATAAGTATACTAGAGTTTCATACATACTGAGAGAGTATCCGACCAAAGGTAAGGGAATTTCCATCATACTTTTAATTTTCATTAGATATAAGACATGTTCACCACATATATCTTTTGTGTGGTGTATGTACTACTGTTATTTTATTTTATATCATGAATAAATTTTATTTCATGGTATTTAAATATTAATTTTAATATATTGAGATTATAATTTAAATCTTCAAAGTTGTATGGAACTTTTTGAATGTTTAAAGAATTAATACGTTTTCCATTTCAATATTTTTGATTTAATTGTACATAACTAATTATGTGGATATAGAAAAAATTTAAAGGAAATTTTACATCTATTTTTAGGTTCATTAAAATTATTTCAAAAAATATGTATTTTTATATTTTAATGTTAGTGGTAATTTCACAATCTCATTATTATCTGAGGTTTTTTATATGTATGTATCTACTAGGACATCTTTATCATCCATGTCATTGTTTCTTAAAAGTTTTTTTCAAAATACTATTATTATTCCTCAAAAAATTTTCAAAGGCATTTTTACCAATGTTTATATTTTTATAAAAAGTTTTTAAAAGAAATATTTTTTTCATTTTCCAAATGTGGTATTTTATGACCATTTTAAACAATTATGAAAAGCTTGTTTTTTAAACTTATACAGCATGAGTGGGTATATTCTATCATAATGGAATCTTCACATTTTGAATCTTCCCTTACAAGATTAAAAGGTTTTTTTAAATAAATGTTTTCTTTTATAATTTTGACGTTTTTAAATGATTTCAAAGTAAATAAGGGATATCTCTCTCAAATATATTTAATGATTATTATTTTCATCTATGTCAGTATCCTTTTTGGAATTTATACTTTATTGAGAATGATTTATTATGATATAATATTTATTATTGTTTTGAAGGGTTTATGATATGTTTAACTATGGATATTCTATTTTAATTCCATTCATGGTTTATGGTTAACGTATTAACATTTCTTATGAAAGTGATAATATGAATGTTTATGTTATGTTTAACCCTTTTCATATTAGGAATGTATTGGACATAGTAAGTGATAGGTGAGGACAACTACAGACCCTCGATGCATCGGTTGGTCTCATTAGACAAACCAGAAATGGTCATAGTTGTGGTGTTGCCAATTTATTTTCATATGTGGATTTTTCCGAGGCCTTAAGCATTTATTCATAGATGCCTTCGTCGAGGAATCGATGTTATGTTTCATATGTCCAGCATTATCCATTACCTCATAATAATATTTTTTATTGATATTACATGTGATTATTTGAAAAGTAGTATAACCATGTGAATTTTTAAATGTAATTATTTTATTTACACTTATCATATTATATATAAGTTTATGTTTAAAAGGCTTGTGTCTCAGTTTTATACTTTCCATATAAGTTTATGCTTATTTTTGAAAGCTTCTACTATACTATTTATCCTTAATGAGCATATGATCTCACTCATTTATTATGTATTATTTTCCTAGGATGCCAAGATGTAAATTATGTTTGATATGAAAGGTTAATCTTGGAGAATAATGGTGTTATCAAAGGATTATCTATCTTCTATGTTGTGTTTTGAATTGTAATGTAAGGATCATGTATATAATATATTTCCTAAGACTACTAAACTAATCAGTTCTTCAGGGTTTTAATTCACTGTAATCCTGATAATGTAATAAAATAATCCATTGAATCCGAGAATACAGGGTCAGGTCTTTATATAGGTATACTATATTCCTTTAACTAACTTCACACCATTAGGAATGAGTATGATATCTCTTCATGTAAAATGATTCATATTGCACCATCTGAAAGGATGAATGAAATACATTACTCTATGTACATTCCACCAATGATAGAAAATGATCTCATACACCATTAAATTATGGTGATATAGATATCAACTTGTCACCTAATTTCAATATAGTTCTTTCTAACTTTCCATCAGTTTGAGGATGATATAAGATACTCAAATGTGTCTCAACACGATGATCCACCAAAATAACCCTCCAAAATTTTTAGTTGAACATAGGATAATGATTGTGTACAATGGATATAGGTAAACTGTGACTCCAAAAAATTATAATATAGATTTATTCAAGGCACTCAAGGGGTATATAATTCCTTACATCAATGAAATATGAAGACTTAGTGATGTGATAAATAATGATTCATATAGAATCACACTTCTAAGGAGTATTCATAAGTCAAGTGACAAAGTCCATTGCAACATTTTTCACCTTCCATATTTTGGAATCCTAGGATCCATTAGGATGTTTTAGTTTAGCCTTTATATGTTTGAAGAAAAATAATATAAATAGGAAATCGAAAATTTCAATCTACATACCATCCAATTGAAAATGTTACCTTGGATCTCATACTTCTTTGTTCTTCTAGGGTGTCTATATAAATTTTAAATATGTTCCTTATCTATAATGTCCCTATTCAGCTATAGTAAAGATGAAACAAATTGAATCTTTCCAAAATACAGTACTCTGTCATTATAAATAAATTAATTCAACTTCCCATTATTCGGTTCATTAATCATCTTTTGTTAATACTAATCAACCTATTGGGGATAATTTTTATTTTAAAATAAAGAGTTTTTAACAACTTATTGGAAAAGGAATAACATGTACCATTTTATAACAATCATGATATATAATTTTACTAATTCCATGAATAAAAGTCACTGGTTAATCCTCATCATGTTCATTACTTCATGGTTTATCCATCTTCATTCATCAGCCACCTTGTTTTCCTTACCATGGTGGTAGTTTATCAAGATATCATAGTCCTTGAGTAGTTCCAAAAATCTATTTTTTCCCATTTTGGGATGTTTTTATTGAGTATGTACTTAAAACCTTTATGGTCCATATATGTAAAATATTTTTCACCATAGAGATAGTTTTGTAATATCATTATTGAAAATATTAAACTTGCAACCGAAGTTCAGGTATCATAATGTTCTATTCACGGATATTTAATTTCCTTGATGGATAATAATCCACTATATAATTATCCATATAGACATAACCAATTAATTTATTCATTACATCCATACAAATTATATATCATTTCATAGTTGATAGTAAATCCAATATCAGTTCATTAATAAGTCTCCAATTTATCTCGTCAAAATATCCTTCACATTATTTTTATCAGGTGTATTGAACTACATTCCAAATTGGTCAATGGTTTAGCCAATTAGGTGAAATTTTGAATAAATAACTGAAAATAACCTGTTAAATGAAGGTAACTATGTATCCTACTTATATTTTTCCTTGTATTCTATTAGTTGACTACCTTTGTCTTTGGGGGACCAATGTATACACCATTCCTAGATAAAATATGGACAGATATAGAAGCTTCATGGATACCAAATTCAAACTAAATAAATTTATAATATAATTTCACTCATGTGAGAGTCTCAAGAATTATTCATATATTATTATATACCTTTTTATGTAATTTATTTTAAATCAACATATCATTGACATATACACCCAAAAAATTATTAAGATAATCCTTGAATAATATACTAATCAAATACTTCAAAATAGAAGGTGCATTAAATAATCTAAAGTGAACTATTATAAAATCAAAATCCCAATGCCTCATTGGAAAACCTATCTTTGATATATCACCATTCTTCACTCTTAACTGATGATAAAATAAATAAATATTAATCCATGAAAAATATTAATCTTCTTCACATTGATCAAATAATTCATCAATTAATGGAAAATGATACTTATTCATTCTATTAATGTCACTAATCTTCCTTTTATTGAAGGAAAACCTCATGGACCCAACGTTTCATTTCCCAAAAAGGATAGGGGATACCCATAGTGAAATAGTAGGGTGTATAAATACATTATCACACAACTCCTATAGTTATTTCTTAAACACTACATATTATATTAGTTTCAATGTATATGGAACCTTGGATATAGGTTTTTGTAATGTACTATAATTTTCATAAAAATATTTTGAATATAAATAGAATAATATTCATTTCATGATAATGATCCATCAAAGAATCATATAGTGTTATTATTTTTTGAATTTTTGATACATAAAAACTAGTTCATTGTTTTTTTGAATAATATCCCACTTATATATTCATAAATATCTACCTTATCATCCATATAATACTTCATACCTTTCACATAACCTGAGGAATGGAAACATAAGAAATAGTTTAGGTAAGATGATGTGTAAGGGTAAATAATGAAGATATTAATGATCACATAAGCATATCATGAGAATAAGGGTATGAGAACATGAACATAATTTTTGAAATACATACCCTACATATCATATATCATAATATTGAGTCACTAGATAAATATTTGAAGTTCACAGACATGAATTATAATGTAATTAATTAACATAATCCATGAGATCCTGACATTGTAATAGGACACAAAATTGTGGCATCCACATAAGCATAGAAAATCATTTCCATGGGTGTTTGGGATTATTGAAAATTTTATCATAGTGGATTGGGTTCACTCACCAAACCATTATAGTAGTCATGTTTAAATCCCAAGACTATCATAATGGATAATGTTCTTTACAAAACAAGGTTTAGTCCCAAATCTATTCATGTTTATCTCAATAGTTTTTAATCTTTAACCTAATGCATTGGTTGAGATATTGGTCCCACTTGTCACATAATGAAAATGATAAATATGTTTTCCAAAAGTTCATAAATCCTTAACAATATCATAAAACGTAAATGAAATATGTTACATAAATATTTTATCATTATTTAACGCATCGAAAGGAAATGTGTTTCACAAAAATTTCATCATTCTAGCATAGCATGACCCATAGGAAAGGATGGGGTTTCAAAACTATGGGGTCATCATATTCATAAACCATAAAGATTAATGAAAAATATTATAACTTTGCATAATATCCCCATTAATGAATATGTGACACCAAGGGTTCTTGACTTTTAGAAATAAAAATATCATTTAAATTTCATTAAAATATTCATGAGGAAAATAAAAATTCCATATTCAAATCACTTATTAAAGAAAATATGAGATTATAATGTAATTTTTATTAAAAATAACTATGTAAACTTGTAATGTAACCCACAAAGAATATATTACTCATGATGGTTGGAAAATCCTTTCATTTCATATAATTTTAAAAAACATTCCTTCCATTTTATTTTGGAAAAGTCAAAAAGTAAATTGTTGGGAAAATTATAAAACAAAAACATTTGTATTTTTTTAAAAAAATAAAACATGGTAAAAAATACATAAAAAATAATATTTTAGTAGTAAAAACCTTCTTTAAAATATTTTTATAAAATATTGATATAGAATAAAATGGTTATTTTAATTGAAGAGAGAGATGAAGTTAATTTTCATTAAAAATGTATATCTAGTCTTGTGAGTACAAATGATGAGGGAAAATAAATGAAAATAATTTATTTTTAAGAAAATACTTGAGGAGAATAAATTTCATAATAATTTTGATATGTATAGTGTAATATTTAATCATCATAACTTAAGGATAAATAATCATAATTGACAATGAAATTGTAATATAAAACCCTTAGCTTGGGTTCACCTTGTTTCGAAGGAAATATTATATATTGTATAATCAATTTAAATTTAGTATAATTATATAAAATATAAATTTTCATACTTATAATATATATTATACCTTTGTATTATTTCAAAACCCCTTTTACCAGAAATTCCCTATTAAAATTTTCTTTTCCGTTTGTTAAATATTTCATTTATCATAAGTATTTCAGCTTAGTCGTTCTAGTACCATTAAATTTATTTTTGTTCCATTATCCAAAATTTTTAATAATGATATAAAGATAATATATATTAATTATATACATATTTAGAGACTTCAATAAATGTTAGATATAGAAAAATGAATTACACTGTTCATAGAGACAATATGCCATCCGTATGCATAAACAGTAGTATAATTTTTCAATGGATGAAACGAAAAAATGTAAATATTAATTCTCCTTTATAGGAAAATTATTATATATTATATATCATCGATATTCCTAAAATTCATACTCATTTCAATAAATGTAAAATATAAATGAAAATTTATTCACATCACTTCATGGAGACGGTCATCCACATGTACACATGAGCAATGTTATAATTTCCCAAAGGATAAGATGGTAAGAAGGTAGATGTGATATTATAATTACATAAATATATTTATGTAATAAATATCATATATACATGTTAAACAAATCATAATATGAATCCATAAAATATGTTGATGAAAAATTAATTGTATTGCTACATGCAGGCGGTAAGCCATATGTACACACGAGAGATACTTTCACTTCTCATTTCATGGGAAAGTGTGCCTGCAATTGTGTTCTAATAATTGTAATTACATTTAAGAAAATTAACTATAATAAATTTATTAATTTATGATATATAAAATGGATATATAGTATGTAAAGAAGAGTAGAAAATATTGTAATTGGTTTAGGAAATTACCTCGTCATTGAAACAATTTCTTTTGATATATTCTAAATGGATATATGGAATTTCTTTTGGGAAGAAAAAAACCAATAGAATATTCCAAAGTAAGTTAATAAGATAATTTGGTATGTTTTGGTTGAGTGAGAAGTCCAATATGGTGAAAATATGTGAGGGATGAGATTCTCTTTAAAAATGAGGTGAGGGGCACTTTTATAATTTCCCAATACATTAAATTATAAAAACATCATTCTCAACCCAAATACCTCCAAATGGATATGTAGTCAATGATTGGGTCAGATAAACTTTAATCCCATAATAAAATAAAACTTATAAAAATTTTGATTTCATTTTAAACATTATCATATTGATTAACCCTTAGTTAACTAGTTTAAATTTTATTTACTGGAAAACAACTTTTTGAATATTTAAGGGTTGTAATTTTTTTACTTATTAGGTGAAAATTAGCCATTAAATACCCAATTAATAAAAATTTCCACCATTACATATTAAAGTTTTATTATTTCAAGATTATTATCATTTTCATATAATTTAACGAAATATTATTTTGATAAAATATAATTATTGTCAATTTATAAACTAGTTATTTAATTTTTGATAAAAGTCATAAACAAAGTGTTTAATTAAAATATAATATTTTAACAAAATTATAATATGTCATTTTCATATATAAAATATATGGAACAGAATAAATTACTCAAATTATACCACTTTTAATATTTTCAAAATCCTTTAATTTATTTTTCCATTAATTTAATAAATAAATTTTTGGCATTGTGTTAGAATTTAATTTTATTATATAATAAAGAAAATTATAATTAAATTACCATAATGAATATAATTTTATTACTCACCAAATTTATATTATTATTCATTAACATTTGAACACATGAAAGATATTTAAAACTAAGTGAGTGGTATTTTGTAACTCTAATTGATTTAAAAAATATATCAGTCATTTTTCATGGAAATGAGTCATTTAAACTAATAAAATTAAATCCTATGGTGATAATACTAGATATTAATTCAAACCATAATAATTATGGGAAATATTTATTGAATTATCACTTATTATTAATATAGAGAATCCTAATCAATCATTTATCAAGATTATAAATTTTACAATGTTTAATATTAATATTTGAAAAAAGAAAATTGACATATTTAAAAAAGTTGATCCTTTTAATTATAGATATATAATTAATTAGTTCTAATTTCATACATATAAATTTCCATAATTAATATTAATGTATGATCCCACAATGTGATAAAAACTACTTTTTATAAAAAAAAAGTCTTTTTAAGCATGAAACTGGAATTATAATTATCGTATTCATAGAATATATATTTTGTATATTTAAAACATTTGATCTATTAAATATTATATAAATTTCATTAAAATAATTCATCAATAATGATTAATTTAATTTAATAAAAATTATTTATGTGTATAAAAACAATTTTCTAGAGAAACGTCACTTTTATTTTCATTTTTTTTATTTTTAATAATTTGATAACTATTCAATCAGTTTTAAAAATTTCTATTATATATATTTTTGGTAGTTATATTATTATTATTAATCCCCAAAAATAAAATATCTAGTTGATAAAAGAAACATAATATTTCAATAATGTTATGTTGTTCGTTTAAACATGATATTTCATGTAATTAATATTATTGAATAAATCTAAATATTTAGAGAGAAATATTTCATAGAAAATATATGAGTATTACATCCTAACCCTATTAATAAGAATTTATCCATATAAATTCATCACTCCAATACAAACTTATGATGATACATTGGCCTCTTCACATCATCAAGTTTCCACATAACTTTATTAAATTGGAGGTTCCACATAATATATTCACCAACCCACTGGTTTTGTTTCATAGAAAATTCTACGAGGGATCCTAATTCAATAAATTTATTTCTTTAAATGAATACTATTTATCTAGTGGTATATCCTTTGAGTTAAATACTTGTAAAGAATCAAGTATATACATTCTTAGGATAGATATGTGGAACAGATTTTTAACTTGAAATAGATTCAGTGAAAGTGTCAAAAAGTAAGCTACGATCCCCAAATGATCACGAATTTTAAAAGAACATATATCCATCTGGATTATCTTTACCTTCATTCAAAATATCATTACCCACTTCTAGGTATATATTCAAAGTAATACCTTGTCACCAACTTGAAAAACTATATCTTTATGGAAGGTTTTCAGCATAGGTGTTTTATAGACATTGAGATACTCTTATGGGTTGATGAATGGATCCAAACTTATTTTTCATTTACTCAACTAGATCTAGTACACATCACTATCTTTACCTAACTTCATTTCATGATGTTGTAGTTCTACACTTCCAACTCTAAATGGTTTCCTAAGGAGCCATCTAAATGTTGGAGTGAAATGCATTATTACATGAAAATTCCACCAAATGATGGTTTTGATCTAAAACACCTTTAAAATCGATAGATCCAAGTCTAGAAATACATTATTTTTGTTTAATAATCCACTCAGACTGACCATATATCAATGTATGATAATAATTACTAAAACATAACTTTTTATTCATATCCTACAGATTTCTTCTTAAAAAATTTGATGAAAATTTTAGATACCGATCATATACAATTTATAGTGGTAAACCATGAATTATTTCCACTTCCCTATTGTATAATTGTGTAAGTTGATCAAGGGGTAAATATTATGTAATATAAATTATGTTTGATGAATTTCTATGGAGATTAACTACAAAACATATAAAATTATTCCAATTATATGTTTTGGGGCATCTTATATAAAAAACCCATAATGATGTTTTTCCATTTCTATTCGGGAATGGGTAATGGTTGTAACATAAAGATATAATTTTGGCTCTTAGTGTTAAATTTCAGACATACCATGCACTGAGAATCATACTATATAATACCCCTCTTTATTCCATCTCATAATAAATACAATTTAAAATATTTATACATCTTTATAATTGTCGGTTGAATAAATAATGAAGAACTATGAGATTCATCCATCATCTCCTTCAATAAATATGGTACATAAGGGACACATAATGAGTTTTTCAACTTTATTATTCCATCAAAAAAATGTTTTTACTTAATAAAATTCGTTAAATTATTTTTTAGTTCAACATAATCCTTTTATGCCACATTAATCATCGCTTAGATGGATGGTTGAAAACTCAGTTGATAAAGATAATATTTATTTCATTCAATCAAGATTTCAAGATCCATATTTTTCTTTGTTATGAAATGATGAATCTTTTGTGAACTTCATTATAGAAAAGCTAGTATGAACCTTTCAACTCAGAGAATCTACTATCGTTTTCTATTTCCAAGGATGGTTACGTATTGAGATATCATAATATTTAATTAAATCAAACCATATTATTTGGTTTATATATATCAATTTTGAGTGAAAATGTAGTTTATTTTTTTATCACTATATATGACACTCTTTTATCCATATATATTATACATCCATATTTTTAATGAAATAATTACTATATCTAAATCCAAATCATGAGTTGGGTAAATTTTATAATAAACAACTAATTGTTGTAAGGAAAAAGATATAACCATATCATTCTACATTTGGATATAACATAGCGCATCATTTGATAAATAATTATAGATTACAAACCCTTCTCTACTATAGGGTAGTGTAAGCACATTTGTGCAGAATAGCCTTGTCCTCAGTTTCTTAAATCATTCCACACATTAATCCATCAAAAGGAACTTGGATCCCTTCTATGCATGTTTGGTGAGTGAATTTGTTTTCTATACAAAATACCCGTAAAGCGTTGATAATTTATAGAAAAACCATAAAATCTATGCATATGAGTCATAGTGGTTTGTCTGGGCTAATGTTTAACAACTTTTATCATTGAAGCGTATATATATACACACCTCACTTTAGATTGTGTGAAAAAATGATGAAACTTTCGAAATTCAAAATTCACAATTGGTATCGTTTTCATAGAGCTTTTCCATAATTAGGGTCATTAGATAAATACTCAACTAGTCTTCATGATTTTCCTTTCACTTTAAATTAATAATAATATCATCTTTAAAGACAGCAAACAACTGATAAATGCAATATATAAATATTGTATTCCTTAAATCAATGACGATGGTTGGTAAATTAGTTATAAAAAATAGAATCACTCTTAATTTATAGTATTTATACATTGTATAGAATGTTGAAATGGGTATATCCTCCTTATTGACCCTTAATTTATGATATACATAAATAATATAAATCATGTAAAATTATTAATCTCTGTGTAGTTAATCAAATGAAAAATCAATATAGGGTATATGAAACTTTTTCTTGATAGACATCTTGATAAGTTATTGATAATCAATACAAAATCTCATTAATTAAGATTTTTTATTAACAAACAGAATATGTGAACCCTAAGGTGGAACATATGGATGAATGAATCCATTATCAATATTCTCTATGATTTTCTTCTTGAATTATGGTAACTCAAATGAGGATATTCCATATAGTGTCTTGGAAATAAGTATCACAATATGTTTGAGTTCTATTAAAAACTAAACTTCACTATTTTGTGTAATACTTTGAATCTCTTCTGGAAAAACATCAATAAACTTGTTTATAATAATTATTTATTTGATGTTGAATTTCTCCTTAACCATCTGAGATAAATTACACTTTTAACAGAAATTATAATCTATATGATATATATAATTTCCATCATAAGATAATTTTTTCATCACACTGATAAAAAATCATATTTTGTTTCCTAATATCAAACAAAACATAGATTCCTTAGAATTATATGTGGGATTTATGTAATGAAATACAATATATTCAAAAAATTACATCGAATTTGATTAGGGGAAAAATGAAAATTTTTATTGGAAACACATTCCCACAAACATTTACTAAATAAAAATCATTGACATGGGATGTGGTTATCATACCATTTAGGTTTTTTAATGTTAATTAAATAATAAATATTTTAGTTGGTAAAGTGATACCATTAGAAAATTCAATACATATAAAAGAGTCAGTAGACCTAATGTCATATGAGACAATAGATGTTATTGAGTGGATAATAATTTTACCCTTTAATACTTCTTTATCATAACCCACATCATAAACAGTGATCAGATGACATTTAAATCATTGGACTTTGGATGTGGAATTCTATGGATCTTTCTCTTAATTAAAATAATTATATAACATCCTATAATCAATTTAGAATTCAATTTCCTGATAACCTCCCTATACACACATGAAACATTTACCAGTTTCCTTAACAAAATTTACCATATCTTTCCCTCCACACATCAATCATAAATAAAGGCTCATAATCTTCTCTCAAGAATTTTTATAATTTCATATTAATTCAATTATTCATTTACTATAAAATTCATGAGATTGATGGATAAAAACAATCTCCCTCTCCACCTATAGAAAACATGACTTATTTGCATTGCTACTAATTCCCCTTATAGATAATACCCTTCAAAGGATTGGTTTTAGTCCACTAAGGAATATATCTACATTTTTATTAGGTTAGATGACAATTAAAAAAATATTAGCTTGCAAGTGTTTATAAAATTTTTGTATATGCACTTACAAGTTCATCATTCAATTTATTTAACTCAAATAAAAATTTATAATTTTTCATATGAATAATAAAACGAATGTACTTTCCCATAGACAATATTTTAAATCCACCCAACTCTATATATTTAATGTATTCTTATAATCTCATGTTCTTGATAATCTTCCACCAGAGATCATATTTTCTTTCCAAACGATAAATAGCCAGAATGAAATTCTCATGTCTTTCACCCTAAATAACATAAAATCTCATTTCAGTAGTAAAAATCCATTATTTATTAACTAGTGGATTAAATGATCCACTAAATTAAGTTATAGATGTCCTCATGAAGGGATCAACACGGCGTTGTTACCGAATTTTCATTTTTGGAAGCTTGATGTGATTTGTTGATAGAATAATTTTTGTGAGAATTATAATAATATTTATCATTTAATCTCCTATAACATTCAGTTTCTCAAGAGTAAAATCATTGAACTGTCAATCCCATTCAACATTGACACGATTCCATCATGTTCCATCCATTAACTAAAATTAAAAACATTTTGTGAGAAAAAATAAATATAGGGAAAAACCACATGATCATGAAATATCATTTATAATATGTCTAAATTGTTAAAACTTCTATATTGACCATAGGATTATCCTTGTCCATTAATGATCATTACCAAAACTTTTGAATTTTATCATATATTATGACTTATATCAATGGTTATTACAAAAATTACTCATCCTAGTTCCCAAAGGATAAAAAAACCCCCACGATACCATTTTTAGTGAAAAATATATTAATATATAGATATTACATATAAATAGATGAATATTATTTATATAAAGTTTTGATCCATTCCAGATTCATTTCGATATTGAATTTATGAATCTTTTTTCAAAATAAAAAACTAGTTCATAATATTATTACATCATCTTATACTTAAATATTCATAACATGAACCCTTCTTAGACATCTCATTCCTAATACCTTTCCACATAACCTGAGGATAGAAAACCTAAGAAAAGGGTAATCATTGATTCTCAACTAGAAAAAATATGGTAGATATCATTAACAACATTAGTATATCATGAACATAAGTGTTAGAGAACATGATATATATATTTGGTAATCATAACATTGATATCATATATCATCATCACGAGTCACGATAAAAATATTTAAAGATTATAATACATGAATTATAAAGAAATCAAAGAACATGACATGTGAGAGAATAAAATAGGTATAAGGTTTAGAATTCTTGCATACACATAAGCATAAAAAATCATTTCTATTGTATTCAATAATTATTTATGAGGATATAATAGTGGTTTAGGTTCACTACCAAAACCATCATAGTAGTCAACGTTCACTCCAAATAATATCAATTAGAAAAATTCCACTATTGAACTTGGCTTAGTCCTCATTTTAGTCATAATAATCTCATGAAAGATATATATTTACCCAATGAATTCGAGGGAGATATATTTACCACCCTTAACCTAATAAAAATAAAAAATACATGGTACAAATGAGCATAAACCATTCATCATATCAGTACCCATGAAAATGGATCTCATAAATATTTTTACAATGTATAACACATGGAAACAAAATGGGTTTTATAAGCATTTAATCATTTAAATATAGCATTAACCATGGAAAAGGATTGGGTTTCAAAAATATTGTTTCATCATTATCATAAGCCATATACATAAATAATAGGGACAGTATCCTTGGATCATATCCCTTTTGTATAATAAGTGAAATCAAGGGGTTTTGTCATTTTTTAATAGAAATACCATTAATATGTTATTAATTTTTTTTGAAGAAAATAACCTTTCCATTTTGAAATAACTTTTTAAAAATGTGCAATTAAAAGATAAAATCTTTCTATAAAAAGAATAATGTAAACCTGTAAAATAAGCTTGAATGAAAAAATTATTCATGATGGTGGGAAAATATATTCATGTTGTATAAGTTAAGAAAACATTCCTTCAATACTTTTTTTATATTTTAAATGTACCACATTTGGTAAATGATAAAAATATCCCTTTACAGCTATTTTAAAATGATATAAAAAATGGTTAAAAATGAAAACATAAGATTATACGATGATAGTAAGAACATTTTTTTTATTTTTTTTTAGAAAATAAGGCTATGGATGAAATTTTTTTCCCACAAAAAGAGAGAAATGAATTAAATTATAATTAAAAAAATTCTATATTTTGAGTAATAAGGATGAGGAAAATTTAAGGAAAACATTTTTTTAATAAATAAACTTTGGATACGAAATTCTATAAGTATATTGAGCTGTAGATCGTAAAATTATATCATCATAACATTATAATAAATAGTTGGGATAAAAAATGAAATTGTAAAATAAAACCCTTGCCTCAAGTAAGTCTTACTTCAAAAGAACTATAACATTATATATAATAAATTTAAAGTTATGATACTTATGAAAAGTAGTTATTTTAATAAATATTATATATATTATCACTTTATAACATTTCAACACTACGTTTATCAATAATTCCTTATAAATATTATTATTTCCACGTGTAAATGTTTTTGTTTATCATGAGTATTTTAGCTCAGTAGTTCCTGTAACTGAACATTTATCTTGATTCCATCATCTCTAGAATATTAATAATGATATTAAAATTATATTCATTTATTATATACAGATTTGTGGTCATAAATTTTGTTCATATATAGAAAAATCAATGACACCATTCATGTAGATTGTAGGCTGTATATCATATATATTCATAAAATTCATCACAATTATTATGAAAGTAATATACTATGGACAAATTAATCATGTCGCTTTATGGAGGTGGTATTCCACATGTATGCATGAGCAATGTTATTGTTTCATAATGAATTGGATGGTAAGAGTGTATAATTTGTATTATCATTAAATAGGTATAATTATTTCATAAATATAGAATGAATAAACATAAAATCTATCATAATTACCATCCATAAAAATGGTGATGAAAAATGGATTGTATCAAAATGTGGAGATGGTAAGTCATATGTATGCATGAGTGATACATTCACTTATAGATTGATGGGAAAGAGGGTGTAAAATAGTGATTCGGCAATTAGAAGATTTTTTTTAAATTTATTATACATAAGTAATTTTTTGACAATAAATACCATATATTTATAAGAGGTATAGAATAATATGAAATAATGTGATATATTAATGTTATTACCACTTCTTTAGAAAGAGTCCTTTAAATATCATCTAAAGGGCTACTAGGTTGGTATTTTTTGAAGAATAAAACCTCTAGGATGTGTACAATGAAGTTTATAAGATATTTTGGTAGCTTTTGGATAAGATAAAAGTCTCAATATGGCGATACTAAGTGAGAGAGAAGATTACCTTTTAAAATTGGGGTAGACAGAACTTTGGGAGTTTTTAAAAGATTAAATTATAATAAATTCATTCTAAAAAATCCTCAAAATAATTATTGATTAAAAGATAAGGTTGAATAGGGCTGTAATAACATCAAAAAATATTATTTAGAAATTTTTTTGTCATTTTAGAATATATTATTTTTATTTTTCATTTATTACTAAATTTTTATTTTTTCAAGGAAAATTACTTCTTCTATATTAAACGGTTATATTTTTTACATATGAATTGAAAATTTTCCCACAAATAGAAATTTCATAACATTTTAAAATAAATCATATTAATCTTTTCTTATTTTAATATTTTTATTTATTTTAAATAATCTATTAAAATATTATTTTGATAAAATAACAATATTTTCAATTTTGATGCCATTCATTTAACATGATTTAAAAGAAATAAATACAATGTTTTAATGGAAAAGCTATTATTTTAACACAACACTAATATATCATCTTAACCTTTAAAATTCATTTAATTCTATATCTTACTAAAATTATATCACTTTTAATATTTTCAAAATAATTAATTTATTTTTCCCTTTAATTGGATAAACTATGTATTGGACTTTTGTAATCATTTAAGGTATTTATATAATACATAACAATTGTAAATAAATTACTGTCATGAAAGTAATTTCATTTTAAACAAAATGAATATTAATATTCATTCAAAATTAGTTTATATATAGATGTGAATAGAAATTCATATTTAAAACTAAGAGAGTAGTATTTTTTGACTTTATTAAATTTGAATAATATATATGTTATTGTCATTGATAATTTTACCTTAAATGAATAAAATTAATACCTACGGTAATAATGGTAAAACTAAATTAACATAATAAAAATTAGGTTGAAATATTATGCCTTAATCACTTTTTGTTAATCTAGAATAACCCAATTTACCCTTTACCCAGCTGATAAATTTTTCCACAGTTACAATTCATATTAAAAAAATTAGAATATTAACTGAATTTGAACCTCATAATTCTAAATATGTAATACATTAAATCTAATTCAATTCAAATATATTGTAGAAACTAATTTTTAATTAAGTGTGTAAAATACGACAAAAACTACTTTTTATAAAAAAATATATTTTTAAACATAAAACTGAATATATTCTTATAATATGCCTAGAAAATAATTTTTGAATGAATAATTTCATTATAAATTATATAATATAAATTTCTTATTAAAATAATTCACCAAGATTGTTTAAATTAATTTAATAAATATACATTGAGTTCATAAAAATAATTTTCTAGGAAAAAACACTATATTTAATTTTCAAATAATTATTGTTTTTAATTCTAATAAATTAAAAACTAATGAATCCATTTTACAAATGTGTATACCATATATTTTTCATAATTTAGTTATCTCTATTCATACCCACCAATCAAATGGCTAGGAGTTAAGAAGCATGTAATATTTTAATAATGTTACATAGTTCTTTTAAACTCAATGTAGCGTGTAATGAAAGCTATCGAAAAAAATATTTTTTAAATAGAAATATTTTGCCAAAAATATCCAGGTGTTGCATTTTTTTACCATGTATGTGTTCAATAGAAAACCCAACATCATTATTAGGCTGATGTCATGGTATTCCTCCTATAAGTAAATCAATGTATTCTTTTACAATGGGAACATACTTTATACATATTTTATCTTCCCTGTCCATATATGGTGTTTTGGATTATGATTATTATTGAATCTAATTACGTTGATCTACAATAGATGGATCCATAAAATATTCAGGTACTGAAATATCTCAATTAAAAATAATGGAATATATACCCATTTTTAAATAGTAATTTCATTATCTCATCAATAAATTCTTATAAAATACATTGAAATCCAATATATAAAAACCATTATGAAAAAGATCATCATAGTTATGAAAATTATGTCTATAACCTTGAAATTTATATTCATAATAATATATATTGGTTGATATATCATTATTGAAAAAATTATTTCCATGAGTTTTATTGATTATAACTTCTTCTTTATAATATTAATATACTATTTAATATCAATCGGAAACATATAGGATTTAAAGACTGCATAGATCTTGAATCAGGTATATCACTTTCGGACAATTATTTTTTTCAAATTTCGTACTATGACATCATTTGGGACATCAACCTTAGCCGTAGTGATTACATAATCTTTCCCATACTCCATTGGTATTTTATAAGGTAAATTACATTGATGCATGGATAATTCATTTGAATAGTTCCCCATATCCTAAGAGTTTAATCATAAAACATTATTACCTTTTTTATTTCCATTAAAACAGTAGCCTTATAGACTTTCTCTACACACCTGATGTAAAAAACCTTTCTTTTTTAGGAATGTTTCAAGGTGTTTCTTTCCATAACTATTATATGTATGAAATTCCACCTAGATTTCTATTATCATTATTAAATTTATTTTTACCTTACTTAGTCAACCACTTATTTTATTGATTTCTCTAGAAAAAATAATAAATAGAGGATATTTTCCCAATTATAATGTCACTTGATAATATATCCCCATATCTTATCACTAGTGAAACAAATCAAAAAATAATTTTTTATGTTAGTTAAATGGAGACTTCATTTTTAGTGTTATTTAAAATCAGTTTTTTACATTATTATTTGAACCAAAGTGAAAAAATAATTTAATTTCATTGATCACATAGAATGTTGTATGAAGAAAAAAACCGTCAAAAAAGAAAGTTTCATAGTTGTAAGTTAAAAAATAATTGATGTGAAAGATAATTTTATTTTTTAAATCTTCACCTCAGTTATAAAATAACTAACATGAAAAAATACTTCTCAGAATTTTTTTGCATTACCCAAGAATTATAGAACTAGTAAAATCCAATATATAAAAAATAACAAAAAAATAGTTTAATTTTTTTTACATCACACCATTATCCATTTCAACTTTACAATTTTAAAATTTTAATGTTCAAAATATATATTTCAAATGAAACAAATCCAAATTATACATGTAAAATAATATTACCACTATCCTTATAAGTAATTTATAACTTTTTTAGAATTATAATGAGGGTTATAAAAAAGGTACATAAAAAAGGAATGTATTTAACATCTTTACTCAACAAAATTATATGATATATTAAACGAAATGTTATAATAAAATCTAACCCCTAGAATATTTTAAGAGTCTCAGATGAAATTATTTAAAATATAAATAATAGAACATAATATCCACATTTCATTACTCATTTTGGGTGAATTAATTTTTGTTTAAAAATATGTTTTCAATTCAAAATATTTTTTTAGGCACATGTAGTAAAAATGTTGTAATTATAAACACTAGTAGAATAATGGTCTTTAACAATGTTTTTTTTAAATCATGAGATCAATTTCTTACCAACGTTGAATAATATTACATAAAAAATATGGATTTTGATGTTGGTTTTTGTAAACTGATGGAAAAAATGAATTACATTTGTTTCTTGAAATAGTTTCTTTTAAAACACTGACACAAAAAATACCTATCAGTAGTATTTCTGGCTTCTGTTTTCTTAAAAACAGATGACAAAAAGGTGAAAAATTATTTTTGGTGTTGGTATAAAAAAATACTCCAATAAGTAATGTTTTTATTTTATTTTTTAGATAATTTCTTGTGCTTCTATTTGACTAGTCATGGAGCTAAAACGGAGTTACGGGTCAATATTTATGGCTTTTGGAAGTTGAACTTATCATTGTTTTGATTGATACAACTCGTTTCAATGAAATCTTGAGACAAATGAATGAAATTAACATACACCAAATGAAAAAATTAAAATAATATTTTTAATATATTGAAATTTTTTATGAGTCTCTATCAAAATGATTTGGTTATTCATCGTATCGTTTATATTATGGGTAGAACTGATGCGACAACGAAAATGATGATCTATAAAAAAATGTCCACCTATATTGGTAAATCACACCCAAATGTTTTATGTTCTTTACTTGATCATAAGAATAAATAAACTTTATAAGAAATATAATGGATTTGTTTAGAAATAATGGAAAATAATAACAAATAAAACAATGTATTAGAATATATACCTTGTTCAAATAATCGATTGAATCCACTTTAAAATCATGATTGATATGTAGAGGTTGAAAATGATAAAAGAATTAGAAAACAGATTTATATATAGTAAAAGAAAATATTTTCAATAGAATTATCTAAAAATGTTTGTGGTATTTTAAAAAGATAAGTGCATGCTGTTAAAAAAATTCAATACTGATCATGCTAATTTGAGAATACTCATTAGTGTCATTTTTTTTGAAACCGTCCAAAAAATTATTTACTTTGGTTTTTTGGCATCTTTATTTTTACAAATTAGATTCCAAAAATTATTATATATGTCATTTTTAGCATAAATTTTTAAATAAACACATGGTAAAATGATAAAAAAAATTTCTTTATCGTTGGGTTTTTTAAAAAAATGACACCAAAAACTAAAAAATATTTTTGGAATCGATTTTTAAGATAATGGACATGAAATAAATATATTTTTCGCATCAATTATCATAAATAAATATGCAAAAATGTAATTTTTTTTCTACAATGTTTTATATATTTTCTTAATCTTTGATTTAACTAGTTGTGTATCTAAAACAGAGTTACGGATTAAAAGTTATGGCCTTTGGATGTTGTAGTTGTTTAAGTATTATCTTAGAGAAGATCTACTTCTGACATCCACTAATTTTAATCCGTTACATTTATTTATCTCAAGGAATAGTAAAAACGAATCATAAGAAATAATATAAAACATAGTAAAAATTAATTAATTATGGTGTTTGTTTTTTAAAATACAAGGACAAAAAATGTTAAATTTATTTTAGAGTTAGTGTTTAAAAAACAGATCCCCAAAATAAGTTTTTTAAATTTTTTGGATTGGTTTTTAAAAAAACTGACACCATAAAGTCTATGAAAGTATATTTTAGGTTGGGTTATAAGAAAACATCATCAAATTTATGATGTTGAAGGCCATCTTGTAACTAATGAAATGTAAAGTCAACTTCTTGCAAAAATATTTGATATTTAATTTCCACTTTCACATTTTGTCTATAATGTAATTTCAACCCCTGCTTGAAAATGATTTTTACGAAATGAAATTAAGATTTGATATAATATATAATAATTCAAATAATTAAACTTGGGTTTACTATTCTTGGTTAAAATTTTCATGTATTCTAGAATGTATAAACCATAACTAGTAAGTTGAATTATATTTTTCACAAAAAAACAGAACATATTAAGAACACTAATATAGAAAATATATAATGTGAGTGGTTACTCTATTAAGAAAAATACCACTTTATGAAATACATTTTCTATATAATTTAAGTTAAGGAAGCTTCCAACATTTAATTGAATGAATTTAGTGGGGTCAAAAATGTAATATGGAAATGTCGTGTCATATAAAACAACTTATATAAATTTTAAAATTTTTATTATATGATAATATTTCATTTTAACTAGGTTGAGATGAAACCTTTACACAACCAAAAGGATCTATAGTACAAAGGCTTTAATATTTTTTATATCGACCCTTTGGCATGAAGGTCCATAGTTAGAATGGTGTCCCTATATACCAAAGTCTAATTTGTTGTCCCAAAGGCCAATTTGGAAGGAATAATACCTCTTTTGAAGTGCTATTGTAATACCAATATAGTGACTATTACAAAACCACTATAGTAACTCACAAATTATCTAACACCCATATTTGAACCCCTAATTATGGGTTGGTTACCACTATTCAAGACCCCAACTATTCACACTAAATATAATTCATATAAAATACATAATAAAACAATCATAAATATTAATTTTCATTAAATTAAAAAAAGGAAATGAATATGGTAATTGTATTACATAGAGAAGACTTAAATCACATTGATACCCAAAATATTAAATCTTATAATACCCATGATATTTTTTTAAAATCTTTAAAATTATATCACGCCCACAAATGCTATTAATTCACTTGAAGATCAGATACATCTAATAAAAAAGATGAATATGTCATTAATATGTAAACTCTTAAAGAAGTAATATCATAAGTCAAAGTGAAGACTACATGTTATTGTCTACATAGTATATCTTTACCTTACCTATATTCCTATAAATATATATATATAGATAGATAGATAGATAGATAGATGTATATATATAGTTGTTAAAAAAATTTAAAACCAATGTGATATTTGGGGTATCATATATATATATATATATAAATATATACATCAGTCGTAATTTTTTGAACAAGTATATATAGAAAAAGTAAAAAAATAATTATAAATTTCCCAAATGTATTGACCTAATCTATAAGAAATGGTACTCTTTTAATTTTTTTATAATATCATATAGTATTACCTTAAGATAATTTATCTTCAACTTCTAATGATTTTCAATATACAAAATATAATATATAATCCAATATAAAACAATATGATATCTGGGATCCTCAGGATATAACTCACATTAGATGGGAATATCTAGAGACTGCAGTGTAGAAGTTTTATATTAAAGTATATATGGATGGGTTGGATATGTTGAAAAAGTTCTAGGGGTGGGATATACAGCCTGAAACTATCTTTTCATGTCTGAAAACAGAAAATGTACCGAAGCACTAATCCCCCTCCTCTATCATCTCACCCAATTTCAAAACATTATCTTATGAAGATTTAAATTTTCATTATAGATATGTTCCCCATTAAAGAATCTCTAGAATGAAAAAACAATTATTAATGGAAACCCCAACCACATATCAACTACACGACCTTGGTGTTTAGAATTTCCAAATTTAGATTATAAAATATCATTCCTATCATAATATATGAAGGTACCCTATATAATCTTATCCTCAAGGGATTTCGACATATAATATTAAAAAAATTAGTATTTAACCATAATATATAAATATTTTATAAAAAAACATAAAAAACATAAAATCATTTTATAATCCTCTCAACTATAACCCCTGACTCTTCTATTGAGATTATTAGAAATCCAAAATGTTAGTCACACACATTTCCATGGAATAATAATTATGTATATTGGTGAACCAATATTGAAATTATTAGAACTTATATTTTTGATACTTTGGGTAGTGTACACTATTTAAATTATAGAAGATCCTATCCTTGTTCTTAAATATTAGAGGGTTCTGTTGACATGAATAAAAAATGGATTTTAAAAAATTCAATTAATGATGGAATTTAATGAAAATAATCTTATTTTAAATATTTAATTCTAATTTTACAACCAATATTAGAATTTATCTTATGTATCAAGTTTGGATATATGTAAAAATTTATGAGGACTGGCTATTTAAGGGAGATTCCACCACTTTATAGAGTAGAGCCATAATAAACCTAGCCAAAAAAGATGGTAGGGATGTGATTTGGTGATCAATATTGTAGAGGATGAAGATCCATATACTAGGAACACAAAGGGGGTATGGGAAACATTCATTGGGATGGTGTCGCCAGGATATAGAGGATAGTTCCTAGAGTATAACAATTACTCATTTATTGTTAATTCTCTCTCTATTGTATATAAAAAGAAATCACACAGATCAATCAACTCTTTGATGTGGGATGTACATAGGCCACATAATTTTTCATCTATAATTTAACTTATATTGGGAACATTATCTATCACTTCTAATTTCCCGATACCGTTTGATCAAGTCATAATCAATTTCCCCCTTTAAGAACTCCAGCTAAACCCTTTCAACACACCAAGTTATTCTGTATGATAGGTTGACCAAATAAAATAAATATATATGCATATTTTATCATCCTACTAAGTTCAAGACTGAAACATCCCACCCTTCTCCCATTGTTGTAGGAAGAGGTAGTGGGTGATTCCAACCTTACGTGACATCCTCAAGACACCAAAAAATGAAAATAAATTACAAGGGCCTCAAGGACTTTTGGGGCATGATTTTCTCTTTGAATGAAAAACATATAAACCATAAGAATATAATTAATAAACAAATATAGGACGCATGAGTACAAAAAAAATCAAAACATTACTAAAACAATAACCATATTGGAGTAAGAGAGAAAACTGAATGACATAACTAATGGGATCAAAAGAAAAAAAACAATAAGACATTAATGGGAACCAACCCATAACTCCCAACCTGATCCAAGCACCAACTCAACATGCCACGCCGAAGTTATCAAGAACCATAAATAAAAAAGTAAGATAAATTTCTTTTTACTATGTCTTGACTAATGACATCTATAAACTTACACTAGTTCCAATGTTTGGGTGAGTCCATACTCAAAAGGATTTCCCCAACGGCTTACCAACTCAGCCCACTAGGATAAAATGTGTTATAAAATTTATAAAAGATAATTTAAATCAAGTTTATTTTTTTATAAAATAAAATGTAGCATGCATGGAATGAAATAAAATAATCAATTAAAACCATTCTCAATTCTGTTTTGTCACAAAAATTACATGATTCTACATTCATCAATACATGCATTCCCTAGTGATAGTTCCATACTCATAAGAAGTCTATTGTCCATCCACAAAGTTTCCACTAGTGGTCTAATCTTATTATTCCCTAGTGGAACATTCCGCTTATCTGGTTCACATATCTTGTATCCCAATAATACACACACATTATTTAGAGTAACATAAAACTCATGAACTCACACTAACATTGTATGCTAATTCCTATTCCCAACCATTTTACGAACCTTTTTTAAAAAAAAATCAGCAAACATTTTCCATGTATCAAAATGAAACCATTATTTTAAAATCGCTATTTTAAAATTAACATCAAAGTGTATTTTCAAAAAAAAAACCACCCAATGTACAAAATTTACAAAAAAATCACTAATTCAGTTTGTAATAGAAAATCCAACTATAATTTCACTATAATTTCAAGGAATTTTTTTAAAGCTAATAATTCATTATCGAAACAAGTACAGTCGACAGAGAAGACACATACCTAACAAATATTGGTGAAAATAACGAACAGTAGTTAAAACATCTAGATCTGGTCACAAAATATGTTCCCTTAAATAGATAAAAAAATTCATCAAAAAAACCAAAAGACATATATCTATCCAAAACAATGTAGATATATGGTTTTAATAGAGAGATGAACCTTAGATCTATAAAGATCTAATAATGAAAAGAATATACTGATGAATCCAAATATCCAATGATCTTTTATTTTTCTAAGGATCACTCCCAAAATAAAGGGAAGCATCTTTCATAAATTCAGAGAAAAATGACTCTGTATTATGGAAGAATTAGTGTAAAACCATGGTTTAAAGGATTTAATTCAAATTTTATCCACTAATTTAGAAGATCCAATTGTATGCTACATGATTTGTCCACATGGTTTAGAAAAAAAATTCACCAACCATGTGGGTTCTATAGTCCCGATCCAACCCCTCTCACAATTGGATCTCATGGTTGGATAAACCTTTCACTAACCATGAAAAGGATACCAACATAATTTATCCTTGACATGGTTAGCTCAAATTATTAGAAAAACTATGCTTCAACCAATCATTTCCCCACTAATTTCAAAGGGTATGGTTTCTGTTGAGAATCCACATGTTTTGGCCAAACTATGTGCCAACCGTGTGCCTTCCCAGAACCCACGGTCATCCTCTTCATAGTTTTCTAGAGGTTCTTTTTCTTTTCTACTAACCACCCTCAAACCATTCTCCTCAAGAAAATCCTCTAAATCATTCTAAAACTCATATGAACCTATGTAATCATAACCCGATCATTATATATACATAAAATACATAAATAATGGGTCAATTATATAAAATGAGGGTGGTTCTAAAGTATCCAATCAATTGGTATTTCTATCTGCATAAAGTATAAACCCAAAGATGTCTTAAAAGTGTTCATTCCATTACCCAAATATTTCTATTCATGCTACCATGTTTCATACATAATATGACCATGTTTCCCTGAAACCCACACAATAATGACGAATTTGTCATTAAATACTTTCTATTTCCTATCCATAATCTAAATTGTCCCATGAATCAACATAGCATCTGGATCTAGGTCAACTTTCTCCCATCAAATCCCTTGGTCCAAATCAGGTTGGTAATTCTTCAACTAAGATATAAGAAACACATTGTGCACTAAATTCATCCTTAGACGAAAATTCGATCGATATTCCACATCACCAACTCATTTAAATGTTTTGAATGGGAATATGTACTAAGTGGAAAACATTCCCTTTATTCCAAAACGATAAATCCAAGGCCTTGGAGAGATTCAAATAAATAGATGACCAGTCACCTCAATTGACAATGGTCATCCATGATGATCCACATATAATTTTTGATGAATATGATTCGTCATTATTATAAAACACACCTTTACCATCATTGATCATTATCAGGGAAAGAAAAAAACGTTTATAAAGGTTCCCTTTATCTGTAATTTTTTAGAACAAATAAAGGATAACCTTTACCAGCATTTTTACAACTCATAAAGTGTACCATTTGTGAGTGGTTTTATTTTTTGTGATGATAAACGATACCCTTAATCAGTACATTATTTTTATCACTAATAAAGGTTATCCTTTATCATTTTTTTACACACATAATGGTATCAAATAAAATGAAATCAGTAAACAAATAAAAATTAAAAATGGGGATATTAAAAAAAAAAATTTTAAAAAACTTAAATAATTATTGAAAAAGAAGAATTAATATAATATACATATGTATAATTATAAATATTAATAAATAAAATATATTAAATATATAGACAATTAAAATTAATAAAATGAAATAATTTCAGAAATGAATACTAAAAATGACTAAATTAAGAAAAATATTAAACATTTTAGTAATTAAATATTTAAAAATAAAAATAATTTAATTTAATATGCACATATATAGATTATAAATATTAATAAATAATATCTATGAAATTAAAATATATAAAATGAATAAATAAAAAAAATTAAACCATAAAATTGATATAAAAAATCGTAATAATTTAAAAAAATAAAAAAGATCAAACATTAATAATTAAACAAACAATTAAAAATAAATAAATTAAGAAATTATTAAAATGTTTCTTGGTGAAACAATTATTAATAAAAATGAATAATTCTTATACATATATGTATATATTGATTTTAAAAAATAATAAATTAATATTAAATAAACATATTGAAAATGAATAAAATGTAATAATCAAAAAACTTATAATGTCATATTCATTTTTAAATGATTTTATAAATATTGTTTCATTAATATAACTAATACATAAATATATTCATATATATATATACACATATATTATTTCCGAAAACTTATTTACATAATAAAAAATATTTATTCTTTACATTAAATAAGTCATATATTTAGTGAAGAATTGTTTATAATTAAAAATTAGTATTAATTAAAAATACTGACTAATTACATTGAGAAATACACATTATTGAATTTTGTTCAATTTTTCAATTTAACATATATCAAATGTGTGTTACAATTATTTCACACACATATATATTTAAATATATTTCTAATATATATATATAATGAATATATTTAAATAATGAATATAATGAATATATTTATATGTATTCATATTTATTAAATATATATATAAATAATAATATAAATATATTTTTATTTTTATTTATAATTATAAATATTAATCTTTCACCAGCATTAATGTTTTAGCACTAATAAATATGCCTTTTAAGTATGTTGTGTTAGCACTGATAAAGATAGATCTTTATCAGTTCCAGTAAGGGTCTCATAATGTTGAATTTAATGGGCCCTTATTAATTTAGAGTTTATAGAAGGTATATTTATCGACAATTTTTTTGGAAGCACTAATAAATGTATCCCCAATCTATATAGAGAACCCTTACTATTGGTGAACCAGTCGAGATATTCTAATGCTTTATGTGGAAGCTACCTATTGTCAATTCTCCTCCTCATCAAATCGAATCTCATATCGAGGATGAAAATTGGTCTTGAAAATAATTTAAGGCTTGATTTCAAGTCTCGAATGAATCATGGATTAAACAATTCCCAAGATCAAACAAATCCACGGTTAGGTCATATCTCAAAATTCATTCAGTCGATTAAAATATTCAATCCAGTGTAAATTATTTTATCATCCACTTTACTCATTGATTACTTCTTTGGAAATATAAGTTTATATTTGGTTGGTTCATTCTCTCTTTTAATTAATTATCCATCACAATTTTCCCTTCTATAGTAAATTTTTAATTGGGTGTTTCTATTATTTTGTGTTTTTATTGACCATGAAAGGTATTTTATTTATTCTTTATAGAGTATTAAGGCTTCAACACGCTGATTTCATCCATTCTGGTTGGTGCCTCCATTCACATTCTTTTAAACATGGAACAATGAATGTAGGCATCTCTTAAATCCATTTTTCAATCTGACGTAATTTCTATTATAATTATCTATTATGTGGTTACCGATTTATATGTTTTTTCTTAAGATTTAATTAACATCAATGGATTTTATCTTATGTTTAAATTTTTTGAACTTCCATCCATGGAAATAACAAAGACAAAATATTTGTTAAAATTTAACAAATGGTTTTTATTGAATAAATTGAAACTTATTTTAGGTGATCATTTGTCACGTACCAGATCTGGTCGCCACCATTAATGGAACCAAACCCAGCCCATGACAAGGCCCGAAGGGCATTCCCTATCCCCACGGGCTGGCACAAGTGCCCGGGTATAAAACAATATGATTTGGGAACGATTTACCCGAGTATGAAAGCATAAAACAAATAAAACAATCAATAATAAGAATCTGAAATTTCCATACTAAACCATTCTTAACAAAACCAGATATGAATACATATGTTTAAAGACACTAAAAGTGGTCCAAATACAAATAATGACAACATCAAGACATCCCCAATCACTTCACACAACAAGGGTGTCATCACCCGCAAGCCTTCTCCACAACTCTGCCCCAACGATGGGGACTAACACCCTGGAGCGCCATCACCCTTAGCCTTCCCTTTACCTGAGTCAAGCATAAGAAGTTCTACTTACACCCAAGGGGTGTAAGTAGGGTGTGAGCCTAAGCCTAATAGAATACCACCAGAAGATTCCAAAGAGGATGCAATACAATGGGAACAAAACTAGCAATTTTAACACACAAGGTGAAACAATGTTAAAAATTTCAAGAAAAGCAACTTTCAAATGAAAACAGTTTTCAATCCAAGAATTTCAGAATGATAACACATTAAATAAACATGTGAGCTACTGTAAAGTACTGCCAAAAGATCCCACAACAAGGGTAAATACTACAATTCTAATGAGCACATAAATTGGGAACACCCCTAGGCAACTAGATAGTCTCGGGCCCTATGTACCTCGTACCTCGGTGTAAAGTATCCAAGTCACAATCCTTTCCCGTGCACGAGCCACTAGTAGGGAACAAACCCATAACCTAGTGGTCCCCAAATAACATCCACATAGTTCAGTTAGTGTTGTCGTTATCCATTTGCTCAGTGAAACAGGGACACAACCCATCCGGTCCACTAGCCGTACTAGTACATATCCGCCCACCTAAGTACCCGGGATTCCCCCTTTTGTGCTCAAACAATTTCAGCAAACAACACACATACTTTTTCATGTAAAGTATCACTACTGGTCACAAACAAATAGTACAGTAGCTACACACATTTTATATCATTTGAAACAGTCAATAAAATATTTTGATCTTCAATAAAACAACCTCTCAAAACATCACATTGTTTTGCACCCAAAACTCTTTAAAATATCCACTTTTCACTGTATGTGAACACTTGTAAGTCATCAAAACAAAATTTCAGTTCAACACAATTTAATAAAACCAAAAATTCAGTTATGGGGCAGCCCAATGTGAACCAAGAAATTATATATTTTAAAAACCACCATTTTCACACCAACATGGCACTTAATGCCTATTTGCTTCTCAAACACAATTTAAACAAACTTTTGCAGCCACAACCAAAAAGAATAGATATTTAAAACATTATTTTAATTCCTAATACAGTTCAATAAAATCAACTATGTAATTAGAGTTCATCCCAAAATGAACCAATAAAAGACTTGCATGAAAAACCCTCAATTTCAACAAAAATTGTAACATAAAATTCATTTGCATTGTAAATGCAACTAAAACAAATTTTTACAGAAACATTAAAATTCAATAAGCATTAATTCACCCTCAACACAGCAAGCAAATTCCCAAAGAATTGCACACACAATGGAATCACCTACCAAAAGATTCAAGAACCGCAAATCCTAGTGCGGAACTTCAACCGCACGACCACCACGCCACAAGGAAGTGATATCAAACATAAAACCAGAGGATTGAACCATGAAACCCAAAATTAAACCCTAGGCACGAAGCCCTAACTTCTGGAAATTTGGGGATTCAAGAAAAAAAAAGATAAATCTCAAGGAAAAGGAGAGAACTAGAAGGATAGTCACTTACTTGAGAAAACTGGACGTTTTTAGAAACCAGAGAAGTTAGGCCCTAATTCGCGACAGATGAGATCTCCAAAGAGGGGGAAACGAATCTGAGGGTGCGTCCAGGTATAGTGGGAGAAGGTGAGAGGTGGAATCACCGAAAAATAATAAAAATTGAATATTTTATGAAATAATTACAAAATAATTTTAAAACTGGAAATGGGCTTTCGGGTTGGCCCAATACCTAACTTGATCACCCAAATCCAAGATGCAAATGAATTTTTAAGGGGGCCAAAATTCATTGGTGGTTTTAATAGTTAAATTGAGGTCATTTTGGAAGTTTAATGAGTTAAAAATGTTGAAAAACGATGGAGTTATTAAACAAACAAAATTTATTGTCAAAACTGGAAATGGGCTCTCGAGTTGACCCAAATTATGGAAACCCACCATTTCCTTCAAAAATGCATTGAAAACCCCCCAAAAAAGCAATAATGTAAATTAAATACAAAAATACCTTTAAAATATATCATGTATGTGACAATTCTCCCCACCATGAAGGACTTTCCGCCCCGGAAAGTCAACATGATTCTTGGTTGGTAAACAAGAATGGGTACTCTTCCTCAACCCATGACTTTCGCTCCCAAGTCTCATGTGTATCATTCTCATGCTGCCATAAAACCCGGACTAAAGGAATATACTTTCCTCTAAGTATCTTCTCCTGGGAGTCCACTATTTTCACCGGCCTCTCAACGATAGACATGTCAGGCTCTATCTCTAGTTCTTCCCAACTCAACACATGGGATGGATCTGGATTGTATTTCTTCAACTAGGAGACGTGGAAGACATCATGGATAGATGTCAACTGAGAAGGTAAGGCCAACCTGTATGCCACCTTACCAATACGCTCGGTGATCTCAATGGGTCCGACATACCGTGGCATCAGCTTACCTTGCTTCCCCAATCGACGATGGGCCAGACGAGGGGCCACTTTTAAGAATACCCTATCACCCACAGTAAACTCTAGGTCTCGACGCCTCCGATCAGCATAAGATTTATGACGACTCTGAGATGTCAATAAGCGCTTCTTGATCAATTTGACCTTCTCAGAAGTCTCCTGCACAAGGCTCGGCCCCTATAGTGAAGTCTCTCCTACCTCAGCCCAACATAGGGGGGACCGACATGGTCGGCCATAGAGCGCCTCAAAAGGGGCCATTCGAATTGAGGATTGGTAACTATTATTATAAGCAAACTCAACCAATCCCAAATGGCTATCCCAAGAACCTCCAAAGTCCAAGACACATGCACGAAGCATGTCCTCCAAAATCTGATTCGCCCGCTCCGTCTGACCATCCGTCTGAGGGTGGTACGACGTGCTCATCTTAATCTGAGAGCCCAAGGCCTTTTGAAGGCCTTCCCAAAATCGAGAAGTGAAGCGGGGGTCTCTATCCGAGACAACGGCTGATGGTACACCATGGAGTCTCACCACCTCTTGAAGATACAAATGGCCCAACTCATCCACTTTAGATGTATCTCTGATCGGAATGAAGTGGGCTGATTTGGTCAGACGATCAATCACCACCCAAATGAAATTCTTACCCCGAGGTGTACGAGGTAAGCCAACAATGAAGTCCATGGCAACCTCGTCCCACTTCCAGGTAGGAATGGGTAATGGCTGGAGCAAACCGGGGGGCCTTTGGTGCTCTGCTTTCACCTGCTGGCATGTGTAGCATCTCGAAACAAAGTCTGCTATGTCTCGTCTCATACCAGGCCACCAAAAATGCCGACGGACATCATAATACATCTTAGTGGCACCTGGATGGACAGCCCACTGAGACTGGTGGCTATCATGCATCACTGCCTTCCGTAGAGATAACGGTACTACTGAACGGCCCTTGAAGCACAAGATTCCCTCGGGAGATGACGACCAATCAGAGGATGTCTCCCCACCATGAAGGAATTGCTTAGACCGCTGAAAAAGATCATCACTGGGCTGTTCCTGCTGAATCAACTCTAATAGAGAAGGAGTCAACTGGACACTTGCCAAGAATGCCCCTCCACTGTGTTCCCTAGCCTCCACATGCATTTGAGAAAAGAGCCCCATCAATGTCCACTCATCACTAGACTTCCTCAAAGCATGCACTGGAACTCTTCTGCTCAAAGCGTCGGCCACCACATTACCCTTTCCTGGGGTATAGACAATGTCAAAGTCGAACCCCTGCAAGTACTCGATCCAGCGGCGTTGCCTCAAGTTGAGGTCCTTCTGCGAGAAGATATAAGCCAAGCTTTTGTGATCAGAGTAGACCACAAACTTCTCGCCAAAGAGGTAGTGACGCCATGTCTTCAAAGCATGCATCACCGCTGCCAACTCCATGTCATGGGTAGGGTAGTTCTTTTCATGTGGTCGGAGTTGGCGAGAGCCATAAGCCACCACGTGATCATCCTGCATAAGCACGCACCCAAGACCCATACCTGAAGCATCACAATAAACCACATAACCCTTCCCAGCCTCAGGAAAAATCAGCACAGGGGCGGTAGTCAACCGTCTCTTCAGCTCCTCGAATGATGCTTGACATTCTGGACCCCATACAAACTTCACCCCTTTCCGGGTGAGCGCAGTCATTGGTGATGCAAGCCGAGAGAAATCCCGAACGAATCGCCTGTAGTAACCAGCTAGGCCAAGGAATCTCCTGATCTCAAACACATTCTTCGGCTGCTCCCATGACATAACCGCACTAATTTTCTCAGGTTCCACTGAAACTCCGTGCTCTGAGATCACATGCCCCAGAAATCTCACCTCTCTGATCCAGAAGGTGCACTTTGACAACTTTGCATAGAGGCGGTGATCCCGTAATGTACCTAAAACGATCCTCAAGTGATGTTCGTGTTCCTCCTCAGAGCTAGAGTATACCAGAATATCATCCACGAACACCACAATAAAGGAATCTAGGTACTGATGAAACACCCTATTCATGAGTTCCATAAAGACTGCTGGAGCATTGGTCAATCCGAAGGGCATGACCAAATACTCAAAGTGGCCGTACCTGCACCGAAAGGCTGTCTTTGGGATATCTGACTCCTTCACCCTGAGTTGATGATATCCTGAACGCAGGTCTATCTTTGAGAACCACTTTTCTCCCTTCAACTGGTCAAACAAATCATCTATTCTGGGCAAAGGGTATTTGTTTTTAATTGTTACCTTATTCAGCTTCTGGTAGTCAATGCACAACCGGAGGGATCCATCAGCCTTTTTTGCAAACAACACAGGAGCGGCCCAAGGAGAGACGCTCGGGCGAATGAATCCTTTGGATTCTAAGTCGTCCAGCTGCATCTTTAATTCCCTCAACTCGGTGGGGGCCATGCGATAAGAGGGAAGAGATATCGGCTGTGTTCCCGGCGCCAGATTAATCGAAAACTCCACATCCCGCTCTGGGGGCAAACCCGAAAAATCATCCGGAAATACCTCTGGAAACTCATTCACTACATGAGGTAGTGAACCATTAGAAGAAATACCATCTTCTATCATGAACGAAGATAACTGGAAGATAACACTTCCCAACTTTGGGAGTGGAGGCCCTGCGCGACTTGATCGTGGATCCCATTCTCCATGAAAAACCTGACGACTCCCATCAGGTGATGTGAAACTCACCCGCCGTCTGTAGCAATCGATGTGTGCCTGGAAGTTTAATAGCCAATCCATCCTGAGTATAACATCAAAAAGGTCCATATCTAAGACCAAGAGGTCCCACTCCATCTCGACCCCTGACACAGAAAGTGCACACGAGGGGCACCTCAGGCCCTGCTCCTTCTTCTTTCCCAATGGTGTCACCAACTCCATCGCAAAAGACATCAACTCAGTTGGAAAATTCAGCATGTCCACAAAATGTCCAGAAATGAATGAAACAGAGGCACCAGTATCAAAAAGAGCAGTAGCTATAGAAGATGCAATCAGAACGGTACCTCGAATTGTCGACGGTCCCGCCTCTGATCCTGCTGGTGTCTGATCCACTGCATGGAGGTGTCCAGTATCTGTCTGAGAACGACTGCTAGCCTGAGGTTGTGCCCTGAACTGGCTCTGCCCAGAAGATGATCCAACCCTTCCACCACGACTTCCAAATCGAGATCCCCCAGTCCTGGATGGCTCAGACTGTGCTGACACTCCTTTTGAAGCCACTGAACCAACCCCACTCGGAAGTGGACGTGCCACACCACAAAAATGCTGCAAATGCCCCATACCTCCACACTGGAAACAAGGCTTCGGAGGAAGTGGACATGCTGGTCGGATATGCCCAGGCCTCCCACATTGGTGGAACACGACCGATCTTGCATCAGAAGCAGCAGAAGAAAACTGCCTGGAAGAGTGGCCTGAACTGCCCCCTCCTTTCTTCACATGATCCTCCCGCTTCCTTTTCTTCTCTGAGGAGCTACCACTTCCCACTGCTGATACTGAACCATAGAAACCAGCCCTGCCTTTCCTATCAATCTCCACCATGCACGCTCGATCAACAACCTCAGCATAGGTCCTCATCTTAAACAAGAAAACCCAGGAGTATATCTCTGGTCGCAAGCCTTTCTCAAACCTCTGGGCCTTCGCCTGCTCATTAGAGACAATTTCTGGAGCATATCGAACCAACTCAGCGAAACGGTTGGCATACTCCATCACAGATAGATTCCCCTGAACAAGCTCCCTGAACTCTCTAGACCATGCATACGCCAATACCTCAGGGCAGTACTGTTCATTGAAGACAGCCTTGAAATCACCCCAGCGCATCTTCTCATTCTTCCCTGCCTGAAGCACTGACTCCCACCACTTACGGCTTGGACCCTCTAATAGGAAGGAGGCACACTTCACCCTGAGCTCCTCGGGTGTTTCCAGGAACTCAAACATACGCTCGATCTTCTCGATCCATTCTTCTGGTTCCTGGGGTTCTGAGCTGCCTCGGAAGGTTGGAGGCTTATTTTTCAGGAACTCCTGGGCCTTGTCCTTTCTAGGACCAGTATAATCCTCTCTAACAGGAGCTGGAGCTGGAGCTGGTCCATATCCAAGAGCCTGGACAGCCCGGACCACGGCCTCGACTAGCCTCTGATCAATCGGCGTGGGAGAACTCTCTCCAGCTTCCTCCCGTGGGTGCGTGGGAGCTTTCTGGGGAGGCATGTTGCTACAAAATGCAACAGTCACAAAACAATGGTCAATACCACAATTCTGAAAATTGTAATCAAATACATCAAATATAAACAAACTAAACACATTCTTGTAATAAAAGAACCAACTACTCCACATTTTCCTGATGTCCACATGTGGTCTGCAGCCCACACGTCTCACCTGGAAGTGAAGTCAATCAGTAAATTCCAACATCCTCTGGTGACTCAAGGTCTGCCATGAGAGGTGCGGGCCAGACACCCTACTCACAACCAATACCCCGAGCCCCGACAGTCCTAGCTCCTGTCTATCCCGACTCATCCCAAAATAGCAATATAACCCAAAAACGTTAACCTCCTCTGATACCATTTTGTCACGTACCAGATCTGGTCGCCACCATTAATGGCACCAAACCCAGCCCATGACAAGGCCCGAAGGGCATTCCCTATCCCCACGGGCTGGCACAAGTGCCCGGGTATAAAACAATATGATTTGGGAACGATTTACCCGAGTATGAAAGCATAAAACAAATAAAACAATCAATAATAAGAATCTGAAATTTCCATACTAAACCATTCTTAACAAAACTAGAACTGAATACATATGTTTAAAGACACTACAAGTGGTCCAAATACAAATAATGACAACATCAAGACATCCCCAATCACTTCACACAACAAGGGTGTCATCACCCGCAAGCCTTCTCCACAACTCTGCCCCAACGATGGGGACTAACACCCTGGAGCGCCATCACCCTTAGCCTTCCCTTTACCTGAGTCAAGCATAAGAAGTTATACTTACACCCAAGGGGTGTAAGTAGGGTGTGAGCCTAAGCCCAATAGAATACCACCAGAAGATTCCAAAGAGGATGCAATACAATGGGAACAAAACTAGCAATTTTAACACACAAGGTGAAACAATGTTAAAATTTTCAAGAAAAGCAACTTTCAAATGAAAACAGTTTTCAATCCAAGAATTTCAGAATGATAACACATTAAATAAACATGTGAGCTACTATAAAGTACTGCCAAAAGATCCCACAACAAGGGTAAATACTACAATTCTAATGAGCACATAAATTGGGAACACCCCTAGGCAACTAGATAGTCTCGGGCCCTATGTACCTCGTACCTCGGTGTAAAGTATCCAAGTCACAATCTTTTCCCGTGCACGAGCCACTAGTAGGGAACAAACCCATAACCTAGTGGTCCCCAAATAACATCCACATAGTTCAGTTAGTGTTGTTGTTATCCATTTGCTCAGTGAAACAGGGACACAACCCATCCGGTCCACTAGCCGTACTAGTACATATCCGCCCACCTAAGTACCCGGGATTCCCCCTTTTGTGCTCAAACAATTTCAGCAAACAACACACATACTTTTTCATGTAATGTATCACTACTGGTCACAAACAAATAGTACAGTAGCTACACACATTTTATATCATTTGAAACAGTCAATAAAATATTTTGATCTTCAATAAAACAACCTCTCAAAACATCACATTGTTTTGCACCCAAAACTCTTTAAAATATCCACTTTTCACTGTATGTGAACACTTGTAAGTCATCAAAACAAAATTTCAGTTCAACACAATTTAATAAAACCAAAAATTCAGTTATGGGGCAGCCCAATGTGAACCAAGAAATTATATATTTTAAAAACCACCATTTTCACACCAACATGGCACTTAATGCCTATTTGCTTCTCAAACACAATTTAAACAAACTTTTGCAGCCACAACCAAAAAGAATAGATATTTAAAACATTATTTTAATTCCTAATACAGTTCAATAAAATCAACTATGTAATTAGAGTTCATCCCAAAATGTACCAATAAAAGACTTGCATGAAAAACCCTCAATTTCAACAAAAATTGTAACATAAAATTCATTTGCATTGTAAATGCAACTAAAAATTTTTTTTACAGAAACATTAAAATTCAATAAGCATTAATTCACCCTCAACACAGCAAGAAAATTCCCAAAGAATTTAACACACAATGGAATCACCTACCAAAATATTCAAGAACCGCAAATCCTAGTGCGGAACTTCAACCGCACGACCACCGCGCCACAAGGAAGTGATATCAAACCTAAAACCAGAGGATTGAACCATGAAACCCAAAATGAAACCCTAGTCACGAAGCCCTAGCTTCTGGAAATTTGGGGATTCAAGAAAAAAAAAAGATAAATCTCAAGGAAAAGGAGAGAACTAGAAGGATAGTCACTTACGTGAGAAAACGGGACGTTTTTAGAAACCAGAGAAGTTAGGCCCTAATTCGCGACATATGCGATCTCCAAAGAGGGGGAAACGAATCTGAGGGTGCGGCCAGGTATAGTGGGAGAAGGTGAGAGGTGGAATCACCGAAAAAGAATAAAAATTGAATATTTTATGAAATAATTACAAAATAATTTTAAAACTGGAAATGGGCTTTCGGGTTGGCCCAATACCTAACTTGATCACCCAAATCCAAGATGCAAATGAATTTTTAAGGGGGCCAAAATTCATTGGTGGTTTTAATAGTTAAAATGAGGTCATTTTGGATGTTGAATGAGTTAAAAATGTTGAAAAACGATGGAGTTATTAAACAAACAAAATTTATTGTCAAAACTGGAAATGGGCTCTCGAGTTGACCCAAATTATGGAAACCCACCATTTCCTTCAAAAATGCATTGAAAACCCCCCAAAAAAGCAATAATGTAAATTAAATACAAAAATAACTTTAAAATATATCATGTATGTGACATCATTTCTAATGAATTATAATGAATTATCATCATTCTTTGATCAAGGATTTCTAAGAATTAGACCCTTTTTGGTTATTTTTCAAGATGATTTTAATTGTATTATTGAACATGAAATTAATGTTTTCTTTCATTGACTTAAATATTTTGTATAGGTTTTAAATGGATTTTTGATGTGTTTTCTTATATTTTCAAAGTACGTTATATTTGATTTGTTTTCCCAAATGGATCAAAATTTTGTGTTATATACACCCATGATGTTAAGAGCCTTGTAGATTCATAAGTGAATTATTATTATAATTGTAATGTGGATCGATCATGGGTCATTGATATCATTATATTTTTTATGTTATTATGAAGGGGGTTGTTCATTAAAGGTTGTCACAAGGTGAGAGTGGGTTTATGCTTTTCGAAGTATTTTAATAATTATTTTAATTATATTTATATGTGTTATATTTTATTGTGCTCCACTACTTACATGTCATGAGAAACATTTTATAGCTTGGTGAAAGATAGAGGGATGAGTATTACGGTAGTTTATGATCATTCTTTTCACTAAATACTTCATTTTATGTGTTTTATTCTAATTTATCAATTAATTTGTTTAGAAATATCCCAGGATATATATTTTAAAGATGGTTATGCAATTTTATTACATGATTATTCCTAAATAATTATTATGGTTCTATTTTATAATAATTGTCTCACATATCATGTCTTAAAGTAATATTTTTTAATTTACATTGTACATGAAACTATAATCTTTTTAAATTGTTGTTAAATTACATAATTCATGGATATAAAAGGAATTGGAAAATTATATAACATAAATTCCATTAAAAATTTTATGATACATATTTTCCCATTCTGAAAGTTGATAAATTACTAAATTAGGACTCTAATGTAGAATGTGAAATGACAGTTTATTTATTTACACCCACAACAATTACACAATTTGTAATAGTAAATATCCAGTCAAAATTTGGATTGATAACATCCCATGATGATATTTAAAATTGAATTTGTTAATAATTTATATAGTTAAGTAATATTTATAAAATAAACATGAATTTTTATCCCTATTTAAGTGTAAAAAGGTTCTAATTATTAATTTCCAATGATCCATGCTAGCATTAATAGAATATAAAAGAATTAGAAGAAAAATAAATGAGATATTGTATTTTTTATATTAAATTTAAGGATGATGATTCAAATTTTATTTTGGATGTGTAGGTGTCTGTCTCCCATCAAACTAATACATAATGTGACTGGTATGACTAATGGTGTGTGTTTCAATTTTAAAATGACATTTTAGTAAAAAAAGACAAGTGACAAACTCAAAACCATGAAAATTAATTTTTATTGTTTTGACAATTTAGTAATATGATTCATAAGTAATTTGAGATGTGTGAGAAACACCTCATTCCGACACACGTTGTGACCAGTATGACACCCAATATGGCTTTTTAGTTTAAAATGGAACTAATTTTAGTAAAAAAGGCAACTTACATACTCAAAATAGATAAAACGTATTACGATTGTTTTAAACATTAGAAAAATGATCCATAAGGAATTTTTGAAGTTTATGATTCAACCGAACATTAATCTAATACATGATGTGTCCGATATGACTCAATGATTCAGTTATCAATTTAAAACAAAAATTTTAGTTCAAAAAGTGTCACTCATTGAAAAAAATGATCAGACTATCTCAATAATTTAGTAAAACATTTCATAATTCATTTTTGAATTATTTAAATAAGTCTCACATGAAACTAAAAGATAAAGTGACCTGTGTGATTCAAAGTGCGTGTTTCCAATTTAAAATTACATTTTACAAAAAAAAATATGTACGCAAAACCAATCAAACATATAATTTTTTTTTAATTTTTAAAAATGATCAATAAGTCATTTGAGTTATGTAGGAATTAGCTTCACAAAATAGGATGTATAGTGTGACCGGTATGACTCAAAGAGCATCTTTTCATTTAAAATTCACATTATTTTTTGTAAAAAATAAAACTAACGTACTCAAAATTGAGAAAATGCATTCATATTAATTTCATATTTTAGAAAAATGATTCATAATTCAATTTGGTCGTATAATAATTTATAGCACACCAATTTGAGAAATGATGGCACCAGTATGACTCAAAGTGTCTCTTATTAGTTCTAAATTGATATTTTTGTTCAAAACATTTCAATAACTTAAAACTATGAAAACACACTCAAATTATTTTTATAATTTATTAAAATTATTAATATTAAATTTTTGATCTTTAAGAATCAGTCTCACATCAAACTGACACACGATGTGACGGGTATGACTCATAATGAATGTTTCCATTTTAAAAACACATTTTAGAAAAAAAATGATGTACTCAAAACTCATAAAATGAATTCAGATTGTTTGGATACTTTATCAAAATGATCCAGAATTCATTTGGGATTTTTAATAATTATAAAAACCCCAATCTGATGCTCGATATTACTTGTATGACTCCAAGTGCATATTTTTATTTAAAAACGACATTAATTTTAGAAAAAAAATGAATAACTGACATAGTCAAATTAGATAAAATTCATTTGGATTATCCTTATAATTTATTAGAATGATCTATAAGTCATTTTTATGTGTAATAATTAGTTGTACCTTAATATAATACATGATGTTCCCTAATATGAATCAATTTATCTGTTATCAATATAAAAATGACCTTTTAGTTCAAAAGTGTCACTATCTATAAACAAAGGAAACATGCTCAGATTTCCATAATAATTACAAAAAAGATTCATAAGTTATTTTAGTCATGTAGGAATCAGTCTCACATAAAACTAACACATGAAGTGATTGATACAACTCAATGTACATGTTTCCAATTTAAAATTATATTTTAGTAAAAAACAAAAGTTACTTAATAAAAACCAAGAAAAAGAATCCATATTGTTTTTATACATTAGTAAAATGACCCATAAGTGACTTTGTACATTTAAGAAGATATCGATCCACAATTTTCTGCATAGTTTCATTGGTATAGCTCAATGTGTGTATTTTATATAAAATGGACTATAATTTTATTAAAAAATATAAATTGACTTACTCAAAACCAAGAAAATGCATTCATATTATTTTCATACTTTAGTAAAAATGATCCATAATTAATTTTTGATGCATAAGAAGTAGCCACACCTCAAATTGATACATTATGTGCTCGGTATGACTCAATGTTTTTTTATCAATTTAAAATTGAAATTTTTTTCAACAAATGTCACTCTCTAAAATTGAAGAAAAAACAATAAGATTATCATGAAAATTTAGGAAAATGATTCATAAGTCATTTTTGATGTGTATAAATTAAACTCACATCAAACAGATGTAGGATGTTATTGGTATGAATCAAATTTCACATTTCTAGTTTAAAATGATATTTTAATAAAAAAGGAATGTGGAATATTGAAAATCAAGAAAATGCATTCATATTGTTTTGATACCTTTAAAAACTGATCCATAAGTCATTTGGGACATTTAAGAATTAGTTGCAGCTCAATCTAAAAAACCGTGTCACTGGTATGAAACAAATTGTATCTCTTCAATACATATGTTTCATTTTTTAAAGACACATTACATCGATAAAACTGAGAAAACGAGCATAGATTGTTTTATCATTACTATATATGCTATTATTTAATTAATTTCCTTATAATTATTTTACACTTTTTTAGTTATTTTTCAAAGAGATAATGCTTGAATATTAATAAAAATTGTTGTGATGTGTAAAAATCTACCACAACACAATATAAAACATAATGATATGGGATTGACTCAAATTTTATTTTAAAATTAACCCTTTCAATGTAATTTATTTAATTATATTATTACTCACATAGGATGTTTTTCATATAATGTTTTTTTTTTCTCGATCAGGGTTGGTATGTTTGGAAATAGAATGAGTCAGTGTGAGGGGAAAAGACTGAGGAAAATTGATGTTTTTGAATGTATGTAATAATTATTACATACTCATTTAATTGTATAAACAAATCTTTGAAATATATATATATAATAGTTTTTATTCTATTTGTGTTGTACAATTTATTTCATTTCAATTGTATATTTATTTAAGATTTTTCTAATTATTTTTTCTATTTTTTGGGTTGTAGTATGCTATTATAGCACACTGCAGTATGGGAATTTATGAGTTCTATTAAATGCAATGAAAAATGCATCACTTATCAGCACTTCTAAAAGTGATCACAATGCGCTCCATTATTAGATATTTTATAGGCACACATAAATTCTACATTTGTCAGCTCTAAATAAATTAAATGATAAATGGAGAAATCTATTATCACATCTAAAAGGAATTGTAAATGGTTCTTTTATTAGTGAGTTTTTAGCTCCGATAAAGGACCTAATTATAAGTGATTTTATAGCACTGATTAAATCCTAGGGCTTTTAATAACACTTTGATAGTTAGTTCTTTTAAAGTGTTGATAAATGCGAATTTTAATTTTGTTAAAGAACTGTTTTTAGTAGGGTATCTCCATCCTCTTTTTGATCAACTGAATCTGCTCATTTTTATCTTGCACAAGTTTAGGTCCAACCAAGGAAGTCTCACCTATTTCCCCTACCAATGTGATGAATCATAGGGATTCCCAAATAGTGCTTCAAAAGGTTCCATTTGTATTAAGGCATAACAAGTATTTTTGTATGAGAATACAAATAATAGTAAATGATATTTCCATGAGCTTCCAAATTCCATTTCACAATCCTTAAGAATGTCCTCCAATATTGGATCTCCCTTTTATATTTTCCATCAGTTTGAGGATGATATTCCGTGCTCAAATTCAGAAGCGTCCCAAGGTATTTCTATAAGTATTTCTGAAAAAAGATGTAAAAATTAGATGTCTATTATATACAACCAGGAATATAATTCTGGGAATCTTTTAAACTTCTCATATATATATAGATATTGGATGAGTTCTCCACCAAATTAATTTCATTAATAGCATTGAAATGATCTGAGTTTGAGAGATGATCCATAATCACCCTTACGGAAATGTGTTTCCTTATATTCACTGGTTAATTTGTCATAAAATCCATGGATATCTTCTCCCATTTATACATGGGAATCATTAAAGAATGCCACATACCTACTAATTATTGGTGTTTTTCCTTTACTTTTGGACAAGTGAGGCATCTCAAAGCACACTCTACCACTACTCCATTCAGACATTCCAAAAAATATATACTTTCATGGATCTATAAATCTTCTTAATTCCTGGATAAAAACATTGTTTCGAATGATTGTAATCAATCAGAATTTGTTCATTAAAACCCATTGGCGGTATGATCTTCTCTCTTAAACAAAAAAAAAACAAAACTCTCATCAAAATTTATTATATAAATGGTCCCCCCACCTTTGAGTTTTGAACTCATAGAAACAGATATAGAATCATAAATATGAGACATTTTAACTTACTCATCCAAATCAGGAACAAACAATATTTATCAGAAAACTACAACATTACTAATGTTGGTAAAATACAACTACATTTCTATTATGATAGAAATTATCTACCACTAATATGAATCTTATTTAGCCAACTTATTTTATGATTTATTAGTTAATTCACCAACCACCTAAGTTCCTTTACCTAATGCATTCCACAAGTCGAAATCCATAATTTTGAATTATTCCATCCATCTTATTTACCTTATATTCAAATATCATTATGGGTAAATGTGTTTTAAAAATTAATGTTTTGTAAACACTATAAATTTCTCACCAAAAAGATAATGTTTCTAGGTCCTGAAAGGGAGGAAAAAAATAGATAATTCTAAACCGGTTTTGGTTAATTCACCTCAAGAAACCATAAACTTCATGAACCATAAGAAATAACATGACCTCCCTTTATGAGAACACATCCTAACCCTATCCCCATTGTATCATAATAATCTACATAGACCTGTCCTGACTCTAGAAACATGAGGATAATAGCTTAGGTAAGTCTAACATTACGTTCTCAGAAGTATTTCTAACATTGATAATTCAATTAGAAAGTAAGGCCTTTCTATGTAAAGTAGTGATTGATGATTACACATGTAAAAAATCACATAAAAACATATTTAGTATCCTTCCAATGTATGTAAATTACATATCTCATAAAAATAGAGGCTTCCACGTGATAACATATTTTATATTATCTGGATCTATAGAAACAACTTTTTCAGAACTGAGAAGGCCAAGGAAACATACCTATTATATCCAGAAATCATAGTTTGATAACATGACTTATTAATGATACTCCCACAAGATACCAAACACTACATCTAATTGTTGGTCATGATATGATTTTGTTTAAGAATACATGAGAAAATAATAAAAAATACCACCACAAATGAATCTAGATATATATGAAATATTATATTCACCAGTTCTATAAATATGGCTGGTGCATTCATAAGACCAAAAGTCATAACAATAAACTCATAATTTCTATATCATATGCTAAAATTTGTCTTCAGAATATCATATTTTGGGACCTCCAGTTGGTGATATCATGAACATGAGTCAATTTATGAGAACCAATATGGGATCCCCTCAATTGGTAAAATATATCATAAATGAAAGAGGATGATACAGATTCTTTATCATAACTTGTTTAATCTTACAACAATCTACAAATAACATATTCATTCAATCAACTTTTTAAAAAAATAACTAATTCTACCCATGGAGGCATACTCAGAGAGATAAAACATTTAATTTAAAAATATAATAAGTGAACATTTAATTTCTTCAGTTCTGTTTCTTCCATTTGATAATGTGGTAGGTAAATAGGAGTAGTCCAAATTAAGAGATCAATTTTAATCTTCACTTCTATTTCTGATGGAAATTCCACAAATTTTTCAGGTAAAAAATTATAAAATGAATCAAAAATATTTGGGAAATCTCTAGTCAAAATATCATCAATGGATACAAAGTTAAGAGATACAAAATATTAAGAGATGATTGCAACCACTGGTGCCATTGATTTAGGTTTACTATCCTTTCCATCCCAATATCCTATAAAGAGATGCTTGCCACCATCCATATATGTAAAAATAACCTTTCAAGTATAACAGTCGATGTGAAGTTTGATCGATGTCAACCAATCCATACCCAAAATCAAGTCATAGACATCTATATTAAGCACCTAAAAATTCCAAAGTATCTTACCCCCATCGATACTTATAGATAAATCTATACAAATAAATTATTTATACTCTCTTGGTCGAAGAGGAGTTTTTAATTTTAAAACAAATGACATCATCTTAACAAAAAACCCATATGATCAAGAACATGATAAGAAATCAACAAATGGGACATGATTATAACAAATAAATATTTGATAATGGTTGAATAAAAAAGAATCATAAATCTCATTATTGATGGACCTGATTGATCATCCATGATCATTTTCTCAAATCTATAGAATTTATAATTCTCTGCACTCTTCTCTTTATTTACATGTTGAGACCGTACTGGTTTAGGTTTCATCGTGTTCCCAGAATCACCTTTAGTCTCTCCATTCTGGTGAAAGAACTATTCAGCTTCACTTATCCCATAAAATCATAATATGCATGACAATCATGATATGTGTACCTAACACATGACCATGGAGAACTACAATAATAACACTGAAGATGTCCCATATTGTTGCAATTGTGACAAGCTCTAGGTGGAATCTTACAAAATCACTTCATATGATCAAAAGAAATAAATTGAAAACATCGAGACATAATCTTTGATCATGGAGGAAAATTTACCAATCCCATGGTTTGATTTTGAAACATACCACTACCTTAGGAATATGTGTCCCTCCAATGCTTGTTTCCAACATTGGAGTTCCCACCTATTCATGTAGGAATAAACATGCTTCTTATGACCATGTTTCCAGTGATTTCTATTTCTACCACCATATCACTATTGACCAAATCTATATAATACATAATAGTGGGGATTGAAATATGTTATTAAAATTCTGGTTCCAACCCCCACTAAAAAAATGTGTTCCTTTAAGGACACACTTGCAGCAACATTCGATGGAATGTAGACTAAATTTTAAAATTTATCTTCATACTCCATTACTAAGAGGTTCTCCTACTTTGAACTAAAGAAGTTAGTTGATTATGAAATTCTAAACATGTGAGGAGATAATTGTTTTATTGAAAATTAATGAAAATCCTCCTCTACCTTTCCTTAGAAAAAATTTAGTCTAAATTACTAAATATCACCAGTAGCATGCTTGATCCTCCATAATATACAAAACTAACATTACTTTTAGCTCAGTTGTTGTTCTAGGGAAATTAAGGATTTGTTTTTTAACCCCCCAAGATTTTATGATATGTCTCTTTTAAATTTAATCTTTTTAATATCTTATGTTTCACACAACACCAAGTTTAACTGAACAGGGATATACAAATAAACATTATTATTTTGACACGATCATTATAACCTAGTCATTACATCATAGAGACTGAATTGTATTAACCAAATTATGAAATTTATAATTAGATATTTAATAAAATATTTTTATATTAATCCAAAATATTTTATAGGCATAATCTATTAATTAATCCAATTTTAAGCATTAAAAGTTTATATTTTTTCTAAAATAAGTTTCTCAACATTTTAAGGGTGAACCAACTTTAAATCACAATTTGGAAAGATGTAAATATTTTATTTGAAAAAATAAAAATATTCTATTAAATAAGAATATAAAAAGTTACATTGATTTAATTTTTCATATTTTCTCATACGTTTTGATGTTATGATGAATAGTAAAGAATACTAAATCTTAATTGAAAGAAACGCTTTGCATACAAATAATTTATAGTGTTAAATTATATTATTGATAGGTTTTAAAGTATAATTAGTCTATTTTATATTAGTTAATATAATTTAAGTCATTTGAATCAATTTCAAATAAAAAATGGATATAAAACATATTGAAATTTTGAAAATTTTATTTAGAAAACCACTTATTGTCCATGTTTGTAGTATTAGCGCTAAACTGAATTTCACCACATATATAAACTGAATTTGAAAAAATGAAATAAACGGTTTTAATCATAATTAATTTTACTATCTAATAGGATAAACATTATTATTTTTGGATATTATGAGTAGTAAATTTAGTAATTTTTGTTAACCATGGTTAAGGTTAAATTGAGTAATTAAATTTAAAAATAATCTTATAATATCATAACATTACACAAACACTTGTCTGAGATTTATTGGATATGTGGATGGGAGAAAAATAACCCTTTGGCCAAAAATATATTCCTTTTAAGCCACTTGGGTATGAATATGAAATTTATAATGTTTTATTTAATTGTAAGTTAAAAATTCCATACTATTGTTTTTTTAATAAGTATCACATTTATAATACATTGTAATATAGAAAATAAAATCAAAAGTAAATATTCATTTGAAATATGATAAATTTATATTCATCATGATTATTTATTTTTAATCTTTTGAGAAGATAGTATTTAAGTAAAGGCATATATAATAATGACACAATAATTGTTTAATTAATGGTAATATCAAATAAATAATATTTTAAATATTTAAATAAATATAATTTTACATAATTAATGAAATTATAGATTTTTATAGATACTTTTTACATGGTAATGATATATTATAATTGTTTTTAGATTTTATCATGTTTTTAGGATTTTTTTAAAAAAAGTAAAATGTTGAATAGTATCAAAATTGTCATCAATAATACTTTAAAATAAATTATATTTTATGAAATGATATAAATTTAATAAAAATATAATATACGTCCAAATAACTAGAATAAGGTTAAATATATAATCAATGAACCATCTTTGGTTCGTTTGGTATTTTATAGTAACTACATTAACTCTACATTATAAAAAAGTCATGTGGTCACACTCAGAGTAAAAGCGTTTAACTAAGGGTTAAAACAAAAAGATAAGGTTAATGTTTTGATCTAAAAATTTCTAAAGATCATTGGTTTGGAGGATTTTTACACATAATCATATAATATTCTAAATAAATCAACTTGGTTCTATTTTTAATTTAAAATTAATTTATATTAGTTTAATATTTTGAAATTTCCTAAAGTTCCCCTCACCACAATTATAAAATGGAACCTCCTCCATCAAATTATTAAACCACATTGAGCCTTAAATCTAGACCAAAATCTGAATATTTTTCTTACAAAATTTCCTAGACACATCATATAGGTTCATTTATTCTGAAAAGGCCAACCCTATAGTCCCTATGAGGATAACCTAAGGAGGTTAACTAAATAAAATGTAATCATCTTTACCGACTCTTTCAAGTTAATTTATTTTTGAACATTATATTCATGTGTTATATAAATTTTAAAGTAATAAGAACAATAGAACCTTCTTTATGATATTTTGTTATGACTTTGGAACAACCATATTCTACATTTTGTCCATTATATGAAAAATGAAATCACCACGCGTGCGTACGTACGACCTAACGTCTACATGCTGTGGTGTAACATGTTTTTCATCACAAATTTATTTAAATATTCTTAATTGTGTATATAATAGATATAAATAATAAATATTATTTTATATTATTTTTTATAATTAACATACCATCCAATTCCTTACCACTTTACCATTAATGGAATTATACATTCACTCATGGGTACGAACGGTCTACCGTATCCATGATGCGATGTGATTAATTCACCACATTAACCATTAATGAATGATTATAAAAATATATTATGGGTAAATATAATATTTATGAACATAATATCATTATGGATACGAATAAAATATATGAAATGTATAAGAAACATGACTTACACAAAAAAATAAACATAAGAAAATGTAGTAGTTAACACATTAAACAATGGTAATAATGAAATATTATTAATAAAATGACATTAGAAGATAATATATGATATAATAAATATGGATGTAGTACTGGTATAATTCAATAAATTGTTTAAAGAATTATAATAAAGGTTAACACACTTTCAACTAAAGGAAAGTACATGTCTATGGTTAACTTCACAATCTCATTATTATCTACGATTGTTTATATGTAAGTATTTACTAGGACATATTTATCATCCATATCTAGGTTTCTTAAAAATTGTATTTAAATCTATTATTTATATTATTATATATTTTCTTAAAGGAAGTTTTACCCATCTTTGACAGTTTATAAATCATTTTTAAATGAATATTCTTGTCGATTTCCAAAATGCGTAACTTTATGACCATTTCAACAAAATACGGAAGGAATGTTATTTTTTTAACATATACAAAATGATTTAAAATTTAATTACAAGGTTAGAAGATTATTTTCACTAAAAATTATTTCTCTTAAAATTTCATTCGCCTTTTAAAATAATTTCAATAAAAAAAGTAATTTCTTGTAAGGAATTTTTAATGATTTTATTAGATTTTTTTCATATATTTAAATACCCTATGTTGGATTTTATGCTCAATTGAGGTTATTTTCTTATGATACAATCAAATATATAGTATTGAAGGGTTTATGATATGTTTGGTTATTGGTATGATCTTTTGATAATATTAATGATTTATGGTTAATGTATTAACATTTCTTTTGCTAGTTTTAATATGAAATTTTATGTTGTTTATGTTTCACCCAGTACATATAAGGAATTAATCAGGATTAGTAAATGACGGGAAGGGCTCTATATATCCTCTGATGCATCGGTAGGTCTCATTAGACAAACTAGATTGGGTTTTAACCATTTATGAATGGTGTCTTGAATGATTCCTTAAATGTATGTTTATGATGTTAGACATTATGAATTTCTACATTATGAGATTAGTTATTGATATTCCTTATGATTATTTGACTAATATAATTTCCTTGGTTTTTTTTCTTAGTTCGTTAGATTATTTTATATAGTACAATTTATTATTTCCATGTTATGCTCAATACTAAGTTTAAATGGATTGTGTATTAGTTATACACCTTGACTTAATGTTTATGCTAATTATTCTTAATATATTTTGTTATATGCTTACCCTTAATGATCATATGAGCTCACCCCTTATGTTTTATTTTTTACAAGATGCCAAGATGTGTATTATGACTAATATGTAGGGTTAATAAAGGATAACAATGACGTAATCAAATGTTTTTCTATTATCTATTTTATGTTTTGAATTATAATGTAAGGTTTAGAAATGTAATATATTTTAAAAGATTGATAAACTGATCAGTCATTTGGTATTTAAAATTTTTATATATGCCAAAAAAATAAATTAAGGCCCCAACTTGGGGCTATTAAGGTTACAGTGTTAGAGTTGTTATCAAAGGAGGTTTTTCAACAATCTAGAAAATTAGAATTTTTAAACATAGATTAGGGGAAATAACCCCGAGATAACATTGATAATATACATAGAAAAAAATTCTTATTTTTTATAAGGTAGAGATTATGTGAGAATTCCTAGAAATATATAGCTATTTGGATACTACAAGTCGACATGGTTCTGCAACCATGTATCGTGGAGTAACAACTCTGACAGGGTGTGTTGGGTCTGACTGGGTGTAACCTAGTACACGACAATGGGCCGTACTGTGCACCTAGTTTTATACTCTCATGGGATATGTCTAGGACAGTACAAAGTTTTCTAAAAAAACCATTATGAATGATTTAATAGTAAATATGCCCCTAATGAAACCATTTTTTTAACATATAGATTAGTTAACCTAAATTTTCAATTTAGGTTCTATGAATCTCAAATTATGTGATTATACATTTTGTTTCATAATGATATGATCTAATCAATTGTATGAAGCTATTTAGAAATAGAGCCTAATATATATAATGGAAACTTTATCAATTCAATTAATCCATATAGGGATTTAATTATTATGTAAGATAATGATATTGTAGATGGAGCGACAACTGGTTCGGAAAAACTTATAACTATACCAGGATAGCTGAGTCGGGTTTTGAATGATAACCTTACTCATATAGAGCATCCTAATCCACAATGAAGAGGAAAAATATTATACTTCTTCGTGAGATCAAAACCTCCATCATTAAAGGCGACTAAATATCCATTTTGGTATGATAAATGGATAGGTTACATAGAAAAGATATTTCTCACTTTTTGAAGTAAGGAAAGGGGTAAATTTGTCTTTTAATTTTATCATCTTTATTAAGATAGAGATAAATGGTGTCCATTTAATCAAAATACAAAGGATGAGGGGGAAATTTCAATCATGTAACAGAATAATTTAAGAAAATTTTCATGGAAAAATATTTCCCTCTTAACAAAAAACTGATATAGAGATACAATTTTTAAGTCTAAGGGAAGTGGTATATAATAATGTTACTAAATATGAAGATAAATTTACAATGATAGAAATTAATTACATGAAATACTTATATAACCTAATGAGTAATATTGATCATTTCTTTTATAGGTCAAATATATTACTTTGAAATTCATTAGTCTCCCAACCTTTGTTATCAAAAAATGTTATAGTATCATGTGACATCAAGAAAAAGAAAGAATTATATAAGTCTAACGAAATTAAGGGAATGTAATAGGATAATAGAAAACTGGAGCAAGATTTGGATAAGTGGAAAAAGGAATTGAAGGATTTCCCAACATGTGATAATATTGTGAAGAAACACCCCGACACTTGCCTTAATGGAATTAGAGTTTATTACAAGTGTGGAGATAAAGGTTAGAAGGCTCATGATTTTAAGGTATAAAAATAAGTTTCGGATGTGAAATGTTTCAACTGTAGTGAGATGGGGCACTATGAAAATGAATATCCCAAAAATCTGGGAAATATATATTAGAAAACGAAAATGGATCAAGGTCAATCTTATGTTGTTACTATAGTTGAAGAGGAATAATTAATGTATTTGTATTTTTGGATTCCAGAATTATGTTATTATATTCTCATTATAATAATCATGTGTTATATAATGAATTTACTTTATTGCCTCTTCTTTATATATTTGGAATCATGGATGTTTTATTAAGGTTTTAAAGTGATCAATATATTTATATATTTGGTTTTTGAAAAAAAAAAGATCTGCACTATGTTGTCTGGGGAAAATATGATGTTATAATGATTTTTGAAATTCAGAGACCATCCTTATAAATTGTTGGATCATAAAACATTATAAAACTTAACCATTGATGAAATTATTTATGAACATATTTATACAAGGTTTTAGAAATTTTTGTATTAATTTATCATGTGATGAAAACTGTGCTAGGAAAAGAAATAGTAATATTCCAAGGAATAACCAAAGGATAAGATTGTGTTGATAGAAACATATTTTTAAATATATTTTTATAGAGTTAAAGAATTAGTCATTTATAAGAAATAGTGTTTTGAGAGAAAAAAATCATCATAATACATTCTTTTCTAATGAATCAAATAGTCCCTTATATCATCACGGATTTACAGCTTTGTGATTGTTAACTTTCCCATGATAATGTTCTCTATTTCCCTCCATCAGAACAGGATGATTAGATTTATCTACCATGTAAATGTTTTCCTAAATGGAACTCTAGTATGTGTTATCTCTAGTGAAGTTCTTACTTATATTGCTTTGTTGTAAAGTATGGGTCTCATTAATCCTTTTTCGCTGTGGGATTTCATCACATATATTTTGGAAAGCAATGCCCCTAATTTTTTATCCCAATTTAAATTGTGATAAAAAGATTTATTAATGGAGGGGAGAATGTAACAGCCCAATATTTTTTGTAATGTTCATTTTAAAATTAGTCCATTCCATTGCTTACGTTGTACACAATACCAAGTTTAAATGAATATGATATACATTTAAAAATTACTATTTAAACTAGACTATTATAACCTGGCCATTACATCGGTTGCAATGAATGGTATTAAAAAAATTATAAAATTTATATAATATATATTTAATCAAATATTTTTACATTCATCCAAATAATTTTATATTCTGAAGATAATAATTAATCAAATTTCACACATTAAAAGTCTATATTTTTTAAACATAGTTTTAGTGCCTTTTAATGGCGAACCTATAATAAATACCAAATTTTAACATTAAAATATTTTATTTTTAGAAATAAACATTATTCATCTTATTTTAATGATGAAAAATAAAAATTTTCTTTTATTTAATTTTTAGTATTTTTATAATAAGTTTCATGTTTTGATGAATAGTTAGAAACAATAAATTTTAATAGAAAACAAATTTTTTAATAAAAGTATTTTATACATTCAATTTATATTTTTGATTGGATTTAAGGTAAAATTAGATTAGATTTTTTTAGATAATCAAATTTTGGTCATTTTAATTAATTTCAAATTAAAATTGGATAAAATACATATTAAAATTTTGAATATTGCATAAAAAAACCACTTCCTCAGCACGTCTGTAGGATTAACGTTAAATTTAATTTGAAAACTTATTTTAATTTAATTGGTAAATGAATACATATATGGTTGTAATAAGTATGATATTTAGATTCTAATAGTATCAACTTAAATTTTTTAATATTATAAATACTAACTTTTTCAAAAAAAATTACCCCTATTAGGGGTAAATTAAGCAGTTAAAGGTAAAAATAACATTATAACATTATAAAATTAACCTAAAATTTGTCCCAATCTATTTGGATAAGTATATTTCAACCAAAGTTAATATTAACTATAAATTATATTATTTTTATTCCACATTGGTATGAATATGACTTTTATAATATTTTATTTAAATATGGGTTAATAATGGCATACTCGTGTTTTTTAATAGTTATTTTTTTTAATACATGGTTATAAAAAGGATAAATTAGAATACAAATATTCATTTTGAATCAAGTAAATTTATATTCATCATGATAATTTATTTTTAAATTTTAGAGATGAAATAACAAAATTAATGTCTTTCATTATAAGGATGTCATATTTGTTTAATTAATCGAAATATCAAGTAAATGATATTAAAAATATTAAAATAAACACATTTTCCAATAATCAATGACATAAATTAATTTTATAGATACTTTCAAAATTTTTGTGATATATTATAATTTTTCACTTTATTTTATCATGTTTTTTTAGTATTTTGTTTAAAATAAAAATATTGAAGAGTATCAAAATTGAAAAATATGAAACTTTAAAATACCTAATATTTTATTAAATGAAATAAAATTCATAAAAAATTAATTTATTCCAAATGACTTTAATAAGCTTAAATAAGTCATAAATTAAAAATTTTGGGTTTGTTGTTTATTTTATAGTAAATATATAAATTGTAAAGTGTAAAAGAGCGAAGCTGTCAAAGTAAGAGTTAAAGGATTTAACTAAGGGCTAAAATAAATAGTTAAGGTTAGTATTGTGACCAAACAATTTATAAACATAAATTTTCAAGATTATTTCAAACCATAAATATCTTATTTTATAAATAGCTCACTATTTATCCATTTGTAATTAAAAAGTGATTTATATTAATTTAATATTTTTAGAGTTTCCTAAAGTACCCCTCACCTCAAATATAAAAGGGAACCTCCTCCCTCACATTCTAACACCACTATGATCATTTTTGATGTCCCATACCCTAACTATTTTTTTTATCAACTTCCCTTGACACGTCCTAGATGTTTTTTTCTTCACAAAATACAAACCCAAGTGTCCCTAAGAGGAGATCCAAAGGAGGTTCGCAAAAGAAGAGTTAATCATCTTTAATGACTCCCTCAAGTTCAATTATTTTTCTACTACCTATTCATATGTTGTTTCCATTAAAAAGTTATAACTCAAGTAGCACCTATATGCTGATATTCTATTGTTATTATTTAATAATAATATTTCACTTTTTATCCATCCTATGAAAAATTAAATCACTACGGGTGTGTACGTACAGGCTACTGTCCGCACAACGCGGTGTAATTAGTTTTTCAACATCAATTTATTTGGATGGGCATAATGGGAGATATAATATATATTAATAATTAATATAACATTATATTTATTATTTATAATAAATATATTATCCAATTACTTACCACTTAGCCATTAAGGGAATGATACCGTTTCTCATGGGTACGTACAGATTACCGTCTCCCTAACACCGAGAGATTCATTATCCATGTCAACCATTAAAGAAAAATTAAAAAAATATATGATGAGTTAAAATATTATTTTTTTATCTAAATATCATTTTTTTTATATGAATAAAATATTTCTTATGCATAACAAACATGGCTGACACGATAAAAAAAAATAAGTAAATAAAGTAGTTAACACAAAAAACAATGGTAAAAATTAAATATTATTAACAAAAATATATAAGAGGATTATATATGATATCATAAATATAGATATAATCATGTTATACTTTAATAACATTCTTCAATAATTATACAATAGGTTGAAAAGGCCTCAGTTAAAGGAAATTAAAATTTAAGGGTTAACATCCCAATATAATTATTATTCATGATTTTTTATACATAAGTATTTACTCGGACATGTTTTTCATCCATATCCATATTTCATAAAATATATTTCAAAATATTATTAATATTCATAGATTTTTTTGAACTCATTTTACCCATATTTTACATCAGATAAAACATTCTTAATGGATTCTTTTCTTCGATTACCAAATGAGGTACTTTATGATATGTTCAACAAAATATAAAAGGAATGTAAATTTTTTAATGTATATAGAATTAATTACAGGATTTTTTCACTAAAAATGATCTCTTATAAAATTTATGCCACATTCAAAATAATTTCTAAATAAAAAGGGGGTTTTCACTCAAGAAATTTTTAAGGATTTTATTTGTTTGTTATTCTCTATATCAACATCCTTTTTGGGATTTCATGCTTAATTGAGGTTAATTAATTTTAAAACAATCCACTATATTTTATAGGGTTTTTTGATTTATTTGAATATGGATGTGCTATATTGATACCATTCATTGTTTATGGTTAATGTATTAACAATTCTCATTCTAGTTTTAATATGAATGTTTATGTTTTTTATATTTCACCCTTTTAAAATGAGGAATACATTAGATGTAGGATGTGATGATAAAATCCCCTCTAGAGACCCTATATGCATTGGTAGGTCTCCCGAGGATAATTAAGTTGGGGTTTTACCCATGTATATATGGTGTATTGGGTGAAACCTTGATGGTATGCTTATTATTTCGGACATTATCAATTCCCTCATTATCTGATTAGTAATTGATATTCCATTTGATTATTTAACTAGTAAAATATACATGGTTATGTTTTCTAACTCAGGTGATTATTTTATAAGGTAATATTTATTCTTGAGAAACTATGATCAATACTATGTTTAAATGGATTGTGTATTATTTATACACCTTTCTTTAATGTTTTCTTATTAGTCGTAATAACTTATATAGTATAATTACCCTTACTAAGCATCTATCCTCACCCATTTCTTATGTTTCATTTTTACGAGGATGCAAAGATGTGTATTATGACCGATATGTAAGGTTAGGATACGAGAATAATGATGTTCACAAAGTATTTTATATTCTTTTTTATGTTTTTAATTTTAATATATGGTTTGTTTATGTAATATATATTTCATGAAAGCTAAACTGATCAGTCATTTTGGATTGAAAACTGGTTTCTATGCCAATGAAATAAAGTATGGCACCAAATCCAGGATACTAGGGTTGGGTTGTTACATGATTCATCGTATTCACACACTGTTATACCCTTTTAGGATCTGAATGACCTTGCAATATGGGTAGATTCTACTTTTGGAACTAAATCAAATGATCCAATTCTCTTGTTTCATCTTTTTTGTTCCCTCTATCCACTACATGAAAATCCTGGAAATAAATCTCAGAAACATATTGGTTAACTTGTGGAATAAGTGAAACCACATTATCATAAGCGACTTTTAAAAGGTTCTTATGAAATATACTGAGTTTCATTCACTATAATAAAAATGACCATCATTTAGTATCACTCTTTGGAAACTGAGGGATTAGATATCTCTAATTACAATGTCAACTGGTTCAATAATTATATTTTTCCATAATAAATTATTTTTAAAAAAATTCAAAACACCCACCTCAACCCATTTTAAAATATAATCATTTATAAAAATTTCAAGCATTTTTCAAAAATATTTAGTGTGTACCATTTCAATAAATAATTAACTCAATAATAAATTAAATAGTACTTGGGGGAATTAAAACTACAATTATATGTCTTGAAACTCTCATCGACTAGACCCATGACGATGATGTGACAACCCACATAGAGGTGTCCTAAAAACTCATGTATCCAACTCCATGATAAATTTTATTTTAGCATAAAGAGGTTATCTATTCTATTTTATGCTCTGCATTTGAAGTTATACAATCCAATATCATTTCAACCATCCTATGAAATAGATTAACATATCAATACTAATACAATTTTCATCTCCTGAACTAAACACAATTGATAACCCATGATCAAACAAACAGATTCTATTTTTAACATCCAAACATTAACCCATCAGATTAGGTAGAGGTGACGAGTGTTACTGGTGTTAGGTTAAAATCCAATGATACCAAAGGATGAAAATAAATTCCACTAGCATCAATATATTTGTAGGATGAGATTAACTTTGAAATTAAAAAATCCAAACCATTTTAATATAATTAATAAACCTTTATACAAGGAATGAGTAAAAATAACATAAAACATACCAAAACCAACAACCATTTCAGTGTAGATGTGAAAAAATACATAACTAAAGGGTTCAAAAGGAAACAAAATCCAAAGGCACCATATACATCCAACCAAAAACATCCAACCATTACTAAGCTCTAACTCGATTATCCATGCCCAAGGAACCAGTAAGCATCACTAAGGTAATGGGATGCCTTGCCTTTACCTATGTCTTGATATATGACATATCAAAATGCACAATAGTGACCAGTAAGGGGGTAACTCTAAACTCACTAGGATTTCCACAATTACTTCCCAACTCATGAATTGAGGGAAAAATTTTAATCACATTTATGTAACATATTTTAAAACAATTTAAAATATATCATATAAAATAGAAAATATTTTCCACATAAATAAATAAAACAAGCATTCAAAACCATTCTCAATTCTATTATTTCATACACATTCCATGATTCCACATACACCCACATGTTCATTCCCATAGTATAGTTCTATAATCATGATCAATATCTCATATATTCACTAAGACATCTCTAAGTGTCTAATAACCTCATTCCCTAATGGAACACACCCCTTATCCATGGCCAGGTCTCTTATACCCCAATGGTACATGCCCCTTATCTAGGTTCACATAAAGAAACTGAAATCATACATACCAATTATGAAAAACCCCATTACAAACCATTTAAAACCCCATAATTTCCATAAAAAGTTTCAACAAAATGTTTTCATGTATCAAAACAAAACCATAAGACTAAGATTACCTTTTCAAAATTATCACCAAAGTGGATTCTCCACAAAACCAACCAATTTCTATAACATTCCAAAACTGTCACATAAGCGGTTTCAATAAGAAAAACATGATAATTTCATAATCATTTCATTATAAACATTTTTTTAAGATAATTATTCATGTTATAATCAAGTGGAGTCAAGATAAAAGTCACCTCACAAATGTTATTGAAAATTAAGAATGATTCTTAACATTTTTTGATCGGATCACCAAGATTGTTCCATTCATTATATCCAATAATAATTCATCAATGAAACAGTAAAAAACATGTATATCAATCCATAAAAATTACTATATAGGTTCTCAGAGAGGGGATAACCTTGGATAAAAGAAAAATAGAGGGGAATAACACTTACCAATGAATTCGGACCTCCAATGTACTTTGATTCATCTACAGATCTATCCCAAATGAAAAGAAAATTTCTATCACACCTTGGTATAAAGAGTATTTTATGTTATAGAGTAACTAAGATAAAAACTAAGGTTAAAATATTTAATTATAATTAAATCCACTAATTTCATAGGGACAACTGTACACTGCTCTATTAGGCCACATGGTTTGGAAAACCATGTTCCAACTTTGTGGTTTCTACTATACCAAGCCAACCACTCACATGATTACAGACATGGTTAAACAAAACATAAACCTACCATGAAATATCTACTACCATAAGCCAACCATCACATAGTAGGATTTCATGGTTAGACAAGTCGGGAACTAACTGTGACTTTCCCCACTGATTCAAAAGTACACGATCTCTCAAGGTTGTCAAAAAAGATTGGGTAAATTGTACTCCAACTCTATACCTTCCTAGATCCCACTGTCTTTCTTTTCATAGTTTCCTGGAGATGTAACATGATTTATAGTAAAAAGTCTCAAACCATGCACCATTATAAAGCCTTAAAATTGTGAAAAAATTCCTCTGAACCTCACAAAATTTAACTCGATCATTCTATATATTTAAAATACATAATTAAAGTGTAAAATACATAAAAATAATGGTACTTAAATTACCTAATATATAATCATGATTGATGCATTCAATCAAAAAACTAATAGAGAGTATTCTACATTTACTGAGTTCACTAGAACAAAAGGATTTCATGTATGCATGAACACTAATGTTTGAGAGTAAGGATTTTCATAGATGTAGATCAATATAAAATAGAGATTTCAACTGACTAGATATGATAATACATAGAGCCAGGAATATTAGTGTCGTATGTAGTTTAAAATAATGATCTTGTCATTGAACAAGGATATTCAATTTCTAGACCACGATATTATCATTCACCTTGCATGGAAAGTCTATAAAAAATATATTGATTTTAATTTATTGAGATTCATGTGATGCTAATGTAATATGTGATATCCCAACACCAACATCTTTAAATGGTCATCTTGGGATAAAAGTTCTCATTGAAGGAACCTCTTACACTCATTCTTGATCAAGATATACATCATTGACATGATTTATGATATCGGATATTAGACATGTTAATTTCACTAGAAGAAATTAAATCCCAAGAGTTTCATCCACTTCTTTAGGAACACAGATTTAATAGATACCATATGAACTGTATGATATATTAGAGGATGATTTCTATAAAATCCATCAATATTCATTTAGAGTTGAAACATGTAGAAGGGGAAATGAGAGAGAAGAGGTATTAACATGATACTTCTTATCAAAAGACTATATAGGTAACTATGTGAGCCTCATCCACATTTTCAATTATGCATTCAGCTGATCATTTAAGGTTCATGTGATCCCAACACCTTTAGTTCCTCATGTGGTCTCATAAATATTACTTCATAATGTGATCTCTAAACCGACCATTTCTACATGGTATAATGTCATTCATTTAGTTACATCATCGCTTAACCCTCTAAAAATTAGGAACCCTACATCATAAACTATTATAAATATGACCCTGGTCACATGATGGTTTTAGGGATGTTATCGATGATGGGCCACACATACAGTTACTATTGATCACATGACTCAATTCCTCTAACCACCAATGATAATATCCCTATTATGTGGCTCTATTTATGTGAACCAACTCATGGGATGTTGTTTATGCATACTAGGTCATGTGACCACATTTTTGTAACCCTAGTGTAGAGAAGGGTATGGGGTACACTTTCAATGATGGAAAACTACAAGCTAAGTTCCACTCATGCGAAGAACTAGAGTCATCTAACTTGTGTAACATACTCCCTACTTGCAACACCCAAACCTATGAGGGTATCCCCCGATAAGATCATGAAATAACTTGACCTATATTTATTAATTTGATGTACTGAACCCTATGGATAAGTGGGGAGCAACATATTGTGACATATTCTCCAATGGTCACCATGAAAAAAAAAACATATCCAACATAACCTCATGGCCATAATTCATTTTCAATCAGAAGAAAAGGAATGAGGCTATCCCATATAAGATTCCACTTATTTGTATGTAACTATACATTCCTTCCATGAGGAAATATCCATCATGGGAATGCAATCTACTATAAGCTTCAATATCTTCTTTGGATGAACATATTCCATGGGATTCATATACAATGGAAATCCACTCTAGTGTAAGTCCTTCACCTTTCCTACATTAAGGCTTTATCCCTTATTGGAATCCAATCTTGTGTAATTCCCAATCTCTTACTCACTTAGATATATTACACATGTGTTGTATACATTGCTTATGGAATTTACTTTGGTGAAATTCTTAAACATTTATATATTATAGGGTAATATTCCACATGTTTCCAATTATCCTACCTCTCTCACTGATGGTTCATGTGTAATTTTTTTGGGAAAATCATGTGTAAACCCATATAGTATAAATTTTGGTAACTCCCTGACACTAGTAAATACAAACTTAATTTTACTTTATTACATTGGCACAAGATACAAGGGGTTTGACCATAAAGATTTGATTTTTTTAATAATTTCTGAAAACTATATACATACATGATTCTAAAATTTCATTGTAATTATAAAATCATTGAACAAGAAACATTATCAAATCTATTAAATCACTACAAATACCCTTCTTCATTTCATTGAGAAAGTGAAAGAAAACAGAATCTGAGATAAAATAATCGATATAGGTTATGTAAAATATAATAATTCTTGAGATAATTAGAAAATATCAATATGGTAAAGTGGATAATTAAAAACCAAGATATCCAATCAACAAGTTTAGTTTAATGAAAATATTATTCTAATATAAACCTAGAAATCACATGGTTCAAGGAAAATAAATCATCAATAAATAGCATTCGTAAATCCAAAAATTCATGAACATTCCATCAAGGTCTCAACTAATTTATCATGAATCTCACCATGAAGAAATAATCTAATAAAAAATTATTAATAAAAGATTATGTGTAAACTATATAGACATGTAATGTTACTTTCCTATTGTTTTGTCTCATGAGACCTGGTGATGAATCAAGGTCCTATAAATAACCATGCCCCACCTGTCACTTGAACATATAATTAATTCCCCACATATGTAATTATCATTATAATTCATTTTCAAAAGGCCTTATAAATCAACTAATATTTATACTAAACCAAAAATTCAGAATATTTCCTCAGTTAATTAAATAAAAAAAAAGATCATAATCCATCTAGTGAAATAAGGTGGATCATATCATTAGATTATATTAATTGTGAACAATTATAATCATCAAATAATATTGACACAAATGAAAATACCATAGAAATAACATTTGAGTAATTCCTTGAAAATGTGATAAGAATATATATTTATTTTGATATAATTTTAAATAATAATTTATAAATTATTGACAAAATACGTTTCTTGGAAAATTACCATGGAAAATTTTAAAGGAATCGTGGTGAGTTATAATTTATATGAGTTCATAAAAGAATTTTCAATTCATTTTTGTTAAAAAATCATTTTCTTTTTTCTTTTTTTAGAAGTAAAAAAGAAACCTTATGTATAACGTTGAAATAATCAATTTTTAACAATTTGTATAAAATATAAAAAATAATGTAAATTTAACTTTACCAACCTTTGAATACAAAATCATCACATTATTGAAACATTTAAAATAACTTCTATAGGGAATAAAAAGAGTTGTAAAGAAGACTAAAAAATATTTTTCTAAATGAATGTACATTACATGTGAAATACTTTTTGATTCTTGATTGAACATAAGAAGGAATGAAAACTAAACATGTAAAACCAAATCATAAATAAAGGATATTTTGATATATTTTGTTTATGTGGTAAAAATCATATAATTTTTCCGAAATTAAACCTAAATATAAAATATCCTGAAATAAAAAGAGATTATAAAATTAATCCTTCTGAATTAATTAACTTTTCAATTATAACCACTTAAACTAATAAACATGAATTGAATCGTTAAATATAATTAATAATGGTTAATTAATGATATAATATATAAAATTAGAAGTAGTTTTAGGCCCATGTTTTGTTTTGGTTGTATTTGATGTCAATCGATAGGTATACTGGAGAACGAAAGGATGTTTATGAATTAGAATTCAGAATGAAAGGGATTGAAAGAAGTGCTTCTTTTGGGGTGATATTTTTTTCTTAAAAAGAATAAATGTATTTCGATTCACTTTGTTTCTGGAAACAATTGTTCTACTGGTGGTATTAATAGATTTCGGAATCACTGTGAATGTTTATTTTAATGTGAAGAATCTTCATTGTAAGTGAAAACATATTGTTAGAAGTAGATGGTCATCATATTAACTATGAATAAGATGAGAAATATGTGTTTGTTTTGATCGATAATCAGAGTAAATAGGACTATGATTGAATTAATTGTGATGATTCATTTTTGATTTTTATATCATATAAATCATAAGTTGTATTGAGAAAATGTGATGAATTATTTAAGGAAGAAAGGGAGAGTGAAAGAGATGCTTCCAATTAGAGAAGAATCATATTCAAATTTATCATATCTGGATGGAAGAGAGGAAGAAGTGGTATCATCTATTTTTCAAAACAATATAATCCATATTGAAGAGTCGGTGAAAATTGAAGAAGCCATATTGATATGAAAAGAATGATATTGAATCGATTGTCTTTAAAAATAATTTGATATTGAGTGGAAGTAAAGGATCTATTGCAGATTTGTAAATAGGTGGTGCTGATGAAAGCTAGTATGGATGAAAGGTGGTTCTGGTGAGAAATGGTGCCAATGAAATGTGGTTATGATGAAATATGGTGCTGATGGAAGGTGGGGCCAATTAAAAAGTGGATCAGATTGAATATTGGCTCTAATTGAAAAGGGGTTCTGATAGAAGTGTAAGAAATAGTGCTGATTGTTTCTCAAAATGATCATATATGGGTGAAATTGAAAGAATAGACATGGTACCAATCAAATATATTCGTTATCAGATTATAATTGATCAGATCTAAGTGAAATAAAACCGATGATATCGATCAAAAAGGAATCATTTTCATATTATATTGTATCTTATCAATGGAGATCATTATTTTCAGATTGTGTAGTATTATACCTGGAAGATCCTTGATTTCAGATTATATCTGATTGTAACCAGTGATAGTATGAAGAAATGATCATACCCAGCAATCATAACCAGCAATCATTTCCCGAATGATTGTATCCTTAATGATCGTAAACAAAATGTTCGTAACTTGAATGATCGTAACCAGATAAAATTGTAACCAGAATGATCGTATCCAAAATCATCGTAACTAGAAATGGTCATAACCTGAAATGACCATATGCAGAAACGATCTTACATTGATTTGTTTTCCAATAACTTCATCAAGTGGTATAAGAGTCAAGTTGTTTTGTGTTTTCTTTATATAAAAGTTTAATAGGGACAATTTCCATCAATAAAGAGGAGAATAATAAGTTTTTATTGGAAGTTGGTCAAGAGTTTTGGGAAGAAAGGAGTTTGCTAAAATGAATGGAAAGTTAAAATACATTCCAATTTAAGTCAGATGATGCAAAAGATGATCCTCAATGAGTTCAAAGTATTGAAGGTTGTTAGGATTCATGCATTGTTTTTTTAATGAATTATATTCTCTCAAGAGGTTCAAGAGAAAAGAAAATAGAAGGAGATTGGTGAGTGATTTGTCGTGGGGAGATGAACTTTCAAATACAAGATTTTGATTCAAATTATTAAAGAGAGTAATATTAAGCAATTAAGATGAGGAATCAGACTCAGTTGATCAGACCCATGTCTTCCTAAAAATGTAAATCGGTATGATTTGAGAAGTTTCAAGAAGAATTGAGAAGCTTTTTCGAAGTCATAATTTCTCCGAGATTTTTGGAGAAATTCATATTTTGTTGAATGTATGTGAGCGGGAAAGTGTTTTGGGATTGCCTCCTAAACTAGTTTTGGGTCACCTATAAATGCGCAATAAGTACATTGTACTTTTGGAGGGGGAGTACATTTCACCACAGAAGAGGGAGAAGCTTTGTTTTTTCATTGAGAGAAGGTGATATAACTTTTTTATTGAATACATTTAAATAGGGATTGTATTCAGCTGGGTTTGGTATTAAGATAAATTAATCAGAATGGAATTTCCATTCTAGGTATCACCATATTGAAGATTTCTGGACTGAGGAAGTACCATAGAGAGTTTCATTATAATCAGGGATAGAAGTTATGTTGATTCATTTCCATTTTATTATATTAGAAAATTAGACTTGGAGTATTATTTTCTACCAATTAGACTTAAAGGAATACGACTCAAAAAAGATCGAACTCAGTGTTTCCTAACAAAGTCCAGGTGGTTCTTACCTTTCTTCTGGGTAAGGAATTGATGAATTTTATTTTCATTAAATACATTTTTTGAATTGAAAAGAAACAAATTTAACATGAGTTTTTACCAATAAAATTGAATTACCCTATTGTGCTAAGAGGGTGCACACACACTAGTTGGATTATTTCATATTGTTACATGAGTGAAAAGGTAATTCCTACTCATTGTAATCCATGGATTGTTTTATTAGTGTATTGTATATTATTGGATCATTTCCAAACCATACCAAGTAAGTAGATATTATTTTTGAATAGTGAACCTTGTAAATCATTGTGTTCTATTATAAGTGTGTGGAGTTTGTTTTCAATAGTTAATGGAAATCACTAGTAGGAGGTAAAGGTTGTTTCAATTGAAATGAAACATAAAATAATAACATTATCACTGGTTCACCAACTCCCACTATTAGTGATACAAAACATTGACTAGGACCTTTCAATTATATACCCCATATAAATAAAATTAGGTTCAAAATATAAATATATATCATGGAAGTGAAATTGAGACAAAATTACCCTTATGATGGACCATTTCTTATCCATACATGTTTGATACTCATCTATAATATATATAAATTTATTAAATAATTTATTATTAACAGTAAAATATATTTCCCTCTTTATGGTTATTTATATTAATTTTAAATCCATTCCTTAAATAGTTCTCACTGATGTCAACAACTTAAAGTTGTTCATCCATTTTTTTATATTTTCATCTCTAAATCCTTCATAGTTAAACGTGTTATGAAATGGAAAATTCATATCTTGAACAATAATATTGTAATTGATCTAATTTTAATTCATTATATATAATTTAATTATCATATATTAATAGTGGTAATAGAATAACAAATTGTATCACTTGGAGGAATTGGTAGTCCTTGCATACACCTGAGCGGTATTATCAATTTCCAAAGAATGGAGGGGAAAAGAATGTAGATGATATCATATATATCAATAATAATAATTATCCATTAATATTTTTTATATTAATTAATTACACCTTTATATGAATCCTTGTAAATTAGTGATGGAAAATAATTGCACCACTATGTGATGACAGTTGGCTAAACGTATGCATGGGCGATGTTTCGATTTTCCATAGGATAGAATGGAGGTGGAAAATAGTTGTTGATATTCATAATATTATACAAAGATATTTTTTTAATATGATAATTTTTTTATTGAGAATAAAATTTATTTAAAGGAAATATAAGAAAAAATAAAATTTTAATGATTAATAAAAGATGGTTACATATTCTTTACGAGACATCATTTGGATTATGAATCAATCTAGATTAAGACAGCCTAAGCTAAGAACAACAGGATAATAATAAAGGGAATGAAGCTGGAAATATTTTTAGTTTATAATTTTGAAGGATATTGTGGTCAATGTTTCTGAATAAGAGAGGGGAAGATGTGACCTTTATAAGCGAGGAAAGGTACACAAGTATAATTAGCTAAGAGATTTAAATAATATGAATACTTTTTCTTATGAATGTGGAACCATATTGTCATAAATTTGAATATGATAAAGTTAAGTTCAAAATATAACCATCCAATGAGTTATAAAGAAGTTTTTTGTGTTATCTTCATTCCTTATACTTTTATTTTTAACCCTTTGGACTCATTTTACCCTTAACCATGGAGAAAATATGTTCCAGGGTTACCATTCATTACGATTAAACATTAATTTGACATAATTGAAAAATATTAATTATGATGATTAAAATCAGGGATTACTTTTTTTATCATTTCAATCCAAGAATTGGTTTAAATTATGTATAATATATTTTCAATAAATGAAATGGAAATTGTTTTAAAAAAATGTTTTTTAAGTATAAATAATTCTTTTACCAAAAAATAAATACTAATTTTGATTAAAAGGGGATTAAATTTATTTTTTAAATTAGTGGATACTTATTTTTATTTAAAACAGTCCAATAACCAACGGTAACCTTGTAAATACTCTATTAAGATAAAAGACCAAAAAATAGTTTTTATCTGGTCAAAAATATTAATTATATTTCTACACTATTAACAATCTTTTTTTAACCATACCTTCATATTTTTATATGAATTATATATACTATTAAATATATAATTTCTTTAGAATAAATGATATATAAAAAAATTTGTTATTATTATATCATTATAATTTCTTAAAGTGAAAGTTTTTTTTGAAAAATTGCATTTTTCAGTATTCACCCAAAAATCAACTATCATTGAAAAATATCCAAAAATCTCATTGAACTAATATTGAAATGATAAATTGAAAAATAAAAGTAATTTCAAGAAATTTCATATTTAAATTTTTGGAATTTAGGCTTTAATTCAATTTTTTTAAAAAAGCATATGTGAACAAATGCTATTGATTCATTCCAATGAAAACATAATTTAATATATTTGAACTGTGGGAGATATAATTTGATATATATAAACTATGACTTCTATTATAAATATGTTATGTAGTGTACATTTTTAAGGCTCGATCCCCATATCTGATATCAAAATATCCTCATATATTTTCATATATTTTCGTTCCACGATTCTAAATCCATATGGAAACTATAATTCTTTTCCTTATGTCATTTAATTTACACACTACCATATCACTAGTGGAAATATACATCCCCACCATTTTATTTTAAACTACATATTTAAATTCATTGTTTTATGATGTTGAACTACATGACTTATAAACTATATAGACTCTGATTACTTTTTTATATAGTATACATATGTTGCCTTCTCAAGGCTCGAGCTCCCTATAAGATATCAGAATTCTGTCATTTGTATTTTCATAACACATCTTTCTTTGTGTCCATATTCCCCATGGAAAACACAATACCTTCCAACTTTCACTTAATTTCCACAAATTCATAACCCTTGTGGAAAACCAATTCCTCACCGTACGATGTTAATCTACATTGTTAACATCATTATCTTATGACGTTATGTTGAAGAACATATGAACTACATGGAATCATATTTTTATTTTTATAGGATATGCATGAAACCAAATTTAAGCCTAAAAATCTATATCAATCAATTTTATGTTTTATTATTTATATAGTTAAACTCCATGTGATGACCATAACACCCTTATGGTGTTACCATAAAATTCTCCCATATAGAATTCAATTTACAACACTCCATGTGAAGGACCACAACCTATATAATGAAACATATTACCAATATGGATCATATTAATGTATTTTATGAGGCCATACCATTAGTGAAATAACCAATCCCTTGATCCATATGAATAACTAGCTGTGAAAAATTTTTTCTAAAAAAAGCATAAATTGTCTGGGCTTAGTGGTTAAACATAGTTTTTGTTGATGTTTTACCATAGTCAATGTATTCATCACATAACGATAAACTATATTTTCAAAATTAAATCTATGTGAGCTCTTATTCTTGTTTTCACATGAGATTTAGGACTCCTTTATGAGGTTCAAACCATATATCATCACCATCCAACATTTTAACTTTTACACAACCACATTCCTTGTGAATGTTTAAATATTCTTTCACACATCCATATTCTCTACAAGATATATAATAATATTCCTTGAAGGGTATCTTGAGATGTATAATCCTCACCCAATCATATATTAACACACATTTTGTAACAAATATATTTCCAATAACATAACTATGTAGACTTTTATTCTTATTATAAATAAGATACATTGGGAACCTCCCTGCAAATCGATCCTAATATCTATATCATGAAACATCATCCTATAATATGTCTATATTAGTTGTACATAAGACCTAATTCCAAAATAATTCATGATTCCTTGCCCTATATTTTCTTTGAAATATCCCTTATAGGAATCATATTTCCCCCCTAAGGCCCTAAAAAATATTTAAATAATTTTCACCCAATGGGACATATTCTATGTTTATTTATAATGACCCATGTTCGACTGTTCTTGTAGTGGGGTTACATATTTTTTCAATGGGAAATATCTCCCATGAATTATATCCTCCACCATTAGATCATATTTTATTTATGGATGACCTCTAAAATGGAATGTTTCAATGTGTATACCCCTTGAAATCCTTTGTTGTTACCCCTTTGTGACACAAACATCCACACCATGTGACATTAAATTTCATAGTTAGCATCATCACTATAAGATGTTAAAATATATGGGTAATGGATGAATCACATAATGTAAATCTACATGACATCACAAACCACATGATCTATAATTCCTATTCATACAAAATATGTTAGAAGCCTACTCAAGGATCTATCCACCTATATAAAATCATTACATTCCTTAAATTAGAACTACATGGACTCTAATTCCCATGTTCACAGAATACATAAAACACCACTCCAAGGACCAATCCCCAATACCAATTTTAAAATCCTCCACTATAAATTACCCCGTTTTAAACGAGATTAGGGACTCATTATAGATATAAATGTGTTTCCTTTTTCTTTCAATTATGATAAACCATTTTTGTGCGTGTAGCCATAGTATTAATATCATTATTGGGTATGATTCCCGAATATGTATTAAATCTATATGAGACATTTGGAGTAGGAAAAAATCCCCCTTAATAAGGTTTGGGTGAGACCAATCCACCATCCTCTCAATTTTAAAAACATTAAAGGAGTCATTGTTGTTTCCTAGTGTCTCTCCACTATTTGAAATCGATATTCTAAATGTTATTAAACAAAAAATACTTAAACCAGGATCAAAATGAAAATATTGAAATTTATGTGAACCTTATAGTCATGAATATGATAAATTTCATTCTTAATATATACATATATATATAAGAACATACACTTGTGATGATACAGCGATGGGTATCATTGATTATGTTTGTGTTAGGTGAATGAATTACATGAACACCATTCAATTGTAGTGTAATGGAACATATAAAGAATTTCATCTCTCAATTTACCACCACTACTAGAGCTATGACACCATCGTGAAGGAATTCATTTTCTCATATGTAGTGTCTTCAAAATGGGATCTCATACCATATTTTATGAGAATAATACCTATGAGACACTGTAAGTAATCCTGAAGCTACACTTGAAAGTTTCTCTGTCTAAAAGAATGGAATCTCTATCCACCAAATGAAGGCTATAAAAATATTTATGGAACCCATTAAAATTTCAACTTCTTTATGAGTGTGCTTCCTGAACAATGAAAATTTAGAATCTCAAATCAGAGAGACATTGATAATGTTGATGACTTTGTATGTAACACTACTCATGATCTATCAATGAAAGGCCATATAAATCACCTTCGTTGCTAGCACTGCACAACTCGTAGATATGGTCATTCTTAAATACTTCACCAAACACAATCATGATTTTTTTACTAAAAGTCATGCTGCTAATAGATAAATATACAATAATAGAGACCATATAATTATAATATTTCATTGGAATCTTCTAGCTAGAATATTTAAGAAGTTAAAAGGGAGACAACTTATATCAAAGTCACCCCTAATGTTCTTCATCATCATGCTATGGTGATTCTGCAAGAGTCTTATTATATTTTAGATCATTTAAATCATTATTTTCACCAAATATTGGTGGAATATAAATAACCAACCTATATTTTGGCTCCAATTAATGATTCATTCCACCCTATGTTAGTGGCGTCATAGCATTTTTCTTATATCCCAGCTTCAAAAAGTCAAGATCATTTCTCTATTTCAATGATAGAGCAGAAGTTGACCTATATTTTAGAACCCATATATGAAACACATCACCCTATTTTGATATAATAACATGAGTTGAATCATATCCCAGGTCTAGAATATGAATATTATCCACCTATTTTGGTGGTATCTTGGGAAAAGGATCATATCCCATCACTAGAATATGAAGCTCGTCAATATATTCTAGTGATGATAAGATGATAGAATTGGGAACATATACCTGATTCAATTGATAAATTTTATCAGCACATTCTCAAAACAATAATAAAGAAATCCAAAATCCTTATCAACCCCTCTAGAGTAGCCACAAAATCCTAGTAGCATCATGGGGTATTTATTGTCATATTATAACAATCATAGAAAAACAAGTTCATATCCATCTTCCAGTGCTTTGGAATTTAAAATATTTTGTTCAAAATGATTGTAAAACATCCCCAGAGTGAGAAAATACTCTTTATACGACTCAAAATATTAGAAATATATTTTGATAAAGAGGGAAGAACTATATCAAAATCATATACACTTTCTAAATGGGGTTTCTTGGACAAATTTCACAGTTACTATATGGTAGGTTCATATCACTGGTAAAAACTAGGGGCCTATCCCAAAAGAAATACAAACCCATAGATGGGACAATACCCCTATCCTATAAATATAATCTCACCAGCATACATTTTTATATATTTATGGGAAAGCATATATTTTGATTACCCACATCGTCATGTGTGGATAAAATCAATTCTAATTTCACCTTTTGTTCCTAATAATTTTAATGTTAACATTGTATTTTCTTTTTTAAATTGATATCGGATATTTTTTATCACCACTCCATTGGTTATAAAATATTTTGTTTACCCAAGGATATGATTTTGCAGGAAATAAGGGTTGTATGAATTTTCAAATAATATTTAAAAATTTATTAATTAAATAGTAATTTATTTGGGCATGTTCATTTGATTATTTATTTGAAATAAATATTTGTATTGATATACTATCTTGAATTTGAGTCTAGAATTTGGGGATTTTCTATGTGGGTCATAAACTAATAATGTGCATTAGGGATCAACTTAATCCCCATTTCTCTTCTGTTTCTTTTATTCATTCCTTTTTCCTTTTTTCCTTTTTTTGTTTCCCTTTATCAGTTTAGTTTCCCATGTACACCACCATGGGGATACTGTGTCATGGAGAAAATATAGTTTTATGGAGAGAATATGGAGAAATAGAAGGAGGAACCGCCTATAGAGCTCATTCAGAGGTACATCGAGGGTTAGAGGGTGCATGTTGCCAATTCAGTACAAAGATAAGTTGTTTTACACTTAGAGGTATAATGAATTTTTTTTTCACTATTATTCCCAAAATATAGTTTTCTAGGATTTTAAATAATTGTATAATTTTCTAGGGACACCTGGGGGTGATATATTGGTTTTTGGGAGTAATCAGGGGTTTCATGCCGTTTTGGTGGATTTTCGTTTGGTAAAATCAAACCACATGTTATGTAGTTTATTGAACACATAATGTATGTTATTTTTTTGTGGAAAGGTATGGAGGAAGGAGAAAAATTGTGTGTAGTCATGGTGGACATGACGTATAGTAGTCACTAGGTGTGTGGAAGGGGTTACGATCAGACTCTCCATTTTGGGGGCACACTATCATCTGTGTACACAGCCAGAACTTATGTTATATACACAACCAGGGGTTGTGTAGTATAGTTCTCTATACCCCATATGGGGATAAATATCTAGGTATATGAATGGACACCATGTGTTTGGAAAACACTTTGTACTATGTGGAATGACATGTACTTAAGAGTGTTACACTGTGTATGGGCTGTGAAATATGGTGGGGGAGGACCTTTTGGGGTACATTCTACATAATTTTCCTTCCTTGGTTTTTTATCCCATTTTTTCACCCAAGTGGTCGAATTTTACTCTCCATTAGTCCATTATGAGTTTTTTTCACATATATCAGGTTGGTGGAATACTTTTGGTGTCTAGAATTAATATAGAAGGTGTTTTTGTTTTTGTGAGAATTTCTCAGAGGAATTATTCTAGGTTTGGTTTTATAATCCTTCAATAGTTTTTTTTAATGAGGAAAAATTGAGGGTTGTGAGTTCATTATCTATAATTTTTCTGGATTTAGGTTCAATATTTGTTTAGGTTTTTTCATACAGATCTTAGATTTCATGTTTGGGTAGTATTTATGAGGAGATTCTTAATTTCTTCTACATGTTGGGGCCAGTTTCTTGAGGATAGAAAAATTTGTGGTTAGATCTTGAGTTTTAGGATCTCAATTTTTTCCAAATTGTGGTTCAGTTTATTCCATGAGATTTCAGTTATGATTGGGTGTTTTTGTGATATTTATATGGGTTTTAAAGACCCATTAGCATACCCTTATAGGAGAGATTGTACCTGAGGATGTGATTTTTTCTGAGGAGGCTTCATGAGGTTTTCTTGTTATTGGATTTTCTAAGAGGTTTATATCTTTTTGAAAAGACCTTGTAGGGTTTCCTATTGTTGAGGTGGTCAAAATGACTGTTAAGGATTTCTTGGTAGTTGAGATTTTAATTTTTAATTCCATTGCGAGTGTGTTGTTTAATGAGAATTAGTTGGTGGCCACTAAGGGATGCCTGAGAATGTTTCTCATACCAGTCCTAGCCCTTTTTTGGATGAGATTGTGGAACCCATTATAAGGAGTTATACTATTCATCTGGCTTTTAATTCATATTTGAATTGTCTAACAGGTATAGACTATGTGATTGGGTGTAGCATGGGAGTCTGTAGTAGGACGTTTCTTTATACTGTGACCTCAGGGACCATGGGATCCCCATGTTTTATGATCTAGGATTTGATAAATTTTTCTAGTCTATAATTTTGGATGGTGAGTTTGGGAGGTAGATTGACCCATGATATTTTGGCCTTTATAAAGGAAACATTCAACACTGATTATTCTTCATTTTGGATGTTGGGTTCGAGATTCATATAAATCTATTGTCTAGTGGATTTTAGGTAAGATGATTGGTAAAATTGATGCTAAGGACGTGGTTTGAGGAGACCATTAGGATATCTTAGATTGAGCATTGGAACTGAGTTTTGATTTGGTTCTCTTATTTTTTGGATAACTATGTTTAGATCGACCTAGGGAGATACTGTAAGATATAGATGAGTGAACTACTCTAGTTGAGATTTACACATGGGTTTGATGTTACGTACTGTGGATGTTGAGTTATCCTTTATACTTTAATGGTAACCCTAGGATAGTGTATTTATCAATCCCATGATTGTATGGGACCCAGGTAACTATGCATGTGTTAAGACCATAGATGGAATGACCCCAAGGTAATTTTATACTTCTAGGTCTTTTTTTTGGAAAATGATTTGTTCTATAGGATTTTCAGATCATGAAAAGGTACCTACTATTTAAAGTATACTATTGTCACCAATTTGGATCGTGCTGTTAAAATCCTTGATCTAGGTAGTTTTTTGTTTCTTTTTGGATTACTATAGTTACTCTTTAGGGTCAAACAATCATTTTATTGTGCTAAGATATCTTAGAGAACCAATCAAGAGATGGTGTATTCTCCAAATGTGGTGGGCTCTGGAAATCTGGATTCAATAAATCATTTTGGATTAATATATGAAAGAGGATTATTTACCTCTTTTATTAGGATACAAACTCATTTTTTTTACCTTTTTAGACCCCTTTGGTTATACAATAGTTCATCTTTTCTTGTTTTTTTAGTTGTTAGAAAGGTTAGGCATATCATGTTTTCTTTCACTTTTTACAACGGTACAATATATGCACACCATTAGGAGGGGGTGGCCTATAAATATTTGTTTCTCGCCCAAAAAAAGTCATTATGGTTTGTGTATAAAACATATATATTATTTGAAATGGATGAAAAATTATATGGTTTATTGGGTTGAGTCCAAATGATTCTTTATTGTGTGAGGCTACTAGATGGAGTCTTTGGATCTGGATGGTGTAGCTCGAGAGTTGTGGTGACCAGGTATGTTGTTTGGATTTGAGTTGGAAGTAGATCCAAAGGTATTATAGTTCAATTTTTTTTAGTTAAAGAGGATTATATTCCATGTGATGGGTGGGGGTGAATCAGGGTATGTATATTTTTTCAGTGTTCTTCCTACCCCACAAGATCATGACCTCTTTATTATGGGGAACTTATTTTAATCATTACTATTTATATTAATATTATACGTTACAAATTTATCTATTGAGGATGCATACAATGCAATTAATGAAACAAAGGACATGTATATATTGATTTTTTTTCTTGGTTCTCCCTCACTGGGTTACATCCAAGGAACACACAAAGGTAATATTCCAATATACCAAATCCACTGAACAAAACTACTATTGGTTTAGGCTAGGTCACTCCATTTTGAGATACCTTCCCATGTAATGTTTCGGGTAGATGAACTATCTCCCCATGATCACTTCCAACACACTTCCCTCTTATGATCACTACCTCAAAATGGAAAACAATTGGCACACATGGAAATGAAAAACAACATCTATTATTGAGTGTTTCACTAAATGTATCATAAGTTCTTGTGAACTTCATATAGTTATTTCATACTATTGATGTGATTATACCCATTAGAATCACCTTCCCATGAGATTTCATGGAAGCTCTCCATAACCTTAGAAAAATATTCATGATATTCTGATTCTTCCATTCATACCTTGCTTATAGTAGTGAATAAAATCCTTTTTCAAGAATATTTTAATGTTTCAAGTACTTTTTATTCTTTATCATCTTCAGAATTCAGATATGAAATTGGTATTACTCATTGGGTGATACTGAAACTTATACCCTTGATAAATACCCAAAAAGTTTACCCTTTCAAAATACCCTAGAGTGAAACTGCTTTTGTGAGATTCTAGTGTGTAACCCTTTCATGAGATCCTATTGAATAACCCTTGTGTGTAACCCTGAAAATTAACAAATTGAATGGGAACATGGTTCATAATGATTGCATTGGATCCTAATGTGTAAACCATGTTAGATATCATTGTGTGTAACCTTTTCATGAGATCCTTGATCATAACACTTTTATGAGATCCTGGTGTGAGACCTCTCCACAAGACTCCCTTCAGATTACATGGATCACATGCCTCCAGTATGAGACTCTTTTGCAATACCTCTTTGAGATACACCTTTCAAATCACACAGATCAGTTCAACCCACCATGAGACTCCTTTGTGAGACGTCTCCAAAATATTCATTTCAGATCATGCAAATTACATGACTCCATGGAAAGACTATTCTGTGAGACCTCTCCATGAGAATTCATTATGATCATGTGGATCATGTGACTCTACAAATAAAATCCTCTAATAGGCATATATAAGGATATTGTTATGATTACAGGGATCATATTATTATTGTGAATGTATTCCTTCTTCTCATGTGAAACACATTCGTGATTTCAATCATGTATACACCATCTATTCACATGAATCCCCTTCTCGAGAATTTTCTTAAGATACATTTTTTAATAAAACTGCCATCTCCTCTCAGAGATGGGTCATTAGGTATTTATAGGCAAAATTAAATTTCATTAAAACCAAAAAATATTTAAAACTGTCCATTCCACCACCTCCAAAATCGACATCAAACACTTTCATTATCACTTCAAATGATCACCTCTTTCATGTCGCAAGTGATTCGTGTGATCAACAACATTTTCTTTGAGTGTGCATGTGATCCCATTACATGATCAATTGAAAATCATGTGTGATTCACATTATACCATCATGATATCAAATTAAAATTATGTGGTGTTTGTGATATTATCTTCTAGTTCTTTTTGAGTTCTCATCATGAGATCCAAAGAAAATAATTTGGTCATATTATTTCAAATTTCTATTTGATAACTCATTAATTTTCATATTATATGACTTTGAGACCTTCATGCGATCTCTCCATGATGTTTTATATCAATCTTTTTACATCATCAAAAAATATGTATGATCTCTCCATAAGATCCTTTTTTAATAATTTGATGTCTTCAGGTGCTTCACATGATCTCAATATGTGATCTTCAGACAATCATGTAGTTATTTGCATGAATTCAATTCAGGATGTTCTAATAATCATGTGGATATTCATACAATAATACATTCATTCTCCCCAAGATTAGACATTCATGCTTCTTGAGATCCGACATTCACGCTCCATAAGATTAGACATCTCACACCCTATGAGATATGACATCTACCCTTCTGTGAGATTATACATTTTTTACTATGTGATATCAAACACATCATGCTCCATGAGATCATACATCTTGTAATCCCTGAGATCAGACACCACTATATTCATGATATTATAAATTTTATGTTTTCAATATCTACTTAGATATCCATGATCACTCTTCATCCCTCCTTTGACTACAAGACTTGTTCAATAGTTTGAAACCCTAAAAAATAAAACCAAAAGTTCCACTAGGAGGTATTTTTTTCTAATAATATCCCCATGGGTTTTTTAATAACACTTATAATCATGAAGAACATACTTGTTGAAAATTAATGTTCACGTGAAAAGATTTTCCTTGTACAACACAATATAGTGACCAAGGCTCCACCTTTAGAAAAATAATTTCAAAATATTCCTACATCATATCCTAGGGAAATGAAACAAAATAAGGGTGAACTCAAATGATCAATAAGGGTTGTGTATTGTTAAATCTACCACGAGTAAATAAATAATTATCAATATAGAAAACCAAGTAACTGAAATGATATGTAGTTTAATAAATAACATTATCACAAAATTTATCTAATGATAACATCAATGTTGTAATCTCTTGGATAATTATAATTCAATTATAAATTATGGAAATGCATAATGATAAATATACTTAATTGAGATATCATGATATTTATACCATCAAATCCTTTTTCCAAGACAGTTTAATCGATGGGGAGGTATACACTACAAACCCATTTAATATTAGCATACATATTTTTCTAATGGGACCTATTTATGCATCAATGGGATATAAAATCCGTGGGCTCGCCCATCACTACATGTAAAATTATTTCCCTATATAATTTATGATAAATTTAATTCATGAACAATATTACTTATCAAAAAATATCTCTGTTAAATAAGGAATATGGAATATCATTTTTTTCTTATATCAATCAGATAAGTTTCATAGTTAATCAATACATTTAGAAGTGATATATATTGAAGAAAATAGGCATATACCTGATACAAATTAAATAGATACTTAAGGGAAATATAATTTCCAATTATCATAAGTATGTGACTATTTCAATAGAAATTCAAGGACATTAAAATTATTCACTAATATGAATGTCTAGACAATTCCTTATCAAAATTAGCATAAAATATAGGTAAATAATAATAATATTGTGTTCACAGTATATTATGAGCAGAGCATAAGTAAAATAATGTGATATTTTCATTCATGAATAGATATTTAATGAAAATATCTTTAAAAACATTCATGAGGAAAATATCGTTTTCACTATTAAAATCACTTTTAAAACTATAAATTAAAATAATACTAGTAAAAACTTTTCTTTTAAAATAATTAGTGAAAAACTAAAACAAATTTTCAATGGAATGAGAATTAATGAATTTGGAAAATTAAATTATTACATAGTACATTAAAACAATCATTTCATTCATATTTTCAGTAAAAAGTCAACAAGTACACTGTTTAAAAAATTATAAAAATATAACTCTTGATTTTTTTAAAAAAAATTAAAACTTGGGTAAAAATGTATTTAATAAATCATTGAATATTATTAAAAAATATAAAACATGTTTAGAGAAATATAAATTTGGAAGAGAAAGATTCCCCACTGAGTAGAAAAAGCATTTTCCATTTTCGATAAAATCATGATTTCAGTATATTAATTTCATAAATAGTGGAAGATGAAGGTAGAAAATTATAATTTTTAGAAAAAATCATTGTATAATAATTTGTTTTATTTACTATATAAATATCCCTTAATTACATAATTATACACTTAAACATAAAAAATCTCAAATTATGAACGGATTGGGAAATAAACCATTATCAATCTGTAAACATTTCAATAATAACCCACATGAAATAAATAAATTAAAAGGAATGATTAAAAATAATTAATATTAAGATATTAATTATATAAAACATCAAAGTGTTAGTATATACATCTCATAATAACAGATAGGTGCATAATACCAAAAATGTCTCAATGGAGTGGAAGTTGAGATGAAATCCCTTACAAAGATGATACCATTGAAGTCAGATTTTTTCCGTGAATATATTATGTGTATCAAGGATAAATGCGTTTTCAAATCTGGAAATAAAATATAAAATAATAAAAATTTATTAAGCACATAATCTTAGAATACAAATACAATGACGACGTAATATAACCTAATGAAAAGAAATTGAGTTATAAAACTCCTTACAACTTGGAAATTTTAAAATCAATTTTCCATAAACTAAAAAAGTAATTTAAACTTAAAACCCCATTGATTATGAATTAACAATGATATAAATTTAAAAACGGAAGTATATACAACATATAAAATAAATTAGGTGAATAACAATAAAATATTCCATAGTGAAGGAAAGACTAAGACAAAATCCTATACCTCAAGACTGAATCATCATGTACATTTTTTATATTCACGAATAATAAAATTATGTTTATTTTTTACTTTGTTAAGAAAAATTTTCATGTTTATTTTTTATTTTTTAATTTATTAACTTCTTACATTTAATTACCTAATCAATTAATTTTACATCATACCTTTGATGATATTTGATTCATATATATGAAAATAATTATGTAGGCTGACTCTGATAAAAGTGGTCATTATTCGATCATATCTAGAATAATTATAATGAAATTATTATGATTTTTATACCTAAATTATACTTTTTAAACCAAAAAATAAATATGGTTAAGAATAATGAACCATGGTACAATCATGGAGATGGTAAGATGTACGCATGAATTAGTAACGTTTCCATTTTTCAACTATGATGATGGAGAGAACAAAAGTATTATTTTTTATTTCCGATATAATAATTATAAAATAAAAATATTATTATTTCTAAAATTATACTAATATGTAGTATTTATGTCATTTGGTTATAAATAAATTCACATCACATCATAGGGGTGGTAATCTACATGTACGCACGAATGGAGTTATCATTTTTAGTGAATTAAAATGAAAATAAGAATATGACATATTATATATTCAAAATGATAACTATTTATTAATATATATATTTATAGTAAATAAATAATTAATACCATATTTTATAAGTGTTAATGGAAATATAATTACATCGGTTCGTGAGGCGGTGGTCCGCCATACACACGAACAATGGTATCATTTCCGATTTGATGGAAGAGGAAATAGATAAAAGATATTAAAATAACATAAAAACATCCCATAATGTGGGAAATAATTTTTTTATTATCTCAACATTATTGAATAATATTTTCAAGTATTGGATGAAGAAATAAATTAAAAAACCCTTGGTCAAGAACAATATATCTACATGAGACAACCTCATTAAATTTATGCCAAAATTCTTCTTAGGAGGGTTTTTTAATAAACAAAAAGTACTATAATAAATGGGTATGAAATTAAGGAATTCAATTGGTTAGGTATTGGATTATCAAAATTGTTATTTAACTGTGAAGAAAATAGGGGAGGAGGTACCCTATTATAAGTGAGGGGAGGGGCACAATGGGAATATCAAAAAATATTAATTTAATATATATTCATTTCAATGGGAAAATGATAAAACTAATATAATTTGAATATATGATAAGTATGGATCAATATAACATCATCCAATATAATTTAATCAATTTTAGATCAGGTTTTCAACCTTATATCCTGGTTTGAACTCACATTAACCCTTTTTGATAATTATCACAATAATGGTGTTATCACTCTTTAGGGGTCATGCTGGTTACTATAGAAGGAAAATTAGTACATAAAAAGAAATATAGAGTATATTTTTAAACATATAAAAATCAATTTTTTGATGATATAATTTTTAGGAATATTGAATCATTAAATAAAATATTATTTATTAAAGAGTAACATTTATGTAATTTTTCACACTTTGAATTTAATTTAAATTTAATAAAACAAATAAAAAGTAGTAATTTTAATATAAATATTTTAAATTTTACTAATATGATACATTAATTTATAAAAATAATAAAACATTGTAAATAACTGAAATTAAATTACTTTTAATATTTTTGAAATCTTTATTTTAATTTTCCACTCACCTGTGGAATACTATGTTGGTATTGCATATGACTTTTCAGAAATTATATAATTACTAAACATTAGAAATAAATTTCCATAATGAAAATAATTTCATTAATCAAAAAATAGTAATTAATAGGAATTTACCATTTTATTTTTTCTTTATATTAACGTATAAGAGATATTTAAAAGTATGAAAGGGAAAATTTATATTTTTCCTTACATGAAATATTATATAGTTAACTTTCAAGGTATAGTATCCCATAAATAAATAAATATCAAGAAAAAATTTATTTCAGTCAAAATCCAATCATCAAATTAGATTGAATATTGAAAACGGTGGTCTTATCATTTAGTTTTATACAAGGTTAACAAGATTTACTCTTTTACAGAGGTGGCCTATTTTGACACTATCTATAATTGGTTATGATAAAAAATTATGTTGAAAAAATAAAATATTATTATTATTTTTGATAAAATATATGGAATCAATATTTATATATTAAATCTCAATAATTATAAATGATTCATTTTATAAGTATCTCATAAAGCATGAAAAAAACCATTTCCTGAAAAAAAAAATTAATCTAAAAGTAATTTTGTAATAAAATCAGTTATAATATAATTTAATATGTAATTAATTGTATTATTTATAAATAAAAAATAGTTATATTAATATAAGTTAAAATTAAAAATATTATATGTAGAGACCCGAAGCTTATCGTACATGGACATTACATTACTTTTGTGGAATACTTAGTACATAACAAAAACACACACACAAGGATCGTAATAGTTTAGTGTCTTTGGAAACTCGGAACGTAATCTTCTAATCGTGATGAAAGATCTTCAATATCTCCCATAAAGATCTTCCTTTTTTTTTACCTAAAAACCTTTCTTTATATCCTGGGGAAAAGAAAACATAAAAGGGTGATCTCAAATGCTCAGTAAGGGTAAACAAAAGAAATATCAATCACATCATATACATAAGAACATAGCATTTGAAAATCTTAACCTGCAAAAGAGCTCATAATATCATAACATGGGATAAATCATAGAAGTGAAAATGAGATCCCCATAATCATAACATAAAACTTGAAACTTTGTGGCATGCACACATAATCATAGAGAATCATTTCTTGTTAGTCAAGACTCATTGCCAAGACTATCTTAGTGGACAAAGTCCCTTTCTGAATCGAGTAACCCTCGTTTCAGTCCTGTTTCACTGAACCGGTATAACCTACCGTTCCAGCCCTGTCTATCTCATGAGATATAAAATCTTTACCCAATGCATTGGAGGGAGATATAGGTCCCACCCATCTTATAATGAATCCTTTCTTATGTGTGCCACATAATCATAAACCATACATCATAGTGTAACCCATGTAATAAAAATGGGATTCTTAAACAACATGACATCATAAAACAATTCATATAAGTTAAAGGAATTCATAAAAATGTTTCTATCACAACATAATCAAATCCATGTAATAATAGGGATCAAAACAGAACCCTTTTATTATCTTAGATGGAAAATAATTTTGATAAAATACTTGAACTTCATTCTTGAGGAAAATATCCTTTCTACTTCAAAAACACTTTTCTTTTCTTAAAATGTCAAATATTTATAAACTAAAAGAAGTTGATTAAAAATAAACTTGAAAACTTGTAAAGGAAGCTTCTTGGAAATAATTTTTTAATAATCCATTCATGTCGTATAAGTTTAAAAAAAACATTCTTCGTACTTTTGTCGGAAAAGTCAAAAAAGTACCTCGTACGAAAAACGACAAAAGATTCCTTTCATACATATTACTAAAAACTCACCGAAGGGTAAAAATGTATTTAAACAATTGTAGGTGGATGGAAATAATATTACATATTGATGAAACATGGATGTGGATGATAAAATACACCCCAGTAAATACTTACGAATAAACAATCTCGGATAAAAATGAGATTGTGATATTTCCCTTACCTTAGGTCCGACTTGCTTTGTAAGTGTCCGAACCTCCTGTATAATGAATTAAATCATGTTATTGACTTATTACAGAATCATATTCATTGTTATGATATCATATATGGTTCACTTATGACATTATATTACCCGTTCTTTTGTAAATTCCATGTTAAAGAAGCGTTTTGGGTAAAATCGTTTCATTTATCGTAGGTGTTTTCACTTGTTGTTCTTGACATCATTATTACTTATATCATGATTTACTCACTTCCAGAATATAAAATATGATTTATATATCATATATATTCAGTATATATATATATATAATAGGTAGATAAATAAAATGAAAAACACCGTTCATGGAGACGGTAGTCCGTACGTACGCATGAACGCTGTTTTCCTTTGCTTATTGTCTTGAAATGGAAGTAAGTAGATGACATATATATGTATATATATACATAAATCCAGTAGCTTTATAATTTCATATATTTCATTATTATTTCTTATATATACATTATAATCATTCTTAAATGGTTAACATGGAGAATGAATCTCATCGCGTCGTGGAGACGGTAGTCCGTACGTACGCACGAGCGATGATATCATTTCTATAAATATTGAATTGAATTGTAGTGGATCATACAATATATCAGAATCAATATGATGTTGTAATAACTATGTATAGTTATTCTTTACACCATTATACCCATCCATGTAAGGTGGTGGTGGAAAATAGATTACACCACGGCGTGGAGACGGTATTCCGTACGTACGCACGCGCGGTGATTTCTTTTTCCGTAGGATGGATAGATGGTGAAATAGGGTTGTTTCATACTTATAATAACATATCAGTATATGAGTGATACTGATGTTATTACTTCATAATGAAACAACCTAAGAAGAAGAAGTGGAAGAAGAAATAAAGATGAAAGAATTGGTAACAGTAATTACCTCTTCTTTGAAGTGCCTCTTTGAGACCTCCTCTTAGGGCACTAAAATTGGTCTTTGAGGAAGACCAGAACCTCTAGGATGTTTCTAGGGAAGTGGAGAAGAGATTTTGGCAGTGTTTGGCCGAGCTTGAGTGCTCAAATTGGTGTGAGGAGGAGGGGGAGGAGGTGTCCTTTTATAAGGGAGGAGAGGGGCACCTTAGGAATATCTTAAAATATTATTTTATATTAAAGTCAAAATCGGTTTATAATGGTTTCAAAGGGTCTTATTTACCAGATAAAGTGGGGATGGGTCTAAATCCTGTCAACCAATAGGATTTAGACAAGTTTAGGTTATTATTTTAACCTTATCAATTAGATTTAACTCTAAGTTAAATAATTTAACTTTTACCGTGTCTTTTTGTTTTCTTTCACTATATGGTTAATACACTTACTATAACATGCCAAACGAACCCCAAATTGTTTATTATTAAACTATATATTCTTATCTAAGTCATTTGGTCGATCCTTAGATTTTTAGGAATAAAATAACAATTAATAATATAATATTTTATTTAAAAACTATTTTGTGTCAATTTTGACACTATTTGATATATGATTTTTGTGAAAGTCATAACAGAATTATATGTTCAACCAAGTTGATTAAATCAACACTAATATATCATAGTAACTTATAAAATTAGTGGAATTCTTAAAAAGTCTTAAATTACATTTATTTTGGTATTTATATTATCAATTATGTCAATATTTCATTAATAAGATAATTACTGCATCATCTTTGTGTCATAAATAAATTATATTATTTGATGTCTAAAAATTAAAACTAAAATACCATCATGTAGGAAATCTTTTTAGCTTTCTAATGAATATTTACAATCGAATTTATCTTATGTATAACCCCATATTAAAAATGATTTACTTATTAAACTTTGATTTTAACTATTTTAACCCTTCTTTAAATAAATTAATAATAAATGTCCTAATCTAATCCAAGTGGGCCTAAATGGTCATATTTTATTCCTAAGTTTGTTTTTGGTCGAATTACACTTTTCCAATAGAATTAGGACATGTGTTAGGGTAATATTAATATCATATTTACCCTTAGTTACCCTATTTACTATTAATCGCGGTAAAAAAAAGTAAAAAGTTACTATTCACCAAAAATTATTTTCATCTCATTGAACCACATTTTACTTACTGACATCAACCGTGTCTCTCGGATTTTTGAAATTCCATTCACAGAAGTGGTAAAATTAAGTTTTATGAAAAATTCAGTTTTTTTAACTACCACTTAGTAGTTTCACTATTCATCAAAAATTGATGTTTTTCAGAACAGTGCCAAAATTTCATCCCAAGCTATATTTCATATTCCGAATTCAAAAATGAAGTCTATTTTACCAAATTCATTACATAAAAGTTGCATTAATTAATTTTATAATTAAATCCCGCTGTTAAAACAAATAGCGTGTTTTTAAGAAACAATATCTATCAAAAGATTGACACTTGTTTATGTCTAGTTTAAATGTGAAATTACATCCAATGACCAGCATTGTATTAAATTGTAAAAATATATTCTAAATATACTTTAAACCCACTCAAATTAATGATTTATCACTATTAATTATTTCGATTAAAAAAGTTGTTTTTAATTATAATTTAGTAATTTTCACTATTCATCAGAATATGAAAGTTATCCGAAAAGTACCAAAATTTCACCTTAGGCTAAATTCGATACTCCGAATCCAAAAATGAAGTCCATTTTGAGAGCTAAAATTTCTAAAATTTAAAAAGTGGTTATTACTATTCATAATGGCTAGTTTTAATAATATTTTAATAGCATATCATTGTTTCGTGAAACTGAGTATTACGTACTACACACGCTATCGAGGAAGGTTATGATTGCGTGTAATGCAAGGCAAGTCAAGGATGTGTGTTGTGCAAGCTTCTTTTGGTGTAGCGTACAACACAAGACATTAAAAATAATATTTTTTTCATAAAATCTCAGGGTGTTACATTCTACCCCCCTTAAAATGAATTTTTCCCTCGAAATTCGTCGGGGTTATAAATGGTTTACTATTCAAAAGTTTCTTTAATAGAAACCCACATCGTAAAAAGGAATACCAAAACTTGGCTTTAAAAACTAAAGTATGAAATGTAACGATTACCCAAATAAACTAATCACTGGGTTTCCACATAGGTGAAAATATGGATATGGAAGAGAAATCTAACCATCATGTTCTGATGGAGAGTGGTAGAGAACATGGATATGGAAAAGCCAGTAATCACAAATCCATAAATTTGTGACGATCTAAGGTACCATCTGATTCATCAGGTATAAGAGAACTAGGACAACATTTTTTGGTTTTCAAGATCATTTCCCTAAAGTTAAAGAATTTGAATTAGAATAAATACTTACTTTATTTTGGTACAATCTCACTATTGTTCGTGCCTTTAACAATTTCCACTTCATCTCTTAAATGAAGTTGAATTTGTTATTCGTGAAGTGTTAGCAGATCATGTGATAGAATGACGGGTCATTCCATCTATCTCAAAATGTTAGCAAAATTTATATACATAAGTCGATCTATAGTGGGATTAATCATATATGGTTCCTAAAATGGGCTTATACTTCATATATCATACTGCTTAATATAATAACACTAGTTTCTACTAAACAGGGACTTCCTGTAGGTCAGTGGTAGGCGATAAAGGCCAGTCGCACTTCGGTTGTGGGTTCGATTCCTACAGCCTTGTCCGAAGCGATGGGCTGTCGCCCGTCCTGCAGGTTGTCCTTTTTCTAAAACTACGTTACTATAACATCCCATCAATAATATCGAAAATCTTCTATCCTTAAACAATACTAACTTATGTCCAACATAATCCAGTCTAATCTTTAGGCTTATACATAATACTGCAGTCCACTCTCATAATATAGTGACAACGATTACCAGAGATTTAATACTGTCGTTGATCCCCACATATCATAAGATATGTCTTGTTGGTCACATTCCAAACATTCAAAGTCCTTAATCGTGTATTCTCTTGAATACCTTAGTGAAAACATGAGTGCAGTTAAAAGTTAACACCTTCCACATACCAAAATCCTCAAAATTCTATATACTCAAACCATGATATCACTTAGTCCTTATATCAATCATGAGCTCATGAATACTATTAAACATTTCATTTTTTCGTCTTCATTATGCGCATATCATCTTATTTCCAAAAAATATCTCAATCACTTTGAATACGACATCAATAAATATTGCAATACTCAATGATACAACATTATTTTGGAATCCCATTACATAAACACTTAATCATTCCACCACATCGTTGTCATATTCAATATTGCCAAAAGTGATCGCATGTGATTTCCCTTTGTCCTTTGCCTTCAGTGGTTGCTCATGTTGATCATCACTAACCCTTGGATTAGGGCAATTATTAGAATAATGCCCCATTTCCTTACACTTGAAGCATTGAAGTGTTGGTGGTGCGTTCTCTGCAGTGTTTGCTTTATTCACATCATTAGAAACCCTTTTTCCATTACTTCGACACTCAGCTGCTCGATGACCTTCTTTTCCACACTTAAAACATTTTCTAGTCCCTTTAAGACAATCTCCACCATGCTTCTTTCCACACTTTGTGCATAAGGAAACATTCATCTTCTTTTCACCATTATTCTGAGATTTCTCCTTGAACTCCATCTTTCGTTTCTTGTCAAAACCATGAGATGGATATGTAACACCAAATTACATTTCTACCTTGATAGCACAACGCACAATTTCTTCATAGCTACTGAAGTCTCTTATAGCTAATTCCCTTCGAAGACTTGGTTTTAAGCCACTGAAAAATCGATCAACTTTACTTTCAGGTTGGAGGATAATACTAGAAGCATACCTTGCAAGTCTTGTAAAATTTCCTTCATAGGTACCAACAGATTCATCATCCCTTTGCTTCAGTTCAAGAAACTCTTTCTCCATCTTTGTTCGAAGAATACGAGGGAAGTACTTACTGAAAAACAAGTTCTTGAACTCGTCCCATTCCATGGACTCAATTTCATCTCTTGGCCTCGTATTCTTGATAAGATTCCACCATTGATCAGCTTCACCTTCCAAACGATATACTGCTAAGATGACTTTATCATGTTCAGAACATTGAAGAACTGAAAATATCTTTTCAGTAGTACTGATCCATTGTTCAGCCACAAGTGGATCAGAAGACCCACTGAAAGAAGGTGGACGTTGCCTCATGAAGGACTCAATAGAATATTGTTCCCTTCTCTGCTCATTTGGAAGTCCAGAATGATTCATAGCTTGTGTAAGTATAGCAATAATATTTTGCATTCCATCTCCCATAACATTTGTTTGTTCAGGAGGGCAATCATTGCATTGTCCATTGCATTGATCAACACGGTTCCTTCGGGTTCCAGCCATCGTCTAAAACCCAAAAAGAATAGTGTGAGAGGAAAAAATCATGATAAAGGGAGAGTAACTTCAATATCTAACATCTTAGGTTAAATTCTAAGATCGTTACCATAGTTCTAGTACTATATCCTATACGTATACTTATCCTTAGGGACATCCCTAGACATACATTAGAAATATCTCTAGGGATCTCACTAACATTTTCGCATCCTAGTTTCCAAAGGTTGACTAAACCTTTCCTCTGATACCAACTGTAGAGACCCGAAGCTTATCGTACATGGACATTACATTACTTTTTCGGAATACTTAGTACATAACAAAAACACACACACAAGGATCGTAATAGTTTAGTGTCTTTGGAAACTCAGAACGTAATCTTCTAATCATGGTGAAAGATCTTCAATATCTCCCATAAAGATCTTCCTTTTTTTTACCTAAAAACATTTCTTTATATCCTGGGGAAAAGAAAACATAAAAGGGTGAGCTCAAATGCTCAGTAAGGGTAAACAAAAGAAATATCAATCACATCATATACATAAGAACATAGCTTTTGAAAATCTTAACCTGCAAAAGAGCGCATAATATCATAACATGGGGTAAATCATCGAAGTGAAAATGAGATCCCCATAATCATAACATAAAACTTGAAACTTTGTGGCATGCACACATAATCATAGAGAATCATTTCTAGTTAGTCAAGACTCATTGCCAAAACTATCTTAGTGGACAAAGTCCCTTTCTGAATCGAGTAACCCTCGTTTCAGTCCTGTTTCACTGAACCGGTATAACCTACCGTTCCAGCCCTATCTATCTCATGAGATATAAAATCTTTACCCAATGCATTGGAGGGAGATATAGGTCCCACCCATCTTATAATGAATCCTTTCTTATGTGTGCCACATAATCATAAACCATACATCATAGTGTAACCCATGTAATAAAAATGGGATTCTTAAACAACATGACATCATAAAACAATTCATATAAGTTAAAGGAATTCATAAAAATGTTTCTATCACAACATAATCAAATCCATGTAATAATAGGGATAAAAACAGAACCCTTTTATTATCATAGATGGAAAATAATTTTGATAAAATACTTGAACTTCATTCTTGAGGAAAATATCCTTTCTACTTCAAAAACACTTTTCTTTTCTTAAAATGTCAAATATTTATAAAATAAAAGAAGTTGATTAAAAATAAACTTGAAAACTTGTAAAGGAAGCTTCTTGGAAAAAATTTTTTAAAAATCCATTCATGTCGTATAAGTTAAAAAAAAACATTCTTCGTACTTTTGTCGGAAAAGTCAAAAAAGTACCTCGTACGAAAAACGACAAAAGATTCCTTTCATACATATTAATAAAAACTCACCGAAGGGTAAAAATGTATTTAAACAATTGTAGTTGGATGGAAATAATATTACATATTGATGAAACATGGATGTGGATGATAAAATACACCCCAGTAAATACTTACGAATAAACAATCTCGGATAAAAATGAGATTGTGATATTTCCCTTACCTTAGGTCCGACTTGCTTTGTAAGTGTCCGAACCTCCTGTATAATGATTTAAATCATGTTATTGACTTATTACAGAATCATATTCATTGTTATTATATAATATATGGTTCACTTATGACATTATATTACCGGTTCTTTTGTAAATTCCATGTTAAAGAAGCGTTTTGGGTAAAATCGTTTCATTTATCGTAGGTGTTTTGACTTGTTGTTCTTGACATCATTATTACTTATATCATGATTTAATCACTTCCAGAATATAAAATATGATTTATATATCATATATATTCAGTATATATATATATATAATAGGTAGATAAATAAAATGAAAAACACCGTTCATGGAGACGGTAGTCCGTACGTACGCATGAACGCTGTTTTCCTTTCCTTATTGTCTTGAAATGGAAGTAAGTAGATGACATATATATGTATATATATACATAAATCCAGTAGCTTTATAATGTCATATATTTCATTATTATTTCTTATATATACATTATAATCATTCTTAAATGGTTAACATGGAGAATGAATCTCATCGCGTCGTGGAGACGGTAGTCCGTACGTACGCACGAGCGATGATATCATTTCTATAAATATTGAATTGAATTGGAGTGGATAATAAAATATATCAGAATCAATATGATGTTGTAATAACTATGTATAGTTATTCTTTACACCATTATACCCATCCATGTAAGGTGGTGGTGGAAAATAGATTACACCACGGCGTGGAGACGGTATTCTGTACGTACGCACGCGCGGTGATTTCTTTTTCCGTAGGATGGATAGATGGTGAAATAGGGTTGTTTCATACTTATAATAACATATAAGTATATGAGTGATACTGATGTTATTACTTCATAATGAAACAACCTAAGAAGAAGAAGTGGAAGAAGAAATAAAGATGAAAGAATTGGTAACGGTAATTACCTCTTCTTTGAAGTGCCTCTTTGAGACCTCCTCTTAGGGCACAAAAAATGGTCTTTGAGGAAGACCAGAACCTCTAGGATGTTTCTAGGGAAGTGGAGAAGAGATTTTGGCAGGGTTTGGCCGAGCTTGAGTGCTCAAATTGGTGTGAGGAGGAGGGGAAGGAGGTGTCCTTTTATAAGGGAGGATAGGGGCACCTTAGGAATATCTTAAAATATTATTTTATATTAAAGTCAAAATCGGTTTATAATGGTTCCAAAGGGTCTTATTTCGAAGATAAAGTGGGGATGGGTCGAAATCCTATCAACCAATATGATTTAGACAAGTTTAGGTTATTATTTTAACCTTATCAATTAGATTTTACTCTAAGTTAAATAATTTAACTTTTACCGTGTCTTTTTGTTTTCTTTCACTATATGGTTAATACACTTACTATAACATGCCAAAAGAACCCCAAATTGTTTATTATTAAAATATATATCCTTATCTAAGTCATTTGGCCGAACCTTAGATTTTTAGGAATAAAATAACAATTAATAATATAATATTTGATTTAAAAACTATTTTGTGTCAATTTTGACACTATTTGATATATGATTTTTGTGAAAGTCATAACAGAATTATATGTTCAAACCAAGTTGATTAAATCAACACTAATATATCATAGTGACCTAGAAAATTAGTGGAATTCTTAAAAAGTCTTAAATTACATTTATTTTGGTATTTATATTATCAATTATGTCAATATTTCATTAATAAGATAATTACTGCATCATCTTTGTGTCATAAATAAATTATATTATTTGATGTCTAAAAATTAGAAAAAAAATACCATCATGTAGGAAATATTTTTAGATTTCTAATGAATATTTACAATCGAATTTATCTTATGTATAACCCCATATTAAAAATTATTTACTTATTAATCTTTGATTTTAACTATTTTAACCCTTCTTTAAATAAATTAATAATAAATGTCCTAATCTAATCCAAGTGGGCCTAAATGGTCATATTTTATTCCTAAGTTTGTTTTTGGTCGAATTACACTTGTCCAATAGAATTAGGACATGTTTTAGGGTAATATTAATATCATATTTACCCTTAGTTACCCTATTTACTATTAATCGCGGTAAAAAAAAGTAAAAAGTTACTATTCACCAAAAATTATTTTCATCTCATTGAACCACATTTTACTTACTGACATCAACCGTGTCTCTCGGATTTTTGAAATTCCATTCACAGAAGCGGTAAAATTAAGTTTTATGAAAAATTCAGTTTTTTTAACTACCACTTAGTAGTTTCACTATTCATCAAAAATTGATGTTTTTCAGAACAGTGCCAAAATTTCATCCCAAGCTATATTTCATATTCCGAATTCAAAAATGAAGTCTATTTTACCAAATTCATTACATAAAAGTTGCATTAATTAATTTTATAATTAAATCCCACTGTTAAAACAAATAGCGTGTTTTTAAGAAATAATATCTATCAAAAGATTGACACTTGTTTATGTGTAGTTTAAATGTGAAATTACATCCAATGACCAGCATTGTATTAAATTGTAAAAATATATTCTAAATATACATTAAAACCACTCAAATTAATGATTTATCACTATTAATTATTTTAATTAAAAAAGTTGTTTTTAATTATAATTTAGTAATTTTCACTATTCATCAGAATATGAAAGTTATCCGAAAAGTACCAAAATTTCACCTTAGGCTAAATTCGATACTTCGAATCCAAAAATGAAGTCCATTTTGAGAGCTAAAATTTCTAAAATTTAAAAAGTGGTTATTACTATTCATAACGGCTAGTTTTAATAATATTTTAATAGCATATCATTGTTTCGTGAAACTCAGTATTACGTACTACACACGCTATCGAGGAAGGTTGCGATTGCGTGTAATGCAAGGCAAGTCGAGGATGTGTGTTGTGCAAGCTTCTTTTGGTGTAGCGTACAACACAAGACATTAAAAATAATATTTTTTTCATAAAATCTCGGGGTGTTACATTATAGTCATTTTATCTAAAAATAAATTATAATTTTATAAACACCAATATTTTTCAGTATTCACTAAAAATTCAATATTTTCAAAAAATCCCAAAATTTAATCCTAATCTAATTTGGTAATGGTGATTCCAAAATTGAGAATATTTTTATCAAATTAAATTTCTCAAATTTCCAGAAATTATTTATAGTATTTTCTCATAACAATACCTAAAAACTTTTTTTAGGAAAACATACTTTCTGGGGAATAATAATAATTTAAAAAAATGACTTCTTTTTTCCTTTTCATAATAAATAAATATTAATTTTGTAGGAACATAATATATTTTTCATAATATGGTAATCATATTCAAGGAAATTAAATCCACTGCTAGTTAATTATGGTCAATCTTAGATAATAATATTTAGTGGATCGTTTAAGCTCTGTGTTGCATGTCGTATACGCTATAAAGCATAATATTATTCATTTAAATTATTGGGGTGTTAACAAATAATTTTGTATCTAAAGTTTGAAATAGATGTACTCAATGAGGGATAACTATTTATCAACTTCTTTAACATACATCTCAGAATGGTCAAATTGTCCTCACACCTAAGAAAGTGATGGCCATCTACTGGGGATTCACTCTTGGAATCCAAAAGTTCTTACTCAAAATATATATTCTATCCAACTCATACCTTAGAAAAGGAGAAATAAATACATTACATTAACTATATCATGGAAAAAGTATCTATTCAGGGTTAACCGAACCTATAGTGATAGGGGAATTTTTAACACATTTCCAACCATCCCTACTTTTTGTGTCACCACAACCCTATTGATAAGTGGAAGAAATGGTGGAAAAGTCCAGCCAATTTCATCCCACTGGGATAAGATAATTTATTAATCCTTACCATATGCTTCTAGAATATCAATTTTTTGAATTTCGAAAGCAATTTTTTGGAAATTCACATTCCATTTTTGAAAAAGTTTGATACACCCTTTCCTTCATTGGGGACACAATATATTATAATGAATTGAGACCTATTTCATGTGTCCTTATTCAAATCAGCCTCTAGGTAGTGTATAGTGAGGAATTTCAATCCCCCAAAAGGTTATAATCCCAAAAAACAATCAATAATGGTACAAGTAATGAAAAGTTTGGAGTTGATCACTAATAAGTATTAGAGGGAAAACTGTATCTATAACTTAGAAATTAATTTTTACATTGACCTAATGTCCTGATATGACTTAGTTTATATGGTTACCCCTATAAATGAAAATACTAAAATTTAAGATCATGAATATGAGGTATTGGAACAAAATAAAAAATTCATGCATACAAAAAATTAGAGCTAGGCGCATAAGCTAGAAACATTTATTAATTAGTTTCCCATTGTATTGTGCACCTCATACAATGATAATGGAAAAAGGAATGTCCAATTCTAGTAAACCACACTAGGATACTGAAACACTCATGGTTGATGAATAGATATGTATGTATGAGGATTATATAGAATAAATATAATGACACAAAGTGTAGTTGCTCAGGGGAAACACTCCCTCTGGGCATAATCCTCAATTAAGAAGTTAGTGCTTGTCAACCAAAAACTATGGTTCAGATGTATAGTGTTATTCAACCATTAAGAATGGAATTTGGTATAATTTTTACTTCTGGATCTTGGAATCTTATATGTTTTACCTATCCAGTATTAGATTAGATGTATCTCCCACATTAAATAAAAATGGAATCATTTCATGCAAGTCAACCCTGTTTTGGTAAAATTGGGTAACAATAACTAATAAAATAATATAACCTATATTAGGCCTCACTAATTCATGAGACAATGTTTTAAAACATATTAAATTATATCCAATCACTTGTGAAATGTATTAAAGACATTAAGTGAAGGAATACCCCAATTAATATATAAACTAAAATTTATCATTACTGGTTTCATGCAACACCTCTGCCACCAAATATCAGTAACACTGTATTCCTAACATTAAATGGAACGAATGACCCCATTAAATATTTAACACACTTTTTTTTTCATATATGGTCTATTATAGGGATAATAGATAAACATAAAGATGTTAAGATTACATGATTTATGAAATACTTGGTACGACTGATCTTTGTTGGGTATAGTAGAATAATTGGCTGATCAATGTCCAATTAGAAACACTATTTTTACCAGTTTCTATATCAATTTTATTAGACCTTGATGAAAAAAAATTCTAAGAAACCCCTCTAATTGTAAATTCTGTGAAAATGAGAGAGATTCATACATGACTTCCTTGTGTACAGTACTTACCAATTTGCGTGAAATTCAACCCCCATAGGAACATCTTGTAGACAACTACATTTGACGTTTTAAGGATGAGATGTGGACACCCCTTTCCCAGAGAAAATTACATTTTAATATTAGATATTTAAAAGAAGTGGCCAAAATCTCTAGAACAATATCCTTTATAATGAAGATAAATCTCAACTGATGCTAGTGAATCAACCAATGAGGATCGGAAAGTCCAAGATAGTAGCCTTCACCCTAAATCTAGTTCCAATTATTACATTGCTTCAAAACTTATTCCACATTTTTTGGGCCACTTATTAAATGATCAAAAAAAAAAAATTCTCTTCTAGGATGTAATGTAGAAAAAGATTCTCCTAAACCCTGAAAATATAAGAACATTAGTTACACATTAAGAATGGTGAAAGTAATAGAATTATTCATTGTATATCTGAATCATTATATAAATAATATTATATAAATTAAGATACCAAAAAAAGATAATCATCATAATCACCAAGATTATTACTACTACCATCAAATATTGGGACACAATATCTTGGATGACCATTTATTCAATGACCTACTTTAGAATATGTTTGATGATTTATAATAAAAGTATGGTAGAACATTAGAAACTATAGCTTTCTTTTAGATATTCAACCATAATATGGAACTTGGAAGAATTTTCAAAATAGATTCTTGAAAATTTTGAAAACTAGATGCTTTCAAAGATAGAAAATCAAGTACACCCCATCATCATGGCCCAAATGAACCATCCCGTTATATTCTCGACCTCATCTAAAATTCATGAATCATCCTCTTTTGTATCTGAATACCCAATGAATAAGCATAAATAATAAATAATAAACTATGAATGAAAAGGAAGAAAACATAAAACATTTTTAATCCTGAATTCATTCCTGGACCTCTAAGACTTATTACCTCTTATATTGAGAGAATTTTTAATGACCCAACTGTTGGAAAAATTTTATGAATTAGTACCATTATATTAGTATTTGGTGAAATCAAACTAATTTATCATTTTCTATGAAAAAGTAAAATAATATTCTATTTTTAGTTTATATAATCATGAATGAGTCTTAATACGCTCAATAGGCCAAAGGATATGAGGAGGAAAGGTGGTATCAGGAAATAATAATCCTAATTAGTTTTGAAGGATTTAAAAAAAACATTATATGTATCCAGACATTATATGAAAACAATTTAGCTATCCCTAAGGGGAATGGATCCATTCCAAAATCCTCTTAGGCCCTCTATGTCCCAATAATATTATAAGATCACTTCTCAAGAATCATTATTATTTATTCAAGTCAAGGGGAAGTATACATTACACAATCCACCCTGAAAAAATTGTGTAGTACCCAGTCTTACTCATGTGTAGGCTCCATTTTCTCAATCAGTGTTATTATTAAACCCAAAATACTAGAAAATACCTCTAACTTAGAGGCAAATACATCAGGAAAAAATCTGATATATAAAATAGTATTTTCCCTTTTCCAACCAATATTTACCTATTCTAGACCCTTTATGTACTGAAGGGGAATTTAGTGGATGAATATATTTTCTATCTACAAAAATTGGATGTTTGGTTTTCTGTAGTCTATGCTTCTCAAGTGGAAACTATCCAAACATTATTCCATGGGCTTATTTCCTTTATGGAATATGATTCAATGGATACCATACAAGGATTCATTCAACCTATATATTTTATAGGAATGTTTATTGATATTGGTGTTCATCCATCTCTTGTTGACAATGGATTTATGATTATCCTCATATAGAGTGGGAGACTTTAGCCCTTGGTTTTCTATGAGACTAATTTATCTCCCTCAATGTAAAAAATTAATTTTTTTGATATATATGAGAGAAAACATATTGGGAATATCAAATTAGTAACTCAATCTAAAGAACACATCTATGAATCAAATTTTATGTTCATCCTCAATAAAAAAAATTAAACATCATACTAGGAAGGCTATAGATCCAAATTCACACAAAATTAAATTTATCATATAATCAAAGATTGAAATAAATATTCAAAATATAGTTTGGGTTGTTATATGGTGATCAATCTATATTAAACTCATATAATACCTACAACATAAAATATACCTTGTACAAAATGGAAGGAAAACAACTTGTGAAAGAGGTGATTTTATTTATTATTGATCTAAATCGTATAAAAATTACTAAAACTAATAAATGGATGGATCTGGGTGATGATTATCTTATTCAAATTAACCAAGTTAAATAATTGGTCAATAATATAGAGGAATTTTTAGTACATTAAATTCATATAATCTAGAACACCTACACCACCATCTCTATGGTAACGACTAAACCAACCCTAGAGGTGCATGATTCCCAACAAAGTAAAAGTGTTACAAATAATTTTACTCCTCAAAAACCTTAATGATAACATGATTCAACCCTAATTAATCTCTTTTGATACTTCAATATCATTATAAAATATATTAATAAAAACACCCCAAATTATACATAGAGTCTTTAGAAACAACCATTATAGGGCCATATCCCTGGCCACTACCAAGCAGTTCAAGTATATACTCACTACCACTAAATTATTATGTAGATGGGAAGAGGATACAACCCTTATGTAATTTGGAACCAAGGCTATAATCAACATGGATAAGACAAATAATATCACCAGATAAAGTGACCCTCACATGATATTGATTGTTAATGTCACTAATTTATGTTCCTAAAAGATGAAGTTATATCAATAGTACAACATCCAGTCCACTAATTCATTTCATTACCAAGAGGAATAAAATGAAAATATATAGGATTTAAACAAGAATATGTCAAATGTATTTCATATAATGTGATATAATGATATGAATTTTTATCTATATAACACATGTATAATTTTTTTGGTATATCAAACCACAACATGCGTTACTGCATAAGAAACCTAGTACATGATTGTGTACAAGACATCAGCAAAGATACATGTTGAGGTTTTGATCCCATCGCTTATAGTTTCCATATTCAATCCATTATTTGTATAATAATTCTCCCAAATGTGAATTAATGAGCTTTTGAGTCACAATGATAAGAGTTTATACACATTACACAACTATGAAATTCAGTAAATTCATATTTCATGATTTTTTTAAAAAAATTATTCATTAATTCTGGGAATGAGAGTCAATATTGGCCTTATGAACCCACATGCATCTGGGGTAGAATACTATAAAATTAGATACAAAATTAGAGGGGACTTATATGTCACACAAGGAAATTTCCAATGAGGAATATTTTTAGATTACCACAGATGGTTAGAACATCACAATCACCACTAATACGAGGTTCATAAAAAATATATCACATAATTAGAGATGAAAGGTACATGTAGTAAGACCTTGTACTATAAATAACCAACATATTCTTTCAAATAATTTTAAAATATAATAAATTTATGAGTTATAAGACCATAAACTGACACCTATGAAGAAATAATTTAATCTATATGAAATTTTTGAGCTCTAGAACTATAAACTAAAAATATTATACATATATAATGCATAATGATTAACTTATTGGATTTTTTTCCTAATTATAAAATGTTAAAATGAAGAATAATATTCATAGCTTGTGATGTTAAACAATATGGTATTGTCCTTTAACATGACCTTAAATTATGTCATTTTAACTTTGTGGGATTTGATTCATGTTTTAATAAGATACATTGGATGCATCTCATAGTTTCAAACACAAAATTATTGGTATTATATAATGATCCACATGAGTCTATATTCCATACGAGGTCACATGCGCCAATTATCACCCAACCATGTCCCCATTATCATGGTAGTCCTTTCCCCTAGCTCCATATCCTCTAGGAAACTATTATTATTTGGCTATATTCCTCGTGATGAAATAATTCACCAATATAGAGGGATATATTCCCCCTACGTATCATTTTATTTACTTTATTATGTAATATCCCTAATGAAATCATAATTAGTGGGATATACTACTACTATCCATCCATATCCATTATCTATATGCCATTATTTCTCTACGGCTGACAAAAAATAGTCACTCTTGTATAAGTCCCATAATTACTATTTCTAGGAATATTTCACCTCAAATACATAGCCATATGATGTAAAACTACTTGAAAACTTATGTTCACGTAATATTCATAAGATATCAAGATACATGATGGCCATCCTTTTTCCCTTTATGTAGGTACCCTAATAAAGTATTGGTGACCATCCAAATAGGCTTATTTGACATTCTAAGTAAGGATAATGTGATATTAGTGGTCCTAATGGGATATTTTATTAAGAATAATTAAGGTGTCCCATATTCAAATAAAAAATGACCATGGTCCTATTTATGTAATATTACATTTTACAATATCACAACAAGTGATCCCCTAAATATCATGGAATATTTCACCCATTGAGGATCATTATCCTATATCTGATCCTAATCTATGCATTGAATTGATTATAACTATGACTTTCATGATTCTTATCCCACCAAATATACATAGTAACATTCATAGATAATATCCCATGTCCAAAAAATACCAATGAGTAAATGTTCCCTCTACATCTTATGTACTTTGGCCTCATCATTTGAGTCAGTCATTCCCATTGTAATTTTTATTAAGAAGTAAAAATTTTTCCCTACAATCCCTTATATAATAGTATGATTTATATGAAGGATAAGTTATAAATATATGTAAAATTAATTCCCACTTAGTTTTATATGAATATATACTTGTTATAATTCCCCCTCCTATACACGATCCTAGCCATGAGATGTGATCTTTATAAAGAACTATAGTTGGATTGATTCCTATATTATGGAATAAATAATGATTACTAGGTCTCTTATATTATACCCATCCATGAATTTAAATTCAAATCCTTTTTTTTGTACAATCCCTGTTCATTCCCAAAATATAATATATTCACCCTTTCCCTCCTATTGTGAACTAGATACATACAGAGGGAAGATAATATAAGAACTATGAGTTTGTTGATTATTGATTATTTTAATATATTTTTAATGCTTGGATCCTTTTATCTTATACCAATATGAATAATATTCCCCAATGAATTCACTATAGGGTAAATATTCTATTCTGGTGAATAAATTCCCTTTTACTCTATATAGGAGGTAGATCTATATAGGGGGAATTATTTTCATGAACCACACATGTATTCATTCCAAATCCATTAAGATACATATCAATACCCAACTATATTATATCATCCCTATAGGTTAATTTATATTTATCAAAACAATCCTTTGGTTCTAGTCCCGTATCAAAATTATTCTCCCCCATCCCACATTTAACTCCAAGATTGTGAAGATTCCCCAACAAGTGATAGACTCTCCCAATATGAAATACCTTCACCTTTAAAACATAATCATTAGTCAGATACAATGAACCCAATACATATTATAAGAACTATTTGTGGGATGAATCCCATCCACACAAGATTCTTATAAATTCCTTGGTCTAATATTATGGGCCTATCCAAAATTTTTAGGGAAGATAATTTAAAACTCCCATCACTAATACAAATGATATATGTATATATATATATTCAGGGGATTAGAACATATTTTGAGGAATATTCATGGTCTTATTAATATCCAAACTTGATTAGTAATGATAATTGAGAGACCTTATCTAGTACCCATCATGAAAGATAATAATTCCCCCTTTCCTTTATATGTGAGCCAAATATATGTAGGGAAACTTTATTTCAAGAACATCATATGTATTTATTAAAATTAATCAAGATACCTTGTGATGCTGAAATTCTTAAATTTGGGCCTAGATACAATGTTACCACTACTTTTCCCCGTTTGAGAATGTATTTCATTTCAGAACAGAATTCCCCTTGTTCTCACTTGTAAGAAAAATATGTGCAAGGAAATTTTTTAAAATAATTACTTATGACTTGATTCATGTTTCATGGATTATATTGAAATTTTTATACCATATATTATAAGACTAGTATAAAATTTCCCAAAAAATTCCTCTATTTCTCATACATGACCAAGATTCGTATGGGGAAAATATATTAGAGCTAATTGTTTCTTGATTCATGATTATTTGGTGATACCAAGAGACATCAAATCCCCTAGAGAGAAACCAAAAAAAATTTATAACACTATAGTTTCTTCTATACCTGAACTAGATTCATAAAAAAGATGTTAGATATATGATAAAAAAGAAACTTATTTATGATTCTGATTAAATTACCCTTATCCAATGAATTAAATTGGTCTATACAGAAGAATCATACAATATAATAATGAATCAATTTCTAATCTCCTAAGATATGTTGTGATATTTTAAATTTCTACAATCCTTATTTTTATGTTAGGTTTCTATCCCCAATTTTCTTCTTTGTAAAATGTTGGGTGATGTTAAACTGTATTAAATATCTCTATATAACCATATAAAAAGAATAATTACTTTTATCTAAAATATCATTCAAGAAGAGATCGATATGTAGTCGTGTAACCTTTCAGGGTTCTAAAACCCTCTATGAATATATCTTTATCCATAATCCAACTTTATAACTATGACACTTGGCGCACACCAATAAAATAGAAAACCATGAGAATAAATCCTCTAGGATTCTCCTCGAGGGAATGTGGTAACATGATATTTGATAATTTCAATTGAACCCCTCATTTCACAGTAAATAGAGAGGTGTATATACCTTATAACCCCTTTATTAGAACTATATCCTAAAGAAAAGGTCCCCATTAATACCATGTTCTATCTCATGATTCCATGCAACTAGGCTACCATTACCAATGGTCAATATAAACCCATACATCTTCATTTTCAGATAATCCAAGTATTCATAAGATATGGTTTACAAATTCCCTAAAAAAATTATTCCATCAGATATAAGTATTGTTAATGTAATATGTCTGCATATTTTATTCATGTTTATGATGATTTTTTTACATTCTACTCTAGAACCATTTTACAACATGGTGGAAATTTTTATAACATGCATGACCATATACATCATTATAATATTTTGTCCCAATCACATGAAATTAAAATACATGTAAAAGTTACACAAATAAGGTTATGTTGAGAACCCATAAAGAGAGAATAGATCAAATGTTTAGTTTTCTATCATTAAAAATCCACTAAAAGAATTTTATGAAAGAAATTAAAGAATAATAAAAATGAAAATTGAATACGATTTTCAGGGTCCCTTATATGACCCTTTAAAAAGTAGAATTATGCTCTTTGGAGAACCTGTTTTGTGAAAAATTGAGAGAAATTATATATTATATTCCCTCCATAGATAGTCTGACCAATACACACCGATACAAACTCTATGATTCTAGAGAATTTTTTTAATGTTTTTCCATTTTATAAACATAAATTATTTCCAATGTGTTTGGATCTCTATCAAACTTCTTTGAAAATCATAAATAGGCATCTATAACATGGAGGTACAGTTTTACATTACTATGCATACATGTCAAAAAATTTCTTTTTGTATATTATGTATATAGTCTACCAAAAGAACAAAATATTTATCCTAAAGGGAAGGAACTATACCACTATATAACGTAACAGTATCATAATGAAACTCATTAACCTAATCATATTTGGTAGTGATAATTTTTGTATATGTACAATCCAATCATCCAAAATTCAATAACATTGTGTTAGGGTTTATATATTCCACAATCTAACCTAATCATATAAATTTGATAATCTGGGGGTTATTCCATTGATAATCCTGCTCAGATTTAGAATAAGTGTTTAGTGATGTATTTATTGAATACTATGTCAGACCTCATAATGCATTGGTCTACACTGTATGAACATATACATTATTGATATTTTTTAAAACCACGATACCATAATCTAATAGACATATTGTTTATATTGGTGAAACTGACAAAAAAGGGAGGTATAAAACCCATTAGGATAAAAATCTGTAAAGGTTCATTTCAAAAAAAATCATTGAATTTTCCCATTATATCCTCTGCAATATAATACTTTGTATGAATTTATGATAGTAGTGGAAAGGCACTAAACTGGTGAAGTCCACTATATGACCGTATCTAATGTCAGGTTCTCACTGATAGACCCCTTGGCCTTGAAAAAATAATTACACACCATTTTTACTCATGACCCGTTTAATGTTAACTAGTTTCTTCATGACATAAAACTACATGGAACATTGTACATATTATAAGACTATAAATATACTTAGAGAAGCATAACATATAGGGAAAAACCTATATTAATGAGAACTAGATCCATTTATCTCTAGCATCATCACATGGATCCTAATCCATTATTTCATGGGGAAATAAAAATTTCCCCTTTCATTTTTTTGATCTACATATACATAGGGGCTATCATCATCTGAAATTTTCTATATATTTATCTAAAATTTAAATTTGTTTCTATTAGAAAGATCCAATTCGTTGTTGGTGGATTTTATTGGCACTCCAAAACATGTTCCATTAACATTTCCATTGAAGTAAATTTATAATGGTGGATCAACTATTCTTTAAATCCTATGAACACATATCATTAATAATTTGTAAATTTTACATTTTTTCATCATTGAAGCTTGTATCCTTATTAAAATTGTAGAGGATTCTGAGGAATTGGGTGAGGAATTAATTTAAATAAAACATTGATAATGAAATTTTTTGAGGAGGTATCCTATTTAATGGTTGGTGGGATAATTTTATATCCCACACTTTGAATTTAACTTAATTGTTAATAATTTCTTTAATGAAAAAATAGGGCATGACTAGCTAGCCAACATAGGTTGATCAACATCCAAGATAAGAGCCACCTCAACCTCGAATAGCCAAGATGGTAGGGAGCTTCTTAGATAATCAATAAAACCATGAAAGAAGATCCTCATACTAGGTAGTCAAATGGGATGAAGAATGAATTAAATGGGATAACATGGCCCACATATAAAAGAATTTTTCCTTGACTGGACACAGTTACTCACTTCTAGATGATCTTCATCACATCCTAGATATTATACATCACTTAGTTCACTCATTTCCTTATTCTGGGATATGCATAAGCCATATCAATATTACTCCACCATTAAATATTAAGACAAAATATTGGTCATCTAATTTTATTTCTTGATGTCATTGGATCAATGCAACATCATCTTCCACCCTCAAGAACTTTATATGAACCCTTTCAACACCACAGGTAATTCCAAAAAAAAGTTTAAGAAAATACATGCCATCTACAAGCTTGGTCCATCTCCATATTGAGATCATGATTCTTTAGTCGATAGTGATGCAATCATGTGGACACTAGATCAAAGGAATGAATGAAATATTTTCTAAGCTCATTAGACCCAATGAATTTCTAGCATGCATGAAAACTAATGTTAGAGGGATAAATTATAATTGATGGATAATAAAAAGAAAATGAGGATGTCGTTTGAATGGTTTTAAAAAGTCATGATTCTATGGATATATGTGTCATTTGATGTTTTAACAAATGGTTTTATCATGTTTTTTAGAAAAACAGATCACCTAACGTGAGTAAAACCATGTAATGGCCTCGAAAAATCTTTAAAAGTTGGATTTATTTGAAGTCATTGAGGATCATTTGATTCTCCAAATATATGTCACAACCCATCCCCAAAAAATTCAATAGATAATCTTGTGAAAATTATTATCAATAAAATAACCTCTTATGATCTCTCTTGATCTATAGATACACTTTTGAGATGATCAATGATATGAGATTTCAGTCCATAAAATTTAATGATATGCAAACAACTCATAGGGGTGTGTTCCACCACATCAGAAACACAGATAGATCACCAAACCAATGAAGTGTAAACGATATTGGAGGCCTATGACCATAAAATCCATCATCTTCCATTCATATTGTACTCCTAATAAATGAGATTTGTGATATGGGATGCTTTTATAGGATTTATCTTTTGGAGAGACTTCTAGGTAACCCTGAGAGCTTTGGTCCAATATCCACTTACATAATTTGTAATGAACAAAACTTTTATCAATGTAAATTAACTTCTATCATTATTTCAAATATTATAAATCTCATAAAATCACCAATATAAATTCTATTAATGAATAATTTATAGAATAAGAGGTATTTCTAGAAGCTAAAGAATCTATACCAATAGAATAGTTACTTGACCATGGGAATAATAATAAGACCATTTGGAATAGTAATCCAACTAATAGAAAGGTAACATCATCTATGAATGTATAAATTAAATTTAAGTATATTATAAACAATAATATGACATAAATATATCATATTATATGTAATTAAATATTTTAAAATGTATTAATTAAGTGTTCATATTCTTTATAAAACATAAATTTTTATATATAATTTTATAATTAATATAATTATTTAAATGAAGATTTATTTTCATAAAATAGATTCAAGAATTTTTATTTTTTGGTATTATGATTATAGAATAATTTTATAACTTATCAATTAAATTTTCAATGTGTTACAAAATCAGTTAAAGTTTTAAAATTTTCATTTTTGGAGTAAATGATGATTTTAAATAAAAAATAAATTTCTCATGTTTAAAAAGTTACTTTCATACAATGGAATGTATTTTTTAACTCTAAACTTTGAAAAATGGTTATGGTGAAATTTTTTTATTTTTCTGTAATACATAAATTTTTAGTGAATAATAAAATATGATAATTTACGGTAAATATACATTATAAATAAAATAAACTATTCCTTGATTCATTGATTATATATGAAGAATAATCTCGAAATACACTTCATTATGTAATATATTTAGAAATAATTTATAAATTATTCATAGCCTTGATCTAAAATAATAAACTAATTAATAAAATTAGAAGAAAACACCCCTCTCCTCCAATAAAAATACAACCCTCAACACATATTCTCCTCAAACATTCCTAAAATTTAGGCTTGAAAAAATTCTTCCCAATCATCTTAAAAATACCACCCATTACATACAAGACCCCTTTGTATCATCAAAAGTACAAACCCTTTTCCCTAAAGAGGTTCTCAATGAGGATAAAATCAAGAGGTAAAACCCTCTTTATTTTTATTTTAATTTCATTTCAATTTCATTCCTTTTCTTATCCTCTACTAACCTACATTTATTCACGTGGAATGATAAATCCAGTATAATTTATGTAATATAATTTTTTTTCAATGGAATAGTTCATATTCAAACCTCTTCCCTCATCCTTTTATTCTAAAAATGAAATTATATTCTATGATGTGTCGATTTACTACCACTGTGGATGATGCATTTTCATATTTGAGTAACCCCTTGAAGGATATTCGTAAAACCATAATTATAGTTAAATAAAGATTTATATTTTATTTATTGATAAGAGTTTTTGATAGTCGTAAAATTTTCCCAATAAAATAAATCATTTTAATTGAAAAATTATAATGACTCATCATCATAACATATAACCAAATTATATATAATATCATTTAAAATTATAATATTTCATTAATAACATTTAATTTTAATTCTTGATAACTATTCCAATTTTACATGAACTTCCATACTCATATACAAGATAACTAATCATGAAAATAAAGAAAACAACGACACCAATGTGATGAAATTAAACTCCATAACTCATTTAAAAGATAATAAATGATCTTAATAAAACTAAAGTGAACAAAATTCGAGCATAAAAGGTTATGTATTTTTTAATTAATTAAATTTATTTGATTATATAGTATATTAATGTGAAGAATGAAGTCAGACAAAAGGTAAGGGGATTCTCGAACCCAACCCCATTTTCTTGGGTTTCCCTCTTTCACTTCATTTTCAGTATTAGTGCTCCTTTAATGTTCCTCAAATATAAATTTTTTATCCTTACTTTATATTTTATATAATATAAATATTTCTAATCTTATTTTATAATTGATTTAAACATTTTTCAAAAATAACCCTTCTTTCCAAAAAAAAATACAACTTTTACTTCCCATTAGATTGATTTTTTTTTCACTGATGATTGATGATTCTTATACAAATTATGATATTAACTCTGAAATTTTGAAACACCAATGTTTATTCATAAAGATATTCATTATTAAATGAAACTTATTCATTTATATGAGTTATTTTATGTCCAATATTGATATATTTTCTATTGGGAATGCATGATTATGTTAATCTTATGATGTGTCAGGTATACACAAAATTATATAGCTAATGTAAATGTTATGATGTGATGGGTGTGCCCATAATTATATAGTGCTCCCATGAATTGGATAATATGGTTTCTATCATGAAATAAAGTGAAATATGCATGGACATGATGTTATTTTTATTCACAACTATGTGTTGTATTTGACCACTAATACATGATGTTTCATTTTTATGAAATTCCAAATTCCATGGATTTATGTAATTATTTCTATCACGAATATGATTATTATGTTATAATTATTATTATGATAACCCCATGTTATATTGATTCATGTTCTTATATATCCTCTTACTTTTCTTTCAACTCACCCCGTTATTTGATGTATATCCCCAAGTGATTACTTGTACTAAAGAGAAAAATGGGACAATAAAAAGGAAGAGAAGAAGGAATTTATTTAATGTTTATGATTTATCATGTATATTTTTTGTATGGTAATAATTTTCCAAGTACACATAATCATTTTATCATATTTTTGTAATTATTTTACATTTTTTATCTTTAAAATTATGTACTAAACACGTAAGAAAAGTAGGGTCTCTATAGTAGGTATCATATCATAGTTTAGTTAATTCGGAAACAAGGATTTGAGGACTGAAGTGAGAACCCTTATTATGAGACAATGTATATGTATGAACCCAAAAATATTTGTTTCAGAATAGTGCTAAAACATATGGATCCCAAAAGATATTACATTTCAGATAAATCCACATGTGAATAAATTATATATTCATGAATTTTTTATTTTTTTTTCGTAAAAAAAATTATATTTTAGAAAATGTTGGGAACTAGGAGAAGTCATGAGAACTGCCTATGTGAGAGGCCATTCGCCGATTTGTCAAAGAACATCCCAATTCAATGGGAGTTGTAGCTCACGATTTCATATAGATTATTTTGAAGCTATTTCAGGCTATGAAAAATAACCATAATAATGTTGAAATATCACCTTCACTTAAGAGGGTGAAACTGGCTATCGGTTCTACTATGAGGCAATGACCACATACATTTAGTGGATCATCTGATCCGCTAGTCATGGAGCAATGGGTCAACTCAATGAAGTATATATTTTTTGTGTTGCATTGTTCTGAGAAGGAGAAGACGAATATTTCCATTTATCATCTATATAGGGAGGCCAATAAATGGAATTCATTGATTCAAAATTCCAGCCCAAATGAAGATATTGAACTAATTAATCGGGTGGACTTTAAGATAATGTTTCTTAATAAGTATATCCCTTAGACTCTTAGTAAAAATATATAGATAGATAGGGAATTAATATATCTAAATCAAATTGAAGGTGAATATATCATGGAATATGAATAAAATTTTACCAGTATTGAATTGAATGCTTTAGTTTTGGATATTTTAAATGATAGAAAAATAGATATATTATTTATTATCTAAAAACAATTCTTTCAAATGGCTCTAAAACATTGAGACATTAGGATTTTTAAATAAGTTGTTGGATGTTTTCTCATAATGGATATAAACCTTGGTGAATGGTCTCATGGATATGAAGATATGAAAATAAATATGGGGTTTCAAGATGGATGATCTAATGAAAAAATTGGATGGAAATTTCAACCACTCACATGTCAAAATGTGGGAATAAGCATAATGGGGAGTCCTTCAAAGGGATAGAGAAATGCTATAAGTTTGGTAGAGAATTCCACCATGCTCATAAATGTTAATGAGATATGAGGAAGATAAAAGTTGTTGTGGAAGAATAGAAAAAATCATCCATGGTCCAATATTTCAACTATAGGGAGTAGGGGAACTATATAAGTTAGTTTTCTAAACCTGTACTTCATTAGGGAAATCAGAATTAGTAGCCACCAAAGACAAAAGAGAAAGGGAAGCGTTACAACATTAATACTGCTGATGTGGATCATGATAGTGATGTGGTGACATGTAAACTTGTTATTCATTTGAGAATAATATATGTACTACTTGATTCTTGTTCTAATCATTCTTTCATATCATTCAATTTTTGAAGAACTATTCAAATAGTGCCTAAAAATATGTAGGTTAAGTTATCTGTTAGAATAGAAAATGGGGAAATTTTTTTATCTAATGTATGTAACTCCTCACTGATTGACGTTTGTGGACTGAACCTCATGGTAAATTTTTTCTCAATTCCTTTGGTAGATATTAATGCAATTTTGGGAATGGATTTACTAACTTTATAGAATACCAACATCAACTGTAGAGAAAAGGGAGATCACTCTTCACATCTCGAGGAATCCTCCAATTATGTGTAATTGTAAGGAGTATGATGAATCTTGTTCAGATCCATCATCTCATGTATAGATATTATTTCTTTATGAGTAAGATAATCTAGCCCAAACAATTGAAAATAAAAGAGAGAATTATGATTGAAGACATGTCCATTTTGGGGGACTACCCTGAGGTGTTTCCCGAAAAATTACCTAGTATTCCTCTTAAATGAGAGGTTGAGTTCTCAATTAAAATTATTTATCGATCACTCCCAATATCAATGAAACCGTATACAATGGAAACCATTGAGTTAGAGGAACTGAATAAGTTGTTACAAGAGAATATTAAAAAGGGTTTTACATACCTGTGTACTTCCCCATGTATAACAACCCTGCTCTTTATTACACAATTAAACATACACTACCACAAAACTGGGCCAGGTAGGCGCCTGCCTTTATCAGTGCTAACGGAAAAGTGCTGATAAAGGAGTACCCTTTATCAGTGATTTTTTTAGCATTGATAAAGGGTACATTTATCAGCGCTTTAAATATCACATTGTCAACACTTTTCTTAGCTCTGATAAAGATTACATTTATCAGCTCTTTACGTAGCGCTAATAATGTTTATTGTATACATTAAATAAAAAACACATGTTATAACTATATATATATATATAATTAAATAATTATATGATTAATAATAAATATATTTATTAGATTTATAAGATTTATAAGATTGATTAATTCATTATATTCATTATATTTATTAATTCATTATATTTAATATATATGTTTTTTAAATTTGTTTATATTTAATGTATTTGTTTTATTTATAAATATATAATACTATTTAATATATATGTATATTTATAATTATTGAATATATGTGTGTTTTCCAATGAATTGGTGTCAATGAATATATTATGTGTATATGTTATGTGATCATATATGTGTATGAATTATGTTCATTTAATGATTATAATTACATATAATGTTGATGTGTTATTGATTTATAATTCATTATGTTACCCATATAATATATATGTTCTAAAAATGGTACACTTATAATTAAAATTATAGTATATTTAAAAACAAATATATATTTGATTTTATTTTCAATGATATATATATAAATATTCCTTTCAAATAATTTTATAAGAATAAAGTAAGATATATTTATTTAGAGTTATAATTATTAATAAATATATGTATATTTATCATAAAAATAATTTTAAATAAATATATAAAAATATAAACAAATTATTAAATTTATACATTTATCCATGCTTTTATTTGCCCCAATAAAGTATGGTTTTATCAGTTCTAAAAAAGCGCTGATAAAGTGTGTCTTTTTCAGTGCTAAAATAAAAAGCATAGATAAAGAGACCCTTTTTTAGCACTAAAAAAGCGCTGATAATGTTTTACCTTTATCAGTGCTAAAAAAGTGTTGATAAAGTTTTACCTTTATCAATGCTAAAAAATCACTAATAAATGGTGTCTTTATTAGCGATTTTCATTTTAGCACTCATAAAGGGGGTATTGATCTGCTTTTTTCATTTTAGCACTGATAAAGGTCCCTGTGGGATTTATAAGTGCCACAGAGTCCTTCTCCTCCTCCCCGGACCCCGTCAAGATATCGCGGAATCCCTACCCCACGCCTCTGTCGCTGCATCCTCTCTGTCGTTGCTTCCTTCTCCTCCTCCTCTGCCACGACCGTCGCCTCATTCTAATCCTATGATGCCCACTTCTCCTCCTCCTCCTCTTGCCGCGGCTCCTCCTCCCCGCACCCTGGCAATCGCAGAAGCCCTACCCTGTGCTTCTGTCACTGCCTCCTCTCCGCTGCCGCCTCCTTCTCCTCCTCCTCTGTTGAGACCGCTGCCTCATTCCCCTCCTCCTACACCTACTTATCATCCTCCTCCTCTTATCACGGCTCCTCCTCCTCCTCCTCCTCCACTGCGGCTCCTCCTCTCCCTCCTCCACTAATGTGTCTCCTCCTCCTCCACCGCGGCTTCCTCATCATCCTCCTCCACCTCTGCCTCCTCCTCCTCCTCCTCCTCCTCCTCCACCTACTCCGCTACCTCCGCTACCTCCGCTTCCTCCGAGCTACCTCTACTGCCTCCCGTTGCCTCCACGCTACCTCTGCACTGCCTCCGTGCTGCCTCTGTACTTCCCTCGCACTGCCTCCGCGCAGCCTCCGCGCACCCTCCACGCTGCCTCCGTTGACGACGCCTCCTCCTCCACTGCCACCGAGTCCTCCTCCTTAAGGTGAGTAAAATTTAATTTTCATGAATTAATTATGTTTTCATTTATTGTCAATATTGAGATTAATTATGATTTGGAGTGATTCATGTGTGTGATGCTTGTGTGTGTGACACATGTATATGTGGTTGGTTACTTGTTTGATCTTGATTAGCTCTCCCCACTATAGACTTGTGATAGAAACCAGAATAGAGAGAGTATTTTTTGTCAAAGGTTGTTACACTATATTAGAATTTCACTACGACTAGTGGCCCTTAGTACGGATCTTTTTCTGATTTTGGATACTACCCCATAGTTAGGACATGTAGGGTTAGAACAGTCCGTGTTTTTGAATTCGTGTCATCAGGTGAGGCATGCCAACGGTATGTGACATATGTTTAGTATGTTCTATATTACACACTATATTGTACACCATTATCCTTTGGTTAAAAAACGAACCTTAATAGGGTTTCTTCCAATTCCTGCCCACTACCCACTCTCTCTGGGTTGGGTCATATACCAATTTAAATATCACATTATTTCTTATAACATAACAGTGCCACCAACCTCTCACATTGGGTTCGATTCACATATCCTCTAATTCAACAATATAGTAGCTTCTCCCCTCTCACTTACAGTGGGTCTCACCATCACATAACATAATAACAATTTGAGGACAGAATCTCTATAGACAACCTCTCACAAAACTACTCCAAACCAATACTAAGTGATCCCAATTTCTATATCTCAGATCATATTGTCATACAAAAAATGATCTAAGGAGGGAATCATAATATCCAACCTCTATCACAAGTCAAAATGCACCATCAATAAGTGGATCCCATGGAAGTCACACACCAATCCCCTTTAACCAATGCCTTCTCACTCTATATAGGGTCCTACCAACACCTTATCACTTCAATAAAGGCCATACATCATGTCTAATGCCACAAAACATATAAATATTAATCTAAGGAGGGTATTTAGATAGTAACCTCTCGTACTAGCTAAACCACATCATCCATAGGTGGGACCCATGGATGATCATACATCAACTAGGTGAAAGTCATATGAAGTCCCAATCTCAAAGTCTGTCTGACCATAAATGATAAAAGTCACCATCCATTTAGCCTTGCATAATAATCTCTTTAAAACCATCTTGGTTATACATGAAATTTATTCCCAACCTTTCAAAATTTTAATTCCCAAATTAAAACTCATTAAAACTAAATAATAACCATCCTAAGAAACTCACAGTAAGAGCCTTGGATACCCTATTCTATGCCATCCAGTCTATTACCATGACCCTCACTTAATTACCATATCATATCTCCCCTTAGAGATCTCTTAATCTAAATATGAGGAGGAAATACTTTATGTCACACTTCACCAATCCCTATATAGAATATTCTACTCATCACATACATCATGACACTTATATATCCTTAAGAGGGTGTTCCCCATCATATGTGAGATATAAAACTATATTATCCATCTTCTTTAGGACTAAGACTCTAATACCTACTCAAATAGCCTTAGAAAACCTAACTTGGGTATACAAATCTCATAAAAAACCCGATCCTCTCATAAAAACAACTAGAAACCTCACATCCATGGATTCATAGTCTCTGGATGATCACAAAATCACAAATATTCAATAGAACCCTCACTCTATCTCTTGGTGGATCAAAAACACCCTATTTATTTACCTAGGTTGCTCTTGATTTCTGTCCCTTTCACCAGAACACATATACTCATGCATGAATTTACAATAATGAATAAATTGGAACATAGTTTTGTATTATAGGGTCCACCTACCTCAAAAAATGGAGTAACCCCCTCACCAAGATCAACTCATCCTCAACCATGACTATACATGCCTTATCTAATATTGTACCAATGATTGAGACCCAATCTCAAGGTACAATTCCCATATAATAAATTATAGAAACTTATAATTAATTTTTCACCTTAATATAATTAGGAATAATTTTTTAAAAACTCAATGGGAAACACAACACCACCTAAACCACACAAAACATGGTGTGTTCATCATATGAGGATAACCTCTAGCCAATACAAACAAAATCTACATTATCTGAATTGATTTGAAGATGATATAGTTAAATCATCACAAAAATCCTAGTTAAAATCATCCCAAATCATATGGAAATAAATTATAATATTAATGAAGGAAGTATGAGGGAAGAACTCACTAACGCACTATAAAAAACTTCCAAGAACCACCCCTTATCAAGGGGATCGAAGAGAGGAAGAGAATGGATGAATCCCAAGAACCACCCATGATTTGCTATTAATGAGCATGCCCCCACCATTTTTGAAGTATCTAGTTTATTATCTAAATTATACTCATATTCCTTATCCCCTAACCATTATACCCATACATTGGATTTCAAATATAATGAATATAAATAAATAATGGATGAATACTAATCGGTAGACAAAAGAGTATGAAGAAGGGGTGAAAGAGTTTATCAAGTTTACAAACGATCATGCATATGACCCTTCTCAAATCCTTTTTCTGTGTTTATGTTGTTGTTATTCAAAAAAAATTAGTGAAAAGGAGTTGGAAGAAAACTTAATCTATCACGGAATAGATCAGAGTTATACATGTTGGAATAAACACGGGGAAACAAAAAATGTAGGTAGTGGCTGGGGTAACACTGTGTTTTATGGATCATCTTATATGATTACAAGCATGAAAATTGAAGATGATCATATGGAGGATGTGATTACAGATTTGAATGATGATGAGGATCGTACTGAGAAAATGACAAGGACCGTCGAAGATGACTTTATGATTGCCTAAATTTTTTTGAGAAGTTAAAAAGTTGTGCAAAGACGCCATTGTATACTGGTTGCACTAAATATAGAGCATTGTCAGTCGTATTAAAGCTGTATAATTTGAAAGTAGAAAACTGTTGGAGTGAATCCAGTTTTATGGAAATACTTGCTCTCTTGAATGACATGCTCCCAAAATATAATGAACTCCCAAGCTGAACATTCGACGCCAAATGAATGCTACGCTCGATGGGTATGATCTCTGAAAGAATACACGCCTTCCCGAATGACTGTATAATATTTCTCAAGGACCAAAAATCATATAAAGAATTCCCAAAGTGTGGTTCTTCTTGATACAAGAATGATGCTTCCATTCCTACTAAAGTTGTATGGTGTTTTCCAATCATTCCAGGGTTTATGCACCTATATGGAAGTGAAGAGACTGCAAGACAATTGACATGGAATGCAGATACAAGAATTAAAGATGGGATACTACTTCACCCAGAAGACTCTCCTCAATGGAACAGAATTGATCATGAGTATCCTAAATTTGGAAACGAGTTGAGAAACCTTCATCTAGCATTATCTACAGATGGAGTGATTCCTTTTGGTTTTCAAAGCAACAGTCACAGTACATGGCCGATTATGTTGGTATATTATAACTTACCACCGTGGTTATGCATGAAACAAAAATAAATCATGTTATCTATGCTTATATCAGGACCAAAATAACTAAGTAATGATATGGATGTTTATTTAGCTCCATTGATCTAAGATTTAAAATTAGTGGGGGATTCATTTGTTACATTGTATTGTGCTTACAAAAAGGTAGACTTCACTTTGAGATCCATGTTGTATGGGATGATAAATGACTTCCCTACTTATGGAAATTTTTCAGGATATAGAATTAAAGGAACTCAAGGGTGTCCCTTTTGCGAACAAGGTTCACATTCTATAAGGTTGAAACATTTATCAAAAACTGTGTTTTTAGGAAATCAAAGATTACTACCCCGACGACATAAGTACAGATCTTGGACAACATCATTCAATGGATGTTTTGAAGAATATATAACACTATCTCCACTAACAGGCGATCAATTGTTCGAGAAAGTAAAAAATGTGGACACTATTTGGTAAACCGACATCGAAAAACCTTACGAAAATAGGTTGGAAAAAGAGATCAGTTTTTTTTTGAATTACAATACAGGAATTGTTTGTATGTCAGATATTTTCTTGATGTTATGCATGTAGAAAAAATGTATTTGATGGTGTCATCAGCACGTTTCTAAATACACCTAGAAAAAAAAGATGGAATTAAGGCTAGGTTGGACATGGTTGAGATGGGAATATGAGAATAATTGCCACCAGTGAAGGATGAAAATGTAGATTTCTTCCTCCTACTGATTACACTCTTTCCAGGTAGGAGAGATATTAGTTTTTCAACTACTTGAATGATGTAAAGGTTCTATTGGGGTATTCATCAAATATCAGGAACCTCGTTTCAATGAGTGACTTGATGTTAAAAGGTCGGAAATCACATAATTATCATGTTTTGATGAAGGAAATCATTCTTATTTCTTTACATTGCATTTTTCCAAGAATTTCTTCCATACATTAATGAAATTGTGTTTCTTATTCAAAGCTATATGCAGCCAAGTTATAGAGCCGATGAAATTTCCAACTATGGAAAAGAGAAATTGCCGTCATATTATGTGAATTAGAAAATGTACTTCCTGCCTTCATTTTTCGATATGATGGTTCATTTGATGGTCCAATTGGTGAGAGAGATTCAACTATGTGGTCTTGTATATTACAGATGGATGTACCCCATTGAATGGTATATGAATATTTTGAAAGGGTATGTCGAAAATTGAAGTCGGCTAGAGGGTTGTATTGCAGAGTGATATATTGTTGAGGAAGTTGTCGAATTCTATACCAAATACCTATTTAGTGTGGAAATAATTGGCCTATTGGAATCTCATCACACTGGGTAGCTTTAGGGTGAAGGAATTTATGGAAGACAGGTTGTCACAATCAATATTACAGATCTGGAGCCGGCCCACCTTTATGTTTTGCATAATAGTTTCGACGTTGACCTATATGTTGAAACCCAAAAATAAATTCATATGCATTTGAATCCATATGGGGATGAAAAATGGATATCAGATGCACATAATCGATGGTTTATAGGATGGTTTCGGAACCATATTATTAAGAAGCCAGATGAAAATCAAGAGTTAATTTAAAAACGACTTTGATGTCTAGTCAAAGGACCAAGTTTGTATGTACTATCTTACAATTATTATATAGTGAATGGTTATACATTTTATACTAATGAACATGATGAAGACAGTACCATGAAGAATAGCAGGGTTACACTTGTGGAGGAAGCGATGCATGTTTCCGGTGCTGAAGACAGAAATCCAATTTAAGAGAATGTGTCATACTTTGGCATCATCAAACAAGTTTGGGAGTTTTATTATACAGAATTCCATGTTCCGATTATTCAAAGATAGTGGGTTGATAACAGGAGTTCTATTAAAATAGATGAACTGGGATTCGTGAAAGTTGATTTTAGTAATGTAGGGGAGAAAGATGAACCATTTATAATGGCATCACAGGCAGTGCAAGTATTTTATGTTCCAAATCCCACAAACTGAAACTGGTCAATTGTTCTTTTATCGACCAAAACAACTGAAGGTTCGGATTAAAATTCAATGGAGGATGACCCTTTCATTGGGAATTCACAATCATTTCGGAGTGGTCCTAATGTAGATGATGTTTTGTATGTCAGAGGAGACCATAATGAATATTTTTCAAAGCAAGTGGGTCGAGAAACATGTTTTGTTACATTATGTTAGTATATGTTCGCTGCTTCTTTTATGTGATCTAAATTAATTGTTAAACCACATCTACAAATAATGACTTCTGCACCTGCTGATGCACCCAATCCCAAAACACTACAGGTTTCTCAACTTGTTACAACTGGTCCCACGGTTGAGGTACAACAGGTCTCTCAACCTATTTCAGCCGGTCCCACTGCTGAGGTACAACAGGTTTCTCAACATGTTGCTACTGGTCCCTCTATTGAGGTACAACAGATTTCTCAACCTACTGTTGCTGGTCCTAGTGCCAATGCTAGCGCTTTGAAGGAACATAATGATGATCCAGAAACCGCGGAAATAGTAGGCAATGAAACCATGGAGACACAGAAAAATATCTGCATCGTAGTATGAATGTTTTAGCAAAAATTCTTAAGTAAAAATAAAAAGGAATCAAATAATAGGTGGGATGGAATAAGCGAGGAAAGCATGTAATCCCCATCAAAGCCATGTTTAGTAGCTACATTGGAATCGTCACTCAGAAACGCATATCGATTGATGTAGATTCATGGCACCTTGTTGTTAGCGGGCTGAGAACATTAATGTGGGATAAGATTATGATAACATTACGATATCATTTATTTAATTTTTTAAATAAATTAAAATAAAATACATAAATATTGACTAACTCTTCATCATCTCTTGTAGAGTGCATTTAAAGTAGATGTCTCACATAAAGAATATGTATTATGACTGGAAGGAAGGGTTCATAGAGGAGTTTGCACCATTTTAAGGAAATTTCATCTGAAAGATGCTGAAGGGAAAATCATGCTTCACCCACCTCCTCTTTATGCACACATGATATCCCATGGAGCGTGGGATGCGTTTTCCTACTGTCGGGTGGTGCGGAATTTTCAGGTACATTGTGTTTGGTAACATGTTGTTTAAATTTGCTTGTACTCATCACATTGATTGATAGTTTTTTCTTTATGAAATAGCAAGTGAGTGCTGAAAATAAAGAACGGGCAGCAAAACCAGTGTACCCCTACCATAAAGTAAGGCTGGGGTACGCTTCAATTGAATAACAATTGGTACGTATTTTAAAAGTATTGTAATAATTTTATGTGACATAAAACAACACTATAACCGTGTTTCTTTGTCTATATGCTAATTGATAAATCAAAATCCCAAGCCACTTCCATCCCACTCCATGTTCTATGGAAGGAGGCTAGTGTTAATAAAGAGGGAAAACTGGTAGATGAAAGCACACAAAAAGTGTGCGAAACATCTGTAAGCATGAAATAATATAATTTGTTTTGATTTAAATCACTATTATATAATGATGATTACTTATTTTCCCATATTTTCTATTTGACATAGTCATAAGAATCCACAATACCTGCACCATATGTGGAAATACTTTTAGCGGCCTTGAAACAGCCAGAACAGTATGTTCGCGTCAGAGGTGCGGGTTTTGGGGTGACACCCCCGATATATTTTCAGAAAAAAACAAGAGGATGAACACACTAAAGAAATGAAAATGATGAGAGATATACTAGCTACCATTGATGAAAAATTCCAAAGTTAGGGAGATTTTCTAGAAACATTGATGGGGGAGAGGAAAAGAGAAAAAACAACTCACGAACAACCCGCACGAGAAGATTCGGCCCCACCCCCACTAGCTTTAAGGTGAGCCATTCCCCTCAAAAACCAAACTTAACTGAGGTAATCAATGTTCTTATATTTGTTTCTATGAAATTTGAATCACATAGACACTGATACCTTTCTTGTAATGATATTATATAGGGTAAAAATAACTGTGATTTATATCTATCAACTCCCACCCATCACCTTGTAGCGAGGGAAATGGTGTTCAATATGTAGAGTAACATGCTACACTCCAGACCAATTATAACCGGTCATGTCAAAGTGTTGATTAACATTGCTTATGAGCCGAGCATCGAGCCACCCATGTCAAATGACGATGACGACATTCATACGGGGGAAAATCTGTTGGAACATTCATTGAATGGCCATCAAATCTTGTAAAAAAACATGTCGACCAGGAGGTATTCATTTCCAATTAATTTTTCAAGTAGAACCTTTAACATTTAAATAGAAAAGTGGTGAATTGATAACTATTATTACATAAGGACAAAAGGAAGGAGCTAAAAAGAAAGAGCGGATCAAAAGGATCAACCAAACGATCAAAACAATCTACTGAGAGCACCTTCACCCCGACTGTTCTATATCCCCATTAAATATCACTGCAAGCTCATGTGGATACAAAAATGAAAGGTGGAAATAAAAACAAAATTGTTTGTGAAAAAGATATGTATGGAGAGGAAACATTATATTTTGTTAGTGGTGATGCTGTAGATGAAATCATCACATATGACTGGCTAGGCACCTAAGTTATAAATATATACATGAGGTATGTTTTCATGATTTTATTTTACTGAAGCTGATATACTATGATAATTATGGCCAAATACATTTCATATTTTTCACAGGCATATATATGAAAAACAATTGAAGGGATTTTCCCAGGAATAATAATTTTGACTTGTTAGTCCTCACACCATGTCTACACAACAAAAATAAATAGATTTCTATTTTCATGATGAATTACTGTCAAACCTGCTCAGAACATTTCGATGAAAAATTACGAATGACATTCTCTTTTTAATACCAACATTGCAGAGGTAAAAATATATATTTTAATCATATCAATTATATTTTCATTTCTATCATTACTTATTCCTTTTGTATTTTTAGGCAGCATTCGATGATCATTGTTGTCAATTTGGATACTAAAAAGAATTATTTTATGGATTCACTGCATAGATATCCAAAAAACCGACCACACATGTTGGTGATTGTCAATTTGTAATACACTAGATCCAATATTTTAGAACTAAATATCTAGTTATATAATTTATATTATCTTTTAATGGGGATTCTGTTATGAAAGGGAAGTGTATGAATATCGTCTGAAGGATGGAATGAATCTAGGGCCTAAGGATGACAAGATGCATGAGATCTACAAAAGGATAAGTATCAAGGTATATATAATTATATTGCACTATCCAAATACATATCAAAATAGAATACTTATTTTTCTCAATGTTTCTACAGTGTCTGAAAGAAACAAACGGAAAGGACTGCAGTTATTATGTTTGTAAATTTATGAAAGAGATTATATTTCATGAACAAACTAGCCTCCCTAAAGAGTTATTTTTGAAAATAATTACTAGTTCATTTAAAATAATTATTAATCCATTTTTTATTTACATTTTTTCAATACTACTATGACTGTCGCAAAAACTCCTACTCACTAGGTGATATAGATGTTTTTAGAAACAAATGGACAGCATACCTGATGGAAGAATGTAAACAAATAAGACAATGAAGGTGAATTCCAAATAATTATGTAATATTTATATGATCATTAATATCTCCCCTGTTTAGACTTATTATGAACATATGATCACCCTTTCTTATGTCTCATATCCTAAGATTATAAAGAATGGTTTTAGAAATGATTTGAGTTTCTAGTAAACAATAACTTAATGAGAGTCTCTTATGAACTACTAACATACAGAAAACTGGGAAAACACGTTAGGATTTTTTGGATACTTTAGTAAAATGATCCATGAGTCATTTTTGATTTGTAAGAATCAACCACACCTCAATCAGATACACGGTGTGACCAGTATGATTAAAAGTGTCTGATATCAGTTTCAAATTGACATAAACTTTAGAAAACAACACTAATGAAATATGTAATACTAAGAAAACACATTCTGATTGTTTGGATACTTTAGGAAAATGATCCATGAGTCATTTTTGATGTGTACAAATCGACCGCACCTCAATTTGACGCCAGGTGTGACCGGTATGGATAAAAGTGTCTTGTATCAGTTTCAAATTGACATAAAGATTAGAAAACAACACTACTGACATACATAATGCAGAGAAAACACATTCAGATTGTTTTTATAAATTATGAAAATGATCCATGAGTCATTTTTGACATGTACGAATCAACCGCACCTCAATCTGACGTACGGTGTGACCGGTATGGCTAAAATTTTCTGATATCAATTTGAAATTGACATAAACTTTAGAAAACAACAAAAGTTTCATAAGTCAAACAAAGAAAACACAATCAGATTGTTTTGATACTTTAGGAAAACGATCCATGAGTAATTTTTAATGTTTACAAATCGACTGAACCTCAATTGGACGCACAGTGTGATCAATATGGATAAAAGTGTCTGATATCAGTTTGAAATGACATTAACTTTAGAAAAACAAAGTGACATAAGAAAATCCAATAAAATGCATTCGGATTGTTTTAATACTTTAGGAAAATGATCCATGAGTCATTTTTGATGTGTACGAATTGACCACACCTCAATCTGATGCATAGTGTGACCGGTATGGCTAAAAGTGTCTAATATCAGTTTCAAATTGACATTAACTTTAGAAAACAACACAACTGACAAATGGAAACCCAAGAAAACACGTTCATATTTTTTTGATACGTTAGTACAACGATCTATAAGTCATTTTTGACGTATAAGAACTGACCGAACCTCAATCTGATGCACAGTGTGACCGAAATGGATAAAAGTGTCTGATATCAGTTTCAAACTGACATTAACTTTAAAAAACAACAGAAGTGACATATGGAAAATGGTAAAACACATTCTGATTGTTTTAAAAATTTAAGATAATGATACATGAGTCATTTTTGACGTGTATGAATCGACCACACTTTAATCCGATAAATGGTGTGACCGGCATGGATAAAAGTGTCTGATATCAGTTTGAAATTGACATAAACTTTAGAAAACAACACAAGTGACATACGACATACCGAGAAAATGCATTTAGATTGTTTTGAAACATTAGGAAAACTATCCATGAGTCATTTGTGATGTGTAAAAAAGGACCACACCTAAATCCGACGCACGGTGTGACCGGTATGGATAGAAGTGTCTGATATCAGTTTGAAATTGAAATAAACTTTAGAAAATGACACAAGTGACATATGAAAAACAAATAAAACGCTTTCTAAATGTTTTGATTCATTAGTAAAATGATACATGAGTCATTTTTGATGTTGACGAATCAACCACAGCTCAATCTAACGCACAGTGTGACCGGAATGGATAAAAGTGTCTGAAATCAATTTGAAATTGACATTATCTTTAAAAAACAACATAAGTGACATACAGAAAAGTAAGCAAAAGCATTCAGATTTTTTTGATTCTTTTGTAAAATGATTCGTTAGTCATTTTTTTCTTGTAATAATCGACCACACCTCAATATGATGCACGGTTTGACCGGTATGGCTAAAAGTTACTAATATTAGGTTGAATTTGACATTAACTTTAGAAAACTACACAAGTGACATATGGAAAACAAAAAAACACGTTTGGATTGTTTTGATACATTAGTACAATGATCTAAGAGTCATTTTTCATGTGTATGAATTGACCGAACCTCAATCCAATGCATGGTGTGACTGGTATGGCTAAAAGTGTCTGATATCAGTTTCAAACTGACATTAACTTTAGAGAACAACACAAGTGACATAAGAAAAACTAATAAAAACCATTCAGATTATTTTTATACTTTAGGAAAACGATCTATAAGTCATTTGGGACATGTACGAATCAACCACACCTCAATCTGATGCACGGTGTGATCGGTATGGCTAAAAGTGTCTGAAATCAATTTCAAATTGACATTAACTTTAGAAAACAACGGAAGTGAAATATGGAAAACTTAGAAAACATGTTCGGATTGTTTTGATACTTTAGGAAAATGTTCCATGATTCATTTGTGACGTTTAAGAATTGACCTCACATCAATCCGACACGCGGTGTGACCGGTATGGCTAAAAGTATCTTATATCAGTTTGAAATTGACATAAACTTTAGAAAACAACACAAGTGACATACGGAAAACCAATAAAACTTATTTGGATTGTTTTAATTCTTTATAAAAAATATCCCTGAGTCAGTTTTGACATGTACTAATTGACCGCACCTCAATCCAACTCACAGTGTGACCGTAATGGCTAAAAGTGTCTGCTATCAGTTTCAAATTGACATAAACTTTAGAAAAAAACACTAATTACATACGGAATACCAAGAAAATGCATTCGGATTGTTTTGATACTTTAGTAAAACGATTCATGAGTCATTTGTGATGTGTACGAATTGACAGAACCTCAATCCGACGCACAATGTCACCGGTATGGCTAAAAGTGTCTCATATCAGTTTGAAATTGACATAAACTTTAGAAAACAACACTGCTGACATATGGAATACTAAGAAAACATATTCGGATTGTTTTGATACTTAGGACAATGATCCATGTGTCATTTGTAATGTGTACGAATCGACTGCATGTCAATTTGATGCATGGTGTGACTGATATGGCTAATAGTGTCTGATATGAGTTTGAAATTGACATTAACTTTAGAAAACAACACAAGTCACATACGAAAAACTGAGAAAACACATTCGGATTGTTTTGATACATTAGGAAAACGATCCACGAGTCATTTGTGATGTGTACGAATCAACTTTACCTCAATCCGACGCACATTGTGATAGGTATGGATAAAAGTGTCTGATATCAGTTTGAAATTGACATTAACTTTTGAAAACAACACAAGTGACATACGGAAAACTAAGAAAATGCATTCGAATTGTTTCGATGCTTTATGAAAACGATCCGCGAGTCATTTTTGATGTGTATAAATCAACTGTACCTCAATCCAACCCAGGGTGTGACCAGTATGGAAAATATTGTCTGATCTCTGTTTCAAATTAACATTAACCTTAGAAAACAACACATGTGACATATAGAAAACCATGAAAACCGGTTTGTATTGATTTGATACTTTAGGAAAAACGATCCATGAGTCATTTTTGACATATACGAATCAACCACAACTCAATCTGATGCATGGTGTGGCCAGTAATGCTTTTCATTAGATAAAGATTCAGTATTTATTAAATGAGATAAATCGTCCAAAAACATATTTATTTTACATTATTCCCTTTCATTATTATCAGAATGAAAAAATTTGACTTTATCGTTTCCATATTTTAGTTTCACATTTCAATATTAATTTATTCTTTCATATTAATGTTTTAATTTGTTTCATTATTGTATTAATAACATAATATTTGTTTTCTTATATAGGTGAATTTTTTTCCTTGAGTTCAGATTCTTTGTTCGGAAACAAATACCGTGGACGACAATTTTTGAGGGAGGATCACTGATATCAAAGGATGAAACATTAATGTTTATAACTACTGTCAGATAATTTTAATTGTAACCATGTGAAACATTGTTTGAAATGTATATAGTAGTGTGTTTATTTGTATTCATGATGTTAAGTAAATGTATATAGAATTGATTGTCAAAATATTGTGTGTGCTTTATTGTCTATCGGTTCTTGGTTCATGTGAAGGTGCTATTTTTTGTAGGTGTATAGGTTTGCAGGTGCTGGTTATGCAGGTGTAGGGGTAGGTGCCTTTATTAGTGGTTTTTTGACCGCTGATAAAGGCCTCATTTAACATCGCTTAAAGATCACTAATATAGGGCCCTATTATCATCACTCAAGATAGCGCTGATAAAGTCCCCCCATTATCAGTGCTAGAAAAGTTTTGTCAATGTCGGCTTAGATAAAAGGGGGTCCCCTTTATCAGTGTACTGAAAAGCGCTGTGAAATTCCACCTTTATCAGTGCTAAAAAATGCTTATAAAGGGGGTCCTTTATCAGTGCATTTTTTAGCATTGATAAAGGTGTAATTTGTCAGCTCTTTTCAGAACACTGATAAAGGGGACCCCCTATTTATCTACGCTGGCATTAACAGTTCTTTTATGGAACTGTTAATGTCAATTTTTAGCATAGATAAAAGGCCAAGTTGTAGTGGTGATAATTTATTACATAAACTTCACTTGATAAAAACATATAATATTGAGAGGCCTAGTGTATTTGGTTCTTAGAATCATTACACAACAACTTAGAACATGAAATATGACATCTTTATTGAAAACTTCTTTTATATGACCACTACATTCCCTCGTACTTAGCATTGAATGAGATAACATGAAGAAATACATAATAAAAGGGTGACCTATAAAGCCATGTTAGGTAATAAACATGGAATAACATGAGTAATACAATACATGTTATACAATAGGCATATCAATAGAGCACAAGAGAAGCATAAACATAATGTCCTGATAAAGCATGATAATCATAATATGGAAATGTGACAAAAACACTTAACATAAAATTAGCATGAGCCAAGGATTATTGCACATAGAGCATGAGTAAACCATCATTGCACATGAAGCACGATTAAACACTCACTTAACTTGAATTATAATGATTAAACACCCATTTCACATGACTTATCATGATACTATACTTTACCCAATGCATTGGAGCACAATTAGTGCGCCCCATTCTTAAACATTTCATTTCTTGCATAAGTGTGCCCCATGGATCATAAAAAATTAAATCATTCAACATAATCATTTACTCCACGTTAAACTAATGTGGAATTCAAAGATGAGAATCTTTAAAAAATAAGTAAAAGTGCATAAAGGCGAATACCCATGATAGATAAATGGGTATGGTATTCACTACACAATGACTTTGGCTTGAAAAAATGCGGTGCAATTTCGGCAGCATAACGGCATGACATAAGAACTCATAAAAATGGTTGATGAGAGAGAAATGGGTGTCTCATCATATTTACATGACATGGACTATAAGGGTGTAACTTATATACATGTCCTAACAAATGTAATGGAATTTAGATTCCTGATAAAAAAGAATTACTTGAATGTAAATGAGGAGAGAGAAATTATTTCGGAATTTCGGCATTGTAACGGGTGTACATGGGAGGCCATTAATGAGAGAGAAAGCAGTATCCCATCATTCAAAAATAAATAGTGTAGTTTGGGGGAGGTGAGAAAATAGACCCCAACATTTATAATAGAAATTTATATGGCATGACAACTTAACGAATATTGGACAAAAATGAGAATGGAAGAAAAACCCTTACATGGAAGTGTGCTTCCAAAGGCTTGAGAGAGGCTTCTTGGGAGCATGTGGCACCGTGGAAGGATTCTAGGGAGAGGAGGGAAAAGGATGGAAGAACTATAAAGGCTTCGAGTGTCGAGGAAGTGGGATCTTGGGTGGGTTTATATATGATAGGAGAGGTAATTGTTTAGTATTTAGGTTTGAGACACCTCACATTAAACTAATCAAAACCACAAACCATCCCATGGTTTTTTCCCATGGTTTTTTTCCAAATGGTAGTGGAAGACAATATTTTATAATTACAAAGTCCTAAAATTTTAAAATAATAGTGTTGCATATGTGGAGGTGAGTCACACTCCCAAGGAAAACAATTTAAAAGGTAAAAATGTTTAATAAGTCTTGAAGGGTCAACTAATGCTTTGTAAAATAAATCAAAGAAACCCAAAATCACATTATTTTAAGGGTAAAACATATATTGGCCAAACATAATGTTTATATAATTTTATTACATCACTACTGGGTCATTATGATGTCATAAAACACATTATATATTTAAACGGTATTTAATTTTTTCCTAAAACTTTGACTGTCTCAGAAAATTAGAAAAATTAACTGTTGGATAATTTAGACGTCCTGATTTCAGAAATAATATTCACTTTATCGAAATAATTTTCTAAATATGTTAATTTTCACTTTCAAAATAAAAACTGACACTGATAAAAAATTCATGGGTTTTGACAAAAATGGATTTCAACTCTTAATAAAAATTATAGTTTCATTCATAAAATTATATGATCATTTATATTTAATAAAAATTAATTTTATAATAATAATAATATTTTAATAAAATATAATTTAATTCAAAAATCCATTAATTCATCAAAATTGATATCTTTGTTGAATATTATCTATAAATAATATTTGTGCTTTAAAAAATATTTACAAAGTAACAATAATAAAATGAAAGTATATTCATTATTTTATAAAAAAATAATGTACATAACCATAGTCCTAGGGCCTTGTTACATAACCCCTTAAAACACCTGCATAAGTCCGAAGGGTGAGGTGTGAGATGGTAACATACTCTTGGGGTGGCTCAGATAACATCACTCAGGTGGTAATCTTTATCAACTTCCACTTCTCCCATCAGCAGTTCTGCTCAAGCTTAACGTGTTCAAGCTCGATTTAATCTTGGTTGAGAGCGAAGCCCAATGACGCCACCTCATTTATGAGCTCCAACAAATGGTCTTCATACAGGGAAATTCTATTTGATGAGGCCATCACTTCCTTTGTACGAGTAAATTGGATTTGTTAAAGCCCATATTTATACTAATCATGTGATCACTGTTCAATTTATAGAATAGAAATGGTCACAATTCATTCTCATATTTTAAAATAAAAAAAACTAAAAAAAATAAGTTCATATGTTGTATAACCATTTCATATATTCAGAAATTTAATTATATCAAGAGGGATTTTAATGAACAAAAGTTTGGGTCGTTACAATCTTCCCCCCTTAAGAAATTTTTCCCCTGAAATTTCATTTTACATTCTTGGAAAGAAATAGTTGTGGGTACTTTTCCTTCATTGCTTCCTCCATTCCCATGTTTCCTCTTCTTACTTATGGGTTTTCCATAGTACATTGACTATATGAGTAGTCTTGTTGCGTAAAACATTGTCACCACAATCCAAGATCTTCACTAGATTATCCTCATAGGACTGATCATCCTCTAGACATACAACCTCTGAAGAGAGTACATGTGAATGGTGTGGTATGTACTTCCTTAAGAGGAATACATGAAAGGAATTATGTACTTTGTCCATGGTTGGTGGAAGTACTAGTCGATAGGCCACAACCCCGACACGATCTAGAATCTCAAAAGGGACGATGTACCTAGGAATTAACTTCCCTTTCTTTCCAAACCTCATGATCTTCTTCCACGGAGATATGCATAGAAATACAATGTCTCTAGCTATAAACTCAAGGTCTCATCATTGGTTATTTCCATAACTCTTCTGTCAACTCTGGACTTCCTTGATATGCTGCTAAATGGTTTTAACCTTCTCTACCATTTCATCGACCATTTCTAGTCCTATAGCTTATGCTCAATGACTTCATCCCAACATGCTTGTGTTCTGCACCTCTTCCCATACATGGATTCATAAGGTGCAATTTGGATGCTTGAGTGGAAACTGTTATTATAAGAGAACTCAACCAGTGGAAGATGTTGATCCCACCCTCCATTGAAGTCCCTTGAGAATGCTCTCAACATGTCATCAAGTATTTTGATAGTCTTCTCAGATTGGCCATCATTTTGAGGATGTGAAGTCGTTCTAAAGTTCATCTCAGTATCTAGATTATGTAGATGTTTCTTCCAAAATATGGAGGTGAATCTTGAATCTCAATCTAACACAATAGATAGGGGTACTTTATGTATCCTTACAACTTCTTTGACGTATACCAACGCAAGTTGATCCAATGAGAAGTCCTCTCGAACCGCGATAACGTGAGTTTTATTTGTAAGATGATCCACAATGAACCATATACCATTATTTCCAATGGATTTTTTTGGCAGTCCAGTGACTAAGTTCATGGTAATGTTTTATAACTTCCATTTTAGTATGGGTAGTTGTTTCATTATACCCTTAGACTTTTGTCTCTCAGCCTTCACTTGATGACATACCAGACACTTTAATGTATACTCAGCAATCCCCCTTTCTATATTGTCCCACCAAAAGTTTTCACTGATATCTCGATACATCTTTGTGCTCCCAGGTTGGATAGAGAAGTTCAAGCTATGTGCATCATTCAATAGACCCTTCTTTATGTCTGGATCGGATGGTACACATAATCACATCCCAAATCATACAAATCCTTCCCCATCAACTTTGAAATCAGAGGATTTCTTATTTCTAACAGCTTCCACCCTTTTCTAAATTTCCCCATATTTTCTTTGGGCATCCATTATTCTCTCCAAGAGGAATGGTTGAGAAATCATATGATAAAGGATTGTTGATGTTCCCCCATTAATTATTCACTTGTCCATCCTTCTCAAATATAAGAAGATAAAATCCTTTTCAATTATCATAATTGATAAAGATGCAAGATCCTTTCTACTTAGTGCATCCACCACATTGTTTGACTTACCGGGATTGTAGTGGATTGAGCAGTCATAATAGTTGATGAACTCTATCCATAATCATTGGTGCATAATAATCTCTTTCTGTGTGAATATATATTTGAGACCCTTTTGGTGAGTATATATCTCACATTTCTCCCCATAGAGATAATGCCGCCATATTTTCATGGCAAAGATCATAGCCGCCAACTCCAGATCATGTGTTGGACAGTTTTACCCATGGATTTTCAACTTCCTTGAGGCATAGGTGATCACTTTATCATTTTTCATCAGATCAAAACCTAATACCTTCTTAGAAGAATCACTATACACCACAAAAGATTTTCCTACTTGTAGGTAGTGTGAGTATTGGCGCAGTGATAAGCCTCTCTTTTAACTCCTTAAAACAATATTCACATTCTTGTGTCTGGACCAAATTTAATCCGTTCCAAGTCATCATGGTCATTAGGATTGATAATCGTGAAAAGTTCTTCAAAATTGTCGATAATACCCAGCTAGACCCAAAAAGCTGCGGATCTTCATTACAGAAGTTGTCATGGGCCACTCTTTAATTGCCTTCATCTTGGTATGGCCCACTGATATCCCTTTTCTGTTGATAAAATTCCCCACGAATGATACATCATCCATCCATAACTCCCATTTATTGTACTTTTCATACAAATTCTCCCTTCTCAATGTATTTAACATAGTTTTTAAATGCTCCTCATGTTCCTCCTTGCTCTTGGAATATATCAAAATATCATCAATAAAGAATACCACAAATTTTTCAAGGTAATATCTAAAGACTCTATTCATTAAATCCATGAATATATCCATAGAATTAGTGAGTCCTAAGGGAATCACTATAAACTCATAGTTTCCATACCTCATTCGAAAGGCAGTCTTGGTAATCTCTTCCTTCCTCACCTTTAATTGGTGATATTCGGACCGAAGGTCTACTTTAGAGAAATAACTGGCCCCACAAAGATGATCGAACAGGTGATCTATTCATGGATGGTTATACTTGTTCCTTAACATGATTATATTGAGCTCAATATAATAAATGTAGAGACACATTTATCCATCCTTCTTCTTGACAAAGAGGACTGGCGCACCCCACGGTGAAGCACTCGGGCATATTAAACCCTTCTCCATATTCTCCTGTAACTGCTTCTTAAGCACTTTGAGCTCTATGGTGTCCATTCTATAAGGTGTCTTTGAGATTGGTAAAGATCCAGGTATAAGTTCAATTGATAACTCAGCCTCTCAGTATGGAGGAATACGAGGAAATGCTTCAAGGAATACATCAGTGTAATCCCTCATGATGGTCTTGTCTTTAATCATGATTCTCTCCTTTGTCTCAATTATTTGAGTTAGATATTCTTTCTCATAAAGAAGAAATATCCATACATGAGATGTTGATTTGAAAGGAGATTCATCTTCCTCCTTTAATTTGTAATGAATTGTAGGATGCTTTGGTATGTGAAGAGAGATATCCCTTTCCCAGTAGTTGATAGTGTCTTTTTATAAAGATATCCAATCAAAGCCCAAGATAACGTCAAACTCCACTAAAGGAACTGTGATGAGATTTTACGGGAGGTTCAATCCACAAACTTAAACCCAGGAGGAGTTATAAACCATGTACGAAATGATTTCCCCAGTCACTATTCTCATAGATAAATTTTCCTCCAAATTTTTAGGTGTTGTTTGAATTGTTCTACTAAACCTACAAGATATGAAAGAATGTGCAGAAACAGAATCAAATAGTAAATTCTATATTATTGAATTAATAACTAGTGTACCTATCACCACATCATTTTCCAGCTCCACATCAGCGGTAGTGATAGTATAGGACCTTCCATGTTTCCTCGGAGATTATTGTTGATTGCCTCTGACAACCCTCAGCTTTGGGAAATTGTTTGCACAATACCCAAGCACCTTGCAGTTGTAACACTAAACTGCTAGCTGAGTGTTGATCTAAACCATCCTTCCTTCTTCAACATTAGTGGGATTTTTCAAATACCTTTGGAAGTTCTTGGAAATATGACCAAACTTTCCACATTTGAGGAAATTCCTAGTTCCCATGAGATAGTTACCAGGATGTTTCTTCCCACAATTTTTGCAAGGGGAAAAGTCAGGCTTCTTTATATCGTGGGATTTGTTTTATGGACCACCCATTTTGTTCTCCATTTTCTACTTCTTTCCACTGGGCCCATGAGACCATTGAGAGTCTCCAATCTCCATTTCAACCTTGAGGGCACAACGAACAATATCCTCATAACTGTCGAAGTCTCAAATTACCAACACTTTTCACAGACTCGACTTTACCCTACAAAAGAAGTGATCCACCTTTCTTTCGGTGTTCATGAAAAATCCAGAGGCGTACCTTGCAAGCCTTGTAATGTCTTCCTCATGCGCCCTGATGGACTCATCTTCCTTCTACTTGAGTCCGAGTAACCCTCTTTCCATCGTGAGATGGAGGGTTCGAGTAAAATATTTGTTGAAAAACATCCTCTTGAATTCCTCCCAATTCATTGAATCAATTTATTCTTGGGACTCTGTATTCTTGATTAGTTTCCACCACTAATAAGCTTCCCCATTAAAATAATAGATTTACAGTACAACTTTTTCCTCTTCTGAGAACTGGAGGATGAAAAATATCTTTTCAATGGAGGTAACCATTATTCCGCGAGGAGGGGATCAGAATATCTGATAAACATGGGAGGCCTTTGCTGCATGAAAGATTCTACAACAACTTGATCTTTACGTGGAGTAGGAGGGTGTTCTGCCTGATTAAAGATATTATTCATAACTTGATGCAGCGGAGCAGGTACTATCTTGATGTTTTGATCACCCACTCCCGTCATATCAGACATATCATTAGGGCAATCTTTACATTGCCTAAGAACATTGGTTTTTGGAAGATGTTCTTGTATTTTCCACCATTAACTACAAATAATAACATATAATTGGAGGTCTTAAATACTTATCCATTGAACCTAAAAATAAAACTATGAACATTAAAGTATAAACATATAAAGAAGAAGTATATACTTACTTGTGAATTTTTAGGTTTAAATCTAGGTTATCCTCAATGTATTTCTTAACTTATATTCTTATTGGATTTTTTTGTCCCTTAATAATGTTTTGTACCAAGTTAGTGAATCTACCAAAGCATTTCCCCTAGGAGTGTCGTAAGCAAGAGTGCAACAAGGCCAATTGTCGTGCACCAGTACCCATTTGAGTCTAGCTCAAAGTGGTGTTTTCGGGTTTTACCCCTAGGATACATCTAAGCTAGAGCTGCCTCTACCTACTCGTATCTAGACAGTGATGTATTTTCTTGATAAAACACTTACTCAATACTCACCAAAACATAAGTATGTTCTTATAACTCCTGTCTCTAAGTCTTCTCTAGGATTTTTAATCCTATTCCCAAATATAACTAAACCATTCCTCTGATACCAAATATAACAACCCTACTCTTTATTACCCTATTTAACCTAATTTATTTGATAAACATCAATTGATACAACATAGAACATCGATAGGTCTAGTGTCTTTGGGTCTTAGGATCATTACATAACTTCTTAAAACATTAAATACAACATCTTTATTGAAAGCTTCCTTTACATGACCACTACATTCTCTCGTAGTTAGCATTTCCTAGGATAACCTGAGAACATGCATAAGAAAAGTGTGAGCTATGAAGCATAATAAGGGAATAAACATGGAGTAACATGAGGAATACAATACATGTTAGACAATAATAATATCAATATAACACAAGAGATGCATAAAAATTAAGGCATTATAAATTATGATAATAATGACATGAAAATGTGGCAATAACGCTTTACATGGAATTAGCATGAGCCAAGGATCATTGCACATGGAGCATGGGAAAACCCTAATTGGACATGAAGCATGAGTAAACCCTCATTGAACTTGTATTATCATGAGTAAACACCCATTTCACTTGATGTATCATTATAATACACTTTACCCAATGAATTGGAGCGCTATCAGGGTGCACCATTGTCAAACATTTCACATCATGCATAACTATGCCACATGGATCATAAAGCATTGAATCATTCAATATAATCATTTATTACATGATAAAAGAATGTGGAATACATAAATAAGACTCTTCAAACAAAATTTATATGTTCATAAATGTGAATACCCTTGATAGAGAAATGGGCATGGTATTCACTACAAAATGACTTGGGCTTGGAAAAACACGGTGCGATTTCGACAGCATAACGACGTGACATAAGAACTCATAAAAATGGTTGATGAGAGAGAAAGGGGTGTCACATAATATTTAAATGACATGTACAGTAAGGGGGTCATGTAGATACATTTATTAAAAAATTTATTGGAATTTAGATTCATGATACAGAAGAATTTCTTGAATGTAAATGAGGAGAAATAAATTTCATGCGAGATTTCAACATAGTAACTGGTGTACATGGGAGGATTTTAATGAAAAATAAAGGGCTATACCATCATTAAAAAATAAATATGGAAGTATGGGGGAGGTTTGAAACCCATACCCCAACATTTATAATTGATATTAAAAGGACATAACAACTTAAATAACATTGGACAAAATGAGAAAGGAAGAAAAACCCCTTACTTGGATGTGTGCTTCCAAAGGCTTGAGAGAGGCTTCTTGGGAGCTTGGGGTGCCTTGGGAGGATTCTGGAGAGAGGATGGAAGAGGATTAATGAACTCAAAAGGCTTTTAGTGGGGAGTAAGTGGGATATTGGGTGGGTTTATATAGGATAGGAGAGGGAATTGTTTATTGTTTAGGTTTGGGACACCTCACATTAAACGAATCAAAACCAAAAACCAAACCATGGGTTTTGCCCAGGGTTTTTTCCAAAGGGTATTGGAAAAAAATATTTTATAATTCCAAACTTTTAAATTCTTAAAATAATGGGGTTGATTATGTGGTGGTGAGTCACACTCCCAATGAAAACAATTTAAAAAGACAAAATGTTAAATAAGTCTTGAAGGGTCCACTAAAGATTTGTAAAATCAATAAAACAAACCCAAAATTACATTATTTTAATGATAAAACATATATTGGCCGAACATAAATTTTATAGGATTTTATTACAACACTATGGGGTCATTATGATGTCATAAAACACAATATATATTTAAACGATATTTAATTTTTACACAAATATTTGACTGTCTCAGAAAATTATGAAAAATTAAAACTTGGATAATTTCAATGTCATGATTCTAGAAATAATATTCATTTTATCTAAATAATTTTCCAAATATGTTAATTTTTACTTTTAAAATAAAAACCCACATTTTTCGAAAATTTATGGTTTTTGACAAAAATGGCTTTCAAACCTTATTCAAATTTACAAATTGCATTCATAAAATTATACAATCATTTATATTTAATAAAAATTAATTTAATAATAATAATATTATTTTATTAAAATATTATTTAATTAAAAAATCCATTAATTCATCAAAATATATTTCTTTGTTTGATATTAACTAAAAATACTATTTGTGCTTTAAAAACTATTTACAATATAATAATAATAAAATAAAAGTATATTTATTATTATATTAAAAAATAATGTACATAACCATAATACTAGGGGATTGTTACATAACCCCTTAAAACACCCGCATAATACCAAAGGGTGAGGTGTGTGATGATGATATACTCTTGGGGTGGCTCGGATAACATCGCTCGGGTGGTAATCACTATCAACTACCACTTCTCTCATAGGCGGTTCTGATCAAGATTAACGTGTTCAGGCTCGGATTGAGCTTTCTCAAGATCAAATCCTAATGAAGCCACCTCCTTTCTGATCTCTAACAAATGGTCTTGATACAGGGAAAGTCTACTGGATAAGGCCATCACACCATTTGTCTGTGTAAATTGGATTTGTTAAAGCCCGTATTTATACTAATCATGTGATCATTGTTCAATAGCTACAATAGAAACAGTCACAATTCTTAATGGTATTTTAAAATACAAAAACATAAAACAAAAGAATTTCATATGTTGTATAACCATTTAACATATTAAGACATTTAATTAGATAAAGAGGGATTTTTATTAACAAAAGTTTGGGTCGTTGCACCATGGGGCATGCTGAAACTCTTCATCAAGATGAAGGACGGATGAATGTGGATTTTCATTTATTATCATGACATAAAAAAACACGATAATGAACCAGTATCCCCTTCCGTGGATAGATTACTTGTTCGATCAACTATACATGGACATGTATTTTTCTAACGTGGACAATTGGTTGGCATATAACCAATTAATGGTGAAGAGGGAAGATATTCCAAAGACTTACCTTTGAATAAAGCATGAGCACTCTATGTTCATTGTGACTCTATTCATACTCACTAATGCTCCAAAAATAATTATGGACATAATGAATAGAGTATTTAGAGATTTCTTATAATTTGTTTGATAGTCATTATTGATGATATTCTGATATACTCCTAGAGTTAGGAGGAACATGAGGAGAATTTTGAATACTTTGATAATGTCTTTGAGAAGGGAGAAAAGTTATTAAATGTATAGAAAATATGTGTTCTAGATTGAGGAAGTATCTATCTAGGGGAATGTTATCACTAGAAATGAATATATTTGGACCATTCCAAGAAAAATAAAATTGATGAGTGGCCCATTCCAACATCAATAATGAAGATTTTTTGATTCCTTGTTATATATGGGTCTTACCAGTGATTTATGAAGAAATTATCATGATTTTAAAATCCACAAACAAATCTAACTCAGATTGGATTAATTTTTTTCTAGACTTGTGAATGTGAATATTTCTTCAAGCATTTAGGAATGATGATTATCATTTATCCAATAGCCACACTTCTGATAAGTGGGGGACTTTTTGTCATATAAAATGATGCTTCAATGAAGGAACTAGGATGTGTATTGATGAAAAATGACAAAGTGATAGCCTTTGAGTCAGAGCAGTTGAAAATTCATGAGACAAACAATCCCACACATAAATTGTAGTTGAAATTTGTGGTATTTGCATTAAAAATCTAGTGGAATTATCTCTATGGGGAGAAGTGTGAAATATAAACTGATCATAAGATCCAAAAATATATATTCACACAATGGGAGATTAATATGTACCCTTTAATATGGTATGATCTCATCAAGGACTAGGACTTCTTGATCCTCTACCATCCTAGAAAATAGAATAACGTGTAGAATGCTCTAAGTATAAAGGGTTCTACAACATTATCAATGATAAGAATTGAGAAGGATCCAATCGTCTTATATTATCTAAGCATTGATAAGGGAATCATTATGGAATGAATATCAGAAATCTATTCTCAAATAATTTCTTAACAATCCATCATTATAAAAATAAAGGATGCTCAATGAAATGATTTGGAAGAAAAGAAAAAGGTGGAATCTATTTGAATGGGGAATGCATTAGAATTTAAAATTTATGAGGAAAAAAGTTATGATTAGGTTTATGACTATGTGTACCATATGATCCAGAGATAAAGATATAACTTTTTAGTGACACACATAGACCAACCATATCCATACACCTAGAGAGAACAATGATGTATTGATATCTCCAATACATCTATTAGTGGGACAATATAAAAAAAATAGATCGATGGATATACATAAAAGTGATTGGTATGCTACTAATTTAATGATTAAATAAAAAATTCTAAGGGGTGATTAAACCATTACCCATACCAACATGGATATGAGAAAACATCACCATGGACTTGGTCACCAGACTTCTGAATACATAAAGAAGAAACAATGCTATATGAGTTGTGAATCATCTTACAATGATATCTAACTTTATTAGAATTCAAGATGGATTATCACTAGATCAACATGAATAGATATATATAAAGGAAGTTGTAAATATACATGGAGTACCAATATCGGTTTTATTCGATCGAGATTCAAGATTCAAACTTGTGTTTTGGAAGTGTCTCGAACATGTTCTAAACAATGAGATGAAATTCTATACAAATTATTATATTCAAATAGATTGAAAATATGAATGGGAAATTCATAAATTAGAAGACATATTATGAGCATGATAGATAGACATCAAAGGAGGATGGTACCATCATCTATTTATGGATGAGTACTCTTAAAACAAAAATGTCTACTACAACATCAAAATGGTTCTATATGAATCCATTTATGGTAAAAATAGAAGAATCCCAACATGTTGGGATGATGTTGGTGAACATAAGCTGTTGGGACCTAAAATGGTTGAAGAAATGGTTGAAAAGGTGAAAACCATTCAATAGCACATCAAGGCAGCCCAAATTCGATAGAAGTGATATAATCAAAATCATAGAGAAGACTAATAGTTTGAGGTTGGAGAAAGTTATTACTCTTCATATCTCCATGGATGTGGATCATGAAATTTTGGAATAAGGGGAAGGTAAGTCCCAGGTACATCATCTCCTTCGAGATTCTTGATTGTGTCAGATCTGTGGCCTGTGGACTGGCATTTCCAACTACCATGTCTCATGTGCTTAATGTATTCCATGTATCCCTCTTGAGGAAGTATATAATATTTCCCTTACATGTAAATAATCAAGAGGTTATAGAGTTTGAAAATGAACTTTTTTATGAGGAGCAGCTGATGAAGATCTTGGACCGTTGAGATAACGGTTTATGGAACAGGACTGCTATCCTAGTTAATAGAACTATGGAAAAGAATAATTAAAAAGAGGAAAAATGGGAACCATAGGAAGTGGTGATGGGGAAGTACACTAACATATTTTCAACATAGAATGTAAAATGGAAATTTGAGGGTGAAATTTCATAATGAAGGAATAATGTAAAATCCCAAAAAATTATCAATGCAAACCCTATTCTTATAATTTTTCTATATTGTACAAATCACATCATATCTCATAGAGGAAACAATATAAACACTCTAAATGAATAATTATTAGAATAAGAAATATTTCTTTATGTTAAAAACATATACTAATGGAATAGTAACATGACCTTTGGAATAGTTTTGTGACCATTATGAATAGTAATATAGAGAATAGAATAGTTATCTTATATATGAAATTTTAAATAAAATTTAACCATCTTATAAATGATAATATAAAAAAATATCATAGTATAAGTAATTAAATATTATAAATAGAATCAATTAAGTGATCATATTTTTTATAAATCATAAATGTTTACTTATAATTTTTTAGTTAAAAAAATATTTAAATTATAAATAATATTCATAAAATAGATTGATAAATTTTTATTTTTTTGTCTTATGATTATAAGATAATTTTAATAAAACTTAATTAATTTTACAAAGTGTTATAAAATTAGTAATAATTTTCAAATTTCTATTTTCATGTAAAATAATATTTTTATTAAAAACTTTATTTCTAATGTTTAAAATATTATTTTCAGAAAATGGATATCATCTTTAAATTCTACATGTTGAAAAATGGTATGGATAAATTTTTGGGATTTTTTATGAAATACTGGAATTTTTGGTGAATAGAAAAATATGGTAATTTATGGAAAATATACATTATAAATAAAAAACTATTCCTTGAGTCATGGATGATGTAAGGACAAAAAATTATAAATCCCATTCATTATTATATATACAAATTGATAATGTTGAAAATATTCACATTCTTGATCCAAAATAATCATATAATGAATAAAATAATGAGAGAACATCCCTCTCCTCCCCAATAAATATCACTACTCACCACCTCTCCTCCACACACCTTCCATGATTTTAGACACTTATAATTTCATCACAATACTATTACAATGTCTTTCCCCTATAACCAGGATCCCTTTCACCAATCACAATTCCAAATCCTTTTCCCTAAGGAGTTTCTAAAAGAGGGAAAAATCAAGAGGTAAAATACTCTTTTTTTCTTTTAATTTCATTTCAACATCATTGATTTCCCAATCTTATAATCACATATAATTTTCCAAGTGGAATGATAAATCTCGTTTCTTTTATATACTATAATATTATAATGTTAATGAAATAATATTTCTCCAAACATCTCCCCTTTTTCTTTTATTATAAAAATGAAATTATTGTCTGTGGTGTATCGATTTACTATCACCGTGGACAATGAAAATTATTTTTTTACTACCACATTAAAGACTGGTCATAAAACAATCAATAAGGTTAAATAAGATTTTATTATACATTTTTTAAGTTATATAATTTTCTTAAAGAAAAATATAAACACGATATTAAAAAATGATATGAGCTTGGGATGGTCGTAAAATCTTCCAAATTAATTAAATTATTTTCATTAATTATTTATATATTGATTCATCATCATATTATATCACAAAATGGTATATAATATTATTTAATCTCATTTAATTATATTAATAACATAAAATTTCAGTTATAAATAACAATTCAACTTTTTCATGAACATCCATTCTCATATACAAGAGAACCGATCTTAAAAACCAAGAAAATGAATAGTCCCAATCAATGAAATTAAACTATATAACTTATTGAAAACACTATAAATGAAAATAATAAAACTATTATAAATAAATTTATTATATAAAAGGTAATTTATTTGTTAAAAAAATTATTTAATTTGAGTATACATGATATTAAATTCAATAAATAACTCAGACATAAGGTAAAGGGATTCTTAAACCTAACTCTATTTCCTTGGGTTTTCTATCACTCCATCCATTTTCAATATGAATTTTACCTCAATGAATCATGAATATAATTTATTTATCCTTAAATTATATTATTTAGGATATAAAATTTTCTAATTCGATTTTGTGACTAATTTAATGATTTTTTGAAAATAAATGTCCTTTCAAAAAATACACCTTTTAACTCTCATAGGTTTTAATCTTTTTCACACAATATTTTTGATTGTTATACCAATTACATTATTACCTATTTATTTTGGTTACCCCATAGTTTATTAATGATCGTATTATTTATGTTATTAAACCCATTCCTTTCCATAGGTTATTTTATATCCAATATTAATATATGTTTTATGTGGAATGTATAATTATATAAATATATAATGTGATGGGTACGACCAATATTATATCGTGCATGTAATAGTTAATATGTGACAGGATATCCTATAATTATATAGTTCACCAATTCATTAGGAATTTTGATATATCTCAATAGATAAACAATAATACGTGGGAACATGATTGTTGCTTTGTTCCCAACTTTGCCTTGTATTTGAAAACAAAGACTTCATGATTAATTTTTATGAATTTATATAATCCATGCCTTTATATACTATTTCCTCTAATGAATATGATGATGATTTTATAATGATTATTATGATCACCTCATTTTATATTGATTTATCTTATATTTATCCTATTACAAGGATTTTACCTCACTCCTTTCATTGATGTATATCCTTAAGAGATTACTTGTAATAAAGACAAAACAATGTCCACTAAGATGCTAGAAAAGATGGTAATAAATAAATTCCTATGATTTATTATGTCTATAAATTTTATGGTGCTCATTTTCCAACATCACTAAATCATTTTTTTCTAGTTGGGAAATGAATTTATGTTTTTTATATTTAAAATGATGTAATAAACATGTAATAAAAGTAGTTTGACCATATAATCCTTTAAACTTATATCATCTATGTGATTCCTTGTCCTTTAGTCCCATATTTGATCACGTGAAAATTTGGTAATTATGAATTCTCAAGATGAACTAACATTACGTTATCGAATGGCCTCATTTGTTTTACATATTCTTTTCCCCCCTCTAGATCATGCACTATAAATAATTAACTCTTAGTTAAGAAAACCTAGTTATAGAATTGTTTTAGGGATACTGTCAATAATAGGATACTAATTTATTCTCTCTTGATCAATTGACTCTAATGATATGACTATTACTATTTCAGTCTCCCTTATGTGAATCTACATATGAGACCCTAGCTATATATAGAGTATCAGTTGTGTAGAACATTTCATTTTCCCTCATTCACAAAACCCATTTCATGTGATGCGTCCATCGTACACTATCAATGGAGAATATTTTGTTTGATACTTTCACTCATGAAAAGCACCAGATTCTTGTGAACCAAATATTTGATCCAAAAAATGTTAATCCCCTCCCAATTAACACATGATCTCACCTTGTTCACAAAATTTCTTAACCCATATTTGGCCATGTGATCACCCAACACTTGTCAAAAATTGGGGATAATTGTCTTGTGAATGTACCTATAAGGTCCTTTATTCCAACTAAATATATTACAGTGACCCTCATTATCATCCTTCCATAACTACTAGTGGAAAAAGAATTATCACATCACACATGGGAATATACCTTTGTGTATGTCCTTAACCATTCCTTCCCAGAGTCCATATCACTAATATGCATATAATCTTATGTAACACCCCATCTATTCCTCACATATTTATATTCCTCACAGGTAATATCTTTTTCTATGGGAATATAAAATTATGAATGGATTAAAATTTCCTTATATTTGGGTATATCCTTTAAGGTCATCTAATCTAGTGTAATCCCAAATCTCTTACTCACTTGGTCATATTCCTCATTATGCAAATACATAGAAGTGGGTTTCCAATTTGGTATATGTCCTTATAATTTATAACTAAAAAATAAATATTACTTGTTTTCCAAATTATCTATCCCTTCCCACCAATAGGCTGGGAGTGGATTATTTCAGCTAGTTAATACTTGAACCCCATATGACCTCTATATAAACATTCTAGAAACTGATTCCTATTATTTAATATTCACACATCCATATCAATTTTTGAAATATAAATCCTTATCATACAATCTTAAATCACATTATTAATTTTAGCATTATGTGACATTAAAATGCATGATATATATACTATGAGAAATTAGGATAAAGTTATAAATAAGATAAGTATGAAACATTCTTATGGATCGATCCCCTTATTTGATATCAGAAATCCCACCTATACATTTTAATTACATATCTTTCCACATGGTCATATACACCATGTAAACCATAATTTATTCTATATGTCCTTAAATTTTCGAGGTTGACAAATCCCATGTATAAATCTATATCCTCACTCTATTATGTTAAACTACATGAATAAAAAATTATTTATATAATTTTACACTAAAATGATTTTAAAAAACGTTGACTTTGATATATTTGTGAACAAAATATCTAGGATTCTGATTTCATGATTAAGACCCAATATCCAACACATCCCAATTTTAGTCTATGTATGATGACAATCCATGAGAAGACTATAACACCGTTATGAAATTACCATCAAATTCCCCTATATAACATTCATATTTTTCTATTCTATAGGAAGGTGCATAAACATTCATGAGGGACATAACAACGTTGAGACTCATATTAATATCCTACATGATGTTATAAAATTCAGAAAACCACCAATACCTTGAGTCATATGGATGAATAGATATAATATAGTACTTTTCCCTCTGAGAATGACTCACAAGGGATTAGAGTTTAGGATTGGTTGCTAAAAGGAAAATTTAACAGAATCAACACCCGCTTTGTATGGTGTGATATGACATGGTAAATATCATACATATATGGTATTTTATTCATATCTTTAATGGATATGTAAAATTTCTCCGTGAGTTTATATTCACATAAAAACCCATCTATCTTTATAAATTTGTGTTTCCCCCTTACACGGGAATGTTAATTTCTTCTTATGTAGAGCATTATTATCCTCAAAATCCCTAACCATATTCCTTATAGGGAAAAATCATATGCATAAGCCCCACATAAAGAACTATTATCAAACCTCTGAGGAAAAAGACATCCCAAATATTATAACTATTGGGAATCTTATACCTATTATAATCATGATACATATGAAGAGTCTTTTTGGTTTTCTCCCAATATCTATATAATTATACATAATCCTATAATTGGGAAATACTCTATGTATATAAAATCTAATAGCCCATACATCCATGATACCATGTCCCTTCCATTAATAGAATACCCCCTATATGAATTCATATTATCCCTGTAAGAGTGTAACCTAAAAATTGAAATAACTTCACCCCATATGAATATATTTCCAGTATATCAAAAATGTCCCATGTTCAAATATTCTGCTAGTGGGGTTACTTCTTTTTCCCTGGGGCCCTATCTCTGATGAATCAAATCATCCATCATTAGATCATTTTATATATGTGTATTGACATTAAAGTTAGATGTTCTAGTAAATAATACCCCATTTATTATTTTTTATGTCAACCATATTTTTTTCAAAAACGTCTTAAATATATGAAATTAAATAGCTCAGTTAACATTATCTATGAACATTGTTAACTGTCATGGGAAACATCTTTGTTAAATGATATTTTACTTTATGACGTCTAAACTGAATGACCTCTGAATACAATTAATATATGATACACAGGATTACTACTCAAGGTTCAATCCCCTCATAATAAATCCTCATATTACATAAATTGGTACTATATGGACTATGAATCCTATATTTCATCGTATAAAAAAATGTCTCTCTAAGACATAAACTGCACAGCTAATATAAACATGTCCCTGTTATAAATTAATGCTTTATAAATGAGATGGATAACCTCTTATACATTGAGATGTGTTCCCATTTTTATTTAATCCTGATCATCCATTTTCATTATACTAAGCATAATATTAACAAAACCATGGTATAAGACTCAAAAAACATTTTAAATATATAAAAGGGTCTTGATGTAAGAAAAAATTAACCCTTAACAAGGTTTGGATGATCCCAATTTCCCTTTTTCTCGATTTGACATGCATTCAATGTGTTGATTATATATTCCATTAACCTCTAGCTAAAATGAATTGAGATCAAAATAAATATATATTCTATTTTTCTCATTCTTAGAATCACCCATATTTCTATCTAGTTGGGTTTGGAGGATGTTTAAACTCTATGGAGCATAAATACTGGACTCTAATTTTTTGAAATTTATTGATGATTATTTGTTTTTTATATAGAATAGAGACTCACATCCAAATGGATTAAATGACTTGATATCCTTGATTTAAAGAAATACATCATTACTCATGCCTATCATGAAGCCAATCGCCTTGCTGATAGCCTTGCCAACATAGGGATTTCTACACACTCTCGAAATCATATTTTCAACATCACATGTGATCTGCTCACTATTTTTCAAAGAGATAAATGTAAATTTCCTACCATTAGAATTTTGTAAGTTTCCTGTTTTCTTTTCTCATTAATAAATCTTTGCTACTTGCTCTTTTAGAAAAAATTCCCTCCATTCCTGGAATAAAATCACACAGATTTCTTTCTAACATCACTATTATCATGTATATAATATTTCATCTTATAAGGGGGGAACCTATATTAGTGAAAAAAATATTTTGATAATAAAACAAAGAAAAACTTTTCTGACCAAAATTTTCTATCATACGTAGATATTTTCACATTATCTACACATCTCTATTAAAAAATAAACAGTATAATTTTCCCTTAAGAACTCATTGCAATAAAAGTCTTATATTATTTTGAAATTTGACCCATTGTGTTACCATTACCATTAATGTCAAAATATATCATCTGGTCTGGGATATAGGAAACTGATAATTGGGGTAAGTGTGTGGTACAAAATTTACCATCCCTGAATCATTTTCTACACCAGTGGAAGTATAAGGCTCATGTGTTGAATGATTTGGAGGCTCTACAATAAAATTATTTATAATTTATTCTATATAAGTTGGGGTGACTCTACTATTTAAGAAGACATTATCCAAAAAATAGAATTAACAAAAAATTATTACAAACATATAAAAATCCAACTATTAAATAAAATATTCATAAAAATTTAAAAATAATCCAATAAAAAAATAATAATATAAACATTTTTCTATTCATGTTTACAAAAATTGTTTACTAAAATGATAAAACAAAAGTTAAAACCAATTAATAAGGGTAAAATAATATAAAATTGGGAAAATAATAAGTGATAGATTATACCAATACAATTATTTCATATAATTTTGAGCAGTAATTTTTAAATTATATATTAAAAAAATAAACCACTATTTCTAATATTTTTTAGAGTAGTTAACATGAATTTGAAAAATAATACAGATAAATTTAAATGGTATCCAATGAAATAGACCATATAAAAAATACAGTAGATTATATTAATCCAACTACTACATATAAATTTGAATAATAAGAGAAAATGGTGAAATTAAAACTACTATAAAAAAATATAAACATTAAAAGACTCTTTATCTAATTAATTTTTTGTAAAAATGGAAAAAAATTATTGAAAATATTTTTGAAACCATAGATGATATATATAAATGAAAACAAATATTAAGTAATAATTTTTTAAGAATCATGTTGTTATAATTATAAACTCCTAAGGTAATTTGAATTTTTCATTTATATGTTTTTTCTCGTAACCTAGGTGTTGAATGGGGTTATACGAGTTTGAATGTCCAAAATAGTGTTTTTGGATGGGTTCTAAGGTTTTTTGGGTTCATTGAGGGTCTCACCAAGCATTGGAGGTGGAAAAAAGTGGTTGGGATGTAGTAGGGAGCTGTTGCAGGCCATACACACAGTTAATTAGGAATTGCGACATGGAATCTTGGGATGAAGGGGAAAAGGACCATGAATTAGTAACATACTGGATCCACTCCATCAAGGACTAGATTTTTTTTTCTTATAGTTGAAGATTAAAACCCCATATTGGATCCACTCTAATTGATGACATGATTATTAACATACCAAAACCACCCCTTCTTAGTTATGTTCATGAATTTACTTACTTACGTACGGTATAATGTTATGAAGGTTCTAATGTGATTCATCCCAAAAACATCATAAAATATGGCATAATAAGAAGAATTTCCCTATGTAAATCCACAACAGCATGAAACTCAATGAGATATGATTTGGTGGATAAATCTTTTTAATAATTTTATACCTATTACCTTAATAATATATTATTCAATATCTCATATACAACAATTTTTAAAGGATGTAATAAACTATTCCTAATAACACTTGTATATCGTCATAACCCATTATACTACATGATGATTATTAGTTAAGGACAAGTCAATGTATATATTTTGTGGGGATATTTATCATTCAGCTATTCATGAAAAATAAATTGTAACACATGTGAGTTAATGATAAATATATGTTTCCATTATTATAAACACATGATATTTTTACCACCTTTAATACCAATCTCTTTAGTGTTAAACACATAGAGATATAACATGACCCATATGCAGTTACTACAGTAATGAATTTAATAATATTACATCAATGGGAAATTACAGTCATATCCCTATGTGACCATATAATAAAATACTCCCACTAACCACTAGGGGAGTAACATTTAAGAGGAGTGAAAATTTGATTAATAGTGAGACATCGAAATCATATTCTTTATGTTCAACTCATTTAACATAGAATAAAACTCTTCAACTTCATAAGATAAAATATTATAGTGTTATATTTTTTTATACTTCTATCTCTTCCTAATTATATCCTCATCATTATTACAACCTTTTTTACCAAATTTTAATAATTAATTTGCTTTTTATATAATTTAACTATTTAAATTGTCACTTTACCAATGACTCCTAAACTCAAGATAATGCGATCTCCACTTTGTTTCGGTTATTAATGTAACTCTTTACATTTTTTCATTTCTATCACTAACTAAAACATATTTTAGGATAAAAGTTGATTTAAATTTATTAAAATAACTATATATAACTATTTATATTTATTTAACAACATATATCATAAAAATATTAATATGTCAAGGTAATAGTAACTGTTAATCCAATGTTGGTGTAATTTTTCATTTAAAAGTGATATTCACTTACTCATAGTAAATAAATATGATTATTTACTATTTTATTTTATTTTTACATATCATAAATTGTTACATAATCCCATTAGCCTCATAGATACTATATTCTCTTTTGAATATAATTATAACACAACATGACCTAATTTCTGTTTTATTAAATAACATATGTTGCCTTTCAATTTGAATATCTTACAAATAATTTATTTTTTACCATGTATATCCATTTAATTATCACATAAGAGAAGTGATATGAATATAAGAATCTTTTGCACCAATTTATTTGATCTTAATAAAAATATTCACATTAAAATCCTAGATTTAGTGACCACTTACTTACTATGTTCAATGAAAACTATAATATCAATAAAGTTATGCATTTATTTTAATATATTTTATATTTATAGGACCTATAAAACATACACTTGATATCTTATCCCTTTAGAATTTAAGAACTAATTTCTACAACATCTATAACTATCATCCGGATTCCATAGAGTTCTTATAATTCTTTAATCATTACTTTGATAATAAAATCATACTAAATACTCACTATTCTTTTATTAAAAACCCTATATTTCAATGGACAATATAAGATTATTAAAGAATCATTTCTATCATTTTTTAAAAAAAATCTTCCTCCGATTTTAAATTATAACCCCTTATACAATCTTGACTGTAATATAATCCAAACAAATATTCATATTTTTTCTATTATCAATAGTTTGATAATATCAATTTAAATTTTTTTGAACTCATTGACTTTGGAAAATATTTCCATAAATGACCATATTATAAATCCCTTAATCAGAATAAGACTTATAAGTATGTTTCATTAAATCTAAACATATTCAAAAAAAATTAATATTATAATCATAACCAATCATATTAGGAATATGATACTATAATACTATAGTTAATTTTGTATCCAATACCTTTGAAACAATAAATGAATCATTCCATGCTTCTATAAAATTCTTGAGTTTATTTTTAAATAACCTTAGCACTTAGTTACATTGTAAGGACCTTTTTTAAGATATAAAATATTTATATTTCTTCGAAACATTTGTTAAGATACTAGTCTTATAATTCTCTAACAATAAGTTTATCATTTCAAAGAATAATATACTATTTATTTTGATGATGATGATCCATTTATATACATCATAACTTTTTACAGATGAAACAATATCTTAAATATATTCATTTTGGAAATTTAATGTTAGTTTTCCCACTAAAATTTATAAACTGAATAATCATATCCATTTAGTGAGTCAAGAACCATATTTCAATACAAAATGAGTCTTATATGTCATTTATCTCACCAATTATTCCTTTTGGTATGGAATCATCCCAATCACAGCAGTTGTGACTCTTGTATAGTTTAGGATAATACATCTAATATAATTCCATAATATGGATATACTCTACTATATTCTTTTGGTATCCTAGACAGTATACTTCCCAGCTAGTGTAACCCAAATAAAACATAGAATCCAATCTAACCAAAAAAATTAGGGGATCCTAGTGTAGGTATTAAACTACCAAAAAAATCATTATTCCATCATTACTTTATTTCAATAAACAACATAATCTAGGGGAACCTGGAATAGGAACAAGACTACCATATTGGATTATCAACATCTTTAAAAGTGTTTTTAAGGAATATCACACTTAAATTTTTATGGGTTTATAGTCACATAAATTTAATATACATAATATTCATATTAAATTATTGCATCATATTTATTACTTACATTTTCATAATTAATTAAATTTTTTAATGTATATTTCAAGAATTTACTTTTGGAATTATTATTGCAGACACCAAATTAATGTGATCCCAAATCATTAATATAAAACTCTATGTAAAACCCAAAATTAAATGTTAATCACCGAAAAAAATAAGTGAAGTATACTCATGAATATCCAAATGAATCATATTCATATGGTACAAAAATTCCTCAAATAAATAAAAAGTGTTATATGAGATTGAAAACTATACATGGATAAGATATAGAGATTGAAGAGACAACCCCATTCACTTTATTCTCTAAAGAAACACTCCTTGAAGGTTAGTGGTCTGAACCCATGCCATCGTGTCTGGGGAGACATTACTCAAGAGATTATTAAATTCATGAAAACTCTAACACCTAATATTATAAAAATATTTCCAACTGCTATTCTTAGGGTCCTAACTCAAATTTCAAGTTGATGCCAAGATAGATGGAAATAAAATATTTTGAATCAAACCTAGAATGTTATGAATGGAACTATCCATAAAAAAATTTATCATTTAAATTTCCATACATAATATTCATATTTCATAAAAAATCATAACTATAAATATAAATGTGTTAGAATTTAAATAAATGAGAAATTTAAATATATAAACATCATATAAACATTCATGAGTACTTTCATAGATTATGGATAATTATAAAGACTTTGATAATTCATATTTAACATTCATTACATCGTACAATTAGGAATATAAACTATGTATTGTCTTTATAATATGAACTCCTTCATATATGTCATTATCTGGCACTTCCATTTTAAATATATGATCATAAATATATTATAAACTATTTATAATTGAATTAAAATTATTTAATATTTACATAATCTAAATATCCTATATTTAACAATTATTTAAACCTTTTTCATATCAATTATAAAATAACTTATTATGTTTCTTAACTACCATTAAAAATAATCCCATTAATTTAAAAAATTCACATTAATTAGTTATGAACTAAACATTTATATCAAGGGAATTTTAAAAATAAAAAACACTTTATTTATTTTCAAAAGAATGAGACATTTATGAATTATTCCTAAATAAATTTTGATTATAAACATTTTATAAATTGAAAAGAATATAAAAATTTTATTTTTATTTAAATATGAACCCTTCCTATTTTATTTTAAATAAAATTTATATTATATTTAATGAATTACAAATAATTTATAATTTGATGATTATGCTATAAAATTTTTAATATAATATAAATATCATATATGTTTTAATGTATAAACACTTTACAACTAATTTTTTATTATTTTTAAATAAAACATTTATTTATATATCAAAAAACATGCCATTTTATTTTCCAAAATGTATTTTATAAAATACTTATCAATAAAATATAAACATTTTATAGTTAATGAACTTATAAAAAACTGTTATATGTTTTTATATAAATTAAAATATATCATTTTTATTACTTATAAAAAAATATAAATAGTAGAATTATTTTCAATATTGAATTATTTTGATTAAACTAAATAATGTAATTATTTCCATAAAAATAGTATCAAAATTTAACATTTTATATTTTTTTCCGGATTGAATAATATCATTTTACAATAAAAATGTTCTATTCATAAAGTAATAAATGCATTTAAAAGTCAAAGAATCCAACTCTCTAATACCATAGTTAGGTTTTTATGATTATCATATGACCATATATATAAAAGTATAACCCAGTCATAGGCATAAAAATCCTCAAGAATCCACTTGAAATTAAAATTTTAAAATAGGGTACCCATAAAATACCAATGGAATTATTCTATTTATTTCTTAGTGAAGCGGAATGCTTGAAAAAGATCATGATGTAGTGAGAAGATTCACCCTAGCTCTAGGGGAACAAGATAATGGATTCAGTTTATATCATGAGTATACTCAAATGATGATGGGGGTGACATCGCCACAATCTCAGAAGTTTAACAAAGATATGAGAGGAAAAGGGAATTCCCCACACCCAATAGAATAGGAAACCATCCTTTTATTTTCGTGGATCCTGAGGTTCCATACATAATATTCACTTTATACTATTTGGATAATTCATTATTTATTATAATAAATTATCATAAATCCATTAAAACATTAATAATGGATTGTAACTTATAATAAAACAATTCTTGAGAAATAAATATATATCATATATATATTTATTATTTTCGATATATTTAATATGTGCATACCAATTCATTCTCACATTCAAGTATTATATATACATTTATTTATATAAAATATTACATATATATATATATGAGTGAAAATAAAATATTTACCACATAAGATATATATAAAATATTGTATTATACATGGATTATATAATAATATATGTAGAAAACCAACCGAGGGCGGGTTTTTTACATCAATTATTGAATAATAATTTTATATACGAAACATTAAGAACAATCTGTCCACTATTTTGAATTTTTTTAGAGACATATTTCCACTAAATGATATGATTAATCCCTTCCATGAATGATCAATATTACTTCTTGTATTACTGATATAATCCACATAATGTTTTAGGGACCTTGTAAAGTTAGCTTTATATTCATCATCACTTCCCCTTCCTTTTGACTTCGATTAAGGAACTATCTTTCCATACAATCCTTTTTCTCTGGGGGAAAGTATTTTTTTAAGAATATAACCATAATATACATACAATCCATAGTATTTATCTCCCTCTAATCCATTCTCTTTTGGTTCAATTGTTAAAATTGAACAAAATCTCTTTTTAGATGATAAATTTTAATGATAACTTCCTCCCCTAAATTATTTCCCAAGGTGTGAAATATATTCTCTAGGGAGTTATTCAAATTACCAACTATTAATGGATTAATAGTCTCATTTAATGGTGTATATTTTTTATCATGAATTGACCCAACATGGTTTCACCATGTTGTGGATTGGTAGGTTTATTCATAAGAGAATGGTTTTTGTTCATAGATAGAGTGAAATAACCCAATATTATCAAAATTAGTTCACCACCAGCACCAACCTCATTCAATTTGATTAATTTATCACGAGGGAGATCCCTATAAATTTTATATTATTTTATAAAGTTTATATTCCTTCAACAAGACATAATTTCCAAACAATGTAATATCTTATATTGTCTCATAACATCATGATTATTAATTCAATGAAAATGATTCCAATATAAGAATAATATTCCAGAAGAGATTATTAAATATATTAAGTATTATAGTATTGATATCACTATGTTATAATTTGTTCTTATAGATATAGTTTATAGGTTTTATATAAATATTTCTTTGATACCATCTGTAATAACTTAATCTTTAGTAAACTAGATATGGTGGTAAAATTTCTACATTGTCAAAAGATGTTTGATATTTCACCCCATGGGATCGAATGGTTCTATAATATTGGGAGAATAGAATCATAATTTATTTTATAATTTCATTTTATAAGAGGAAATAAATCATCAATTGTAGTGATAAATTTAGTATTTATTCTATTATATCTTAAAAATCATGCAAATATGAATTCTTGGTCCCATGAGTATAATAAACCCAAATTGGCAGGATAAAATACTCATTATGAGAAAAAAAGGAGTGGAATCTATCATAGAATATCGATGGAATGAATAATTTGATAAAGAAAAATAACAATAAAATATTAAATTTTAATAATATTATTAAAGGAGAATTTAAATATCCATAATACATAAAAAGAAATAATTAAATTTACAGAAATAGCATGCCATATAACAATGAAAAAAATAATGTGCAATATCATAATATCAATATCAATGCCTCAATCCAATACATCACTCATAAATAAACAAAAGTATAGGCCAAATGAATTAGTTAGTTTGTCTCATGAGATATATTGATTCTTTGAGGGGCTATATATTTTTAGGTCTCATCCACAATTTGCTAATTCTGAGGAATTTATTATATTATGTAAATGATTAAAAATACAATACATAATCAACCTGACTTAGTCTTCAAAAAATATAATTATTAGAAATCTAACATACAGAATGTGAATATTTCCCCCAGAGAATAAATGGAACAACATGAGCATAACCAACTCATAAAAATAAATTGGATAATAACATTAGAGAATATCCTTAGTGAGATATATAAATTTCTATATGTTATTTACATAGATTAAAACAATAAATTATAAATACATTTTAATGTTTCTTTGAAAAGAATAAGAAATAATTTTTTTTTGGAAAACATTTTCATCATTAAAATTCCTAGAAAAATTTGAATAAGTTTTCATATTAAAAAATAAATATAATCTTCTAGGGGAAGCTTTATAATGAATAAAAGTTATGATTTCAAGGAAATTTCCTTATGCAAAAAACATTAAAAAACATTCTGTGTCATTTCTATAATGATATTCAAGAATAACTTAATTAGAAAAACAATAAAAATATTCTTTTTTAAAAAAATTAAATAAATTAAAAAGTATATGAATATTGTAACATCCCGGTTCCGGGTGACATCCAGAGATTCCCCGTACCTCGTTGGTCACATGGCCTCAAGAACATTTTCCTAAATGCCAGAGGTTGCCGACTAGTAGGGAGGGACTTTGGTGTGATAGTGGGGAAACTATGCCATCATTGGCCGAGTACCACAGTGTAAAGAATCCAATAACAGTAGAAAAAGCAATAATAATACCATATAGTAATAAACAATATGAGACTAGAAGTAAATAAACAACTGCAACATAAACATATATATTTTTATGTTAATAAAGATTCATGTAATAATTATCTAGTAATGCAGCCAAATAAGTTAAAATGATAGAATAAATCACTAAAACAAAGTACAAGGAAAACAAGTAAATACATACAGTAGCATCGCAAGCCTTAGCTTGGTCCTATTCTCTCCAACTCCACATCAATCAAGTACTTGATGTAGAAGGGCGCCTTCCCTTATCTATACCAGCAGTAATATAATATTTTTGGGCCCAAAATCATGACCCAAACAAGGTGGGATATTAATCCCAATAGGCAACCACCCAAGGATCTGTTCATAATAGTCATTTAATATATAAGACAGGTAATAAGAAAAAGAATCAATGAATAAGGAAATTTGGAAAATTAAATAGTCATACAGTTTCAATTACGTTTAATTACATTAATCAATTAATAAACCAAATGAAAACAAGAAACCCTCTGGGAAGTTCTCACAGCCTCACCCCTCTAGTTCAATATATACAAGGATACAACAGACTCCTGGGTAAGTTCGCACAGTCTAACCCCATTGATCTCATTCATACAAAGACACTATGAGGAAGCACTCACAGTTAATTCCCCCAATAGTCATTTAACGATTAACTACAGAAACAATGAGGAAGCAATATATGTCAATTCCCATTGTGGTCTCATAATGGTAACTATAGACACTCTAAGGGAGCACTCAACGCAAATACCCTCTATGATCTCGCAAATTTAACTATAGATACTCTGAGGGAGCACCCAATGTAAATCCTGCCTATAGCCTCGCATCATGATAAATAATAATAGAGGCTATGGGGAATCCCTCAACATCATGTACCCCTATGGTCTCACTACACCATGTTCCCACAACCTTGTGTAAAGCAATCATGCACAAATGATGTTCAGCAACCAAAGTAAACCTAAAAGAACTACTTGGATAAACAACTACAAATAATATCACAACATCAGATAAATCACTCCATCCTTACAACCTTAGGCATGGAAGCAAGAGTCGTAACATGAAAAATTAGACCAAACATTCAATATCAAATCAAACATGGGAAAACACCTCCATAGCATGGAAAAATATCTCTATTTATAATAGGAGTCCTAACTCAAGAAAACAAGAACAACAGGCATCAACAGGGTTTGAATTCCTTAACACACAATAACCTGAACTAGGGTTTTAGGAAATTTTCACATTTAATTCAAATAAATCTACAGAAAGGCACAAACCACCTACCTCGGCATTGTATGATCGATATACTCCAACGTGGGCCCTTGAATCGGCCTAGAACAATGTATATCTAAAAAAATGTCTAAAACATTCAATCAAGGATATCTCACAAAAGAGGAAAAATAAAAGAACATGGCTCTAGAAAATGGAAGAACTCATCCGGGTGATTCTAGTGAAATCGATGGCGGTTGATTCGGAGAATGGATGGTCGATCGGGGGCTCGAAGAAGAATCATGCCCTATAGTTTCTCATAGATGAGACGAGCCGAGAAGAAGAATTTTCCTCCCATTAGACGCCACCCCGGTATGATTTAATAAATAAAAAGAAAAATACACAGCTTTTTCATTTAATGTACATGCCTTGTACATGCCTTAACCTGCCTATGCTTTAGGTGGTCTCTTGGTCACCACACAAGGCCATGTACCTAGCCGTTACATGGGTAGTACACAGCTACCTGCATCAACTGGGTAGACGACATGTACTTCAAAGTACACAACGTGTACTCCTTAAATTTCTAAAAACTCATCTTTTTCTCAAAACACCTGAAAAACAGGATCCATACTTGAAATTAAGATATGGATTCTTACAAAAATCTCCCCATAATGAAATTATTCCCTAGATTTCTCTAAGAAGATAGAAAAGAAAAAGAATACTCGAACAGATCTGGCCACTGCGATCACATATCGGTATCCCTCTCCCAAGTCTCGTCTTGTACTCACCTGTGCTACCATATAACCCATACTAGAGGAAAAAACCATCCACGGAGAACCGTTGTGCTTTGATCAAAAACTTGGAATTGATTCTCCTCAAACGAGGCGTGCACCTGAAAATCATCCTCCTTGGGTTGACAAACATGATACAGGTCTGAGAAGTAACTCTGTAGCTGGGAAACATGGAATACGTCATGCATAGACTGATACCTATGTGGTAACTGCAACCGATAGGCAACCATCCTGACTCTCTATAAAACCTAAAATGGTCCAACATATCTCTGAGAAAGCCTGACCTGTCTTTTAATCCTCATGTGTCCCAACCTCGGTGTGACATGATGGAAAACCTAATCTTTGGCCTCAAACTCGAGAGGTCATCTCTGTCGATCAGCATAATACTTTTTTCATGATTGTGTGGAAGATATCCTCCTCTGAATTAACTCTCTCTACTATGTTGTCTCCTAGACCAGATGAGGTCCTAGCATAGTAGCCTCTCCTGGCTCCAGACAACATAGGGGTGATTGGCATGGCCTACCCCACAAAACCTCAAAAGGTTCCATCTGAATAGCTATTTGAAAACTATTATTGTATGAAAACTCCCCAAGAGTTATGTGCTTCTCCTAAGAACCTCCAAAATCTAGGACGCATTCTCAAATCATTTCCTCCAACCCCTGAATATTACACTCGGATTGGCCATCTGTCTGGGGATGTTAAGTTTTACTTTAAAGTACCTATGTAAGAAATAACCTATATAATCCCTTCCAGTCTAGAGAAGTAAAACAGGTATCCCTATATGAAACAATGTCTTATGGAACCCCACATAAGCGTATGATTTCCCAGATGTACAACCTTCCCCGCTCATCAACACTGAAGGTCTCCTTGAATGGTAAGAAGTGTGAAACCTTCATGAGTCTGTCAATGAAAACCCAAAAAGCACTATTCCCTTGAGTAGATCCTTGTCAAACTATCATGAATTCCATTGAGATATAATTCCACTTAAACTCAAGAATGGATAAATACAGTAAAATCCCTGCTAGTCGCTGATTCTCCTCCTTCACCTGCTGATAGGTGGAACACCTCATGTAAAACCCAAAAACATATCTCTTCATATTGGGCCACCGTTACTGATGGGTTAGATCTAGATACATCATGATGATGTCAGGATAAACTTTCCAAACATAGGAATGAAAATCATGTATCACTCCTCGTTTATGTCTTTTGACACCCATTCGCTCCCATGAAAATGCAAGATCTCATCCCCACATACTATCTATCAAGGAATAGGGTCCTCTCCTGACACACTCTCCCATAGAACTAGGAATTCAGAATCTTATAGCTGCCTTATTCTCACTCGATCAAGTAGAGTATAAATAATAGCTACAGATGAAGGAAACATCTGCCCCTATCTGTCATGCACATCCAAATGAATTTCAGAGAATAGATCCATAAGCTACCACTCACTACTGGCCTGGTGAAATAAATATATCTGATTCCTCCTTCTCAAGGTATCAACTACTGCATTACCTTCTCCAGGTGTGTACGCAAGCTCAAAATCAATGGATTGAAGGTACTCAACCACTAGCACTGTCTCTAATCCAGATCAAGCTGAGTGAAGATGTACTTGAGACTTTTTTGGTCAGATGAAACCAGAAAAATCTATCCCAATAGATAATGACTCCAACATCCTAAATCATAAACAAATTCAGCCAACTCGAGATCGTACTTCAATTAATTCTTCTCATGTTTCCTCAACTTCTGAGACTCATACACAAAAACTCCTACCCCCTACACAACCAGTGCTCCCAGCCTGACACTTTATGCATTATACTAAACAATATAGCTCTTTCCTAGCTCTGGAGAAACTAATATCGGTGTTAATGTCAACCTCTCATTCAGATCTTGAAAGACTAAATCGCATGAATCTGTCCATAGGTACTTCACACCTTTCTTAGTTAGGTCCGTCAGGGATAAGCATGAAAATTTATATATTAATTTTTGTAGTAGCCAACTAGCCCTAGATAAAATCGTACCTCAAAGATGTTCTTTCGATCCTCCCAGGAAACTACTGCTCTCACTTTCTATGGTTCTACTAATACTCTTGTCTTTGAGATATCATGACTTAAGAAGTTAATTTGGTCTATCCAAAAGTGGAATCTTATGCTCTTAGAATATAACTGATGCACTCTCTGTGTACTCAAAATGATCTCAAGTTGTGTGGCATGGTTATGTCGAGTGTGGGAGTAAACCAAGATATCATCCACAAAGACTACCATGAGATAATCCAAGTATGGATGGAATAATCAGTTCATGTATTCCATGAAAATTACAGGCGCGTTTGTGAGACCGAACCACATAACCATATACTCTTATAGACTATAACTACTCCAAATGTCTGTAGGAGGTATATATAACTGTCTAATGAACAAATGATGATAACCAAATCTCATGTCGATCTTCGAGAACACCTGAGAACCTTGAAGCTGATCAAAGAGATCATCAATCCTCAACAACGAATATCGGGTTTTGACTGTAAACTGGTTCAACCTCTAATAATCCTGACAATGTTGGAGATTACCGTCAACCTTCATCAAAAATTGGATAGGAGAACCCCAAGGAGAAGTGTTGGGTCAGATGAAACCCTTCGCCTATAACTCCTCTCACTACTTCTTGAGCTCTTGTAAATCTAGTGTAGCCATCCTATAAGGAGGAATGGACACCAATGCTGCTCTTGACATAGGCTCAATAGAAAATTCCACCTCTCACTCTATAGGGAAACCTGAAAATTTATCTAGATAGATATATCTGAAACAATCCACCACTAGAAGAAATTCCAACTGTGAAGTCCCATGTTCATCCAAATATAGACTAGAATTTTGGTATATAACTCCTCTTAACCCATGATGCTCCGGTCCCGTTCTAATTTCCAAGAAACCCCATTAACCATTATATAAGAAATACCACCCTCTAGTGATGTGAAACTCACCCTATAGCGATAGAAGTTAGAAAAAACCTCAAAGGGGACTAACCAGCCCATTTTGAGAATGTCATCATAGCCTATCATCTCTAGGACATAGAGGTCCTAGAAGAAGTGGCACCCACCGACCTCAAGAGGGAACTCCTTGATCTGACGTACACTAGCCTTCCTTGTCCCCAATGGAATTTCCAATGTCAAGACATCATCAAAAGTAATGATATAGAGCCCAAGGATCTCCACAACTGAAACAAATATGAAACTATGGGAAACCCCTATATTGAAAAGTGCATAACCTAAAACTGAGGAAACTAGGATCGTACCTTGAACTATAGAGGGTCTGGGATCATGATCTTGTTGGGTCTACTCAACTAAAAAGGTTTGGGTTGTACCATGGCTCTATGACCCTACCTGGCCACCTTGAGCTGATTCATCAGGTTGTCATTAAAAGACTACGGACTGGCTACCATGACTGGAACCACCACCTCAGCCTGAATAGACGGAAGAACTCCAATTCCCAGAGTGATGAGAAACTGGTGGTGCTACTCCTAAATGTGGAGTCATAGAGAAACCACTGCCACCATCTTCTAGTGAAAAAATTGATAGAACACCTGAATATGTCCCATATTTCTACAAGATTGGCACTCCAATGGGTCTCTCGGGCTATGTGGCCTCATATTCCCATCCTTCTAACACTGGTAGCATACCACCTGGATACTTTAAGGTGTATCTTGACATCTCAGATCTCTATGTGTAGACTCCCAGCAGTGCATTCTACCATAATTGAGAGAACCACCAACTCTGAATGTTGAACTACCCTAGACCACAACTTTAGAATCCCTTAGGTTTCACTTTGTGATCAGAACTGGTTGACTATGGATGATATGGTTGTCTACCTAATGATGTTATCCTATGATCAGATGTCATTCCTGAGACCATCTTCAAAATTCATTTCTAGGAAAATATCATCATCCCCTAGAATGGGTGTGATGCACTACAGATCTATGAAGCGAGAAGAATACTTCATGACTAATAGAGTACCCTACTCGAAAATCATGAACTCTTAGGATCGGTCTCCCATCAAAGTCTCTTGGTATAAGTAATCGTAGAAATTACACTAGAATACGACCCATGCCATAACCTGCTGGTGTCATACTTATGAGATCACATCACACCATCTCCTGGAAGAATCTGGAATCCTATAAGTAGTGAGATACACCCTCCTATTTGGAGGAGTATCCATATGCTCTAAGATAGATAACATGTCTTCTGACCATGACTTAGCAGCCTGAGGTCCTCCATCCCCTAAAAAGTTGGAGGATGGTGTTGTTGAAAGACACGTGTCAACTGTGGTATAGATGGGGTATTATTTGGTTCTCCCTATAAGGTCTGCATAGACCTCATTAAGCCTTCTCAGAACTGTGTATAAGCAGCTGTATCCGGAATGACGGCTGGTACCAAGATAGGCACAACAGGAGGGTCTGCTGGCAAACCTTGATCTACCATGTTTAGTGTGTGATCATGTCCTTGTATCGGGAATAAAACTAGAGGACATTGTGGTGGCATGACTCTACAAGGTCAATCACGCACCTTAGTTCAAGATTATCAAGTACTAAAACATAGATGTGTAAGAAAGGAACATGAGAAGTAAATCATTCAATCATCTCAAAATAGGGATACACGACATGCATGACCCCTACACAGTGTTTTCCTTTAACCCTTCACAAGGGAGTGTACTCCTGTCAACCCTTATCGTGTAATACCCCATAAACACTGTGTGTTCTCCCAAGACACAGTGTATACTAGAATAATTTTCCCCTTCTTAAGTTCTTATACATGACTAACCCACATGGTTCTCCTAGAATGAGACTACACGACATGTTCGTGCCATACACGGCGTGTAGTAGAAGGATTTCACTGACCCTTGTTTTCATCCACACAACTGGATACCTGGGTTACTCTACATGAAGTGATCAAGCTTGACACAATGTGTATAACCAATGTTTCATCCCTATATGTCATTATTCACACGGTTGGACACATGATCCCTAAAACTTGGATTTAATGTATGATACACGGCATGCTCATCCAAGGATTTCCCAACCCCATGTCTCTGACCACACATCCAGTGACATAGTTCGAGACTACATAGTGTGTACATACAGTACACGGTGTGTAATTAAGAAAAACAGTTCCTTCCCAAACAGATGGATTGAAGGTGTGTATTCAGCAATACACATAGTGCATTTTTTTGTTCTTCAGGACAGTAATCCTCAGAAACTACTCTGGAACCCCTAAAAAAACAAAAATGATCATTAATGTTCCAAATTCCAATCCTTTAGGGCCCATACTCCCCACGAATAAATGTTTGTCATCGTATACATATCATATACAAGACAAATAGTGCAATGATCCACCAAATTTGAATCCATGAGGGCCCATAACACCTCAAGAACCAATGTCTATCATTAATTCATATGAACCCTTACACTATCCAATTCCCTATTAAATAGTTGGTATTTTATCAAAGAATCTATCACAATAGCATGCATATCTAGCACTACCTCTATCACAACAACATCATATCGGTAATGTACCTTAAATAGCATGCCAAGAATGCATGACATGTGATCTCTAGAAAGTGACTATATGACTCATGGGATGGAAATATCTCATCTCATCGAGTTCCAATAGAAATAGAACCTCAGCATTATCGATGTTAATAGTACAAAATATTCGAATCATCCAATGGTGAAATCAAATAAACTATAATAATTGAAAAACAAGAGAAATTGCAATATATGAGGTAAATTGGCTTTTCCCTGTACATAGGTTAGCTACTCCCAGGAAAAACTTATTACAAACTAACTATTCCATCCCATCCCTGTCTATAGGCTCCAAAAAGTAATTCAAGAATAATTTCATGATATGATAAATGAATAATTTCTTATGGAACATATGTATGTATGTTGAAATTTGTGGTATGGTATCACCCACTCATGCAATGGTTGTGGTTTTCTATATCTTGAGATAATGAAGTGTGTCGTTATTGGATTTGTTAACAAATAAAAGGGTGGGGATACTTGGTCTTTTTTCACCACTCAAAGAGTTTACATTCTTTCTTTATTTTTTACAATATGATTTTACCATATACTTATGATTATTCCATAATTTATTATTATTCAATGTTTTATTGACATTACATTTTTATATGCCTTATGAATTTCATTATTATCTATGGAAAATGTATATTATGTAACCCTATAATTGCATGAGACATATTTTTTCATCATTATAACTTCTAGTTTTATCTAAATATTATATTTTCTACCAATGTTAACACCAAATATCATAAACACCCATAATTATAGATTTATAACAAAGGATTCACTTTCTTATATTTCCAAGATCATTGATTTTTAGAGTTTTATGGAATTACAAAAATCAATACATAAAAAAGTGAACAATTCCACACATTGAATGTTTTTTTTACAAAAAACAGGTTCTTATGTTTATACCCATGCTTCATCCATGAAACATTTTATTCCTTCATGATGTTTCACCATTGACATTCCTATAATTCTTTTAAATTATAAGTCCCATTAAGAAACATTTTAACATGTGGGATGAGAAAAAACAATTCTTATAGAGGTATATAAATAATAGAAAATTATTACATTCAATTTTGAATAATTTTATGATCCATAAGGAAATTTGAATTTTGATTAATGAAATTTGAGTTCAAATTATAATTTACATAATAATTAAATCAACATAAATAACCAAGATTTTCATAAAACATTATTTAGTTATTATAAATTAAAAGTGAAAACCATTATGGTTTATTGATTAAAAATAAGGACTCATGAAACCATTTTCCTTGGAGAAACACCCTTCAACTTCAGAGTGTCAAAACCTTCCATAAACCTAGTTTCTTACTTCATGAAATAAAAATTTTTCAAATAAAACTCATAAAAATTATAAAAATTATATTTATTAATCTTTGGAATTTATCTTTATTGTCACCCACTGAATAACACTTACATTGGATGATACATCATGTTTAATTTCACATGTCTCTTCTTAATGAAATATGATTACTGAATGAATTGGAAGGGTATTTCAAGCATACCAAAAAAAATTAAAATTTCAAAGAACATTATCATTGAAAAAACACGTAAATGTTTTAATTTAATTTATAAAAAAATGGTATTAAATCCCATAATCGAAATCAATTTATGTTACCTATAAAAAATGAGAAGAATTTTCCTTTTTCTCTTGAAAAAAATTTATATAAAAAAATAACTAGAATAATGAGAATATGATATTATTCAAAAATATATATGATAATATATACAATAAATGATAATTAATAATGGTTTTGATAATGAGAAAAAGTGGACAGTCGATGAACATTAAAAAATATTCACTCGTCACTTTTTTTTAACAATTTCAAAAGAAAATCGTATAGAAAAATATTAAAATATTTAGTTTTAGACTTTTCTAAATAAAGTAAAAATTTCTTCCAATTGAAATTGAATAAAATATAGATTTAGATAAGAAAATTATTGTATAATTTTAAATAATGTGAATATAGAAGAATTTTTTTTTGAAAAGAAAACATTTGAAAAAGGTTTTAAAGAACACCCCTAAATTTGGTCCTTGGATCGTCTAGTTTGTCTTTTACTTTCCCAAAACCATAAAAATATATTAATTATAAAAATTATTAATAACATTTATAAATATTTTTAAATTATTATTTTTCTATAAAATATATTTGTTAACTTGTATTATTTATTTGAAAACTCAGGTAAGTTCACATTAGACATTTTGAGGTCTTTTGGTTCATAATCTCCAAAATAACATATTTATTTTAACCATGGTCAAAAAGGGTCATGGATACATAATTTATAAATAATAAAATTTTCAAAATTATAATTCTTAATTATTTAATATACTTTTAGAAACTTCCATTTTGGGTTTTCATGAAAAATTAAATGCATCATTTCATAGTGGTAGTAGTCTGCACATACATATGAGCGATATTTCCATTTTTATAATAGATTCAAATGAAATAATGAATATGATGGTTTAAATTTATCAAATCATAATCATATTAGGAATATATTATTTTTTATTCAAATACATCCTTATAACCAACCAAGAGATTATGAAATTAAAAACAAATCACATCATTTTTTAGATGAGGTTCTCTACATCTACACATTAGTAATGTTAACATTTTATAACATGTGAAAGGGTAAGATGGTAGATAATATATTATATTTTAAAAAATAAAATTTTCAAAAATATATTATATTTACATTAATTATATCCCTATAAATAGTTGTGTGAAGTGGTGATGAAAAAAATTGAAATCTCTTTATGGAAGTGGTATTTCACATGTGTGCACGAGAGAAATTTTCTTTTCCTATAGAATAAAAAGGTCGTAGATTTTTTTTATAATCATAATAAAAAAATTATAGTATTTAAATGATATTTTTTGATTTTTTTATTATTAGAATATATTTTGAAGAGGTTGAGGAATAAATAAACCTGAAAGTATTAAGTTAAGACTTATAACTTCTCCTTAGGTATCTGCATTTAGCATACACATTAAGAATTCAAGAATTAGTTTCTGATTAGAGCATGACATATAGGGTGTTTAGAGGAGATTTTGGAATGTATATGGGTATATATTGTTCAATATGTATTATTAAATGACTGTGTAGAAGAGGTTCCCTTTTATGAGAGGGATAAATGACACCCTTACAAATATTATGTACATAAAAATATAAAAATGTATTTATCAATGAAAGTGGATCTAGGATAATTAAATTTATAATATTGGAGATTTTAATGTTTTAATACATATAAAAAAATCAAATTTGGAGAAGTTTTAAAGGTAATTTTTATCTATTAGTTTAATCCCCTCATTAACCCTTTTAACCTTTACCATGGTGACAAACATTGACAATGGTAACTATTTAATATGATAAGAAAATAAATTTAACTCAATAAAAAATTTTTATCATGGGGAGTAAAAATATGGAATACATTTTATAATATAAAATTAAAATAATTGTTAGAAATACTTTTAAAATAAGTTAACAAAACACAATGATAATTCTTTTTTTTAGAAAAAATCAATTTTTATAAATAAAAATTATTTTAAATAGAAATAAATTATGATGATGATTATAATGGGTTTTAATTGTATTTTTTTGAATAAAATGAGACTCATTTTTCCTCAAAACAAAAAAAAAATATTTAATTGAACCATGTAAATAATTGATTAAAATAGACGATCTAAGAAAATTTTACAAGAATACAAATATTAATTACATTTCTAAAATCTCAGACATTGAATTATATGTAAAAAAATTAACATTAAATTAATTATAATACTTATTAAATATATATTTTTCCAATAAAAATTGTTTTATTAATATCTATTTCATTATTATATCATGATAATATCAGAAAAGTGATAGACTATGTGAAATCTGTCTTTTTTATTATTTACATAAAATGAAATGATTCCGAAAAATATACAAAAATAAAACTAAACTAATTTCAGAATTATTATATAAAAAATAGAGTTTATTTAATAAAATTATAATTATAATGTTTAAATGTAAAAAATTTATATGAGACCAGATAATATATGGAAGTAGTTTAATTTTAAAAATGATATCTCTTTTTCAATTAAAACATTACTTAAAATTATTATAGTGAATAAAAACCTTAAATTATAATAGCTAATAATAAAAAGAAATGAAATTTAATTCTTATTAAAATTACCAGGGAGGTAAAACAGAATATTTACATTATAATCATCTTATTTAATGGATTCCATTCTCTATAAAGGTATAATGTTTTTGTAAATAATTCACATCATTTCTAATGGTTCTTCTTCTTCCATGTACATAATATTTATAATGTTTAAAAATGTTCTTCATTATAATACAATTATTTTTAAGTTAATTTTCAAATAATTTGAATTTATTTTAAAGGGTTCACATAAAATCTTCGTAAAATTGTTTAAATGATCCATTTTTTATATTAAATACAAAATTGTGAAAAGAAATCATTTATAACATTTATCACATGATCCCCCTTTTTTCTAGTTCACATTTGTGCATCTTCATTTTTTAAATTTCAATTTGACAAATTATTTTTTAAAATTTACTTCTTTCATTACATTAAAATTTATTTGTTATGTGACACACATATTTTTTTCAATTGTGCTATAATTTTTTTTTAAAATTACTTTAATAATTTAAGTTCCATTTTCATCAAAAACTCTAAAAGATATATCTCATTTGAAATTATGTTTCATATATTATCATCTAAATGATATTATGAATGTATAGTTAATACCGCAACTTATTCAAAATGGAAATGATCTTTATCACTCTTATTACTCACTTGACATAATTTTTATCTTTCATTTAAATAGTATTTAATTTCATGGATATATTATATATCAATAAAAATATTTATATTCTATGTTTTCTTGAAATTTTTAACAATATAAATTTTATTTTACATGGTGTCAGTTTTAAGAGTGTTATTTGATAAATTAATTTACATTATTGACTTTTGAAATATTTTAATTCTAAATACTTTATTTTTTAACATAGATTTATATTTATTTCTAAGGTATGTGGGTTATGTATTTTATTGTCTTGGTATTCACTCATTTAATCAATTAATTGGAATTATGTATTTATTTGTAGAGCCAAAAATTATATATCCCTTTATTGCATATATAGGTCTGATTAGACAAATAATGTTGGGTATTTGGTGTATTCTTTACCTGTTTGTGTATGTTGTCTTAGAAAAAGGCCTTCATAGTATATTTATAATTTCTGATATTATTCAGTCCATGCCAATGAAATTAGATATAATTTTATATCTAATTATACCCATTTTAATTTGATATATATATTTATTACATGATAAATTTTTCATTTAAAGAATATTATTTGACTACTATTTATTCTTATCATGTTATTCAGGCCTTCTCAATTACATGATAGTTTGAGTTCTAGGAAATCCCTTAGTGATCATTTGATCTCACCCTTATTATGTTCATTTTACATTATTTATAAAGACGATTATTTATTATTTTACATTTTTAAGGGTATCATGTGTGAAGAAGTTTTCTGAGAGGTATTTAATACTTTTTTAATATTAGGAATTCTTGTTTACTGAGGAAAAAATCATTTTTAGAAAAAAGTGAGGTGACCCAATCTAAATATATATTCAATTTACATCATTTAAAAAAGTCAATCATTTCATCTTAGAAATAATAACATCATATTTTAACCCAATTGGATACTGTCCATGATGACTATATACATAAGAAATTTTTTTAACTACACCTGTCAATGTTTCTCCATAATTTAGACACACCAAACTCTCTCATAGACTTGTCAAAATTTATTCCCATCTTCAAAACATACAAAATGAAAAAAATAAGAAAATGATGATATTAAATTCACCATAATGGAAAAAATCATCAGCATGCCATAAAGTGTTAGATTATAAGAATATGAGGAAACAAGAACCTGAGAGAAATATATTAAACAAATAATATGAAAAATTAAGATTTTAACAAATTTAATTATTTAAGGACGTGTAATCTCAAATGAAAAAATCTGTCTCATGCAATTATAGGGTTACATAATATTCATTTTCCATAGATAATAATAAAATTCAGAAGGCATATAAAAATGTAATGTCAATAAAACATAGAATAATAATAAATTATGGAATAATCATAAGTATATGGTAAAATCATATTGTAAAAAAGAAATAAAGAATGTCAACTCTTTGAGTGGTGAAAAAAGACCGATTATCCCCACCCTTTTATTTGTTAACAAATCCAATAACAACACACTTCATTATCTCAAGATATAGAAAACCACAACCAATGAATGCGTGGGTGATACCAGACCACAAATTTTAACATACATACATATGTTTCATAAGAAATTATTCATTTATCATATCATGAACAAACCATTGAAAAAAATGTTTTCCATATCATTTTAATAAGGTATAACGTAACATGAAATAATAATTAAATTAGTTAATACTAAAATTTCAATCAATTAAAAGGAGTATTTCACAATGTTTATTGTATGGTTATTTAGAAGATAAAATCTCAATATGATTTAGATAATATAAATAGGAAAATGGATGTAAAACTTATAATATTAAAAGAAATGTAACATTGTTATAAAAATAGGTAGTAATATGAATCTTTTTAAAATATAAAAATTTATTCAATTGAAATGACATTTGATTCAAGAATTAAATAGGACTAAATAAATAAAATGTATCTTTTAAAATACTTAAAATTTATCCAAATTAAAATTGGAGTGGAAGATAAAATGTTCAATGAGAAATGAAAAACCATTTCCCTGTTTTAAGGTTTTCATTTATTGAAACCAATATCCTAAAGAGAGTGATTAATCATTTATTTCAAAAATTAGTAAATATAAATTTTATTAACAATAATAATAAGAAATATTTTGAGTTCAATATAATAAAGGAAAGCATCGATGGTATGAGAAAATATGGATATGGAAGAAAAAATGATCATTTATTTAGGATGGTAATTATTACTAACGTCATAAAATTCAATGAGGAAATAAATCTGAAAATGTAACTACCTAGAAATTAAGTTGTAATTCAATTATAATGAAATTATATAATAGAATATTTTTTTTGGTAAAAACATAGCCATAGCGGAGTAATTTTTACTCATGAACTGATGTCAACTCAAGAAAATGCCCTTTAAAATATGGTAATAGTTAAACCAAATGAATTGGAAGAAAGTATTAGTTAAAAGGAAAATAAAATACAATGAATAAAACATTAATAAAAATAATATAATCAATATGGATGTGTAATTTGACCATAAAAAATATTTATGTGTGTATAACATTAAAACATGCCACAATGATTGGAAACGGAGGTGGAAACATATACCTTTCGCTCAAAAAATACACTAAAGCCATTTAACCTCCTATATAATAAACATAACTATCACTATAAACTATTTAAGAACCATATTCATACAATTTACCCAATATAATATTCATTTAAATTAATTATTATCCAATTATTTATTAGTTATAGTTTACTTCTATAATCAGATTGTACGATTTTTATTATTTCTCCCATGTTTTTAAAGTATTGTAATTTATCCATGTTATTTAATTTAGAGTTCGACATTTATAGATGTGAAATGATATATAAATTATTGTGTTTCAAATGATTATGAATTTCTTTGTAAATTTTATTATATCTATTGGCACATTTCATGAGAATAGAATTCATGACGACCACAATTCATGTGGCTTACTTATATCAACCAATTCATTTATAGGGATCATTAATTTTTGTGTTTCCATTAAGTATCCTATTATTGGAATATCTCCTAATTAATATCATATATACAAATAAAATATATATTTTATAACCATATGTGTTGGGTTTCATGAAATTAATACATGTTTTACCATGGTGGTAATAGTCCACATATACACACGAACTACATTTTCATTTTATATAAGAGATAATAATGTAGATTTTTTTATCATTTATGAATGTTAATTTTATAATAAATATCATAGTTATTAATTAAATAACATTTTTTTATCCATTCATTTACTAATATTTTAATAAAATATATTCCACTTGGGGAGGTTGTATTCTGCACATTCACATGAATTACATTCCCATTTTAGTAAGGATGGGGAATAAGTTGATAATTTTTTCTAAAATAAAAAAATACAAAATATTTATATTTAGAATACTAATTAAATTGAATTATTATATTAAAATTATATGATGTGAAGAAATACAATAAATAAAATGGTTAATAAGTGATTAGTACTCATGTTGAGAGATTAAACTTCCTCTTGGAGTAACTATTTGAAATGGAGAATTTTGGGATTTCCTTGAATCAAGGGGATGAAAAAATTAGTATAGGGATACAGAGGAAAGTAAAATGGAATTGGTTTAAGAGGAAATATTTTTTTATACTTCCCTTGAAGAGGTTGTGGAAGACCCATTTTAAATTTTCATGGAATTATTACTTCTAAATATAACCATTGAATATAAAAGGAACATATGTTTCACAGGGAAAGTAGATTCAATAGTGTCCAAGAATAGAAATGAAATAATTTTTGGTTAATTCGCACCTTAAAAAAATTATATTGATACGTATTCTTGACATGCATGATCTCTTTTATAATTAGTTAGAAAAATTTTAACATAATTTACGTTTACTAAATAAGCTAAATTTTTAAACTTAGTAACCTATATTTTTCTCTAAAAATGAAAAAAAACATTATTAACTCATTTAGATATTATTTTCAAAATGTGGTAATAATTTTATCAAATAACGATTTTAAGGGAAATAAAATTATATTTTTTTATTATTAAAAATTACATTTTTTTAAAGTGTACTTTTTAGTGTAAAATTATTTTTTAGGATAATATTATCAATGTTATTAATATCCATAAAATTAACAGACTTATAATTACACAAGTAAGATTTTTGTTGTATTCAAAGAAAGTAAATAATGACTTCCACTATGATAAAACATAATTAAAAGAAACATATCCACAATAACATTCATTAATATAAAAAATTATTAGGTTTAAAAATTCTAAACGTGACTTTTGTAAATTAAACCGATTATTTTTTTATTTGTGATTAAATTAAATATTTATATAAATTTTGGTAATTATAATGTTTATTACTTTTAAATTAGAATTTATTATTAATAAATAAATGATATATTATTTATATAAATGGTATTTTAGACTATTCACCTAAAAATTAATAAGAAAATAAAATATAAAAATAATATTTGCATAACGTTGAAAAGATAAATGAAAAAATTGAAGTGTATATTTTCAAATTTATATTAAAAAATAATGTTTATCTTTTTTATGGAAATATAACATATAATAAAAAATGGGTTTTATAAAAAAATATTTATATGTTAACATTTTTTATTTATATTTCCCACTAATTAAGTTGTCATTAATATATTATTAATATAATATATTTAATTTCCTTAAATGATGTAAATAAAGGGTACATTTAAGAGTAAATAAATTTCCATGTATATTGTGAAATTATTAGTTATTTAGCTATACCTATTTAATTTTCTCAATTCATTAATATTAAAAAGTTTCTTTATATATATATATATATCATAAATAAATTACCTCAATCGATTCATATAAATTCAACAAATAGTTATCCAAATTAACATTAATATATATAAAATGTGTCATATTTTATGTTTTTGGGTTCCATGTGAAAAATGATATTTTACACAATTACTATTTTGTGGAGGATTATTCCCACAAATTAGGGGTCATTACATTCTACAACCTTAAAAATTATATTCATCATGAATTTTTATTTCTAGGGTAAATTTTTTTGAGGATTAGATTCACTCATTTCATCCATAGGTTCCCACATAAATTCCTCAAACTTATGATTCCATTACACAATTTTGACTTGATGGGTGGTCTTGTTTTGTAATGATTTGTCTCTTAGATCTAGTATTTTTATTTGTTTTCTACTTTGAGAAATCAAGATAAAATTGTACATTTTTCGAGTTCAGTACATTTTAAAGGTCAAGTATGTACTTCCTCAAATGTGATAAATGGTATACATCAGGTACTTAAAAGAGGTCTGTGTGGAGTGTTAAGAAATATACTATATCCCTCACACAATCATAGACATGAAAGGGGATGATATAAATAGTTCTTAGACTCTATTTCCTAAAAAATTCAAAAATAGATCTCAATTAAATATCCATATGAACTACTTGTTATTAATTTAAAACTCTAGCTATCATCAACACTTCTCTATATAACGTTTTTTTGACTTTGTGATTATTTTTTATGCCAATGAATTGTTTGAAAATTCTATATCATTTCTTAGAGAAGGTATACTCAAATAAATTTCCAATCTAAAATTCATCTAATAATGATGGATATAAATACCTCAACCCATGTAACCTAGATATATTAGTTACATTATTTCCCTGGCATTAGATACAAGTGATCACATCCCAAATGACCAAATATTTTAGCATCCTTGGTAAACTTGATATATATTGAAATCTCAAATTACATTTGATAACCGAGAACAAAACATAGTATATTCTTGATTAAATAATTATTATATCTAGAATATACTTATATATCAGTGATATGAAACTTTCCAGTATCCTGGAAAATAAAAAATAATGAAGGGATAAGCATAGATTCTCATTAATGAAATTAAAACCTCACAAGTAAACATAAAATAAAAAAGACATGAATAATATGGTAGGAAATAATGAATATAAAATAATTCCATATAAATAATTAAACTATATTAAAACATATCCATGGATGAAATATCTATTCAATTAATCACATGGATATTAATTAATGGATTTATAATGGTGTAGTTCATATTTCCTGGCATCCTGAAGTTACAGTCAAGGCCTCCTTCCAAGACAACATAAATAAATGGGTAAGGCCTTTTCCAAATACCCATCATAATTTTTCTCCTAATACATACAGATTCATTGAAGGGATATATAGTTATTACCCCCACTAATCACTTAATATATCCAGTGCATTCATCTTATAAATTAAAAATACAACTTAATAAACATGCCTTAATAATCAACATCTTTACGTATTAGAATAACTCTAATAAATAAAATCCATAAATTCCCTAGTAAAACTAATAATAATACATCCAAAAAATATTTTGGATGTTATAATTATTTTACAACCTTACAGAATCATAATATTCATCGAAATATGTTAAAATATATTAAAATAATTTAAAAATATCACTGCAATATTTATTAAGGAAAATAACTTTCTCAATTTTATAATACTTATTCAAATTATAAAAAATTTAAAAAATTTAGGGAAAATTGTTTCTTTAGAAATAAATATGGAATCATTTATTTTAATATTTAAATAATTTTTTTATTTTTATGTGAGGCATTTCATTCCTATTTAGTAAGTTAAAACAAATATTTCTTTCACGTTTTCATTAATATTCAGATGAACCTTGTTTGGAAAAAGAAAATTAAGATTCCGTAAAGAAAATTTATAGAATGTTAAAAATTCTTAAGAAATTTATTTAATAAATAATATTACAATAGAAAAAAAAATTTGAATTCATTTTATAAAAAATGTTTGTGGAATTACAAGATTCTTGATGAAATAGAAAAATACATCTGGCATTCCTTAAAATCATTTTACTAGTGTTTTTTAATGATAAAGAAAAAATAAAATTGAACTAATACTTAAAAACATTATATACTATCATAGGTAGAGTAAATAAATGATTTTAATGATTTAAATACCATAAAATTCCGAAAATGGAATCTTAAACATAAAAAATACTAAATAGTGATTAAATTTTGAAATAAACCCTTACCGCTTGGTGAAATTTATTTCATACCCCCATGAAAAAAATAACGTCAAATTTAAATTTAAATAGATTGGAAAAATATATTATTTATATATAATGTTAAATAGAATTTATATACACCATATGAATGAAACTAATGATTAATAAGGCTAATTTCATAGGGAAATAAAAGTGAAATGAGAAACCCTTACCTCAGGCCTCAGATACATCATATATATTAAAAAATATTTTATAATAAATATATATTATATATATATATTACATAAAAGTAATAATATATTATATACCTGATATTATTTACATAAATAATTTGAAAACATGTTTATTGATAATTATTTATTAAAATCTCTTTTTGGGGTGATAACTTCTTCGTTTTTCATGTATGTTTTAGGTAGATCATTTTAATGATTGAATATTTCTCACGGATACATATTATATAAAATATTAATAATTATATAAATATAATAAATATTCTCTATATACATATTTATAATCACCTTTTAATACAAGACATGAAAAACAAATCACATCGCTTCCTGGAGGTGGTACTCTACACGTATACACGTGTGATGTTTTTTCATATTTTGGATGGAAAAGAGGTGGAAAATTGTGATACCATAATCATAAGAAAAAATTAGTATATTTTTTATTCTGGATTCATTATTTTAGAATGGAAAAAGAATATTTAAAGGAAAGAGAAGAAGAAATAAAATTTTATGTACTCACTTAAGATTTTTAACTATCTATGAAGAGACCATTTTTGGATTACACATTAATCAATGAAATGATGGATTTTAAGAAATAAAAAAGCTATAAAATGTGGGGAAGGTATATATTAAGGTATTATGGTACGTATTGGATGATATAGAAGACTCAAAAAATGTGAATAAATGATTACAAGATATTCTCTTTTATATTCATTGGAAAGTAGTCACTTGGATTTACGCAAAGGATAAAATTATATATATATATATATATCACAATAATTTCATGTGGCCCCATGGAACCTCAAATAATAATATAAAATTTTATAAGATTTAAATAAATCCAAAAAATAACATTAGAATAAGTTTGGATACGTTTTAAGCCTCATCTCTTAGTTAAACAAATTTATACCCATTTTTACCATAACCATATTATCTTATCATTTTACCAAGATCACATATTATATGACCCAAAATAGACGGGGATTTATAAAAAACTGGGATTATGATTAATTTTTTTAATTTATATTATCATATTTAATTTCAATAGGTGGAGTAAATTAATTTTAACATAAAAATGAAAAAATCATGAAAATATTTTTTAGGAAAATACTCAATTTAAGAGGGGAAAAACCACTATGAAATAAATTATTAATTTTATTTAAATTAATTTTTATAGATAATTAATAAAAAAGGAATATTTCTCTTGAATTGTTTAGGAATATAAAACTGAATGGAATCTTCCAACCACACCATTATTTGCAATGACTCAAAACTACTGTTCAATTTTAATAAAATATAACTCATCATTTATAAAAGTTGGGCATGGCTTACAAAATTAAAAATAATGTCCCAAAATACATTATTTAACACCATACAAATAAATTTAGTCTAAAATAAATCATTAAATAGGATAAAGGAAATAATTAAATATATTTAAATGGCTTCCCCATAGTTTTAACATAGTTTTACCTATTTTTATTATGGTGAAAAATCATTAACCTAAACACTATTGATAATAAAAAAATTTATAACAACCCTATTATATTAAAAAAATGGTCAAAATTTGGAATCCAACTTATCAAATTAAATTAAAATAATTTTTATAATTTAATATAAAATTAAACCCACTCAAAATAATGAAAATTAGTTTTCTATAAATAATGACTTCTTAATTATAAAAATGTTTTCAAACCAAAATAATGAATAAAATTAATTCCATTTCTCTTATTAGCATTACGTATAAAACAAATGAACAAATTTTTTTAAAAAATTTTGAGAAATGGATTTTTTTATACTTTTTAAATAAAAAATAGTTTTCAATGGTAGTCATTATTTTCTATTATTAACTGTAAAATTCAACTATTCCAAATAATAAAAAATTATATAATAAGATTATTTGATATGTGGATGAAAAAAATGATTTCCATTTTTCCCTATAAAATTTATTTATTTTTTCTCAATTCATTATAATATTCCTTCATTATAATCTATAAAAATCATTATTTAGGGAAACATATGTTTGAAACATAATAAGACTATTATAAAAAAGTTCTTATATATTAAACATTAATAAATATTTTTTTTTGTAAAACAAATTTTTTCATATTTTTAATAATTTGGTTCTTTTGATTCTTATCACCAATTTTTATGGATAGGTTATAATGTTCATATTTAAAAAAATAACATTTTAATTATATATCAATATCCATTAAAACTCAATGTTACATTTAATTTATGCTTTCAATGAAATTAAATTTATTTAGTGAGAAATATAACATGAAATCTCGAGGTATTTCATTATAAAACCTTTAATAAATTAAACACATTCAATTTTGTTGCATCAATGATTGGGTAAAAATTTTTGAATACCAACATAATAAAAAGGGATTATAAAACTTTTTTGGAAGAGGGAATGTTGGAAAAAAATAGATAACATGAAATATCAGTTATTTTGGTACCCAGATATGGAAAAAATTAGTGGGATGTTAACATATTGACTCAGAGAATAAAACTAATGTGGAAGGAATAACATATAGTTAGACAAAAAATGGTCATGATAATGTTAATTACTACCAAAGCATACACCTGTGATGGGATAAAAGACTATAAATTCCATAAAATGTTTTCTATAAAGATCAAATTTTTATGCCAAGATCATTTTCCTATATTATTTAATGAGTCGTATAAAAATTATAAATCTATAAAATGAAATAAAACCCACGAAATTAGGATTATCCAATCCAAACACGGCTATGACAATCATGTTTAAAATAAGAGAATAGTTGTTCATACTAATAAATACCACCCAATATTATCACAATATATAAAGATCCCCAATATATTGATTGATTTACTATCTTTTCCCCATTGGGTCTGGGGATGATTCAATCTCCATGGAAAATATAAAATAATTTCTAGGTCATGAGTCAAATAAATCATGAGTTCTCTATCAAAGTACCAACCCTCTTTACTTAAGGAATTTCAAATTTAGTTTTAGTAATTTCATATCGATGGTGTTTCTTCCACATAATCTTCTGGGATATATTTCCTTGACAATTGGGGTATTTGTATTCATAATTCAAAATCTCATTATAGTTGAGACAAGGAATATTAAAGGAATATTTCTTTCCTGATCACTGTCGTTCCTGATGTATTTTCTCTCTATACATGAAGAAAACTGTCATTCCATCAATGAATGTACTTGGGTGTTTTCTTCAAAAATTAACACATAAGGGACATTCAATATATATATATATATATATGTGGTGAAATGAATCTTCTAGGACCATATATAGGTGGTGAAATGAATCTTGTAAGACCAGATATTAAGGAGGATACAATAGTGAAAGTGAATAATATTCAGAATCATATTATGGAATCTCAAAGCCATTAAAATATCTATATAGAAAACCCATAGAAGGATATGTAATTACTAGTTGGAGATCATATTTTATTAAAGTAAAATTTCATGAAAGGCGTTATATGGTTCAAAATGATTGGGAAACTATATCTGAGGTACATGAGGGAATTTGAAATTTAAGAGGTAAGTGGTGCTATAGTTTAGCAATTTTTAATGCCAAATCACCTCTATATAGTTCATGATGTGTATATGTCTTTTAATTAAAGATGTATATTCCAAACCCATCATATTTTCTCACCATTGTGCAAATATAATTTTAATATGATTTATAATAATATAGAGATCCAAATAGATTCTTAGAAATAGAGAATAATTTATTTTTAATCAGACCACACAATTAGTGAATTTACAATAGAGAAATAATAAAATAGAATAGGTGGCATGGGACCATGATTATGTTATGATCAATAATTTCCCACATCTATTAATGAGTTTCCATGTTTCAATTTATTGGATGAAATATTTTAATGATGGAATAATGTAACACTTGAGATTATACTATAGTAAGATTTTCTATTTAGATAAAGAATAGAAACATACTCATACATTTATTAAAGAATGTGATTAAAAACAAAATAATATATTTTTAATAAATAAATTTTGATGAAAGAAATTTAAAATTCTGAAATCATCATGTAAATATTATCTTTGGGAAAATGTTTGAGATTTTTCATAAATTTTTTATTATAGTTGAATTATGGGAAAGTAAATATTTTACATAAAAATAACATTAATTACATTATATTGATATAATAATATCATTAATGTTTATAAAATATTTATTTTAAAACAAATATATATTAACTATATAATATAATTCATTTAATAATATAATTTTGGATTATAATTATATTCTAAATACTTTAGAATTATATATAATTTTTTTTTGTTCAAATAAATTTTTTTGTTAGTTATTTTATCATAATATTGAATATACAAGGTTATTTTAGGATTTAGGTTGGTTTGGAATAAATCTAATTCTCATTTGTTTAGTAAAATATTATTAATTCCATTGGAACCATATTATACTATATTCTTCAGTAAAATAATTTTTATTCTTAAAGTAAAATTTTTTCGAACAATGGATTTCATTGATTTTTTTACACATTTAATGAAATTTTAATTTGAAATTTATTAAAATGGGGTCTTGTAAAATGGAATATATATTTATAATCAAATTAATTGATGTTAGTAAATGAGTTCAAATAATTATTTTTATAATGAATAGTAAAAATAGTTAAAATTTATTACCACATTTAAAGTTGAAATGACTTTACCAAGGGTTTAAACTTACAGATAATAGTAATAATTCCACATAAACTAATATAATTATTATTAGTATAATATATATTGACCTTATATAATATCATTCAAATTATTTTTCATTTTGATCATTTATACCCAAGAAAAACATTAATTATATTTAAATTATTTATGCAATTCCATGTGTGTCCTCTCCATGACTTATAAAAGGGAACAAACTCTCTTACCTTATTCACAATGTTTTATCCTTATAGATAAGAAATTATTTACCCTAATTCCATATTATATTTATTTCATTATTCCTAAATACACTTTTATTATTCTATAATCAATCATTCAATGACTAATGTGTTTGTCAATAGATGTCTCTCAAAGGATTTTTATTTATCTTTATAGAATCTTTCAATTTTATTTCTTATTATATTTACACTATATCAATTATACCCATCCAAGAAAAATTTATCCAATATAAAAAATATAATTATTTTCCATTATGTTTTTTACAACCATTTAACACCTCTTCAATCCTATAAAAAACAAAATCATCACTTGTGTGTACGTACGACCTATCATCTACACACAACAGTGTAATTATTTTTCAATACATTAGTTAGATGTTTATAAAGTTGGAAATGATGAATAAGAATGAAATTTAAGACATAATTTTGATTCTAAAAGTATAATTTATCATTTACTTACTTTACATTATTCTCATTAAAAATTATAATATCGCTCATGTGTACGTGTGGCCCACTACCACCTCCAATCCATGCTAATAATTTTTCATACCCACCTTCAATGGATAATTAAATATATGTAAAAATAATAATATATATTATATATATAATGATTAAAATTATACATATTTTGGAACCATGAGAAATATGAAGGATAGAAACTACCAAACAAATACTAACTTGAAAAACAAAATAGCTATCACATAGAAAGATTAATTTTAATAATGAATAGTTCATAAGTGGGTGTTATAAAATAATAAGTAGATCGTTTATGATATTTTCTGTTTTTATATTTTTATTTTATATAATTTTACTAAGTAGAAATTTATTATATATGATGTGAGAAGCACTTATGGAGAATTTTGGGATTGAGGTATGTCTTTACATATAAATCATATCATTATCTATGATTGATTTTGTTTAACAATACAATGATGGAATTATATTATATTTCTATATTAAACCCAAAAAAAAATCTTCTACTCTTTTTCTTTCTATGAATTAAATATTTTCCTTTCATTTTCCTCTCTCTGTGTAGTAAAAAATATTAATTAATGGTTTTAAAGAAAACTAATAGTGTATTTTTATTCGATTGGAATTTTTTTCCTGTATTATATTATTTCAAAATTGTTTTAAGAAATTTTTTCATTATTATCCCATTATTTATTAAATTCAATTTAACTTATGTTTTAATTTCTTTAAAATGATTGAAATGAGTCTTCATGTCGTTTTCCAAACAGGGCCATTTTTTCTAAAGGTGAAAACATAATATTTGTTTCAACGCTTTCTGTACGAATAGATTTTACTACTTTTAGGTATATAATTTTCCTTGAAGTATCTATTATAAATTTTTAGGTTTTCTCTAAATGAATTTTTTTCCTAATATTATAGAAATTTTTTGTTTTAAAATAAATGATTTCATAATGGAAATGGTATTTTCTATATGATATGTTTCTGTGAAAGTCTAAATGTATTTTAATCTATGTTAATATAATACGATGAATATCATTACTTAATGATGATATAATATAAATACATTGTACACCATAATTCTTTAGATTCATTATGATCATTTTAATGGTGTAAAGTACTAGAATTATTTATTAAATTCATGTAAAAGGGGTAGTTATTTATTATTAATTCATGATATGTAAGTTGTATTGTTAATAAAAATGGTGACTTCATTTGGATTATTATGTGATGGATGGGGTCTAGACTTATTATTCTTCCTGATGCATTAAAATTACTCATGAGAAAAAACTGTTTGGGTATTTAGAATATTTATTCCTCATTTATATAATATTTATTTTCATAAACCCCTTGACGTAAGTCAAAGATGTTCTAAATTATGAATTCTGTAATACTGAAATCATATGTTTATGTCTATTGATTATTAAATTATTTATATTATGGATGGATAAGTTTTGAGTTCATATAATTATTTAAATAACATAATTTGTTCTTTATTTATTCATTCTATATTATTGATTCCATATTATTTCTATTATAGCTTCTATTTTATGCATTCCATTACTAATAATATACATTCAACTTTTTATTTTGTTTTATTTCCCCAAGATGTCAGTATGTTTCCTATAATTGATATGAAGAGATATGAAAGATGGAATAATAATATTCTCAATGAATATACTTCATTGTATTTTATATTTTCAAATGTAATGTGAGATTCAAGAATCCATGTATATTTTCAAAACTACTAAACTATTTTATCCTTTGGGATATAGTCATTGATTCTAATTCCAATGTAATAATGAAACCACTGGATATTAGCTTATAGGGTTAGGTTTGTTACCACTACCTCTAGTATGAAATCAAGCATTAGGTATTTTTGCCCTGATTTTTTAATTTATGTGATGTGTAAGAAATTACATGTTCATTTTTTATGAGAAAAAATTCCAACCATTTAATTTAGAATCACTATATAATATACACTCTTCCCCACAATAGGTTGATACAAGTAAAGTTATAGTGAAAAATATATTTTTTGTGCACCTTTAAAATATGCTAACATTATTCTATCTATATGAACATTACTCACTTTCATGTTGGCTTGGTTGTAGGATAGAAAAAAATGAAATTTACTAAAATCATCAGTAATATCCAATTATTCCTAGAAAACTATTAAAAATAGTTATGGTGGAAAGCTTCATCAATATTTCAATAATTTTAAATTTTGAATGATAATCTTATATTTCATTACATATGAATACATAACCAAAAAATTATATTTTTAACAACCAGACTAAAACATGCTATATTATTAATGGGGTTGATCCATTATTATGGTCTTTAACTCATTCCTAATATTAACTTCATGCACATCCTTTCTTTTAGAGCATAATACATTATTAACAGTAAATCTAATAAAAAATTGATGAAGGTAGTATCTAAAAAATCCTTCCATTAGATCCATGAAGATACCAGGATAATTTATAAGTCTGAATGGAATCATTATATATTCATAATTTCTATTCTTAATATGGAAATATATATTTTAAATATCCTCTCTTTTGAACCTTAGAGAGTGATATCCAGATTAAAGTTCAATCTTTTAGAAATATTGGTCTCATCTGAGATGATCAAAGTGATCATCAACACGATGTAGAGGATCATTTTTACATATTTTTATTTTATTAAGAATATAATAATAAATAAAAATATGTATTAACATAAAATTATTTTTAACAAATTCAAACCATAGTGATGCACTAGGAAAAATAGAATGCTTGTCTAGATTCTATTTTAACTACCTCATTAATTCTGTTAACACAACATGGGCTATTTTTTCAGAAATATTTTAGATACGCATCGGACTATATATGTTTTTAGTTGAAAAATAAAAAACACGCTCGGGCAGGGCTGCGGGGAGACCAGTAATTTCATCAATATTTACATCTTTATATTCCTACACAATTTGCATGTCATCTTTCATGATCCCCTACCAACAAATATTCCACAATGAATGGAGACATATGATGACCCATAATTCTCACCTTTAGTAGGCCCAATGTTGGAGACTATCATTAACGGTATAAAAAATATAATTGTATGGAAGTAACTACCCTCTATAAATAAAACAAGATCATGAGATAGGATAAATAACCTCACAACTCTAGAAGGTAGTAAAATATAAACCTAGAACAATGAAGACCCAGTCTTAACATACATAGATATTACATCATTTTATATGAATATTCAATAAATTTCAAAAAAAATGTCTGAGGATTGTAATAGTTTAGTGTCTTTTGAAACATATAAAAAATCGTCTACAATTCTGAATGATCTTCAACATCGCTTATAAATATATCAAACATTATTACTTCTACATACAACATTTCTTCATAACATATGAATGGAAATATAAAAAAAAGGTGAGCTCAGATACTCAATAAGGGAAAATAAAAGAAAACTGTATGGATTACATGAATAAAAGGGTATCGAAAATGAGAATAACATGTTAAGATCATAAAATTAATATTAGATATCATAATAAATATTATAATTTCATAAGACATGAATTATAAGGAAAAATACAACATAACCAATTAAAGCATAACATTGGAAGAAAATGTAGAATTATAGAAAACATATAATCATATAATAACCCTATTTCAAGGAAGCCGACCAAGAATTTTGTAGCATGATAGGTTTAGCTTAATAACCCTTATACCTGCATCAGGATTGGGATTCCCTCGTTTATACCCCCTTATTTTGGGTTTCGTCTTTCCTCCCATGAACCCTTTTGTTCTGGGATTTGGATGACATCCCATGTACCATCTTGTTTCAGGATTGGGATGTCCTCATGTTTACCCTCTTATTTCGGGCTTGAGATGTACTCCCATATACCATTTTTTGGGATTTCGATTCCCTCCCTTATACCTTTTGAGATCATAAAATATATATTTTTACCTAGTGCATTTTAAGGATATAATGGTCCCAATAGTCACATAAAAAATCATATATACATATCTTATAGGAAATAAATTTTTCATTATATCATGACCAATAAAAATAGTTGGGTTTCATAGAAAACAATTGTAACCCATAAAATAAAATTAGTATCATTAACATTTCATCACATAATAACCTACGGAAAACAGTGAGGTTTCTTAATCAATTCATTATAACATAACCCTTGAAAAGAAGCGAGATTAAAAAACATATAAACCATGGGAGAGATATGGATTTCATAAACATATAAACTGTGAAATAGAAATGAGTTTAAAAAATATGTAATCTATGAAAGAGAAAATGGTTTCATAAATACCATGAAAAATAGTATAACCTATTCAAATAAAGAATATGAATGAAACATTTAGATCATTCCAAGAAATGCATGAGTAACATCACCAAATGTCATCATAGACGTAAAAAAATTGGAATTTATTTAAAAAACATTCCTCTAGTAAAATATACATTGTTCTTTCAAAAAAATTGTTTAAGGCATAAAACCATTCGAAAATTATTTTCTTATAAAATACCTTAAAAACATAATATGAAGACTTGAAATCAATTTTAATTTTTTTTCTAAAAACTTATAGGAAAAGCGTCAAAACATTTTAAAATATATTTTTCTTTGTAAATGCATTTAAAACATTAAAATAAATCATGAAAACATTTATGAAAACATTTTATTAAAAATAATTTGAAAACATTTAATTAAATATTGAAACTTTTTTGAGAAATTTTTTACTGGAGAACTTATGAAAAAATGTAGAAAAAAATATTGAGAAAAATTTCCCATGAATGTTAATTTTAAAAAAAATACATAAAAAATAACCTTTTAAAATTGGAAAGTAAACTTCATAGAAATCATGATGGGTTATACCTGTCGTATGGGTTAATCTATACCTGTCGTATGAAAAATGAATTATTTGGAAAGTTAAAATAATATTACATTTAAAACATTGTTAAAAAAATAAGGTTTAAATGTTCTTTTGAATATTATATTATAATAATATAGTATTCATGGAAACCATTATTATAAAACATGGTTTTGAAGGAACATTTATTTTATAATGACGCGGTGGTAATGTAAGGATTTATTAAAGACTCTTTCTTAAATATATTATGTACTAAAGAATAAAAAAACATTACTAGTACATGAATCTTTCATGAATAACTAGACGATAAGAAAATTAATGAATTTTCATGAGATATGTATAATATTATTTGGTCAAATTAATCATAAACATAAATAATCTTGAAAATTGCTTAGATTATTTCAGTTACCTCTTTTGACTTCGTAACATGGGACCATACTATCCATGTACGAAAACAAAATTTAATGAATCATATAGTATCATGAAAATAGTTAGATTCTTTATATTTCATGGAAAATAGAATTACATACACCTCAAAAATAAATTTAGGTTCATAACAAAGCATAAGTCTCAAAGAAGGAAAATTGAGACAAAACTCTTTTACCGAGTTGGTAAATTTGAAAAATTAAACTCCATGGAACAAATTTAATATAATTGATAGGTAAATATCCATACATTTAACTATATGAATCATTTAATACATACTTGTTATGTATTCACACCACACAAAAGGAATTGGTGTTGAATAGAGTATTTATCTCATAGAAATATAAAGTTGGATGAAATCCCTTTACCTTATGGGTCGACTCTCTTCATACTTGTAGAAACCACTTGTATAATAAATATAAAATTATTATATATCTTTTAAAAACAATATCAATATATCTAATACCACATATTTTTTGATTATGACCATATTTGTAACACCCCTTGCTTTCACTATATGCTTCTCTTTCAATAATGCAATAGCTTGCATTGTACGCAAGTTCGAGATTCTAACACACCGCGACCAATCAAAGTAGAAGTTATGAATAGCAATACCCACGTTTTGAAATTATATAAATTTTACATTTGAAAATGGACTTCATTTTTGGATTCGTAATATCGAAATTAGCCTATGTTGAATTTTTGGTATTTTTCTGAGAACTTCAAATTTTTTATGAATAGTGAAAAATACTTAAAAAAATTAATCAAAATAATTTATAGTGATAAATTATACTATTTAGTGGTTTTAAAGTGTAATTAGAATATATTTTTACCATTTTATCCAATGGTGGTCATTAGAATTAATTTCACTTTGAAATTGGACATAAACAATTGTCGATCTTTTGATATATATTGTTTCTTAAAAACACGCTATTTGTTGTGAAAGTAGAATTAATTATAAAATTAATTAATGAAACTTATATTTTTGGAATTTTTTAAAATAGACATCATTTTTGAATTCGGAATACCAATTATAGCTTAGGGTGAAATTTTGGCATTGTTCTGAAAAACTTCAATTTTTGATGAATAGTGAAACCACTAAGTGGTAGTTAAAAAACTGATTTTTCGTTTAAATGAACCATTACCACTTCTGTGATTTTATTTTCATAAATCCGACATACATGGTTTTCATTAGGAAGTAAAATGTGGTTCAACGAGATTAAAATAATTTTTGGTGAATAGTAACTTTTAAGTTTAATTAATCGCGATTAAAGTTAATTAGTGAAAATTAAGGTAAAGATAATGTTATAATAATATAAAATGACCATTACAATTGTCCGACCCCTATTGGATGAGTCATGTCCGACCTAGACAAACCATGGGTCAACTTGGGGACCCCATGGAGCCACTTGGGTAAGAAAATGACAATAATATCTTTTTATTTAAAGTAAAAATAAAAATTGTCACAAACATGAGTTGTTTTACTAAAACAATTTTTAAATGGAGTTATACAAGTCATATTTTTTAATATAAATATTAATTATAAATATAAAACGATTTCCTACATCATGATACTTTTTTTATAATTTTTAGACATTAAATAAATTAAAAATTTTATGACAAAATGATGATGCAGTGATTACCTCATTAATTAACGATTTAAATAAAATGAAAATATAATGTAAAATCTAAGGCTTACACTTGTCAAAAACCTATTGGATGAGTATATTTAGAACCCTTATCACCTTATACTCGAAATATATCATTGTGGGACCTTTATAATCCGAAAATAATTTCATAATAAAGTAACATTTCAATCTTTCCAAGAGTGCCCCTCCTCTCCTCTTATAAAAGGCCCCCACCTCTACCACCTTACCCACACCTATCAAGCCTTTGGATGGGCCAAAAACCCTGCCCATTTTGTCTCTTTAATTTCCTCTCTTACTCCTAGAAGCCTCACATTGGGCAGAAGTCTTCCCAAGAAAGCCTTTGAGCTCAAATCAAAAAGAGTTACCCATTTTAAGGTAATGTCTTCTCTTATGTTATTTTGTTTTATTTTGCTTCTCCAACCCCCTAAACTCTTTTTATTAATTTCTTTTGTAACAACACCAGTATCCTCAATATACTAGGATGTTGTTATAATAAGGATTCGAGCTACACTTACACACACCTACATCTAATGGTTAAAGAACATACTGTTTCTGTGGATGGAGAATTTCTGCCTCACAAAATGATGATTGTTCAACACTCATATAACACCTTAAAAGGTGGCCATTAAGATGTCACTATATTTATATATGATATATAATATGTTTATGTTTTACTTAAGCTTCTTTATTTTTCATTTATTGCATAACTTTATGGTTTTCATTAGGGTAAACGCGATATTTTCATTTTAGGAAGTGCAGACTACCGCCCCCTCAAAGTGATTTGAATCGTTAATGCCATATGTGGGATGTATAGAGGATGGAGTAAATGGTATTATACATTATATTATAATGGAATTATATTATACCTTTGTATAATTATAATTTCATTACATTAAATATGAAATAGAAATGAAAGTAGCGTTCATGCGTACGTACGGCTTATCGTCTCCATGAATGGTGCATTTCATTTCTTACCTCTAAATGTTATGTAATATTATAAATTAATGTATATACTGGATATATATGATATATATGATATCTACATCATGAATATAATTATGGAGATAATGGATATTCTACCACATAAAACAACTTTTAATTATAACAAGTTTATTGTTGACTCAAGTACAAAAGATCGACAAAACGATCATTATTAACTTAAATGACTACATAATTTTATTAACATGGTAATAAGTGATATAAAATGGATAATGAACATGAAAAAGGTTCCTAATCAATTATAAATTAACTCTAGTTTATTATTCAGGATGTTAAATAATGGTCAAGTCAAGTCGGACACGAGGTAAGGGAACTTCTTAACCCAATTTCTATAATTTGGGTTAATCTCCTACTTTCAAATTATATCATGATATTATTATGTCCTCTCTCATATTTTTACTTTCTTTATGTGTAATTATAATGAATACACATAATAGATATATTTTGTTTAAAAATTATCTCTTTAAGGGACTTCGTCTCAATCTCCATTCATTGAGGCATATTTTGTTTTATACACAAATTTCTTTTATACGGTGTATAAACCCCTTTGACTTTTAAGTTTATTCAAAAGGAATCTTTTTATTCGAATCATTTTACTAAACGAAAAAAAAGGAATGTTTTTCTTGTCGTGCGTATGCAGCGACAATGACTTCTCCGCTGCTGTGGCCATTATTTGAGTTTCATCTTCCCCTACAAGCCATAACTTTTTTTAAATGAAAAATGAAAGCCAAGTTTTAACTTTCATTTATTTTGGTATCGAAAATTGTTTTGATAATGTTTTAATATATCAATGTGTTGTATTGATATCTTGTTATTCAAATGTGGAAATGTTATATTTCCTTTATTCATTTCTTATGTGATACGATTATGTTATGGTTAATGATATGTTTAAACCTGTTCATATGAGGAATGCATTGGACTTAATAAGTGACGGGTGGAGCCCGCCATAGCCCCTCGATGCATCGGTAGGTCTCATGAGACAAACTAGTGTCTTGGCACGAGGCCTTGACAAAATATTATTTGTGGTCTTGGCACGAGGCCTTGGCTACGTGGTTATGATAGTCTGGAATTATGCATTCCATTATTATGAAATTGGTTATTGATGTTGCATGTGATTATTCGACTAGTATAATATCCATGTGAGTAAGTAAATGGAATTATTTAATTTTATTTTTTCCATATTATGTTGAAGTTCAAGTTTAAAAAGGATTTTTTTTAGTTATACATTGCCTTAAATGTTAATGTTTATTTATGAAAGCTTCCCCAATATTTTTATCCTTACTGAGCATCTGAGCTCACCCCTTTCAATGTTTTAATATTTTCCAGGATGTGAAGAAGTATATTATGATTGAGAAGCAGGGATAGTATGAGGGGATATAAAGACAATATGTTGTTGTAGTTTTGTTTTACATTATGATTTAATGTAAGACTTATGAATTTATCTAGTGTTTTCAAGGCTATTAAACTAATCGGTCTTTCGAGACATGATCTTTTGTGATCATGCCAATGTTACGCAATAATGCACCGACTCTGGGTAACTGGGGTCAGGGCGTTACAGTTGGTATCAGAGGAAGTTTAGTACTAACCTTGGAATCTAGATTTAGATAAACTCTGATTAGAGCACATAGCCCAAAGATAGACTTTGAGGATTAGTATAGAAGAACTTCCTAGAATTTTGGTATTATAGAGATTTTGTGAGTCTTCCGAGAAACACATCCCTGTCTGGATACGAGCAGGTAGAGGCGGCTCTGGCACAGATGTACCAAGGGGTAAAACATGAAAACACCGCTTTGAGCTAGACTCGAACGGGAACTGGTGCACGACAATGGGTCTTGCTGCACTCTTGGTTACGACACTCCGGGGTGATATGCTTAGGATAATTATCATTTTCTTTACAAACCATTATTAAGGGATTATGAGTGCATAATTCCTCAAAGAAAACATTTTTATGATTATGGATTATATCCATAAATAGTTCAATTTATGTTAAGTATTTTACAAGTATGGAATTATGTATTTTAATTCATTAACTAATCTAGTTTATTTCCATTGTTTAGAAATGGCGCCTAGTGGGAGGAATGGAAACCGTATCAATGTACGCACTCCGTGTAGGTATTTCCATCATGCTCAAGATAATTATTGTGGAGATGGAGGTACAACTGGTGCTGATCATCTTATTACCATACTGGGACAACTCACTCAGGTTATGAATAATAACCTTACTCGTATGGAGCACCCTGATCCGCAATGTGGAGGATCAATTTTAGACCGCTTCATGAGGCAACAACCACCAACATTCAATGGAATTACAAATACCTTAGTAGTAGAGAAATGGATAAATTCCTTAGAGAAAATATTACATGGCTTGGGGAGTAGTGAAAGGGAAAAGGTTATCATGGCAGTTTACCGCCTTACTGGAGATGCTGATCAATGGGGGTCATTGATTCAAAATACAAAGGAATATGAAGAAGTATCAAGTATGGAATGTAGAGAGTTCAAATATCTTTTCTTAGAAAAATACATTCCTCGTGACCATCAAGCAGATATAGAAATTCAATTTCTGAGTCTGAGACAAAAGGAGGATGAAAATGTCGCAAAGTATGAGGCTAACTTTACAAGGTTATCAAGGCATGTAGAAGATTATATACGTAACCGATGAAGTAAGATTGATCTTTTCTTTGATGGGTTAAAACCATTTATCCGTCGAGCTTTAGTATCACAATATTTCTCATCGTACGAAGATATTGTCTTGTGTGCTATCAAGATAGAAAAAGAAATTCTCTAAGTCTTATGAAAACAAAGTAAAGCAAGAGAAGAAGAGAACGGTGGAACAAGATACGGATAATGGGAAAAAGGGAAAGAAGGATTTCCCATTCTGTGATAATTGTGGGAAGAATCACCCAGGTGCTTGCCTAAAAGGAATGGGAGTTTGTTATAAATGTGGAGAAAAAGGTCACCAGGCTCGTGATTTCAAGGAAAAGGAAGAAGCTATCAATGTTGAATGCTACAATTGTAGGGACATGGGGCATTATGAAAATTAATGTCCTAATCATCAGGGAAACTTACCTCAGAAAAGGCCAAGGGATCAAGGACAATCTTATGATGTTACTACAGTTGAAGTGGAATAATTAATGTATTGGTGCTTTTGGACTTAAGTATTATATTCTGGTTATAATAATAATGTGATATATATAAGGATTGTACTGTAGTACTTGTTGTTTTCATGAAGGTTTTAATATGATGAAGGTAATCATATTTTTAGTATGTGACTATAAGAGAAACTTTGCTTTGTTTGAGGAATCTGATGTTACAATTGATTTCGGAATTTAGAGACCTTTTAGAGAAAGTCTGGACAGAGGTATTTTGGATAACAATAAAGGTTGGAATGGATTAAGATGAACCTTGGATAGTATTGTTTAAGGTTAAAACATTTCTGAGGATTATTTTTGGAATATTATAATACTATAGTTTTAGGAAAAAGACAACCTGTAGGTTGGGGGATAACCCATCGCGTCGGACAAAAATGTTGTAATCGAAGCCACAACCATAGTGCGACTGGCCTTTATAACCTACCACTAGCCTATAGGAAGTCCCATGTTATTAAAAAATAGTTTTCCTAATCTAAATGGTATGTGTTAATATTTTGAACCTTGTAAGATTAGGATAAATATAGTATTTTTGAGTTCTATTGTCTTTTTGAGTGAAAGATGAGTTTGTGGTAGAAATTAGTTGAAGTTTGAAACTCTACTTGTCAAGAATAAATATATAAATACCTATCTCTTATTCTATGAATAAATTAATTCTTAAACTTTAGTAAAGGGATATTAAAACAAAAAATGTGTTATCCTAATACCTTATGTCTTGTTGAACTGATAATATTTTAAATCAATATAGATTGAAGGCTTTGAGGCCCTCAATTTTACACTTTTTTGTGATTGATGGCCTCAATCAATCCCTAAAAATATTTACGTTTTTCCTCCAATTTTATGTCTCTAATTTCCACCAATGTTCTCCTTATCGAGATCATAATTTGGTGGTGAATTTTTGATTTCCCTTTCCCTCTTATTAAGGCTAAATTTTATTAACCTTATTTCTGATGGGGGTTTTCCACAAAGTTATTTTCTATTTTCAACCTTTTATTTTCAATAAAAAATATCAAATTGCGAGGATGCAATTTATTGAAGGAGTGGAGAATGTAACACCCCGATCTTTCACGATACGATTCTCTTTCAATAATGCAATAGCTTGCATTATACGCAAGTTCAAGATTCTAACACACCACGACCAATCAAAGTAGTAGTTATGAATATTAATACCCTCCTTTTGAAATTATATAAATTTTATATTTCAAAATGGACTTCATTTTTGGATTCAAAATATCGAAATTAGCCTATGTTGAGTTTTTGGTATTTTTCTGAGAACTTCCAATTTTTATGAATAGTGAAAAATACTTAAAAACAACTTTTTTAAAAAAAATAATTTATAGTGATAAATTATACTATTGAGTGGTTATAAAGTGTAATTAAATATATTTTTACCATTTTATCCAATGGTGGTCATTAGAATAAATTTCACTTTGAAATTGGACATAAACAATTGTCAATCTTTTGATATATATTGTTTCTTAAAAACACTCTATTTGTTGTGACAGCGGGAATTAATTATAAAATTAATTAATTAAACTTATATGTTTGGAATTTTGTAAAATAGACATCATTTTTTAATTCAGAATATCAATTATATCTTAGGGTGAAATTTTGACATTGTTCTGAAAAACATCAATTTTTGATGAATAGTGAAACCACTAAGTGGTAGTTAAAAAACTGATTTTTCGTTTAAATGAAACATTACCACTTTTGTGATTTTATTTTAAAAAATCCGACATACATGGTTGTCATTAAGAAGTAAAATGTGGTTCAACGGGATTAAAATAATTTTTTGGTGAATAGTAACTTTTAAGTTTAATTAATCGCGATTAAAGGTATTTAGTGAAAATTAAGGTAAAGATAATGTTATAATAATATGAAATGACCATTACAATTGTCCTACCCCTATTTGATGAGTCATGTCCGACCAAGAAAATCCATGGGTCAACTTGGGGACCCCATGGAGCCACTTGGGTAAGAAAATGACAATAATAACTTTTTATTTAATGTAAAAATAAAAAATGTCACAAACATGAGTTGTATTACTAAAACAATTTTTAAATGGGGTTATTAAAGTCATATTTTTGACTATAAATATTCATTAAAAATTTAAAAGTATTTCCTACATCATGATAATTTTTTTATAATTTTTAGACATTAAATAAATTAAAATTTTTATGACACAATGATGATGCAGTGATTACCTCATTAATTAAGGATTTAAATAAAATGAAAAGATAATGTAAAATCTAAGGCTTACAATTTTTAAAAACCTATTGGATGAGTAGATTTATAACCCTTATCACCTTATCCTCGAAATATATCATTTTCGGAAATTTATAATCTGAAAAGAATCTCATAATAAAGTAACATTTCAATATTTCCAAGAGTGCCCCTCCTCTCCTCTTATAAAAGGCCCCCACCTCTACCACCTTACCCACACCTCTCAAGCCTTTGGCTCAGCCAACCCCTGGCCATTTTGTCTCTTCACATCCCTCTATTACTCATATAAGCCTCACTTTGGGTAGAAGGCTTCCCAAGGAAGCCTTTGAGCTCAAATCAAAAAGAGTTACCCGTTTTATGGTAATGTCTTCTCTTATGTTATTTTGTTTTATTTTTCTTATCCAACCCCTAAACTCTTCTGATTAATTTATTTTGTAACAAAAACAGTATCCTCAATATACAAGGATGTTTTTATAATAAGTATTCGAGCTACACTTACACACACCTACATATAATGGTTAAAGAACATACTGTTTCTCTGGGTGGAGAATTTCTGCCTCATGAAACGATGATTGTTCAACACTCATATAATACCTTCAAATGTGGCCATTAAGATGTCAATATATTTATATATGATATATAATATGTTTATGTTTTACTTACGCTTCTGTATTTTTCATTTATTGCATACCTTTATGGTTTCCATTATGTGTAAACGCGATATTTTCATTTTAGGAAATGCGGATTACCGGCACCTCAAAGTGATTTGAATCGTTAATGCCATATGTGGGATGTATAAAGGATGGAGTAAATTGTATTATACATTATATTATACTGGAATTATTTTATACCTATATATAATTATAATTTCATTCCATTAAATATGAAATAGAAATGAAAGTATCGTTCATGCGTACGTACGGCTTACCGTCTCCATGAACGGTGCATTTCATTTCTTACCTCTAAATGTTATGTAATATTATAAATGAATGTATATACTGTATATATATGATATATATGATATCTACATCATGAATATAATTCTGGAGATAATGGATATTCTACCACATAAAACAACTTGTAATTATAAGAAGTTTATTGTTGACTCAAGTACGAAAGATCGACAAAACGACCGTTATTAACTTAAATGACTACATAATTTTCATAACATAGTAATAAGTGATATAAAAGGGATAATGAAATTGAAAAAGGTTCTTAATAAATTATAAATTAACTCTAGTTTATTATTTAGGAGGTTAAATAATGGTCGAGTCAAGTCGGACACGAGGTAAGGGAACTTCTTAACCCAATTTCTATTCTTTGGGTTAATCTCCTACTTTCAAATTATGTCATGATATTATTATGTCCTATCTCGTATTTGTACTTTATTTATGTGTACATATAATGAATACACATAATAGATATATTATGTTTAAAAATTATCTCTTTAAGGGACTTCGTCTCAATCTCCATTCATTGAGGCATATTTTGTTTTATACACAAATTTCTTTCATACGGTTTGACTTTTACATTTATTCAAAAGGAATCTTTTTATACAAACCATTTTACTAAATGAGAAAAAGGAATATTTTTCTTGTCATACGTATGCGGCAACAATGACTTCTCTGCCTCCGTGACCATTATTTGAGTTTTGGCTTCCCCTACAAGCCATAACATTTTTTAAATGAAAAATAAAAGCCAAGTTTTAACTTTCATTTATTTTGGTATTGAAAACGGTTTTGATAATGTTTTAATATATCAATGTGTTGTTTTGATATCTTGTGATTGAAATGTGGAAATTTTATGTTTCCTTTATTCATTTTTTATGTGATATGATTATGTTATGGTTTATGATATGTTTAAACCTGTTCATATGAGTACTGCATTGGACTTAATAAGTGACGGGTGGATCCCGCTATAGCTCCTCGATGCATCGGTAGGTCTCATGAGACAAACTAGTGTCTTGTAATGAGGCCTTGACAAAATATTATTTGTGGTCTTGGCACGAGGCCTTGGCTACGTGGTTATGATAGTCTGTCATTATGCATTCCACCATTATGAAAGTGGTTATTGATATTGCATGTGATTATTCGACTAGTAGAATATCCATGTGAGTAAGTAAATGGCATTATTTAATTTTATTTATGCCATATTATGTTGAAGTTCAAGTTTAAAAAGGCTTTTGTTTTAGTTATACATTGCCTTAAATGTTAATGTTTATTTATGAAAGCTTCCACAATATTGTTATCCTTACTGAGCATCTGCGCTCACCCCTTTCAATGTTTTAATATTTTCCAGGATGTGAAGAAGTATATTATGAATGACATGCAGGGATAGTATGAGGGGATATGAATACAAGATTTTGTTGTAGTTTTGTTTTACTTTATGATGTAATGTAGGACTTATGAATGTATCTAGTGTTTCCAAGGCTTCTAAACTAATCGGTCTTTCGAGACATGATCTTTTGTGATCATGCCAATGTTACGCAATAATGCACTGACTCTGGGTAACTGGGGTCGGGGCGTTACAATATATTACCCACCTGTTAACAATCCTATGTTAAGGTTTCACTTCATGTAATATTCTCTTTATTTATTGCATGTATCTTAATTTGTTATATATTTGGTCCTTATACATATATCATGATTTAGAGAATGTAAAACATTATATAAATAGATTCTTTATACACTATATTTATATTATAATAATCCAAATAATATATAATTGTGGAATGGAATACACCATTCATGGAGATGGTGAGTTGTATGTACGCATTAATGTTATTTATTTTTAATTTTCATGCTGAATGAAATAAATTAAAAGATATATATTTATATATTTTTATGTATATAATTGTTATTTTAGCTTTATTAGATCATAGATATATCATATATATTCACTAAACCCATCATTAATACATTCTATGTTGTGTATGAACGAATCACATCACTTTGATGGGACGATAGTCCACACATCCACAAACAAACTAAATTTATTAACACAAAATATAAAGTATAAATAAATGTGTGGTAAACCAATTAATGAAACATAAAGACATAACAAATATAATATATAACATATATAAACATATTTATCTGAATAATTTAGACCATGGGAGGTGGTAAAGGAAAAATTAATAATCAACGTTTGATGATGTGATAGTTTTCAGTACACGTAAATAGTGTGTTTATTATCCATTAGATGGAGGTGTTTGTAATTGTATGTCAAAACCTTTTAATAACAACATAATAGTATATTTAGGATACATTTGTTGGTATTCAAGCATGTAGAACTGTGAGTAGAGGTAAATTGACCCTTGAATCTATCTAGAATGATAGAAATTGAATGAATAGTGGAAAGACCTAAAAATAAGGAATACGAGCTTGCATAAAAATAATTCATAATATGGGAATAAATATATTGTATGTAAGAAATAGGAGTGGATATCTTATTTATTTCTGTACAATAAAACCCAAGATAAAGGAAATAAAGTCCATATGATGAAATGGATCTAAATATTAGGGAGATCCATGGAGGAGGATTTTGGGTGGGAGGGCATGATGTCTATGAGAAAGTAGAGGAAGAGAAGTGTTGAAAAATACGAGGATTATAGAAAAATCATAAAATTTACCACTTTTAATAGGGGCATGGTTTTAAAGAACAATTCGAGAAATCTTGCACCCACATAACCCAAGGGAATCCTCCCCTCGCATTAATAGTTTATAGTTATACTAATTGTTAATAGTCTGTGCAAAATTGCTTTATCATCTATCTATGACAATTAATATGTCCATGCGTCTTGGTTCTCATGGTTCATTCCAACCATGAGGGATCAAGGGAATTTTATTTTCAAACCATGCACATGGCCTGATTTCTCCAAAACATGGATCTCTGAGCTCCAAAAAATATAAAAATTATATAGATCCCTTACTTAGGTCTAATGGAATTTCTATAAGGATGAAAGAAAAAATTCAACTAAATTTTTTAGATTTGATACCTTAAAGTAAATCTGAGATGTTATAGATATCTCACTTTAACCAATCAATTTAAAACATTCCAATTTATTATCTTATTAGGATAATCTTTTAAATGAATTAAATATATATATAATTAATGAAATCCCCACATAATTTATGTATTAAGGATATAACTATGATCCCCTATTGTAATGATGCTTCCCAATATCACTGTGGACTTTAGGGAAAAATAGTCTATAACTCATAACCACATAATTGAACCTATATATCAAACTTCAACACATCATGAGATCATCAAAACACGTTTTAACACAGACCCATATCACAATATCACCACCACAGGGAACATCCAATAGAAAAATGAAAGGAAAAATAGAATAAAGAGAGACACAACTCACCATAGATCTCTAATGAGTAACCACCAAAACCCATAAATCGAGGTGAGCGAAGATGGGATAGATGATCTCCCACGTATCTTAGGGGTTTTCTAAAAATTTAGAGAGAGAATGAGTAGACAAAGGAATGGAAATTTGGAAGAAAAATACTTATAAAATACCTCAAACTCACCCTGTTTATGGTTTAAATTATATTTTTACATCATAAATTACTCAATCCCATATAACATATTACATAAACCCAATTTTTAGTCCATAAGTCTTCTGAAACCTCATATTCCATAAAAAACATAGTATCGAGTGATTAATTAACATAAATATAATGTTATACTATAATGGCATAAACCCATCTCATAGAGTATCCCAACACCATACATATGTTATGAGTCCCTTACATAATAATCCATACATTATGGACATATTCTAGAAACTAAACTTTTATAGTGTAAAAGGCCACCTATAGATCAATTGTAGATCTAAAAAGCTAAAATTCCACTAGCCTCCTATGAAGACCCCAACATCCCCAAATTGGTAATGTAATGGGTCAGGAATCCACATAATGATACATGATCATTTTTGTCTACCACTAAATCATTTGAGTTATAAGTCCTTTATTGTTTGGTATCAACACACATAAAATACAATTTTCTTCTATTAGAATTCATGATATTTTTTATCATGATTTTTTATTATATCATGACTCTAGATATGAAATGATATTCCTTTATCTAGATAACTTTTATGATCTCTATGCCGGGAAATAAAATCCATACCCATAATTATTTCAAATTAAAGTATGGGGAGAGGATATAGTTCCACTGGGAGTACCATTCCACTATTTTTGAACATTTATGAGTTATTCGTCATAGACATGATATTCATGTTGCAGGTTCCTACACAATTATTTTGATATCAAATACAAGAGGTGGTAAATAAATATTCATTGTAAAAACATATTATATTATACAATGTGAAGAACTATAATAAAATAAGGCATCCAAATTTTAAGAGTGGAGAATGAGTGTACCATTCATATCTTTATTATAATGATCTACCTTAGTGATAATGATATCATAAACTCTTCTATTTTTTATTTGTTTAGCAGATTTATGGGGATTATTATCTTTATTAGATCTAGGGTTATGGAATTGTTTTTTTTATTTCTAGAAATCCTTGAATTTAAATCATTTATGTGTGGGTGTAGAATTAGTGGTGGCCTTTTTTACCACTATTAAATTGGAAATATCCTTAATCATACTTCAACTATAATGAGCCAATGTAAAATCCTTCCATACTTCAACCAATATACTTTTTATTTGAGTAAATATCCTAAGTCGTTCAACCCATATGTTGACATGTCGGTAGTTTTAAATTCTTTCTCACTTGTGACCTATGATCAGAATTCCATGATAATCTAATTTTTTTTCTCTAATCCAGAAAAATGAGAGTCCTAAATTTCTATTTCCACTATTATCAAACATTAAAATATTTCTTCATAGCATACTATGTATGTTATAGATTATTCCTATTAAATATTTTTCTTTATCCAACAAAAGGCTCAATAATATTTTACTATCGAGCTCCAAGAAAAAACCAGAGGCATTCCTTGTGATGTTTTTGAAGTATTATTCATACATATTAATGGATTCATCCTCATTTTTTTCAACTCCATGAATTAAATCTCCAAAATTATGTAAATACTTCAATGAAAATTCTTCTTAATAATAATTTCTTGAATTCCTCCCATTCAATAGATTCTACTTCTTCAATTTTTATTCTATTATTAATGATATTACATCATTGGTCAACCTCAACTTCTAAAAAATAATAATTTAGAAAAAAATTGGTGGCCCAAACTCATGCTTTCAGATCTAGATTCATATACACTAAACTACATACTTTATTTAATATTATATGAAAAAGTCAAAATATAACCACCATTAACTAAATATTCAATAACGTTCATTTCACTTCATTAATTATAAGGATATTTTCAGTATTTTAGATTCATATAATTTGGAAAAAACATAAACTTATAATGCTCATGTCATTCCAAATTAATGGATTTTTTTTCTCTGTGACATATGAAAATTATTAGTGCATAATTATCCTTCAACTTCATCCAAAATTCCTTAACATTTTTAATCCTTTTAAATTTGTTATGTGTACAAATTTTCTTCACAAAATAAGGAATGAAAATATATGAAATTAGTGAGATCAAATTCTCTTTAAGGGAAAACATAAAACTGAGGTAATCATGGTATGAAAAGGGTATAAATATTGTGGATGAAATAGATAAACACCATGAATCCATAGTGAACTACAATAAGAATTCCATATATAGGGTAATAAATGAAAACATTGATATCAATAATTATAATCTCATACTAATAGAAAGAATAATTTCATACATAATAAATAAGTAGTCATGTCCTTGCTCCAAGACACTATCCAATTATGGGAAGAGGTATAGACCAAAACCAAAACAAATTTCAATAGACAAGTTGATTAACGAGGGGATACAGAATTCTAGGATCCAACCATCACCTAACTAAGTCAAATACATTCACCATATGTGTCAATAAGAATTTTCGTACCATTATATAAGGAAACTCATACTAAATAAAAAATGGATATATATATAATAAAGGATTTAAAATGGTAATACATAAGAAACATGAGTTAGAAGTCAATAATTGTCAAGAATATCAACACTTTTCCCCTGTTCAACAAAAGGGATAACATGGTCATAACTCGTTTAAAGAAAGAAGGCATATAGTAAAAAAATACATATTAAACATTATATTAATCATTTGTATTGTAATATCTACATATGAATTCAAAATACATACCAACATGTCAACATAATAAAATTAATTCATGGTGAACATATTCCAATTTTAATTACATAAACATGTGATGTTCATAATATATACATTAATGTGTATATGGATAATTGAGTATAATAATAACATAATCATAATCCATCCTGTGATATAAGTTGGATGGTTTTAAAACAACATAAACATAGTGTTATTTTTTTTAATTTTATAAGGTTGTTTCCATTTATATAAATCAACAATAAAAAAGAATGCTTTGAACGATTTCAGAAGAAAAGTGATCAAGAATTAATTTTTTTGATACCGAGAGACCAATATCCCACATGATTATATATATATTAAAATAAAAAATCAAATATAAATTCTATTAGGGTAAATACGTTTTCAAATAAAAATTTAGGTGGTAATAAAATCATAAAATAACTTTGAGAAGACATTTTTAACATTATCCTAAAATAAAACATTTCATGTATCTTTCAAAAGAAAAATTTTAAAAGGTGATGTGAATGATTTTTAAAACCATTACATTTAAAAAAATATAATAATGTATCCTTGAAAAGATATAATATTTATTTTAGAGAAATTTTTAGAGGATAAAAAACATATGAATGTGTTAGGAGAAACCATTTATAATTTTTTTAAGTACCTTTGTTCAAAACTCACATTATAAGAAGAGTTGTAGCATCCTCAACCATAGTTCCAAACCTGTAACTAGTTCCCCAAGATAGGTCACCACATAAACTCGGGCACACCTCCCCATATGCAATAGGGTTCTGACTATGAGAATACTCCAAAATAAAAATGGGGACACTATACTCTTTTATAAGAGTTAAGACACAACAAAAGTAATATAAACAAATTCAATAATCATCCAGAATAATAATTAGAAAACATATTATAGGATTCAAAAAGTAACCAAGTAACTCATACTATAATTATATGATGAAAAGACTACATGTTAGGTAGTCATAAAAAGAAAACCACCAATACCAACACTATAAACGAAACCCAACACAGTACTAGGTCCCAACATGGTCCTAACATCCCATGATCTAACCCATCATCCAATGAAAAAATTATTCACAATGTTTCTAAACTAATCCTATATAGAAAAATATGTATCATATTCTCAGGTACCCAACATCCAGGGAATACCATGTAGGCTGTGAGTAGATCTCAGTAGGCCCCCACCAATGGTGTCTAAAAAAATAGCCAGTCTATACAATAGTGTATGAAGATAATCAAGGTGCAATAAATAATCAACAAAACAAAACATGTATGGTTTAAATTTAAACTAAGATTAATTAACCATTTAATCCATAATTCTATATTAATTAATCCAACCAACATAACCCACTCTAACCATTCTAAAAGTCCATTCCATACTATAAGGGGGTTACATACTTTTATTCACAAAGGGAGTTCACTAATGAATTCAATTAAACCATAATCCATGGGAAATAGTCCAGGTAACCATATAATGTCCGTAACTTTGGATCATTGTTCCACAGTTTGATATCCTAAAATAATAAATATTAATGGGCATAGAGCCTTAGTATGACATCCAATTCCTTGAAAATCAATGGTGGTTCCTAAATCTTATGTTTAGCCCGACTCAAAAAAAATGAGGTTCCTCTGTCCCATAATCGAGTCTTATAATACATTAGTACAACCTATAACATTAGCATAGCATGAAACACGGGAGAATAGACTCAATACAATACCCCAATCATATCATTTATCTACATGGAATTTCCTCATAGACCATTTATCACATTTACAATATTGATAATTCATTTACCAAGTCCCCAGGGGACCCTTAAAATATCACCATGGAATAAATAACCAAACCAAAATAATCATTTAAAATCATGTTAATGACACCCTTTAAAAGGAGGGTCCTCCTCTTTGAAAAACTAAACCATGACACCAATCCTTTCATTTCAATTTCCAACCATCCAAAATAGTTGTTAAATCCCTCTCACAAAAAAGGGGAACCACACACTCATTTCAAATAACCATTTGAAATCCATTATGAAAAATATATTTTCAAATCACATCAATGTAAACACCTCCTTTTAAAACATTACCCACTTTAAAAACATCATTATCCTTCATTGAAAACCATAAATATATGAAAATATAACACAACACATTTAAAATATTTTCAAAATACTTCTATGAAATTAAAAAATAGAAGCATATGAACATTTCGATCATTCCATTAACCATGCCCATTAGCTACGTATCAACCCCTACCTATTAACTCTAATAATATTTATATATTGACTATTACCAATTACTAGATCCATTTTTCAAGGGTCTGAAAAACTATTGGGTATTACTAAGTTGTTTCACAAATCATCAAAAAATTCAACAGGGTCTATAAAGGGTATCACACATCAATTTAATTCCAAAATTATGCTCCTTAGTCAAATACAATTAAGTGTATCAAGTATGTACATAGGAAAAACCACATTTACTTATCAAAAATTAACAGTATATAAAAAGGTGTGAATACCACCTACCTCATACGTATAGAAAACTACTTTTCCAACCATGAAATTACATTAGATCTAAAATGGATCGAAACACCAATAAAAAGAACACGTTGGAGCTTTGATTTGAAACCAATGGCACTCCAAATGACTAAAAAATGGGCTAGAATAACATATAGAGGAGGATGAGGAGGCTCCTGGTTCATCACCCTCATTATTAGGGGTCAACTGGGGGAGAAATTCAAGGGATAAAAATTTAATCACGGGAGGAAAAATATGTTCAAATTTGACTTTTTTATGTAGAGTGCAATTTGAAACCATGTTCAGAAACTCCTTGCACCAACCATGTTCCTTTATCTGTTTGAGAGGGGAATATTCCATATGGTTTGGCTAGACACCCACACCGTTTTAAAAACTATATGGAGCACATGATTCAGCCTATGTAAATGGTGGTGTTGGACACATTATTTCCTAGGACACATTGTACGGTTTCTCTAACCCTACATTCCATTCTGCATCCCACAATGTTCAAGTGTATAATTACTTATAACCATGATCTTAGCACAGGTTAGTCACTCTTACATTTGTTTCACACCCCGAGACCTTAAAACACCCCTGATATCATTCCATCTGTTTAAAAACACTCCTTTAACCAAATATTCAAACCTAGATGTACCTTATCTCAGATTTGGGGACTTACAACCTCCCCACCATATAAAATATCATCCTCAAGTTGAGTTCCCACAAATTAAAAAACCTATAATATAAAAGTATTTCTAGAGGTCCCACCTATAAACATATCTCTATCAATTCTTCTCTTAAACATGGGCATACCATCACAACTGTAACGACCCAAACCTTCATTAATGAAAATTCCTCTCGATATAATTAAATGTCTTATTATGGTTATATAAAATGTGACCTTAATTGGATTTATGATTCTTGATTTTAAAATATCATTATTAATTGTGACTATTTCTAATATAGTCATTGAACAATGATCACATAATTAGTATAAATATAGGGCTTTAACCAATCCAATTTACTCAGATAAAGGAATCGAAGACCTCATCCAGTAGATGTGCCCCATACAAAGCCCATTTGTCAGAGCACAGAAAGGTGGTGTAATCTTTGGGATTTACTCTTGACTAAGCCCAAGATGAGCTTGAATATGTTGAGCTCGAGCAGGACCACCTACGAGGGATGTGGAAGTTGATAGAGATTACCACCAGAGAAATGTTATCCAAGCCACCCCAAAAGCCTGTCCTCATAGCAAACCTTACTCTTCAGTCTTATGCGAGAGTTATAAGGGGTTATGTAACAAGACCTTAGCACTATGGTTATATACATTATTTTTTTTATATAATAATGAATATAATTTCATTTTATTACTGTTACCTTGTAAATAGTTTTTAAAGCACAAATAGTATTTATAGTTAATGTTCAACTAAAAAATCTATTATAATGAATTAATGGATTTTTTAATTAAATAAATATTTTAATAAAATATTATTATTTGTATTAAATTAATATTTTAATAAATATAAATTATCGTATAATTTTATGAATGCAATTGTAATTTTTATTATGGTTTGAAAGACATTTTTTTCAAAACCCTTGAATTTTCAATAAATTTCTTTTTTTAATTTAAAAGTGAAAATTATCATATTTTAAAAATTATTTAGATAAAATGAATATTAATTCTAGAATCAGGACACTGAAATTATCCAACGGTGAATTTTTCATAATTTTCTGAAACCGTCAAATATTTGGGTAAAAATAAAATAACGTTTTAATATATAATGTGTTTTATGACATCATAATGGCCAAATAATGTAGTAATAAAATACTATAACCTTTATGTTCGGACAATATATGTTGTAACATAAAAATAATGTGATTTTGGGTTTGTTTGACTTGTTTTACAAAGCCTTAGAGGACCCATCAAGACATATTAAAAATTTTCACTTTTTAAATTATTTTCCTTGGGAGTGTGACTCACCTACACATAATAAACCCCATTATATTAAGAAGTTCAAACTTTGGACATATAAAATATTATTTTCCAATTCCCTTTTAAAAGGACCATGGGTGAAAACAATGGGCTGGTTTGTGGTTTGGATTAGTTTAATGTGAGGTGTCCCAAACCTAAATAATAAATAATTTCCACACCTTTCCTATATAAACCCACCCAAGAACCCACATCTTCCTCACTCAAAGACTTTAGAGTTCGTCCAACCTCTAACCTACTCTCTATATAATCCTCCCAACGTTCCCCAATCTCCCATGAAGACTCTCTCAATCCACTCTCAAGCCTTTGGAAGCACACTTTCAAGTAAGGTGTTTTTTTCCTTTCTCATTTTTGTACAATATTCTTTAAATTGTTATTCCCTTTTAATTTAAATTATTAATTTTGGGGTATGGTTTCACACCTCACCCATACCTCCCTCTTTATGTTTAAAAGATGGTAGACCCATTTCTCTCTCATTAAATGCTACCCATGTACACCCATTACTATGCCGTAATTCCGAATGGATTTTTTCTCTCCTCATTTACATTCAAGAAATTCTTTTGTATCATGAATCTAAATTCCATTACATTTGTTGGGGAATGTATCTATATTACCCCTCACTATCAATGTTATGTAAATATGATCAGACTCCCCTTTCTCTCTCATCAACCATTTTTGTGAGTTCTTACGTCACGCCGTTATGCTACCGAAATCGCATCGCGCTTTTCCAAGTCAAAGTCATTGTGTAGTGAATACCATGCCCATTTATCTATCAAGGGTATTAAACTTTATGCACATTTAATTATTGTTTTAAGAGATTCATGTATGTATTCCTCCTTAGTTTATCATGGAATAAATGATTATTTTGAATGATTCAATGTTTTATGATCCATGTGGCACACTTACGCATGAAATGAAATGTTTAAGAATGGTATGTCCTTATAGCGCTCCAATGCATTGGGTAAAGTATAGTTTCATGATAAATCAAGTGAAATGGGTGTTTACTCATGCTAATTCAAGTGAAACTATGGTTTAATCGTGTTTCATGTGCAATGAGGGTTTACTCATGCTCCATGTGCAATGAGCCTTGGCTCATACTAATTCCATGTTAAGTGTTGTTGCCACATTTCCGTGTTATAGTTATCATGATTTATCATGCCTTTATGTTTATGGTTCTCTTGTGATCTATTGATATGTCTATTGTCTAACATGTATTGTATTCCTCATGTTATTCCATGTTTATTCCCTTCCTGGGCTTTATAGCTCACCCTTTTCTTAAGCATGTCCTCAGGTTTTCCCATGCAATGCTATGTACGAGGGAATGTAGTGGTCATGTAAAAGAAGTTTTCAATAAAGATGTTGTTTTTAATGTTTTAAGTTGTTATGTAATGATCATAAGACCCAAAGACATTATACCTCTCGATATTCTATGTTGTATCAAGTGAAGTTTAAGTAATAAATTATGTTTAATTGTGTAATCAAAAAATGGTTATCATATTTGGTATCAAAGGATATGTTTAGTTATTTTTGGGATTAGGATTAGAAAACCCTATTAAATCCATAGAGACAATATTAATTATAATAAAAAGATACCTATGTTTTTTTGAGTATTGAGTAAGAGGTTTATCATGAAAATACATCCCTTTCTGGACACGAGCTGGTAAAGGCGGCTCTGGCATAGATGTATCCTAGGGGTAAAACCCAAAAAAACCGCTTTGATCTAGACTTGAATGAGAACTGGTGCACAAAAATGGGCTTTTCTACACTCTTGGTTACGACACTACCGGGCGATATGCTTTGGTAAACTCACAAGATTAGTATGAACCATTATTATGGGACTAAAAAAATTCCCTATGAATATATATTAGGAAGTAGATCATGGATAACATAGACTGAAGCCAGTAGATTCATATGTCAAGGAAATAAAAGTTATTTATAAGTGATTAGTTTTGTCCTTGTATTACCCTTTCTATGTTCCCCATAACTTTCCTTTTATTCCAACCAATGGAAGGTAATAGGAGGACCCAGGATAACAACGGATGTGAAGATCAATGTGATGGCTGTACTAATGAGATGACCAATCCAATGGGAGCAGGAATCATGAACTTTTTCATGCTTATCTCTCAGTTAAATACATATTTGAATAGAAATATGGGGCAATAGGAATGTTCAACCCCAACCCCCCCAAGAAAGAACAAGTCACTATCGAGAGCTTCATGAGACAAAGGCCTCCTACTTCTAATGGATCATATGATCCCTCAATCGATGAACAATGGATCAACTCCATTGAAAAGATCTTCTCCAAACTTCAATGTTCTGAACAAGAGAAGGTTATCCTAGATGCTTATTATATGGAGGGTGAATCAATTCAATGGTGGACGTTGGTAAAAAAAACAAAGCCTGAGGAGGAGATCGAGGCGTTGGAATTGAAGGATTTCTGGAAGATGCTTTTTGATAAATATATTCCATGAACTCTCCATCTTAAGATGGAATGGGACTTCCATTCCCTCAAGAAGAAAAGACGACGAATCTATTGGAGCATACGATGAAAACTTTACAAGGGTTGCATGATACACTTTCGGCTTTTTCATTACCCCTGAATGCAAGGTTGATCTCTTTTTTGGTGGGATGAAGCCTAGCCCACAGAAAGCGCTGGAGATCCGTGGCTTCTACAGCTATGAGTAAATTGTTAGATGTGCCCTCAAGGTCAAAATAGGGATCGAATAATATTGGGGGTATCATGGGGATAATAAGTGTAAGTTGTACTTCAATGCTAGTGGTACAATAGATAAATCCAATGGTGCTAAGAAGATCCAACACCCCACATACCAAAGGTGTGGAAAGAAGCACCCCAAAAATTGCCTGAATGGGATGAGGAAATGCTTTAGGTGTGGAAGAGAAGGGCACCTGGATATTAACTATCGGAAAGAAAGACCCACGACTGCGACAGAGGAGAGGAATGCTTCGTTCGAACCTCAATGTGTGGTTTAGTGCTACAACTGCAAATAAACAGGGCATCCTGCAAATTAGTGCCCTAATCCAAGGGATTTTAGAGGAAACCAATAACCTCTAAGGAATCAAGGGTGAGATTTTTCCATCACTACTACCGAAGTGAACCCAGAAAATGAAGTGGTGATAGGTACGCTAGTTATTCATTTAATAATAGTGAACATAATTTTTTTTTCAGGTTCTACACATTCTTTTATATCTTGAATGTTTAGTAGAACAATCCCAACACCACCACAAATCATGGAAATGAAAATGTCGGTGAGTATGGAAAATTGGGAAATCATTGAATCCCATGAATATAACTCCTCCCCTGTCATAATCTGTGGATTAAACTTCGTGGAGAACCTCATAATACTCCTTATGGTGGAATTTTATGCAATTATTGGCATGGATTGGCTTTCCTTATATAGATCCAACATAAATTTCCATGAGAGGGAAATCACTCTCCATGTGGAGAATCGACCCCGGATTCTTTACAGGTTCAAGGAGGAAGATGAATGTTGTTTAGCTCCATCATCTCAATCTTGGATATTACTACCCTATGATAACATGTATCTGGATTAGATGATTGAGTCTATGGGGGAAACCATCCTATAAGACATTCCTATTGTGAGGGAATTCACTAAAGTGTTTCCCGAGAAATTGTCTGTTCTTCCTCCTAGAAGAGATGTTGAATTCTCAATTGATCTTATACCTGGGGAATTGCCCATATCCATGACTCCACAGAGAATTGATGTTGTGGAGCTTGAGGAGCTGAATAAACAACTACAGGAGAATCTGGATAAAGGGATTTTTCACCCAAGTGCTTCACCATGGGGTGCACCAGTCCTCTTCGTCAAGAAGAAGGATGGGTCAATTCACCTTTTCATGGATTATCGCGACCTCAACAAAATCACGATAAAGAACAAGTATCCTCTCCAACAAATTTATGACTTGTTCGATTAGCTGTATGGATCACAATAGTTTTCCAAGGTGTATTTTCAGTTGGGATATTATCAAGTTAGAGTGAAGAAGGAAGATATCCCCATGAATTCCTTTTGTAAAAGATACGGGCACTATTAATTCATAGTAATTCCATTAGGACTCACTAATTCTCCTGGAATCTTCATGAAAATAATTAATAGAGTCTCTATAGATTACCTCAACAAATTTTTCGTAGTCATTATAGATGATATTATGATATACTCAAAAACCAAGGAGGATCATGAGGAGAATCTAAGAACTATACTAGAGACCTTGCAGAAGGGGAAGCTCTATGAAAAGTATATAAAGTGTGAGTTCTGGTTGAAGGAGGTCTCATTAATGGGCCACATCATCACAAGAAATGGGATATCTATGGATCCCTCCAAAACAAATAAAATTGGGGGATGTTCGAGGCCAAAAATGGTAATAGATATCCGTAGCTTCTTAGAGTTAGGTGAATATTATTGACGATTTTTGATAAATTCCTCACGATTTTCCAACCCCCTTCGAAAGATAACTCATAAGGGAGTAATGTTTTCTTGGAGTGATGAATGCAAATAAGGCTTCAAGGATTTGAAAAGGAGGCTTATCACTGAACCCGTGCTCACTTTACCCACAAGTGTAGAACTTTAATTGGTATTTAGTGATGCTTTGAAGAAAGGCCTGGTATGTGTGTTGATGAAAAATGAAAAATTCATTTCCTATGATTCAAGGAAATTGAATGATCATGAACAGAACTATCCAAAACATGACCTCGATTTGTCTATAGTGATCTTCTCTTGAAAAATTTGGAAGAATTATCTCTTTGGGGAGAAGTTTGAAATGTATACGGACCACACTATCCTCCAGTGTATATTCACATAGAAAGTGTTAATCATGTTCCAATGAATTTGGTATAGTTGATCAAAGACTATGACTGATCAATCCATTACCACCTTGGGAAGGCGAAGAAGGTGGAAGATGCCTTAAGTAGGAAGGACCCAGTGATTCTATAATTGATTAGAATTAAGAAGAATCTAATCTTATTAGATTTGTTGAAGATTGAAATGGGAATAAAAATGAAGGGAACATCATCAATCCTTTAACAAATTATTGCTCAACTGTCACTTTTTTAAATGTAAAAGGATTACCAAAAGGATGATGTGGGAATTCAAGAAAAAGTGGAATCTATTAGAAAAGGGTAATCCTTGGAGTTTAATGTTAATGAAGAAGGAATTGTGAGATTTGGGAAAATACTTTGTGTTCCATCAAGTCCAGGGCTAAAGAAGGAACATTTGGATGACACACATAGTTAAAATTTATCTATTCAGCTAGGAAACACAAAGATGTATCAAGATCTCTGAGAGCATTATTGTTGGGATAATATGAAGAAGGAGATCGTTGAATACACATCAAAGTTCTTTGTGTGTCAGCAAGTGAAGGCAAAGAGGCCGAAGACTAATGGGATGATGCAACTATTTCCCATACAAGAATGGAAATGGGAGAACATCGCCGTGGACTTTTTTACTAGACTTATAATGACATCCAAGAGAAACAATGAAATCTAGTTTGTTGTGGATCGTCTTACAAAGAATGCACACTTCAATGCTATTCGAGAGGATTTCTCTTTGGATCAATAAAACAGATATATATTAGGGAATTGGTAAGGCTAAATAGAGTACCACTATCTATTGTGTCCGATCGAGATCCATGATTCACCTCTATGATTTGGAAGAGTCTTCAACAAGATCTGAATAATGAACTGAACTTTAGTACGTCCTATCATTCTCTAACTGATGGCCCATATAAGCAGACTATCCAAACACTTGAGGAAATGTTGAGAGCATGCTCAATGGAATTTAAAGGGGGATGGGATCATCATCTTCCTCTAATTTAGTTCTCTTAAAATAATAGCTTCCACTAGAGAATCCAAATGGCAACATATGAAGACCTTTATGGGAAAAGGTTCAAAATGCTAGTGTGTTGGGATGAGGTTGGTGAGCGTAAGCTTCTTGGACCAGAAATGGTCGACGAAATGGTGGAGAAGGTGAAAACCATTCAGTAGCATATCAAGGTAGCTGAGAGTTGACAAAAGAGTTATGTAGATAACCATCGATGATATCTTCTATTTAAAGTTGGATACATGGTATTTCTATGCATATCTCCATGGAAGAAGGTCAGGCGGTTTGGAAAGAAAGGGAAGTTAAGTCAAAGGGACATTGGCCCCTTAGATATTCTTGATCGTGTCAGGGCTATGGCCTATCAACTAGCACTTCCACCTACCTTGGACAAATTACATGATGTATTTCATGTATTCCTCTTAAGAAGGTACATACCATAACCTTCACATGTACTCTCTTTAGAGGTGGTACAGTTACGGGACGATCTTTCTTATGAGGAGCAACCAGTGAAGATCTTAGATCGTAGATAAAAAGTTTTACAAAATAATATAATTCCCCTCATAAAGTTGTTGTGGAGAAACCACAAGTTTTAATAAGCGACATGGGAATCAAAGGAAAATATGAAGTAGAATTACACACATCTGTTTTAGTGTGGGAAAAGTAAATCTATAGGGAGAAATTTCTCAAGGGGGGAAGATTGTAATGACCCAAACTTTCATTAATGAAAATTCCTCTTGATCTAACTAAATGTCTTATTATGGTGACATAAAATGTGAACTTCATCAGTTTTATGATTATATATTTTAAAATTTATTTATGAATAGTGAGTGTTGCTAATATAGTCATTGAATAGTGATCACAAGATTAGTATAAATATAGGGCTTTAACAAATCCAATTTACTCAGAAAAAGGATCTGATTGCCTCATCCAGTAGAGGTGCCCCATATGAAACCCATTTGTCAGAGCTCGGAAAGGAGGTGGCTTCATTGGGATTCACTCTTGACCATGCCCAATCCAAGATTGAATATGTTAAGCTTTTGTGGGGCCACATACAAGATAAGTGGAAGATGATACAGATTACCACCTGAGAAATGTTATCCGTGCCACCCCAAGAGTCTGTCACCATCGCACACCTTACTCATCGGTCTTATGTGGGTGTTATAAGGGGTTATGTAAAAAAACCTTATCACTATAGTTATGTACATTATTTTTGTATATAACAATGAATATATTTCAATTTTATTATTGTTACCTTGTAAATAGTTTTTAAAGAACAAATTGTATTTTTAGTTAATGTTCTACTAAGATATATATTTTGATGAATTAATTGATTTTTGAATTAAATAATATTTTAAAGAAATATTATTATTGTTATTAAATTAATTTTTTAATAAATATAAATGATCGTATAATTTTATGAATGCAATTGTAATATTTATTTTGGTTTGAAATGCATTTTTGTCAAAACCAATGAATTTCTGATAAATATCGGTTTTTATTTTAAAAGTCGAAAATAACAAATTTAGAAAATTATTTAGATAAAATTAATATTATTACTGGAGTTAGGATTTAGAAATTATCAAATGGTTAATTTTTCATAATTTTCTGAGACAGTCAAATATTTGGGTAAAAATTAAATACTATTTTAATATGTAATGTGTTTTATGACATCTTAATGACCGAATTGTGATGTAATAAAATTTTATAAACATTATGTTCGGATAATATATGTTGTACTATCAAAATAATGTAATTTTCAGTTTGTTTGAATTATTTTACAAAGCTTTGGTTGACCCTTCAAGACTTATTAAACATTTTGTCTTTTTAAATTGTTTTCCTTGGGAGTGTGACTCACCTTCACATAATAAACCCCGTTATTTTAAGAAGTTAGGACTTTGTCCTTATAAAATATTTTTTCCACTTCCCTTTTTCAAAAACCATGGGAAAAAACCATGTGCTGGTTTGAGGTTTGGATTAGTATAATATGAGGTGTCCCAAACCTAAATAATAAATAATTCCCCCACCTTCCTTATATAAACCCACCCAAGCTCTCACTTACTCCTCACTGAAATACTTTCGATTTCGTCCAAACTCTTCCCTTCTCTCCCTAGAATCCTTCCAAGGTGCCTCAAGCTCCCAATAATCCCCTCTCAAGCCTCTCTCAAGCCTTTGGAAGCACACCTTCAAGTAAGGGGTTTTTCTTCCTTTCTCATTTTTGTCCAATATTTATAAAATTGTTATGCCCTTTTAATTTCAATTATAAATGTTGGGGTATGATTTTGTAACTCCCTCATACCACCCTATTTATGTTTGAATGATGGGATACCCCTTTCTCTCTCATTAAATTCCTCCCATGTACACTTGTTACTATGCCGAAATTCTGTAAGGAATTTCTCTCTCCTCATTTACATTCAAGAAATTCTTTGGTATCATGAATCTAAATTCCATTATATTTTTTGGGACATTTATCTATATTAACCCCTTAATTTACATGTCATGTAAATATGATGAGGCACCCCTTTCTCTCTCATAGCCATTTTTATGAGTTCTTATGTCACGCCGTTATGCTTCCCAAATTGCACCGCACTTTTCCCAGTTAAAGTCATTGTGTAGTGAATACCATGCCCATTTATCTATCAAGGGTATTCGACTTTATACGCATTCACTTATTCTTTTAAATTTTTCATGTATGTATTCCACATTCATTTATCATGGAATAAATTATTATGTTTAATGATTCAATTTTTTATGATCCATGTGGCACACTTATGCATGAAATGAAATGTTTTAGAAGGGTATGCCCTTATAGCACTCCAATTCATTGGGTAAAGTATAGTATCATGATACATCAAGTGAAATGGGTGTTCACTGATTCTAATTCAAGTGAAAAAAGGTTTTACTCATTCTTTAGGTGCAACGAGGGTTTACTCATGCTCTAGGTGCAATGAGCCTTGGCTCATGCTAATACCTTATTAAGTGTTGTGGCCACATTTCTATGTTATGATTACCATGATTTATCATGCCTTTATGTTTATGGTTCTCTTGTTCTATATTGATATTCCTATTTTCTAACATGTATTGTATTCCTCATGTTATTACATGTTTATTCCCTTACTGGGCTTTGTAGCTCACCCTTTTCTAATGCATGTCCTCAGGTTATCTCATTCAATGCCTAGTACGAGGGAATGTAGTGGTCATATAAAGGACATTGTCCATAAAGATGTTGTATTTCATGTTTTAAGATTTAATTTAATCATCCAATGCCTCAAAGTCACTACACCACTCGATCCTTTATGTTTTTTCAATTGAATATTCTGTAATAAATTATGTTTAATAGTGTAATAAAAAGCAGGGTTGTCATAACAACCCTCAGAATAATGAAATAGTATGACCCCAAAGAATGTTTCTTATGTGAACCAAAAAATGAACGTGATGCTCCTAAAATGATGCGTCAACATTTTATCAACCTCATCATCGCCCCCCATACGAACCACATGAGGCTCCCAAGTTAATACCGCCAAAATTTTGGAAATAAAAAACATTAAGATAGAACTATCCACCCTAGGAGTACCAATCGTTATACCTTCAGACTGATTCTCCCCACCAGGATTAAATATCCCAACACACCTAGCATCACAAGAAGGATTATCTGGGTTTCCCTCACATCCCCTAACATATGTTGGTTCACAACCCCAGGACTACTGGCCTCATTCAAAATCCAACAAACCTAGAGAAAACCAAATCAAAACTCTTATCTCAAGCATTTATCCTCTCAAAACCCGATCTAATGTCCATTTCCAAAGTGGAAATGCCTAGGAGGCACTTAAACAGGCCCATCTGACCTGTAACACTAATCATGCCATAAGTGGACCACTTTCTAGCTATGGTTATCCCCACCATATGCTTTATCTCACCACTTCCATCTTCTAGTGTTTGGAACCTCCACCATAATAAAATAACCATAGAAGCTCTAATAAAACATCCACAACATACTCAATTTATATCCCAACTCACTATGACCAAACATCAATGAGAACACCATACAACATTAGCATCATATATTTTCATAAGAAATCCATATAATATACACACCTCCACCACGCATGCATCAACCTAAGATAACTTGGTTCTTACAAAAACTTATTTTCATTCTGAAAAAATACTTTTCATTTCAAAACATCAATCATATATGGTTTAAAATAGACCAAATTCATTCCTTTTACCCTACCATGTCAGATAATCTCTGGTGACAATCTTGAAAAGATGAAACTCCCTCTATTAGTACATTTCCAATTTACCAAATCCATATTCCTTCTCACAGAAGGCATATCACCTCTATCTAAAAAGACATACCCAAGTTTATCCCCAATATTCAGAAAAATTCTATTATAAATGTATCCACTACTTCCCTAACCCATCATCGTGGCCCACTAAACCCATAAAAATTCCAAACATAGACACCTCAGATTACATTCAACAGTACCAAAATCCCCATATCCAATTATTATCTCAAACATCCACCATATCCAAGGCCCACCTATCATTCCCTATGAATCCAAACATGTTCCTCATATGTTCCTCATCGACATCCTGATTCCACCACATACAACAAATAGTTTTCTCTACACATCTATGAATGACACAAAACTCCCCACCTTAGCAGTTTCATTTTTACAGCATTCCTCTAGAAAACAAATACACACTTAACTAATTCAAAGGGTGAAACCTTAAAGAAATACCTTCATCCCACCTGAAGAAATCAATATGTATCTTTTCATATAGATAATGATCTCTTTATGTACCTTGGACAATGTAAAGATATTGGACATGATCTTATCAATTATGGAAGTACACCAAGACGTCATTTCCAAAACCATCATAGATGATCCATCATTGTGGTCACCTCACCCTATAGGGACATCATAAAACATAATTACCAACTTTCATATCCAAAAGCATTTCACCCTCACACAATCATTATTGCTAAAGTGGTATTTCCAAGCAAAACTCACAATCGCTTCATGACTCTCTAATAAGCTGTTAGGGGGAAATTCTTCCATTTAAACTACTACCTCGATACCAATTTAGTTATTCTATCCCAACCCTATTGAATCACAGTGGAACCAAAATGATCCTTTCCACTGATCAAAAACCAAACGGTCTCTCGTAGATGAAGCACTTTCCACATTGGAATCATAGAAACCACATGCAGTTATCCCAAGACACTTATTTAAAAATCTACAATTGAACCATGCCTCAATAACATGTGTCCAATACCTGATCTTTATCTAAAACCTCGAGGTCATAAATTTTCCTACAACCATTCACTGAAATATACTAAAGATCCCACACATCATCAGAGCTTGGACCCAATTCCCACTCCCACAATTAACCACGCCTCCTAGGCCAGTAGCCCCATCAGACTCGAGGTATTTTCAATGATCCCTTCCAAAAATCCATCATTTTCGCACAAAAAATCCCAAACATGTGACCACCCATCACCCAAGGTGTAAATTTCCTATAAAAATCATACATCCATGATTTTTTCAACCCTGTCTTGTCCACCCATAGTCAACATTAATTCTGACATTGAACAACTTTATAATAATAGGGTCTGAAACCTGAATGATTCTACTCCTTGAAAAATGCCTTCAAGACCACTACACACACTCATGGTTCTATTATTATAAATAATATAAGGAATAACCATGCATTTTTAAGAACTAGATTGCACTTATCATTCATAGATCCCACATTTTTAACACCCACCATGCTACAAATTCCAAAACACTCACAACACTTGTCTAACCTTCCTCACAGTTTCCCTCACTAATCCAAATACACAAACTCTTAGCCACAACTTGAGGCACATTACCAAAACAAAATTCCCAAAAAAACATTCCTTTTTATCCCAAAAGATTTATCAACATGAAGAACCACCATCATAAGTAACTCTCAAAAGTCCCAAGGCATTATATACCCCAACATGAGTTATTTCAAAAATATTCACTAATCTATATCACTAATCCATAAACATAGAACTTATGATATGTCACTAATTAAAGATAAAAACCATACCTCCTTTCCCCAATACAAGATATATAACACACCAATTATCCTAATGACTCTAGTACCTAAACAATGGACACATGTTCATATAACATAACACTAAGATCCAATCACCCAATATAGGGCCCATACAGGACTATCAAGGTGTCAACCCATAAGGGTAACCATATCCATAATAACTAACAATAATTTGAAACCTCATGGATAAAACTAACCAAAGGAATAACACAAAACCTTCCACTGACTAGAGCAACCAAGCCCATTGAGGTTTCATAGCCTATATCCCAAGGTATCAAAAATTGGAGAACTATTACTATCGAAACATCCCATACACATGGTACAGTTAAAACACTTGGGATACCCATTTCTACTTTCTCTAAAGGTCAAATAATTACACAATCATCTTTAATTAACTTTACCATTTTAAAAACCTATGAATTCACATTTCAAAACATTCTATACTTTTAACCCAAGTATTGAAACTTTCAAAAACATTTTTGTTAACCAGAAATTTAAAAATCCCCATATTCACTTAGATTCATATTTTAAAACATTTTTATCAACATGAATTTTTATAAAGGATTAATAAGAATAAACCATAAATAAATAATACACTACAAGTATATGTTTCCCAAGGATCTATCATTCATAGGGTATATATAGATTCCATATCAATCCAATGTTTCCAGCATGATGCACTAAACCACACACCCTTCCTTTACATACCAGAAAAAGATATGGAACTTCATAAATCAATAACATCACATCAAATATCAATACTTGGGGACGAAATATCAGTCAATAGAAAAAAGTACTAAACAAGACATCAATTTGCAACCCCTAGAAACTCGGATTTCCCTTGTGCATGGGGTTGTAGGCACCCAGATATGCGATCATTACTAATCCATGAAAAGTTCATAGGATCCTATCTACCATGAACCAAATAGTAAGACAAAATAATATTGCTCTTATATAACATTGTAGCATCCTATGACCAGGAGGCACTATAATGGGTGGCATGAGCCAGGTCACCACATGACATGAGACACTTTTCTCCATGTTCCAAAGTCTATCGACTAATAGAATGGGTCAAAAAAACAGACATGGGACACTATACCCACTTATCATATTTTGGAAAAAACATAGGTAACATCAATAATTTTTATAACTATAGGAACAATGAAGGTGAAGAATTCAAAAATATACAATAAGTAACCAATTAACCCATTATATAACAATATGATTAATACACAACTTGTTAGAAATTCAAACAAATAAATTATAAAATACAGTAACCATTAAAATATACCAACACAATATCGAGTCCCATCCCAGTCCAAACATCCAATGCTCAAGCCCATCATCCCATGTATAGAGCAAACACAAGGTTCTCGTTGTGAACCTATACCAGAAACAATGTAGCATCTTCTAGTGTACTCAAGTTCCATGGGAGCCTAAGTAGTGTGAGAATGAAAATAAGTATCCCACCACCCATAGATTCTAATGTAAAATCATGTAATTAGAATAGTGTATACATATAATCTAGGTGCAGTAAACAAATAGGTAAACAAGATAATCATGGTTTATATTGAAAAAAATATTAATTATCCATTTCATCCAAAAAACAATATTCTTCTATCAAACCAACCTAACCCTTGAAAACAATGTTGGGATCCTAATCTATGACATAATGGGTTTATATAAATTTAGTTAAAAAGGTCATTCAGTAATGAATTTAATTAAACCATACAACTTAGGCATCATTCTAGGTAACCATATCATGTCCATAACATGGGAACATAGTGCCTTGATCTGACATCCAAAACCATTCCTTCGTTAAGAGAATAATGTCTCATTTCTATATTCTAAACTAGGAAAAACATTGGTGGGCCTAGAGACTCAGTTTATCCTGACCCAAAAAATGATGAACATTAGTTCAATACACTAGAATTACAATAAATTGGCAGGGCCTAGATCATTTTTCATGCCCGAATAGTGGGAGTAAAACCACAATAAATTTCTCAAATAATTTTATTTTACTATATGAACATTCCTCACTAACCATTTATCACATTTAAACACTTTATAATTTTTTTACCAAGGTCTTAGTGGACCTTTAAAAAAACCATGGCATAAAAACCCAAAACAAAATACTCATCTAAAATCATTTTGAGTCCATCCTTCTAAACATGGGTCTTCCCCTTTGAAATACTAATCCATTACATTAAGGATTTCCTTTCCATTTCATGACCATTGAAAATATAAAATAAATAAATTTTGTAAAAATAGAACCATTATCAATTCAAATTTTCATTTTAAATACATTGAGAAAAATGATTTTCAAATCACTTTGAGGACAACAAGTCCTTTTGAAACGTTACCTACTTTCAAAAAACATTTTTCTTAATTTAAACCATAACCAGATCAAAATCCACCACACCTCTTTTAAAAATATTTCAAAAGACTCCTAGGTTATTCATAGACACTAGTATTTGAACATTTCAATCATCCCCTTAACCTTTCTCATTAAATAAGTACCAAACCCTACCCATTTACTCTGATAATTTTCCTAACTCAACATTTACCTACTAATTTCACTATTTTTAAAGGTTTTCAGACCACATGGGTATCCCTATGTTTGGTGTTGAATTATTAATGAACACAGTAGGGTCTGTGAAGGGTCAGACACCTTAATCTATGGCCCACATTACTTTACTTCATAAAATACATTTATAATCATCAAGATAGTATATAAGAATGACCACATAAACTTAAAAAGTAGTAATACTATGTGAAAAGTCTTGTAGAACACCTAGATCATGTACCCCGACAACAAATCATCCAACCATGACCATTGATTTGAGATAAAAAAACCTTATACACCAAGACAAACAAAAAACCAAATATTCAATTCAAAATCAACGAAACACCAAAAACCTAATATACTAGGGATAATCACCCATGGAGGAGGAAGATGATGCTACTTCTTCTACATAACAATTTTTTTTGAATAGGGGATAAATTCAAGTGAGAAACATTTAATCCTGAGAGGGAAAAATAGAACAATTCCATTTTTTATGATGAGTTTGGTTTAGCCAATATGTTGGAAAACTAGACATTGTCCAAGATTCTCCTTCTACATGATAGCGGACCAGGGAACATGGTTTGGTTTTCCACCTTCATGGTTTCATAGACCATGTGTATCCCTTTCTCTAGCCTCTTCCCAAGGAGGGTTTTGTCTGCATGGTTTTCTAGGCCACCCTAAAAAGTTTTCAATGCACCCCCTTATGTAGGCCACACAATTTCGGTGCATTGTTTCTTATAATCATGAACCAACCCTTCTCTTACTACAGTGTGGCCCCTTTTTCTTTTTTTATGCCCTGAGCCACAAATACATCCCATGATCAATCGAATTACTAGGAAACACTCCATTAACATAAATATCAAATCAGGATGTACTTTATCTCAATTTTAGAGTATTTCAAGAGTAAAAACAATCAATTTTATGAAAACTAAAAAACATCAAATATTATTATAAAATATAGATTAAAAAAAAATTGGGTTGGAGAGACAATAATTGACAAAAAAATTCATAATGAAGCAAAATAACTCTGGGAAATGATACTTGAAATATCAATATCCTTTACAGAAAACAAGATCAAGGAGGTATGAAATATTTAAAAATGTTTTTAGGTGTTGGAAATGTAAAAAATGAGATAATACCTCTTAATAAAATAAAATCCACCAAATTTACCAAACTTATATGAAATAATTTCATGTAAACAACCATTACTCAATTTATGAAAATTGAGTTCCCAAAAACTCTTATGATTAGGGAAACTCTTCATTCAAAATAAATTTGAAGAAAAGAACATGATTTGACATATATTATCCTATTAATTACAAGTAATAATTATGTATAACATTCATGTATTGTACACGGTTTATCAAGATGTTATGACTGCCACTAAATTGCATATTGGCACTATGAAAAATGGCATTGCTGACTTGGTTATTCTGAGAGATTTTGGTGTAACGGGTAGAATAAAAAAACCTTTGGTTCTTAAATCCATTATATGGATTCCACCAATTCCAAGATTGTTGAATGTGAATGTTTATGGGGAGGCTTCTGGTGTCTCAGGTCCTTCGGGATGTGGTGGTGTCTTCCGCACTCATCAGGGCTTCATTAAAGGATTCTTCCACCACTATATTGGTAGTGGCATGGTGATCGAAGCGTAGCTATGGGCTATGATCAATTAAATAAGTTTTTACACCCATTTTTGATGGAGTCATATTAGGGTGGAATCCGACTCCACCACCGTGGTTCACATCCAAAAGACTCAGTCCCGATCGGTACCATGGAAAATACTTCTTTCATAGATTGATTGTATATGGATGGCTAAGCACATACAGCTTGATGTCACCCATGTCTATAAGGATCCCAACCAGGTAGCAGATGCACTTTCAAGGAGGGAAATTTCAAAGGCCTCATCCCAATGGTCTTTTATTTCCGCTGAATTTTGTTCTCAATTTGTCGATTTGGACATGCGTGGGGTGTCATACTCTCTGCTTTGTAAACCCCCTTGTACCACCACTTTCTCTTCTTTTTTAATTATAATTTTTTAGGAATGGGATTTCCCGTCTCCTAAACCTATTTGAGTTACAAATAAATATAACACAATGAAATTGAATCATGGTGAAAAACATGTAACATGTATCCAAGAATCATAATTGAGATCAATAAACCATTCACAGCTTGAGTAACACTATAATCAAAACCCATTGAAAGAGATGGAGAATAATTAAACATAAAATAAAATTATTAAATTATAATTTATGAGATTATAACTCAAATAGGTATTTTATACACCATATAAATGAGATTAGGTATATAATACCAAATTCGTCTCAAAGGGAGAAAATTGAGATGAAAAGCCTTAATTGTTGTTTTGAATTCCCGAAACGTACATTTATCTCCCATGTGTCAAACATATCTATGTTAATCATATAATTGAAAAACATAATCCAATTTATTTTCATTTATTCCCTACATAAATAATAATTATAAACAACAATTCTTCTAATATTACAAATCATGACTTTAATGTTTTTATCATTTGTACTTGATTCATAATAGTGGTGTATGTATTACTTATTATTAGAAAGATAATAATTATTAGGTAAATAAATTTACTGTTAGGGATTTATTTAATTAATTAATATGTTTCAAATTCCTTTCGTGAGTATTCATATTTATCCCCGAGGAAAAAACTGAAAATAATATTGTTTCGATGATTCTTATGAATCAAAGTGTGATTTTGTGTTGATTATTTAAATTTTAAAATAATATCACCAGAATAAAATAATTACCTATTTAAATTTTGTATATTATACTAGTAATTTTTTTCCCAAATTCATTCATGAAATAAATTCGTAGTATTCCTCAAGTGGGTGGTTAAACTAACCCAAACATGAAAAATACATGATTTAATTATTTATTATGAGCATCTTTTGTGGTAATATAATTATGACAAAATCCTATCAATGTTATTTATTTTTTATTATAAGAATTAAAATTTATATAGAAGAAGGAGTAATGGATAGTAAAATATTACATTATTTGAATAAAATATTTTCAACATAGCATTCTTATTTTAAAAAATTGGTCTAACGATGTTCATTTTTTAGTCATATCATTAATATATAGTCCAATTTTTAAAACCATGTACTTTAAGATATCATAAAAATAATAATTCCTTGTTAAACCATTCTATTATCCATAACATATGGGTGGTTATAAAAAATAAATTTTCTTCTTGTTGTGGAAATAACATTCTAGTATGCATGAAAAATGATTTTGTTTTTATTAATGGACGATATGGATGGATATAAAATGGTCATAACATTAATATAGTAACATTATAGTATATAAATGTTTATAACATATTTATTTTTATTTTTATAGAGTAAATTTCAATGTAGATAATTCATGAGAAAAGTTATGTAGATAATAATACTCATTTTGGGGACTTGAGTTTTCCTTTGAACACTCTTGGAAATGAAGGACTTATGAAAAATAAGGGTGACCAAAAGTTATTTAAAATTCTATAGAGTTATAGGAGGATCAATGTGGTATCATTTTAAGATAAAATTCAATTTATAGTTGGGTCTTGAATTCATGATGATTTTACCCATTCATAATTTCAGAGAACAACTCATTTTATCCCATTAAATTTAAATAATATAAGGTTATTATTCAAGGGATAACTGCCAATAAATACAAAGAATATGAGGGGATATTGAGTGAAGAAATAAAATTACCTCTACCACTCTTGTTAAAACATTAAATGTTTTAGGTATATTTGTTTTAACTTTTATATTTAACCCTAACTTTCTTTTACCTTGATAATTAACATCTGACCTTGGTAATTAATTTAAATGAAAATTATTAAGATTAACTATTCTACCTAATTTGATAATTTGGATTTAAAATTTTAATATCATCTTATCAAATTCAATTTTTTATTGTGTGAGAAGACAATTTCAAAGTAACAACACTTAATCACTTGAAAATAATTTGTAGAAAAAAGGCTTTTATGCTCTAAAATTACATATAAGATAAAATTATCTCAGATACCGATTATAAGGACATAAATTTATTTAATTTTAAAAAACTTTGTTATCAATATTTCAAGGTAATAACCAACCCAATATCCTGGGAAATTAATTGTTTGAATGAAAAGGTTGAAAATATATTTTAATTAATGTAACATATAAATTATTTTCAAAAAAGTAGACATTGGATTTATAAGTGCAAATAGTATTTTAAAATTCATAATTATATTTATTATATTATTATTTTTTTCACATAAACGGTTTTTTAATCTTACATATTAGAATTATATAATGATAAAGACATAAAAATTAAATGTTTTGTGAAAAATGTAATCTTCAACTAAATCTAATTTTTTTCAAAAAGATAAAAAAATCATATTAAGTACAAAAAATTATGTTGAATTAAAAAAATTAATTATTATTAATTTAAAATTCGAAAATTTATAAATATATTTTTTATTAAAATAATTAAATATAATAAAAAATATGATTACTATAAAATGAAATTTCCAAATATTAACTTTTTTTACTCTTATTTAATATCCCTTGAAAAAAAATTGGTGTTTATCATTTATTAATATCAATAAAAATTTATCAATAATCATGATTTTATTGAATTAAAAATGTGTATTGCATAAAATGAAATTTTCTAGAAATATTATTTACTAAATAGTAAATGATATTATTAGTCATTTTAAGTGAAGTACTTGAATTAAATTCATATCAAAAGTAAAATTTATTTTATATATGCATATAATTCATAAATATGATACTCATATTCATTCATTCTATTTCAATAGATTCATTTTTAAAGATCATACTCTAATATTTTTATTTTTAAAAATATTAAGTGGTTTCATTTAAGTTCCATGTTAAATGTAGACAAATATATCAAACATATTAACATATTCAAGGTAATAAAATTATAATATTAATGGGCGTAAAATTACCTCACCCAGAAATAAATTTCATACACTTAATTTGAATCATAATAATTTCTATGGGGAACTCATAATTAAGTAGAACTAGTATATGATTGTGGGTTTTTTAGGAGGTGTGATGAAATTAATCAGAATGAAAAATTATAACAAAATATTTATAAAAAGAGATAATTATTTAATAATTTCACATAGAATTTTAATAATAGAATAATATTTAGATCTATAATAAATATATTCCCACAAACCCTGAAAATAACTTATATGATAATCATAAAACTCAATATCTAGTTGTTGGTGAAAACATATATGATATTGGACTCTATAAAATCTATAGTTAAAACTAATTATATTATACATTAGTTGTATTTTCAAAGGATTTCCTTTTTCTCATGGTAATTGGTGATTGTTAACCATATTTTCCCTTGGTTAGGGAAGTTCCACCACAAATGTACCAACTCTTATCTAATTGAATCAATTTATTTTAATAGATTCTCTATTTCCATTACAATTATGAGTGTGATGATAATATTCTTTATTAATATAGAATATATTCCCATGTTTCTTCCCACGTTTTGGGCATGTAATAAATTGACTCTTATCTCCTTTATCATCTTCGTTACATGAATTTATATGAGATTTATTCCATACCTTATTTTGTGTTTTTGGTATTTTAACTACGTTCAAGTTGTTAATTAGGATCCTTCATAGTAGGATTTCTATAATTACAAGATTTATCGATTGATCCCTTATCCTTTTAGGTTTTTTTTCTAGGAAATTATCAACATTATCCATGGAATCCATTGTTAACTTGTTTCCTTTGGTATTTATCCATTACTAAAACCAATAGAGTTATCATTTTTGAAAATCATTATAGTAGAATTATTGTGAATGAATACATGAACATGTAAGCTCATGATTTCTTATTTTATAACTCTATCATGTCAACCTATTGTTCTTACATCTCATCTTTCATCATACTTGATTAATCCTACATCACTATTAGTTTACCATATATCAATATTTGCTCAAACTATGTTACTTTGTGTGGGGTTATCTCAAAATTTTTAATATAATCATTAAAGAAGATATTTAAAATTACCATGAACATTCTTAAAATTTTCTAAACCGAATAATAAATTAAATCTATTCTTTTAAAATACAAATAATCCTACATCAAAAAACATTAATCATTCATAAAATCATTTAACCAGTTTTTTATATTCCATAACCATGTATTCTAAAAAAAATACCTTTCCCAAAAGTTATTTGAATTTCCAAGACATCAGACCACAATTAGGTTATCTATTCCCCCAAAAATCAACTCTATAATTAAACCTCAAATACTATAAATCACTTGTTCATAAGGTTAAAAACTAGTCCCTATATATCAAAATACCAACATTTAGGTGAACATATTAATAAATATTATGAATTAATTGTCAATATGATGGTTAACAATTATTATATCAATAAATTATTCAAAATTAATCCACCCTTCATTCTGTAAACATCATGTTTATAATAAACTAAATTGTTTTCCACATCTCAAACAAGTGTTCTCCAACACTGTTCCCCAAATATATAAAATTTTTATAAATTAACTTTTTAATGTTATTTATACAATTTAATGAATGTATCCATACCTTTAATGTAAAACTACTCAAGAATAATCCTTATATATTTCACATAATTTCACGAACCGTCTCACAGGTCCCCTGTCAAGATTACCCCAAGCCCACCTCCTGAAGGCCAAGGGCTGACGACTAGTGCTGAAGGCATCAACCTATAGGTGGGAGGCCTTTTACTGAGTACCTATACATACACACATGACCAACCACGTCCCAACACACTGAAAGGGAAAAAATAAGTATACTATAACAAGGTTGAGTACCAAAATAAAACTGAAAGCATGTGGGAAAGAATACAAACCCAACAAAACAACTGAAATAGAAAAGTTCAAAAGGATATGTGAGGGACAACCATGGAAAACCCCATATAATCATAAGAGTAGTGAATCTATTGTATGTTGAAGTAATATCCCTCGTCCGTCTGATCCGACTAAGCCCCACCTTGTCCTAGCCCACCAAGTCCACTATCGTAGCGTCTATCAGTCTCGTCCCCATGAGCACCTCTGTTGAAGCATCGATCGTCTGCACTAGGAACAACATGTGTGGTCGAAGCCTTTATTGGGGTGAGTATAATAATAATCAGTAGGGTACAACAATATAAAAAGGAAAGACAAAAAAATCCTCAAAGCAAAGCATGAAGCATAAGAAAAACACATGATAGCTCACACCAGGTATATTCTAGGGTAGTGATAGTAGCATCAACAGTCATATCGTAAATCTCCTTGGATGCAAGATAACTCCACCTTTATCAAGTACAGTGGGACTGTTGGGTCACACTGAGCCACTTCCCACTAACCTTGGACTACTATGGTACTCATCCCTGATGAGTATCAGGAGTGTGTTGGGTCACATTGAGTTGCTCCCCACTGTGGGCATACTGGGTCACACATAGACACTTCCCACCTTTCAAGAGATGAGGAACTCTTCCAATCGAGTACCGTGGGTCTTTCGGGTCAATAGAGTTGATCCCCATAATGGGCCTACCGGGTCACACAGAGCCTCTTCCCACTGGGCTGTCGTCGAGAAGTCATCAGGTCTCAGCCAACTGCAGGGTACTGAATGTAGCTCTTGGGAGAAAATATCCTCAATCCATCTATCTCATTTAAACTTCCATTAAATTCACCACAAAGCATTCCAAAATATTCTCCTCATTAGGATTGTCCCAATACCGAAAATAGCTCATTAATCGAACACGCAATTTGTAAGATACCAGTATTTTAGTAACCAGGGGACCTGTTGCGACGGGGACAGGTCTAACTAGGTTGGATCGACCTAGACAACCTTTCATGGGGGTCCCACATACCCTGATTCATTTAGACGAGCCCGACTTGACTAGGTTTGGGTTGGAGTCGGTATGGTTCGGCCTGCATAGTGGGCCAGGCCCAATAGGCCGCGCTGGACTTGGCCCTTTTTGGCCGGGGTCTAGCCAGCAATGTCACCCAGCGATCCAGTCCTGCCCTGCCCAGCCTGATGGGTGTGGGTCTAGCCCGCTGGGTGTGGGTCCAGACTACCAGCGTGGGTCCAGCCAGCCGGAGCTGGTCCGACTTTTCAGTCCTAGTGTGATCCTCTAGCGGGAAGATCGGTTGTGTCTTGCCAAGATGGGATGTGGAAACCAGCAATGTATGTCCCTCTATGCCCCACATAATGCCATAGGACTTCTACAATCAGTCACGGTCAATGGACTATGGCTTGTCCAGCCAGTCGGGTGGCCTGGATGCAGTCCACCTCTCTTCACACGACACCCGCCAAGCGCCGTGTTTCCTATCAATGTGGTGCACCGACGAATGAGTCGCTCCACCCATCCATCGGCTTTGATGGAGGCCCTTTGTCCCAATAAATGAAACTTGAATGGGTATTTACATCCCTGAGAGCCATAAAAATAAAAAAAATAGATTGGGTTATTGAGGAAAAATTTGAGCCTCCTGCTCCCATGTACTCTCCTGGAGACTTCTGTGCTAGCATCGTACTCCCACCCGAGGAATCAACCGTCTTCATAGGACCCACTCATGTTGTTCCTCTATCTCTACTGAGAACTTTGAAAACGTCACCCAATCATTGATTTCCAACTCTCCCCAATCAATGATGTGTGATAAGCCATGAACGTACCTCCTCAGTTGTGACATGTGGAAAACATCATGCACTAAGTGCATCTGTGGGAGAAGGGATAGGTGGTACGCCACCTTGACAACTCTGCACTGGATCCGAAAAGGCCTGATGAACCTTGGTGATATCTTGTTTCCCCAGCCACATATTCATAATCCTCTTTTGGGTGAGACCTGAAGGAATACATGATCACCTCCTCAAACTCGAAGGGTATCTGTATCCTATCAGCATAAGACTTCTGCGTACTCTGTGCAGTCCTCATCTGCTCATGGATGATCTTCACTTTCTCAGGGGTAGCCCCTACCAATTTTGGACTCATGAGTGCTGACTCCCCTGGGTCTGTCTAGAATATGGGTGATATGCAAGGCCACCTATACAAGGCCCCAAATAGTTCCATGCCAATGGTGGAGTGATAGCTGTTGTTGTACAAAAACTACAGCAGTGGCAGGTGGTCCTCCCAAATATGTCCAAAGTCAAGTATACAAAAACAAATCATGTACTCTAGGATCTGTATAGTCTTCTCTATCTGATCATCCATCTGGGGATGAAAAATTGTGCTCAAGCACAACTACATCCAGAATGCCTCCTACAATCCCTTCCATTGTTGGGATGTAAAGTGTGTGTCACGGTATGAGATGATTTTCAAAGGCACCCCATAGAGCTGCACTATCTTCCAAACATATAAGAGTCTCAATCCCTCTACTGGTCCCTACTCTCAGATGGGTATGAAGTGAGCCGACATGTTGAGTTGGTCAATGATCACACAGATAGAGTCGTGGTCGCTAGATGTGCGTGGTAACCCCATCATGAAGTCCATATATATACCCTCCCATTTCCAATTTGGTACCTCATGTGTCTAAGACAACCCTACTAGAACCTGATGCTCGACCTTCACTTGCTGACAAGTGAGGCATCGTGAAACGAACTCGGCCACTAATCTATCATCCCAAACAACCAATACTGACGTTGGAGGTCCTGTTACATCTTCGACACCCTGGGATGTGCCACCAATGGGATGTATAGAACTCCCTCAAAACCTCTTCCCGCAACATCACTGGTACTATGGTGAGTCCTCTGAAAATTATGGTGTGCTCCCCACATATTGAAAATCTATTAGGATCCCATCCTAAGGATAACTGAGAATGTCGGGACTCATAATAAATATCCACTAGTTGTACCTCCCGACCTCTCTGTAATTGTAGGGGAGTAATAGTAATTGACCAAAGGTAAGATCCTCCATCACCATCAATAAAGGATATCTACATCGCAGCAATCTGCTCCGTCACCTCACTCAATTACTGCAAATCAATCCTCCTACTGATCTTTTCTGCCACCACGTTCCCCTTCACATGAGAATAGATTATCACAAAGTCATAGTCTGAGAGAAAATCTAGTCCCAACCATTGTCTCAGGTTCAGTTCCTTCTGTGAGAAGATATACCTAAGACTCTTCTGGTCAGATTAAACTATAAATCACTCACCCATCATGTAGTGCCTCCACATCTTGAGGGAAAATACAACTTCTACTAACACCAAGTCATGGGTCGCATAGTTTTTCTCATGTTGTCACAATGATCGTGAACCTTATGAGATCACCGATCTATCTTGCATCAGTACACAACCCAGTCGGTCCCCTGATGTGTCACAGAATACTAAATATTCAACACCCTCCTTTGGTAGTCTCAATATGGGGGCACTGGTGAGTTCCCGCCTTAGCTCCTAGAAACTCTGTTTGCATTTCTCCATCGACAGGAAGTTATTTCCTTTCTATTTTAAAGATTATAAGGGTTCTACTACCCTGTAAAATCTAGGTATGAACCTATGATAGTAACCAACCAACCCCATGAAGCTCTCCACCTCAGTGATGCTCCTGGGCGACTCCCAAACAAGAACTGCCTCTATCTTCACATGATCTACTGCAACTCTAGCCTCTGAGATGATAAGTCCAGGAAACTGGACCTGCTTTATCCAAAACTGGCACTTCTAAAGCTTACTATAAAGCTGGTGCTCTCAGAGTGTGTCCATAACTATCTGTAGGTGTGTAGTGTGATCCTCCTCCGTCGTAGAGTACACTAATATTTCATCTATGAAGACCAAGAAGAACCGGTCATGGTAAGGCTTGAAGATGATGTTCATGAGGCCCATGAACACTATTAGGGCATTGTTCATGCCGAATGGCATCATCGGGAACTCATAGTGGTCGTACCGACACCTAAAGCCTATCTTCCGTACATCCTCATCCCTCACCTGATGTTGGTGATATCCTGATCTGAGATTGATCTTTGAGAACCACTTCACTCCCATAAGATGGTCGAAGAGGTCATTAATTCTCAGTAGTGGATACTTTTCTTCTACAGTCACCTGTTTTAGGCACCACAAGTCTACACACATCTTCAAACTCCCATCTTCCTTCTTGGAAAAAGTATCGGGGATAACGATGGTGAAATGTTGGACCTTACGAACCCCTTCTCCCTCAAGTCCTCTAGCTGTACCATTAGCATTAGAAGCTCTAATGGAGCGATATGATATTTTGGTGTGGATATCGGAGTCATCATGGGGGTACAGGTTGATGAAAAATTCTACATCCATGTGAGTAGGTAGTCCCAGATCATCCCCTAGAAAAAATATCCTCCTACTCATCCACCGTTATAGTGAATCATGGACTCCTCTCATCCACTACACTGAGGGTGAGGCTACCAAACTAGTGAGTGATTGGCTGGACACTCATCTGAGAGAGTCTGTCTAGGGATACATGGGTTTCCTTCTCATTAGAGAAGGAAAGAATAGTCCCATCCACGAACACACCGCACAATATGCCTAAAATTGTCGATCTGAGCATTGAATGTGGTTAGACCTTACATACCCAAGATGAAATTGTAAGGCCTAGACTCCACTACAAAGAGATCTTAGAAGAATATTTCGCCTCCTAGAGTAATCTCACATTGCCGAGACAAGTGTGTAATTGTCAAATCATCTCCCGTAGGAGTGTCTAGATGTAAGGATCGATCCAAACACTCTACCCAATTCTCTGAGCTCCGAATGAGAGCCATGGAAAAGAAGGAGTGACTAGAACCTACGACTATAAGTACTGCATCTAGGATGGAGAAGATACATATCGTACCGCAGATCATCTCTAGAGTGACGTATTCATAAGACTCTACTGCCTCGAGTCGTGCTCTCCCCTCACCACCTGGTCCCTAAGGTTAGGGTAGACCTCCTGGGGGTGGTTCGAGTAACACCTCAAACTGTTTCCCACTGCATGCTGCTTGACCAGCTCCCCTTCCACATCCAACACCCAGTGGACCACCTTGCTCGAACTATTTATGATGCATTGGAGTCCTCTCAACCATGTGCTGGTCATCATTACGGTAGTTCATGCTGTCATGTTCTATGTGTCCTTACCTGCCACATGTGTGACACTACCTAGCTCCCTGATGACTCCCCCAAGACATAGAGCCCTGTACTACCAACCCAAAGGCTTGGGGTCATCCTTTAAATTACCTAGCCTGTTTGGGCCCCCGTTTATGTTGTCTTCTACCTACCGAAGACTATGCCTCCTAGGGTCTGCTAGCAGCTCTACCTGTCAGCGCCTTCTCTACCAAGATGATCTCCATAAGAAGTTCTAATTTCTATCACCCTGGACAAGGTAAGGATTCTGAGAGACAACACCAATTCCATGATCTCCCACCTTATTCATTATGAAAAGGAATAATAACAAAAGAAAGTGTCTCACACAATGTCTTTAGAGTATTGAGATTGCTCGGTGAACCTTTCTGAGTACTCGGCTACCGTCATGCTTCCCTACTAAAGGTAAAGCATCTCTTAAATGTGCACAAAGTGCATGGTCTCATGGAAAAACTCATCCTAGAAAATCTTCTCAAAGTCCTCCCAGGTAAGAGTCACCTCGTCGTGTGTCTAGGGGGGTCAAGTTCCACCATATCCCTTTTGAACCTTGCAGAAGGCTCGCTACCAAGATCACCATATGGTTAGATGATGTCATCACTAGGTGGAAGACCCATGTCACAACCTCCATCCAGTCCTCAAAGACCTGAGGATTCATCTCTCCCATGAACTGAGGAGGTATCTTTCTCTGATACTCTTGTAGAGAACTAAGCCTACGAACATCTTCTGCCAAAAATGCCGGTGGTAGATGCTGACCATCGGGTGGTGGTAGCACCGGTGCACCACCCAGTGGGTCATCTCAAGCTCTAGTCTCTAAATAAACACCTTTTCTATAGGGGGAATTCCTCATTACCTCATATCAGGATCCTGACTGGTTATCCACATGGAGGCATCTTGAAATAGATCATGATATACCATGGTCAAGGGGTTATACCTGGTGAGATGACTTTTATTCAAAACAACATATGGAGACAGTTACCGAACTAATGTTTTCATTTATTGATCCCAAAATAAGAATTAAAGGTATTGGTGTGTGGATACATCGACTTCCACATCAATACTGGACTCCCAGAATCTGAAAGTCAGACTCACAACACTTAACAATATTCCCCCAAAACAATAAAAAGATTCACAATCTTTGAGGGGGGGACCGACCACCCTCAAATTCCACTTTTTCACGACCCATCCCCTGGGGCCCAGGTCGTGGCTAGCTCAATCCCACCTCCCGAAGGCTTGTGTCTAGTGACTAGCGCCGAAGGTGTCAACCTGAAATTGAGAGGCATTTGCCTCAGTACCTGTACACACACACACACCCAAACACGTCCCAATACAGAAAAAGGGGGAAATAATTGTACTATAACAAGCCGAGTACCAAAATACAACTGAAATCAAGTGGGCTTGAATAAAATCCAAAAAAATAACTAAAAAACAATGTAAAAAGGGAGCTCAGATTTCCATCCATGGAAAACCCCACTTAATCGTAAGGGTAGTGGAGATATTGGAAACCAAAGTAGTATCTCCCATATTCTTGGTCCTTCTAGGCCCCACCTGGTATTAGGCCACTATTTCCACTATCATAGTGTCTGACAGTCCAAACCCTCTAAGAACCTCTATCGAAGCGTCGATCTTCTACACCAGGTAGAATATGTGCAGGTGAAGCCCGTGTAGGGATGAGTATAAAAATACTCTATAGGGGACCCTGTAACATAGAGGAAAGACCATAAATCAATCCTCAAATCAAATCATGAAGCATAATCACGAAGCACAAGATAGATCACACCAGGTATATTTTAGGGTAGTGATAGTAGCATCATTAGTCATATAATTTAACTCCTCGGCAGCTGGAGAACTCCTCCTCTATCGAGTACATTGGTTCTACCAAGTTACACAAAGCCACCACCTAGTACCTTTTTACTAATGAGGAACTCATCCCTGATTAGTACTGTGGGCATGTAGGGTCACAGAGAGTTGCACCCCACAGTGGGCTTTCCAGGTTTCACAGAGCTACATCCAAACATGCCCGAACTGAGATACTCTTCCAATCAAGTACTGTGGGTCTGTCGGGTAACATAGAGAAGATCCCTACCTTGGTCATGCTAGGTCAAACATAGTGGCTTCTCACAGGGCTGTCGTCGAGCAGTCATCAAGACTCATCCAACAACAGGGTTCCGTACGTAGCGTAATTTGATGAACTACACCTCAATCCATCTGTTGCATCTCATCTTCCATGAAAGTCACCACAAATCATTTCAAAATATTCATTTCATCACGAATGTCCCAACTCTGCAAACGGATCATCAATCGGATGTGCGTCTTGCAAGATACAAACATTTTAGTAACAATGGACTGGTTGCATTGGGGCCCAGTCCGACCCGATCGGTCTGACCTGACTTACCCACCCTTGGGGGTCCCACATACCCCGGTTGATATAGATAGTCTGAACCCGACCTGGTTAGGATCGGAGTTAGTATGATCTAACATTTGCAGTGGGTCATGCCCAATAGACATCGTTGGACTCTTCCCTATATGGCTAGGGGTCCTGCCTGCCGGGTCACCGGGCGACCCGGCCCGACCGAAAGGATGTGAGTTTGGATTGCTGGCGTAGGTCCGCTTGGCTGGTGTGGGTCCGGCCCTCTGTGTGCGGGACAAGCCTAGCCCACTGGGTTGGTTTCCTGTACCTCCATCCGTATTCTGGTCCTCTAGGGGGTGGACCAGTGGTGTGTCGCTCGGTCGGGAAGCAAAACCCGGACGCATCTGGCCCCTTATTCCCTACAGGATGCCGCAAAGCCTCCACATCCAGCTACATTTGATGGACCATGGATCATCTAGCCAGTCAGGTGGCCCATATGAGGGAAACCACCCTTCATGAGGTGCCTACCTAAATCCGCATTACATGTCACTACGACATGTTGGTCGTAACACCCTGCTACACCAGAGCACTGACGAGCATTCTGCTCTACCCGTTTTCCGGTGTGATCGACTACCCTTCATCCTGCTAGTCGAAACGTGTCTAGAACGTGCTGCTACCATGTGCTTCCATTTCTACTGTTGATGTGGCAGCCAAGCCTTCAGCGGACCACCGAACGTGCTCCGGTGGTCCGTTATTCACGTTGCCTATGTCTGTGGCCCCCGGTGGTCACACTCTTTTCCACAAAGCCCTAGATTCTGTCTTTCCTTCATTATGAGGGTATGGCGACCAAGAATTCACCATAATATGTGCTTGTTACTTTTTCATGCCATCTCTGGACCTCTACATTAGAGGTTTAAAATATTAAGGGGGGAGGTTCGGGGATTTGTTTCCATCATATCAAGTGATAAACTTAATCTTGGATAATAAATCCCCATGAAATGTCACCCTCCCATATAAATATAGGAACTGCGGATCAACCTCTAAGTTATATGATTAATTTTATCCATTTCTAGAAAGATAAGTACATAGAGGAACTTTGAAATAAAAATCAAACCCCTGCCTCTTTGGTGTTCGATATTGTATAGTTCATCTTTGAGAATATAAGGTGTCAACGTCGCTTCCAAGATCCGATCATTGAGGGGTATTTAAGATGTTGGTGTTCATTTGAATTCATTCTTCTATGGAAAGTAGGAAGTAATGGAGGTGCATTACAGGATTCTCGCATATTAATTCAACTTCGTCTCCAATGACAAACAATTAAAAGGAAACATGTGGTATTGTTTCCGTTATGCTGTGACGTCGCGTCGTTACGATGTTTCATTTATGAAACAAATTCACTGTTACAATTCCTTTATTGTTTCATTGGGTTGGGTGACATGGGAAAATTAATGAGACTCATTAATACGCCCCGTAGCCACTTCTTAACTACACTATAACATCTCTGTCTGCCTCTCAATAGTTGAGATGTAATATAAAAAAACTTTTTATGTGATTTTATTATTTTTCATGAAAACCCCAAAAATTATCATTTCTGCTCAACCCTTTCCAGATAAAGTTAAGTCATTTTTAAAAGAATCCAAGAACTATGAGTTCAATAATATCCTCAGATTTTTAATTCCAGCATAGGTTCAAAAGATAGAAAACCCAGCTCACACATTTACTGAATATACCATAAAAAAGTTCAAAATTCCGTTCCGGGCTCTCTGGTCCTCGGAATCATGTTTTTTTGAATTTCACGGTCTCGAAATAATTCCATATAATTTAAAATATTATATTGAAGTTATGAGTCATTATATTTTCTCTAAATTGGGGCTCTACATCCTTGAAATCCAAAAAAAAATATACAAACAAATGGGGGTGCTGATAACGAATCTGAACCTCCTGCTCCCATGTGCTTTCCTAGAGACTTCTGTGCTATCACCAAACACACACCAGTGGAATTGACTGTCCTCATAGGACCCACTCATGTCAGTCCCCTATCTCTACTAGTAACCTTGCAAACGACCCCTCATTGTCAATATCCTGGTTTCCCTAGTCGATGATGTGTGATGGGGATTGGACGTACCTCCTCAGCTACGACAGGTAGAAACAATTATGCACTTAGTGCATCTGTGGGGAAAGGGATATGCGGTACGCCAACTCTCCAAATCTACATAGGATCTGAAAAGGTTTGATTGACCTCAGAGATAGCATTCAACCCTATCCAAATCTCTGTAATACTCATTGGGGTTAGACACGAAGGAATAAATGATCACCCTCCTCAAACTCCAAGGGTATCTATCACCTTTCCGTATAAGACTTTTGTCTGCTATGTGTAGTCCTCATCCACTCATGGATGATTATCACCTTATTTGTGGTTTCCTGTACCAATTCTGGACTAATGAGTGTTGACTCCCCTAGGTCTATCCAGCATATGGGTGATCTACAAGGCCGCCCGTACAAGGCCGTAAATTGTTCTATGCCATTGGTGGAGTGATAGATTTTCTTGTATGCAAACATCAGAAGTGATAGGTGGTCCTCCCAACTATGACCAAAGTCATATACACAAGTAGGAAGAATGTCTTCTAGGGTATGTATGGTTCACTTCGTCCGACCATCCATCCGGAGATGACAATTTGTTCTCTAGAATAGTTGTATCCTGAACACCACCTATAGTCCCTTCTATATCCAGGATGTAATGTGTGCATCATAGTCTAAGACGATTGTCGAAGGCACCCTATGGATCCGTACAATCTCTTGGATGTAAAGGCTTCCCAACCCTCTACCATAACCTACTCCTTGATGGGTAGTAAGTGAGCCAACTTAGTGAGTCGGTCAACGATCACCCAGATAGAGTCATGACCCATAGAGGTACATGGTAAACCTATCACAAATTCGATCAAGATATTGTCCCATTTCCACTCTGGTACCTCGAGTGGCTGGGACAAGCATGCTAGAACCTAATTCTTGGCCTTCACTTTTTGAAAAGTGAGGCATCATGAAATGTACTCACCCACTTCTTTCTTTAACTCTGATCACCATTACTAACGTCGGAGGTCCAGGTAATTCTTCTCCACCCAAGGACGTACCACCAAATGGGACGTATGGAACACCCTCAACACAAACTCCTGCAACATCACTGGTAATATAGTTCATCCTTTGAAAAGGATGGTGTGCTTCCCACCTACAAAAATCCATCAAGAGCCCATCCTGAGGATAATTAATCATGTCGGGCCTCGCAATCATCATCCACCACTTGTGCCTCCCTAACTCGCTGTAAGAGTGGGGGAGTAACACTCATTGAACAAAGGTAAGATCATCCATAATCATCCGTAAAGTATATCTGCATTGTTGCTCACTTATCTATCGACTCACTCAATAGGTGCAAACTGGTCCTCTGGCTGAGTGCGTCTACCCCCACATTCCTTTTCCTAGCAGTATTTACTATCTCAATGTCGTAGACTGGGAGGAAATCTGGCCACCACCGATGTATTAGGTTTAGGTTCTTCTAGGATAAGATATACCTAATACTCTTTTGGTCGGAGTATACTATAAACCGCTTACCCATCAAGTAATGCTTCCACATCTTCAGGGAAAATACCACTGCTACTGACTCCAGGATTCTGGTCGCGTAGTTATTCTCATGATGTCTCAATTTTCATGAGTCGTTGGAAATCACAACTCACTCTTGCATCAAGACACAACCTAGTTTGTGTCCTGATGCTTCACAGAAAACTACGTACTCAGTTCCCTCCTCTAGTAGTCTCAAGATGGGGGAACTTGTTAGTCTCAGCCTCAGCTCATGGTAAATCTATTGGCATTAATCTATCCACACGAAGGGATGTATTTTCCATGTTAAATCCAGTACGGGTGCTACTACAGTAGAAAATTTGAGTACAAACCTATGATAGTAAACATACAACCCCTAGAATCTCCACACCATAGTCATGCTTCTAGGAGGCTCCCAAGCAAGAACTTCCTCTATATTCACTGGATCTATAGCCAATCCAACCTCTAAGATGACATGTCCTAGAAAGTGGACCTCCCGAATCCAAAACTGAAACTTCGATAGCATTCCATAAAGCTGGTGCTCTCCGATTGTATCAAGGACTATCCATAGGTGTGTAGCATGATCCTCCTTGAATGATCATTATGACAAGATTTCATCAATGAAGACCACGACAAATCGGTCATGGTAATGGTGGAAGATCCTGTTTAGGAGGCCCATGAACACTTTTGGGGAATTGGACACGCCATAAGGCATCTCCAGGAACTCATGATGGTCGTACTGGCACCTAAAGGATGTCTTTGGTACATTCTCATCACGCACTCGAACCTGGTGATAGCATGATCTGAGGTCTAGATTTGAGAACCACATCCCTCCATTCAATTGGTAAAAGAGGTCATCAATTCTCACCAGTGGATACTTGTTCTTCTCGGTCACCTAGTTCAGGAACTAGAAGTCCACACACAATCTCAAACACACATCTTCCTTCTTGGAAAAAAGCAATGAGGCTGCCCATCTTGAAAAGTTAGGCCTTACGAACCCATTCTCCTACATGTCCTCTAGCTGCACCCTCAGCTTACGAAGCTCCACGAGAGCCGTCTGATATAATGGTGCGGATATTGGTGTTGTCCTGGGGTACAGTTCCATGAAAAAGTATACTTCCATGTAAAGACATAGCCTTAGAACATCCCCAGGAAATACATCCTTGTCCTCATCCACCACTATAGGAAAAAATGGATTCCTCTCATCCACTTCACCGAGGGTGGGGCTAGATAACTGGTGAGTGATAGGTAGCACCCTCCTCTGAGAGAGTATGTTCTGCACTACAAGGGTTTTCTTCTCACGGGTGAAAAAAAACCTGGTCCCATCTCCATAGACACACTGTACTATATGCCTAAAATAGTCGATCTGTGCATCGAATATGGATAGCCATTCCATACCCAAGATGACGTCAAAAGGCCTAAATGATACTACTTTGATATCCCAACTTATGTTCTCACCTCCTAGAGTAAAATCACACTACTAGAACCAGTGTGTAATATTCAAATACCCTCTCGTAGAAGTCTCTATCAGAAAGGATCAAGCCAATGGCTCCACTAGAATCAACATGATCCGAATGGGATCCAAGGAAGGGGAGGAGTGACTAGCACCTGTGTCTATAAGAACTGAAACTATGGTGGAGAGGATACATATCATACCTAAGATCATCTCTGGAGTGATGTGTTAATGAAATTCTACTGTATGGAGCTGAGCATACCCCTTCCCACCTACTCCCTGAGGCTGGGGGTGGAACACCTGGGGGTGGTGGCAGTAACACCTCAAACCGTACCCAACTGCAGGCCACTCATCCTACTCCCCAAACACATCTACCACCCTACAGACCTCCTTACTCGAAAAACTACCTCTATCTAGATTTCCACTCAACCATCTACTAGTAATCTATTTGGTGGTTCAGGAATTCATGTTCCATGTGTCCCTTCCCTTTGAAGGTGAAGCACTTCATGGATTCCTACTTACTCCCCCTGGACTGGGAGCCCCTCACTACCGACCATGAGTCCTGGGGTCATCCTCTAAAAGACCTGGCCTGCCTAGGCCCCCATGTCTACTAGCTGCCAAGTGGTAAAGACTCTGGCATCTGGGATCTGTTGGTGGCTGTACCTATTAGTGAATTCTCCACCAAGAATCGCTTCACAAGAAGGGCTCGCTCTTGCACCCCGTCCTAGGTAGGGATGCTGAGAGACAACACCGATGCCCTGATCTCCATTCAGAGTCTCTTATAAAAGGCTCAAGCTATGAGGAATGGTTCTCGCACCATATCTATGGATTAGAGAGATAGATCTGTAAACGTCACTGACTAATCAACTACAATTATGCTGCCCTGCTGAAGGTGAAGAAAATCCTAAATGTGCACAGAACCAATGTCCCAAGAAAAAACTCTTCCTAGAAAAGATTCTCGAAGTCTTCCCAGGTCAGGGTCGCCTCGTCATGTCTTTGGGTGGTCAAAAACCACAATCGTTCTACTGCTTCCTATAGAGGTCTTGCTTCCAAGATCTCCATCTTGTCATATGGTGTCCTCACTAGGCGGAATACCCATGTCAGAGCCTCCAGCCAGTCCTTAGTGACCTGAGGATCTGTATCTCCCCTAAACCTAGGAGGTCTCTTTATCTAAAAATCATATGGGGAATTGAGCCTACAAATGTCCTCTACCAAAACTGTTGGCAGTAGATGCTGACCATCGGGTGGTGGTAGCATATGTGCACCACCCAATGGGTCTATCTCAAGCACTGATCCCTTAACGAATTCCTCGTCTCTTGGTGGGTTGTCCTCGTGACCTCGTATCGGGATCCTGACTAGTCGTCCTTGTGGACTCATCCTAAAATAGATCAAGATGTACCACATTTAAAAATATATACCTGATGAGTTTAATATTATTCAAAATAACATAATGAGACACTTATGAAACTGATGTTCTCATGTATTGATCCCTAAAGAATAATTCAATATCCTGGTGTATAGATACGTCTGTCGCTGCACCAACACTGGACTCCCCGAATATGAAAGTTGGACTCACAACACTTAACACTATTTCACCAACACAAAACATAGACTCGCAGTCTTTTAGGGGGGATTGACCACCCTCTGATAACACTTCTTTATGACCCATCTTCTCGGGATGGTGTTGTGACTACCCCAAGCTCACCTCTTGAATTCTAAGGGCTTGAGACTAGTGCCAACCTTCAAGTGGGAGACATTTTATTGGGTACCTATATGCACACACACATCTAACCACATATCGACACATTCATTTGGAAAAAAGTGTACTACATCAAGACTAAGTACCAAAATAAAACTAAAATAAAGTGGTCCGAAATACAAACCAAACAAAAATAACTAAAACAAGAAATTACAAAAAGAAGCTCTAATGGCCATCCGCAAAAAACACCACCTGGTCATAAGAGTAATAAATCTACTAGAAGCCGATGTAGTATCTCCCATCTACCTGGTCTTACTATCTCACACTTATTCCTAGGCCACCATATCCACTATCATAGTGTCCTTCAGTCCCATCCCACTAAACACCCCTGTCGAAGTGTCAATCATCTGCACCATGAAAAACATGTGCGGGCGAAGCTCATGCAGGGGTGTGTAAAAAGTACTCAGTAGGGGACCCCAAAACCCAAAGTAAGTTCCACAAACCAGTCCTCAAAGAAGAGAATGAAGCATAGGTACATGTACCAAGACATCTCAAACCAGGTATATTCTAGGGTAGTTATAGTAGCATCATGAGTCATACCATCAAACTCCTCGTCTTCTGGATAACACTTCCTATATCAAGTATAGTTGGCCATCCAGGTCACACAGAGCCGCTTACCACTAAACTTGGACTACTGTGGTACTCATCCTAGATGAGTACTATGGGTATACAGGGTTACAAAGAGCCTCTCCCCACCGTGGGCATGGCGGGTCACATAGATCCGCTTCTAAACTCAGCCGAACTGAGGTACACCTCATGGCGAGTACTGTGGGTCTTCTAGGTCACACAGAGCTGGTCCCCATCGTGGTAATCTTGGGTCACACAACACTGCTTCCCATGGGTCCTTCATCGACCAGTCTTCTGGTCTCAGCCAACCATTGGGTTCCATACATAGCACGCATGGAAGAACCACTCCTCAAGCCATCTGTCACATCTCGACTTACATTAAGGTAACCTCAAATCATGCCAAATGATCCTCCTCTTCAGTAGGGTTCCAACGCCGCAAACTTATAATCAATCAGACATGTGGTTTGCATGATACGAGAGTTTTAGTAACTAGGGTACCTGTTGCAATGGGACTCGGTCTGACCCGGTTGGAAAGACCCAACCAACCCGGCTAAGGGGTCCCATATACCACTATTCATATAGATGGAACCTACCTAACCTGGTTTGGGTTAGATTTGAAATGGTCTATCTTGGCCATTTGGCCATGCCCAATAGGCCTTGCCGGACATGGCCCGGTTTGGCAGGGGGTCCAGCCCGCTGGGTCACCCGGTGACCCGGTCATGTCCACCTCAACTCGAAGGGTGCAAGTCTGGCCTTCCAACATGGGTTTGGCTCACCAGCGTGGTTTCAGCCCGCTGGGTCATAGGACTAACCCAACCCACTAGACTGGTGGTGTGCCCCACCAACCCTATCCCTACCTGCTAGGGGGGAAAACTAGTGGTGTGTCGCCCAACCGGGATGGGGCAATCAGTCACGTCTGGCCCTCTCTGCACCGCGGGACGCAAATGGGCCTCCACCTCTTACCATGGTTGAGGGATTGTAACTCATCTAGACATCTGGGTGCAGAGAGGTCCGGACACCACCACTGGTGTCGGCGTTGTGGCTGAGCCTTCAGCGGACCACCAGATGTCTTCTGGTGATCCTTTATTCACGGAACCTCCATATGTGGCCCCTGGAGGTCACCCTCTTCACCATGAAGACCTTGATTCTCTATTTCCATCACTTTGAGGGAATTGCCACTAATAACGCACGAACAGAGTTGCTTGGGCCCTGTTCCTATCATCCAAAGCCCTCCAAATTAGAGTTTTAATAAAAATCAAGGGGGTAGGTTCAATGATTTTTTTTTCAATCATATCAAGTGATAAACATAATCTTGGATAATAAATGTCCAAGAAAAGTCATCATATCATATAAATGCATGAACCACAGATCAAAATGTTTGTTGGTTGATCTGTTTTCTTCTTTAGTAGAAAGAGATGAATGGGGAATAACGTTGAAATAAAACTAAAACCCCCTCCTCTGTAATGTTCGATGCCATCAAGTTCTTCCTCTTGAATTCAAACTTTCAACCTTGCTACCTAGCTCTAATATTTGAGATTCATAAAAAATGATGGAATTATTTGGCGTTTTTTCTTTAATGGAGAGAAAGAATTGATGGAGGTGAGTCAGAGGATTCCTACTGATTAATTCTCCATTGCCTCCAATGCCAAACAATTAAGATGAAATATGATGTATAATTTCAGTTAAACTATGACATCTTATCATTTTAGTTATGCTATGACGTCGCATCATTATGCTATTTCATTTAGAAACACCAACATTGTTAGGCTTCCTTTACTGGTTCGTTATGTTACGTGATATGGGAGATTAATGAGATTCATTAATATGCCCTGTCACTACTTCGTCACTGCAGTGCAGCATCACCGTCTTCCAGTCAATGGTTGAGAAGCAATATAAAATAAATTTTTATGTTATTTTATTATTTTTATTCAAAAACTGGAAAATAAATTTTCTTCTCGGCCCCTACTGGTAGAAGATAAGTCATTTCTAGATGAATCCCATCACTGCGATTTCAAAGGTTCCCCCATAATTTTAAAATGATAACTGGTTCAAAAAATAGAATATCTCGCTCGCATGTATGCTGAACATTCCTTTAAAAATGTTCAAAATTCCATTCCAGGCTCTCCGATCCTCGGAATCACATGCCTTAGAATTTTGAAATCTCGAAATAATTACATGTAATTAAAAAAATTATACAGAAATTCTGAGTCATTACAATAATCTTCATATCTATTACAATATAAAAGAAATATAATTTATCGATATCACTCACCAATAATAATGAATAATAGTTTCATTATTGTTAAAATAACAATCTCACTACCTTTTTTAAGACTAATAATGTAACATTTTTTATCTTAATCATAGAAATATATTATTATTAAAAAAAATTCTACCTCATTCAATTATAAAACATAGTTCTTTCTATGTACATTATTTTCTTAGAAACATTTTCATTATCCTGTTCCAACCAAATATTAAAACAAAAGTCTTATACCAATATCTAAAATATGAATATAAAAAATAAATCTGAATGTGTTTTCCCTTTGGAATCCTTTTTTAGCATATCATACTTTTCAATCAATCTATGAATCTCCTTGTTCAATCCATAGTTTTCTATGGTAATTTTTCAATTAGTTTTTCAAACAAAAACATATTTGATTCCTTCATAATGTTTCATAATTAATATGTGGACCAAGGAAAAAAATATCCCCTGTGAGTGTACATCTATGTGTATATTAAATCCTCTTAATCATGAAAAATATCACACATGAGTTAATACCCAAAACGCTATATTTTGTGGTCATGACACTATGGTGCATCTATTCTAGAACCACATCCACTTGCCCGTATCCCAACATGGATTTAATTTCTAGGAAAACTACATACTCAATAATTTACCAGACCATTAAGATTTCATCATATACTTAGACTTATTATTAGTATATTCACTAAAATTCTCTCCTCTCAAAAGAAAAATAAAATATACATTATTACGTTTACATTAAATCATATATTATCCCATGGTTTGTCAATAAATTTTACATCATGATGATATTTTAATTATCAATGATAAAATTATCCTCAATAAATATGATAACTTCTGAAGTTGCCCATACATTTCCTTCGATACCAAGAATGATGACTTTGACCCACTTTATCAGACCTTGTTCTATAAAAACATACCATAGGTATTGTTATAGTTCCTAGTCAAGTGGACCGAGATAAAACCTCCCTTAATTATAAAATCAATAATTTTAATTGAATCTATTTAACCCCAAATCTCATTTCGGGTATATAGTATTAGAGAATTAAGATAAAACACAAATTTATAAAATCTATCCCTTTATAAACTAATGGAACATATTTTATCCAGTATACATGAAACTACTTATTATCAAATGGTTTTTCAGAATATTCCAATAATTATTTCACATGTGTTATAGATTTAAAAATTTAATGTGTAATACATTTTTTCGTAATATGTTGAAAGAAATCATAATAACAGGGTGAGATTAACTTCTAATAATGAGACTATATAAAACTAGGGTAATAGTTCTAGAGACATGGCATAAATATTATGGAATGAATAGGGAAACATCATGAATCCATAATTAACTAAAATTGAGCATTCTATATCCATGTTAATAAATGATAACACGTATATCAATAATACGAATATCATATAGATGAAATTTATAATATAGTATATCAAAAACATATAGTCAATACCTTGTTCCAAGACACAATCCTATTATTAGAAGAGGAATGTACTAATACCCAACTTTTTCTGTCTTAAACAACCCAACGATGCATCAAGGGGGTGTATCATTTTATGCCCCAACCATCAACATATTAGGTCCAATGAATTCACTATAAGATTCAAAAAGACTTTTCATAAAATTACCTAAGGAACAAATTATTGAATAAAACATGAATATTCATATAATGAAATATAATAAATTTCACAAAATAATAAACCTTTATTAGAATTCAATAATCATTAAGAATATCAATAATTTTCCACATGTCCCAAAAATGGATAAAATTGTCATAACTGATCTAGAGAAAGAAGGTAGATGGCTAGAAAATTCATAGTAAACATTCCAATAATCATCCATACTAGAATATCTACACATGTAATATTGATAGTTTTATCCATGTTACCAGAATAAAACATTTTCGAGGTGAACATCATCCAATCTAAATTTTGTAAAAATGTGATGTTAACAGTGTATTAAGTAACGAGTATACGCCAAATTCAATAATATAATAACATTATTAAAATCCATCCATAGAAGGATGGTCGATAGTTCCAAAAGAATATAACCCATGTGTAAGAAAGGAAATATAGTGGGATGTTAACACAGATGAAAAAAAATCACCAAAAATAATGCTTCGAATAGTATCACAAATGGATGGATCAAGATTCAAATTATATGATTTGGTGAGTTCAATACCACAAATGATAATTTATATATTATTGGAAAATAATGAAACCTAATCCAAATTATGGAAAATAATTCTAAAAGTAAACAAGGGTTGTAAAAAAATAATTTTTTTTGAAAATAATTTTAACTTTGACAAAAAGTTGAAATTTAACTCTCACTTTAAATTATAAATTTTTTAAAGGTGTCATAAAATCTTCAGAAAACATTTAATTTTAAAAATAATATCTAATAATGTAATATTCAAAATAAATTAATAATATCTCATAAAAATGAATAGGAAAAAACCAAATATATAGAAGTTAAAGGATAAACCCTTTATATTATTCTTAGAATACCTTTGTGTAAAACTCACATTGTAAGAAGAGAATGAAAATTCATTTTTATTAAAACATAATTTTCTAAAAGTTGTTTATGAAATACCAAAAAGAAATTCTTATTTTGGAAGAACCCTATCATGGAAGAAAGAAGTTCATGATAAAACAACATAACTCAAGGAAAGAAGGTTTTAGATATCAATATACCTTATGAGAAAATTACTTTATGGGGAATAAAACATTTTAAATGGGGATTATGTGTAAAAATGTGAAAAATTGTAGAGTACCACATAATAAGATACAAGGGGAATAATGTAACCAATATATATGAGATAAGTTCACTTGTCTGATCAAAACTCACTGAATGAAAATAGAGTTACAAGAAAATGTTATGATAGGGGTAATACTTGAGTCAAGATAAAATTGAAGAAAATAAATTTATTTGGGGTAGTTTATCACAATAATTACTATAAAATAATTTATATAAAATTCATGTTGTAGTAAATAAATATTATATGGTGAATAACATGTAACATATCTCATAGATTCAAAATTAAGTCCAAGAGAACTATTATAGCTAAAATAAAACTTGAATAAAAACAATTTAAATGAGAGGGTTTGAATTTTAACATAACCTAAAATTATTAAAAGAAAATTCATGATATGGTATTTTAGATTGGAATTATATACAAAATTTAACTGAAATTATACACATAATACCAAATGTGGTTCGAACATATAGACTCGATAAAAGAACCCATACATTTTTTCATGACTTACCCAAACATAAATTTACATTATGTATGAAAAGAATATCAATCCTAATAAATAAATTATAATCCTTACTCATATCTATGTTCATTCATACTCTTCATATAAATTCATTCTCTACATTAATTATTCTGATTTTCTACATTGTGTGTTTATAGTTTTGATCATTTCCACTTGTTTCATAATAGTGGTGTCCACTTTCATTCTTATTAAAATTTTCATAATTAATAGGTAATTAAATTATCTATTAATAATTTTTTATTGTAATTAATTAAGTATTAAATTCCTTCCTTTCATGATTTAGTCTTTATCCTTGAATATTAAATTTATAACAAGCATCTTTCAGTGATTATTAACAAATCAAAGGGTGTTTTCTAAATTAATGATTTAAATATTAATATCACATATTAAGAATAATAAATGAATATTTACACATTAATATTATATTATACTATTAATAAGGTTACCATAGTCATTCATGAGAAAATGTCATAGTATTGTTCCTGTAAGTGGTTAAATAAATCCGAACAAGAACATATCTTGATTTAATAAATGATTATGAGGTGGTTTTAATGAAATATCATTTAACCATAATCATAATAACATTATTTAGTTTTTAATAGTGTGATATATCATAATTAAAATTGATGTTGAAGAAAAATTAATCGTTATGGAAATACTATATATTTTGAATAAAATATTTTTCTTCTTGCATGCTTATTTTCAATGATTGAACTAACTATAATCATTTATTGAACATATCATTGATAGGTAATGAAATTTTTTATTCCATAACCTATATGATATTATAAATATAGTATTTCCACATTATACCATTCAATTAACCATCAATTTTGGGCGGTGAAGGAAAATGAATTTCTTTTCTCTTTGTGGCGGTTGTATACACATACGTACGAGAGATGATTTCATTTTTTAATGGTTGGGATAGATGAACAGAAAAGGTTAATAAAATTAATATATTATCATTAATGTATATACATGGAACTAATATTATTGTATTTTTGTTCCTAGAATATGTTTTGAGGAATATAATTAAGGGGAAAAGCTATGTAGTTGATAATACTCATGTCTGAGATATAACTTTTCCTTGGAAGAATCCCTAGAAATGAAGGCCTTAATCACAAATCGACACACTAAGGGATTACTATATAGAAATTTTTTTGGAATTACTACCGTTATCATTCCTATAATTTTCTAGGTATTGAATACTATTTCTGAGTAGGAATGAAACTCACATAGGTGGCCTTTGCCTATAGTAGAGGTATTCTCACACACATCTACAAGATCATGTGATGCTAAAATGTAAAATAAAAGTAATAGATAATGAATGACTTCATATAAAATAATTAATATGCATATGATGAATAATACTAGAATGAATAAATGTCCAAATATAATCCGACCAAGAAATGCAATAATGTCCAACCTACTAGAATGATTTGACACCTCTCTAATGTAACTCTCCATATAGATTGATGTATTTTATTAAAAATATAACATATACCTTCTCTTATTACATTAAGAACCACATTAAATGACTTATCATCTACATAACACACAACACATGTGGGAAGAGTCCATGTAAGGGTGTTTATAACAATACCCAGTAGGACACCCCAATATCACTAAGCATAAATCATCAAGATAATATTCATACCATCATTTGGATACATAAATTAGAATATGAGACATAAAATTAGACATTTAGATATACTCATGGTAGAAACTATGTATCATTTTAAGTTCACAACCACTTTAATAAAATAATATTAGTCTCTATTGTTCATAACCATAGTAACTTGGGAGGACTCGCTTCACCAGTATGATAGCCTTGATGTCATCCATTCGAGAAGTCATGCTTATCAAGTCTCACTATATATATGTACAATCTTTAAGTATGAATATATTGATACAAACATTGGGATCAAACCCAAAACATATTTTTATTCCAATAACCCAATCTAGATCATGAAACTATGTAGGGTATCATTGACCAAGTACAGTTTCTCAAGCCAATTATGAGAACCCCACTCAGGAAAGAAGATGATAGAGGATCACAACAAGGGCCATGTGGGTCCACTAAGAACACTATCTGGGAAAAATATCTAAGAGGATGATAATCCATAATCCATGATATATGGATAAACTAAAGTCTCAAAGGGATGGTTTGATGGAATTCTGCTTAAGAAAACAAATCTATCCTGAATCGAATTAAGACCTAAAGCCTCCCAAGGAAAAGTACATAGAATGTACTAGTAGTACACGATGTGTCATTCAAGTCTTGGGTCTACCTTTTTTCTACACCTTGTTCTCATATACCATGGCTTGGGCCTATGTATATGGTCCTATATGTATATTAGGGCCCATGTCCATGTGGATGGTTGTCCTTACGTATTGGGCTATTCTGGTGTACTATACCGATGCCCATGTACTTGTTCGTGATCATGCCCATATATACCCAATGATTCATGATGAGTCACCAAGTTATAGTCACATAGTGTTGCGACATGTGTCACATGGCATGCGATATTAAATTTCATGTGAAACTTTAGTGGTGTTTCCCTGGAACCACACATAGTGTGTGTTCTTCTCTCACACATTATCTAGTGTAGATATTTCCAAAACCCATGGGTCCTTCTATATATTACTCCTCTACAACTACCGAATATGATTACAACCAACATAAAAATTCGGTGTCAATGATATTTTTTGAAAGAGTCTAACCAAAACTAGAGATATTATTCATTCATTTGAATCAATTGAGAAACACCACCATTGTATGTTCAATCATCCGGCGCCAAATCGAGAAATGAGGGACCTCCAATCCATTCTACTATATAGATTTTCTTCCTAAATTCTCATTGATACTCGATTATATAATTGATCAAAATCAGTAACCATGTTATCAATCCATTACACTGAATAATAGTCATGTAATAATGGAATACCAAATATACATCAAACTACATGTTAATGATATTTCCTACGATAAATGTGTGATGAAGTGGGATGGAAATACCCAAAGAACCATAGAGGAATTAATCACATAAATTTTCTTGTTTGGACTCAATCCATTTAATTTAGAATTATAAATGAATAATCTAAGTAATAATCAATAAGGAAAATTCCACAAATCCAGGAAAATAAACTCATACTCACAAAATTATTGATCGGAAAATAAAACCATTGGTTGATTGATTTTAATAAATCATGGGATAATACAAATGGATAAGTAAAGATAAATTAAACAATCTATCTTGACATTGGATCATTCATTGATGAAGAATGTTTCAGGTCTTTTCTTGTTGGCATGATCTATAGGATTCATTAATCAACTGATCTTCAAATCATAAACCATCAATGCTCATCCATGAAGATCCTACATGGGATCCTCTCTCAAAATAAAGGATTATATAGAAGACAATTATTTTTTGTTATAATTTGTTTTATATTGACTTAAATTGGAAACATAATCATTATATAATTGATTAATCAATTAAGTTAAACTAATTTATTTATTTATTACTTTTATCCAGGAAGTTTTTTTATCAAATTTATGAAACTGACAAAGATTATATCACAGAAAGGGTAAAACCCATATTATAGACTCAGCAGTGGTCTCATATTTTTGAACCAATAACTTTTAAAGATATATTCTATGTTTTATATAAAAAATTTCATCAATTATATTAATTTATTTAATATTATATTTCAAATATCAGTTCCAGGATCACCAGGCCTAGGAAACACATGTTTCCTAAGCACCCAACTCTGAAAATATTAAAGATATACTTAAAATCATTAAATTACAACATTTGAGAAATTAAATTCTCCCCATCATATGAATTTTCAAATAAGAAGGTGAAAATGACTACTCAAATGGCGTGGGTACTGGGCCCACATATCAGTCTCCTACTCCAGGGTTCCCACTAGAATATTTCTATGCTACCACCAAACAATCAACAAAGGAGTCGCTCAAAAATGGAGGTTTTTATCCTAACAACTGTTGATCTCATTCAGAAAATCTAGAATGGTAGCTCCATCTCTAATGACCAACTCACCCCAGTCAATGTCATACTATGGTTTATACAAAAATCTCTTAAGATACAACATGTGGAAGAAATAATGTATGTTATATGACTTCAATAGAATAGACAAGTATCATACCACCTCGTTGACAGTAAACTGTATGTGGAAAGGGCCAATGAATAGAATATATAGATTAATTCCCAGACCAAATCATCACAATCCAAGTCAGTGTTTAACCTTCAAGAACATGTGGTATCCCTCCTTGAACTAAAAATGTCTCCATAGTTGGACCACATAAGATATCTGATAGATATTAGATGTCATAATTCACTCCTAAGAGAATTAAACCTTCCCTATAATAGCTCAAACCAACTATAAACCCATTATCATAGACTCATATGGGTAATTCTAACATTGATGGCATCTGTAAGGTTAGTTGTACAATGACTAAAATGGTGCCATATAGATTGTGTAATGACATTAGTTGTTATAATAAAACTCCACCAATGTTTGATGATCCTCTTAACTATCACCTCCAACATGTACAATAAAAACATGTCATGTGAGACTTGAATGCTCCACTCATTCAGGTCTTCATCCCGGGGTTGAATCATAATGCCCAAACATAACTAATTGTTAATGGATTCCTATATCCCCCTCCATAATTAATATGTGATGTAGGAATCATGAATTGAAATGAAAATTAAGGGAACATCATGAAGCCTAACTATTTCATAAACATGTAGGAATCACAATTTCTCTAGTAAAATATTCTCTCGTATAGCTAAGAATTGGAACAATATAGTGAGTTGGTCTATGGACACCTAGATGATGTAATTTCTTATAAATTATGTGGTAAACCCATAAATAATACCATATATATATTATCCAACTTCCAGACTGGAACATCAATGGGTCGAGCTAAACCATTGGGAACATGGTCCTCAGCCTCTACTTGCTAATAAATGAGGCATCCAGAGACAAACTCTGATACTGTGTTATTCATGTCTAGCAACCATTAATAATACTGAAGGTTATGGTACATTTTTTCCATAGCTATATGTTCTTATAAATCATATATATAAATCCCCCTCTTCATATTCTCCATGAACAATACTAGTACCATCTTTCATACTCTAAAAACATGACATGTTTCCCACTTTCAGAAAATTCAATAGGATCACACCCAATGGATATTTGAGTACGCATGGTCTCAATGTCACTAACACTAATATGGATTTCCTTAACATTATGTAGAAGTGATTTGGTAACAAAAATTTACAATATATAAGATGTTTCGTCCTTTTCCATGAAAGAAAACATCACTATGGCCAAATTCTTCAAATCATTAGTCAAAAATTGAGAAAAAGATCTCAGCCAGGTAGAATATTTAAATATTTTATCCTTCCCTAGAGTATAGAATATCATGAATCCTTAATCCTTGAGGAACACCAGTTATCTATTATTTCTCAATTTATGATACATCTAAGATATTTTTAATTTAAGACACTTATGGTATGAATAAATGATAAACCGCTCACCCATAAAGTAATGTATCCATATCTTCTATGCAAAGACTAATGCGTTCAACTTGAGATAATGTTTCATTCAATTTTACTCATGTGTTCTCAAACTTTTAAACCCATATGAAATCAAGGCATACCTCTACATGAGAATAAACTAGGGTCAGTACTTTATGAATAAGATAACAATACATACTTAGAACCCTCTTCTAGGAATGTCATGTTGGCGGAGATTTTAAATATCTACCATAACTCTTTAAAGTCCCTCTATAACCATTTATTCTACACAAACTATTTTCCCTTCTGGGTAAAATAATAAATTTTATAATATCATAGAGAATTCAAGCACAAATCTCTTGTAGAATCCCACCAAACCCAAGAAACTATAAACCTCCATCTTACCCTTTGGTGGCTCTGAAGCTAACACTACCTTAACCTTTTCTAGATAAACAACTAAACCCTTTTCATAGATGACATGTCCTCGAATGTGGACCTATTGAATCAATAAATTACACTTCTAGAGATTCCCATAAATATGGTTCTATTAGAATATGTCCAAGACTATCGTCAAGTGTCTCAAATGCTCCTCCATGGATACACTTGGAAAACGTTAATGAATACTAATACAAAAAAAATCTATGAACGGTTGAATGATCTAGATCACGAGTCCCCTAAACATAGTAATGGATTCTATAATGTCGAAGGGAATCATGATGTACTCATAGTGACCATAGAAAAATCTAAATAAATCATTCAGTATATCTTCATCTAGTACTCAAATAAGGTGATGGCCTAATATGAGGTCAATATTTGGTAGCTATGATTCCCCTTTCAGCTGATCCAAGTGGTCATTAATCACCAGTTTTGGGAACTTATACATCATATTCACTTAGATCATGTACCGATATTCAATGAAAACCATCAATCTCACTTATTAATTCTTATAAAACAATAATTGAGAAACCCCTAGTGAAACACTAGGTCTATCAAAGTCCTTTCTATGAAAGTCATCCAACTACACTATCATATTCTGAAGCTCTAAAATATCCATATGATATTTTGGAATATATATATTTGGTTTTTCTCTATGTAAATTTCAATAAAAAAATTGATTTGTATGTTTGGAGGTAAGCCTTGCACATCACTATGAATGATGTCCTCATACTCAACCACCATAGTAGGAAACATATATCCTACCAAATCCACTAATTCAAGAGTAATCCTTTCCAATTGGTGAGTAATCAGATTGAACCTCCTATATATGAATCAATCATGCTCTTCCTCGGTCTCCTTCTCACATATGAAGGATAACCTCATCTCATATATGTGGAGACCCCATATCATCTTGAACCATCTCATAATTTCGGTTACCAACGCCTACCATTAGAGACCAACCACTGAAGTCTCATTCCCTATGTTCCCACCACTAGTATACACTACCAGTTTCTTCTCTTAAAAAATCCATATATCCCCTAGGCATGCTCATGGACCCCAACATAAGTAGGAATTCATATAGGTATCACACTAGAATGGATATATCACGATAGACCGTTCTCGAAGGCTCCTGAATTATATAATGGATCTATAACAATATCCATAAATATTCATGATATTTTGGTAATCCTTGAAATTTTGTTTAGGTATATTCATGCTTCCCTTCTGTAGATATAAATGGTCCAACGTGTGCACTTCGTTCAGTATAGCTGAAGAGTAATCATCTTCGAAGAGGCACTCAAAATATATCGATGATAGAGTCACCTCATAATATGATAGATACACAATGATCCATCAATTAACTACAAAACCATGAAAAAGACTCACCTTATAAAAAATACTTAATCTATATGTGTTCTGACAAATAAAAAAACAAATAACAACTTTAATCAAATACTCAACTCCGTATGGTTCTATATTTCCCATGAAACTAATAGGAAATTGTTGATAAAAATCATGAAATGTGCTTATCCTACAATCCTCATCTTCTTGAACTAATTGGTTCCATCTACTGCTTGATGGGCAGTGGAATGACTATATAACCACCTAGAGTAACTACCTACTTAATGTGTCCCTCAATTGAATCCTTATAACTAATGGGACCATCCATGTGTTCCTTTTGATTAATTAAAGTAGTAAATTCTTGTGGATCCATCATAAAATAGAAAATATGTTTCTTGGTCCATGAGAGTATCATGAGAGATAAATCAAGTAGAAATGGGAAAGTTTTCATTACTATGTGATTCATGTACCAATATTTTCACTACAACCAATGTCTACATGTATTGAGTCAAAATACATGTAGTTATATTACTGGTTTATGGATACGTCGGTTTCCACACCAACACTAGAGTCCCTATCTTGAATGATAAACACAAATAACATAAAATTATTTCAATATAACCCAAACCAAGCTCACATTTGAAAAAACTACAAACTTCAGTCCAAGTATAGAAAACTTCCCTGATACCACTCGGTTACGTCCATAACCATGGTGGATTTTCTAGATTATTAAATTTTGAGTCTGATAACCCCTAGCCCACATATAATAGGTCATGGTTTGGAAGAAAATTCCATGTATGAGTAGCACTTACATGGGAGGCCTTATCCTAATGTACTTGTATTCACACACATATCTCTAAGCCCATATAATACTGAAATGTAAAATACAACTAATAACAAATGATTGAATGCTTATAAATCCCATAATTAGAGTATAAAGAATAATAATGAAAATAATAAAGGGATAAATGTAATAACACCCAAAAAAATAATAAGTACAAAAAACTAGATATATGGAAAAAATAGTCAAATGTTACTCATGGTATGAAATAAAGTCTATCGATCACAATCTAAGATATATTTGTTCCTATTCTACTTAAAACTACATTGAATGTTCAGTCGTCTGCATATGATATGACACATGTGGGTAGATAACATGTAGGGTTGAGTATAACAATACCTAGTAGGACACCCTGAAATCACATAGCACAATATATCAATATAATAGATAGATAATCACATGGAAATGTCATTTAGAATTTGATACATAAAATATAACATCCAGATACACTCATGGTGGCCAATAAATATGAAGTTAATGTCACAATTTCATTTCCTAGCAAAGATTGATGGGAAGAGTTCAATCCCACAATCTCCTTGGAGAACACACATAGTAACTCTGATAGTACTCTTGGAATCTATCTGATATGTCATGCTCCCTGGGACTTTACATATAGAAGTACATGTTAGAAGTCTAAAGAGATAGATACACATATTGGGATCCTACCTATGTCTATGAGGTATACCAAAAACCCAATCTAGATTATCCCACTAATTAGAGGATCAAATCCCATTTATAGTTGATCATATTGATTTTAATAACACCACATAAGATAGAATATGATATAAGATCCAACCCAATGCCAATGGGGAACACTGAGATCTCTATCTGAGAAAAATATCATAGAGAGGATCACAATACTTTATTTGGGACATAATTTAAAACTATACTCTCATAGAGATGGATTAACAAAACAAACCCCATATAAAAAAATCCACCCTGAAGAGAAAAAGGTTCTCATAAATCTCATAGAAATGTACAAGGGAAGTATTATAAGTACACAATGTGTCTTCCCAGTATCGGGTCTTCCCAAGTGCTCAATCCCATGAATTTTTACCATGGACTATGCTCATGTATTTTCGATCTTCATGTGACACTGTCCATGTCCATGTACAAGGTCTTTTCTATGTACTAGGTCGTGCCACTGTACTCTACCAGTTCCAATATACCGGGGTTTCCTCATTTCAATCTATCCACTACGATAAATTCCATGATTATGTGTATGGTAACATGGAATACGCAGAGTGTCACATGATGTGTGATATTTAATTTTATGTGGAACCTTTGCGCCATAACTAGACCACAACACATGGTGTGTGTTCATCCATTACACACCGTGTAGTGAGAAAATTTCTATAACCCACAGGTTTTCATAAAGATTCCTCCTACATAACTTTCTCTAACAATTATAACTACCAATATTTCTTGGGATCAACAATCCCATCCATCCAAGTCTCTCCATCATTATTTATCTGATTATGGTTGTCCAAAATGATTTATAAACTATACCATTTTTCATTCCATCATCGTATTCCAAACTAAGAAACGATGGATCTCAAACTAGTATGATCCACCTTTGTTTATCATCCAATATCATTGATCCTCAATCACAACCTCAATCATAAAATATCCCCATGGTATTAATCTATTTCACTGAATAATGAGAATTCATCAAACTATGGGTTGATGAATTTTTATGGATTCAACATTCTAAGAAATATAGGAGAAACCCATAAAAACATCAAACATTATTGAACTATATACATTACATGGGTTGGCCTTGATCCGTTTACATTAAAACAATGAAAGAATAATCTAATTAATAATAATAAATTTAAAATCCTCAAATCTGATAAAATAAACCCATACCAAAAAAATTTCTACAATCAAACCAATCTGTTGGTTGATTGATTCGCATTCATCATGAGGTTCTGAATTAGGGATAAATAAATATAAATAAACAATGATACATGGTGATTGGATTTATCATTAATTGATAATTTTGTTGATCCATTTTCATTGGTGGTATCTATAGGTTTCATTAGACGATCGATCACCAAATCATGATTTGTGGATGATCATCCATGAAGCTCCTCCAATAGTCCCTTGATAAATTTATATTTCTATGTAGACAACCCTGAAATTTAGTTATCAACGAGTTTATATAGATTTCCATTAGGTCATTTCATTATCATATAATAAATAAAATAACATAATTTATTATTTTATTATTTTTACCTATCATGTATTTTTAAGAAACAACCATTGATGACAATGATTATGTTGCTACTTGGGTAAATCCCACATTTCAGACTCCATGGTGGTCTCATATTTATGATATGACGGTTCAACAAAAAGGTATTCTATTTTTTTAGGATAACAACGTGGATATGATACATATATTTTAAACATTAAATATAAGAAACTGATATATTATCTCTTTATTCTAACTATTAGCGACGTTAATCTTTTAAGAATCAGAGATGGTTATAGCATGAGATAATTATTATAGTTTCAAGAAGAAATGTAATGTAGTGTTCTGTCTGGAGGTAGAGATGATGTTACCCATTTATAAGTCAAGAGAACGGTAGTTTTCATAGTAACCCTTACATTCTCAAAATTTCAATAATACTATTAATGATTCAATAGCCCAAAAATGGAAACAAGTGGTGGTTATTGTGTGTGTGGGTCAAAGATCACCTCAACCACTATTTTTGGAGAAAATTATAGGTATTTTAGGGTTTTTCTTTTAACTTTTCACATTTACCCTAATTTAATTTTATATTGGAAATTAATTTCAAACCTTGGAAATTAAAATTCATGAAAAATATTAAGAATGAACCTTTTACATAATTTGATAAAACATTTTTCAAACATGAAAATAATTCTATCAAATAAAATTTTAAATGGTGTGAAATTTTAATTTTAAAATAAACACACGTAATCATGTAATAAATTAAGAAAAATAAAAAATTTAACCTTTTAATTTACATATAATATAACTTTATCTTGGATTCTATTTTTAATGAAATTTAATTTTATTTATAAAATAAATTATCATTATGTAGACTTTAAGTAAATACATACTAAATATCCATCCAATATACTAGATTCAAATAAATGACGGAATTCATTCTTATATTAATGTTACTATTTAATTAGTTCTCATAATGTTGGACATGTGATTTTTAAGATCATGGAATTTTAAAAAATGCATAATTTTATTCCATATATTCATATTTATTAACATAAATTTATTATAATCAAATATATTATTCTTATACAGTGATAAAATCAAAAAATTAACATGTTTCCAAAAAGCCAAATTTTATGACTTAAAACCATTCTTTCAGAAAATACTCAAAAATTGATACTCAAAAAATTTTATTTGATGAATTCAAAAATGATGGACATTTTTATTAATTTCAAATTACAAAATTTATCAATTCAATTAATGAATAAAATTATAAAATATAAGGAAAACCTGTTTTAATTGGAAAATGTTATTTTCAAATATTGACTATTATTTTTGTTATTTTATATCAACTCCCAATTATATTTGTGTTAACCAATTATTAATATCTGAGATAATATATTATTAATCATATGTTTCTTGAAATAGAAATCTATATCACATAAAAGGTTTTTTTTAATTATTTTTGAAATAATAAATCAACTTGTTAGTCATTTTATGTAATCTAAGTGAATTCATTCAAATTAAAAGTATCCTTTATTTTAACTAGACATATAATACATAAAGTGGTAAATCCAAATCATTCCAACAAATTTAACAGATATGTTTTTAATGATCATACTAAAATATTTATATTTTAACTGAATATATTTTTGTTTCATTTAATTTTGGTGTTATTTTTTAAGTAAGTTATCAGACACATTGAATTATTTAAGGATAATCATATATTAATATTCCATGGTGTTGGAACATTTTTCTCATGTTCTGATCATTGGGGTAAAATAATATATATCACATTATATTGATCTGTTTCTATTCAACAAGTGGACTAGAAATTCCACAAAAGGATAGTGGATGTTTTCACTTGAATCAATTGATATCAAGTTTCTCTTTACTTTTTCTGTTTAGGAGCTCAACATGGATTGTGTTATTATTAAAATATTTTGATAATTGGGGGAAAATTTACACATGGTTTTGTAATCTAGATTTCACACCATTTGGTTATTCATCAGGAAAAAATCAACATTATTCTTAGAGCCCATTGCTTGATTGGTTTCTCCTATATTCATCCATTTATTTAGATAAAGGATAGTTCAGGTATGCGAAAACTTATAAATTAACAAAAGGAAACAATAAACTTTAAATAAGTATCTCATAAATGGTGTGAATTCCCTATCTTATAAACTATATGTTTAAATATAGGTTATCAATAGTAATTTCTTATTAGGTTCTCCAACATATAATAATTAAAACCTCATAATGGTTCAAAAATGGCCTGAAAATCAGCAAACCTTATCCCTCATGACTGTTTAACCTATTTATCAGCTACTCCTCTTTTCCATCCACCCGGTGAAGATTGAGTTAATACTCAAACAAAATTTTTTGGGATTATTAATTTTGGTACATATATTATAGAGACATAATACAGTCTTCATATCCAGAGAGGGATTTAATTTATAGAAATATCACACAATCCCATATTTATGAAATGTTTTTATATAATACATTTTATCAAATTTTCATTAGGGATTCTAATACATTTTTCAAATATTAATCCTTAAAAATAACAAAACCAATAATAAAATATAATTAAACTGAGAACTAAAACCAATTGATGTGACACAAGATAATCATATTGTTATTATACATAATTTCTACAATTTGAATATTATATTTAAAAAAATATCAGAATTATATAACCTAAAGGGTTAGGTTATTGTATAATTATCTATTTTTGAAACTTATTTTACAACACTTCTGAGATTTTATCCAAAATTATGTTACACTAGACCCCTTCTATAATTATCATAAGGTAAACTCATTTCTATAACCTAGGGAATGAAAAAAAATCAAATAGATAAGATTAAATTCCTATAGATATAATATTTTTATAAATTTTCATATACATTTATATTTCCTAATATATTAAAATTAATAAATTTAAGGCTTTTTGCAACATTTTTTTTATTATTAGTGAATTTTGGGATAAATTTTGAATTTTTCAAAAGGAATTCTAAAATATTACTATCACTTTGGTATTCCAAGGATATTTTTAAAAAATGTAATCTAAATGGAGTCATCCATTTTTTGGGTACCTTTCTTTCTGGGATTCAACATCTTCAATTGGTCATAGAGATCATTTGAAATTTGACATTAACAATCAAATAAATCAATTTGGAAATACATTTCAGCCAATATAATGGACCCATCTTTATTAAATGAGAAATATCTTTTAATAAAAACCTCAAAATGATCTGATTTCAATTAGAAAATAAAGTGGACTCTAATTTAAATGTGAAATTAATTTTCATTTAAATAATCCACTACATATGCCAAATTAGAGGATGATGAAAGGTCTCTTAAAATAAATAGTACAGTCTTGAGTAATTCAAGAATATGTTTTTAAATACGATTATAGTGAAATTGATCTTTTTAGGGATGAAAACCAAATAAATTACCAATAACTCTTAATAAAAAACCATGAAAATTTTCTTCCATATTCTAGAAAAAAGTAGAGCAATATTTTTGTAGAAATGTTCTGAAAGAGTAATTTTATTGTTTTCCTTTTCTCTATTTTTTTTCTTCATACTTTTTAATGAAATATTATCCCCCCTTATTTAATGATACCCATCTCATGGAGGGGTAACAATTTGAGTTATTGGGAATTTATAGTTTTACATTTTATAATTTTTGTATTCTTGTGCTTAATAGTATAAGATCATTTCTCTCTTATGTAATGTTTATTTCAATTTGTAATAGTGGATTTTATTATCAAGTACAATGGTATTTGATTTTAGATTCTATTGTTTTTATTACTTTGGTGAATTATAATTATCTTCTAATACTATGTTATGGTATATATATATGATGTAATAGACCAAGTATTAGAGTTCAAGTACTCTATTATTATCAGCACATGTGGTAGGGGTAGTGGATACTCTTGATTGTTTAGGATAAATAAGAACCGATTGGTTATCTCCCAGTTCAATTGATGGTATTCATTGCAACTCCCATGAAAATAAGTAGGAGGCTAGATCAATTTGAGATATTGGAAATGTTTGATCTCACCAACATAATTTTAACATGGGGGTTAGGGGTAGAATTTTTTTTAATATCACTTTAATAGACGTAGTAGTTGAGGATGTGATAAATTGAAATTAGGATATAACTGAATTTGGACGATCAAACCTGACCTAATAACCCATCTCATAACACTATTTTCAATCACATTCTTGTTAATTTATTCAGCCTATTAATTTCTTTTTTCTTTCATTTTTTTACTTTTGTTTGTTTTCAAAATCAGAAACTTTCAATGATATCCAATTTTCATCTAATTCAAAGTGAAAAACATGATCATTACATGCTTCTATATGGAGATAATTTAGTTTAACCACTTTCATACATTTTAACTTAGGTTATTATTGTTTTTATAATAAATCATTATAGGAATGTGTGAAAATATGGAACCATTTATGGTGAGGTGGTTCCAATAATCTAATTTTCAAATTTCATGACTATAAGCACTAACACTTAATCATTCTCAAATGATCCTAAAATTGAATAAAATTTTCATTATAGGCCAGGAAACCAAAATTTGAAATATGAATTTGAGGACGTTTTAGTTTAATACTTTATTAAAACCTCAAGTGTTCCCTATGTTCCTATAATTATGGATATAAATCTATAGAAAACACTTATAGACATATGTACACTATAATTCCTTATTCAAAATATTAAACTTTTCCATCCAGAGTTACAAAATTATTTTTAGATATAACCTAACATGATCCCATTAATTTAAAAATTTAAATTCTTGGTAGTATAAGACCCATAAAAACATATTAAATATTTCATAGATGTCTCTTATACTTTTTTACCCCATGGTGTTACTAAGGATATGGTAAATTGGAATATACTCCCATTCTCATTAGAAGAGGATTTCAAGAATGTTTTTATATCCTAAAACATGGATATGTTAAAGCCTTGAATAAATTATTGAGATTCTTCCTGAAAATATTCTTCCTTGCCTCTAGAAGAATAACCATCATAATGAAGATCTATTCCACTAGAAAATAATATAAATAAACTCATTATAATTACTATGAGATATTAATGAAGCTATGTGTTATATGACCACATCAGGAAATTGAGTAGCATCGCATTATTATTTAATTTTACCAAGGATTACTATAAAATGACATTAAACCTATGAATGTATCATAATGAGGTACATTGATTGACAGGTCACTAGAACAGTCCATGGACTTTATTGAGTAGATTTATTATAACATGCAACATTTTCATACAATAGGAACTAGAAAAAGATAAATTAATTTGGTAAGAACTTCTTATCCATCACGTTTATTGGAAACTATGATTGACAAGATAACGAGTTTGGTGAGACATATGGACTTGAAACATGTAAAGACCTTATCCCTAATAGCCTGAAGCTGGTTCCATAATTTCTTACATTTTCATACAATACAAGGAATCACATCACAAGGGAATTAATAGTTTAATTTTATTTGTAAACTGAATAAATATTGGAAAATAAAATTACATTTTAAACATAACATAAAATAATTATTTTCTTTTAGAACACTATTATTCTCTTAGATAAACCCCTCATATATTTCATAATAATGTTCTTGTCATCTTAGTATAAATGAAACATAATAAAGTGGTTATCTAAGATACTCAGTAAGAGTATACATACAAAGAAAAGATATAACAAATAATCGTAAATGAATACAGAATGGTAATTAACTAGAACACAGTCCAATTAATTAATTACATGAGCATAATATGGATGGAATAAAAGATGATCACAAAATTTTTTATAAAAAATAAATGATAATGAATATTAAACATGGATATTCTACTAGTAGAATATTAGCATGGAATTTATATAACTAATCTAATAATGATGGGATTAATTCAATACATGTTAAACATATTTTCATTCCCTTGGCCAAGAATTCTACATAAATGGGTAAGGGATCATCCAAATCCATGTGTAGTTTGTCTCATGATACATAGAGATGCATTGATGGACTATAAAGGGCCCCACATGTTACAAAATAAGTCCAAGTCATTATTCAAATGAAATGGGAGAAACATAAAAAACATTAAAATTCCTATTCAAAAACTAGAATATGAAATGTGGAAACATTACCCAGTCAATATACATATCTATAAACCATTCAGTGTAATAAGGTTAATGGTATCAAAATAGAACATATAGTCAAACTACATATAAACCATCCCAAGGAAGAATAATGATGATATTAAAAAAACATATTCCTATTGGATCAAATGTACAATAAATAGTTGATTACATTGAATATTATAAATTAATTTAAATAACAATCTTTTGAAATGTATCCTTTTTAAATTAAAAATTAATTTTTTAAAATTAAAATATTTAAAAACATTTTGAAAATAATTTTATTTTAAAATAACCTTTCAAACAAATAAAACAATCTTTAAAAATTTTGATTGTTCTGGAATGATGGATATTTTATTTCATGTTGTACATGTTAAAATATATTCCTTTCAATTTTAAAATAAAATAAAAGTGGGCATTATTTTGAAAACAACTTGAAGAATCCTATAAAAAAAATTCTAAAAATTGAAATATGTGTAAAATTACATCGAAAAATTTTAGAATATGATTAAATTTATTTATAAAACATTTTTAAATAACATATGCATGGAAAATAAATATTCCTCAATAATGTCTTAAACATAAATAATCCTAAAAAGGATGATATTGTGAAATATACCATTACCACTTTGTAATAAATGGAATAATATTCCCGATAACATAAAATGAAACCTTAAATATCATTAATATAGGTGGATTCGTTATATTATATTAAATGGGTTGTATATACCCCACATAAAATAAAGAATTGGTGAATAAGTTATGTATCCTACAGAAATAAATATGAGATAGAAATCAGTTACACTGACCTTTAATTTAGTTGAACATTGTTTAAAATACTATATAATGGCATAAATTGTGTTATTAATTTATACTATAACCATATACACAATTATTATATAATATATGATCCTCTTATATAAGCTTATCACTCGTTCGTTAATAATATTTCATTATTACACTTGTTTCGAGTTTTAACTTCTTCATTTTACCCTATATATTTTGTCATGTACCTATTGATTCTTGTGTATAGGATATAGTTAAGGCATACCCATATTGATATGAAGGTCATATATATCATATTTATCTATTCTATAAATTCTTATAATCATTCATTAATGGTGAACATTAAAAATGAAAGACAGCATCTCGTGGACACGGTATACCATACATATGTAAGTGAGATTGTATCATTCCCTTAACGGTGAAAGGGATATGAAGTGTATAGTATATGAATATTCTCAGAATTAATATCATTTAATTTTTATTTATATATCTATTATTTCTGTCATTATACCCTCCATGTAAAGCGGTGAGGAAAAACATATTACATCCTGGCGTGGAGATGGTAAGTCGTATGTTTGCACATGTAGTGCTTTTTTTATATGATGGAAAAAAGAAGATTACGGTTATAACATGTTCATAATAAAACCTCAGAATATATATGATACTAGATTTATTACTTTTTTATGAAGACAACACATCAAGAGGAAGTATAAGAAGAAGGAAACATGAAGGAGTCGATAAAGACGGTTACCTCTACTTCAATAAACCTCCATTAATATGTTCTTAAGAGATATTTTTTTGACCATTTTGAGGGAAATGAACATCTATAAACTTAAAAATTGATGTTTATAAGATAAATGGGGGGAGTTTTTCCGCACTATATACCTCAATATTGTGTAATGTAGTAATGTGGGAGGTTTCCTTTTATAATTGAGGTGTGGGAACTTTCGGAAACCCTCAAAATATTAAAATATAATAAAAATATATGGAGAAAAATACATAAAAATGGCATATAAATGAATATGGTAAAACATGTTATGAAATATATTATCCCCATTGTAATTAGTTTAATTTTCATTTGATTTTCAAATAATTTAAGAAAATATTAATTAAATAAAATATCATGATTGTCTAATTAGACATTATACATTTAATTTGAAATAAAACAAGTCAAGAAAAATTATGAATTAGTATATAATTATTTAAATAATATCTTATTTATCTTATAGATATATAAAATTAATTAGACACATTAAATCATCCCGAATATATCAAAATTTATACTTTTGAAATAAATTATTTTATTTTAGTATTTATTTAATTAATATTGTGTTAGCATTTCAAAAGCATTTATGGAAACTATATAATTTCTAAAAAATAAATATAAATTTATATTATTAAAACAACTACATTATATTCAAAATAAACATTTATTTTTGTTAAAATGTTTATTTTGTGTATATATGGACACATAATAGATATTAAATACAAAGAGAGTGACATTTTGTAACTATAATTAATTTAAATAATATATAAGTAATTTTCAGGTAAGACTGAACATTAAACAAATAATATTATATATTAAGGTTATAATGGTATAATAATCATAATAAAATAATTTTTGGACATCTTTATGCGATGATTATACCCTTATATTTTGGTTTAAACTATTATTTAATCCCTTTGAATCTTACGAGGACAACATGGATTTGTACACATTGAGGTTTAATATAGTTACTATAAATTATCAAAATATGGATAATTGGATCATTGATGGAATTTTTAACCTTTTGAGAATAATTTTTCTGAATATTTTAACTTTTTTTGAATTTTATATCATTTAAGGAAATATTATATATTTTAACATATTATTAATGTCAATTTTGACACTATTCATTACTTTGACCTTTAAGAATATCAATAAAATAATAAATCTTCAATCATACTATTTTAATACATCACTTAAATTTTAAGGTAATCTATAAATTTTCTGTATTATAATAATTTTCTCAAATTTGGTTTATTTTAATATTTTTAGTATCCTTTATTTGATATTTCCAATAATTAAACAATTACTACATCATCATTGTGATAGCCTTTAAGGTAATTATTTATTCCCTACGAATGTAAAATAAATTACCATTATAAAGATAAACATTTTGTTGGGATGGTCTGTGAGTGTATGATATACTCTATAATACCAAATGTAGAATCAAAATAATAGAGATACTGAATAAAGCAACAAGTGATTCTCAATATACAAGAGGGGGTGAATTGTGCTCTTTAAAAAATTCCTTATGAAATTTTAATGATGGTTATGTTTAATAAGGTTAAACAAGGTAATTCACAAAACCTCTAGTTCTATACACTTGCTTGATTCCAGAAATATGATTCTGAGAAAGTGAATCCGGAAGGATGGTTTTAGAAAATGAAACATAATGAATGTTTACAATGATAAATATTCTACCTTAAAGGGTCTAGAATCTCAGTAAACTAGAGTAAAAGTATATGGAAGTATAAGATAGTTGTACTTTCCTCAAAAAATAAAATGCAGCGGAAAACATGTAACAAAACAAGTATCAAGTAGTAAATTTTTTAACTCAAAGAGAAGGGTATCCCACAACCTTGGATAATGGTACCTTGATTTATACTTTCAAGAAAGTCTTCCTTACCCACACCAGGGTAATCCCTTGATACGAAGATCGGATTCTGTCTTGTTATCCCGGCAAGCCCTAAACTTCAAGTTAGTCAGCACCTATATCTTTCTCAGCAAAGATGCCCTCAACTTCAAGGTAGTCGAAACCTCTTCCTTCCTATCCCCAGAAACCCTCGATTCTACACAGCAATAATCAGATTCATAGAAAGTAAATCTTAACAAAAAGTTAAGTACGCACAAAGCAATGAGAGTCTCTCTCTAGAAATCACTTCAACAGCATGTAAAATCTAGATTCATAGAACAGTGTAGATCTCTTTCAATTGAGCTCCTATTTAGAAGCACAACACCAATAGTTGGCTCCCTCCTCCAACAGTCAAATTTTTCCGTGAATTTCAGAGGGACCTATACACGTGTCACTCAAACGATGGTTAGTTAGTAACTGAATGCATGACATCGTTTTATAACAAAAACAAATGTCATGAAAAATATGGTTACATAACCAAAAATAATTATTTTGAGTGTAAGAAAAAAAATTCGAATTATAACCAAAAACACATTCGGAGTCTATAATACAAGAATAATTGGATTATGTTTTCTATGGAATTTGGGACCTGAACTGTATAGAATTTTGGAGAATTAATTTCAAGGAAATTCAGAATCTAGACTTTCATGAATTTGGAACTTGAACTTAAAATGTTCAGAGTCAGAGTTCATGAGAATTAAGATTAAAAACTAACAAAGTTCGGAGTCTGAATTCATTATAATTCAGAGTCAGAACTCACAAGGTTCGGAGTATGAATTCATTAGAATTCGGAGTTATAACTCAAAAAGTTCAGAGACTGAATTCATTAGAATTTGGGGTCAGAACTTACAATGTTCGGAGTCTGAATTCAATAGATCTCGAAGTCAGAACTCAGAAAGGACGGATTCTAAATTCATTAGAATTAAGAGTCTGAACTCGTAAAGTTCAGAGTCTAAATTCCATAGAATTCAGAGTCTGATCTCATAATGTTCAGAGTCTAAATTCATTAGAATTTGGAGTCTGAACTCACAATGTTCAGAGTCAGAATTCATTAGAATTCGGAGTCATAGCTCATAAAGTTCAGAGTCTAGTTTCAAAGAACTCGGAGTTTGAATTCGGAGTCTGAAAACTTGATGGTTTCTATCTAAGTATTATATTATTTCAAGGTATTTGATATAAAACTTAATTTTACACTTATACAAGATAATGAACAATGAAAAACATGGTAAGGATAAATTTCATTGGGGAGGGAAGTTTTTTATAGAAGTAAAACATAGGGTAAAATGAGGTTTACCTTGAGATAAGTTGTTTGTGATTTTCAAAACAAGAATGGATGGTAAAGTCATAATGAGACCTTATTGACTCAACAATATCCCCCAAACATGAAGTAATGGAAAAGTCATAAGGAAAACCTTATTGATTCAACAATCTCTCCCTTTTTGGAAAGCACAAACATCCTTTAGAAAACGAATAAAAAGACTTGGACAATATTTTTCTATAATTTGACAATAAAACTTAGCTCTTTTTATATATGGACAATGATGAATACGACTATCTCCCCCTTAGGCTTTGGAACTCTAAGGGGCATATTCTAGATTTTCGGAGTGAGATATTTCATTATCTTGAATACGGATATCTTCATAATGAAAACTCCCCCTTAGATAAACTCCCCCTTAGGGATATTTTATCTTTTCTTATTATTCTTTTTCCTTTATCCTCCTTTGTAATTTTCAAAAAGAATTTAAGGGAAAGGAAAAGAAATTATAGTACCTGAAATATTAGTACAAAGAATCCAATCAAAAATTAACAACCTGAATTTAATTAAGATAAGAAAAATTTATAAAGGAAAGAATACAAAAAAAGATCGTATTGGATCTATTTTCCTTCCTTCTCCATGGGTATCAATTTCTTCACAATAGTTTTCATCCATTTGAGTTCCTTATGGTCTTCCTATGCTTGATTTTGGAGTTGTTCCTGATCCTCTAGTTTCTTCTCTAAAGATTTGATCTTTTCTTCCTAAGCCTTCTGAGCCTCTGTCTGAGCCTTCAACAACTCATCATGCTTAACTAGCATCACTTCGATATCGATCCGAAGATCCCTTTCCCTTTTCCAACTATGGGAAACAGAATATAGATTTCCATTCAGATCCTTGACCTCTTGAATCTGAGTATTCTGCTCAAGGGTTAGCTTTTCCTCAAATCTAGTTGTGAGATCCTTTATTTTACTATCTTCATTATCAAAAGCTTCCTTAACTTCATGTTGAAACTCATCATGCTCTCTCAAATCTTAAACTATATTGTTTGACCAGCTAATCACTTTCTTAAAATATTTTTTGTGGGCATCGTAGTAAGTGAAGAAGTTCTTTAAATCAGCCTCATGTTTTACACACTTATCCATCACCATGGATACTGAATCTGATTTTTGATTAATGGTGTGTTGGATCATCTGACATCTCAAGTCAATGCTTGGAAAGATTTAAATAATGTCAAAAAGATTCATGAGTGATTTAATGATGAAATCATGTCCTAGGGAAGATGATTCTGAATCAGAGACTTTTCTTAGTGAAGTATCTTTCTTTTTCTTGAAATGATTCCTCTTTGAAAATCTACTAGATTCTTTTTTATTTAAAACAACTTTTATAGTTGTATCCAAAATCACTTGTTTCCCCTTATCTGTTCTCGGAACAACTTCTTCATCTGGAGGCTCATGATCACTGTCAGGAAGCTGAAAAATTCTATCTTCATCAATCTTCTACTTCCCAAATCCTTCCTCATCATCTTCAGGGTGAATGAAATGATGATTATTACTCTCTTCCTCAAAGAGATTATTCACTTCATCTTTAGCTTCTGCATCTAACCTAGGAGTAGAAAGCTTTGAATATCTGTCTTGAGAGGTCCGGATTGACATTTTCTAGGATGCAAAATCCTTTTCATGAAAGTCTTTAACTTGATTTATGAGGTCTTCTGTGTTACTACTTATTTCTTCTACTTACACTTCTTCCACAACTTCCTTTTCTTCAACAACATTTTATTGTACTTTTTCCGGAGTGAGAAATTTATTCCCTAGTGGCTCAGGTAAGGGCTCTACCAAGAAGGATTTCGATACAGGGATATTCTTGGATGCTTTCTCAATATCCCTCAGAAGGGATTGAACAATCTCAGCCTCTGAAATCTTCTTCTTTTTGTTCTTTTCCATGGATTGTTTTTCAAGATCGTAAGCAGTCTTCTATTTTAAATCCTTGGCCTCAGTAGTATCCAAGCCAAACTGTGTCTCTCCTTCCTTCCAGTTTTTCTAGTCTTCCATCCACTTTTCAAAAACATAATCGGGATAATATTTCTACTTCTTGGGATTTGGAGGTGCGGATTGGACTTCATTAGATTTAGAGAGGATATCTAGATACATGATTATTTGAGATTTCAAGTTCCCATTCTTAATATTCTCAATCATAATGAGAATATTCTTCATCAAGTTGATCTTCCTTATATTCACCAGAAAATCTAAGATGTACATTTCTCTCTTCTTCAAGGTGTCCTTATCACCTTTTCTCAGAATAATAAAACCTTGAACCCATAATTCAAGGATCTGGTTATTTTATGACAAATGTGAAATCTTAAGAGTCTTGACACCTAAAAGTCCAAGACACTCCATAACTTTCACCTCGACTAAACTTCCTTGTACATCTGGAAATTTATGGGAAAAGAATTTATCTTCCCCTTCATAAGAAAACCCACCAAGCTACCAGCCTTGGTGAATGAAAGGGAATAATTTTTTCCATATCTTTTGAATGAAAATTTACTCCCATCTTCTTCTTTGAAAAAGAACACAAATTTATAAAACTCCACAAGAAGATCTAGAAATACTACATCTTGAGCTCCTGGATTTGATATGAAAATGATTTCCCATCCATTCAAACTGATGTTCTTGGATATAATGGAATCATACAGGGCAAAGAAATTTGGATGCACGAACCTCTCTCTATAAATCATCCACTCTGAAATCGACTTAACAGTTGACATCTCTAGAGAAGGAACCTCACCAGACATTTATATTTGAGAATGTTTTGAGAGGTTATGAATGGTCTTTTCGAAGGCGGGCAGAGCTTTGGAACGCAAATTCTTGAAATCGATGTGGGACAACCCTTCTGGGGTCCTTTATATAGGAGTTGGAAGTAACGATTCATATTCCAAACTCAATCCAATGGCTGAAAATCCTTCTGATTAGATCTGACGGTTGAAATGACAGCCACAAGGAAAATTTGGTAGGATCCAATATTTTGAGGTTTTTAAAGGAAAAATAAATTCTGATTTAAGGAAATTAGAATCTAGAAAATTTAAAATACAAAAGAAAATACCAGTAAGTAAATGATGACTATGAAAACTTAAGAAAGAAAACATACCAAACAGATTACCAGGAATATTATTTATATTGAGGAAAAATTCTTCTTAAATAAATTTAGATTTCAAAAATTTTGATTACGAAGAAAATGAAAACGAAAAAAAACCATTACGAAATTATTCATTAAGGTAATTTTGAGTATGAAAATCTTCTTTATGAAAATATTTATTACAAAAATTTTGAGTACGAAAATTTTAGAATACGAAAATTTTCATTATGAAAGTTTTGAAAAATCTAACTATGAAATTTTTTTTAAAAAAAACTTTATTTAAGAAAATAATTGAAAAAAATCATTAAAAAAAACTTAAAAAACTTCATTATGAACAAATTAAAAAAAACTTCATTACAAAAAACTTAAAAAAATTCATTACAAAAAATAACTTGAAGAAATAACAAGAAAATGTACTCCCCCTATGAAAAGAAGTTTATTAATTTAAGGATATTGATTTCAATATAAATTTAATATTTAGGATTACCTTACGGTTATCATTACTAACTTCTGTTTAATGTATTCAAATCTATTGGAGGGTAAAGATTTTGTGAAAATATCAGTAAGTTGATCTTGCATTCCGATAAATTGAAGAATGAAATCTCCTTTTTTGTTTGTGATCCCTAAGAAAGTGATGTCTAATATCAATGTGTTTTTCACGAGAGTGATTTGATGGGTTTTTACTAAGTGAAATTGAACTTTTATTATCAAACAAAATTTTTTGTTTTGGTAAAACTCATACCATATTCTGTGAGTGTGTGTTGCATCCACAATACTTGAGCACAACAACTTCCAGCTGTTACATATTCAGCTTCAGCAGTGGAAAGTGCTACTGAGTGTTGCTTCTTTCATGAACATGAAACTAATTAATCTCTTAAGAAATGACATGTTCCGGATGTACTCTTTCTATCCATTCTACATACACCATAGATAGCATCTAAAAAAATTCAAAACAAAATCATTTCTAGAAGTATAGAAGAGCCCAAAATCCACAGTTCCCATTAAGTAGTGAAAATTATTTTCACTGACTTTATGTGAGATTTCTTAAGATTGGATTGATATCATGCATATAATCATACTGAAAACATTATGTCTAGATGACTAGCTGTCAAGTAAAGTAAACTTCCTATCATACCTCTAAAAGATTTTTGATAGACTGTTATCCCAGCTTCATCAAGATCAAGTGTATTTTAGGAACCTATAAGAGTACTTATACTCTTAGTGTTGTCATATCCATAAATTTTAAGAAGATATTTAATATAATTATGTTGGGATATATAGATTCCTTCTGGATTTTGAGAAATTTGAAAACCAATGAAAAATGATAACTCATCTATCATACTCATTTCAATCTCAGATTTCATTTGATCCACAAAGGAATCTATTAAAGATTTATGAGTTGAAAAAAATATATTCTCATCAACATAAATTTGAACAATCAAAACGTTTTTCTTATTTTCATTATAAAAAGGGTTGAATCTGCATTTCCCTTAACATAATTATTATAAATCAAAAATCCTTTAATACTATCATACTAGGCACGAGGGTCTTTCTTAAGTCTATACAAATATTTGGTATGTCTCGAAATGTGATCATGATGTTTTGTATCTTCAAAAACTGGGGATTTTTCTACAAAAAAAACCCTCTTGAACATAACCATTAAGGAAGTAACATTTCACATCCATTTGAAAAATTTTGAAATTGATGAATGCTGTAAAGGAAAGTAAGATAAATATAGATTCAAGTCTAGCTACTGGAGCATAGGTTTCTTAATAGTCTATTCCCTCTTTTTGATTATAACCTTTAACAACTAACGTAGCTTTTTTTCAATATTGATTCCATTTTCATCACACTTATTTCTGAAAACCTATTTTACTCTAATAACAGAAGATTCCTTAGGTCTTACAACCAAGGACCAGACATTATTCCTTTCGAATTCATTTAGTTCATCTTGCATAACTTTTAGCCAATCATCATTACCTAAATCTTCATGAGTGATTTTTGGTTCTAATTGGGATATAAATTCTAGTTGTTCTACTTCATTTCTTAAGGAACTTCTAGTCCTTACAGGTTGATTCACATTACCAATGGTACTGTCACTAGGATGATTCTTTAGAAACAACTGATTTGGGTTTTGTAAAACCTGTTCATCAACATAGGGTCAAAAATCGTCTGGGGTAAATGCTTTAGAAACATTTTCTGGGGAGTTTTTTATATCAGAAGGATCTTATAAAAAAGGTTGATAATCAGTTTTTGAAAACACATCCAATGATGTGGGTTGGAGTTGTTTAAAAATAAAAGGATTTGTTTCATCAAATTTGACATGTATTGCCTCTTCAACAGTACAAGTGTTTTGATTGAAAACTCTAAAAGCCTTAAATGTTATGGAGTAGCCTAAGAAAATTCCTTAATCAAATTTTGGGACGAATTTGTGAAGATTATCTTTAGTATTCAGAATGAATACCTTGAAACCAAAAACCTTTAAGTGGGAATGTCTAGGTTTTATACCATTCCATAACTCATAAAGTGTTTTATTAAGAAAAGGTCTAATTAAAAATCGATTTACTATATAACAAGAAGTACTTACAGCTTCATCCCAAAAATGTCTTACTATAGAATATTCAATCAACACAGTTCTTGTTATCTCTTGAAGAATTCTATTTCTTCTTTCAACAAGACCATTCTGTTGAGGAGTTCTTTGTGCTGAGAAATTGTGAGTAGTTCCTTTTCTACTACAAAAATTTTCAAAATCAGAGTTTTGAAATTCTCCACCATGTTAACTATGAATAGTTTTCAATGGATGGTTTTTCTCATTTTTAACTTGGGCTCTAAGAATTTTAAAATACAAAAAGTCTTCATACCTCGTTGCTATAAAATAGACCCACGTAAATGTAGTGTAATCATCAACTAGAAAAAATACATAATACTTTCCTCTAATTCTTCCAGTTTTTGTAGGACCAAAGAAATCCATTTACACTAACTGTAATACATCAGTAGTTGAGACTTCACCAATTGATTTAAAACGTGATTTATGTATATTTCCATATTGGCAAGGATCGCAAACTTTTGAATAATCAAATCTAAACTCCGGTAGACCCTTAACTAATATGTTCTTAGAAAGTTTTCATAGGTTCTTAAGGTTACGGTGACCTAAAAATCTATGCCAAAACCAAGATTGATCTTCCATTGTACTAAGTAAAGTTAGATCTTGTCTCCAAAGGTCTTCTATGTTTAGCGTGTATAAATCTTGTTGCCTATGGGAAGAAAGAATAAACTCTTCCTTGGAATTGTGTACTAAGAACTTGTCATTCCTAAAATTTACAAGGTAACCTTCATCACATAATTGGATTATGCTAATGAGGTTGTGCTTAAGACCCTTAACAAATAAAACATTTGAAACCAAAGTTTTTCTAAGAAGAACGATGTTACCTATAACAACAATTTCTCCCTGAGCATTATCTCCGAAAGTTAATTTTCCTCCTTTCGTATTGATAATCTTTTCAAAATAGTTTTTGTTACCAGTCATATAACGAGAACATCCAATCTCCATGTACCAAGTATTGTTGTTGGTACTCTCTCTATTTACTGAAAAAAAAAGAGTTATACTTTCGGAACACAAACTTTCTTGGATCTAGAAATTTCAGAAATAAAAATAATATGCACCAACATTTTCTTAGAAAAACAGGCGTTATGAAATCCTAGAGACTGGGTTTTGTTTAAGGAACAATTTTTTTCCAGTTTCCACAACACTGACACTTAGTACACAATGGATCACTTTGAGGAACAAAATAAGTGTTACTAAATATTGGTTTAGAACTTGTGTAACCAATACCAGAATTTTTTCTCAGAGGTCGGATTTTAGAATACATCTTATCAACATTTTCCATACCTAAGGTAAAGTTTGACAAACACTTAATTAAGGAAAACATTTCGGATTTCAGTTTGATAACCAAGTTCTCATCTTCTAAAACATTTGATTTGGAACTAGAGTTAGGGTTGAAAACATTTTTCTTAGATATTACATTTTCTAGATCGTTAGAAAGCTTATCCTTCTCAGAATTTACTTCCTCAAGATTTTTTGAAATACTTTCAAAATCAACAATTTTCTTATCAAGATCTCTAGATAGATCTGATATTTCCATAGTGAGAATAGTATACCTAGAATTTTCCTTATCAATCTTTTTCATGAGTTTTGAATTCTCAATCTCAAGGTGCTTATCAATCCTAGATAATTCTTCATAGAAAGGTAAATTATTATATTTATTGGAAGTAGATTCTTCATCCTAAGATTCATATTATTTATCATTATTATAATTTGAATTTAAAGAAACATTGGTCATTGATTCCAAATTGTGTACCTTAGCCATCAAAAAATTATTTTCAATAGGTAGTCTGGCTATTAGACCAAGATTATTCTATCCAGAAGATTCATAATCTGATGAATCATCTGAAGACGCACCACCATTGTCACTCCATGTGTCATTAGCATTCAATAATTTCTTAGCTTTTGATTTGTAGTACATTTTTCTGTTTCCCTCAGAATTTTTTTCCTTTCATTCCTTTATTTTAAGAATAGGATAAGCAGACCTTATATGTCCATATCTCTTGAATTCATAACATGTAACTTCAAAATAATTATTATCTTTCCTTTGCATCTTCTTATAACTATATTGAAAGTTCTTCTGTCCAACCATCTTGTTCATCCTTCGAGCAAGATTGGATAGTTAATTTTCTTAATATTCACTTCCACTAGATTCGGATATTAAAACAACCTTCTTATATTTGGATCTAGTAACTCTCTCAGGAGTCATGGATTTCATGTGATTTGAAGTTGTAGTAAAAGAAACACTACCATTCCCATTCTTATTTTTTTACATTATCAGCATCTCTCTTCGTTTTGGTCTCATGTTGAAGAAGAGTTCCAAAAACATCATCAAGAAAAATCTGAATAACCTTTCTATTCTCATCAATAGTAGCCCTCTTGGATTCCCACTCATTTGGAATAATTCCTGTGATCTTATCAACAAGAGATTCATCAACTAATCCTTTCTCACCCATGGATTGTAAACTATTCACAATAGTCATGAATCTTTGTTGCACCTTATATATGGGTTCTCCATAAGGAAAGAAAAAAACCATGATATTCATCTTTGATCATTTATCTTCTTACAAATTCAATATGATACTTCACATGATGATATTTGGATATATATATTTCTAGTCATCGAATAAATTAAGGTATTTCATACCTTATAATTCAGTTGATACTCATGATTTTCTTGATCGACGAAGGTACTAACTTCCTTGAAAGGAATTTTATATCCTCTAGTAACCATAACAAAATTATCATCTCTAGTATTGATAATAAAATTCTTCATGCGATATCTCCAATATTCATAATCATTCCAATCAAAAATAGGTGGTCTTGTTGGATTGAGATTGTCCATGGAACTACCATTTATTTTTTCCATCTTATGGAAAAATCTTTCCAAAAAATTGTTAATAGAAAAAGATTGTAAACAAGGAAAATATTCCTCAACATGGAAAATAAAACTAGTGTGTTTCTAAGAAAAATATGAACCCGAACTATATGAGTCTGAAAATATGATTCCAAAAAAAAGAAGAAGAAAAATTCTCTTCTGAATCTAATTGTGAGATTAATTCAGATTGAACTAATGCCCAGATACCAATAGTTGAGATGTTATGTGAGAGTATGATATACTCTATAATACCAAATGTAGGATTGAAATAATAGAGATACTGAATAAAGTATATAATGATTCTCAATATACAAGAGGGGGGGGGGGTGAATTTTACACATTATCAAATTCATTAGAAACATTTAAAGATGGTTATGTTTAATAAGGTTAAACAAGTTAATTCGCAAAACTTCCAGTTCTATACACTTGCTTGATTCCAGAAACATGATTATGAGAATGTGAATCCAAAAGGATGGTTTCAGAAAATGAAACTTAATGAATGTTTACAAAGATAAATATTCTACCTTAAAGTGCATATAATCTCACTAAATCAAAGTACAAGTATAGAGAAGTATACGATAGTTATAATTTCCTCAACAAATAAAATGTAGTGGAAAACTGGTAACAAAAAAAGTACCAATTATTAAATATTTTAACCTAAAGAGAATGGTATCCAACAACCTTGGATAAAGGTCCCTTGATTTATACTTTCATGAAAGTATATCTTACACACACTAGGGTTAGCCCTCAATACGAAGATCAAAGTCTATATTGATATCCCCACAAGACCTCAACTTTAAGGTAGTCGTCACATCTATCTTCTTTCACAAGGAATTCCCCAACTTCAAGGTAGTCAGCAGCTCTATCTTCCTATTCCTGGAAGCCCTTGATTGTACACAGCAATAATCGGAGTCACACGAAGAAAATATGAGCAAGAAGTTTAGTATGCACAATGAAATGAGAGTCTCTCTATAGAAATCACTTCAATAGCATGTAATATCTAGAGTCATAGAACAGTGTAGAGCTCTTTCAAATGAGGTCTTATTTATAGGCACAACACTAACAGTCAGCTCCCTCCTCCAACGGTCTAATTTTCTCCTTTAATTTAGGAGGTACATGTACATGTGTCACTCAAACAATGGTTTGTTAGTAACTGAATACACGACATCATTTTATAACAAAAACAAGTGTAAGAAAAAATATGGTTACATAACCAAGAACAATTATTCAGAGTGTAAGAAAATAAAAGTTCAGAGTCTACCCATTAACACATTCAGAGTCTATAATACTAGAATATTTAGATTATCTTTTCCATGGAATTTGGAACCTGAACTCTATAGAATTTCAGAGTCTGAATTTCAAGGAAATTCGGAATCTGGATTTACAAGAATTAAGAACCTGAACTGACAATGTTCGGAGTCATAGTTCATTAGAATTCAGATTCAGAACTCACAAAGTTCGACATCTGAATTCATTATAATTCACAGTCAAAACTCACAAAGTTCGAGGTCTGAATTCAATAGAATTCGGAGTTAGAACTCACAAAGTTTTGAGTTTGAATTCATTAGAATTTGGAGTTATAAATTATGAAGTTCGGAGTCTAAATTGATTATAACTCGGAGTCAGAACTCACAATGTTTGGATTCTGAATTCATTAGAATTCGGATTATGAACTCATAAAGTTCGGAGTCCAAATTCATTAGAATTCGGAGTCGGAACTCAGAAAGTTTAGAGTTTGAATTCATTATAATTTGGAGTCTGAACTCACAAAGTTTGGAGTCTGAATTCATTAGAATTCAGAGTCAGAACTCATAAATTTAGGGGTCTGATTTCAGAGAACTCGGAGTCGGAATTCAGAGTATAAAAACAGAATTCTCTTTATCTAAGTATTATATGATTATGAGGTTTTAGATATGAAACATAATTTTACACTTAGACAATATTATGAATAATGAAAACATGGCAAGGATAAATTTCCTTGGGGAAGAAAAATTCTCCTTATAGAAGTAAAACACAGGGTAAAATGAGTCTTGCCTTGAGATAAGGTGTTTGTGATTTTCAAAACAAGAATGGATAGTGAAGTCATAAAGAGACCGTATTGACTCAACAATCTCCCAAAAACATGAAGGAATGTAAAAGTCATAAGGAAAACCTTATTGAATCAATATATTTAACTTTTAGATTCTATTTATAGTGGAATATATACCCTATTTAACCCCATATTAAAAAATTTAACTTGTTAAAAAAACAGTATGAAATGTTTGACTTTTCATTGAATAAAATATTATAAAAGGTAAATTTACGTCCAAATTTACATAAATTATTCCATAAAAAACTGTTAATTATAGTGGATGAAAAATAATCATTCAATAATTTTGGGACAAGTGTTATGGTAATTTTATAAAATCTATAATATTATTTTTACCGTTAATTCCCTGATACACCCTTAACCATGGTGATAAAAATTATTATGTTTATTATTCATATTTTCCAAAAATAAAAAGGGAAAAATTACTAAATTTTAATATTATGATTATAAATATAGAATCGATTTTAAAAAATTCAAGGCACACAATTGGGTAAAATTAATTTAAAATTAATCCCATACAAGGGGTGAGAAACGAGGTTGTAATGTAAAAATGTTCAAAATATCAAAATGTTTTTATATCCAAACTAAAAATGAAAAAGATTATAATAAACTTAATTGGTTCTATTGAAGTATAATTTATCTAATGTTACATTAAAAACAAATTAAAATATAATTCAACATAGAAAATTATTTAGATGAAATGCCAGTTTTCAATTAAAATGTATTATTTTCACAATTCAATGGAAAATCAATCTTTTTAGAAAAATACCCAAAATAAAACCTAAGGTAATTTTTCCATTATTATTTTAAAAATGAATATTATTTTTTCTATTATAATTTATAAATGTTTCAGGATTTATTTTTAAAACAAGTGTTCCATTAAAAGGAGAAAAAATACATTTAGAAAAATTAATCTTTTTATGCATAAAAGTTGATTTATTATCATATCATGTATTGAAAAAAATGTATGATAAATGTTAAAAATTAAATTGAATATTTAATATATAAATTTAATTAACGATTTAATACATTCATTCCTTCTAATTTAACATCTAGATTATCCTAATATTCCATTATTTGATTAAGGTAGGTGTTGTGTGAAACGTAATATTTCAAGGTGATTAAATTTAAAGGAGACATACCATAAAATCTTTGGGTGTTACAAAAAAAGTGAGTGAGAAACAATAATTGACTAAGGTATGTGTTTTATTATCATCAGCTGATTATTTCTCCGATAGTGTGCCAAAGTATTGGGAATGGAATGATTTGTATTATCCTTCCATCCAATGAAGTTAAAAAACAATCAAGTATAGAGAGAGGCTTATCCATTCCAGCATGGTTTTGGAAATCAAAATAGTTGTGTTAGAACCCCTTACCATATTATGTTCCAAGAGAAAAACCCATTCCAATATCTATTCCAAAATCCATGACCATTTAAACTAATTAAATTTTATAAAAAGCCTAAATACCACAAAACACAAACTTTATATAGACCATAGGAATAACCATACCCTAGTACTCAACTTCCACTTCAAAATCGATGGAAACAATATGATTTTGTGGGGATAAATGGTACCCTAAAAATTTATCAAAAAATTTTTGTTGGTCGGAGTGGATACTCATGAGGGGGGGTGAATTGAGTTCCAATTAAAATTTCTATTAAAAACATTTATGATTAAAATCCCCCAAATTAAAATGACCCAGTCAATTAAGGCAGTAAAGGTATAAGTGACTTATTGTTCAACAGGTTTCTTAGAGGTTGATTACTCCTCAGTTGAATCAGTATGAGAACTAATTCCACTTTTGAAACATGTTTACTAAACGAATCACATATAAACACTAACCAAAACTAACTATCAGATTTAATGTAAAAATTGATTTCTGTCATTGCTAATATAATCATAGTTGATAAATGTAAAATAGAGTAATGGAAAGATGAACAAAGCAATTTAAATAAGAGGTTCAGTCTTAAGTCAAGACCTAGTTCTCTCCACCAGGTGATCACCTGCCACCAAGAAATTATATTAAAAATTATTACATATCCTGTATCGAGGCTTCAAAATAGTTTTTACAAACTGTCCAGGTTTTGCAACCTCTACCACAATTATACGCAGGAAAAATAAACTACCATGCCACACTAGGTTTCTTACACAGTTATGTGTGGGAAACAAGTGTAAAGATAGTTTGGTATGGGGATTTCAAGTATACCTAATTTAAAGCACAATATTCAGTGTGTGTAACATAGACACACTACCCAAAAATGTAAAATACTTAAACACGGTAGAGATAGAGATATTTGAAAGAAGTTTAGGAAGATCTATATGTTGGAAGATCAGCTCTGGACTCGTTGAAATTATGGAAATGAAGTTTTGGTCCTTCCCTGCAAGTTACCTCCAAAACAGAGTGTCCCAACTTTTAGGATCTGAATTTCAGATTTAGAGATGATCAGATTCTTGGGTTTAAAGCTCTTTGTGGCACACCACTACAACTTGAAAAGGGTTCTTTCAATAGATCTTCGTGAAGCACTATGTTCTTCGGAATACATGCTCCAGTGTTCTTCTTGTTTCTTGTATTTTTGGTGCTTTATGTGTCTCTCTTATGTATATATAATATATTCTTTTTCTACTATTGATGTCTGTCTCTACTCATATATATATACAACTTTTTCATTTGGTTCAGCATGGGCCAACAAGAGAAATATTTCAACCACGTGTGGTCTTCCTTGTACATCGTATTGTTTCCTGATATTTCTGCAAATATAATTAAATAATGTCAGGTGAATTAATTTATCCAGACATGACCGTTATGATAGTATAAAGAAAAATGGTAAAGAAAAGAAAAGAATATCATTAGACTGGTAGCATATGCATGTCACACAGTAGACTTCAATGGTAGTCTCTTCAATTGTGGACTTCATCGGTAGGCTCTCCGTATGTAGGCTTGTAACGGTGGACTTTGTGTCAGTGGATGTCTTGTAACGGTAGCTGTTACTCTATGTAATAGTATATCCTCATCAGTGGACTTCATCAGTAGGTCTGTAACATCAGACTATTAGAACAGTGACCTTTCCACCAGTAGAATTATCTCAACATGTAATATCATTAACAGTGGAATATGTCCATCAGTAGACATTGAACAATATTTGACTATATAGACAGTAGGATTTGTCTAGAGGTATCCTTCTACTAACGGTAGACATGTAGAACTGTATACTTGAATAGTGATGCTCTCAACAGAAGACTTGAGAAAGAGTATGACAGTGAACTTCTAACAGAAGCCTTTCCACATCAGTGACCTTGTGACGGTGACTATTTGTCTGTGATATTTGATAAGCAGATCAACGGTAGACTTGTGACAGTAACCTTATACCGGTAGCTTATATCAGTGACAGTAGATCTTCAACAGTAACCCTCTAGGATTAGTGACATAGAGTAACAGTGAGCTATAATGATGACCTTGAACATAAGGCTCTTACCAATAGCCTTTAACAGTGAACATATATTTAGGTAAATGTAAATTGTAAGCTGATGCAACAAAGTCATGAGACTAAGAATGTAAATTGTTCAGGATAAAAAAATAAATACAAATTAAAAGGGGTTAGTAAATGGATTAATATATCATGGTTAATATTTAAACATGACTTGAGAATACCAAAATAGGTGATTCCAACAATCTCCCCCTTTTTGATAATCACACCTTATGCCAGTATGTATTAAAGACAGATATCACATATAATATAGTTACAAAACATATATATAAAATGTCTCAAGTAATCAGATATTAATAAGAGTTTAAAACGAGAAATTATTGGTACATGGTATCAGATAGAAAGGCAGAAAAGATTCAACAAAGGATCATATTAGAAAATTTCTCCCCAATCACATGATTAGTCTAGAATTAGCACAGTATTTCTCCCCCTTTGTGATTAGTAAAAAGAAACACAAATAGAGAGAACCGAGAAAGATTGTATTAATGAAAGTACATTACATGATCCAAAAAGAATACATAGTCCCTATCAAAAGACATAAAAAGACTCAATCCACATCATCCCTTGGTAAATGGTCTCCCCCTTTGGAAGAAGAAGATAGAGGATGAGCTGGTGGATCAGCAGGTTTAGAAACTGCTAAAGGAATGACTGGAGGGGAAGCAACAAAAGCTCATGTGGGTCTGTAGTGAGTAGCTCACTGAGGGATCAGTGAAGTAAGGCTTTTGAAAGCTTCAGTAGGAGACATTGTGGAAGAACCACTAGGTTGAGATGTAGGTAAGGAAAGAGGTATGATGATAGGGGTACAATCCACATGGAGAAAGGGTATAATAAGGTTCTTGAAATCCATAATAATGTTTCCTCATCATTCCATGGAAGATAAAAAATCATCTTTATTCTCCAAAAATTTATCCATAGCAGGGGTCAATTCTCTCAGTTTGCTGACCTACTCCTTGAATGCCTAAGTCACTAGAGGCAGCTTCATATTCTGTATCAAAAGCTTGAAGTGGTTGGTCATTTGGTTCTTGGTATAAATATTCTCAATGTAAGAGTCAAACTTATTCTTAATGGCTTTATGAGTAGCAGTAGCTTCTTGCAAGGGTTCACGAACATAACTGTTGACTTCCCTAGTGGTAGAAATTACCTGGGAATCAGAGGTTCTACTAGAACTGGCCTTATAAATCTCTTCCTGGATCACATTTCTAATCTTGTCAATGTTCGCAGAGGTGCTAAATGAGGAAAGGGGTTTGACTGAGAAAGTTATTGTCTCTTTGAAATACTGAGTCAAATTACCAATCACCTTCTAAACAAGTGCATCCTAACTGTTCATGTGTTCTTTGACTGATGTTTTAAAATCCTCAAAAACATCCAAAAACTACTTTACTACCTCTTTGATATATCGAATCTCAGCATTCACTTGGTTTTGAGAACTGATCATGGCAGTCAATGAAGCAACCAATTGTCTCAAAGCAACCACAACTCTTGTCCAGCTTTCAATTTGAGTATGGAACACTTTAATCTCATTCAGTGTTTTTTTCAGTGGACTAGACACAGTACATCCCAGAGATAGCTCCAGGGATTTCTCCACATTCCTCAGATCTTCAAACATGCTATTATTCAAATCTGCCACTAATTCTCTCACATCCTCTTTCATTTCAACATTTACGAACTCAAGGTCCTCCTTGGTTTCCCAATAGTCAGCCCCAAATACTGTAATACTTTCAGGTAGGATAACGGAATCCCTCTGAGGCTATTCTACCCCATCATAATCTTCTTAATTGAGCCCAAATACCATGTACCCTAGATCTGATGACCAACCCTCTATGTCATACAGCACAGAAACTGAACCAAGATGCTCCCCCTCAATTGGATCTCTCTTCGGAGTATTCTCCTCTACTTGTTCTGCTCTAGGTAACTCCACAGCCTCCTCTGCAACTCCAGCAGATTCAAAAACAGTTTGCTCTGTTGGTTCACCAGTGGGGTGAGTCACACCCTCCACTGAGTCACTAATGAATTCTATATCAATGGCAGTAGATGCCACTCCTGATTCGTGATCAGACACTGTCTTGTCTGTATTATCTATCAGAGGACTCAAACTGAGATCTTCTTCTTCATTTTCCTCATCATCAGCTTCAGAAAGAGTCTCCTTACATTCATTCTTATCACAAGCCTCCTCTGTCTCATGAGAAAATTTATTTGACTCAATACCCTAATCCTCTTCAGAGGTGTCCTTGAAAATATTCTTGAGATGTTTCTTCTTCTTCAGTTGTCTCAGTCTCACTATCCTTCAAAACAGTATCTATTCTTGGCAGTTCTTTTGGAGGGCTAGCTGCTCCGAAATCTACTATCCTTACAGAACTGTTAGGAAAATCAGGATCACTCCCATCATCAATGGTGGTGTTTTCTCATTCAGGGTCCACATCTCCTTCAACTTCCTCCTCCTCATCCGAATAAGCCAGTTCTGGATCATCAGGATTTAGACATGGATCTCTCTTGTCTTTTGGCCCAGATGGGTGTGTAGTAGGGTCAAACTTTTCATATAACTTTCCTTCGTCATTCACCCATGCCTTCTTCCAGGTATTCCAGCAAATTTTCATGAATTTGGAAACCACCATAGAGATACAAAAACTATTCTTGGCCACTATCATCTCTTCTTTATTTCCATCCACACCATTTACCTTTTACATTACTGAAATTAGCTTGGCAAGGAATAGGGCATTGGGCTTTGAGCTTTCCTTAGTCATATCCTCCAATTGTGCCCTCAGTAACCTACATAGGTTAATTTTACTTCCATGCTTTAGTAAGTACATCAGTAATATGTCCTGGTACTTCAGTACTACAAAATATCCTCTCCTGGGACTAATTACATGCTGAATGAATTTGAACAAAAGTATGTCTTCTCCATTCATATTAGCTGTAATGATCTTCCTTGATTTTCTATTTCATGTTAGTTCTACCATATCCTTTTTGTACTCAAAAACATATCTGTCTGGACGAGACACTCTAGAGTAGTAATCATATACTCCTTCATGAGGAACTCTCAAATAGGTATCCCACTCAGCAGATGAGAAGCTGACTTCATTGCTATTGACTCTGGATATTATCTTACGCACATCATCTTCCTCTTCAAACTTCAGATATTCATCGAATTATTTCACCATCTTCGGGTAGTACGGTCCATTTTTATTGGAAAAACATTTTGTCCATCCTTGGGAATCCAGTGCTTTCAACACTAATGACTTGCTTGACAGTAGCCATTCTTCACTTAACTATTTCTCAAAAAATACTTCTCTCTTGGTAAAATGCAGGTTGACAGGTCCCGTCAGGGTATCACTGGTGCCACTGGATTCGGATCGAGTTCCCTTTGTCCATGGCGCATCTTCATTTACAGTCGGGGGTCTCTTGGTTCTGGCCATGGATATTGAGAGAGGTTTGAGGTCTCAAATGAAGAGCTAGGGTTTAGGAATTTCAAGAGAAAGGTTAGAGATTGAGAGATCAAGGTGTATTGACATATGTTCATTGCCTTTGGTTTTATCATTAAAGGATTAAAACAAAATAAAATAGAAATAATAAATAAGAATAAAAACGGTTCAGATTACCACAAAAATAAAGACAAATAGCGAGGTATCCAACAGTGAGATATACTAGTGAGGTACACCAGTGAGGTGCAACGGTGAGATGTAATAGTTAGGTTTATTAGTGAGGTCCAACTGTGAGGTCAAACAGTGAGGTCCAACTGTAAGGTCCAACGGTGAGGCGTAACAGTGAGGTCTAACAGTGAGGTCTAACAGTGAGTTCTAACAGTGAGTTCTAACAGTGAGGTCTGACTGTCAGTTCTAACAGTGAGATCTGATTGTGAGTTCTAACAGTGAGGTATAATAGTGAGGTCTCCTATTCTAAATTTAATCAAACCTACCTCATGTTTGATGTAATTTAACCTCTCATAATTCAATGTATTTGTGAATATATCAGCCAATTGATGTTTAGTTCCAATGAATTCAAGAGTGATATCACCCTTTTGATAATGATCTCTCAAAAAGTGATGTCTCACATCATTATGCTTTGTCCTAGAATGATATACTGGATTTTTGGAAATGTTAATATCACTTGTACTGTCAAACATTATAGAGAAATGTTTGAATTGATATCCATAGTCTAGTAATGTGTGTTTCATCCACAGAATTTGAGCACAACAACTACCACCAGCTATGTACTCAGCTTCGGCAATGGATAATGCAATAGAATTCTGCTTCTTACTACACCAAGATACTAGTGAGTTTCCTAAAATGTGACATGTCCTAGAGGTGATTTTTCTATCTATCTTGCAGCTGGAAAAATCAGCATTAGAATAACTCACCAGATCAAATGATTTTCCTTTTGGATAAAATAATAATAAGTTGGGTGTATGTTTGAGATAATTAAAAATCCTCTTTACAATAGTTAAATGAGATTCTTTTGGATTGGCTTGAAAGTGAGCACACATACATATACTAAACATAATTTTAGGTCTACTAGCTATAAGATAGAGTAGACTCCCTATCATACCTTTGTAGTTGGTTTGATCCACTGGTTCTCCAGCTTCATCATTATCCAACTTACAAGTGGTACTCATAGGTGTGTCACTACCTTTACTACAATCCAAAGAAAAATTCTTTAAAATATCCTTAATATATTTACATTGATTCAAAACAATGCCATTTTTATTTTGAATGATCTGAAATCCAAGGAAAGATTTGATTTCTCCCATTAAACTCATTTCAAACTCATTTTGGATCATTTTTTAAAAATCAACACATAATGAATTTTTAGAAGATCGCAAAATTATATCATCTACATAAATTTGTACAATCAAAACATCTTTATAAATACATTTAATGAAAAGAGTAGGATCATCTATCCCTTTGGTAAATCCTTTTGAAATAAGAAAAGAGCTGAGCCTATCGTTCCATGCTCTTATAGCTTGTTTTAATCCATATAAATCTTTAGAAAGTTTAAAAAAATGATTGAAAAAATGGGGATTTGTAAAACCAGGATGTTGTTCAACAAACACATCCTCAACTATATACCCACTTAGAAAATCAATTTTAACATCCATTTGATAAAGTTTGAAATTCAGATGAGCTTCATGTGCAAGTAGTAACCTAATAGCTTCTTGTATAGCTATAGGTGAAAAGGTCTCCTCATAGTCTAGTCCTTATTCTTGACTATATCCTTGTGAAAATAGACTAGATTTGTTTCTAACTATATTCCCAGACTCATCAACTTTTTCCCTAAACACCCATTTAGTGCCTATTGTCAACGTGTCCTTATGTCTTTCCACTAATTACCAAACTTTGTTTCTTTCGAACTGATTTAGTTCTTCTTGCATAGTCGTTACCCAAAATTCATCATTGATAGCATCATTAATATTTTTGGGTTCAAGCTGTGAAATAAAAGCTTGATGTTCAACCTGGTTTCTTAGAGAAGCTCGAGTTTGTGTTCCTCTATTTAAATCACCTACAACAGCATCTAGAGGTTGATTCTTGAGAGTCATAATACCTCTAGGAAGGGTTGAACTAGATTCATCATTGTTGTCTATTGGTTCAGAATCAGCAGGTTCAGATTCTGGAAAATTTCCAGAACTCGATACTTTTACAGAGGATTCACTGTCCTTATCATTAATGTTCAAATTTGACAAATCTTCCTCAAGATTTTCAAGAGAGTTTTTAGGATCATGTGGATCAGTCTCATCGAATTTGACATGAACTAATTCTTCCACACATTTGGTTTTCTTATTGAACACTCTATAGGTGTTACTTGAGATAGAGTAACCCAAGAAAATTCATTCATCACTTTTGGGAGAAATTTTTTCAAGATTATCTTTAGTATTTAGAATAAGGTCTCTGCAACAAAAAACTCTAAAGAAATTAACCTGAGGCTTCCTATTATTCCAAAGTTCATAAGGGGTCTATTTTAGAATAGGTCTAATTAAAACTCTATTGATAACATAACAGGCTGTAGTTATAGCTTCAGCCCAAAAATAAACAGGTATGTCATACTCATTAAGCATTGTTCTAGAAATTTCTTGAAGGGTCCTATTTCTTCTTTCTACAACTCCTTTTTGTTGGGGTGTCCTAGGGGAAAAAAAGTTGTGACTATAGACAATATGTGATCAGTAAGATTCAAACTCATGATTCTCAAACTCACGGCCATGATCACTTCTCAGGGCCTTAATTCTATGTCCATTATGATTTTCTACAGACTTGGAATATTTATTAAAGTAAGAGACAACTTCACTTTTGTGAGCTAATAAGTATACCCAAGTATACCTAGAAAATTCATCAACATTAACATAAACATAGTGCTTCCCATTTAAAATTGAATGTCTTAATGGTCCAAACAAATCCATGTGAACCAACTCAAGTGGTTGAGAAGTTGAAACTTCTTTGTCTGGTTTGAAAGAAACTAGCTGTTGTTTTCCCTTTTGATAGGGATTTCTCACTTTATCAATTGGGAATTCTAATTTAGGTTAGTCTCTAACTAAACATTTCATAGATAGATTCCTAAGTGAGTGCACATTAAAGTGTCCTAACCTTCTGTTCCACAACCAAGACTCTTTATGAATAGCATTTAAGCAGGAAACATTTTGTTTGGCTAAGGAAGTTAAATCAACAGCATATACATTCTCATTTCTATATGCAGTGAAAACTAAAACCTTTTTTGAATTAAAAACATTGCATAAAACATTTTCAAATTTAACGTTAAATAAATTATCAAATTACTGAGATATTATAAGTAAATTATATTTTAATCCATAAAACAAAAAGTACTTTAGAGATTAATATTGTATCATGGTTACCAATCTGGCATAAGCTGATGATTTTCCCTTTTTCATTATCCCCAAAGGTGACATGCCCACCATCAACATTAATTAGGCTCTTGAAGAAAGAATAGTCCCCTGTCATATGTCTTTAACATCCACTATCCATTTACCATAGATTATTATAGTAACTCTTTAAACAAATTCCCTACAAAACAGATTAAACATGGGGTAAGTTTGGTACCCAAATATTCTTGTGTCCAGAAAGGATAGCCAGTAAAACTTTAGAAACCCATATTTTCTTTATAGGTTTTCTAAAATCAACGAACATATTTTGAGACATAAATAATTTGTTAGGTCCTTTAGAAAATTGTTTCTCACAAGATGGTCCAGAACTAACAGCGAACTGTCCAGATTTTGGAACAAATTTGGTTTTGCTAATTTGTCTCTATCCAGGCTGATATCCTAGACCAGTTGTATATTTTAGAGCAATATGTTTTCCTACAAACTGTGTCAAGGTATCCCTACCAGCAGTGAACTTATCAATATACTTTCTTAATTGTTCATTAGATAATTTTAACTCTTTATTTTCTTTTAGCGGTGTATAAAATTTCTCTTTTTCTATGTCCAGATTTGACTTGTAATTCGCATTTAAAGCATGTTATCTTTTTAATGACTTATATTTGTCCATGAGTTCATTAAAAGTGTCCTCAAGAATTTTTCAATATTCAAATAATTCTTCCTTACTCATATATTCATTATGATGAGAGTCACTTTCATTAACAGAATAATAAGTATTATGTATAGGGGAAATAATTGTTACCTCAGATGTCTCTATCATAAAACATATATTGGCATGTTTGTTCTGTTCTGTGTCTGAAGTATCAGATTCACTCGAACTGTCTTCCGAAGCACTCCAGGTTTCTTTAATATCATTTTTATAACTTTTTCCTTTGTAATCATATTTCATTTTAAATTTTAACTTCAGACAGTCAGCCTTGATGTGTCCTTTCCTCTTGCATTCATAGCAGACTATATCTTCTTCCTTATCAAATTTCTTCAAATCCTTCTTCCAATTACATTGTTGATCATACTTACCCTTGTAGTTTGGGTTTTTTAAAAACATTTTCTTCCTATATATCTTGTTAAATATCCTAGCTATTTGAGCCATTTCTTCATATGTTTCTGAATCTGAATCTTTACTAGTTGAACTTTCAGTAGGTACATGTATTTTCTCTTTGTCTTTTCTCTTTGAAGCAGTAGACTTGAATGCCACAGATTTTCTCTTGGGTTCATCATCTTCTTCTTTGTTCACCTTCATCTCTTCTTCACACATCATTAGTTTACCAATAAACTCTTTAACAAGTATCTTGCTAATGTCACATGACTCTCGGATAGACACAGAAGTGCCTCTCCATCTGTCTGGAAAACATCTCAATATTCTCATGATCTACTCCTTCTCTGGAACAACTTTTCCCAGTGAACCCATGGTGTTGAAAATCTCATTAAACCTAAGGTACATGTTAGAAATGGGTTCATCAGGTCTCATCTTAAAATTATCTTATTTAATACTATATGTATTTAATCTCATTTCCTTTGTATTGGTTGTTCCTTCATGAGAAACAGCCAAGGTGTCCCAGATTTCATGAGCTGTTTTACATTCAGAAATTCGGTTAAATTACTCATCTTCTAAAGAGTAGTAAAGGGAATTCATAGATTTACAGTTATTATTATAGTCAGACATTATACCATCCTCCCAGGAAGATCTAGAAGTTTTGGGGATCTCATATTCTTATTCTATAGAAGACCAAATATCAAAACCAATACTTTCCAAATGAATTTTCATTTTAATTTTCCATTGAGCATAATTCACACCTTTAAAGAATGGTGGCATGTTAGTAGTAGAGCCTTCTAGTCTATTGTCCATAACTAGATTTTAGAAAATATATTAAAGAGATAAAATTTAGAACTAATATAAAAATAAGATCTTTAAGATAAAACTAAAATCATAGTTTTAAAAACAAAGGGTTTGAAAATTTTTTATAAATAAGAATATTTCCTCTGATACCAAATGTTGGTCGGAGTGGATACTCAAAGGGGGGGGGGGTCAATTTAGTTCCAATTAAAATTTCTATTAAAAACTTTTATGATTAAAATCCCCCAAATTAAAACGGCCTAGTCAATTAAGGCAGTAGAGATATAAGTGACTTATTGTTCAACAGGTTTCTCAAAGGATGATTACTCCTCAATTGAATCACTATGAGAACTAATTCCACTATTGAAACAATTTTACTAAACGAATCACATATACACACTAACCAGAACTAACTATCAGAGTGATTGTAAAAACAGATTTCTATCTTTGCTAATATACGCATAGTGGATAAATTTAAAACAGAGTAATGGAAAGATGAACACTACAATTTGAACAAGAGGTTCAGTCTTAAGTCAATACCTAGTCCTCTCCACTTGGTGATCACCTTCCACCAAGAAATTATATTAAAAAGTGATACACATACTGTATCAAGGATTTATAATTGTTTTCACAAACTGTATAGGTTTTGCAACCTCTACCACAGTTATACGTGGGAAAAAACTACCAAACCACACTAAGCTTCTTCCACATTTATGTGTGGGAAACAAGTGTAAAGATAGTTTGGTATAGGGATTTTGAGTATCCCTCAGTTCAAGAACAAGAGTCAGTGTGTGTAACACAGACACACTACTCACAGATGTAAAATACCTAAACACAATAGAGCTAGATATATTTGAAAGGAATTTAGAATGCTCTATATGTTGGAAGATCAGCTCTCGACTCGTTGAAATGAAGGAAAAGATGTTTTGGTCCTTCTCTGCAAGTTGCCTCCAAAACAGAGTGTTGCAACTTCCAGGTTCTGACTTCTATATGTAGAGATGATCAGCTTCTTGGGTTTAAAGCTTTGTGTAGCACACCACTACAACTTGAAAAAGGTTCTTTCAATATATCTTTGTGAAGCTCTCTGTTCTTTGGAATACATGCTCTAGTGTTCTTCTTCATTCTTGTATTTTTGGTGTTTTATGTGTCTCTATTATATATATACAATATATTCTTTTTATACTATTTATGTCTGTCTCTACTCATATATATATAAATATACAAATTTTTCATTTGGTTCAATAGGGGCTGATAAGAGAAATTTTTCAACCACGTGTGGTCTTCATCGTACATCGTATTGTTTCTGGATATGCCTACAAATAACATTAAATAATGTTAGGTGCATTAATTTTTCCAGACATTACAGTTATGATATTATAAAGAAAATTGGTAAAGAAAAGAATAGAATATCATTAGACTAGTAGCAGATGCATGTCACATGGTAGACTTCAATGGTAGTCTCTTCAACTGTGGACTTCGTCGGTAGGCTGTCTATCTGTAGGCTTGTAATGGTGGACTTTGTGTCAATGGATATCTAGTAAATGTATCTGTTACTCTATGTAACAGTATCTCCTCATCAGTGGAATTCATTGGTAGGTCTATAACATCAGACTATTGCAATAGTGACCTTTCCACCGGTAGACTTATCTCAACAGGTAATTTCATTAATAGTGGAATATGTCCATCAGTAGACTTTGAACAATAGTCGACTATCTCGACAGTAGGAGTTGTCTAGCAGTAGCCTTCTACTAATGGTATACCTGTCCAACTGTAGACTTGAATAGTGATGCTCTCCACAGAAGACATGAGAAAGAGTATTACAGTGAACTTCTAATAGATGCCATGCCACAGTATTGACCTTGTGATGGTGACTCTTTGTCTGTGAGATTTGATAAGCAGATCAACGATAGACTTGTGACAGTAACCTTGTACCAGTAGCTTATATCAGTGAAAGCAGATCTTAAACAGTAACCTTCTAGGATCAGTTACCTAGAGTAACAGTGAGCTATAACAGTGACCTCGAATGGAAGGCTCTTACCAGTAGCCTTTAACAGTGAACTTATATTTAGGTAAATGTAAACTGTAAGCTGATGAAACAATGTCTTGAGGATAAGAATATAAATTGTTCTGGATAAACAATATAAATACATATTAAAAAGGGTTAGTAAATGGCTTAGTATATCATGGTCAATATTTAAACATGATTTGGTATTATCAAAACAGGTGAGTCCAAAAAGATTTATAGTCTTATAAAATTTTGTTTAAAAATCTTGTGAAAATACCCTCCTAGAATTTCAAAAACCCCAAAGATAATTTTACTATCATAACAATAAGAAGTGTAAAATAACTCCCTCCACTAGAAACCCCTGAACCTGGAATAAGAACACCTATGCTGAGAGAAAATGAAGTTGGTAATTCTGAAATTTATCTGAAAATTCACCAAGAAATATATGGAAAGAGGTGGATGATAAATATAAGACTAGTAGAAAGATATAATAAACGTTATTTCAAAGAAAACAAAGGTAGAAACAATAAATATCCTTAAAATTATCATAAAGGATGATAGAGTCAAAGAGAATATGGGAAGAAGAGCTTCGAAAATAAATAATGGAACCCTATCAAAAAGAGAAATTTTATATTCCCATACTTTAATAACTCAAACAAATTAAAAGTTATAATAAATACTCTAATGATTTTAACACCAATGATAGGAAAATAAAATAAAATGGGAGGTTATACATGGGGAGAATTATGTCATCCCTGATCACACCACAATTTCTTTCAAACAGATGAACGGTTATTCTAGTACTGGGTTGAGTTACTATCGTGATGCTAACATGAGTTCTAGAGTATATATTTGTGAAATGCGAAGATCTTTTGTCCCCATATTAATTCTATGTGTTGAGTATCGAATAATATATAATCCCATCACATAGAAGCATCATTTTAGGGAGACCATTATTTAAGACAGACAAAACTATCATCAATGTCTCTGACGGGACCCTCTCAATGGAGTTTGCAGATAGTACTATCCACTTCACCATTTTTGATTCCATAAGGGATTTATGTGATGATCACTCTCTCCGTGAGCTCACACAATAACATTGTACATATCCAATTGAATAATATGGAATGTGACATGATTTTTTCACATTAGGAGGGAAATTTTTAATTAAAAATATCACTAAACATGTGAGTTCAAAAAACACTATAAATACTGATTTAATGTGGGATGAAAAGTAAAATATGATTTCATTGTTTATTTGTTAAATGCTCAAAAATATGATATAGTCTCATATATGTAGGTGGTCCATCCTTTATATGTGGTTAGAATTAATTCAATTTCATCCCTTGAGCAGCACCCTAATCTAGAATTAAAACCACTCCCCACTGATTTGAAATATGTGTGCCTTATAGAGGGTGATAAATTATAAGTGATAATATTTAATAATATATCTAAAACAAGATAAAAATATTTTATTTAGATTTTGGGATATATTTTCAAAGAAATAGTTTGGATCTTTAGTGATATCCATGGAATAAACAAAAAAATATGTTCACATAGAGTTCTTATTGAGAGAGATTCCAAACCTATGAAACAGAACCAAATGATACTAAATGACACATTGATGGATGTTTGAGGAATGAGCGTGGGAATCACTTAGAAGAATTGATCATATGTACCAATTTTATTTACAATTTTTTATACCCATCTATATAGTTTAAAAATATCTAGCTTAACTATATTGAGGAATGTGGAGAGTGAATTAATCTCTAAGTTATTTCAAAATAGCCAGAGAGTGTGTATAGATTTGAGGAATGTGAATAAGTTCAGTAAGAATGGTCATTTACTTGTCCCCTTTATTTAAAAGATGTTATTGAGATTTCTAAAGAGACTTTGTTATTTAATTTTTGATGTATTTTCATGTTATTTTTATATACCCATTTCTCCTAAAGAGATAGATAAAACTATTGTTACTTTTTCATTCAAAACATTTTAATAAAAAGGGATTTCATTTGGGTTTTCTAATGAACTATTTAAATTTTATGGGTTAATGGTATGTATATTTTCTGATCACATTTATGATTTCTTGGGAGTTATCTTGGGAAATTACATAGTTTTCTTAAATGCATTCCACCATTATTTGAAAAATATATAAATGTTTTTAAAAACCTACATTTAAAATTGTCTTGTTTTAAATTTTGGAAAATTATGTTTCAAGTTTTTGATATATATTTTCCTTGTAATTTTTATTTGAAAATAATTAATAAATGTTGATAAATCAATATTTGATTAGTAAATAAATTTTCTCCCAAATTGTGTAAAACATGTCAGATTATTTTTAGGTCATTCATAATTTTACAAGAGGTTTTTAAAAGATTTCAGTCAGGTTTATCTCCACCTCTATATATTGCTTTTGAATGATTCTGATTTTGATTTCAATTTTTAGTGCAAAAAATCTATTAAAGAGATAACGAAGAGATTAATTACACTGACAGTGAGGCATCTACAAAATTGGGAAGAACCATTAAATAATCTCATTTATTATTCCTACCAAGCATGTACAGTAGTACTTTCTCAGCGAATTAAGGATTGGAACAAAGTCACTTTGTATGTCTCAAGAACCTTAGTAGTTTTCATTTATTTAAAATGATTTAGATCATATATTATTGAAACTAAAGTATCTTTATTTTATTATCATGAAGCTTTTAGGTACTTGATGACGAAGGGTGATGCTAAGCCAGGGCAAGTGAGATAGATTTTACTACTACGCGTGTCCAACAAGGAAATAAAATACAATAATGGAGATTAGAACCAAATGTCTAATAACTTATATAGACTTCCCAACACTAATGAAGCTGAAATTTTATATAAAGAAGCAATGAATTATAAACTTCAAAGAGATAAGTTGTAGTTGATTAAAGGTAAGTGTCTTGGTATGATGACATGGGCAATTATTTGGCACCATATTAAGTCACATATCATTTAAATTACCACACAATTCAAAAACTAAAATCTAAATCTAGATATTACATTTTGTATTATCCATTTCACTAAAATATATACAATAATAAAATAATAATAATATGTTTGTATGAAAGTGAAATTGATCCATATTTGAATTTATCCACACGTTAACATGTAGAGGAATACTTGGACATCAAATGATAGTAAATAATGTTTTAGAATCTTGAATATAGTGGAAATAAATTTTCAAAAAAACCAATGAATTTTTCAAATGGTGTGAAAAATGTCAATTTTCTTGATACATTTCAATGAGACAAGAAACTCCACCAAACCCATATAAATTTTGTGAGATTTTAAAAGTATGGTGGACAAATTATTTGCGACAATTTACATTTTGATTTCAAAATTATTATTTCTTGATTCTAGTTGATTATGATTCAAAATTGGTGGATATAATATACACCAGTAATGATGATGCTAAAGTTGTTGGAATTTTTTTTAAGGATAACTTATTTTTTAGGTTTAGAGTGTCAAGAACCATCATCAGTGATCACAAGACTCACATTTACAATCATGAAATAGAGGATTTTATGAAAAAGTATCGATATCATCATAAAACATCAACTCACAATAATCCATATACTAATGGTCAATCTGGTCTTTCCAAGAGGTACACAGAAGGAATTTAAGAAAATAATATTAATTCAATCATGAATAATTGAAGCGAAAGGTTGGAAGTCACATTATGGGATTATAGGTGAGCCTAAAAACCAAACCTAAATGATTCCATATAAGTTTATTTATGGGAAAATATGTCACTTAAATCATAAATTGGTGTATAAGGTATACTAGGAAGTGATAAAGATGAATTGGGATCTTGAAAGCATGGGAAATGGAGAAGATTGTATTTAAAGGATATGGAGGAAATTAGAAAGGGAAGAATTATAAAATTCTAGGATATTAAAATAGAATACCATAGTGGCCTAGGATATAATGAACCAACCACAAAACATCCAACATTGAGACATAGTGTTGTTATTCAACTCATGACTCATGAATATTCCAGGTAAACATCATTCCAGATGGGGAGGCCCATTTATAGTCACTAATATATACTCTTTTGGTGTTTTGCAGAATTTGAAGGATAGAGAGTACGATTCATTAACTTTAAATGGAAACAAGGTGATGAAATTATATTATAATGTTCCTTTAGTACCAGTGGAGGAATCACATTCTTCCAACCCATTTATAAATAAAATCCATCAGGTTGTACCTATTATCTAATCTTATATTATTGATATGATTAAATTAAAAATCTTATTAGCGTTTATATATACTTTAATTAATTAATGACTCTACATAATTCAAGTGTGTGGGAGGGAACCATTTTAGTATAGGTTTGTTCAAATTTTGGTTTTTCTATTTATTTTTCAAAAAAAATATTTTCCAAATTTGTGTGTGTTTCATTTTTTTTCAAAAACGTATGTGTTAAATTTACAATCCATTCCATTTTTAAACCCATTTTAATGAGTTACCCAATTTATACCTCAAAAAATAATGTAAATGAATACTAGTGATTAATTTGTTTTAAATTCATAACATATGTAATTTCATGAAAAGTCCTCTGATTTTTGAATCCCATATCACATATCAGTCTCTTAATCACTGGAATATCTTTCCCTTGAGGATTTTAAACCATTTTTTCATATTATTTATGTTATCCTCACATCTTGAGAGAACAAAACCATGACTTCATTAACCAAAATTGTATTTATTACTATAAAAATAGGAGTGTTTGAGGTCATTATCTTTTAAATGATTTTGGTATTTACTTTTTTATTCCAATTTTTTCAAAAATCTTTTTTATTCTAGAACACCTTGTATATTTCACCCTTATAACCCTTATAAGTAGTGAATAAAATGTTAGTATATCCACATTTCAAGAATATGTTCCCTATCAAACTTACTCTTGATTTATAATTGGAATATCTAGATGAACTTATGTGTGGGGTAAGCTATCTTGTATAGAGATATATCATTTGACAATAATTTGGGTGAAAAATAAAATGTTTTATCTACTGAAAAAATAACTCCATTGATAGTTCTACCTTTCTAGAGATTCAAGGAAACTTCTTTCCCTTTTAAAAGATTTTATAGTGAATAATATAATTTGAATTTTTTTTAATCATTTATTATGATAAAGATTAGGAATTTTAGAATTGGTGGGTTGTCAATAATAAAAAATTTGACAATATTTAGGTGCATAATTTTTGTTAAGGGGGCTGAGGATGAGACCGTAGTTGTGTGAAAATCAGAACAATGCAATTGTTTTCAAAAAAAAGGCCAAAACCACCTTATTTGGATGCAAAAATTTTGACATATAAATCCTAAATAATGAAATCCAAAGAAAAACCATGAAAATACATCATTATTGAGACAAGTATCTGAATCACATTAGGTGTACATATAGAAAATGTTCAAGCCTATAGGGACCCTTTCATGTGTTAGGATAAAAAAATACTTTTTAGAAATTGATATTAGTGAGATGGTAGAAAATTAATTGGAGGTAGGTTCCTTGTGTGCATGGGAGGAGAAATAAATTAGAGATGAACTATGATATCTAAATCGAGAACTTGAAGGAACTATTTTTTGGGAGGAATGATATCTTTTGTTTTCTTTTTTTGAAATTGGTGGATCTAATGGGTATGTGTTTTCAATTTTATTTGATTTGATTTGAGAATTACTTGACCTGGAGTCCAAGTAATATGTGTGGGGTAATTGTTGGTGATAATATTTTCATCAATTCTCATATTTTTTCCAATGATTACAAATTTTACTATTTGAGCTAATTTGTATCCTTTTAGGATTTTGGGTGACCATTTGGCTAAAATGTAAAATTTTCTTAATTCATGAATGTTAACTATTTTTTTATCACTTATGTATTTAGTGCATAAATTTTTCAAAATTGATATAAATGGACTGATTATTTTTTACTCTTCCATTTTGGGGGTATTAGCTTCATAAAAAGTACCTCGATCTAATTTTTACTTCATAGGCCTAAAAATTCAATCATGTTCAATAATATTTATGGACAATATAATGGAGGCATCCACATTAAATGAGTCATATCTCAATATAAAGACCTATAAATGAGGTTATTCCATCTTTAAATGAAATAGGACACAAGAACGAATTATCAAATTAATTTTTGTGGAGATATTAACTCATTAAGGAATCGCTAACATTTTATAAAGTATATGTATATGAAGGGTCTCTTAAGATAGAAAATGTGTTTTAATGTAATTCAGGAAGAAATGTTTTATACATATATCCAATTAAATTTAAATTTTCAAATTAGATAACCAACTCAATTTATGAAAAATATTATTAAGAAAAACAAATTATATCCTGCCGTCTATTGGGGAAAAAATATAGAAAACGTTTGGTGGATAGATTCTAGTGGAGAAATTTTCTACTTTTCTTTTTAACTTTTTTTCCATATTGGTTATGTTGTTCATATTGGACCAAAATGTATATATAAATGGAAAAAACAATAGGTGTGAATTCTATGTTTATAAACATTCATTTATAACCTTAAAATAAAGTACATTAAAATAATTTAAAAAACTTTAATTCAAAAATCCTATTATGTTTTTAAATAATAATTAGACAGTCCCATATTTTTTATTATAAGAATATCATTATCAGGTTGAATACGATATTATTATAGAGTCACATGTTACCAAATATATGTTTTTACAATATAGTTTATAGAATTTTAATTATAGTAAGTAATAATCATATTCATTTAAATCATACTCACACTATAATACATAGAGTATCATAATCAGAATAATTATGAAAATATGAATAAAAAAATAATATACAAAAGAATTCATCTTACATTAAAAATTATAGTGGAATATAAATGACAAGTAAAAAAATTAATATAATTGAATTGAATTATTTTATCCCAAAGGGAATAGTATCTAGTAACTTTGGATAATGTTATCTTCATTTATACTTTAAAGAAAGTATGTCTTACCAAAACTGGGTTAGACCTCAATACAATTATTATCTTTGGTCTTCTTCACTATCCCTCATAGAACTTGATCCAAAAGGTGATTAGATCCTCTATATTCATATCCTCAAAATCCCTTGATCAGGATCGTGATTGGATCGTATGTATTCATATCCCTAGAATCCATCTATCTTTATCACAATGATCATCGTCTCACCATGAAAAACATACTGTATAAAGTTACAAGTGTGTGGAACAAGTAGTTAGAAAATGTTAAGATTTATAGCTCTCACATGTAGTAAATTTAGAAGATCTCTCACATAGTGTCTCAAAATCAATCCACGAGTTCGTTAAAATGACCTAAGATTTATAGATGTTCATCCAAACTATAATCTTTATCTCCAATGGTCATATTTTCTCAGGATTTCTAAGAGGGGTATGGACACCAGGCACTTCAACGATAATATTATAATTAAAAGCATGAAATAATTTTGTTTTATAATTTTTAAAATGTATTATATAATAATAAACATATTTTTCATTTTAAGAAGTAATATTGTGGGTAATCTAAGGGAATTTTCAATCTAATGGACTGTTAATCTGATGGATTGTTAATATGACGGATTTATATGTTATTAAAATTTTATTAATGTGTGTGAATATAATGGTATCAGTTCAAATGTCAAATACGATTAAAACTTATGTCAGTATAAGCACACTAATTAAAGACTTTCAAAATGATTTGATAATTTTATTCTGATTATAATTGGATTCATGATCATTATGATAACTTTAATTTGAATTCATAAAATCGTAAAAACTATTTTTAGTGTGGTAAAATAATATGTTTTCTATAAGAAAATTTTATAAAATAATTTGGATACAAAATTATTTGGATATTTTATTTTTAATAATGAGTTTGTGATTTCCAAAATAAATGGAATGTAAAAGTTAAAAAGATTCTTTTTAATCAACAATGTCCCAATTTTTAGGAATTAAAAACCAAAAATAATAAATTAAAATATATTTTAAAAAATATTAATTCTAAAATTATTTTTCTGAACTATTTTATACAGAAGTAATCATTTACTTATATTCCCCAAGGTTTATAACTCCTCTTAATGCATGATTGCATACAATTAACTCACCCTCATGAAATAAGATTCCATAAGGATCGTATTATATTCATTTTTAATTGATTATTCCTTAATACAGAATTTAAAAAAATTTCCCCTTATCTTTAACATTATTCCCTTATGACATTATTCTTATTTGTCAAAACATTATTCCCCTTTATGATTTCTAAAAAGGAATTAGAATAGTCGTCACTTGAAAAGGAATAGTGAAAAAATATATATATAACAATTCAAAGTACTTAATGATCCAAAATTAATTGAAATAACATTAAACCAATAAATATGGATGGAAATTTGTTTCATTTTTATTTATTTTAATTTCTGATAAAACAAAAAGGGTTTTTAATTTGGTAAGTTTTTCTTTAGTAGAATCAAGGATTTGAACATTGATTTGAGTTTATTAAACTCCTTTTTTATTCATATAGATTTTTCAAAATATTCTATTGCGACTTGTTTTTTTCATCTCTTATATCATTTCCTCTTAAATCCAAAATCTTTCATTCAATCCTTTCTATTATTATTCCTAAAACTGAATTTTTTCTTCCAAAACATTTATATGATAATTTTTTGATATGATTCATTGAAAGGGAATTTATTAGACATTAAACCAAAAGATATTTTATAATATTAGAAATAATGTCTTAACAATTATTTGATTTTCAATTTGAAGATTTTTAGAATGTTTTCAATATCTTTTTCCATCTTCTCGGAGTTATATTTGAATGTATCAAGAAATTTTACCTTTTGGAAATATCCCTCATCACAAAAATTAAATTAATATTCAGTATATTCCATGGATTTTGTTATTTTTACAATATTCTCATCATTGACCTTAACATATTCATAAAATTATTGAGACCACTTCAGAATTCTATTGTAACTTCTTTTATGGGATTTTTCATTTTCTTTGAATGCTTCTAAATTGGTGTCCACTTTTATTAGCATGTCTACGAGAGATTTTATGGAATTAAAGTATTTATACATATTTTCCACCACCAATTCAACTTTTTTTCAATTTAAGTAATTAAAGGAAAAATCTTATCATTTTTGGTTAAAGTTAGAAAAATAAAATCAACTCATTTTGCATTAATTAAATTCTGTGAATCAGATTCTAATGAAAATCTTATGCTGCTTCTTTGGATTTCTTTTTTCACTATCTATTTTTTTATTTTGATATTATATATATTGGTTTTTATCAAAATTCTAATAATTAGTGATTTATATTGTTTCAAAATCATTATTTTTACTGTATTCAACCTTTCTATTCTTATCATCTTTCTTAGATGAAGAAATGATTTGGTTAACATGAGGATATTTTTGTTTCTAAAGGATTTTTGTATTCTCAATATGATTTTCTGAAGTTGATAATCTATTTGATAAGGCCAGAGAAGTTCTTATGAAATGTTTTTTAGAACCATTTTCTTCTTTATTTTCTTCAAAATTTTTGTTTTCTTAACTAGAAGTATTTATTTTCTTATTCTCCTACTCCTCCATCTAAATTTGTTTATTATCCTTCTTATTCCCTATATTCTTCTTCTCCATATTCTTCTTCATATTCTTCTATCTATTTTAATACATTGTCTTTTTCTTCTTTTTGTTCATGGCGTTTCTCAAAAATTTAATGAATTTGAGGTTCTAACGTCAAGTCAGTCTTTCCCATAGAAGGAGATTCTTAAGTACTAAAATTTTATTTACCTTCACCTTTATCAGAGTGAAAATTTTTATTAAAAATAGATGTTTATTTAAATATAATGTTGGCATCACTATTAGATAAAAAATATATTGGTTGAGGCCCATTTTACACAATTTAGAATTTTTTCACATAATTGTGCTTTTGAAATATTTTTCTCTTTAATCTTCTCTTTTACTTATTTTTTTATGAATTTTTCACCATTAACTTTTACATCAATGGCTTCTACAAGGTTGATACTGATCCGAGGTTCTACCAATTTTCATTCTTCTTTAATTTTATATATTCATCCACAAATTCTTTTGAATACATCTTTTGTTTCTTTTATTTCTTAGTTGAAATGGAGTCTTCTTTTCATTTATTCATGTCATCATTCTCAGCTTTCTCAGTCGTGGAATTTTCTACCTATGATACAGTTACCTGAGTATTCCTTATAATAAATTTTTTAATTTGAATCAAAAAGTAGTTTCATCCTTCTGTTAGTATCCTTAATGATAAAACTATTCTTTTCTCTTATTTTATCAGATTTGATAACAATATTTAAATACATAAGCGTATTTTAAATTGTTTTATAATAATACCAAAAATCAAGATGATTCGAGAATTTATTGACATATTCAATATGTTCTTGGTAGTAAGTAGAAGAAATCCAGTAAGATTTATATATATCATATTAATAAGAGAATATAAAACAAAATGATCTGGGACTTTAAGAGTATCTCTATCCCCCCTCCATGGGATAAGAAATCCTTCCATCCATGTTTCTAAAAGTATATGATCAGGGATAAAGCATGTGAGTTTCTTTGATTCCTCATTTGTTTTAAACAATGACTTTTCTTCTATTTCTTTCACATATGAACCCTTTGAATTCGATAGCTTATGAGAAGTGAAGAGAGAATCTCCCTTATCTGATACACCAAGAAAACCATAAGTGGCTTCTAGATTCATCTCAGAAAACATAATATAAATCCTTAAATAAATAATTTCTTTTCCATCATTCACATTGAACCAAACGGTTTCTTTAAAATCACACACAATATCTAAATAAAAAAAATACAAGTTCAAATATGACTATTCAACACAATGTTATTCCCATCCTTGAATCTTGGTTAGTCATTTTAAAAATAAACAATACATATTATAAAATGATCTAGATACTCATATTTGTCAAAATACAAAACACATTTATATAATCTTGAGTTTGAGTCATCATATTAGGGCTTGAAATAAAAGAAGAAAACATGAAGAATCAGTGTCTAGGGATTAAATTTGGAAACATTCCATTTATAAATTCTTAATTAAAACCGATATTGGATAGTGGTGGTCCACTAATTATAGGAAAATTTATCGATGTCTGAACATTATAGATTAATATGACAACTGAAATTCAATCTTTCTGATCTGACAGTTGAGATTTAAGCTGAAGAAATTTTTTCATAAAAATATATAATCAATAGTGTTTTTTTAAAATATTATCGTATTTTAGTGAATCTGATTATGGAATCGAAATAATTTTTAAATAAAAACATTTTTTATTACAACAATTATTATTAAAACTAATAAAATCGTATTAATGTTTATGGGAAAAAGTGATTCCATTCAGAGTAGAGACTTTGATATGATAAATAGTTATTCTTTGATTTAATTTTTTGTATGTCGTTTCAAAACACTTCAAATAAAAATAAAATACATGTTTATACTCTGATTAAATACTCAAAATCCAACTAATATTCCAAATCTACTTATTTTTTAAATTCGACTATGAATATGAATCCAACTGTGTTTTAAATTTTATTAGAAATATGATTCTTACTATGATTGTGAATCCAATTGAATGTTTTAAATTAGTTACAATTTTAAATATAATTCTAAAACAAATTCAATAATGTAAAAAATTAAATAAGAATCAATATTATATACTCCCCCTTAAAAAAGAATTATATTAATGTAATGAGATGGTTTAAACAAGAATTACATATTAATGATTACATTAAAGAGATCATTCCTAGATTTTGATAATTATATTCAAATTCTTTATAAGATAATGGTTCTGTAAAAATATAATCAAGTTGTTCTTTCATTCTGATGAGTTCTAAAATGTTATCTCCTTTTAGTGTGTCATCCCTAAGAAAGTGATACCTAATATATATATATATATGTGTGTGTGTGTGTTTTTAATAGGAATTATCTGCATTGTTTTTATAAAGAGCAATGGAACTATTTTTATCACATTTTATTTTAGTTTTAGTAAAACACATGTCATAATTAGTGACTATGTGTTACATCCACAACACTTGAGTACAACAACTTCTAGCTGCCACATATTCAACTTCAATATTAGAAAGTTCAACATAGTTTTGTTTCATAAAATACCATGAAACTAATGAATATCCAAATAAATGACAGTATCCATATGCAATTTTCCTTTATAGTCTACAACCACCAAATTCAGCATCCAAAAATCTTTTCAAAACAAAATCATTTTCTGATGAATAGAGTAGTTCTAAATTCATAGTTCATCCTAAATAGTGAAAAAATCTTTTTATATGTATTTAATAGGATTATTTTGGATTTTCATGATATCTTTCACATAGGCATACTGGAAAAATTATGTTTGGAAAAAAAATATGTAAAGTATAGTATACATCATATCATCCCTCAAAAAGTATTTTAAGTAACTGGTTTCCCATCATTATCAAGATAAAGTGTTTTTGAGGTTCCTATTCAAGTAATGATTCATTGGGTATTATCATATCCATTCATTTTAATAAGTTATTTAATTTAATTATATTGATATATATAAGTTCTTTCTGGTTTTTGAGAAATTTTAAAACCAAGAAAAAATGTTAACTCACCCATCATACTCATTTTAAAACTCGAATTTCATAAAATTATCAAAATATTATGTTAAATACTGTTAAGTTGAGCTGAATATAACTTCACAAATATAAATTTGGACAATAAAAACATTTTATTCTTTATTTATGAAAATAGTTGGATAAAAAATTCCCATAACAAAAAGTTGTTTGTAATAAAAACCCTATTAATCTATCATACCTTTCTCTACAGGCTTGTTTAATGCCATATAAAGATTTTGTATGTTTAAAAAGTTACTCAGGAAGTTTAGTATCCTCAAAACCAAGAGTTTGTTCACCAAAAACATTCCCTTGAACATATCTGTTAAGGAAATAAAACTTTACATCGATTTGAAAAATATTTAAATTAACGAATTCTAGAAAGGATAATAGAATTCGAATAGATTAAATTCTATCTATCAGAGTATAGGTTTCTCCATAATCTATTCTATGTTGTTGATTATAACTTTAGAAAAATGTCTTTTTATTTGTAATGATTATTCCATTACCATCACATTTGTTTCTGAAAAACCATTTTAGTCTAATTATATATGTTTATTTAGGTCTTTTAGCTGGGGTTCATACATTGTTCCTTTCAAATTCATTTATTTCCCATTACATAATAGTAATCCAATTTTTACCACTTAAAGCCTTATTAGGAATTTTAGGTTCAAATTAAGGATAGAAAGTAAAATGTTCTATTTTATTACTCAAATAATATCTACTCATAACATATTGACTAACCTCAACTATAATACTATTACTAGGTTGATTCTTAAGAAACAACTAACTTGGGTTTGGTAAAACCTATTCATCAACATTAGGTATAATGTTATCCTAAGTGAATACTTTAGAAATAATATATTGAGTACTCTTTTTATAGAATAGTATTTTATCATATATTGATATGTAGTTTTGCAAAAAACATACACAGATATAGGTTGGGATTATTAAAAACAAAATGGTTAATTTTATTGAAAATTCTATATTCCTTAGAGGTAGTGAAATAGACTATAATATTTCTTTATTGGAATTGGGTGAGACTTTGTTTAAATAATCATTTATTTTAAAAATGAATATTTTGCATCCAAATAATTTTAAGTATAAATATTTTGGCTTTCAGCGAGTCCATAACTAATAAGATTTTTTGTTAGGAAATTATTTAATTAAAACTAGATTTATAGTATAGAAATAAATACTCATAGATTCATACCAAAAATGTTTAGATATTGAGTAATCATTCGACATTATTCTTGTTTTTCCTGAATAATTATATTTATTCTTTCGACAACACCATTTTTCTAAGGAGTTCATGGAGAAGAAAATTAATATGTCAATAATTTCTTAGTAAAAATCCTTTCAAAATCAGTGTTTATAAATTCTATACCATGATCAATATGAATATTTATAAATGGAATATTTTTCTAATATTTTTACATCAGGAAAACAAGTTTTGAAATAAAAACTAGCTTTAGATTTCATTTCATGAAAATAGACCCTTTTATATCTGGCGTAATCATCAACTAAACAAAATACACAGTACTTTTTTCCAATACTTCCAATTTTTGTGGAACTGAAAAAATATATGTGAACTAACTGTAAATCATTAGTAGTTAAGACTTCACCAATTGATTTAAATCTTGACTTGTGTTTATTTCCAAATTGAAAAGCGTAAGAAACCATTGAAGATTTAAGTCACTATTCTTAAAGATCCTTAACAAGTCTTTTCTTAGTTATTTTACATAACTTCCTACGGTTATAATGTACATCAGTTATATGACCTAACCAAGATTGGTATTCTATTGAACATCAGAAAGGTAAGTCTTTGTTTCTAATTTCTTCTATGTTATGTGTATAACCATTCTAATTCCGATTGGTAGAGTGAATGATTTCATCCATGGAATTGTGTACTACACATTTATCAATCCTATAATTTATAAGGTAAACATCATCACATAATTGACTTATGCTTACAATGTTATTCTTATGACCTTTAACAAATAAAACATTTGAATATAAAGCATTTCCAAGAAGAACAATGTTACCTATACCAAAAATATATCCTTAAGCATTATATCTAATGGTAACTCTACCACATTTCATTTTGATAATCATTTCAATGAATTATTTTTCATGAGTCATATGCTATGAAAAACTACTATCCATACTATATATATTTTTTATCACATCATTATTTTACTAAAAACAAAACAATTTGTCTTTGGAACCCTAACATTCATCGGTTCAGAAATGATAGTAAATAATATTTTTTGAATCCAAATTTATTTTAAAAAATGTTCATTATTAAATCATAAAGATTTAATTTTATTTAAGGAACTATTTTTATTTAAATGAAATCCACTTTTACATTTTGGGAAAAAGGGGGAATTTTGAAAAACAAAATAATTGTTAGTAAAAATAGGCTTTGGATGAGAATAAACACATCCATAACTATTTCCATGTGGATGAAGTTGTTTAAATTTTTCATCAAAACATACTTTACTCTATATAATGTTTGATAAAAGTTTCTTTAATGAAAATAATTTAGCATTTATTTTAGAAATAAATTCTTATCGATAGTGGTTATAGTTTCAGAAGTGATTTTTCTTTCAATGAAATTTATCTTAGAAATGAATTTTTAGAATGCATTAGAAATATCAACCTTCAAAGAATTAAAATTTTAATGGTGTTTTGAAATAGAATCAAATTCAAAGGATTTATTTTCAGTGTATTTTGAAAGACATGATACCTCTATTTCAATAATTTTATTCTATAATTTTCTATCTCAAGTTTCTTTGTAATGCCCCGACCCCAGTTACCCAGAGTCGGTTCATTATTTCAATACATTGGCATGATTACAAGGAATCAAGTCCCAAAGGATCGATCAGTTTAGCAGTCTTAGAAAATAGATTACATATATGAATGTTACATTACACTTCATAACATACAAAACAAAATAAATAATCCTTTATGAATTCCATTATTCCCTTGTCTTAACCCAGCATATCAATCACAATACACTTCTTAGAATCCTGGGAATAATAAAACATAGAATGGGGTGAGCTCAAACGCTTAGTAAGGGTAACTAATACAGCGGAAACTTTCATAAATAAGCATAAACATTTAAGGAAATGTATAACTGAAACAAAATCCTTTTAAACATGAACTTCATCATAATAAGGAAAAAATAAAATGAAATAATTCCATTTACTTATTCACATGGATATTCTACTAGATGAATGATCACATGCAATATCACTAACCACTTTCATAATGATGGAATGCATAATTCCAGACTATCATAACCACATAGCCAAGCCCTCGTGCCAAGAATACAAATAAGATTTTTTCAAGGCCTTGTGTCAAGATACTAGTTTGTCTCATGAGACCTACCGATGCATCGAGGAGCTATAGCGGGCTCCACCCATCACTTACTAAGTCCAATGCATTCCTTATATTAATAGGTTTGAACATAACATAAACATTCATATTAAAACCAGCATACAAAATGTCAATACTTTCTCCATAAACCATGAATGGTATAAAAATAACACATCCACAGTCAAACATATCACAAAACCTTCAATGTAAGTTTTTTATAATAAATCAACTTCAAATAAGCTTAAAATTCATCAAAGGATGTTTACATAGATGAAAATGATGAGTAAAACTTTTTGAGAGAAATGTCCTTTTTTTAAAATCATTTAAAAGTAACACATTTATAAAGGAAGTAATTTAAAATATATTTTTGAATCAAAGTGTCATATACCACTTTGAATCTTTTGAAAAGAATTATCATTTCAAAACATTCATGTCCATATAAATAAATCCTTAAAATCATTTTGAAAACATGGACATTAATTAAAAAGATTTAGAGAGATAAAACTTTAAACCATTTTAAATTATGATCTTTATAAAGAGTACCTTTCAAAATCCTTAAAATCATCATTTTGAAATCATTTTTATGAAAAATGGATAGGGATGATAATAATTTCCCAGTAAATACTTACACATAAACAATCTCGGATAATAATGAGATTGAGGAATTAACCCTTACCAATTTGGTAACTTACGAAACATACAACCCATGAAAGAGGTATGATACAATAAATATGTAAATACAAATAAATTAAAGTGTATTACACAAGGAATACAATTATGGGCAGTACATATGCCACACAAAAGGTAATAGTGGAAATATGGCATGAATCTCATGGGAATAACGAGTGAGATGAAAACCCCTTACCTTGTACTTTTCCTTGGTTTGGGGTAGGTTAACCTCCTGTATAATGGTGAAATAATTTTTATTAAATTATAAAAGAATCATATACATTAATATGATATCATATATGATCTTTTAACATTGCTTTGTTAATAATATCTTAGTATTATCTTCCTTTTGGATGTTAACTAACTCGTATATGTTTTGTAACATAAGCCCGGTTTGTTATGGATAGTTTGTATCTTATTCATATCCAGAATGATTTGAATTCCGTAAACACTATTTTTAATCATCGAATTATAATTATACTTTAATGGATACGATGGAGAATGAATTTCATCATGATCGTGGAGACGGTAGTCCGTACGTACGCACGAGCGACAATATCATTTTTTTGATATTAAAATAAAAAATAATTGGATGGTATATCATATATACATAATAATTATCATGTTATATTTATTATTTATATGAATTATACTTCATTATTATACCCATCCAAATTATAATATATTGAATAACAATTACACCACAACGTGGAGACGGTAAGTCGTACGTACACACGTTTGGTGACATGTCATTCAAAGGATGAATAGAATACTGAATATGGTTGTACCATATTTATAAGAAAATCACAGTATATAGTAGATACTGGAGTTATTATTTTAGAATGTAAATAACAAATAAAGAAGAAGATGAAGAATAAAGGAACTTGAAAGAGGTTGGTGAAAACATTACCTCTTTTTCGGGATCTTCCATTTGATTTGATCAAAAGGGCTCTATAGGGTGGCTTTATAATCAAAGTATGGCCTCTAGGTTGAAGCTAGGAAAGTTGAGAGAGTATTTGGGTAGGTTTTGGCCGAACCAAAAGGCTTTGAAGGTGTGAACAATTGGTTAGAAGTTGGGTCCTTTTATAAGGGGAAGGAGGGGCTATTTAGGAAAAAATTAATGTATTAATTTATAATAAATTAATATTCGGTTTAAAATGGCTCAAAATTAGATTATTCAAAGTATAAGGTGGGTATGGGTCTAAATATTTTCAACCAATAGATTTTGGGCAGGTTTGGATCATTATATTAACCTTATCTTTTAGTTTTAACTCTAAGTTAATTAGTTTAACACTTACCATGTCACATTGTATTTTTATAATATATAGTTAATAATCTTACTATATACATCCAAGATACCCCCAAGTGGTCCATTAATGATACACAAATAATTATATAAGTCCTTTGGCCGAACCATAGGTTTTTAGTAATAGAATATAAATTAATAATATAATATTTGTTTTAAAAACCCATTTATGTCAATTTTGACACTACTCAATAATTGATTTTTGTTAAAGTCTTAAAAACATTATTAATTCGAACCAAATTAATTTAAGAAATACTAACATGTCATATTAACCAGTAAAATTCTTTCATGTCATCAGAACATTCAAATTATATTTATTTTAACATTTATAATACAAATTATTTGATTCTTTCATTAATTAGGAAAATACTACATCATTATTGTGTCATAAATATTTTTACTTTTTCAATGTCTAAAAATTATAAATAAAATATGATTATATAGGAAATCTTTTTATATTTCTAATTAATTTTTATAATCTAAAATATAAAATATATAACCCTATGTAAAAATTGTTTTTCTAAAAGATATAAGCTTATGTCATTTTTGTATTTACTTTATCTTAATTAAAATAAAGTGTCCCTATCACCTACAAGTGGCTCTATGGGGTCCCATAAATCGACCTAAAGCTTCCCATGGTCGGAAATATATCTACCAATAAGGTTAGTCCACATTTTAGGGTAATTTATTATTATTATAATATTATTTTCTAACCCTTATTTACCGGATTTACCCTTTAACCATGGTAAATAAAATATTTACCGAAGTAATTATTCATAATGTCTAAAAATAAAAGTTACCTATTTACACAATTTAGAAATCCTGATTCCAAATATGGAATGAATTTTTCCAAATTCAAAACATAGAAGTGGCAGAAATTAATTTTAAATTAATTCCCGCTGTCAAAACAAAAAATGTGCTTTTAAGATATAATAACTATCAAAAGATTGACACTTGTTTACGTCCGTTTTAATTGTGAAATTATGTCCAATAACCAATATTTTATTAAATGGTAAAAATATATTCTATATATACTTTAAACCCACTCAAATTCATAAGTTATCACAATTAATTATTTTGATTAAAAAAATTGTTTTTAATTAAAATTTAGTAATTTTCACTATTCATCAAAATATAAAGTTATCCAAAAAGTACCAAAATTTCACCCTAGGATAAATTCTATATTCCGAATGAAAAAATTATTTTCATTTTGAGATATAAAATTCATAAAATTTCAAAAAGTAGGTATTACTATTCATAACGGCTATTTTGATTGGTTGTGGTGTGTGTTAGAATTCGAATTTGCGTACAACACACGCTACTGTTTTCTTCAAAGAGAAGCGTACTGTGGAAGCTTGGGGTGTTTCATTGTAAATTTTTGATGTCCCCATTCTAAAAAATAAATTTATTTAGTCAAATTGAATATATAAAATTTTAAAATATTGGATTTAAAAAGGGTTCACTATTAAAAGTTGGTAAAAGTGCATTTTTGAAAAATACTTCTTTTTATCTGAAAAAATGAATCTGTTCTTAAGTTATGTCCAAGAAACTCATAATATGGATTCTAAAACTATAAGGATTATATAAAGTTCAAAATTTAGTTAATACTATTCATAACCTCTTTTGAATGGCTAGTTTGGTAAGTCAGGGTGCGTTTGAACTCGGTGTTTCGTGTAGTTCAAGTTATTGAATTATTTTGAAGAAGTAACACACTGTGAAATCTTGGGGTGTTCCATTCTTCCCTACATCAATAAATTTCATCCTCTCAATTTGTTATTGTTTTTAAAAAATAAAGGTTGAAAATAGAAAATATCTTTGTGGGAAAACCCATATCGGAAATTTGGTTAATAAAATTTAGTTTTAATAAGTGGAAAAGAGAAATGAAAGGGTCACCACCAAATTATGATCTTGATTAGGAAAACATTAGTGGATATTGGAGACATATAATTGGAGGAAAAACGTAAATATCTATAGGTAGTGATTGAGGTCATCAATCATAGACAAGTTTAAAATTGAGGTCCTTAAATTCATCAATCTATGATGATTTAAAATACCATCAGTTCAAAAAAACATAAGGTATTAGGATAAAACATTTTTGGTTTTAAGATTCTTTCAATAAAGTATAAGAATTGATTTCTTCATAGAATAAGAGGAGAATAAAAATATATACTTGACAAGTATAGTTCCATCCTTTAACTAATTTCTACCACAAACTCATCTTTCACTCTAGAAGATAATAGAACTTAAAAAATATTCTATTTATCCTATTCATTTGGGGTTTAAAAAAATGAATTTATAATTCATCTACTAGACCTTAATCAAATAAACTACATTATTTAATCCAGTATATCTTGTGGGCCAGTGATAGGTGATATACCATTGTCACCCTTCAGTTGTGGGTTCAAGTCTCACGGCCTTGTCGGATGCGACTAGTTGTCGCCCGACCTTTGGGTTGTCCTTTTATAAAAATCAAATAATACCTTAAATATAGTATCCAATTTCAAACATAATCCATTACAACCTTTATAATTATCCAAAATACTTATATCCAAACTCTTAGTCCAAAGTTTATAAGGAAGTTAAACATAATGAGGATCCTTTTTTCCAGGTAATAACATGTGAACGCCTTCATTGTGTATTCCTTTACAACACCGCAACATCATGAATTACCAAAATAAAACATATCTTATTCTAAAATCACTACCTCATTATCAAAACCATATTAAGGATTAAATTTCCTTAAGCCATTTATTTTCCAAAAACTGTAGCTTACTATTAAGTCACTTTTCTTATAACCATATAATCTCAAATACTCAATAAAATAGTACTATAGTAAAATCTGAATTTATCTCCATAATTCATGTAACCAATATACTGTTGATACAACACTCAATGAAATAATTCTATAATAAAAACATAAGAACACTAGTCATTCCTTTTTATCTGAGGTAGTATCATAACTTGATCATTATCTAATAGCATCATTTGGTGCATACTCTGATGATTTGGGCATTGGTTTGTATGGTGTCCCAACTCCTTGCAGATGAAGCATTGTACATTTGAAACATTTTTCGTACCCTTGCAGTCACGTACATGGTGTCCTTTTTCTCCACACTTATAACAAACTCTCATTCCTTTCAGGCATGTTTCAGGGTGTTTTTTCCCACAGATATCTCATATGGGAAAATTCTTCTTTTCCCTCTTCCCTTTATCAATATTCCTCTCTTCTATCCTTTTCTTCTCTTGCTTCCCTTCAATGCCACAGGACTCAGCAAACTCTTTACTTATCTTATCAACACATGATATTATCTCTTCATATGATGATAATACATGGGATACTATTTCCCTTATAAATTATGTCTTAAGACCATGAAAGATATGATTATTCTTTCTCTTTGGATCATGTGCATTGATGGAGTTCTCATTCCTTCTACTGGTCGCCATTTCTAAACAATGTCATACACTAGATTACCTCATGAATAGGAATACCTAATCCCAAACTTGTAAAACACTTAACATAAATTAAATAGTTTATGGATATAATCCCTAATCATAAAAATGTTTTCTTTGAGTAAGTATATACTCATGAGCCCTTCATAAGGGTTTGTAAAAAAAATGAGAATTATCCTAAGCATATGCCCCAGGAGTGTCATAACCAAGAGTGCAGCAAGGCCCGTTGTCGTGCACTAGTTCTCGTTCGAGTCTAGCTCAAAAAGGTGTTTTCGGGTTTTACCCCTAGGTACATCTGTGCCAGAGCTTCCTCTACCTGCTCGTATCTAGACATGGATATATTCCTCAGAAAACTCACAAAATCTCTACAATACCAAAATTCTAAGAAGTTTTTCTATACTAATCCTCAGAGTCTATCTTAGCGTTATGTGATCTAATCAGAGTTTATCTAAATCTAGTTTCCAAGGTTATTGCTAAACTTCCTCTGATACCAACTATAACGCCTCGACCCCAGATGCCCAGATTCAGTGCATTATTTTAATACATTGGCATGATTACAAGGAATCAAGTCCCGAAGGACCGATCAGTTTACCAGTCTTGGAAAATAGATTACATACATGAATGTTACATTATATTTCATAACATACAAAACAACATAAATATTATTTTATGAATGCTATTATTCCCTTTTTCTTAACTCTGTATATCCATCACAATTCACATCATGGAATCCTGGGAAAAATAACACATAGAAAGGGGTGAGATCAAATGCTCAGTAAGGGTAATAAATACAGTGGAAACTTTCCTAAATAACTATAAACATTTAAGGCAATGTATAACTAAAATAAAATCCTTTTAAACATGAACATCAGCATAATATGGAAAAAATGAAAGAATTCCATTTACTTATTCACATGGATATTCTACTAGACGAATTATCACAGGTAATATCACTAACCACTTTCATAATGATGGAATGCATAATTCTAGACTATCATAACCACATAGCCAAGGCCTCGTTCCAAGACAACAAATAAGATTTTTTCAGGGCCTTATGCCAAGACACTAGTTTGTCTCTTGAGACCTAACGATGCATCGAGGAGCTATAGCGGGCTCCACCCGTCACTTACTAAGTCCAATGCATTCATCATATGAATAGGTTTAAACATAACATAAACATTCGTATTAAAACTAGCATACAAAATGTCAATACTTTCTCCATAAACCATGAATGGTATAAAAATAACACATCAATAGTCAAACATATCACAAATAATTGAATGGATGTTTTGTATAATAAATCAACTTCAAATAAGTTTAAAATACATCAAAGGATGTTGACATAGATAAAAATGATGAGTAATTGTTTTTGAGAGAAATATCATTTTTGTAAAATCATTTAAAAGTAAAAAATTTATAAAGGAAGTAATTTAAAAGAGATTTTTGAATCAATGTGTCCCATAACACTTTAAAACATTTGAAAAGAATTATCATTTCAAAACATTCATGTCCATATAAATAAATCCTTAAAATCATTTTGAAAACATAGACATTAATTAAAAATATTTAGAGAGATAAAACTTTAAAACATTTGAAATTCTGAACTTGATAAATAGTACCTTTCAAAATCCTTAAAATCTTCATTTTGAAATCATTTTTATGAAAAATGGACATGGATGATAATAATGTCCTAGTAAATACTTACACATAAACAATCTCGGATAACAACGAGATTGAGGAATTAACCCTTACTGATTTGGTAACATACGAAACATACAACCCATGGAATAGGTATCATACAATGAATATGTAAATACACATAAATTAATGTTTATTATACAATGAATACAATTATGGGCAGTACATACACCACACAAAAGGTAATAGTGGCAATATGGCATGAATCTCACGGGAATAAGGAGTGAGATGAAAACCCCTTACCTTGTACTTTTCCTTGGTTGGGGGTAGGTTAACCTCCTGTATAATGGTGAAATAATTGTTATTAAATTATAAAGGAATCATATACATTAATATGATGTCATATATGATCTTTTAACATTGCTTTGTTAATAATATCTCAGTATTATCATCGTTGAGGGTGTTAACTTACTCGTATATGTTTTGTTACATAAGCCGTGATTGTTATGGATAGGTTGTATATTATTCATATCCAGAATGATATAATGTCCTTAAAAATTATTTTTAATCACCAATTGATAATTATACTTGAATGGACACGATGGAGAATGAATTTCATCACGTTCGTGGAGACGGTAGTCCGTACGCACGCACGAGAGACAATATCATTCTTTTGATATTAAAATAATATATAATTGGATAGTATATCACATATACAGAATCATGATCATGTTATATTTATTATTTACATTAATTACACATCATTATTATACCCATCCAAATAATAATATATTGAATAACAATTACACCACAACGTGGAGACGGTAAGCCGTACATATGCACGTATGGTGACATTTCATTCAAAGGATGAATAGAATACTGAATATGGTTATAACATATTTATAATAACATCAAAGTATATAGAAGATACTATAGTTATTATTTTATAATGGAAATAAGAAAGAAAGAAGAAGTTGAAGAAGAAAGGAACTTGAAAGAGGGTGGTGAAAACATTACCTCTTCTTCGGGTTCTTCCTTTTAATTTGATCAAAAGGGCTATTTAGGTTGGCTTTTTGATCGAACTAAGGCCTCTAGGTTGAAGTTAGAGAAGTCTAGAGAGTATTTGGGTAGGGTTTTGCCAAACCAAAAGGCTTTTAAGGTGTGAATAATTGGATAGAAGTTGGGTCCTTTTATAAGGGGAAGGAGGGGCTATTTAGGAAATACATAAATTATTAATTTATAATAAATTCATATTCGGTTTCTAATGGCTCCAAAGTGGATTATTTAAAGTATAATTTAGGTATGGGTCGAATTATTTTCATCCAATATATTTTAGACAGGTTGGGATCATTATATTAACCTTATCTTTTAGTTTTAACTCTTAATTAATTAGTTTAGCACTTACCATGTCACATTGTATTTGTATAATATATAGTTAATAATATTACTATATACATCTAATAGACCCCAAAGTGGTCCATTAATGATACAAAAATAATGATATAATTCCTTTGGCCGAACCTTAGGTTTTTATGAATAGAATATAAATTCATAATATAATATTTGTTTTAAAAACTCATTTATGTCAATTTTGACACTACTCAATAATTTATTTTTGTTAAAGTCTTAAAAACATTATCAATTCAAACCAAATTCATTTAAGAAATCCTAACATGTCATATTAACCAATAAAATTATTTTATGTCATCAAAACTTTCAAATTATATTTATTTTAACATTTATAATACCAATTATTTGATTCTTTCATTAATTAGGAAAATACTGCATCATTATTGTGTCATATATATTTTTACTTTTTCAATGTCTAAAAATTATAAATAAAATATAATTATGTAGGAAATATTTTTATATTTCTAATGAATATTTATAATAAAAAATATAACATATATAACTCAATGTAAAAATTGATTTTCTAAAAGATATTAGCTTATGTCATTTTTGTATTTACTTTATCTTAATTAAAATAAAGTGTCCCTATCACCTAGAAGTGGCTCCATGGTGTCCCATAAATAGACCCAAAGATGACCATGGTCGGAAATGTATCTACCAATAATGTTATGACACGTTTAAGGGTAATTCATTATTATTATAATATTATTTTTTAACCCTTATTTACCAGATTTACCCTTTAACCATGGTAAATAAAATATTTACTGAAATAATTATTCAAAATGTCTAAAAATAAAAGTTACCTGTTTACACAATTTGAACATCCTAATTCCAAATATGGAATCCATTTTTCCAAATTCAAAAAATATAAGTGGAAGAAATTAATTTAAAATTAATTCCTACTGTCAAAACAAAAAGCGTGTTTTTAAGATATAATAACTATCAAAATATTGACACTTGTTTATTTCCGGTTTAATTGTGAAATTATGTCCAATGACCAATATTCTATTCAATGGTAAAAATATATTTTAAATATACTTTAAAACTACTCAAATTCATAATTTATCACTATTAATTTTTATGATTAAAAAAGTTGTTTTTAATTAAAATTTAGTAATTTTCACTATTCATCAAAATATAAAAGTTATCCGAAAAGTACCAAAATTTTACCCTAGGATAAATTAGATATTCAGAATCCAAAAATTAAGTCTATTTTGAGAGCTAAAATTGATTAAATTTCAAAAAGTGGGTATTGCTATTCATAACGGCTAGTTTGATTGGTTGTGGTGTGTGTTAGAACTCGAAGTTGTGTATAACACGCGCTACTGTTTTAATCAAAGAGAAGCATACCGTGGAAGCTTGGGGTGTTTCATTGTAAATTTTTGTCGTCCCCATTCTAAATAATATATTTATTTAGTCAAATTGAATATATAAACTTTTAAAATATTGGATTTAAAAATGGTTCACTATTAAAAGTTGGTAAAAGTGCATTTTTGAAAAATACTTCTTTTATCAGAAAAAATGAATTTGTTCTTAAATTATGTATAAAAAACTCATAATATGGATTCTAAAATTATAAGGATTATATAAAGTTTAAAATTTAATAATATTATTCATAACCTCTTTTGAATGGCTTGTTTGGTAAGTCATGGTGCGCTTGAACTCGGTATTGCGTGTAGATCAAGTTATTGAATTATTTTGAAGAAGTAACACACTCTGAAATCTTGGGGTGTTACATTCTTAGAGACTGAAAAATTTTAATTTTCAAGAAATTTAGAAAATATAGAGACTTCTTCATATTAAGATAAGGTACTACCATATAATAAGTAATTTTCTTCATCAAAAGAATTAAAATCATTAAAATCAAGATATTATTCATTTAAAGGATTTTTGGTTAAAGAATCAAGAATGTGTACCTTACCCATAAGATATTTGTTTTTTAAAACATATTTTGGCATAGAGACCAATATTCTTCTATTTAGAATTTTTATTCTATGAAAAATCATTAGAGGAATCTCATCCACTAGCACTTCGTGAGTCATTATCTTTCAAGTATTTCTTCCCTCTTGATTTTTGTAGATGCTGAGAAACACTCAAGGGCTGGAGAAGGTTTGGGTGCGACAAAGTGAAGCCATATTTGGAACCGGTGATCCATTCTGGGGGGCCTTGAGGGGCCACGTGAAAAAATTCATAGGTGCACGAAAAAATCTATCCCACGTGAAAAAACTCCAGGATTCACGATAGTTTTTCACACAGGCACAAAAAATTATGCGCCATCGACCCACGTGGTTGAATTTTCACTCTGCCGACATCGGCACACAATATTTCTCACCAGACAGTTTTTCACGTGGATCCTTGACCCCAACCGTCTATAAATAGAAGGCTATCCCCTTTGACTTCCAGGATAAAAAATCCGAACTGTCCCCCCCGGCACGAAATTCACCTCCTATGCGTGCAAAAGATGGCTCTCATGTACTGAAAATTTCACGCTAGGTCACCCAGGGGTCCGCCTTTGTGAGAGACGACTTGTTCTTGATCCTCATCGAAATCCAACTGAGAACCTTCCCCCGCCAGCAATTCCTTCCATTTGCACGCAATCAGTTCTTCGGCGCACAATTCCTTTTGCATGCCACCCAAGGTGTTTTCACACATGAAATTACTTTTATGCGCCATCGAGGACTTTTGTGCACGAACAACCCCATTGCGTACTGCCATGGCCTTTTTCACGTGCGCTACTCAATTTCATGTCGGCCCCACTGTTTTTCGCGCAACTGTCCCTTTTGCGCACACATCTCTCGCCTTATGCACCTGTGATGTCCCACTTCTGGGCATCATTTTCAGGTGCCTCCCATTCTCAAAGCACCTTCTCCATATACTCTCCTCTCGTGTGACCTCCTAGGTTCGTACTAAGTAACTTCAGGTCCGATGGACGATACTTCCCATTGCATTGCTTCATCTCATGCTTCTTCGCATAGGCACGCTAATGACTATTTATTCTTCGCATAGCCATGCTATTGTGGACCCCCAATGGTTTCCTCCATAACACCCCTAGACATGATGTTTCTTATCCCTTCTCTTCACCAAGGTGAAGAGGGTATCGGTTATGTAAGATTTAGGTTTGCGGAGTGAACCCACCTCGTTCGAGTTACAAGACTCTAAAAATCCAAGCACCATCATCCTCAGCACATGACATTAAACTCTGACCTCGTCTCATGCCTCACACATAGGGTTCCCCCCACCATGGACATTCTTCATGCCCACTGGTCTCTACGGGAGTGAGATCATTCCTCACATGGAATGAGACCCTCTTTATCGGAGCAATATATGTCTTTGGGGAAAGGGAAACAACCCTAGTGTAAGCCCCCATCTTTTTGTGCAGGAGGCAGCATCCCTGCCCCTCTTTTATTTGGTACCAAATCCCTCTCATGCTGGGCTTTGTCGCCACCGAACCTCAATCCTAGAGTAAGTACCAACCTCTTTGGGATGCTTACCATGCATAATCTCATGTTTCCTCTTTGGTCCACTATGTACGTTTAAACCCCACTCCACATCCCACGGATGCACCAGTCATGAAGTGATCGCCTGGTCTTTTCTGTCTCTTGTTTCTCACACCGAGAATGACTCACGTGGGATTAGAACAAGCATTGACCATGAAATATTCTCTGGGAATCCTAGAGTGTAATCCCCACACAACCATGAACAAGGTGGTCTTTGATCCTTGATAGGGCAAGGTATGTAGGAATCCTCCACGAGGTTCAATCCGACCACCCACTGACCGTTCTGACCCCATTCACATCAGTTCACCCACGTCCTATATGACGTTAATCTTTGGACCCCAATCGATTGTAAGCATTTGTTTCCCCCAGAAGCGATATGCTGTTTCACTCCAAACCCAACCATGAACTACATGGTATTTGATCCTTTCCAATTCATGGTATGTAGGAAGCCTCCACGAGGTTCAATCCCACCACCAACTGGTTGTTCCGACCCCCTTCACGTCTGTTCGCCCCCCATCCTCCATGACGTTAAACTGTGGACCCCAATCAGCGGTAAGTCGTTGTTTCCCCAGGCAGTGGTATGTCATTGTACACCAAACACAACCATGAACTATTCAGTCTTTGATCCTTACTAAGGCAAGGTACGTAGGATGGATCCACGAGTTTCAATCCCACCACCCATTGGTCGCTCTGACCCCATTCATGTTGGTTCACACCAATACTTTGGGCTACCATAGAGCGTATGCCCCAAAATCCCCCCCCCCTCATTTCTGAACTACGTGGACTTTGATCCTTGCCAAGGCAGGGTACCTAGGAAGCCTCCCTGAGGTTCCATCCCAACAAACGTTCTCCCAAACCATCTCCACGTCAGTGTACCAAGCCCCATCCAAACTATGAGGACTTTGATCTTTACTAAGACAAGGTACGTAGGAAGCCTCCATGAGGTTCAATCCCACAATCCACCTAGACCCCAGGTCCTTATTCACGTCTGTTCACCAACTGCTACCCCATTCCCAAACTATGTGGATTTTGATCCTCACTAAGGAAGGGTATGTAGGAAGCCTTCCTGAGGTTCAAATCAACATCTAATGGACCTGGACACTTCACGTCGGTCCATCCCTGTCCTGTATGACGTTAAATTGTATTCCATGTTTTGTTCCCAAATCAGCAGTAAGTCGTTATCACTCCATTCAGCGGTAAGCCGTTGTCAGCCTCTTTTAGTGGTAAGCTGTTTTTGCCTCTTTCAGTGGTAAGCTGATGTCACCCCAGTTAGAGGTAAACCGTTGTTGCCCTTTTCAGCGGTAAGCTATTGCAACTCCAACCTACAGTAAGCCATTTTCAAGTTGAACTACATTCACCAAACTACGTGGAATTTTATTCCCTACCACAGGGATATGTAGGAAGTCTCCTCGAGGCTCCAACCCAACTTCACGGTCTCCCTTACAATGGTCCAATTTCGTTACCCATCTACTTTAGTCATCCACCCATCATCCATCCTGATTTTTATCTGGGCCGCCACATCCCCGTAGGATTATGCCACCCCATTCTCTATTTCATTTAACAGCATCCAGGAAACCAACCACATATTGGCCCCAAAATCAGTGTTCCCTCTAGGGATTTTACCCATCTGATCCACTCTGGTCGGTGTTATGATCAGTCTGATCTGTCTTCGCTAGACGTTAAACATGCAACATACCCTGTGTCAAACATGGGAAGATTAAGAAAACCTTAGAGACATGCCATGGAATATAATTCCACATGTTCGATGTGGGATTCCTTGGGATTCCGCACCCTCGAGAATCCCTATAATAAGTGACTGGAGATATATTCCCTAGTGTCCCAGCGTCCAGACACGCTAGTGATGCCCAACGTGACTACTCCCTTGACTAAAGGTTGCTACCCTGACCAGACCCCTAGGAATGTCTTGATAGAAGTAGTGTAATTAACTAGTGTCCATGAAGATATGGCACCAAGAAGAGATTCGTGAACAACATATTAAATCTATAAGGGATACTCGGACTAGGTGATGATTTCCGAGGAGGAATCCGTGGAAGGAAGAACTGACATCCCATCATCCTGTTTCGATCGAGGAGAAAATGTTCCTGAAAAAGTGATGGATGTCACCCGCCTTTGGAAAGTGGTAATGTGTAGAAATAGCTGCATGTCTTCCATAGCTTGATGCGTGCACCCCGGTGAATGAATTGGATATAGAAATGGTGATCCTAATGTGAAGATATTCTCTTAAATATGGAGACTAGTAGCGCTTGAGGGATCAATGGATTTTCATGTCACCGGATCCAGTTATCCAGTGCCGGGTCCTGCCAAGAAAATAGCTGGCCAGACATGAAACTCACCAGATGTGGGGGCAGTAGAACGTTGGACATCCCATTCTACGGCGATGTCTGCGTGGATCCCTCTTACGGGTCATGGAAGATGGAATGGCACTGGATAATTAGTCTTCAATTCCTTTTTTCTTTCAGCACTGATAAGTTAATCTCCCTTCTTCTTAGAAATCAAGTTGCTGCACTTGGGACACGATCACCGCCTTCCCATCGACGCAGGTATAGGGGAAGCACCAACATGGTCGTCCCACATTGCTTCACCTCTTCAATGAAAACATCTATATCTACTACCATGGGGTTCCCACACCCCCTCTCCCCATCTGAGGCCATCCAATGAAGGTTGATCAATGATCTTGTGGGTCGTTAAGAGTAGGAGGGAATAATCCCGACTCAGGATATGGCCCACCTAGACTTGGAGGTGTCTCTGGCTCGCCGTTAATGCCACCCCTAAGGGCCGCGCAGGGATCCATTTCTCCCACCTCGACATACACCATTTCAGGATCCTCTCCCTGGAACGCTTTGACAACTCTCTGCCTTATACAGACAAGGTAGGTGACGTCCGACCTAGCCCGTTCCGAGTCCCATTCCTGGGGCGCCCAGCAAGGGATCACACTCATCCGCATTAGCGCCACTGCCCAATCTTATTGTATGAGGAGAATTTAATCCACGTACCTGCACCACCGGCTCTGGTTTGTTCGACCCGACGCCAGCATCGGGCGCAAGCTGAGGACACCCGCCAAGGCGCATCAACGTTGGAAGCTACTATGGACCAAGACACCGCCGTCACATATCATCAGTTCCCTGCATACACTGATCTAGGGGAATTATATTCCCGACTAGTATCGAGGCCCCAACTACCCCACATGAAGGCTGGATCGACTCTCTTGGTCTCCAACATGAGCAGTGGCCACCGCTAGCTAACCCACAGCGATGCCACCCAGTAAAGAGGTCCTCCATATACCACTACCACAGAGAGCGCATGCCTTCCAAGCTTCGTGACATTGCTTGGAGGTCTGCCCCATGCCACCCTCAATCCAAATTAGGGTCTTCCCCACAGCGGTGACACTTAGTACAGAAGTCCCTCTAGTTCCCATTACACTGGGTATGGAGTTATTCCTCCTTCCCCCGACCACCGGTGTAGGGACATCGGCCATCCGGTCTCTCTCAAATGTGGGGATCCTCCCCATATCCTCCCAGTAGTTGGTGAAGGTCCTCCTCGCCTCATTAACCAGAGGGGTGAAGGCCATCCTCCCTCCATTCACACACAACATGGAGGTCATACCCGTGTTCAGCTAGACTAGTACAAGGCCCCTCCTCATACTGAGGTCTCTAGGGAAAACAAGCATGGAGTTCCTCCCAATTATTTTGCCTATTCCAGCGGAGGTATTGAATGGTCCAGCCTCACCCATGGAGGTCCTCCTCATGTCCCCTTTGACATATGTCCCGGTGCTCTTCACACCCCGACTTACTCAGGTGGATTCCCTCTCCATCTCAGCACGAATGAGGCCAAAAAATCCTATTTCAGAAACTATCCCTATCCCAAGGAGCCACCCAGGGGCAGGATGGTGGGTCATCACCGCCACAAGAAGAATCCCTGGGAGGTCCAGACGAAGATCAAACCAGTCCTCTTCTCAGACTCTAAAGTGGAATATGACTCAGTTCGGAACCCTCCTCTTGCTCATCCAAGTCAAGGGCTCAGGAAGGAACAAGGCACATCATCCAGATACTCCTAGAATGAAAGGTCCATAAGCTTCCCGCCTCCGCCTGCAGGTATATCCAGGAGGATGAAAATCTGGTGACCCATAGGTAACGATCATGCAATCACCACCATTGTCACCAGAAGTGCTCTATACCTCAATAAGAGATCACAGAGATCTATTTCGGGGACCAATGGTGGGCGAGTAGCATCGCGGACTATCACAAGTTTCCCTAGCCCCTTAGATGGTAACTGCGGCTGTTAGAACATCTTATCATGACGTAGAAGCCCGGTAACTACACTCTTTTGAAGACAACCCAAGAATCAATGGCCAGTCATCTCGCTCGCCGTACTCTCCACCAGCCAACCTGCCGCCCCAGTGGTCTGCCTCAATACCAGTTTCGGTTCCTCAACCACCCCTAGTTGACGAATGGGGAAATCAAAGGCCAAATCCTGATTCTGAGCAAAGGAGATTATGAAACATCCTTGCAGTGGACCACTTCCCTGAGATGTTCTGGCCCGTGGCAGGGCCGAATTTTTGCGCATCATAATCCCTCACCCCCAAGGGAGTTGAATCTTTCCGCCAAACCCTCTGGGTGAAGCACTTTTGCCTTCGTCATCGGCGAGTGGTTTATCCCAGGATCCAAGTGTATCTTGGAGAAATTTCCATGTAATGTCTTCTAGTTGATATGGTTGTGCTCTCTATGGCTCAGTACCCCGGGTCACCAGGCCGTCGTAAGGCCCTCCAACAAAAATGCATTCAGAGTATCAAGGTACTCTGCAAAATTATCAAGGAGGCTACCCCCACGTACAGATTCTTGGATGGGGGCAGTATGCTTCCCTCATCTTTAGTCCTATCCAGCAGTAGGCGGACTCACTAGGCGATATCGAGGACATGCCCTCAGGAAGGGTCATGGTCAACATGGCTGATATAGTGGATGAGGCGGACGAGCTGGAGATTCTCAATGGAGACTTACCCCATGACGGCATTCCACCACTATTGGACCCATTGGGAATGATTAATCATCAGTAGAGTAACCTACATGGTCTCCCTACACCCACTGAGGCATTGGTGCTCAGCCAGAATTTGTTTAGGGGAAAAGAGCATGATGGAGCTGCCAAACACTCCGACCCATCCACCTCAGTGTAGAAGATGGATGAGGACCCTAAGAAGGCCACGTTGTACTAACAACTTCCTGAGCAGAAGAAGTTATTCTATGACACCTTGGCTGAATGCACAGATGAGCGACAACATGTCTACTACAATCCTAGACTAGTACAGTAGGGGTAAGAATAACTCCCCATCGACGAGCTGCCTTTAGGTGACCCTGACCATCCTTTCCCTGCAGACAGGGTTGAGGCCAGAAATTATGGAATGAGGGCACAATATGTCTCTCCAAAACCTCCTGAATGCAATAAAAATCTAAGGGACCCATCTCAGGCTTCCACAGCCACCCCGAGGGTCATGCCGCCAGCTGCTTCACAAGCTGCTGAGCCTGTTTACTGTGTTTAAGAACCCTCCAATGCGCTTGTAGTCAGGGATCCCCATCAAGACTGGGACCCTTGCCCAGATGATCCTATGGCAGTTCTCATAGCCCATCTTGAGGCATTGGAAACGCGATAGGTGGAAATCCCACCTGATGGTAAGCCATAACCAGCATGGGTGGACGATACCCATGCACCTCTGGGTTTCAGAATTCCCACCTTCTTCCCCTTTAATGGGACGGGGGACCCACAACAGTACCTGGTCCACTTCAACTCAAGGTTTGGGCCCATGTTAGGGACTCCAGCGCAGCATGAGGCTACCAAGCTCTACTTTTTTTCAGACATTGGAGGAGCCAGCGTTTGTCTGGTACATCCAGCTTCCCTTCGGATCTGTAACCAACTGAGAGGACCTTCGTAGGAAATTCCTCTACCACTTCAGCTCCACCACATGGAAGACAATAATCATGGAACTCTTCATGTTCAAACAAAGCCCTACTAAGTGTGTTGCAGTCTTTATCACCTAGTGGAAAGGGGTTACATATTCCATTGACATGCCACTAACTCAGGATCGATTACCGATGATGTGTACAAGAAATGTCAGGATGGAACTGGTTCCATCTTTAATAACCCAGAACTAACCTGGGGGATTTCGTGACTTCTATGATAAGGCCCAACTCCTAGAAGAATCCCAACAATAGGATAGTTAGGTACGACCTTTGCCTCGCTCAATTTTTGTGAGAAGAGATCTTAGAGCTGAGCTTGCCGCGGTGACCCAGATAGAGGCCCCCAGATAGCTGGCATTATTACCAGTGGAGCCACCTATGCAACCATGTAGAGGCCCACCACCACAGGTGAAACCTCCATCCCAGCAGCGTCTGCCGTAAAATCGGAAGATTCCCCCGTGAAATGTGCCGCCACCACCCAGGGAGGACAATCATGGTCCACCTCCTCGAAAGGCTCCTCTAGCTCCTCGTCAGGGCTAGTCGCAAAGGCCCCCATTCTGGATAGAAGAAACCAAACCTACTAATTTGACGAGAATCAGGTTCCCAGCTATTTCATAAGTGCCTTGGAACAAGGGATTTTGGATTATTTTGAGTGTAGAAGGCCAGAGGAGGAAAACATGACTGATCGCCCCAACTACTACCCCTATCATCGGATCTTGGGCCACACCCTCAAGCAGTTCTATGTGTTTAATGACTGGCTTCAAGACCTGGTCGATAACAACATAGTTAGGCTAGGCCCGGCCCCGACATAAGTGGCATGTGTCTTACTTAGGCCAGAGAGCATCAACAATGACGAAGGTGAGTGGAAGCGGGTTTCTAACCATGGGTCCCAGAAGTATGATGACTGGATGGATCGAAAAAAGGTCACCCGTGCCCATGGTATCATTCGGGCATTCCTGAATCAGCCGGAGCCATAATAAGCTGCGGCCGCCACTTCTGCATCGTCCTCTCAACCGGCCTCTTCCCAGAAGATCAAGAATCGGCAATGAAAGAGAAAGCAACACGCCCCACCAATGCCATCATCATCCCGCAGTCTAAGTGATGCCATTCCCCCTGAGATGGTTATTCCTCCCAGAATCTTCCCATTAGTGGAAGACTCTTCATGTGATTGTCTGGGGTATGCTTCGGTTAATACCGTGGAGTTGGTAAACCCCTATATGAATCTCGACTATGGGGAGTGCCCGACGAACCTCCCCAACATCCCCAGCTGACACCAATGTCGGCGGAACCGCGACCATATGGGTTGTCAATGGACATCAGTTGGCACCTCCAGCTAGGCCATGCATGCCACTAAGACTAGACAGTGGGCTCAGTGTAGATCTCAGCATGCGCAGCCATTTCATCTAGTGTCATCAATCCCCCCTCCACTGCCGTTTGTATTGTTGGATCAGGTAGAACCACTTCGACCATGCTGCGACCAGCCTCTCCCATCTATAGGCTGGTCTCAGTCATCCGGCCCTCATTAGGTAGCTACTCTGAGGGCTTCGACTAGTGAGCAGTAGGATATGCCTAGCACCAGTTAGCTGCTGGCCCAGCAGGTAGGGCCCGCCATTCCTACTGTCACAGAGCAGCCTCCTGTAAGTAGAAGCCCACACATGGAATGGAATTATGATGTTCTCAAGAACCTTACCAACATCCTAGAAAGTCTTTACATCCTTTAGGCCCTTCTCCTATCATTAGATATGCGTGAGGCCCTTGCTAAGGATTTAAGAAGCCCCCTCCAGTTTGAGACGGAGGTAGCAGCTGCAAGAAGCCTTTCATGCTGAAACGGTCCAGAATGCTGAATATCATACCATCATCTCATTATCTGTAGAAGATGAAGGCTCTACCATATATTGGCACATCCACCTGATATACATCACTAGAAAAGTTAACGGCGTGGGGGTTCGTCGTTGTCCTGTCGACACCAGCTCTAGTATTAACCTTATCCCAACGTGGACACTATGGAAGATGGGGTTATCTGAAGATGACCTGAATCCCTCATATTTAAGAATTCTAGGATACGACAGGATAGAGTAGGCCCCAATCAGTAAGATCCTTTTGAAGACCCAGTTCGGTGGAATAGTTGCTTGTACCGAGTACATGGTTGTCTCCCAAGACACCGCGTACAATATATTGATGGGAAGACCATGGCTCCACCAAATGCAGCGGTCCCCTTGTCATATCACCAGTGCCTCAAGTACTCTATTAATGGTTGAGTAGTCGTACTCCAAGGAGATACATCTCCTTTTTACTCTTGTGAATCACGCTATCTGGATGCTGACTATTACAAGAGAAATGATAAACAGATTAAGGTAAGTGAGGTTGAGCCTGTCATGGTCGCAACTGACCCCTTGGAATTTCTAGATGACCCCTTGTCTTCCTGATCCATTGATTGGAGGCCATGACCCCCGAAATGGGGCAATGTATTATTGTCTCTGGCATAAGGGGGAAGCATATTCCCTTGTATAAGTGATGGTGGAAAATTACCTCGTACTCTTAAAAAATCAAGATCAGGTGTTCCCGAAGCCTCCTACCCCCGTAAGGTATCGAGATGTCCACCCCATGGAAATGACAGTACATCATACATGTCTGTTTAGCTAGGCTGGAATCAACCAGCTCAAGTTGACGTGCCACTATTGTTTTGATATCATCAAGAATGGCCCCTTGGGCCGAAGACCAGATGGGATCGGGTCGACAACCTTCATTGCTATGGTTTCAGTAGAACATGAATCTCCTAATATGTTGTCCACTACTGCCCAGGCTAGTACCAACCTCTCGTAGGGATCTTTCGACCCAGAGGAAGCTTCTCCTATTGGGGATCCCTACTCTGCAAGCAAAGAAGATGATTTGGAGGACGCTCCCCCCGCCTTTGAGGAAGGCGTCTCCGCTACGGTCGATGACCTGGTACAGGTGATCCTTGGTAGCAAGGTAGACCCGAGACCCACATTGATCAGTGTCTCCATGTCCCCCGAAGAGTAGCAGCGGTAAATAGACTTCATGAAGAAACATCATGATGTATTCTCCTAGAGCTATGAAGATATGCCAGGACTAGATCCTCAGGAAAACGTCCACCACCTCGGTCTCCCCTCAAATCATCATGGGTTCAAGCAGCCTCCCAAAAGGATGCACCCTTCTCATGGTGCCATGGTCAAGGTTGAAGTTTACATGCTCATTAGAGCCAACTTCATCAAGGAGGTCCAATATCCCAAGTGGCTAGCCAACATTGTGATATTCAAGAAGAAGAACAGATAGATCAGAGTCAGCATCGACATTCGAGACCTCAACTACCACTGTTCGAATGATGATTTTCCCCTTCTTGTGAGGGAATTGTTGATCGATGATATAGCTGGGTTCCAATCCCTCTCCTTCATGGATAGCTACTAGAGACACAATCAGATACGAATGACCCATGAGGATGAATATTGCATAGATTTTAGGGCACCCAAAGGTAGTTTCTCTTACCAGGTTATGCCCTTCGTCCTGAAATATGCAGGTTCCACCTATCAGTGGGCCATGCATTGGATATTCAAGCCAATCCTTGGTACATTGGTGGAATGTTATGTAGACAATCTAGTGGTCAAATCTCTCTAGTTCCAGGACCATCTGAAGGACCTTAAGAAAGTGTTCAGATTCCTCCTTTCCCACTACCTAAAGATGAAACCGTTGAAATGTGCCTTCAGGGACACCTCTGGGAAGTTCCTTGCATTTGTTTTTAGGTACCGGGGCATAAAGGTTGACCGAGAGAATATCAAGGCCATCCGTTAGATGCCTCCCCGTAGCAATATTTGGGAGCTTCGAGGATTCGAAGGCCACATAGCCTGCATGCGCCAATTCATTGTAAATCTGCCCAGCAAGTCTAATCCCTTTTCTCAGCTCCTGAATAAAGGCTCTGCCTACGAGTGAAACGAAGAGTGCCAAACCGCGTTTGAAGAAATCAAGCAGTATCTACTCCAGCCTCCGGTCTTGATGCCACCCATCTCCAGAAAACCACCGATTCTGTACGTGACTACCCTAGAACAATCTATGGGTGCCCTTCTCACCCAAAATAACAATGAGGGGACAAAAAATTTCCTCTACTACCTCAGGCACATGCTGCTCGATATGGAGAACAAATAATCCCCCATCGAAATTATCTGCCTTGCACTCGTATTTTCCTTGCAGTAATTGTGACATAACTTGAAGCACCATGTGGTACAGCTGGTGTCTCAGGTAGCCCCACTAAAGTACATTCTGAACCACTCCATGTTGACCAGCTGACTAGAATAGTGGGTGGTAATCTACCAGTATTTTGAAATCAGGTTCTTTCCCCATAAGGCTATCAAGGGAAAATCATTGGCATATTTTCTTACTGCCCAGCCAACCCCCGCAGACGTGTCCCTGGATCTAGATTTCCTGATGAGGCAATCATGTCGGTAGATCATGACATCCTTTGTTGGAAAACACACATCGTTCGTGCCTCCTGGATCCCCACTGTCCGGAGGCTCAATGATCTCAGACTCAACAGAGTAGGCTTGTGTACTGTTTTTATTACCCCGACACAAGCTATGTTATCGTACTCATTTCTGTTGTCGGAAGACTGCACCAAAAATGAGGTAGATTATTAGGCTCTCATCACTAGCCTCGATATGGCCCTCGAGATCTATGTTCCCCATTTTCATGTGAAAGGGGATTCTGAACTAGTCATCAATCAAATCAACAGTGACTACGCTATTAGAAAACTAGAGCTCTTACCATTGATGGAGTGCACCCTCCGTCTAATGGCCAAATTCTCATCTCGGCTAGAATTTACTCATGTCCCTCGATCTCAGAACAGTCAAGCGGATTTAATGGTTGGCCTGGCTGCATCAATTTTAGAACCCGAGAAGGATGATTTGATTATACATGTGGCACATCGGGGAGTCATTGATCCCTTCACCACAAATGATGATGATGACCTATGGGTAATCCATCTTACCACTGGAGCCTCCACATTAGGACCCCCAGGTTACCCATATGTAGTGGTTGAAGTGACTTCAAACTAGAGATCCCCCTTTGTCGAGTTTCTCCAAAATGGTTACCTCCCAGCCGATCAGGCCGAGTGCGAGCGAATCCTAAGCCGCACACTGCAGTTTACCCTCCAGAGTGGTCCCAGTCTTGAGAAGATCCTCTACAAGTGAGGTTTCGATGGTGTTCTCCTTCGTTTCATCCAAAGAGTCAAGATTTCTCAGGTCAGGCAAAAAGTTTATGCCGGTTCCTACGGTGCTCATTATACTAGGCTCAAGTTGTCCCATAAGATCTAGAGACTGGGGTACTTCTGTCCCTCCATGATCCATGATTGCATCGAGTTATCAAAAAGATGTCACGCGTTCCAAATTCAATCTAATTTCATGCATCGACCACCAGAACCTCTCCATCCACCATGTAATCTTGGATGTTTGCGGTGTGGGGACTCGATGTCATGGGACCATATCCACCGATGAAATCTCGCTAGTGAAGGTTCATCCTGACTGCCACAGATTTCTTTTCTAAGTGGTCAGAGGTAGTTCCACTCAATTAGGTCAAGGCCCAATCCATCATTGACTTCATGAACTCCAATATCATCTATCGGTTTGGAGTCCCTCACGCTGTCCTCACTGATAATGGAACCAACTTCCAAGAAGCCGAGCTGAAGAAATTGTACGCCAAGTTCAACATCTATTCTACACATACCTCCCGCTACCATGAGCAAGCAAATGGACAGATCAAGGAATTTAACAAAACTCTCTCTAAAATTCTGCAGAAAATTGTTGGTCAGAATAAGAGGAGTTGTTCGAACATGCTCTCCAACGCTCTCTGGGATTATCGGACGATGTCTCGTAATTCCACCCAGGTGACCCCATATTCCCTAGTGTATGGAGGCGAGGCAGTCCAGCCCATCGAGATCCATCTACCTTCATTACACATAGCAGTCAATGACTAGCATGTGCCAGATAAGGTAGCCAAAATTCGTTTGGATGTATTGGAAGCACTTGACAAGAATAGGATTCTTGTCTTTCACAATCTGGAAAGGCATCAAAATAAGATAGCTAGAGCCTTCGACAAGAAGGTTTGTCTCTACTCTTTCCTGCAAGTTGACTTGGTATTGGCCCTCCAGACACCAATGATCTCTGACAGTAAACCACCCAAGTTAGAGCCCAAATGGGAAGGACCTTACATAATTCACAGGGTTTACTCCAATGGTGTGTACTACCTGGTGACCATGGATGGTGAGCGTATAACTCCTCTAACCAATGACAAGTTTCTCAAGCAATACTTTTCATAATCTAGTTGGTCTGGTAGAACCCTAAACTATTTGGTCCTGCATGACCTTAAACCGTCTGGTCCCGCATGACACTAAACTACATGCTCGTCCTGCACGACCTTAAACTGTTTGGTCCCACATGACCCTAAACTGCATGATGGACCTGCACGACTGTAAAATACTTCAACATGCATGATGTTAAATGGTATGTTGTCCTACAAGATGTTAAATTGAACCTTTAGAACTATGTGTGGCTTGATTCCCATTTTCATGGGATACGTAGAAATGCTCAAGCATATCGTCTTGAGCCCAGCCCCAAACTCTTCTCTTTTACTACCTCCTAGGTATAGTTCTCTCAGAGGATCCTTGCATGGTATGGTGTAGGCTTCCTTAGCCCCACTCATGCCAAGATTATAACGGTCACACCATGTGACCACTCCCCATTCTTCTACACTTCCACATCCTCACCGCATGATGTTAAACTGCATGGCCTTCAAGAACTACGTATGAATTCATTCCCATCCTTATGTGATACGTAGGAATGCCTGGACATTTCATCTTCTGGCCCATCCCAAATGCCAAAATCTTCCCTCGGGTCAAGAAATATTGTGTGGTGAAGACATTTTCCCCAATCCACATCGAGATCATCTCGATCCCGCCATACGTCCCACTCCCTAAAGGTGTTCTCCACTTTCATAGAAGGGTACAACTATGCTTCACCCACTCCTTTGATTGGGAATTCATCATCATTCCCTTCCAAAGGGCCCCACAAATGACATACCCGAGGGATCTCCTTCCACTTTGGGCCAATTCCCTCGAGGATGTTGAGCAACAAATTGATACAAGTCCCATGTTGCGAATATGGTCAGCGGTCGATGGTTATTTGTTGTTCCCATTTCGGGTAACTTCGCTGGAACTGTGTATCGAATATGGTCAACAACTATCCTTTGTCGTCAGAGTCATCCCATGATGTCCCAAACATTGTGTGTAGTTGTCCATTATGCCACGTTGTATCTCCACACGATGAACTCCATTCGGGTGATATAAGCTATTAGACCCCTATATGGCAGGGAGAGCCGAGTCTGGATTCTTGTTTCCCACACCCAGCACTGCTCATGTGGGTTTAGGAGATGTAGTGATGTGGTAACCACACAAGAGGTTATTCGGCTACCATTGGCTGGGAAAACCAGCCTTAGGCCCCTTGTATTTTTCTGGCCCCTTGGCCCTTTCTGGACCCTGGCCCGAGTTCTCATTTAGGGTTGTGTGTTGTGGAGCGGACTTATGTCCTCATTCATGCCGGGATATTTCTCTATGCCACACATATCCCCTTGAGACATCTCACACATCATTTATCGTCCATACCATGAGCACAAGCCCTATCATGCTTCACATGCCCAGTTTCGGTCCCCCAAATGAGGTACTCTCTTATGAGACTATACGGTGTGGTATGGGATTATGTCCTCATTTATATTGGGTTACTCACTGCACCATACACCTACCTTGTTTGGGGTATCTTACCCATGTCTTCGTCTTCACTACAAGACGTTAAACTGCGAATTGACTGGGCCATCCCATCTAAGGCCCAGCCTCAGGCCCAATGGCCTTTTCGGGTCCCCGACACAAGTTCCTATTTAGGGTTGTAAGGTGTGGTATGAGATTATGTCATCATTCATGTCGGGTTACACGTTGTACCATACACCCACCTCATTGGGGTGACATACCCCTTGGTGCCTCATTTCTAGAACTACATGGGGCTGGATTCCCATCCTCATGGGATACGTAGGACCGCCTGATCATCTCATCTTCAGGTCCAACCCCATCTTTGCCCCTTGGCCCACATTCCCCCAGAGAGAGGAATATATGGTGTGGAATGGGATTATGTTCTCACTCACGTTGGGTGTTGTAGAGACCACACCATGTTTCTCCTTCTCCTAAGAGTCGTTCATCCCCTTGTTCCATAATCATTCTTTTCAAATCAGCGACCCTCATTTGGCCTCCTTTACCCTCTTCAGCGACTCACCAATGTGCTCGATAGTACTCTGGTTCAACACGAAGAGTGTCAGATTCTACCCCGACATACTTTCACCCATTTCATAGGCTTTATTTTTCCCTTCACTCGGGCTTCCATCGCCTTTCACACCCAAAGGGACCCTCGAATGGCATGGATTCTCGGTCCAAGGGCCCTCCTACCATTACAGGCTAACATCCTTAACGGTTAGAGAAACAAATTGATACACGTTCCACATTGCAAATTTGGTCAGCGGTTGACACTCGTTTGTTGTTCCCACCTCAGGTCACATAATATGGATACTGTGTTTCGAACACGGTCAACCGTTATCCTCCATCGTCACACCAACCCCATTAAGCCCAAAGTTTCGGTAACATGATTCAAACCCTTGTCCACTTCCTCATGTCCAGGTAGAATTTCTAAAATCTTGGTACCATTCCTCAGTGTGAATCCACATTTTAGGAAGAGAAATCCGTCATAAGGTAATCATTTAGGGCTCCACACCAATTTCTCCTTTCCATGTATTCCACGTATTGCAAATACCTTACCCTCCCTTGTTTCATACACCATGTTTGACTCACGTTGGCTTAGGGATCAGGGTAAGGTATGTACTAACTTGGAATAGTCCTGCTTCTCCATGGTCCAATTTCTAAGACCTTAAACTAAGATCTTTTAATATTTCCCCTTTGGGAGAACTATGTATAGCTTGATTGCCCTCATTATGGGATATGTAAGAATGCCCGGGAATCCCATCTTCGGGTCCATCTTAACTGAGAGTCAACCTCTCCTACTTCCCACCCTTTTACCTCTTTTTTCCCCATGGCCTGAGGTTTTTTTCTTGGAATTTCACACTGTGTGGTATGTGATTATGTACTCATTCACATCGGGTATACTTTATTGCACCCTGATCATTCCCACTTTATCCTCGTTTCTACTACGTCTGTGCCACGTGACATTAAAATGCATGGTTGTTCCCATCACATGACCTTAAACTAAGACAGTATCGTCCTGGCCGCATGACGAGAAACGGTGCTGCATTTTCATGCCCTTTCTCAAGGGACATCATCTCTGGTATCAGTCAAGCACCATACCATTTTTCAATGCCTTAGTTTGGCTTGATTCTTGTGTCTATTTCAGAACATTCTATCCTAGGATTGTTTCTTAAAAAAACACATTCACCTTGAAGGAAAAACAAGATACATAAAATACCACTTCTTTTAGTGTGAGGGCCACATGCGCCCTCCCCTTTGATCCCTGGAATGGGTAACTTACCCTGCCACCCCTTAGAAATATGTATGGAATGATTCCCATACTCATGGGATACGTAGAGACACCCAGGCATTTCACCTCAGGTCTATCCCAAGGAATGAAAAATCATGTTCCTCCTCATTTATGACCCCCTGAACTGACCCCTTGTGGGGAACCATGTAACTGTTCAGATTGATTCTAATTCCCCTGGAATTACCCTGCTCGTGCACTAGATCACAATGGAAAGATGATATGTCGATTTATTTGATGCCCTCTTCCTTTAATCAGGCCTTCCTCTTCTCTTTTTAGAAATCTATGATTGGATATTCGAATCTCGAATGTCCGAAGCTTGATTGATGCTCCCACGATCAAACGAATAAATAGTACGAACATCCCTTTTTTCTCACATTGGGTGTGTCCCGCATGAGCTTAGTAATAGATTTCTATTTATTTCGAGGTTGTGGTTGGATGTGTTAAACCAAACAAATAGGTAATTAAATTTATCCATACATGTAGTTCAGAATAAGAAGCAGTAAGGAGAAATGAGATTATGAGTTCAGCCAAAACAGTGCCCCTAAGGGTTAGCTGCTTGGATGGATCATTCCAGTGCATCTACCTTTTGGCTGGTGGCCTCCAGGATTACTTCATGCCCCCTGAGGACTTTCTCTTCATCAGCAGCCACATAGCGCAGTCCACTAAACCTAGCCCGTTCTTGTGCCTGTTCAATTTAAAGTTTAGTTATTTGGTGACCCGCTTCCCCTAGTTGCTCTTGGGCGTCTACAAGCTAGGTCATCAACTACTTCACAAGCTCAGAACAGTTTTTAATGAATATCTCCTGCACATGTTTTTCAAGGCATCGGGTTTCTTTTTCTGCCTTTATGAACGATTAGGTACTCCCTCACCCCTCCCGACATTGGGCATCGTCGGAGCCTCTGCTGCTCTCATGCAGCTTCTCAGCCATGTAGTCCCGGACTGTTGAATGAAGGCATTGATCATCCACCCCTCCAGTATAGAGAAAGAACAGATAGGTGTGGAGTGATCCCATCCACTTTATCCATTCTGTCTAAGGCTGATCGTGAAAGATCTTGATGTACTTATACCCTTTTCATCGCGTCATATGGCTCCCCTCAGTCCCCTCCGAGTCTGAATCATCAATCTCCTTAGGGTCTACGGGCTGATAGTTAGGGAAAGAAGCCAAAATGCTAGCAACATAGTCTTCTTCGAGTGTTCCTTCCAAGCAGGTAGGCTCTTCAACGCCTGGGTGACCTTCCTCTCTAGCCTTAGTCCTGGTAGTTTCTTCGTCAACTTCTAGACCTGCCTCGACATTGGTACCGCTGATATCCATAGCCCTTTGCTCACCGAGCATTGGGGAAAACTCAGTTTGAGAAGTGTGTCCTGAATGGGACGACACATATTCAGTAGAATCAATCGTGGATGACCTGGGTTTGGCAGCCTGATGAGCCTCCAAGGCTGTGATTACTGCACAAAAAATGAACACCCTGATCAACTGAGCTCTCTGATGGTAAATACAGGCATTGATGTAATGAACTTACAAGATCCCAAAGCGTCGACCTCCGATGCTCTAGCCGCTACAAGAGCTATCATTGTGGGGGATCCCTCGGTGCTCGTCAGCTCAATAATGGGTGTTGGCTCCCCGCTTTGTTCTATCGATGCCTCCCCCTTTCCTTTGGTTGGAGACACTTTTTCAGTGCCCATATGCTCTGGAATAGTATAAAGAGATCTGATTTCGCGCTAAAGAAAATGATGAGTGGAAAGGATAGACAAGGGATGAGACGTACCTCATGTATCTTAGTTATATCTACATCAGAGCCAACGATCTCACCACTATTCTGGAGACTCCCTGGGTGGGATTCCCCCATGAGACCTTCTACCTTCAAGCTCCTTTTCTTCTTCACCCCCTCTTTCACCTACTCTTTCTTTCTCCTCTTCCATCTCAGTACCCTCCGGCTCATCATCACTATCGTCATCCTCTAACTGCATGTCTTCTGGATTATTCTCCTAGCCAAGCATTACTTTCACCAAGAAAGTCGGTTCCTCACGCCGACCCTGTTGGTGTGCATACACATCCATGGCTATTAAATATGCATGTCGATGATGAATTTTCATCCTCTATACATTCAGAATGAGTTATACCTCCGGAAGGTGGATTCCGTCTTAACCTATCTTTTACCAAAGAGATTTAGTACCCATCGACTATCGTGGGGTCATCCAGTCTGACCCAGAGATGAGAAGATTGCGTCATTGTAAGGTTGAAGTAGATACCTTATCTATTTCCCAGGATGCTCCTTGACTGCTCCATAATCCCCTCTCTCCCTAGGTGATGAGGGAACAATTGCGCCACACGACGTCCCCGCTACTGAAGTCCCAACCTATGCGGGCCCAGTTTCCTGATGTGCTTCTGCCCCCCCCCCCCCCCGCCCCAATATCACCCTCTCTTCTCTCTCGCCGCCCAGGTTCTACATAGACTACCTTGATTTTTTGAACTCTCTTCTGCAAAATCCCCTCAGGGTATGCTATGGCCCAATGTTCGGTATATTCTGTTGAGAGGTCGGCATCAACTCCGATGGGAGGAAAAGTAAAAACGTTTCCAGAGCTTTGAGTCATGAACATCAACCAAATTTGCCGAAGAACGATGGGATGCCTTTCCTCCTAAACATCTGTGTGCACATTCTACAACATCAGATGTAGGCATCCAAACTGCCTGGCGATCCTGGATGACACCTAGGGCTCACAAAAGATTTTCCCATCAATTTGGGCCATGAGTACCCCACCTCTGATTCCTTGGATGTATTACCATTTCTCTAGTGATCCTTCCCATCATCTATCATCTGGCCAGTCGCAGTGGGGAATGGGCTGAAAGTGAAGTTGGAATGATTCCCAATTCTGATCCTTACACCCTCCTCATCGAGCATCAATGGCATGACCCTTGCAATGTTCATCAAGAAAGGTCACAGGCCATTACCTGTAAGACGAATTGCATTTGGAAAGGTATATCCACCGCAATGAGCCGCGACCCAGCCATCAAGGTTTTAGAAGGGACCACATATCCTCCTCGACAACCCTCCCCTTGAAATGCTTCCCAAAATGGTGTACGAACAAGCCAGTATAGGGACTCCCAGATTGAATATTTGATTAGTTCCCATGATTCCAACCATCACAAGGGTCGCTGGACAAACTCCCATCCTTGCCTCCCTCAACGGTAAGAGCCACCCACTAAGGAATGTGGCAAGAAATCTGGCGTACCGAATATTCGGGTCCTAACTCTCATTTATGCTAAAGCCCCATGACTGATAGTCCCCCGCCTCTAGGATCCTCCAACACAATCCTCTTTTTCTCCTCTATGCCACGGTCAGACACCGTCTCCATTTCCCCGACATCTTGAATTGTAGATCTCTTTGTAGGAACAAGATAATCCATTTCTTAGAAGTGATTTCATTCAAAAAATATCCTTGACACCGAGCCTCTCCTTAGCCAGCTCTAAAAGGTTCCATGTCACCAAAGGGGTCAGTGATTCGTCTCCCTAGGTGTTCCTTGGTGGGTGGAATTCATCATATTGGTTCCCATACAAAGGGATGCCCACAATGTAAAGAATGTCCAAAAGGATGATACCAACTTCCCCATGATGAAGATGGAAAGTATTAGTATCAGGGGACCATCGAGTAAAAAGCTCTAGCCTGAGCCCATGTTGGCGATAGAAATGAAACTGCTACGTCCACACCACCTCAAAAAAACTAATGTTCCACAGTTTAGCCAAAAACTGGTCACATGTCTGGTGAACCCCATACACCCAGGCCCTTTCAATCGTGAAATATTTTCAAGACCAAAAGTTCCAATCCTACATCCAGCCTTTAGTGTCATCAGTAGCACTCAGATAGAAGGTGCATGCGTAAAGGGTCGTAGAATTCTCTGTGAAAGGGTCACTTTCTGAAATGGTCCTATTCCTAGGATTCAGGATGTAAATGTCCATATTTCTTTTTTCTCCAGTAGGATGTCCATTATAGGTGATATTATACTCAGTTCGGTCATCCTCACGGGTCACCCATGACTGTGGTGTGTTGACCTCAAATGTTGTCATGGGTACCTCCTCCAAGATACTAATGTCCCATATCAGCAGGTTGGAAGATAGTGAGTACTCATTTTGTGTTGGGTTCAACATGTTTAAAAGAGTATGGTTGTTGGAAAAAATCCTTCGGGCTCCATTAACTTCAGGGTTGGTAACCATCTCAGCCCTTCAAGCATCAAATGCAGCTTCTCCCTCAACGTCATCCTGATTGGTAGCCATCTTCTGCCAGTAAGGTCTTAAGAGTTTGGATCAAAAATTCAGAAGCTGACATGAAAAATCAGATGATGTTACAAAATATCATAAGATGGCGCAAAAAATCCAGGTTTTGCGCTTAAAACGACAGTTAACCTCGGTGAATTTGGCACAAATGAAGTGTTTTTCACGCAGGGTAGAAGAAATTTTCCGCGTGCGAGAGCTCCTGGCTTATCACGTGAGAAATTCGTATGGATTGAGGGACCGATGGGTCTTTTATAGGCCATGAAATGGGGTTCCACATGCACATGAAATTCTAATTACGTGCTATACATCGGTTTTAGGCGTCGCTCTAGTTGTGAGCCAACCCAGGCCCCAGGGAGTCCTGAATCCCAACATTTCCCTCAGAATCCAGCCTTTACAGCCCCTCAATGATCTGATTCCGAGGGGGGAATTTGTAGACGCCGAAAAATGATCAAGGGCTGGAGAAGGTTTGGGACCGACAAAGTGAATCCATATTTGCAACCGATGATCCATTCCGGGGGGGGGGGAAGAGGGGCGGCATGAAAAAAATTCATAGGTGAGCGAAAAAATATGTCCCGAACAAAAAAATCAAGGATTCACGAGAGCTTTTCACGCGGGTGTAAAAAATTTACCCGACACCGCCCCGCACGGTTGAATTTTAGTGTTTCCGACATCGATGCACAATATTTCATGCCGGCCAGTTTTCCGCGTGGATCTATGGCCCCGAGTGCCTATAAATAAAAGGCCACCCCTTCGACTTCCAGGCTAAAGAATCTGAACCGTCTCTATGGCCCGAAATTCACCACTCGTGTGCACAAAAGATGGCTCTTAGGTACTGAATTTTTTACACCAGGTCACCAGGGGGTCCGTCTTTTCCTGAGACCACTTGGGCTTGTTCTTCGTCGAAATACCACTGATCCCCTTCCTCCACATGCAATTCCTTCCAATTGTACACAATCAGTTCTTCGGCGTGAAATTCCTTTTCCGCAATGCCCGAGGCGTTTTCGCACACATAATTCTTTTTTCCCGCCGCAACACCCTTTTGCGCACACATAGCCCCATTGCATGCTGTCATGGCCTTTTTCACATGCGCAACTCAATTGTGCACTGGCTTCACCATTTTTCTCCCAACTACCCCTTTTGCACGCATGCCTCCCGCCTTGTGTGCCCGTGATGTCCCTCTTCTGGGCATCATTTCAGAGCTTCTATCATTCCCAAATCACATTCTCCATATACTCCATTCCCGTGCAACATCCTAGGATTGCATGATGTAACTTAAAAGTCTCATGGATGATACTTCCCGTTTCATTACTTCACCTTAGGATTCTTCTCATAGGAATGCTAACAGTTATTGCTTCTTCACATAGCCACATTAACATGGACCCCAATGGTTCTCTCCATAACACCCCCTAGCCACGATGCTGCTTGTCTCTTCTCTTCACCAAGGTGCAGAGGGTACCGGGTATGAAAGTACTCATGGTGCGGAGTGAACCCACCTCATCCGAGTAGCAGGATGATAAACTGCCAAGCACCATTGTCCTCAGCACATGACATCAAACTGTGACCTCATCTCGTGCCTCACACACAGGGTCCACCCCACCTTGGACATTCTGCATGCCCATAGGTCTCCATAGGAGTGAGGTCATTCCTCACATGGAAGGAGATCCTGTTTATCGGAGCAGCTTCTATCCGTGGGGAAAGGGAAACCACCCTGGTGTAAGCCCCTAGCTTTTCTTGTAGGAGGCAGCATTGTTGTCCCTCCTTTCTTCGGTGCCAAATCCCTCTCCTACTAGGCTTTGTCGCAACTGAGCCTCTATCCTAGATTAAGTCCCAACCTCTCTTGGCTGCTAACCATGCATAATCCCCTGCTTCATCTTTGGGCCACTAACTACATGTAATCCCCACTCTACTTCCCACAGATGCACCTTTCATGACGTGATCATATGGTCTTTTCTGTCTCTTGATTCGCACACCTAGCATGACTCACGTGGGATTAGATAAAGCATAAACCACAAAATCCTCTCTGGGAAGCCTAGTGTGTAAGCCCCACACAACCATGAACTATGATGTCTTTGATCCTTGCTAAGGGAAGTTACATAGGAAGCCTTCACGAAGATCATGCGCACCACCCACTAGCCATTTCGACCCCCTTCATGTCGGTTCACCCCCGTCCTGCATGAAGATAAACTGTAGACCCCAATCAGCGGTAAGTCATTGTTTCCCCAAGCAGCGGTAAGCCGTTTCATGCCAAACAAAACCATGAACTACGTGGACTTTGATCCTTGCTATGGAAAGGTGTGTAGGAATCCTCTACGTGGTTTAAGCCCACCACCCACTGGTCGTTTCAACCCCCTTCACGTCAGTTCTCCCCCATCCTACATGATGTTAAATTGTGGAACCCAATCAGCGGTAAGCCGTTGTTTCCCCAGGTAGTGGTAAGTCGTTACACGCCAAACACAACCATGAACTGTGTTGTATTTGATCCTTGATAAGGCATGGTATGTAGGAAGCCTCCACGAGGTTCAAGCCCACCACCCATTGGTCACTCCAACCCCATTCACGTCGATTCACACCTACACATTGGAATGCCTCAGAGCATAATCCCCAAATTCCCCCCCCCCCATTTATGAACTATGTGGACTTTGATCCTTGATAAGGTAGGATACATACATATGTAGCCTCCCTGAGGTTCAATCCCAACATCCATTGGTCCTGACAACCTCCATGTCAGTGTACCAAGCCCCATCCAAACTATAAGGAATTTGATCTTTTCTAAGGCAAGGTACGTAGGATGCCTCCATGATGTTCAAGCACACCATCTACCTGGACCCTAGTTCCTTATTCACGTCATTTCACCGACTCCTGCCCCATACCCAAACTACATGGATTTTGATTCATGCCAAGGCAGGGAATATAGGAAGCCTCCTTAAGGTTCAATCCCACAACTAATGGTCCTAGCCACTACATGTTAGTCCACCCCCATCCTGTATGATGTTAAACTGTATTCCACTTTTTGTTCTCCATTCAGTGGTATGTCGTTTCCACTTCATTCAGCAGCAAGCCATTTTCATCCTCTTTCATCGGTAAGCCATTGTCACCTCTTTCAGTGGTAAGCCATTGTCTCCCCTTTTAGCTTTAAGTTGTTGTCTCCCCTTTCAGCAGAAAGCCGTTGGAACTCCAACCCGCGGTAAGCCATTTTCAAGATGAACTACGTTCACTGAACTATGCAGACTTTGATTCCATGCCACAAGGATACGTAGGAAGTCTCCTCGATGCTCAATCCCAACATCACAGTTTCCCTTCCGATGTACCTATTTCATTTCACATCCACTTCATTTATCCACCCATCATCCATCCTGATTCTTATCCAGGCTGACATATTCTATTGGGATCATGCCACCCCATTCTCCATTCAATTTAATAGAATTCGAGAATCCAACCACACATTGGACCCAATATTGGTGTTCCCACTAGGGGTTTCACCCATATGATCCACTCAGTCAGTGTTTTGATCAGTTTGATCCATCTCTGCTGACTGTTAAACTTGTAGCATACCCTGTTTCAAACATGGGATGATGAGGAAAATCTTAGATACATGCCCATGGAATATGATTCCCCGCGTTCGTTGTGGGATGCCTCGGCCTTCCACACCCTCGAGAAGCCCTATAATAAGGGACATAAGATAGATGTGCCAGTGTCCCAGCGTCCACACATACCAGTGATGTTAAACGTGACTACTCTTCTAAGTTAAGGTTGCTTCCTTGACCAGACCCCTTGAAATTTTCTAACTAGAGAAGTGCAATTAACCAGCATCCATGAAGATATGGCACCAGGAAGAGTTTCACGAACAACGTATTAAATCTATAAGGGAGACCCGGACTAGGTAACGAGTTCCGAGGAGGAATCCACGAAAGGAAGAACTGACATCCCCTCATCCCATTTATATAAAATAGAAAACATCCCTGAAAAAGTAAAAGATGCTGCCTACCTTTAGAAAGCCTGAATGCGGGGAAAAAACGGTGCGTCCTTCACAGACAGATGTGTGCGCCCCGGCGAAAGCATCAAAAACAACTTGTAATACTTTTTTTTGATTTATATCAAAATTTCTTTCCCTTATATATTTTCTTTTGAGATTTGGAAAATTGTGACTTATGTATACACCTTCATTACATTCATAATAGTTAACATAAATATCATTATTATCATTACTTTCCTTGTTACTTTTCTTGTATAAATTATTAAAATAATTTTTATAAACAATATTGTTCATTCTTTGAGAGATATTGGCTAATTAATTCACAGAATCTTTTGAATGACTAGGGTCTGATTGATTAATAACATTTTTCCTAGTGGATTTAACAATCTTCTCAGGAGTATAAAATTTATTTGAATTTGATGTAGAAGTAAAAGAAACTCCACCATTATTCTTTTTAACTTTTTCAACATATATTTTTTGCTACCCTCGTATAGTAAGAGATTTCTAAATAAATCATTCTGTGTATGATTTGTAAACATCCTGGACTCATCATCTATTATTCTCTTTGATTACCATTGATTTTGAATAATTTTAATGACATTTTCCATAAGAATTTCATTATCTAATAATTTTTTACCCATACCTTGTAAACTATTTAAAATTTTCAAAAACCATTATTGTACTTTAACAACTGGTTCTCTATAATGAAATTCAAAATCTTTATAGTCTGCTCTTAACATGGCTCTTCTAGTGTCAAAAACATTAGAAGATCCTAAATGAGTGATTTTTATATTTTTCCAAATACTGTTAGCTATTTACCGAGAGAAAATTTGGCTATATATCTTAATTTTCATGGAAGAAAATAAATTATTCATTATCTTCTATTTTAGTTGATATTCATACTTTTCTTGATTCATACGGTTATGATTTATTTATCATGAATTTTGTAATCACATTTCAACGTAAAAAAATTATCAACTCCTGTGTTGATCATAAAAGACTTCATTTTATCTCTCTAGTTTTTAAACTCATTACCATCAAAAATTGGTTCTCTTGTGGTATTGGGTTTTTTAATAAAACAATCATTTAGTCCTACCATCCTTTAATATGGATAGAAATAAAATATTTTCCACAATACACATTTTTGAAAGAAATATTTATAAAGAAAAAATTTATAACAAGAACTAAATATAATAAAAAATCATCATGTAAGTAGTGGAATCCTCTGACATGAAATATGTCTATCAGTATTACATAAAATTGGCTTTGATACCAATTACTAGATCAAAATTTATATATATGTGAAAAAATACAAGAGGGGGGGGGGGGGTGAATTATAAGTTTAAAAACGTTTCTTTGTAACATTACAAGAATATGTTTTAAATGAGTTTAAACAAATTTATTTCACAATACCTCTTATGTTTTTAAATAGTAATCAGACATGCCCTTAGTTCCATTTATAAATATATCATAATTAGGTTGATTTTGATATTTTTAGAAATTCATAGGTTAGCAAATATATGATTCTAGCTTATATCATATAGAATCATAATCAGAGCAAGTGATAATTTTAATCAATGATATCATATTAATAATTTAATACAAAGATTATCATAATAAGAATAATTATGATAATCTCAATAGAAAAATTAATATACAAAAGAATTCATCTTCTATTTCAAATTGTGGTGGAATATACAATACTTGAATGTATCATATAATACAATTAAATTAAATTATTTTATACAAAAGAAAATGGTATCCAACAACATTGGATAAAGGTATATTGATTTATACTTTCAAAAAAGTCTACCTTACCCACACCAGGGTAAGCCCTCGATATTATTATCGGCTTTAGTATGTCTATATATCCACGGTAGCCCTTGATTGAGAAGCTGTTTATATGCTTAGTATTTTTATCTTCAGAATCCCTTGATTAGGATAGTGATTAGATCTTATGTCTTCTTATCCCCTAAATCCTTCAATCATAATCATAATAATTGAAATCACACAAAGAAAAAAACTCTATAAGGTTATAAGCTAATAGAACATGTCTTCTACGACATTTATGATTTGGGGATTTCACTTGTAGAAAATTTAACTGGTCTCTTGAAAAGTGTCTCAAAATCATACCATTATCTCATTTAAAGGGCTTGGTATTTATAGGTTTTCATCCCAATGGTCATCTTGATCTCCAATGGTAAGATTTTCTATAGAATTCATGGAGGGTCATGGACACCTAGCACTTAAACGGTCATCTTGAAACTGAAATCACACCATCATTTTGTTTCATACATATGGAAATGTATTCCATTACAAAAAAAAATTCAATGTTCATAAGTAAAATAGAGGTAAATATGATATATTTTTCAATATGATAGATTGTTAATCTGATGGATTGTTAATTCAGTGCATTTATATATTATTTGAATTTCTTTAATGAGTGTGAATTTGATGGTATCGATTCTTATGTAAAATCAAATTAAAAAATATATCAATATAAGAACAATATAAAAATACTTTTAAAACTATTTGATAAGGTAATTCTGATAATAATAGATTTCAAGCTCATTACGATAATAGTAATGTAAATTCAGGAAAACATAAATACTATTTTATGTTTGGTAAAATAATGTGTTATCAAAATTCTTTTTATAAAAAAAATTTTGATACAAAATTATTTAGAAATTTTATTTTTAATAATGATTTTGTGATATAAAAAATAAAATGAATGAAAAAGTTAAAATGATAATTTTGACTCAATAGTGCATTCTTCTTCCCCCTTCTTCATGGATACCCCTCACATAGAGGGGTAAATTTATGATTTATTTAAAAAGGGAGGTTTTCCTTTTGTAATTATTGAGTACATTCACTAAATAGTATAAAATATATTATCTCTTATTGGAAGTTTATATCAATTTATAATAGTAGTTCTCATTATAATGTACGATTGTTTTTTTGTTTTAGATTTTTTTTGTTATTTCATTGGTCAATGATAATTATCTACCTATTCAAGGTTCTGGCTTATATATAATTGAATATACTAGGGCTTTATGGTAATGTTATTCATGATCATCAGTATGCATGGTGGGGTTTGTTTATACTATTTATTATTTCGTATAAATAAGTCATGATCAAGTATTGCTGAAGTAAATTGATGATATTTACTATAACTATATCAATCATAGGAAAGAGAGTAGATTGAGAAATATCTGGGAAAGGTTTACTCTCACCATCATTATTTGACCATGGGAGTGAGAGGAAGTGATAATGTAAATTCACATTAATCCACTTAAAAGAAGATGATTGGCTATATTGGAACTAGGATAACACTACTTTAAGAAGACTGACCCCAAACTAATCAACAAACTCATATAACTATTTTTAGTCACTTTAATTATCATTTTCTCAATTTGTTTCATAATTTTTTTATTTATTTTTGGTTATTTTATTTAATTTCAATGACAATCAATTTAAAAAACAACCATGTTTTCCTCTTCTTCAATGTAAAAAATATAATTATTTTGCATTTTTCTCTAGATACAACCATTGTTAACTACATTATTGAAATTTATCTTAGTAAATAATTTTTCCCACATCCCATGGTAGGAATGTGTTAAATTATTAGTAATGGAAATGTCATCAACTTGTCATCAAGGAATATATCATATTCATACGATAAAAAAATAATGGGAGAAATATATTACAAAAAGAGCATAGTAAAAAAAGTTTTTTCCATAAACCATGATATTAGGGTATGTAATCTCAAATCAAAAAACATGTACCATTGTATAAGAGTGTGAAATGACATACATTATCTTTAGGTAAAAATCAGAGGGATATGACATAGAAATATGTAATGACACTAAAACATAGAATAATGAGGAATTATGAAACAAATATAAGTTTTATGATACATTGTAAAATGAATATATTCAAGTATTTACACCATTTCTATTTTTAAAGAATCCATGTATTTCCACCATAAATGTTGTGAAAAAAATCAAAGCATGTACACCCACTAAATTTTGATAAAATCTATGCTTATCTACACATCATTATCATGAGATATATAAAATAATGACTAATAAATTTGAGGGTTATATAGGACAACATCCATAATCATATATTCATATTTGTTCCACAGGATATCAATAATATATCATATCATCATGAAACCACGTAAAATGTGGTTTCAATCATATAAAAATGGGGTTTCATAACATCAATTTAAAAATTTAACTATACCAAAAGGAGTATGTTATAAATTTATTATAAAGGTGATTCATTCTAAATAAATCTATAATATTTAGATCTCTTACGTAGTAAAAGTTAAGTAAAATATAAAATAGGATTTGGAACATAGTTCTTAACATTATCATACAATGAAAGATGTTATCAGTCACTTTTGAAAATTTCTTTCTTTAAATTCGAACGGATTTCTTTCTAAAAAAATAATTGGAATTAAATTTTAATATTATATCCTTTAATATAAATAAATATATTCCCTAGTAAATTTTTAGATGAATAAAAAATATATTGTTGGAAATGAAAATCATTTCATAATTTATAAAGATTATGTATACTGAAATCCACATCATAAAGAGAGAGATAGATATTTCTTTTATAAAGAGGAAAATAAATGTATTATGGTAAATATAAATAAATCATATTTTTAATTAAAAATATTAATGGAGATCATTATAGAGAAGTGTGATTATGTATATGAATGAAATGAGGCTCATTTTGATAGGATGAGAATTATTTGCAACATCATTATCAAATATGAAGAAATAAATCAATCAATAAAAATTACCATAAAATACAGTGGTAATAAATTATAATATCATCATATAATACATGAAACACATCTTTAAAAACCATATTTCAAGAGGAATCATTATTCCACAAGAAAAAGAAGACAATCTAAGAAAAGCACCTAACAAATTTGGTTACAATTGAATCAAACGAATAGAATGGTGGGATTTAGGAAAAAGATATTTAAATACCAAGAAATAAATATTAACAATAATAACATAGAAAAATGGGGTTTTAATTACACCTTATAAAATAATTATACATGTATAACATGAAAAAAATCTTAAAAGAATTTAAATTGAGATGGAAACCATTACTATTTACTAAATATTTCCACAAAATATCTTTATCCACCTATATAATAAACATAAATATCTTAGTAACCTATTTTAAAAACATATTTTTATATATTACACTATATAAACTTCTAATATAACCATTTATTATAATTTTTAGTTAGTTATAGTTTGTTTTCATCCTCAGATCTCAGCGATTTTGATTATTTCAGACATTCTTTTTTGCATTAATGTTTATATATCATTCGTGAGATATAGTTAATCATTCTGTGACAATAAAATATGTTTAAATAATTTATTTCATTTATATATAAATCAAAAAATTTATTTTATTGAATCTATGGGCATGGTTCATGGGAAGGAACTTTAAGAAGAGTACGATTCTTGTAATTTTCTAATATCAATAGATTATGTAATAAATATCATTAATTTTTGGGTTATAATTTTTTAATAATACTAATTGAATATTTTATCTTTAATATCATATATACTCATAAAATATATTTCAGAACTAACCATGTTTTTTGGTGATGAAAAACATTTCACTTCATTCCATAGAGGCATTAATAAACATATATAAATATATGATTTTTTCATATAACAATTGAAATTTAGAAAATGGTTTATTATTTAAGAATATAAAACATATTATAAATATAATATTTATTCATTAAATAACATTTTAAAACTATATATTTAATGTTTTTTCAAAAATTAAACATATCAATTTCTAGAGGTAGTATTCCACATATATACACGAATGACATTTCTATTTTTCTAGGTAAGGGGAAAGGGTGGATGACGATTATAAAAATATAATAATAGAAATTTTTTATAATTATAATAATAAATTATTTATTTTATAATGAAAAAATATATTGTTTTTATAGATATTGATAATAAATAGGTTAATAAGTGATTATTAATTGTGTTGACTGTTTGAACCTCCTCTTATAGTACGTCTTGGAAATTGAGGATTTAGTTTGTTTTTTGGAAAATGGGGTAAAAAATTGTAAAGGTATATATGGTAAATAAAAATTAGAGATCTTAATGTGTAAATAATTTATTAGAGTGAAATGTAATGGGTTGTGAAAGAATCCTTTTGCAATTAGAGGAAATAATTTTTTTTAAAATATAACACCTTAATATTAAAGGAAATCATGTTTCATATGGTAAGTGGATTAGAATATGGAAAATAATAGATATGAGATTTTTTTTCAATCAACACAAAATCCCCTCATTTTATGTTATTTTTTTATAATGTTCTATTATTTTACACTTTATTAACCTATTTTTACCTTTATTTAGCTTAGTCATGGTATGTACATTTTTAAATTTTGTAACTGATTTTTATAACTAAAATTTAAAATGGAGATATTTACTACTTTAAGAATTATGATTTAAAATAACTTGATAATTTTATCAAATAGAATTTCTTGGGATGGGTAAAATATTATTTAATATTATCACACATTACATATAGAAATCATTTTTAGAAAAAGTATACTTTTAAAGTATAAAAATAATGTTTATAGTAAAATATTAATTTTATAGATATTAAATGAATTGGTATATTATTATATAGATATGTTTTATATAGATTTCAAGGGAATCCATACGTAAATTCAACATTTAGAAAAATTACATAAAAGAAACAACCAAAAAATAAATTTAAAAGAATGAAATATTACTTATGCTTTAAAATGTTAAATGTGGGTTTTATAAATTCACTATTATTTTATTTAGATTAATAATTTTAATATTTAAATAATTTTTTTTCATGGAAAATATATTATATTTTCAAATTTCATTCTTAGTTCATGTAAATAAAATCTGCAGTAACTGTAAAAATGGTTTTTTTTATTCACCTAAAATAAATATTTTCTAATGAATATAAATAAATTAATCTTAATATAATATTTATCTGGTAAAAACAAAAATGAATTTATTTTTTTCAAATTAAAATCCTAAATTTTTTAAATTTATCTTCCAAATGGAAATATATGATATAATGAAAAAGGGTTTTTTATAGAAGAATGAATTTTTAATTATTAACATCTTGTATTCTATTTTTATACTAATTAAATTTATGATCAAGTATTATTCATATAATATATTTAGTTTATTAATGTGAATTAAGAAATTTATAAATTTTAAAAAAATAAAATTTTAAGCATAAAGTGGTCTTATTATTTATTTAGCTATAAAAACTAATCATTATCAATGCCTTTGTATTAAAAATGAACTATATATTTATTTCATCAAGTATTTCATAAATTTATTACATCTATTTATGAATGTGAATTCAATGGCTAAATTTTTTAATATATATTTATGTTAAAAAAATTCATGGATAATGTTTTTGTTTTTTGTTGTGTGTTAAAAAATTTATTTAACAAAATTTTATTATTAGTGTTTTCATTATAGATGGTTATGTTTTAAAAGGAATATTTTGTATCAAGCTAGTTGATAATGGATGTGATTTTATCACATGATCAAAGAGTATATAATTTGGGAATCCCAACTCTAAAACATTGATTTCCCATTAAAAAACAAAAATCTATTTAGATGTCAGAAACATCTGTATAAACAGTGATAATATTTATCATTACTAAGTAAAAAAATTATAGCTTCCCTAGTGACATAGTAATATAGTTTGGTGGATATGAAATTTACTTGAAAGGAGAAGAACTTATAAGTTGTCCAATAAAAATTAGAACATATCATATATATGAATGAAAAATATATTTATCCTAATATTTTTTACCTCAACCATTTTTTCCATAATGTTGTGAATTAAAAATATAATGGAGTGAAATTTTTTTATATGATGGATTAATAAGAATAAAGAGATAACCCATGAACTCTATTACTTTGTGAAAAATATTTTCTACTTTGGAAAAGGGGAATGTTAAAATGATCTTGGATGGGATTAAAAGTCTAACACATGATGATTATTCTAAGGTTGAGTCAAAGGATGGGGAAGTGATTAAATAAATACAACTATTGACTGACTTGATAAATATAAAAGATAAAATAGATAACTCAAATATAATTAAAAAAATGTATTTAAAAACCCCACAACAGAAATCTATATCATAATTATATATTATCTCAAGTGCATCTATCATTATTTAAAGATGTGGTGTATAATGAATCATGGGATAAGGCCATGAACATTAGATTAGAAACAATTAAGAAAAATATAGCATATAAAATTAAGTGAAGCCTAGAGGATAATAATTTAATCTTAATGAAAAGGGTGTTCAATAATAAATTCAATGATCATGGACATATATTTTTCAAAATGGATATATTAGTGCACATGGATTAGGCTCAATTTTAAGGTATAGATGTTGTGGAGAATTTTACAATAGTGTAGGGTATTGAGTGAATAAAATACTTCATGACTATTAAAAATCAAAGAGTTTAAAGTGTATCAAATTGATATGAAAATAGAATTTTTAAATGGAGTTATTATAGATGAATCATACAATGAGAAACTGGTGAAATATCAAATTATAGGGGACAAATCAATGATTTTTCGATTGAAGATATATATTTTTGGATTGAAAGATGAATTCCAGGTTAGGTATGCTCAGTTGGAAACATACATGAAAAATATAAAATAAATATTATGTGGTTTTAATCACAAAATATAAGTGAAATAATCCATGGGAGGGATGTTCATTGTACTCATCCATATTGATGAAATAATATTTGATATTATTAAATTAAAAATAGTGGTGTAATTTATGATATTGGTGATATTATTTTTGAGGATATTAATGATTGGAGTGTTTTTTATGAGGTGAATGTGATTCATATATAGGGAATTACATCCAATTCTTAGGCAATGTATACAATGGAGTTACTAAAAATGTATTATAAGGAAGTACACAAACATTATTCCAAAATAAAAATAGTAAGAACAAAACATGGAAAGAGTGGTGTTGGGAAAAAATCACTCAATACATATTGTAAATATGTTTTGGTAGTTGTTGTGTTTGTTGACAAAGCCAAATTACCTCAAATCCGTATGGTTGGTGTTTGCCAAAGGAAGGTTTTTAAGGTTGTGTAGTTTCCCAGGCAGTGGGAACATTATGTGGATGCGGTTTGCGGAACCAAAAATGGTTCATGGCTGAGCGGTAGTGCATTATTTGGATGGGCTGAAGTTAGCAGAGGAAGCTAACCGCGTAGGAGAAAAGATGATATGTGGAGCATGTAAGAAATGGTTCGTGGATGGCTTACGGTTCAAGGTGGATGAAGATCGGTAGGCGGTGGATTCCAAATTGAATATTTGGTGAATCTAAATTTGGCAGATTAATCAAGTATTTTTACCTATATAAGAAACGATAGTCCCACCCATTACTGGTGAGATGTAACATCATTAAAATGCATATTTTTCTCTGATAATTCAGCAAAGACAGAAGGTAGTTTGTGAATGGAGGATCATGAAGGATGAATTGGTTCGTGCGGAAGGAATTTCACCGAAGGTGTTTACGGGGTTCCTTAACCCCTAAAGGAAGTCCGATAAGTGTCATAGGAAGTCTGGTATGCGGAAGGAGTTGTCTCGGTACATGGAGGAGGAATCTATGGTACTCTAGAGGAAGAATTCCACAAGAGGTATGTGGAGGTGGATCTCCCGCACGTGGAGGCGAAGACGGTCTGTGAATAGAGAACAGTTTGCGAAAAAAGGGTTTTTCGTAGAGGCAGAACGGATGTAACATTACATGGAGTAAAAGGAAGTCCACAAATAGAAAATAGTTCACGGACAAGAGGGGTTTCACAGCGGAGGTTCGTGAATTCGGTATGTGGAAGCTATGTGCGATAGTGAAGTCAGAGGTAGTCTGCAGATAGAGGAGGTTTGCAGAAGAGGTAATCACCGAATAGAGGTGGTTCGTGGAGGAGGTAGTCCACAGATAGAGGAGGTCCATGGAAGATGATTTAGTACGTGGAGAAGGCGGTTCACGTACCAAACCTGGCACTCAATATGCGAGAGAGATAAGTTGGTTCAAGATTTTCACTGGAATCTTGTGAAATCATCAATTTAGTTTGCGAAAGTATTTTCCTATACCTAAGAGTACTGGAGAAGGTATAATTCATCTGTGGGTGAAAAAGGAACATCAACAGAGCATCTACCTATACTTGAGGATGTAGGAATTTATGAAAATGAAGGGACCTACATGTCCAAAAACGATTTTTGACCTACATGTCGATAAACGGTGAGTGAATTCCATTCCATGTGTTGTGAGCGATGAAAGATTAAGAAGGTGAATCTTTCCACTGGATGTGATCCAAAGAAAGAGGAATAGGGAGTGACCATTAGGAATACACTGAGAAGACCCTAAACGTTGTAAAGATAGTGAGAATGTGAATAGAATATCTCGCCCGAACATTGTACTCACTATTAGCAGTGAGGCTTAGTGAATTTGGTACATTGGCACATTGTCCATCTATGCACCTTAGACATATCCCAGTAAGGGTGAACCATGAAAGAATCGATGTGTCATGTGAATTATTTCATATCTCTTCATATATTTCAATGGGAGGATGAAATAATTGAGTTTTTTCTAACAAAAAATAATATCTGAAGGGTAGAAAGTTTTATTCTATCATACCCAGACCCCCCCCCCTCTCAGAGTATTCAACCTAGTGGACCTAACAAGTGAACATAAAATAATTTTTATCCCACATTATATTGGAGAGTGATTAGAATCGTATTTTAATTTATTAAAATGATACTTGATATTGTATTTTTAACTTATTTGGTGGCTCTATTTCAAGGTAATCTGAAGGATGAACATCTCATTATAATGAAATTGAATCATGATAAATATTTATAAACTACTGAAATATGGTTTTTTAATGTAGTTAAAAGGGAATTAATATGTATATTTTGATGTTGAAAATGTTAGATATTTTTTTATAGTAATTAAACATGAACAAGAGAATAATTTTTTTTATGAATAAGTTAAATGTTTGTTTGATCATGAAGAAATATTCAAGGCGGCTTAAAATAATTGAAGAACAATATATTTCATCTACAAGAGAATGTACTTCATTGCTATAGATTAATCAATCACAAGGGGATATTTTGAGGAAATTAATAGAGATTAGCCGATTTATTGAGATATAAAATGTCTCCTTGAATTGTTGAAGAACCTATTGAAACACACTTTTATGAATCATATTGATATTTGGTAACATTTCATTAAAGAGAATATGTTGAAATGGTTGTCCAAGAGGATCATAGTGGAATGAATTTGAAAAGGGTGTAAATTTTTTAAAAACCATTGGTCTTGGTTTTGTTTGAGAAGACACTATTTAACATAGGTGCTTAGGTATCTATATTGTCTTGGAAACGTTTGTAAAACCCCCTTTTATCATAATCACATAATTTTTTACATAGCGTTTTGATGATTGGTGGGAATATACCCATTTTTTTATTATGAGGGGTTTAAGTTATGATAAATAGGAGTGATACAATCTGTTTAAATGATCTAGGAGTAAAATATGTTTTTATCTTGTTGAATTTTGGAGAGTTAGATAATATATCATATATTCATAATAATTAGTACATTCATAGAGATTTTGTTAAGTGGTATTCATGGTAAGAGATTTTTTTTAACTTTATCTCTTATTTTCGGCACCAAGAATTTATCACTAAGAGTTAGAGTAAATTATGAGTTAATAAATTTCTCTTTGGTTGTATTGTAATTTAATTTGTCTATAGAAACATTTCATTTCATAAAAACTTTGATGGGTAAATTTTATAACTTAGGTTATTTTAATGGGTGAATATTGGTGTTAAATATTTAAGGAAAGAAGTGGTTTTTTAATGTGTTTTTTGTTTTTTTTTCAATCACATTTTACATGGTGTAATTCATTAAAGAACTTAAGAAGAGGTTTAATGAATTTTGGAGGTCATATAGTAATTTAAGGAATAATAAGGTTGCAACCATTCTTTTCATGTATTGAAAGAGGATATTTAAGGTAAATTTGAAGACATAATAGCATGTCATGGTAAAATATTATGCATCAAACTATTGATAAATATATCACACCACAATAGATACCATTTTTATAATTTTTTGTAACTCTATATTTTTTTGTTGGGACCTCACATTGTAATATTTTGACAACAATACAATAATAAATTTCCTTTAAAGGATGAAGTATAAACCATTACAAAAATAGAGGGTCATGATAATTTATGTTTTATCTATTAGGATCCAGATCATGTAGCACAAAATAATATATTAACCTATGTCATAACAATGTTTGGGCATCAAAATTTAAGGATAATAAAACTATAATTTTTGGGGATCAAATTTGATCCGACTCTATGATTTTTGAATGAGTAAATGATTAAAGTGTGTCATTATACAAAAAATAGTATCACATCACAAATTTTTTAAATTTATGTATATTACCTCAAAACCTAGGGAATCTTCTCATGGAATTAAATATTAGAAAACACTTTTAAAATGAAAAACAAAATTCAAATTGGATGTGATTTTTTTTTGATATTAGTGGTTTCTTTAATCAGTTATAGATGGTTCTAATGCCAATCATTATGAGATAAATGTCAATTTCAAAGGTAAAAACTTGAATGTTAATATGAACTGGGAAGATGATTTTTAGGAATATACATATTAATTTAGAGTATAATTGACATATATAAGAATTAAACAATGGAATTTTTTTCGAGGATTAACATTGAATATCTAGATTTATTCAATAAAATTGAATCCCATTTTAGACACCATTTATGATTGGGTTTGACCACTTATATAGATACATTTGAGAGTCATAATTCAGTATATTATTTCATATATACCTTTTATCATAAAATTTATAAGACAAATAAGTGTAGATAGTGGGCCTTGGATATACAGTGATCTTATCCTAAATCATTTAATCAAGAAATTGAATAGTTACTTTGGTTCCTTGACACATCCTTGATGTATACTACTAAGATATAGACCTAATTGGTGAATGAAGTAAAATATTTATATTACTATATGTATTTACTATATTTATATCTTGTAATTGTGTTCTTGATGTTGGTATGTTTGGAGTATTCCTTCCAATAGAGAAATAATATCTATTAGATTTAAAAAAATAATCCTCACCATAATTCACCCCCTCTTAGGTTATTTTTTTTGATCATGTAGAAACAAAAATAATTATATAGATCCCAATGTTATTCAAGGGATTTAATGATTAGAAATAAAATATGTATCATGTTTTAACATGAATGATAATTTCATTTATATATACATTTATTTTTTTCACTTTTTACATGAGATTTGAATGGTTAATAACCCCTGAGATAAAATTATTGACTTGTAACAAATTAATGATCATCATTTAAAAGGAATGGGGTGTCCTGACATGTTATAATTATTGTGTGTAGGGAATCATATATTGATAAAAAGTTTACTTATTAAATATAAATATGACATGTATTATGGGTTGTCCCATGATGATCATATTACATGGAATATCAAAAATAAATTAAATAAATATGAATTTAGTGAATATATCATAGTAATCCATAATGTTTGATGTTGGCATGTTTCTAAAAAAATAAACCTTATTAATTGATATTAATGTTATATAATTATTATGTATTTTTCTAATAGTATGTTTGTTTTGAATATAATTTATCACATGGATGAATTTGATTAACTAAGATGAAATTTATTCATAAGTGTAACATCGGGTGTTTTTAATGATTAAAGATGAAAAAATTATAGATAATGCTTTATTTAGTGTCATTTGATGTGATCATTTAGAATAATGTTTTGGGATGTATTTATTTTTTAGTTAATATACTAATAAAAAAATATAATGAATGAGTTCTTATATATGATATTGATGCGGTCTATGTTCCAAAGACATAATCAATGTCAAGGAAAACATGTTTTATTATTATTCAAGAGATATTAAAATATAAGTATTTTGGGTATTGTTGTATAGAGAAACATGTGTTTGAGAAAAAATAACTACTCTTTGTAGATTTATTACTATTTATGTATGCTTTTATATATATTCATTCTTATGATTCAAATATATGAATTTGTAATAATTTTATATGCATAAAAATATTATATGTTCCTAGTTGAAACATATTGAATAAGTTTATTTGGGTGTAAAATGTTTATCTAAAAAATTATAGATATAACATGATAGTATTCATATCCAAAATATATTTTATACGGTTCAATAAAATTACAAAAAATTATAAATATTTTATTTAAGTGGTTGATTAAAATATTTTTCTTAAAGCCTAACTATATAATTAAAAATATATATAATAGTGGTAACTCCCATGATATATGTTATTTTATTTTATAGATATTATATATTACAATTATTTTCTTCTCTCTATATTTTACATTATATTTATAAATCTTGGGATGATAAGGGTTTGAATTTTACTATTGGTTAAAGAGTTGAGACACTAATTAGAAACAATGTAGATTAATTATAGACATTATTATATGGTTAAACTCATTAAATACATGTTTATTTATAAAATTCATAAAATTATAAAAATATTATAGTTAATTAATTATTTTAATACTAAAAATAGTGAACATATCATTTCTACCAAGAGATGTGATTAGATCACGTTGATTTCTATGATGCTAAATATTTTATTTATTTATTATATACTCTTTATTATATAATCTTGGTCATGAGAAAAATAAGGATCATAGTACTTGTATGTGGTATTATCAAATCCATTGAACCCTTTTTAGATGTATGAGCCTTTTAGATGACACCTATTTGTATTCATCAATTACGTTTTTTGTTAGGAGAATCAGAAGGACCAAATGTAAGTGTTAAATCATTTTAGTTTTAATTTATTGAAAAATAATTATCTCATAGTTGATCTTTTTTATGAGATTTAATATTATTTTGACACATAATATATTTATTATATACTTAAAAACTCATGAATCTGGACCTATGTTGCCACATCTACATTTTCAAAATCTATTATAAGAAACCACGATTATTCTCATCTTTCAATATTGGAATCTATGCCAAAAAAATGATACAAAGTAAATTATTATCATAAAAACATAGTTAATATAATATTTAATACCATTTTATATATAATTATATTTAACATATATTGAAAATAAATAGATCCACTCAATAGATATAAAAAATTACCACTTTATGTTTCAAAAAATAAACCATAGTCAACTCTAAAGATATTGATTAAACTCCACCTGATGATATGAATATAAAGAAAACATTTATCCCATCATGCCACAAAAACAATTACTAAAAATAATTATAATCGAAAATAACCATAAAATAAATAAATATACCTTATAAATTATAACAAACCTATAAAATTTTATCACATATGAAACATGAAGCCCCTAGGATTTATATTTTTGTATATAAATAGATTATGGATACTATATTCTATACTAGGTTAATGGAATATTATTTCTCAATCATCCTGAAAAAATTATCATATATTCCCACATCAAACTAATAATGTTAATCAATTTTAAAATTCCACTATGATATTACAAAACCCCACAAGGATCCGAAAGCAGTTCTATGAAAAAGTCCAGTAAGTGTTTCTCTATGAATCTCTTTACTATGTAAAGAGATATTGATTAGAATTAAGGGTATAATATTAAAAATAGGGTGCACTACCATCTACAAAACTGTAAATATTAAAAAAAATATAAAAACCCTTGTAAATATCTCAATGAACATAATATTATATAACTATGAAAATATAAAAAAATGGATTCATTTATATCAAGTTTAAAATAAAAAATTTAAATTATGATACAATTTTCACCATGTGAATCACAAAAATAAATCCCAATTTTTTTTTGAAAACTACTAGAAACTACTTGAATAATAGCATGAACACCTATATCTAAGAAAAAATAGATAAAAACACAAAAATAACATTTTAATGTTTGTATATTATATAGAAAATACAAAGAACCAAATATGATCCACCCAAATATATATTATTCAACAAATCAACATGAATAAAATAAACTATGTGCACATATAATAATGAAAACCATCCAACATAATATAATAAAATCCAATCACAAGAATAAGGATGAATACAAGAAGTTACATATAGCTGTCCATAAGAAATCACCCATCTATCACATAGAATGTATAGAAACATTCATCATAAAATAATAATATATTATATTATCCTTAGATCTACATAATACATCAGTTACTAAAGTAATCCCTTTACTCATGGATGTTTTTATCAACTTCCTGGGATACTCATATATCAAGTAAAACCAACTCTTATCATTGAAAACCAAGATAATCTCTATATAAAATATATAAACTCATACTATGCATATAATGTAAAACTAATTAATCAAATATTGTTAGTTTGTAACTCATATCACAATGAATCGCTTATTTAATATATAAAATTTATAACATGAAAAAATGATAGATATTAAATATTTATATACTAGATCCAAATTATCTCAAACATATTAATAATTTATATAAGGAATTTAGTATTTTATAATATGAAACTTATGTGTTTTTAATGGTTATATATGATTATTCCAATTGGTATCTTCATATTGCATGAAAATTTTTTAAATAGGTTATACCATATTTATATGATATTTCGGTGACGGTTCAGTGATATTTTATTAATCATTGAAAAATGTACAATTAATAGAAGATTATATTTATAAAATCATATTTTATAAAATTTTATAATCTATTAAAAAATAAAAATTATTTTTTATTATAATAGTGTGATATTTTTGTAAGAGATATCTCTCTTAGAATATCATTCTAGGGGTTTTATGGTCATTTGACCTCCCTTCATTTACTCGCTTCATTGTCTATTTATTTGTATGAATCGTCCTCAGTGATATCTCTTTATAACATAATTTCATGTTTTCCCACATTACATGGTGTTCTGTTTAGGTTATATTTTTTCCATTATCACCATGACCCTTAATCATTTTTCTTATTTTTGTTTAATCAGCCCTTCCAATTCTCATAGTTGTTTCTCAAGAGGAAAACTATCGATTTTGTAGTATTTCATAGTAGTGAAGACATGATTCCTCTTTTATTATTTAAAATAATGTCTCTCTATTTTTCCTTAGCAGGCCCTATTTGGGATTATTCCTGAAATGATTTCCTTATTTTAACCTCACAATGGTTATTTTGGGGTTTAGAGGGATTCTACTTATCAAAACATAGAGTAAAACTGAAATAAAATATATAAACCAATAATATATCACCACTCATTTAGACTGAAATATATAAATGGATAATGATGCATTGTATCTATATAAATATAGATATCTACATTATATTCCATATGATATTGATAATTATCCATGAGATGAATCCAGTAGAATAATTTCTCATATATTATCCACATTTTAGAAAAATGCTTCAATATTCTGAATTAAACTTCTTTAAACCCTATTCTACTAGAACCATCAGTTTAAAAGATTTAAAAAATGATAACTAAAGGTCCTCAACCAAAGGATTTTCAAAAATTTTATTATACACCGAACACAAACCAAGAACCGATTTACATATCCATCCAAGGAAACATTTTGGATTCCCAAATCTTTTTTTATATGGAATGAAACATTTTACAATCATTTCTTGTGTAAAAATGGTTACAACACCTGTCTTCTCAGTTGTAATTAGTTTTTTTATATTTAAAAAATTTTGTTGGATATTGAAACTACTCAAGAACAAAATAAAAATATGATAGAGTAATAATGTTAAAATAAATATGGAGAATAAGTTTTATCCATGAAATTTGAAATATTTTTTAAATGTATTATGAAATTTATATTATCATGCTAATTTTCACCATAGTGTAGTTTATCCTTACAGAGATACAAATGTGGTGTAAAAAACCATGCCACAGTTAGTTACATTGGGAATAATTCTAATATTTTACCTATAATTTTAGATTATTTTATAATATTTATTTTAGTGTTCAAATGATATTGATTTCCCCTATCCACGCTGCATCCTTTGATTATCTTCTTTGGCTCCCATACCCCATAAGATTACTCTTACCCAGTGTTTATGTTCTTATGGATCTAATCCTTGAGTGTAATTTCCTTTTAATCATTTACCAACGTATTTATTTTGGTGATATATCATAGTATTCATTATTTTTAATCTTTCATATAGTGTAATCAACTTTCTTTTCTTTTTGATAGGTTTCCTATCTCATCATCATAATTTATCAAAATTAGTTTGATGGTGGAGATGTAGTCAATTTATATAAGGTGATTCTATATTTTTTAATGATGGATACAATATAGAATTATGGTGGTCTCGTATTTCCACTCTATAAGTACCCCTTTATCAAATATTTTGAATGTGAATTTTGATACATATTTGGTTCTTAACTGCAAATTGGCTTAATATTTCTTTATAGGGAACCTAGATTTATTCTACTATGACTGGTGTTTCTTAATCAATTTTGAATCATCTAGCTCTTTGATTAGTGTATTTCCTTATATTTTGTTGACATAATATGTGGTTCAGGGTGGTGGAATCTCCTGTCCTATTTGTTTTTAAAGGATTCCATGGTTGGTTTTTGTTAAGAAAATTTTAGGATCTCTAATGAAAAATAATACTTTACTAATAGCCAAATAGAAAAAATTAAAGAAGTTAAACAAGAAGAAGAAGTAAAATAATGGGAATTAAAATATTTATGTTGTTTGGGAATAATCCTTAAGTCCAAAAAGATACTATACCAAATACACCCAATGTAGATGAAATTATTTCGAGCACAAACACATTGTGTTCAAAAATCCTAGCTCATAATGAACTCATAAAATAATGATATGAAATTATAACCCATGATTCTATTGTACCAGATGATGATAGTTTTATATAGTGCCATAATAATAATAGAAATATATTAAACAATGATAAAATACCCATGTTGAACTCTATACTACTATAGTACATGATATTAGCGTCTTTGGTCATTTCTACTATATTTGGTCAAACCGTTAGAGTTTTAGATGGGTGTATACTACGGTCTAATAAATATTAGTAAAAATATCAATAGTTTATAAGGATACAACTTTGTAGAAATATCCTTCATTGTGCATTATCCAAGAAACTAGTATTCTTTCACATTTCACAATTTAGATAACTTAATTTTATATTGTCTTATTATTCACTCATTAGTGGGATACTTCCAAAGAGAAATAATTTCTAGTTATTAATCCATGAATGCCCAGTTTATTTCTCTTTTATCCTATAATAGTGCTCTTATATATTATTTATCTCACCCTCAATTCATAAATAATTACCCATATAGACACAAATTTTCCTCAACCATTCAATACCAATTGGATTTGTCAATATTCATCTCAAATTATTGGTTCATGAATTAAATAAAATGTCAAAATCCTTCATATATTAAGCCTCAAATAAAGTTGTAATTTATCTAAATATTATTTTTATAAATATAACACCTTGTTCTTTGTAGTATTTATATCACACTAAATGGAATAGACTAATAAAATTTCCTCTCACATTAAATCCATCTCCTTTATGAATTTTATCATCTATGTCATCTCTTTCTAGGATTATGTTACATAAATACACTCCGACTCTTTGGTGGATAGCCCCACCACCATCTATAATTGAGATTTCCTATATACTAAATAATCTCCATAAATAAGTACATAACATATGGTAGTCCTCCACTTATCAATATCACCTCTAAATATACTATCTGAATTCCCCAATAATGGATTTCCTTTCCAAAATCTTACATAAACATCCATAGATTTAAATAACTCAGTATCTGCTTAATAGCTTCCAAATTTTTCTTTCATTGTTAATTCATTTAAATTCTCTAAAATCTCACTATAGGATAAATATTAAGATAGGTATAAACCATGAAATACATAAGGCCTCCAAAATATGATTCAAAAGGATCTATTTTCATATGATAAATTACTTTTGTTGCCTTGGAGGATTTCTCATTTCTTAATTTAAAATTTACTTCATTTGAAATAGAAATTGGTTTTTCTTTTGGTATACCAAATCTAATAAATAACTATATAATGTAGTTATTCTATGATAACATCATGATTCCAAATATATGGTCTCTCGTAATCATCATCACCAAAATCATTCTAACTTCTCTTAGATCATTCATCTGAATATCCTTATCCTACTTAAATTTTATCTCATTAATCATCTTTATAGATAATCCTATAATGATAATATTATACAGATAAAAATTAATATAAAATAACTATCATGATAATATTTAAAATAAATCATTGATCCATTCCGTTAAATTTTATTTAATTTTAACTCATTAATTAATAAAAGATTACATTATAATTCCTAGGTTACTTTTATACACCGTGTAAAATATTCTATATCTTTCACACCATGTCATCCTTAAAAAATTCAACAAATATCTCTGGATTATCCATATAAATTTAATCATATATATATCAATTAATTAAATTAGTATTTATATCATTATTATTATGATTTCAATACGTTAATTAAATTACACTCTGAACCACAATAATATATGTAATATTTACAACATGTGAGAAAAATTTAGTGAAATGTTAAAAAAATCTAATTAAAACCTTTCACTAGAATCATTTTCTTTTTTATTATCTTATGATCATGTTCTTAAAGAAATTTTTATATACATTTTCTCTATAATTCATCCTTTCATGGTTTAAAAGGATTCATCTTTTAGGTATTTTATTTCATGCAATGAATAAATATATCTATTTGTTATTATATCAAATTTTTCGGACACTTTTAACCAAATTAAATCCTTAATGAATTTGGGTGTCCACCATCTTTGAATAAAAAATTGTTTAAGGATAATGAATATATATCCTTATATCTTATCACATTTATTGATTTCATTTACTCTACCAGAGGATTAATATTCACTAGTTTTCTTATCATAGGGGTTGATATACCTTCAAGCTATACTTTCTCCTAGAACATTGATTCTTTATTTTTACCATGAAATTAAACTACAAGATATTCTTAAATAATATACCTTAATTAAATAATACATTATGGCTTCTAATGATCTTATTTTCCCATTATAAAAAATTCTATATCCAAACTCCTCAGCACCAAATCAAATATTGCAGTTAGTTTTGTTTTCTGTATCATATTCATATATTATATCAGAATATATATTCATATATTCTAAAGAACTAATGAAATGAAAATAATAGAGTTCTATAAATTTTCATAAAAAAATATTACTCAAATGGGCATTATCCCATTGGTACAGTTAGACTACTATTTATGTAATAATCTTTTATATTCAATGCCTCTTCAGAGAAGATATTTAGTATCCAAAAGTGTATTTTCATATTCTTGAAACATTATTTCAATATGTATTCATTCTATTTGGAACACTGTTCTATTTTAGTGTACATAAAAGTGTCTTATCCAACATAATTTGTTTACTATAATGTAATTTTATGTCCTATTTATCATCATGCTCTACATCATTGTAAGACCCCAGGTATTTCAAATTTTATCTCGACCCATTGAATACAAAACTCTTCCACTTATAAAAGTTAGTAAATGTATCAATTTTTTTAGAATGTAAACTCATACCTTACAAGTTCATTCATCGATAAATTTAACATAATATAGTGACCCAGAAAGGGAATGTAATTGTACATGTAACGATTCTGGGGAACAATAAAAGTGGTTAGACAAGTTCCCAATAATATTTTTTATTAGTCTCTTTGAATATATCCTTAGAAAATGATGAATGAAACACTACAATAATAATAAAGAATATATTATTAATTATAAATTTTAAAAAATATTTTGATACTAAATACATCACATAGAATTATTTATTCATTATGAATTTGGATGACCTTTTTATTATATCAATATTATAATGAAGGATCAATTTATATAATATTTATAGTGGTATCCAAAATTACTCCATGTACATAAGAAAATCCTCATCGGATCATTAGGTGATAATATAGTAGATCAAGGTTTCATGAATAACTTTCTATTGATTGAAATGGGAATTATTTTAGGACATAAAGGATTTCATCTAATTATCTCAATCACGAGAAAAAGGTGGAGGATGATCTCTCTCTCTTATTTGACACATTGTTTGAAATATCTCTATAGGACTTGAGATAATTATTTAATGAATAAATTGTTTTTCTACTTCACTATATGTTTTTAAGGATATTTTATTGGTTTTATACTTGGGGTTAACTATGAGTTATTTCCCCAAGTACCTAGGATAATATATTTATTAAACATGAACCCCAAATATAATAATAATAGTAGTAATAACAATAATATTATTTCCTGATTTGTGAAGAATCAATATATTTTAATATTATTTCTTCTGGACACTTATATCGACCTGTCAATCCTAATTGGCATTTATCAACCCATAAAAAATATGTTTTTATTTAAATAAAAAATGATACTTTATTATTGGTTCAAAAAATATTTTTGTGATAAACATAATGTAAATAATTATTATTCTATGTAAATTAGAAATGATATTAATTATAATGTTAATTTTAGATAAAATTTATTATAGGATCAAGATATACTATGTTTCTGTCCCATTGGGCCAATTTCTCTATGCCACTATGTTGCCTTTACTAAATTTAAAGAATATCATCTTATATCAATTCATGGAACCCATAGATAAAAATTTTATTATCATAATTACTAAACCATCTAATGGATTCTCACCATGTAATATAATCCCTTTCTCCTGATATATCATCAAGAAGGTTCCACTACAACTATCATCAATCTATAATCCTTCTTTGGCTTCTTGAAATGAAATCGATGACAAACAACCATGTCTATAGTGTTAATTATAGAGACAGATCACAATAATAACTATCGAGATATCTAATTTATTTAAAATATAAGGGATAAATACTATCTTAATGTAATCACTAATGTTATCTCACATATGAATCACCCAGCATAGGTTACTTTACTGTGAGAATTTTCAACATGGTTTTGGATAAGAATTCATAGAACAAGATTTATAATATATATTAAAATTAAGTTCAAATTCTAGGTACTAAATGAATCTTCCATGGAAAAGAATATTTAATAACATGTGGAATTCCATTGGCGTGTCTATTCTCAAAACCACATAACATGTATATAACCAAGTGAATAATTCATTATAAGTAACCCTAGTGTCTTATGAGCATCCCAAACCTGGTAAAAAACATTAGCTACGTCCCATTTCATGGATTTCATACATCTATAAAACTTATATTTAATATCACTACCATATTCACCAAGGTTATCATTATAGAAAGGATCTTCTATAAAAATTAGATGGGATAAATACAATGAGGACATTATTACAATAATGTTAGGAAGAAAAACACTAATAATGGAATAATATATTTAATAATATAAAGGGATTTAAATATATTGGTGACTAAAAGTACTAAAAATTAACTTTTAACACAAAAATATTTTAAGAGAACACGATGTTTGATAGTGTATACGACACACAACACCAAGCTTAAACAAATCATGAAATATTATTTTTAAATATGACCGTTATAACATTTCCATTAATATTTCAGGTATGAATGGTATTTATAAAAGTATGATTTATATATAAAGGACCTAGTGAATAAAAATTCATTGATTGATTCTTAAGAAATAATTAATATATTTTCTATAAAATTAATTTTTTCATATGAAATATGTTTTCTTAAAAAAAATTATTTCTTTATGTGAGAAAATATTATAATTAATTTTTCTTTTGGAATTTCTATCAATTTTATTTTTAAAAATATAATCTTTGAAATTAGGACACCCAAATTTTTTTAGGGTGATATTTTTCTATTTTTCGGAAGACATTTATTTTTCTATAAATACTAAAAAAATACTGATTTTCATGAATACAGTATATTTTATGATCACACCAAGAAAGAAAAATTTTATAAAAATTTATGAAAACCATAAAAGAATATTATGTTTTGAAATAGTATAAATATTATTCCCACATAACTGAATAGATATAAAATAAAATTTATTCCATAAAAAATATGAAAATCATTTTCAGTGTTTATGCGAAGCCTTTGAAGATCTAGAGAGGTTAAATTTTGTATCCTAAAAATAATATTTTGGGATAAAATATGTACTTTATAGGCCAGCTTATTAAATTTTAAGTAATATTTATGATTTTATTGTCATATGTGTATTTTATAGTCATATAACAAGTTGATTATCTAAATTCATGTGAAATGCTTTCAAAACACAGGAAAATTCAAAATATTACAATAAATTAGTTTTCATGACATATATGTGAGTTAAAATACATATAGAAGAGATATAAATTAGTATTTTAATTGAAATAAAATTATATTCATGATATATATTTATTTATAATTTTAATATATTATATAATTACATTATATTCTTATGAAATGCTAATATATTATTAATATAATTAATATGAAAATAAAATAAATAATATTAAAATATTAAAATCGATATAATTTAATTAAGATAATGTGAACCAAGAATATATATATATATATATATATATATTTACTTTTATATTTGTGTGTGTGGGACATATTTGGGTGGTTTAAAATATCTAAATTCCAATTCATGATATTTCTTTTTTTATTTGAAGTCTAATTAAAGGAATGGTGACAATATTGAAAAAAATGATATTTTATAAAAATGATATTTTATTAAATTATTTAAAAATTATAAAAAATATTTGAAGTTAAAATGTGGATACTATATGGTCCAAAATTTTATACCTTATCCATTTATGAGTCAATATTTACCTTATATGTAAAATTATATCCCATTTATAGTGAAAAATATATTATCATGGTTAATGTTAAAAGAGGTTAATAAAGGGGTTAAAACAAAAGATAAGGTTTAACATATAAATTAAACCTATCGAAATTTTATTGGTTGATGTGAGTTAATACATATCAAACCCTATGATCTAATTTATGACCATTTTGATGTATTTGGATCTAAAATATTTTTATTATATTATAATTTTTTATAAACATACTTACCATTACCCAAGTTTGGTCAATCCCTTCACATTTATCTTATAAACATACTTATACATGTTCTATATGTTCTTTTATACATAAAATATTATCCTTACATTACATAAATAGGAACCTAAAAGCGGTATCTTAAAGAAGATGTAATTATATTAACCAAAAACTTTAGTTTATTTCTTCTTATACCAATTCTAAATCTATGGTAATTATCATAAAATGGTAAATTATGTACCCTAAATATACTAAAATTTTATCATGATTATTAAACCACCATTATCCTCCATTTTTCTCATCCAATGGGAATTCAATGTGTCACTCATGCATTCGTATGGCTCACCATCTCTATGGGGTGGTAAAATTCATTTTTTATTACCATATTTTATGAATATGAGTTAAATGGGTTTAATTTTAATATATGATATTTATAACATTATTAAACTTCTTAAATGATAATATCATATCTACCTTTTTACCATCTAAACTGTTGGGAAATAATAATGTCGCTTGTGTGTATGTATGGATTACCACCTCCAAAAAGTGATGTGATTCATATTTCATTTATATTTTACATGGATGATAATAAGAATTGATATAATGATTTTATCTGAATTATATCATAAAATAATGATTCTACAAAGTTATATTTTAATTTAACTTAATTTATTTCATCTATATAAGAAGTAAAACAATGTTAACGCATACATATGGGCTACCATCTCCATGAATAGTGTAACTCATTTTCCAATCCATAAAATTTATCAATTAATATAAATACATACACATATATATATAATTAATATGTATGATATTAATATCATTATTAATATTATTTATATGATGAAACCATAATCAATGTACAATCACTAGAATTACCAAACCAAATCATACATGAAAAACTAAATAGTTATTACATGAAATAATAAATTAAACAAATATAATATTTAATAAAAGGATGATAAAGGATTATTATTATATCATACATAGTATGATATATATTATTAGAATTATATAAAATATGTATGATAAGTCTATATTTATTATAAAGGACGTTTGAACAATTACATATGAAATTAGACTTGAACTAAGGGTTTCTTGGCTCACTTTTAATTCTATACAACATATTCCATATTCATCCCTTATTTGTTTTATAGGGAATATATATTTCCAATTTTATATATTATACCATGAATAAATTTTATTTCATGTTATCAAATTTTTTATTTGAAATTATTTCTTTCATGGGGATTTTGATTCAAAAGATACAATACTGGAAATGGTTTATTTCACAATCTCATCATTATTAGGGGTTATTTTTTTTATGATCTAGATGAGGATATTTCTCTTCCATGTAAACGTTATTAAAAAAATTAAAAAATATATTTACTATTCTGAAATTATTGTTTGAATTCATTTTTAACCATATTTTCATTTTTACAAAATGTTTTAAACAAAATCTTCCTTTTGTTTTCGAAACAAGGTACTTTTTGAATTTTCCTTCAAAAGAGTGAAATAAATTTATTTTAAATGATATTTAATAAATGTAATTTTCCACTATCATGACGCCATAATTATTTTACGATTACTTTTCAAGCATATGAGATTATTTTCTATGAAAATAATTTTTTTTATGTGGGTAGTTTTTATATTTTAAAAATTATTTTCAAATTAAAATGGTTGCTTTGAACAAGAAATATCATTATAATATTGTTAAATTATTTTCATCTATTTCATCGTGAATTCTTCAGTCTTATGTGGAGGATTTGAGGTAATTATACCTATGATAAAATTTAATTGGATGTTTTATGATCATTTATACTAGGAAAGTATTGATATTTCATATGATTAGTTCTTCCAATATGGATAGTTATTGATTTTTTTAAAGACTTCTGAATTATTTATTCATTTTAGGATTGAATTAGACAGAGTAAATGACATCTGGGTCACACTATATACCCTTCATGCGATTTTAGGTATCAAGAGAAAAACTAGTTTTGGCATTGGATGAGGCCTTACACATTTATGTATGTTGTTTCGGTATGAGGCCTCAAAAACATGTTAATGATGTCTAGCAGTTTTCATTCCATCATTCTGAAATCCATTTTCGAAGCTCCCGATCATTTATTAATTAGTTATAATATCCATGGATAATTTTCAATCTCATGTGATTATTTATATTTCATTGTTTGATCATTATTTATTCTTTCCATATTATTCTCATGTTATTGATTTAATGACACTTGTTTTAGCTATATACCTTTCCATATTGATTATGCCTCATTATTTCGTAAGTTGTATTCATAACCTTGATGAGATTTATAGATCAAACCTTTCGTATGTTTCTTTTTTCATAGGATTCTAGGAATTTTATTATGATCGATATGCATGTTTATGATGGGTTAAATAATGAGGTCCTCTAAGAAAATATTATATTGAATTCTATGTTTTTAAATTTAATTGATATTTAATTATGTATCTAGTTTACCAAGACTACTAAACAATCTCACTCTTTGGTATGTGATTACTTATTTCTTATTCCAATGTAATAAATTAACCACTATCTCTGGGATATTGGGGTTATGTTCTTTATAGTTAATAACTGATAATGTTTAGTTGAAACAATGGGAAATTGATTTAGGAAAACAATGGTTGGTGAAAACAACCATATAACTGGATTTGATTATAAGTATACGTATAGTATAACATCCTAATCATTAGTGGGGTAAAAATTATCTTCTATCCCACTATGATTTTTGATTCTCATGCTGTGTTGTTTTTTTTATTTAATTGATGAAACAAAGAAGAATCACGCGAACAACGAATATGATATATAATGCAGTGATTATGAGAAACTTAACAGCATTATGATTTGAGTGAAAGATATTGTGATTATTTATAATCTGATATCATGATATATGATGAAAAAATTTAATCTTAACTAACTCTCATACTCACCAAAGAATATAAGGATATATTTCACTAAGAGTATGTGTAGTGGAGACCATAGGGGAAAGAAGTCACAATTTCATTCATTTCAGAAATGTGGAAAAGGACATCAAGGAAAATTATTCAAATTGACAGGAATAATTTTTATGTGTTAAATATAAGGGAATGAATATATGAATTTTTTTTATAAAGGAAATTATATTATGATGGAAGGGAATAAATTATATCCTTCAACACCTTTTTTTCATTGTATTATGTGTTGGGAATATGGGAATTATTCACATCATTGTTTAAATCCAATGCTTAACTCCTAGACCAAGGAAGAAAATATTCTATTGATATCCCTAAATTATAAGGATTAAATTGTTTGAGAATTATGTTGTTGAAGTATAATGATATCATTGAAAAAGAATCAATAAAAATCTATGGATTTTTCAAAAATATTATTTTTTCAGATTTTAAAACATATACTAAATAGTAAAAAACAATGATAAGTGATTTAGTAATAAGATGGTATTTCTGGATGTCACAAGGCTTAGGGAATGATAACACATAATATATACTTGATTTTAGAATAAACCAAATCTGTCTTTTGTTGATAATTCTAAGTATGGTCATAAATATAAATGCATATATACTCATTTTCATGTTTTATGTGATGTGGGTTTAACATGATTAAACATATTTCAGAAGATATATATGGTAATGAAACCCTTTTTTATTGTATATGTTTTACTAAAAATGTATTTATGGAATAATGATTTTCTGTTTTGTGGAAATAAATTTGAAAATATTTATAACCATTATGGTTGATTTGATTTTGATTATCAGTTATTTATAGATTATTTGGATAAATGAGTTAGTGTATTTTTTGGAATATATATTTTATCCTATATATAACCTAGGTATTTAATGTTTATTTGTTGATTAGGTGATAAATTTTTATGAAAATTATACTATTATGGTAAATATAATACAATGGTATTTTATTTGAGGTATAACAATGTAATTATCTTTGGGAAGAATCTAGACTTTCTTACGGATATATTATGTTGATCCTGTACTTCTCTGATTTTATGTGTTTTAATTAACTATATACATTATTTTATTAAAACAATCTTATCTTATGTGTTTTATATTATATTTGTAAAATATAATCTGTCATATAATGTTTATTTTAGTGAATTATTTTAAAATGAGTAAATTATTCGTTATTTGATAGAGTATTTAATCATATGAAAGTTGATGAATATCTTGAGTTTGGTTAGAATAAAAAATAATTGGAATCTAATACAACTATGTTAGAATTTATGTTATGAATAGAACGATCATGTTTCTCCAGCTAGATGTTTTAGTTAGAATAAAAATATGATAAGAATTTATCTTATTAAAGGGATATTCATAAGAAGAATAGGCTAAATAAGATAAGTGTTGAATTTTAGTAACATATTTATCTTACATTAAAAAATTATCTTATACAGCATTGAAATTAGTTTTTCTTATAAAGAACATCTACATAATTATATGATTTATATCTTATGATGTATAGTACTTCCAGTTTATTTCTTAAGATGATATATCTATTATATAATTTCACGATTACATTAAAATCTATGGATAACTCATTTCCAGCTTTTATAGTGCATTAAAAAAGAAAATTATCCTTTTAATGAAAGACTTGTCCTCATTAGTCTTTCCATGAATGACAAAAAAATATGACGTATGAAAATACTTTGTATATTTCTAATGAAAAAGTACTTTCTATATTTGGAAATATTGGATGTGTACTCTTAATAGCCTATCATATCATGATAACGTCAATAATCACTTAAAAGTTAGGATTATCTAATGAAAATGTTCAAAATGAGATATAAAAGGATTGGTCAATCACTGTATGATAAGAGATAAGAAGGTAGATAGTATAAAATTGAGAACACACATATAAATTAATACTTTTGATTCCTATACATATATCAAATCAAAATATCATTTGTTTTATGGTTATCAGTTTTGTCAATTTCACTAAAGATCATCTCGAGCTATACATTAAAGTATATCATATGTATTGGATGAATATTCTTCTTCTATCAGTTGTTTCTTTCCAATGTGTGGTAAAAAACCTTATCTCAATGGTTTTTTAATTATATATTTTTTACGAACAGTGTAAGAGTGTGTTTACAATCATGGATATCAATTACAAAGTGAGATCCTAGTTTAAATCTCATTGAAATTTTAATTAAGTGGAAACTAATTGTACTAATATGGGATCCCTAGTAAATGGTATTTTTTAATGAAATTCACTAATGTCATGGAGTATATTATTAGTAGAGTGGACTAGGAAATTTTTGTTCCTCAATCCACTATAAATATCTTGTGTTCGATCTCTTTCTTTATGTTTTAATTTCTTTTTACTATTTTTGTTAAGGAAAAATTATTTGAATAATAATTAGTTAATGGGAAGGATTTTCATGTAGACAATTTTAAGAACTATATTCACCCCACTATTGAGCGTTCTACTAGAAATTTTCTTGGAAAAAATTGAATGATCATTTTTGACTTTTCACTTTTCATATTTTAATGTTTGAAATCAAAATATCCATCTTCAGATGGATTCCATGGATAATAACCAATAATTTTTGTGAATTAGTATATCTATTCACTTCATTAGTGGTAGTTATGGTTTTGGGAAATCATGTATGACCATATATCTAAAGAATCATAGCCTTAAATGTTTTCTCAATGTAGTATATCCCTATATAATTATGAAGACATAACTAGAAAAACGGGATGCTGAAACTAAAGAAAATTATTATCTAAACTCTATAGCTAAGAATTTTATAATCTGTGGATTAGCACCAGATTAGTTTAATATATTTTCTCAATTTTTTATAGCACATGTAATGTGGACTACTATTGAATTTTAATATGAAGGTACTAACAATATGAAATATCATAGATGTGATATTGTCATACTTATGATTGACACATTTAAAATGGATGAAGTAGAGAGAATTACTCAATAGTGTGGAAGGACCATTGATATTTTGAATAACACTGCTACTATAGGAGAATCCATTACCAAATCAGAACAAGAATTGAATGTTTTCATAGTATTACCACACACGAGGAGTGAAATCTTAGCAACTATCAGAAAATATACAGAATTAAAGAACATTAAAATAAAATATCTCATCTAAACTATCATGTTGTATGAAGATGACATAGAATCTAGAGTGGAAGGGTATAATATAGGTGACAATGAAAAAGGAAACAATTTTTTCATTGGATATGTTGAAATCCTTAGTCAATTACCATCCATTAAGTACTTTAAGTTGAAGTATTGAATCACATTCTGATGTGTATCTATCATCATTGTGATGACTATTACTTGGTTGAATTTTCTTACAATTACAATTTAGTTTTTAGAACTAAATTTTAATGTTTATATCACCAATAAAAGATAATGTTTAAACTATGTAGAAAAAATTTCAATTGTTTAATTGTTTAAATTGATGAATTTTGGATTTTGAATATAAGGATTGGAAATTATAATGTTAATTTTTTGATAAATTATTCTGAAATTAAATCTATTTATGACTTACCTAACCTCAAATTGAGAAAAAATAATTTATGTGATGCGTACCAAATAGAAAAGAATCCCAATTCACCTTTTAAAACTATTAAAGATTTTTCTACATTTAGACCTCTAGAAAATCTCTACATAGATCAATTTAGAACAATTATAACTTCAAATAATGCTAGAGAATCATTTTTATGTGTTATTAAATGAAATATTGAGATTTTCATGGGATTAATTTTCAATATTTAAGAGTTAAGAGTTATATGTTTTTATCAATTTTTGTAAACAAGTGAAAAATGAAAAATATGTGAAAAATATGTATTTAAAAATTGATCAGGGTGGTGAATTAGAGAATCATGATTTTAATTCATATTTATCTATAAAATAAATAAAACATATATTATCTTCCCCTATGACACCTCCACATAATGTTGTTATTTATAGGAGGAATAAGACTTTGTATGAAATTTCTAGAACAGTGCAGTGCGAATATAACACGACTACACATTTTTGAGCAGAGCCAATTAAAAAAACATGTTCTTTTATTAATGTATTAAAAATAAGTAATATATTATAAAAACCATACAAGTAATAAGATAATAGAATACCAAATGTAGGATACTTAAAAGTTTTTGGATGCATGGTTTATATCTATAACACCGTATATAATATTAAAAAGTTTGATCCAAATGTAGATTAATGTATATTCCAAGGTTACCCTAAGACTTACAAATCTTAGAGGGTCTTTAATAAATCACTGATACTTTTTGATGAATCAAATCATGTGAAGGGTGATGAAAGTAACCCTTTTGGTAAAAAATTGATTCAAACAAATGATCATAGTTATTCACTCAGGAATATGAGATGGGAACCTCTCTTTTTGACCAATAAGGATGAATATTTGGAACATTAATTATTTAATCCAAATCTAGTATGGGTAGATCGTAATTTACAAATAAATTTGTTTCCTAGAATCCCTTGAAATAATAAAGACTATCCTCTTGAAACAGTTATAGGAATCCTTGATAATGGTGTAAGAACTAGAATAATATAAGAAACTGGGTAAAATTCTATTCCTTTATGTCCTAACTAGAACCTAAATTTTGAAATGAATATTTATAAAATCAATTTTGGTTCTTAGTTATAAAATAATATTTAACTCAATTTAAAAGAAATAATGTGTGGTAATTATTTTAAGGACCCCAGACTATCTTATAACTAAAACAAAATGGATTTTTAGTAAAAAAACAGATGATCAAGTTGTAATAACAAAAAATTTAGAAATATTAGTTTCCATAATATATAATCAAGAGTAATTAATAGTTTATGTAGAAACCCTTTCACCTATATTTATGTTATAATCAGTTATTATCATTCTACAATATTTATCATATATGAATATAAATTATATCATATGGATATTAAATATTTTTCTCTAAATCATTTTTAAATGGAGGATTTTTATGTAGAATAACCATCTAGTATTGAAGATCCACATTTTAAAAATTATTTTTTAATCACACCAAATATATTTATGGACTTAAATGGTATGAAAAATTAAAATATTTGCGTTAATAAAATGGTTTAATTGTAGGAATTATATACCGAACATTATTTAAGAAAACTACATCCTCAGATATTTTTTATAAATAATGTATGAATATGATTTTATTATAGGATCAAAAAATAAAAAATTGTGATATAACAGTTCAAAATTTATGTAAAATGAATTTGAAATGAGAATTATGGTTGAGTTAAACAATATTCTTGGATTTCACGATTATTAAAATGGTTTCGAAAAAAATTTAAATCAATGAAAATATGTAGTTGATTTACATAAGAAGTTTGGACATGAAAACAAAAATACATAATCAACTCCTATTAGCTATAATATTATACTTGATTCATATGAAACTGGAAAAATAGTTGAAAATATTTTTATGGAGAAATTATTGGAATTTTATAATATCTCACTACATGTAGTCCTGATATTTTGTTTTTAGTACGTCTTTTTGGAAGATTTAAATATATTCTAAAAGAATATAATTTAAATGATTCCAAAATAATTTTATGATATTTAAAAGGAACTATGTCCTTTTATCTACTTTTTACAAAATCCTTTAACATTAATTTAATTTCATACTTGGATGCTGATTTTTCTGGTCGCAGATTCGATATAAAAAGAACCCCAGGAACCTTTCATTTTCTTGGAAAATCACAAGTGTCATGTTTGAGTAAGAAAAAATAAAATATATTATTATCCACTACTAATGCTGAATATATTACAACAATATGTTTTTGGGCCCAAATGTTATGGATGAAACATTCCCTAATGGATTTTGTATCTAATTTAACATGTGTTATAATCAAATTTGATAACACAAATGCTATCACCATTTCAAATAATCTGATAAACCATTCAAGAAAAAATAAAAATGATTTAAGACATAATTTATTAAGATATCAAACAAAAAAGAATGATATTTCTTGAGTTTTTTTGTACATAAAATCAATTAGTATAAATATTTACCAAACCATTGCCTGCTAAAAAGTTTGATTTCCTTATTTCAAAATTAAAAATAATTAAATTTACATAATTTTATATTGTAGATTAATTTTATATTAAAATTATGTAATTTATTTACTATATTACATTTAATTTTTGTGCAACTATTTTTAGTACTTAAAATTTTCAATTGTTCAAAACACCAAGTTGTAGTAATAATTACATTACACATTAATATATGACCCCTCAGTTATCTCAAATGGAAAATATTATGTATCCACTAAATGTGTGAAATGCTTTGAAAACCTTTGAACCCACTCTATCTCCCCAACACTTTGTAACCATAATTTTACAACCTTTTAACATTCCAAACCATTTTTCAATGGAGATAATTATAGGAACAGAAGGCACCTCATCAAGAAGAATTAGAATACAAATGATCTCAATAAAATTGATGAGAAGAAAAAAAAATATTTTGAATGGCTTGAAAACATATATATGATTCTGAAAAGGTCATTAATCATAAATAATGGGAGTACGTATTTAATAAAATGGGAACCTTTCTCATATTCAAAAAGTAATTTTGTGAATTTTATCAAAAAATTGTATTTCATTTTTTTTATTAAGACCTGTTTACATCAACAGTAAACCATAAACACCAATTGATAACCTTTGTTTAGTTAGGAGAAGCCCAAAAGAGCCCTCATAACGGATACAAATTTTTTAGAAACTACATAGTTACAGTGTATGGACTCCCATCAGCAGATATAATAAATTTAATATTTATAACAACATATATTGTAAATAAGCTAGTAATGGATTTAGAGATGAGAATATAAGTGTTGACCAATTTAATATAGACATTAATAGTGTAAATAAATGGTTATTTTTCTAAAATTAGCTTTGAATACGTAAATATGGGTTATATATTTATGATTGAAAAACTTCTGAATCTGGAACGTTATATTTTGTGATACATGGGCCATATTCCGAACAAGTCATTGAATTTATATTCTTTTTGAAGGATATTAATCTTTGTTTTTGGAAACACTATTTTTTCTTGGATGAGAGTAATATAACTCCCTAACATGGTTTCAAAACCATTTGTGAATGTGTTTTAATAAAAAATAGTTTGTGTTGGAATTTTTCATTAAGAATTTTAGTGACCTTAAACTCAATTACTGAATTAGATGATGCATCGACTCAGTGGAATTCATCCCATTTACAAGAAATACCAGTTTTATTATAAGGATCAACTAATAAAAACCTTAAAAGATAATGTATGGATGATGAAGATAATATCACTTGATGTGAAGAAGAGTCTGAATTTTCATTGAATCAGAAGAAAAAATACTTGTCTGGAGTATACAACTCCTACTCCTGTTTCAGTACCAGATAATTTCTATAAAGAATAGATAGCTTCTACTAGAAAATATACGTATTCCATTGTTTAGGATAAGATCATTTCAATAAGAACCATAATGTACTATCCTATTTTTTATTCCCACATTGATTTATCAGATGAATTAGAAAGAAAAATGGTTTAGAGAACCGAATATCAGGATTCACATCATCAAGAAAAGACACCCAATGAAGAACAAAGAAAATTATTTAGTGTAGAATGTATGAAAGTCCTCTAGAAAAGGAATTATATTATTCATAAGGAAGGCGTGAATTCATAAATACTTGAAGTTGGAATAATTTTCAATGAAACATATTAGGGGAGATACTCAAAATTAATATATGAAGTATAATTAATAAAATCTAAAGTTATTGAGTGTAGTAATGAAGTAACAACTCTTTGTGATCATATGTTTTCAATGTGTGATGTTAATGAAATAAATTCATTTTGAAAATATTTGGTTGAATATTTATCAAGATGATCCATTTCCTAAAATGAAAAGTGTTCTGATATATAGTCTAATATGATGTAAGTATCCCATGTTATGGATAGAATTACTACAACTATTGATTCCTTTATTGTGAAATTATCTCAAGAGAGATGTTTGAAGAATTTAATAAAATCATGATATATGAATTGAGATCATTTTATATTCTTCCTAAATAATATTTTCAATTTCTTGATATGTCAACAAAAAAAATTATATCAACTTTTAATCAAAATATGTTGTAAGTTCAATGAAATTAAATCTAAGTGATGAAATATGTAATTTTTATCATAAATTTTCTATATAAGATGATTGTATATTTAGGGAATACTAATTTGGTTATAAAAAATAAATTTTAATATCTACATGAATAATTGGTAAAAAAATTGAATCCCGATTGCCCTGAAGATTATGAAGAATTAAAAGAGGTTTCTTTAATAAAATCTTCTGGACGGAAGTATCTATAATAGGAAAATAGGATGACGCTACTGTCGGTACGACATCAAACAAGTATGAAATGTTGAAGAATCAGATAACTAATTATTTCAAGAAGGTAAACATATATAAATTAGTTGTAAATTTATCTCAACATCTCTTGAATTGATTCACAACCATTTTGGACTACTTCATGAATGACATGTTAAAAAGGGTCAATGATTATGAAGATTTATTGTTTTATATTCATGGAAGATTTTTTCTAGGACCTAAATTTTTTTATCATATTTATTACACTTCCTAGTGTTTAAGGAAAATAATTGAACCCCCAAAAGTATATCAACGGGAGAACATCAAGTTTTCTAAAGAAGAATATTTTCCTTTTTATGAAATGTCCTCTAAACTATCATTTACCCATGTAGATAAATTTGATTTGGAGAGGGTACAATAATATATTCTAAATGTTCAATTAACACTTTTATGGATTTCCAATGAATACCAAGTTGGTATTGAATCATCTATACTATCCTTGGGTGATGCTATTGGTAAAACAACTAATGATTTTCTACCATATTCCTGGTTAACAAATTTTCAACCATTATATTTCATGAAACCACCTCCAACAAATAATTTAATCTTTTGTAGTTGATACACTCTCTCTTTTCATTTTAATTAGTGGGTTTCCCAATAGATGGGGATATTAAAAACATTTGAATAATTACATTTTTATGGAATACAAATAAACATTTTAATCTATTTTGTGTTAACATTTAAATGAAAAATAGTTTTAACTCTTTAATATCTATAATTATTTTCATTTGAAATGATTCTATATTTTTTAATGTTATTCAATAATATGATTTTATTATTTTTTAGTATTTTCACACTATACTGTGTTAAATGACTATCTCTATGATTCATAAGATTTATTATGTTTCATAAGCCCTTATGAAAACAATTTAATTCCCAATTTTATTCAAAACTAGTTGATTTAAATATTTAATAAAGTTCATAAGAAAAATTAATTGTATTCTTTAATCTAATTATTTTTGATATATAAAAAGTGTGATATGAAAAGGAAAATGAAAAAATTATATGTTTTAACATTAATTTCTCACTTTCAAAAAGGTGGGGAATAAAAGGGAATTTTTTTTGTTCAGTTCTTTGAAGATGAAAATTAGTTTCAAAGTAAATATTTATTTAAAAAAAAGAGATAAAAATGAAACATCTATATTTCAAAAGGTATTACACTATGAGAATTTTTTTTAAGTTGAAATTTTATTTTATTAAATTTGTATATTTCTATCTTATGGGTTTTATGATTATAAAAAGTGGGATATTTTTAATAGATCATGTTGAATAAACATATTTTAGTTTATATGTGTTTTTTATTCAAAAAAATCTATAACTTTATTCTAAAAAGTTTATATTAATTGTTTCAGATTATATTTTTCATATAGAATTTTTCTTATACTGTTTCGTAAATCTAATTATCTTATGATGAGTAAAGTATCCGATCTAAAAAAATTTATTTTATCTTATGATAATTGAAAAATATATTCTGTTTTCTCAGAATCAAAAAATTTTGGAAGCTTATTTACTACATATGAATTTATATTAGGAATAGAATGACTAAGTATCTTAATCTGGATATTTTTGTCAAAAAGAAAATATGATAATGAACTATCTTAAAAAATGATTTTCATAACCTGAAGAATTTAAAGAAGTTAAGCGATTCAACTTAGTAACATATTTATCTTATGCTATAAAACTATTACACATGTTATTGATGTTACTTTATATTATGAAGAAGAGATGTTTTATCTTATGAATGTTACATTATGAACAATAATACCTCCATTTAAGGTATTAAGAAGATATATCTTTTTCATAATGTTATGATTATTTTGATAATATCTTGATAAGTAATTTCAAAATTTTAGGAAATAGAAAAAAAGGAAATTATCCACTTAAGTAAAGAGAAATCCACCTAGTAATTTCTATGAATGAAATAATTTAAAGAAGGAGCTAATTTATAACATTTCTACTGAAAAAGTAATTTCTATATTTGTAAATTTTGGATGTATAACCTTAATAAAATATCTTATTTGGAACACTATGTGGATCAATTTTCTATTAATATTATCTTGTTATTAAATTCAAAATTATAAATAAAAGGATAATTCAATCCATAAATGAAAATAGAGGATGAGATAAATAATAAAAAATAATGAATACATTTACATAGGAATTGTCTAGATATCTATATATTATATCCAACAAAAAAACATTTCTATTTTTCTTATATTTTATATAAATTTCTATTAATATCATCTAAAGTAATACCTTTATGTATATCATATTTTTTGGATAATTATTTATTTACCTTTTGTTTCTACATAAAACTATGTCCTGCTAATTTTTCTCTCAAACATTAGTTTAATTCTTTCCTTTTTACAAACACTATAAGAATATGTTTAAGACAGTCGATAAATATTTTTAGGGAGAACCTAGATGAAATATTTTGAACCTTATTATTATGGTAAAGCTACTTGTACTCAGATGGGATCCTCTGATAAAAGGGATGTTATAGTAAAAATCAACAAACTCATGGTGTAAAGTTTTGGTGGACCATACTAAGGGATTTCAATTACCTGAACCACTCTAAATATCTATTATTTAGTCTTTTTTCGTTAACATTTAATTTCAGTGGTTAATATTATTTATAAAAATAATAATCATATTTTGGAGATTATATGTTTTGGTAATATACAGTTTTTATGAAACATTAAGAGTAATTGATGTTTCTTAGAGATAAATGTAATATTATTCAAAAAATTTTGTCATAAAATAGTTTTGATTTTTTCAGATTCAATGTTAGTCTAGAATATTTTTATACATTTTATGATTTTTTTCAATAGTCTATGTTCATTTTTTTATTAACCTTTAATTCTAGATATTAAATAAGTATTTTAATTTAATGGTTTATTACTTTTAGTATTTATCTTATATTTTCCAAACCTTTTGGGGTTTTTTTAATAAAAAACCCAGGTGAAATAGAATTTATTCTATAATGGAATATTAAATTTATTATATGTTTATTTTAGTGCTCTAGGAATGAAAAAATCTATATTGATTACTAATAATTTGGATAAAAAGATGGTTTTGTGGTGATAATTGATTAAAAGGAAAAATTATTCCTGAAATTCATGTATGTTTATTAGTGTTCCTCATCCAGGTAGTAAAAAAATTATTCAAAATTATGAGAATTATTTTGGAACAAAATGTTTATGTTTTCTTTTCTTATAGAGAAATCAATATCCTATTAATTGATAAACAATTTATGTTTTTATGATGGTTACCTTTATAATTTCAATGATCTTTATCACTCTATATTATTCCTTGGGTGTTAAATTTTTATTACATGTCCATGTTTTTATAGGCCACAAATGTTATACTATTTTGAAACTAGGTTTTGGGGTGACCTTCTCATTTCCCCTACCTCTTTTTATGAAAAAATTTTATTAACCATTTTAATGATGTCAGATATCGATAAAATAATTTTCAAAGGATGAAATTATTATTGAGAAGAATTCATATTTATTTATGTTCTCAATATTGGTAGTATAGGCATTACTCAACATTAAGAAAATTATTTTGAAACAAAATTGCAATTTGATTACATTTATTACCAAGAAATCAATATATTTATACTCATCAAAGATTTTAATTTTTTTAATTGTAAACTTTCTAAATAAAATGATACGTATCCCTGTATATAAATTTTAAGGTGTTAAATTTATCATATATGTCCACGACTTCACATCCCACTAATGTTAACCTATTCGAAAATTGATTTTTTGGAGACCTTGTCATTTCCCTTTCCCTCTTTTAAAGTGGTTCTTTTATTAACCATTTTTAAAATATGGGATTTCCAAAAAGAAATGTTTAAATTTCAAACCCTCTATTACCAAAAAATGTTAAATTTTTTAAGTAATAAATTTAATTAATGGAGAGAGAACATATAACACCATTATTTTAATAGAACAACATGTCAGATATTGTATACAAGTTACAACACGGAGATCGAACAAATCATGAAATATAATTATTTAAATATTATTTTTAAAGACTGATCATTAAATTGGTGGGTATGAATAGTATATAAAAAATTATGATATATATATATATAATTTATATACACAATAAAAATTAATTTATTAATTATCAGGAAATAAGTAGTCTATTTTTTGTAATGTTATTTTATACTTCACAAAAATGATTTCTTCAATAACTATTTTTTTTGGTTTTTGTGAGAACATATTATAAATAAATTATTTAATTTATATAACTATATTTTATGAAAATAATATAATTTTTGAAATCATCTTACCAAAATTATCTTAGGGTGAAATTTTTGGGATTTTATGAAAAGCTAGATTTTCCACTGAATAGGAAGAAAATACTGTTTTCATGAAATATGATGTCTTTTATTATCTTTCCATGAAATATAAATTATATAAAAAATAACTAAACTTATGGAATAAACAATTTAATACAAAAAAATATAAATATCATTCATCATTAATTGAATACAAAGAGATTAACATTTAATTCATATTAATTATGAAAATCATTTTGAGTTCTGACATAGAGTCAGTGAAGCAATGAAAAAGTGAAATTTTGTATCCTAAAAATAATATTTGGGATGAGGTAAGTTCTTTTATGACTTTATTATTAAATATTAAGTAATATTTATGAATTATTTTTTATAAATGAATTTTATTGTTATATAACAAGTGACTTTTCCAAATTCATGTGTACTGCTTGTTCATGTGTGAAAAATCCAAAATATCACATTAAATAAGTTATTATAACATAATTTAACTAATTTCAAGTACTAATTGACCATTGTTTTTCATTATTTTTTTTGGAACTCATTTAGGGGTTATTCGAGTGAAATTTTGAAATTTTTTAGGGGTCTTGGGTTATCATTGTTTGGCACACGATTTTCCCAAATCATGCACCCCCTAGAGAGATTTAAATAGATGGTTGACACACAATTTATCAAAATATTTTCCCACCTAGTAGAGTGTATGCACCCCATTAGTGGGTTTTACAATTAGAGAACTCCTCTTGGTAAACCATGTGACACGGAAGAAAATATTTTCCGAGTAATGAGGAAATAATGTATTTTTTTCTTACAAAAAAAACCAAAACTTTTATACAAAACGATATTAAAATGATATAATTAATTTAAAATTTCCTTAATAAATATAGTAGAAGAAAATAGATTGGGTTTAAGATATACATCTCTTATAATTTCCCTAATAGCGTCTTAAAAATAATCATTCCCGAAGACTGATGAGACTCTTAAAAAACCCTTAACACATGTCTGAGTTGCTTCAATAGTTATTTTAACCGCATCTATAATAAATTTAAATTTTTAATAATTATATACCAAAGAAATATAAATGTATATAGTATACAATATAAGCCACTTTAACATTTTAATGCCAATTTTCTTAATAATTATTTTTTGAACTCATCGTTTCTGAGTGTTAATTGTTTTCTTCTTTCTAAATCTTTCTGTATTGTAATTTTAGTAATTTTATTTTTATAAGGGTTTCATCATATCGAAAAATTATAATCATGATATATATATCATATATTTTTATTATATAAATAATTAATATCTTCCATGAAAGGTATACATATAAAAATGAAATACACTACTCATGGACATAGTAGGTTGTACGTACGGATGGACATTGTTTCAATTAAAAAAAATAATGAAAGAAAGATAAATATTATTTTATCATTCTAGAACCAAAATTATATTATAAATATTATATATATATATATATATTATATCCTTATTACCTTCAAAATAAGTCAAATAGGAAAAAAAAGCACATCGTTTCGTGGAGGTGGTATTCCACTTGTATGCACAAGCGAAATTACCATTTTCCAACATATTGGAAGGTAAGAAGTTAGATATGATATTATATTATAGAAGAATATTTATTTCTAAATATAATATGTAAATATTAAACACATCATAATAATCTTTTGAGAATTATGGTGGTGGAAAATTGATTGTATCACTACGTGGATGCAGTGGTCCACACTTACACACAAGAACTACTTTTAATTACTGTGTGATGGAAAAGTATGTGAATTATCACATAGATATAATACTAATTATATTTATTTATATTTAATTATATTTAAGATAATAAAGTTATTATTTTTAAATAAATAAAAAATATTAAATGGATGTAGAAGATTAAATAAATTGAATGAGGTTTGGAAGGACGATTACCTCCTATTTAGTATAACTCCATTATATCCCTAATTTAGGACCCTTGTAATGGTATTTATTGAATATAATAACCTATAATTCATGTATAGTGAATTTTATTATAGAATAAACTAGTTATTTTATTCTATATCACTAAAAGTTTTGTAAAAAATAAAAACTAATGGTGTCCATTTAGTAAGTGGCATAGAAGACACACTAGAAAATTCTTAAAAGATTAAAATATAATAATTAAATACTCTATAAATGTTTTCCAAAATGGATAGAAGTTAAAATTATTAACATTATAATGTTATAATATGTCTATAAATTATTATTTAAGAGCATTAAATAATAAATTTTATGCTTATATCTTTGTTTAACCCCCTAGTAAAACTATTTTAACCTTATCCAACATAACTATTTTTTACAATTTTTAATATTCAATATGAGAAAAAATTATGCATAAGATTGTAACTAATATATATTATATCAGTTAGAATAATTATTTAATTTTATAAAATTAAATTCATATAAGTTTTAGTATTTAATTAAAATTTAAACACAGAATATTTGATGGAAAGCAATTTTCCAGGGAAAATTGTTTCTTAAGTAATAAAGTTTTTATACAAAAATCCAACATAAAATTGTTTCAAATGAATGTAATTGGTTTATTAATAATATAAATTAATTAATTACACATTTAAACCACTATAAAAGAACTGATCTTTTTAAATGATTTAAATAAAAATACATGTTTTAATAAAAATAATTATTATCACTATTCATCAAAAATATAACATTTTAGAAAGTTGTAAAAAAACAACTCTATCATAATTTTTATCTGATTATTTCAGAAATTAAGATCATTTTTTAAAAAACACTTTCTAAAATTGGTAGAAATTATTTAATTTTTTTTCTCTCATATATAATTAAAAACATTTTTTAGGAAAATTTATTTTTGAAGCATATAATGACTCTACTAATAATTTAAAAAATTTAATTATATAAATCTTTTATATTTTTGATAATGTGGTTCAAGATATTAATAAAACAAAATTTATATATATGTTATAGTTTTAATATTTAAATAATAATAGGTTTTTCATATAATGAAGTACATTTATAGATTGGTGTTTTATGTTATACAAATATTGAATAAATTAAATTTATTTAATGATAAATTTATCATAAAATTTAATATTTTAAAATTATATCCCCATAATCGAATTTTCGATTCAATCTTTTGTCACTCTAATACAAAAATTTGATTATAATGCATCCTCGTCACATCATTAGTTTCCCATATACCTTCATCAAATTTATGGTTTCACTGAAAAACTTTGAACATGTGAGTGGTATTATTTCATTACACATTTTTTCTATGATCCATAATCTCCATCAGTTGTTCCTCATATAGAAATATCATGATATAGTGGTAGGACCTTTGATTTTTGTACTTGTGAAGCATGAGTTATTTACATCATCAAGAGAGATACATGGAACTCATTGTGACCTTGTGGGGTATTCAATAGAAGTCCCATGAAATAAAATACCTCTCCAACAATATTTATAATATAAAATGGGTTAATATATCAATGACATATATTGATTTTCTTCCCAAATATCATTACCTTCTTTCAGGTAGATACTCAAAAGAATAACTTTTCACAAAATTCAATATCTAGATCTTATTAATGATTTTCATAATAACATTTTTATCAACTTCAGGATTCACTTATGCATTGTTTAATAAAATTAAGCATATTTTTCATATCCTTATCTAGATAATATATCAATATCTTTATTTCTCAAAATTTATTCTATTTTTTTCTGGTCTTTTTTCCTTCTATATTTTGATTCATAAATAACCATTTGAATACTTGAGAGAATGATATTATTTTAAGATAATTAAACCAAGGAAATTTGTTGATCCCAAACCCCATTAAAATATCTAGAGAAAGATCTAAAAATTTCTTCTAAAGTATAAATTTTCTTTCTAGAATGACCATCTATATAAGGATGATAAGAAATAATGAAACTCAACTCTGTATCCAGAGCCTGTTAAAAAATTCTATTGGACATTGAGATAAAACTTGGATCCCATCATTTACAATTGAGAGTGGTAATTAATGAAATATTACCAATTCATTAATGTATAACATAATATGTGGATCAAGATAGATTTATTCTCTAATGAAAATAAAACACATCTATTTTGTAAGCTGATTTACTACAACCCATATATTTTTGTTCTATTTACATGTTTTGGGGTGTTTGATGATAAAATAAAGGTTAGTTTTTTCCCATTTACATTTTGAAATTGGTAATGGTTATAAAATCTCCATAAAATTATGTTTCTTATCCTTAACATTCTAACTTATTAGGCAATGAGATACATACTATACATTTTTCATTTTCATGATACCCCACTGAAAATTGTCTTTTAAATATATGTATAACTTCATATACCCAACATGAAAAGAAAATCATGAACTATGAGATACATCTAATATGTTCTTATTTGAAATTGGAATTGATGATAAACGTACTCATTTCAAGAACCTTATAATTCCATTATGATCATGATTGAACTCATGAAGATTCCTCACCTCTTTATATAATTCAACATATTCGTTTTGTTTCTTCTTAATACTATTGTAGATCGATGGTTGAACATTAATCTGTTAAAGATATGTTTTTTTAAAATTTACTCATAAATTCGAGATATATTTTCAATAAATCCAATAATATTGGATGTGTTTAAATAATAATAATGAACAAACTAGAATGGAATTTCTAACTCAAAGCATCATCCACCTTATTCTCCTTTATAGGTTGGTCATATATTGGGAAATGATAATCCTTGATAAACTCCAATAATATTCTCCATTACATAATCAAATATTTCTATATAAATATATACATTAAAATTTTATTATTATAATATATATCACACATTTCAACATAAAAATAATTCCTCTATATATTCAATGAAATAATTACATATTATAGTTCTAAATCATTATTCACGTAATTATTTAAATGAATTTATAATTGGTGAGAGGAATATTATATCACCATGTCATTATGCAAGAGAACACATCACAATACATTCGTTGATGCATCACTATAGATTAAAATCCATTCTCTGTTGTAGGTTTGAGTAAGAACATGTGTGCTGAACAACCTTCCCTTCTGTTCATTGAAATTTTATTCACATTCATTTGTCCACAATAACTTAACCCCCTTATGATTCAAATTGGTGAGTGGATTATATTTTAAATAGAAATCTATCAGAACACAACTATAGTTTCAATCCATCCAATGAATAAAATGAATCTTAGTTTCCATTTTTAGTATATTCCATTTCATAATAACTTTTATATTTGAATGATCCATTGTAATGCCCTATGTTAACATTATATGACAAAATAATGAATCTTTATATAGAGAAAATTAATTCTTGGTAAATTCATTATAGAGTTTCTCCTTCTCCAAGGTTTTCAAAACAAATCTCAAATTTTTATCATGAAAATAATTTCTTTTCGAATATGTAGGAATATCAACTCTAAAGGCTACCCAAAACTGATCAAGATAATATCTAATGACTCTATTCGTTAAATATATTAGTATGTGATGGGAATTGGTATATCCAAATGAAATTACATAAATTCATAATGATCATAAGTTATACAGAAGGGCTTATTATGTATATCCTCCATCTTTTCCATAAGATAATGTTATCCACATTGAAGATCAATCTGGTAAAAACATATATCTCTATTTAATTGACCAAAAAACCCATCAACATGGGATCACATATACTTTTTATTAATAATTATACCATTAATGTCTTAATAATAAATGAAAAGGTGCATTGACCCCTATTAATTCTTAAAAAATATATAATATATACCCCATGGAGAATCGCTTGGATGAATGAATCAATTATTTGGATTCTTATGAAGTTTATTATATAATTCCAGAAACTCCATAGGGGTTATTCTATATAAATTCATTGAAAACGTAATATCACCATGTTCTAGTTCTATTGAAAACTCAACATAACAATTCAGGGGAGTTATAGGAAAGTCCTCATGAAATACATCTGTATATTCTAAAAAATAGGAAAATTTTCTATATTGAGTTTATCATCAACCATTTGAGATAACTAATCCTAATAAATAGGTAGAAAACCCCATATTATGTAAATAGTATCCATTGGGTCTTCAATTCTATCCTCACACTGATAGAAAATCAGAGGAAATTCAGAATATTGAACGTGACATACGTTCCTTGAAAATTAATATGGTCCCTATACTGATATATCCAATCCATAAAAAAATAAGATCAAATTATAGTATTATAAGAATAACAAGACATAAAAAAAGAATATTCGCATAAACTTCTATTAGATATATATTATTGGCATGGTAATTGGACATCATATCATAAGTATTTTTCACTACCAACTAAACATATAGTCATTGAGGTGGTGGTTTTATTCCATTATCAAATTCTTCAGATATTAAAGATTTGGTAGAATATGAATCAAAGAAAACATTTTTAATTTTAGATTGGGTGATAAGTATAGTTTTCACCATTTCCCTAGAAACTTCCACTTATGTTGTAGTTATTAAATAATCTTGGCCTTCTACTATTGGATTAATCTATTATAGTTTCCCTTAAAATATAAGGAATTGGTAATCTTATTATCACATTTCATTGTAGTTAAATAATTGTACCTGAATGACTTCTCCCTTACCCATATATTTGTTAGCATGATACAATTTTTATTTTAACTTATAGTAAAATAATTTTCGATTTATTAAAGTACCATGGTGATTCTATCTCTAAGTATCACATGTTAGAAAATTTCCCAATCTACTCTTCCTGTTATCTATCTTTTTCTCAGTTGACCTCTTATTCTATTTTTTTCATTCAAATCTATATTGATTATAGATCTTATGCTCTATATTGATAGAACATGATATTATATACTCAAATGAGGAAAATGTTTGGGAGAATATCTCCCTTATGATGGGTGTATTTATAACATCAATGAAATTGTTAATATTATTCTTTAGATTAATAATTTTTTCCAAAGAATTCATTTCAAATAGTGTAAAGTTAGATTCCCAATTTAAAACATTTTCCTCAATCTTTTATCTTAGACTCATGAAATTTCACATCAAATCTACTCATTATATCCTAGGATAATATTTCTCCATTAAAATTAAATTAAAATACTTCCACTCCATTATCAATATTACTTGAACACCCTTATTTGTTTTATTTAACAACCCCTATTGATCGGCATCCCCCATAAGACATCAAAATTCAATCATAACCTTCTCCCTTTCTTTACTTCCCAAAGTAAAAAATATATTTTCTTTGAAACTTATCCATTAATTAGATACAAATTAATTATTTTACAGTGATTGATGGGGTATTTTATTATATTATATGGTCTAGAATTATTACAATTTTCATGGATCAACAATATACTCTATATAAGCAAGGTCATTATTCTTATCCTAAGTCATCTTCCCAAATACTGTTATAATTTTCTCAGTTCAAACTCTATCTCTAGATCCAAATTCATTTTATTTCCCAAGAGGGAAACCCCTATATATATGTTTTTAATTTATACAGTTAAAATTATTTCTAATGTGAACTATTTATAATCAATGGAATAAAATATTTAAGATTATAACATTATGGGTGATAATGTATATTTTTTAATCTAGTGAAACATATAACATAAAATGAAAATTTATGCATAACTAACCTTTGAATCATAAGATTGGTTTCTTTTATAACATGAATAAATAATAATAAAAATTCAAATCCTTTGTCTGGATTTTAAGAAAAACATACATTAACCTCAAGCATACCCATATGGAGTGTCAAACTTGGTGTGTAGTATGGGAACATTCTTCATTCATCATAATGATTACTGAGATATAATCTACTAAATAGGTTTGGTTTTATTACCCCTAGGGGGATATATTCCAAAATTAAATCCACTATAATTATCCATATAGTGATCTATCACTATGAAAACCACATAATATCTACCTTATTTAAAACATTATGATATTATTTTATATTTGGGAATATCCTCAAAGTTTATGATAGGGTTATGTTCCAAAATATATGTTATCCTTTATATATTTCCCTATGATTTTTTAAATTTCTCAAAAAAACTATAAATACACTAACACTAGGATCCCATATATGATTCTTACTTTATTTCATTAATACTAGATAAAATTATCGCATTTCAACAAACTAAATAGTTTATTTGTATAAGTAAACTACATACACACTTAAATATCACATTAAATTTGAAAATAAAAAATAAAAATAGTATTCTATTTGTGAACATAATTATTCCCTTTATAATTTCCTTGTATATCATTCATATTTCAATTATTATAATCTTAGGGAAAGGAAATATAAGAAAGGGGCGAGCTCAAATTCCTAGTAAAGAAATTCAGATAGAATAACATATCATAAAATAAATAAGGCACAAATAATATGGAATAAATAAATAACAATTAAATGATGAAACATATAATTCCACGCCTTATCCATAACATAATGAGTCTAATGTATTTATTTTATTAATTTATAATACAACTTAATTACATAATACTCATGAACTATTTGTAATAGAATAACTAGTATTTGGAATGTCAACTTTTTCTGTAGTCAAACTAATGATAAACTATCTAGAGAAAATTTTTGGATGGTATCCTTAGAATATATACTCAATAATGATTAATATACAACAAAGGATGTTAAAATATATGGAAATAATTTAAAAAATATCACTTGAAATTTTTTTTGAGGAAAATAGCATTTCATTTGCAAATCTTTTATTCTAAATCTGAAAATTTATAATATATTTTTAAATTTTTTTATTTTTATTAAACTATAGGAATTTATAAATTACTCTTAAAAATATCGAGCAGTTATTATGTCGTTAAATTACATTCATGAAAATTATATTAAAAATAAGATTCATTACACATTTTCAATAAATAGTTCATGGTACCTCATTCAGAACATTAAAAGAACATTCCTTTGAAATAATTTTTTATGGAGAACAAATGGGTAAAAATAACATTACAATATCATATTAAAATAGTAAAAATATTCTTGGAAATATTTTTTTGAGAAACTATGAACATGGAAGAATTTTTTGTTCACCACAAAGTAAATGACGTAAACCTTTCTTTAAAAAAATCCCCATTAATTTTAATTACTATAGTAGAAAATGATACTATTCATTGACCATTTTATGGATAACCTTAGTAGAATAAATTATATTATATTTGAGATATAAACATAATATAATTATTCCAATAGATGATTTAAAATAAATAATCATTAATAATGATGACATTTCTAGATAAACCTTTAACCCACGTCCGAATTGCTTCATAATTTTATTAATAATAATTTATAATAAATTAAAATTTATTATAAATCAATCAAATAAAAATATATTTAATTATAATATCATATATGATCCCCTTATAACATTTAAATATATTTTTATTAATAATTATTTTTTAAAATCGTCATTTCTGCGTGTTAAATATTTCATTTTTCATGTATGTTTCTGTTCAGTAATTTCCAAAAATAAATATTTCTCGTGGTCAAATAAAATTAAAAATAATAATATAAATAATAAATATATTAATTAAATAAATATTTAGTATAATCCATGAATGTTATCTATTTAAAATTAAATACATCATTCTTAGAGATGGTGGGTCATACATACACATCAATGTTGTTTTCATTTTAAAATGAAAATAAAAAAAGAAATATAAATATTTATTAATAATTATGGAAGCATAATTATAACATAAATTTAATAAATAAATATATATATATATATATTAAATCTATTCATATTATCATCCATGTAAATACAAAATATAAAATGAATCGCTTAGCTTTGTAGAGATAGTAGCGCACACAAACACACGAGCGACATTATTATTTTCCAATGGATAGGAAGGTAAGAAGGTATATATGATATTATAATTATAGAAGATTATTTATTTCCTAAATATAATATATAAAAATTAAAATCATCCAAATTAATTTCCATCTATTATGTTATAGGAAAATGAATTCTATTTCTACGTGGCGGCGGTTGTCCACACATACGCCCAAGTGGTACTTTCACTTCCAGTTTGATGGAGAAGATAGTGAAAAATAGAGGTTAAATAAGAAAAATAAATTTTAAGTATATTTATTTTACGTAATATATTATTTTATGAAGACAACCAAATAGTCTCAAATTTTTTAATAAGAAATAAATTAAATTATATCTGATATGACGATTAACTCTTCTTCCGTAGCTCTCCTTGTGAATTTTTCAAAGACCCTTGGAATGGTATTTGAAGAATAAAAAACCAATAGTTTGTGAATATATAATTTTATAAGAAAATTTAATTTTCTTATTTAAGATATATGGCTCAATGTGGTGTAGAAAATAGAACAGAAGGGTGTCTTTTATAAGTGCTTGAGGGGACACACCTGGAAGTTTATAAAATATTTAAGTATATAATAGTTGTAGTTGAGTGAAAAGATTATAATAGTCCAGAGGATATGATGTGTGATATTATGAGGTCAAAATATTTCACTCCAATACTATTAGTTTAAGTTTAATTAGTAAAATTTCCCTTACATGTTGGTTTGACCCTAAGAAAACTCATTTTAACCTTAACCATTATAATCTGTTTTTACTGTTTTTAATATTTTTTTATGACCACAAATGATTTCAAAAATATAACCTAATAACTATTAATATAATTAATAAAATTTCAGCACTTTTAAAAAATTCAATTCACAAAAGTTGAAAATGTTAATTTATAATTATAACTAAGAAACACGATGAAAATGGTTTTCTAGAAAATTTGTTTTCATAAGTTAAAAAAGATATTTAAATAACTTCAACATAAATTTTTTTCAGATAAAATAAATTATATAATTATTATTATAAATTTATTTATATTACTTTGAAAACATTTTTTTAAAAATAATTAACTATTTAAATTCCAAAAATAAAGAGTTAGTTTTTCGTAAAAATTGATAATTTTCACTATTAATCAAAAAATCAAGTGCTTCCAAAAATTTTAAAAAATGACCTCTATTATTATTTTGAAATTATTAATTAACTAATTAATTATTTATTTATAATTAATTTTCTAAAATTGGATGAAGTTAATTATATTTTGTTCTCAAAAAAACTATTTTTAAGGAAACTGTATTTTTGAAGAATATAATTAATCTATTAATAATTAATAAATTTGAATTATTTAAATCCATTAAATTTTTAATAATGCAGCCAATCCTATTCAAGCCTTAAATATAAGGGAAATTTTATAATAGACACAAATAAACAAAAATAATTTTGTAGTATAAAATAGTTCTCATAATGGTTAGTGTTACATGTTAAAAAGTTGTTGGAACACTTCCATTTTTTAGAAGAGAAATATATCATAAAATATCAGGGTGATAAAATAACACCCATATCCAACATAAATTATAATTCCTTAATTAATATATCAAAATAAACATTTGTTCCCAAAATACACAATGGAAGTATAATATACTTGCGCTTTATTCTTAATCATTGTAATAAGTTATAATTTACCAACATAATTAGCATTTTATTATGAGTGTTAATTTTTTCCCCAAATATAATCTTTCCAAATATAGATTGAACTATAAGGATAACCTTCAACTCATTTCCAGATCCCAGTTACTCATGGTCAATTTTATTCCACTGAGGGTAGTCTATTTTGGGGAGAAGTTTCACATATTGTATTCTTATATTTGTATTCCACATCAATTAACTTACAGTCTCTTCACATCTATACAACCTTATAAATAGTGGAATGATTATAAAGTAACATATGTATTTCAAAATACATGATATAACATCCTTGTATTGAGTCACACTTTAATTAGTATGTTTTTAGTTATTTATGGTCCTCCAGAAACAATATTCGGTCATTTGAATAGCCATGTATTCTTATAGAGATCAAACTTATTAAAAATCACTTTTTTTAAATGAAATTTATTTGATAATGAATTTTTTTAAATTATATTAACATATCATTTAAGAGTTTAAGTAATTATTTAAATTTTATATATCACAATCCATTTCCTTTTTTCAGATTAATAGTTTAATAAAGACATAAAATGATATACATTTTCTAAAACCATCATTCAGTGGCATTATTGAAAAACTCTATAAATTCTTAAATATCGTTATAAATTTATGAATTCCATATTGTACCATTATTTTCATTACCTTAGTATGATATTAATAATAATTTATAGTTTTACTTGTCTTAGATAATTCAGAATCTTTATTTTTTCTTATCCACTAGTTATATCTGATTCTTCAAAGTATTTGGTCTAATATTTTCAATTCGATCTATTCCATGTCATATCATGTATTCTTATAACTCTCTGTACAAATTCATATAGAATAATGAAAATGTAAATGTGGAAAAATTACATGATAAGGGTTATTTCCATTCTCAATTAAAAACATTATTAGCTCTTTAACCCCATCCTAATAATATTTTATCACACAATCAGAATCCATCTATTTTAAATTCACATTCATCTTATTTGGTTTAATCATATTCATATTTTAAAATAAAGTAAATAAACACAAGTTATGAAAATAGTGTATGATTTTTTAAATCATAATATTATATAAACTATATATTTAAAAAATATGGTTATAAATTATAATACTTTCATTTATAAATAATATAAAATAATATATAAAAATTTATTCATGTTATAATAAATTTAAAAATATATAAATATAATAAAATTATGATGTATAAAGAAAATTTATTTTAATATATGTACGTAAATATTTCAACAAATTAAATACTTTTTTTCTTCTAAATATATAATTAGGTATATTTAAATTTGGATAAAGAAATTAATACAACATTCACTTTCCGATGAAGTAAATAAGAACAAATCGACCTTCATTCATACAATATAAAATTCGTCTCTAAACAGATAAAATGTTGATGATTTGGATCCATGGAAAATAACATTGAAAATATAGTACATTGAAATATATTTTATTATATTATCTTATAGAGATTATATTTTTACTTTTTTTCTTCAATTCCAATAATTAAATCACAAAAATTTTATCATATTAAGTGAAAATAAAGCATTTTTTAGGATATGATTTTATTTATTTTCTAAATTTTAAAAATTCATGGTTTTTATGTTTTTATAGTCAATTTATAAATATAATTTCATATCCCATACTCTCATTTTTTCTGTTAAAATTATTTTTTGAAATTACAATGGATGTTTTTTTATTTAAGTCTTGTTTCATATTACTTCTATTGATTTTTTATCACTTTTTTGTATTTCATATGACTTTTGAGGAATATATCAGGATTTTTATGTTTAATACAATTTTTTTTACATTCATGTGAATTTTTTCATTTTTTAATAATTTTATAATGTTCTCATAATCCTTTTCAAATAGTATGAATTTCAATTTTATAGGAATTTGAATCCTATGAGACTTTTTAGAGTCCCAAATATCCTTATACATTTGAAATATATGTTTTAGATTTCATATAACATTCACAAACATAAAAAATTCTTATTCTATAATTACATTTGAATTTTAAACCGCATAAATTATTATGTTTTATGAAAAAAAGATCTTACCTAATGAAAATCATAAAAAACAATGATTCATATACGGATTTTTTACATTTTAAAATATATAAAATTTATTATAAAGGATTCAGACAATATATATTTTGTATAACACCATATCTTGATCATGTGATATCCTTTAATCAGAGAATAAGATTCTATAAATCCTTGGAAATTTAAACGGGAAATAAAACCTTGTCTCCCTTGTGGCACAAAATATAATAATACCTTCTTTAGAACCATTTTTTATTACACTTAGAAATAATCATGGAGATTTTTTATTTCATATGTATTATTCCTCCTTAAGAAAAATTTGAATTATATTAAATTTTAAACATTCTTCCCTCTATTTTTTAAAAATATTACATCTAATAACAAATTGGTAAATTGAGATATTATAACACAATGTAATGGAGTTTTCAGAGTACTAATGATGTTCTGAAAAATCCTGAAGAATATGGGATGATGGAGAATGATATTTGATTTATTCATGAAGTGTTAAACTATTTTTATTTTATAGATAGTGGATACATAAGGACCATTCCATTTTTAGCCTTTAAACATCATTTTAATCTTTTATAAATTTTATAAGGAAACAATTTTCTTGAATGGAGTTTTTTGGTTTCCTTTAATAATATAATTTATTCTAAATTTTTTTCAATGATATTAAAATCTATTTAATAAAATAATATATTTCAGTTATCAAATTTATTAGGTTATTGATTTCCTCTAAGAATAGTAATTTTAATTACATTCAATTATAAGAGGTATTTAAGTAATAGAATCACTTTTATTAGAGGAAAAACAACCATACTAAGGTCTCAAAATGATACTCAATAATAATTAGGTGTATACATTGATGTTATGATATATACAATGACAAACAGAATTAGATAAAATTTTTATGGAAGGTATAAGTGAGATTTTTATGAGTCAATAAATTTATATTCTTACTAATTTTAAACTGATTTGAAACCCATTTTCAATTTAATTATGATATCACTATCAATAAATTTATCTTTCAATATTTTTTAACTATATATTTTTGTTCTATTATTTTTGTTAAAAACCATCAAATTTCCACATTTATATAATCTTGAGAAAAACTAAATACAAAACTGATAGTTTTGAAACATAGTAACCACCATGAGAGACAACCCAGGTAACCACTATATAGAATTATCATTGGGGTTTAAAATTTTAAAATGGATCCTAAGTAATTCCACTATTTGAATTGATGCAATTTCTATAGTTGTTTCCTAAATTTATAAATCTGTTTTTTAATTAATGTATATTCAAATCCTTATTTAGTTCCTTTTTACCTTGAAATTAATTTTATGTATCACTATAGGGACAGATCTATTATAGTTTTTGATATTTATAATTATAAATTCCCCAACACACTATGGAAAATCCTCATTGAACATGAAATCACAATAGATGAAAAATGTACTCTTAAATAATTAGAAATATTTTATAAAATAAATCTAAAAATATCTTATAGAATATCTTGAGGCGCCTTTTCATTTTAAAATTACATATGGTTTCATTTATCAATTTCAAGAATTACTATACTCCTAGGGGAGGATCCACACAAACATCTTCAAGAATTTAAATTCATTTTTTAACATGAATCCACAATAAAAATACAGATATGATATTAAACATAGGTATTTTCAATTTTCATTAGATATATTTTCAAATGAATGGTTTTATATTCCCACTCCAAATTAACTAAATATTAGAATCAATTAAAAATATATTTCCTTGAGAAATTTTCCACCACACTTCATGGATTACTATAATTTGAAAAGAAATTTTTGTATTTATAAAAACTCATGCTGAGACTGTTCATGAATACTAAGAAAAATATATTATGTTATAGTTTTATCCTCTAGAAAATTAGCGAAACAATGTGATTTAATATTTTTATAATATATTGTGTCGTACCGATAAGAGAATGATATATATTTTTAACAGGAGGAGATTTTATGGGGAACTACCTTTATTTAACATATTTTAATGATATTTCCTAGAAAAAATATTAAATAAATAACTCCAAATGATGTTTTTATGTTTAGAGTGTTGGAAACTAGGTACATAATACAACACATACATAATATATAAAATAAAACTCAAAAAAATCAACTCCCTAGAAGAGAATCTTTATTATACCATACTATATTATCTCATTTCATAAGTCTTCCTGGGGATATTTATCACTTGAAAGGGGTGTTCATAATTTCTAGTAAGGGATTAAAAAACATAAGACAACATCATATGTGAACCAAGAGGTATAACATAAGAACATGTAAATATGAACATGGGGGATCAACTAAGCACATTAACAAAATAATGTGAGATATAGCATTTAAATTTGAAAAAAAATAAACATGCAATATTCTTAATAATTTCGACATTGATCAGAACTAAGTTGTTATCAAACATATTACCAAGGATTTTTACCAAGGTATCATAAAACATTACCAATGCATGATAACAAGGTATAATAATCATTTTACCTATATATATGAACTATTTTTTAATTTCATTTGAGTTATTTTTGGGTAAGCCCATCTTTTTTCTAATATTATGTGTTCTATATCGATCAAAAACAATAACATCTTGTCATTTATATCCCAGAATTATGAAATGTTGGTTTCATAAAAAGTATAAAAAATGGATCAAGGAATGATGTTAATGAGAGGGAGATGAAATATCCCTTTAAAAATACATAAAATATAAAATAAGTTGGGTGTTTATAAAAATGATAAAACATAATAAATTGGGAACAAAAGTCCTTATACAAAATTAGTTCGTGAATTGAAAAAAATGGAGGTAGATATCCCTTTCTATGGAAGGATTATTCATTAAGATATATTGAGACTCCATAGAAACATATAACCACATTAGATAGACTCTAAATATATATTTTGGGGAACAATTCATGATAGTTTCCTTTTTTGTTGAGAGTCATAAAGGAATGGGTGGGTATTTATACTTGAAGAGGAGTGGGTTTAATGGGTAAAATAATGGTAATATTTGTTTTCAAGGATAACCAATTTTGGGTGGATTTAATTTCAAATAACCTGGTAGATAATATATGTAAAAAGTTTTGGTTAAGGTTTAAAAGTACATCCACTTCCGGATTAATAGATTAATGTTTAGTTTTCTTATGTCTTTACCATTTAATTTAAACTATATATATTATTTTACCAACACTATGATAAGTATTATTTACTGTGGTAAAATTTTATGCCTAAAAATTAAATTTCTATTATTACCTAATTTAGAATATATAATTCAAAATAATAATTCTATTTTATATGATTCAATTAATAATGTGAAAAAAAATTATTTTAATATAATAGTTGTATAAACAATAACAATTGTTTTTTTGAAAATTTAAATTCATGGTTCCAAATTGATAAACATGTGTTTATAAATGCAGCAGATTATTTATTTGGTTTATTTATTAAATAAATATTGATAAATAATAATGATTAATAATTTTAAATACATGATAATATCATATTTATTTAGTAAGAGTTATGGTATTTCATAAAAATACTATTTTTACTTTTTATCCCAAATGTCAATTTTTTAGAAAATTACTACAAATTCACACCATGTTAATTGTTATGTAATTAATCCAAAAATAATATTTATATTTTCAAGATAATTTTTTAAATTTTATTATTTTAACATTTATATAATAAATGTATTCATTGAAATATAATATTTTTTATAACATAGTAAACTACTTGACCATTATAAAATTTATTAGGAATTTATTAATTAATATTATAAACTAAAAAAATAATTTTATTAAATTATATTATGAAAATAATTTTCTAAAACTTATAAATTTATAATAAAACATACTTTTAACAGAATTTAAATATTTTTTTAATTTGTAAAAAAATCAGTTTTAGTTATATTGAAAAAAAACCCAAGAGTCAATTAATTTTATTTACCTAATAAAGAATAATAACAAAAAAATTATATTAAATAGTTTTCATAAAGTCCATTGATAATATTGGATAACATTCATATTATAGAATGGCCATATTTCTCTATAAATTCACATTAAAACTAACTTCATTATTAAAAACTTCACTTACAAAGGTTCTTAAACCTCCTTTGATAATGTTTATTATTTACGTAACACATGTCAATAATTTTACATATATTATGTCAATAATGATATTCCTTGAGAAATTTGCAAAAATGAATATAAGGACGAGGCTGTAAATATTACATATTCTTGAGATTTAATTAATAATTTACATTCTTTTATATTGAGGATATTTCTTGGTTTAGATTTTTATAGAATTAGGACATATTTTATACATAACAAAACCATTTAATACATAGTGGAATCTTTTGAACAATATTCATTTCTTCCAAAAAATAAAACATTGTTTAAAAAATATGGATCTTGTTTATTAAAAATCATTATGATTATCAACTAGACCTCTTTATGCCCTTACTCATCATTGAATCTTGTGAAAAAAATTCAGCATGTGGGATGATCATGAAAAGCTGATTAATGGGTATATAATGAAGGAAAGTATTAGTACATTGATAAAAATTAAAATCATGAAAAAATATTTCTCCAAGAAAACAAATTTTACCAATAAAGTTAAATATCAATATTTAACAAATATCATTTATTTTAAATTAAAAAAAAACTCATTTGAAAACATAGAAAATTTATTTAGGTACCTTGGGAAATTATCAAATTCAAAACTTACAGAATGCTTATAGATTAGAATAACCATATCGAAAGAATCCAATATAACCATACATAAAATGTAATAGTTACCTAAAGCATTGGAGCATTATCTGGGTGCACCCATCATATATACTGTAACGAGCTCACAAAGAGCTATTTGGGAACACCAGTAATTTATAATTTCAAATAACCAAAAAATTTAAAAACAAAATTTAATCATTTTAAAACCCAATTTAAATCATAACAAAATCACATTATGATAATAAAATATAATTTTCATTCAAAAATACTCTTTTCATTAAAAATACACCATTCATTTGAAAAAATATTTTCAATTCAAAAAATAAAAAGAAGGAAATATGTTTTTTCATTTAAGAAAAAATTAAATCTTACAAAGTAATAACAAATTAAAATAATGTCCATGATGGTAGGAATTTTATTATCCTCATATACGTTAAGAATAGAATATTCCTTTTTGTATATAAAATCGTTCTATATAAAACACATAAACATATTCATTTTTGAAAAAAATATGAAGGAAATTTAAAAAATAATGAAATCCCTCTATAATAATGTCATATAAGTAAATATTATCAATAATATTCACATTGAGTAAAAAGTTTAAAATAAAATAATAAAAGGTTAAAAATGATTTTTTATATCAAAATGTATCAGACCGCTTTTAAATATTTGAATCATAAAAATCATTAAAAATAACATTAAAAAACATTATATATCATAATAATAGAACAAATACATGATATAACATGTCGAGGGGGATGTATATACACCTTATAAAATAATAATGGTGTATAACATCAACATATGCCTCAATGAATGGAGATTGAGATGAATTCCTTTACCTTGAGTCGTACTTGTCACCCATGTCTTTATATTTCGGAATAATAAACATGTGTTGATTATTTAATTTATTTCAAAAAAAATCATGTTTATTCTTAGTTATATTTCACTTATAACAATATTTTAAACAATTACTTAAGAAATTTATTTTACATCATGTGTTTTGATCATATTTGGTTTATGTATCACAAACAACATTGGTTGGTAAACTATGTTCAAAGGGGTCATTATGTAAAAATATTCAGAATAATAATATTTAAATAACTATCATATTTATCAATCAATTATAATTTTTATACCAATCATTAATTATAGATAAGAAAAATGAACCAACTTTCATTCATAGAGACCGTAGGTCGTACATACACTTGAGTAACATTCCCATTTTTAAATGATCATTATGAAAAGATTGTAAATTATTATATTCATTATATAATAAAATTTATGTCATAAATACCATTTTTTTAGTCATATATAATTATATATGTATATAATATGTAAAATTAATCACAAATCATCGAGGAGGCGGTAGTCTACACATCCACGAATGATATTACCACTTTTTTAGTGTGTGGAAGGCTGTTAAATTAAATGATATATTATATTAACATAAAGGTCATTATTTCCATAATATCATATATAAGTTATGTATGTAGCATGTTGTTAATTAAATCCATCCATAATAAATTCCATGTAATGTGTAAAATTATCATATCGCTTTGAGTATGCAGTAATCCACATGTCCACAAATGATGTTATCGTATTCCAATAAAATGAAAAAATGAAGGTATGTGTTATATAAAAATGAAAAAGATATGAAAAATTCATAAAAATAAAATATATCATACAAATATAATTATTCCATCATAATTCACTACTATTATTGGTTTTAAAGGAAAAATGAATGACATCATTCATTAAGAGTTAATTCCCTTTACACATGAAAGTAAAGTTCATTTCCGATTTAATGGATGTGTTTGTTGGTGTAGGTAGAACCATTAAAATAAAAACAACTCAATATATTAGAGATAAAAAATTAATTATATAATCATGATATATGTTTAAATTAATCTATTGTAGAGGGACATAATGTAAAAATGTATATAGATGTAAATAACCCCTTCTTCGTGTATCTTTTTCTGGTTTGAACAAAAAACATCTTTTTTTTGGATTTCATAAATAAGTGAGACCTATAAGTTGATAGGAGATATTTTTTGACATTATTTCTTCATGGTTTATAAGACACCAAGGATATTAATGGTTCTTAATAAGTGAGGTGGTGAGTGCCTTTTTATAGTGGAGGGGGAAGGGGATTCTTGTAAATATAAAAAAGTAAATACTATTGGGAGGTTGTCCTTAAATAATGCGCCTAAAATAATAAAAACAAATTGATCCAAGTGGGTATATTGTTTAATATTATCCAAAAATTGGTTTTGGATATTTTTATAGTTTATTTAGACTCTTAATATTATAGTTTTACAAATAAGTAATCAAATTTTTACATTAATCACTATAATTAATTTTAATTAGATTCACAAATATTATAGGTCAAATACTAAGACGAAATTATTCGCCATTATAATTTTTTTTATTCAAAAAATGGAATCCATTTTTCAAAATTCCAAAAAACAGAAGTGGAAGAAATTAATTTAAAAATAATCCCACAGATGGGATCACAAATCATTTTTTTAAAGTTTGAATGTTTCATAGTTTGCTATGTTTTTATATCTAAATTCAATGTGAATTTTTTTCCAATGTCTTAAATTGGTTTAAATGACACAAAAGTGATCTTATTATTATTTAATAAAAATTAAACACGTAATTTAACTATGTAAATTATTTTGATAAAAAATACGTTTTCAATTAGTATTCTGAATTATTTACTATTTATTAAAATATTGATGTTCTTAGAAAAATTCCAGAAATGTACCCTAAGTAAATTTCAATATCCCAATTTAAAAAATATAGAATATTTATTAAAATAAAAAAATTATAAAAATATAAAATTTAGTTTTAAAATAGGTTAACCATTAAATGTTGGTAAAATAGATTTTTAGGAAAAATGGAGTTTTTAACCGTAAAACTGGATTTATTCAAATATTATTCCTATAAAATTTATCGGATGAAGGTAAAAACAAATATAAACATGTCTAAAAACAATATAGTTATTCATATTCACACCAAACAATATTTTAGTGAAGGATTCTACATAAAATAATAATATTAATAGTGTATTATTGTTCGGTATAACTTAGTCGTGCATGAAATAAAAGATTTTGAAGAAATCATTATTTCATATTGAGTTTTCTATTATAAGTATCATAAATTTTATGGTAAAATTACTATTTAATTCATAAATATTAAAAAATATGAAAATTATTTATTCTATAATCACATGGGATGTTACATCCATCCCCCTTTTAGAAATTGAATCCTTGCAATTTTATTCAAATATTAAATAAATTGAGATATTTTTCCCTTATATAATTTTTATATTACCATGTTTAATATTCCACCATATAGATTTTCTATAAAATATTAACCTGGTTGATTACCTTACTCTATAACACTTTCTCTTTGCAGTCAAGAATATCAAGTGGTTGTTTCTTATAAGATTGGTTCTCTTCTAGTTGAACTAATTCAGTGCTCTAAACATGAAATGAATTTAGTACATAGACCATTAACATTGAAACATGAAATATTTTGTGTACCTAGGAAAACACAAAGGTAAATCCACTTTGTACAAAACGAATCAAAAATTCACAAGGATTTCATATGGTCCAATGTATCATGGAATAATTTTCCCATTCATACCAGAAAACATCATAATTTTCCATAGAGGAACTTTGAGAAATATTTAATCACCTACCTAGAAATAAATATTATTTCTCCAATTATCTTAATAAATTTTCTTCCTTCTCTGATCCTCCCTCATGTATTGCTAAATCAACTAAACTTTCCCTGACATTACTTCTACCAACTCTGATCCCTTATAATTTCATTCTCTAACATCATCCCCAAAATTTAGTGTCTCGCACCACTTTCCATATAAATCTTAAACTCGTTCCATTTGTATACGGGAATTGGTACTATTATTATAAGTAAACTCAACCAAAAAATTTTTTTGATACCAGCTTCTCTAGTAATCCATTTTAGGAGAATGAATCATTTATTATATGGTCTAAATCATTAGCTCAGACTATCTATTAGATTGAGTATAAAAAGTTGTATAGAAATTTATTTGTTTTACCCAATGACAGCTGAATTACCATAAAAAAATTGGATGTGAATTTGTGATCATTGTATGATACATTGATGATAGGAACTTCATGTAACTTAATGATCTTATTTAAATACAGTTTAGAAATATTATCTAAAAATATTGTATCTTCAATGGGAATAAAATTTGTATATTTATCTAATCTTTCAACAATAACCCAAATTGAATTATTACCTTTAAAATCATTAGAAAATCCAACCATGAAATCCATTAATATATTCTCCCTTTACCACTCCTGCACTATGAATGGTTGAAGAATCCCCTCTGGTAACTATCATTCTACTTTAACCTAATGACAATTCAAACACTTCATAGTAAATTCAATAATGTATCTTTTCATTTCGTCACACCAGTAATACTCCGAAAGGACTTTGTACATCATACTGATTTTTTTGAAGAATGGAATAAAGGAGAATTATGATCTTTCATCAACAACTCTTTCCTCAAGTATGAAACACTAAATACACATAATATTTTTTCAAATATTAAAACACAATATTCATAAATATTAATATCATGAAACCTAACATTCATAATGGATTATATATTTTCTTACAAATATTGATCCCCCTTCAAATCCATCATAATTATTTCTAAAAAAGATGATTACACTAAAACCTGAAACAAAACATAGCATGTCCCTGCATCCATGACTTATATGCCAAAATTCAATAAATCATTAACCAAAGGATCATGTTCTAAATATAACATGGTTAATGTAGAATTATTTATTCTACACAATGCATTCTCCTCATTATTTTATTTTATAGGATGATGATGAATTCCCAAATCATAATCCATTATCAGTTCCATCCATCTTCATTGTCTCATTTTCTACTCTTTATAAGTGAATTTATACTTCAAAATTTTATGATCTGTATATATTTCACACATCACTCCATAAAAATAATTCCTCCATATTTTTAATGAATAAAACAACAGTAGTTAATTCTAAATTACATTTTGTTTAATTTAACTCATGAAATTTTAACTTATGTGAACCAAAAGATATTAACCTATTATTATACATCAAGAAAAAACCATGTCCTCTTAATAAATAATCAATTTGGATGAAAAAAATACCATTTCAAGAAGGAAGGGCCAAAATAGGTGAATTGACTAATCTTATTTTCTGTTCAAGATAAAAACATCATATTATTGTATCCATATAAAACTAAATCACTTTCATGTTAACTATGTTATTGGGATGGATACCTGATAATTTTGAATTGAAAAAAGTAGATAATAATCCACTAATACAATAAAACTGTGAATATTTTTTGCATTGATAGGTCTGGTACAATCTTCAACAACTTTTATTTTTTAATGGTTAATAGTTATGACATATTTAGAAATAAATATTTCTACGGAATTAAATTTTTTCAACCAAAATTATCACTTTATAAACTTCCTATAAAGTTTCATTTATTTTAAGGTTTGAAAAAAATATGTTCCTTTAATGTTTAACATATATTTTAGAATATACCAAAATATAATCTATGTAGACAGAAAAGAATTTATCCATGAGTTATTTTTCAATCCATATTCGAACATGTGAGGACCCAATCCTTGTTTCCCATAGACGGTTCTTTATTTAATTAAATTAGCATGATTTCATGAAAGTTGTATCCCGATGGAATGAATACTTTTATAGGTTTTGACAACGTGATACATATGTAAGTTCTACATTACACCTTTAAAGGAACAACAACCTAGAAACTCTTTTGAAAACATCCATAACTCCTATGTTATCTCCATATGTCATTCAAAATATACCTCTTCATGTCTCATGAGACCTACTGATGCATCGAGGGGATATATAGGTCCCCACCTATCACTTACTGAGTCCAATTAATTTCTCATATGAACGGGGTTCAATATAAATAACATATACAATTTTATTGAAACAAACAAACAAAATTTAAATAATTTTCCCTAAACATTAAGCGTAGACACTAACCATTTAGAGTAAATTGGCGGATGGTATTAAGATAGTTCATCCATAGTCAAACTAATCACAAACCATTTAATTAAATATGGTATATGATAAAATAAAATATTAATCCCAATGATACATAATAACCAATAAGTGTGTTGAAATAGATGAATATACTCTTATAAAATCATCGAGTAATTTTTGAAATAAATACTCTTTTTCATTGAAATGAATAGTTATTTTCGAAAAATATCTATCTAAAACAAGAAGAGAAATAATTTATATTTTTCATAATAAAATTAGTATGTTTAGAAAAATAATTTTTTTTAAAACATATTATACAGTGCCCTTTAATATTTGGGGGAAGATTTGAAATTCCATTAAAATGAGCATATATTTTGGGAATAATTTTTTATAGATCAGTTTAAAACATATAACTCTACATAAATGAAGGTATGATTATAGTTGGTAAAAATATGTATAAAATTCACTTAGAAATTATTAGGAGTACAAATAAATTATTATTAAATTAATTGGGATAAATAGAGACAAAGAGTAACCCGAAAGGGAATGGTGGTTCAGGTAGGAAATCCTTAAGTTAACCATGACGGTGTTCCTCACATGATCTTAATGACCTGAATAATCAAATTTAGGTTCATAAAATAAGGATTCCAGAACCTCCACTACATTTAATTTATTTATTATAACTTTATTATGTTCATTCATGTGCTTTTTATGGGTTAACATGTTCAGATTCATCATTTGGGAGTGTTTTCTTTTTTGGTTTTCATGATCAGTTTACTTATATTCTTGTACGGAAAAATATGTAGAATGAGTATGGTTGTACAGAATAAAAGTTGTATGTTATTTTTTAACAACCATATTATTAAATGGTTATAAAAGTTTTTTGGTTGTTGGGTATGAAGATGAATCAATATATTAAACTTTAATGGTAATTGTTTGGGTTAATTTGCAGTTTTCTATGACAATGAACTAATTTTGATTTATAAATTAATATCAAGTGTACAAAAAGGATTACATAACCTTAAATAAGTTATAATACATATATTATAGTTTGGTTTAACTATAAAAATGTATTTTTTTTACCATAATTGAATATAGTAACTGAAATTTAAAACTCATCGTCCTTGAATATGATAGATTAACACATCTCATATAGTGTTTCCATTTCTAGTATAAAACAAGGTGGAATGATATATGATAAATAATTATTCATATATCATAAAAACATTCTAGTACATGTAAGGTAATGAAGACATCACAACATATTTTTGAGATGAGTTATGGAAAGAAAATGAAAATAAAGGAACTTAAAATAGAAGAAATGAAAAGAGGAATTTACCTCTTGAAGTAATATTCCTTGAGAGCCTCTTGAAGGGAGTGGTTTTGGTCTTTTTAAAATGCCAATGGATTATGGAAGTGGGGTATAAACCAATGTGGTGCTTTGATCATTATTTAGACAATGCATAAGGCTTTAGATGAGTGAAGAGAAGAGGGACTGAGTGGTGGTTTTATAGTGGAGGAGAGGAGGGTTTTCCCATTATTTTACTCATTGTTTTGTTATTAAGCTAAAGACAACCAATAGTATTGATTCTTAGGACCGCTGTTAGAAATAGTTGAATTTGAGTTCAAAACAAGCGTTCTTACAATAGTAATGATGCTAGGAATAGTGAATTTAATTGATAAAATATATATATTTAATAAATTATCGCATTTTTCTATTTATCGAAGATTTGAGTACTTTAGAAAAATCCCAAAAATTCACCCTAACCATTTTTAAATGTGAAGAATTAAAAATGATCTAATGTTTTTGAAAATAATTTTTTAAATATAATTAATTTATTTTTTAGTTCAAAACATTTTTTTTTTAAAATAAAAATTTCAAAATTATAATTATTTTTATATCACCTTGAAAAATTATTTCGGATCTCATTATCTTATAACCTTAAGATAATAAAATAAAAATATTATTTACTGTTCATAATATTCATATTACTATTCATATTACTATCCCTAAAGGGATGTTCCTATAAACAAAAAATTATGTTTGTCTTATGAGACACAAAATATCATACTGAATGTAACCGTGTAGGTAAGCTTTTAAAAATTTAAATCACATAGGTGGAAAAATTATTTTAACTATGAAGGTTATAAAAAATTGGTATTTTTTCAAGACATAGTGTTTCATTTATTCAATATTAAATTTATTTTCAAAGTCATGGGGTACTGCAGAACCACCATAGCAAAATATTTCTCATAGAAAATTTTTATAAATTCATCCCATTACAAGGCATCAATATTTTCATGTTATATTATATTAATAACCATTGAACAGAACTAATATTCTATAACTAAAAAATAATAAATAGAAAGATTTATCTTTTGGTTATCCAAACAACCCTTCACTTTGAATATATTTTCTAGGGATTTAATCCATCTTTTGACTAACATAGGTTTGGACGGTCCAATGAACAATGGGGGATGTTTTATTATAAAATTATATAATATCATCATGTTCCTATGTGGTAGATCTTGTTTCTCTATATCATGGAAACCACCACCAATATAGCATATTTCAACAGATCTATTACTTTAGTAGACTATTTTATTTCAATTCCAACCATCATGGGATACTTATTCATAAGGATATGTTCTATTTGGTGTCTTATAACTATATCTTTGCAGTTTCATCTACGGAAAACCATTGTGACCAAAAAAACATTATATGAAGTAACATGGTATTATTTAAATGTTATATAAATCATACTTGACCATAAATTAATATTTTCTAAGTTCATACTATTAACACTATCCTGACATCTAAATTTATCTAAACAATTACCTTGATACCAACTATAATTCTCACACCTTTAACATTATATAATAATGATATATAGTCAAGAATTTAATTTTTTCACATTTAGGATATTTTTAGGTTTAGGTTTTTAGATAATTGAGACACGTATAATACATAAAAAAATCATATAATACTATGTGGACACTACACAAAATTTTCCATTTTTCCACTATAAAAACATTTAAAAAATGAAGCATCATATCTTTTAGGAAAACTCTTCATGACTTTATACTTTTCATATTACATCCCATACTCATCATCAAATCCTATTATTTTTTTAAAAAATCATTGGATGGGAATAAAAATACTAGTAAGGGTTATAAAAGTAAGGAAACTATTAGTCTATTGATAAACATTAAAACTCAGGAAAACCGTTTTCTTAAAAACATAACATTTTATCAAAAAGGTAAATATCATTATTTAATAAATATCACTTATTTTACATTTTGAAAATAAATGATTTCCACGAAAAATCATTATCAAACATGGGAAGTTCATATCTATTCCTTGGTACATAATCATATTGAACCCTTACAGAATCCTTACAAATTGTAATAACCTTACGGCCAACATCCAATATAATTATCTGGAGAATATAATCAATACTCAATGCATTAGAGCGCTATCTGGGCACACCCATTATTTAGAATTTTCAAGAACCAAAAAATGATATAAAACATTCCTACATATAAAAAACACTTTTTAAGTCATATGATAATCACTTACATATATTAAAATACCATTTTCTTTAAAAAGGACCATTTTTAAAAAAAATACTCCATTACATTGGAAAAAACAATGCAATACCAAAGTACCCAAAAAATGAAAAAGTATTTGCATTTTATAAAACATTAAATCATGTAAAGTAATAGGAAATTAAAATAATGTCCATGGAGGCCAAAAAATTATTTTCTCTATGTGTGTTAATTATAGAACATTCTTTTCGTAATTTTTCAAAATGTTCTGTATAAAACAAGTAAAAACATTCATTTTGAAACCTATTAAATGAAATTAAAAATAGAAATAAATTTAAAATTTTTATACTTTCTTATAAATGAAAATATAAAATAATTACAATAATATATACATAGATGAAATAATTTTGATATTAAATCTTAAAACACATAAAAATATTTTTTAAAATTAAAGTGCCCCATGTTACTTTAATATATCTGAATTATAAAAATAAATACATAATAATATTTAAGAAAACATTAAATATCATTATAATATGTAAAATTAAAGATATAACATTTCAAAGGGTTTTTTATATACACTTTTAAATAGAATTAAGTGGTATAACATGAAGATATTCTTTAATGAAGGGATATGGATATGAAATCCCTTACCTTGAGCTCGACTTGTTATGTGTATACTTATCTTCTTAAATAATCAAATTATGTTAATTATTTAATGTATTCAGAACCATTTTCAATTATATACATACATTTATGTCATTTATTACAATTTTGTAAGAAAATAGTTAAACAATTAAGTTTATATCAGGTGTTTTGACCATATTCAGTTTATCTGCCAAAAATGGCTTTGATAGGCCAATAATGGTCAAAGGGGTCATTATATAAACATATAAAAATAAATAATTATAATATAATTATAATATTTTTACATGAATTATATTTTCAATTACAATATTGAATGATGGTTATGAAAATTGAACCACTATTATAATCATGGAGACGATATGGTGTTCATACATTAAAGTAATTTTCCAATTTTTCAACGCTCACTATGAAAACAAGTTAAGTAACATTTATCTTTAATGAATTATAATTATATAATAAATAGAATTTTATTTAGTCATATATACTTCTATAGATAATTATTTTGTTGTAAAAGGAATCAAATCACATCAAGGATGTGGTAGTCCACACGTCTAAGAAAGACCTTATCCCATTTTTTATTGTGTGAATGGGTGTTAAAGAAAAATGAAGTATTATTATTAAATAAAGGTAATTATTTCATTAATATAATTTATATTTCACTTATGTAATATATTTTTTATTAAATATATCCTTAATAAATTCCATTTAAATTAAAATGTATCATATCGCTTTGAGAAGTCGGTAGTCCACAAATCCACAAACAATGTTATCATATTCCGAAAAAATGGAAAACATGAAGATGGGTGTTATATAAAAATTATAGAGGTATTATTACATCATAAATATCATATATATATATGATAAATATAGTTTTTACATCATAATTCCCAACCATGAGAGGTGGAAATGAAAAAACAACAACATCGTTTCGTGAGACGGAAGTTCTCTGTACACATAAATGGTAAGTTCCACACCCATTTTATGAAAGTGTGTATAGGTTTAGGTTGATCCCTTAACAAAACAAAATATCATTATATTAATTATATTGTGGACATTAAATAATCATGGTATAAAGTTAAATTAAGGGACTATAGAAGGAGACAATATAAAAATGCATGTTGATGAATGTCACCTCTTCTTTGAGTATCTCTATTTTGTTTTCACCAAAAGACTACTTGGTTGGATTTCATTCCAAAGTGTGTCCTCTATAGAAATGGGATAGATTTTCTGAGATTATTTGTTTTAGGGTTTTTTCTAGAAAAATGGGTTATATATTTTTAAATAATTGAGGGTAGTGAGTGATTTTTTATTGTATAAGGGGAGTGGAATTCATGTAAATATAAAATTTTAATCACTATTTAGAGGTATCCATTAGGTAATTTCACTCCATTAATGAAAATATTCAATAAAATTGGGTGTATGGTTGAATAATTTTCACAAAATATATGTTTTTACACATTTCTTGGTCATTTTGAATCTTAAGGTTAACACTTAACCACTGTGTACACACAATTTTACATTAAACATTATAATTCATTTCAATTAATTTCACTATTATTTGTTGGAAAAAAATATGTTGAACTAATTAGACATTATAAATAGTTATGATTCCAAATATTTAACCCATTTTTCATGGTTATAGTCATATAAGTGGATTAAACTAATTTAAAATTAATACCACAGACGGGATGCCAACACGGGTGTTTAAATAATTTGTTTTCAAAAGTTTGTCAGGTTTTTATATCAATATAAATTGTTAAAATTTATTAAATTACCTAAATTGGTTTGAATGATAAAAAAATATCTGTTTATAATTTTTAAAAAATTAAACACATAAATTATCAATAGATACTATTTATATGAAAAATTAGTTTTCAATTAAAATTTTATATTATTTATTATTCAGCAAAATTTGAAAGTTCTCAGAAAAACCAAAAAAACACACACAAAGTTAATTTTGATCTCTTTATTTCAAAAATGATGATTTTTTTTAAATAAAATTTTTAAAAGTCTCAAATTTTAGTTTTATAATAGGTTCACCACTAAAATCCAATAAAAAAATTTTAGAAAAAAATGGTTTTTAAGCGTAAAAAAGATTTATTTGTATCTTATGCCTATAAAATTTATTGGATGAATGTCAAAAAATATATAAAAATGTGTAAAAATTATATATTTAGTTCTATTGAAACCCTCCAATATAAATTAATGTCGATAAATACCTCTTAAAATAATAAAATCAATAGTATATTAGTGTTCGGTATAACTCAATCTTTCCTGCAACATACGATTTTGAGGAACTCGTTATTGTGTGTCGGTATGCTATTTTATGTTGCATCCCATTTAAGATAAAATTATTATATAATTCATAAATATTAATAAATATGAAAAATACATATTATATTATACCCTAGGGTGTTAGAATTATGTACCTTTTAGTGATTGTTCTATTTTTGATGTTTATATCCTTTTAGTATTCATGGTTGTTTTAATCAATATTAACACATAAGGTGTGATAAATTTAATAGTATTTATTTATGAAACTATTAGAAAACAAAATAAAATGGTTTTTCAGAGTAAATATTTAAGTTATTACTATAATAATATAGTTAAGGTCATTGAAGCTTTTGTCGAAAAATCTCCACATGTTCCTAATATGGCCCAAAAGTATCAAAAATTTGGAAAAGAGGATTTTAAACATAAAATATACCCAATAAGATATTGATTACACTTCTAAAAATAATATAAATTTTGGTTAGAAAAGGTATCTCACCATTATGGTTAGGATAATGATGTTTTCTAGAAATTTATAAAACCATACTAAACCAAAAACATGTTTTCAACTAAATATTAATTTTAGAATCTATTCTTAGAAGGAACATTTATGTGATAAATTTTAAAAAATGATTTTTTTTTAAATTTCAATGTTTTTTACTCAAATATTTTTGTAAAAACCAAAATATTACTTTTTTTCTAGAAAAAAACCTAACCATTGCTAGAATAATTGATTAAATAATAAATTTAGACATCTAAAACTATTAAAAAAATAAGAGGTGATTCAGGTATTTCCCAACCATGAGACATCAATGAGAAATATAATGTTCATTTTAGAAATAATTTACCTCCTACACAACCCACTCAAAAATTCATATAATTTACTTGAGAATACTATGAGGAAACAAAAGATTATGATAAAAACATTAATGAAACAAATGAGATAATTTGACACTAATGTTAGTAGAATAAAAATCAAAATTGGGTATGTTTACCTCCACTTCCTAAAATTAATCCCAATGAAAATTTAAAAAAGGTGGGAAAAATAGAACTTAGGAGTTGTACCAAGATTAAAAACCTCCATAATGTTGATTTTAAAACTACTCATGGAGATGAATATATTTAGTAATATTACAAAACATTTCCAATTAACATGGATCCAATTTAAGATAGGTCAAATACTACTAAACCTATATAAAATTATGAACATAAATTTAATGAAAATATGGGTCAAAAGAAGAAACTTTTCCTAAAATAAATTTTTAATATTAGTGAAATTTTATAGAACATTTGTCTCTAAAAAATGTTCTCAAAATGATTAATAAATTACTAAACCATCACTAACATGTCCTACGACGATCCCACTAGAAAATTTGAGAATTAAAATTTAATTAGGAATTATAAATTTTTAATATTTTAGGAAATTTGACGACAACATTCATTTATTTAATCCATTGAAATATATTACAAAATATGAGAAAAATTTGATATAATATTTTCTTATAAGAGAAAATTTATGTTCAAAGAGATACTGAACATTGGGATTCATGTTTTCTACATGATTCACAATAGTTTTTCTAAACAAATTAAAATATATATGATCTCTAATCATTCTATGTACCATAGGGTAGTGTGAAATAAAGAATTCCATTCTAGAAATTGGAGTTCCAATTAATCTAATGACTCATTATCTTTACACTAGTTTAAAGGTTGGAGAGCTAAAACTATCATTGAATAGACTTTTCAAAGTACAACCAATCCTATTGGTGTCATTGATGATGTTTTATTTTAGGCAATGAATATGATTTTACATTTGGATTTCTATTTCTCAGATATGAATGAAAACATATTTAACAAAAATTCACTAATTATTTTTCTGATACCTTTATTTAAAACATATAATAAAATAATTAATGTCCACAAAGAAAAAATTTTACTTAAATTTAGAGGTTCAATAATTAAATTTAGAGGTTCATTTTATGGTACTTTTAAAAAATCATGATCTCAAATTGAACACAATTTTAATTTTTTTTAACCCATTTTAAATAGTGGTCTAATTCAAATTATTGGAGTAAATTTAAGTGAATTCTGAAAATAACCTTCTTAAATAATCAAAATATTGGTGAATTCATGAAAAAACATTTAATTTTGAATAAAATTCCATAAATCATAGTCCAAATTTATCATTCACCCACCTAAAAGAACATTGAATTTTATTTACATATTCATCATATTAACCTCACTTCTTGAGATAACAATGAAATGATTAATTTAATCAAAATTTTATGTTTCTCTCTAAAATATTTAGAGCTTTAGGAACTTCTATTAAAGTTTATAAAGAAAATTACTTTATTTTTAAATCCATTTTTATATAAGATATCTGTTATAATATATTTTCCTTTAAATTTAGTCTTGGTGTGCACTTAGTAACCCTGAGCCACTACATGAAATATAGTATTGGTAATCAGTTTTCCAAAACCACTAGGAAATGTGTTGTACTGAAATATTTTGTGGTGGTTTTAAAAATGCAGTACAAAATGTTCTAGTGGAATTTTTTAAAAAAATTAATTTTTCTTAAATTTTTATTATATTAGTATTTTTTGTTTATTTTTTTAGTAATTATATATTTTTTATAATTTATTTATTTATATTTTGTTATATGTTTATTAATTATTCTTTTTTGTCATTTATAATATACTATTTTTTTAATTTTTTATTTATTTTCTTATTATATAATATTTGTGTGCCCTTAGTAACCCTAAACCACTACATGAAATATAGTATTTAGTGGTTGTTTTTCAAAACCACTATGAAAACTGGCGTCAAAAATATTTTCTGATTGTTTTAAAAAAGTGGATCAAAATAATATTACAACATTTTTTAATTTTTAAAAATGTTTTATTTCTTTTTATATTTTCCTATTATTTATTCATTATTAAATATTTTATTATTATTTATTATTATTTATTTTTTTATTATTATATATTTTTTTATATTTTTATATTTTATATTTTTTATTTTTTATTTATTTATCCTACCATGCATGTATATGAAATGATTTTCATGCAAAAATTCAATATATATATGTGTGTGTGTGTGTGTGTTGGGTGATATTTGAACATCTTTTATCTTCGTTATTCGGCAACGAATTTACCACTTCAACAATCACATCATGTGGTGATTTAAAATAATTTAATATATATATATATATATACATAAATTAGACATAAGAAAATATAAACAAATAATATTATTAAAGATTAATAATAATAAATAAAAAAACATTAAAACCAAATAATACATCTAAACTAAATTTGAAATAAATAAATAACAAATAATAAATAATAAATAATAAATAATAAATGATTGATCAAAAATAAATAATAAATAATAATTAATGATTAATAAAAAAATAAATAATTAATAATAATAATATAATATAATAATATAATCTTTATAAATGATGATTAAAAATTGAACTAAATTAAAAATAAGTCATTATATAGAACACAACTAAATAATAATATATTGTTAATAAGAAATAAGAAATGAATATATAATAAATAATAAATAATAAGAAGTATGTAATATATAGAAAATATTAAATGAATATATATAAATGCACATAAAATTAATTTTATATAGTAATATATATCATAAAAAATATTTAAATAAAAATAAATTTACATATATGTATATAATATATCAGCATAAAAACACACACACACACACCAACCAATAAGAAATAGATAAAAATATATGCCATCATTATATATATATATAGACTAATATACGAACATATTTATAAATATAAATTCATGGATGCAATTCTAATTAATTTTCAATTAAATTTTGATAAATAAACAGTAATTATACATAAATATACATAAATATAAAGAAATACATACATATATATATAATAGAATATAAACAAAAAAATGGATAAAACCATATTAATTTCAACACAATCAAATCAACAAGAATGTAAATCAATGTAACAAAATCATAAACAACTAAAAACTCATATGAATACACTCTTAAAAGAATCCTAAATCACATAGAATGTTCAAATATAATGCAATATGAACAAAAATAATTTGTTTTAGAGGAATTCATGACCATTTTTTACCTTAAAACGATATTCAATTGGGTTTCATAATCAACATCTTGTAAATACAATCACATGATTTTATTATATATGTTTTAGAGCTCAAACAAACACCTTGATCAAAAGTTACAGTTGATTCAGGATTATGTTCTTTATTAAACATCTATTAAAATAGTAAAAAACTTATTCTATTAATTACTACAAAATTATATTCATATAGTATTATACTTCAATTTATAAGCATCAATTTAACTGGTTGTGGGGCGTAAATGGGAGCTCGTATTTGATGTTTTAGTTATTTGATATTTAATTATGATTTTTAACTTGTCCTAGAATTAATTTAAGTCTACAGTAATTACTAACTAATAATTATAAATAATTAATAATTAACACATAATATTTAAATAAAAGGTTAAATAATAAATAATAAGTGATTACAAATAATAACTAATTATTAATAATATTAATTATGTTTTTTTTATTTTAAATTTATTTTTAGGGGTGGTTTCATAACAAATAGTATCTAAACCAAGTTGGTTTTTTAAAATAATTTCTATTTCAAGTTTTATTTTTAAGAAACCCATAAGAAAGATAAACTTTAAAGATAAAAAGCTTATTTAGTATTGTATTTTAAAAATTGCATCCAAAATATTCTCCTGAAATATTTAATGGCAATTTTCAAAGTCATCGAGAGTATCAAATTTCTTTAAGAAGAATAAATATTTAATAGAAACATTTCATGCATTTAGTTTCTATCAAACCTTCTCTAAAAGTAAAATTTCATGATTTAGTTAAACTCGAGTGTATCTGGGTTTTCCCTTATAGATCGTTTTATAATTTGGTGCAAGTTTGGGTGGATAATAAGGCTACAAATATAATTAGAAACTTAATAAACTAAATCAATTTCAGGAAGATTTTTAAAATTAGTAGTTGTGTAAATATATAATGTGCTAAAATATTCTATAAAAAAAATAATGAAAACTAAAATCAATGCAGTTGAAAAGAAGTGTAATCAATTAAAATAAGTTCTTGGAATTCACAACATTGTTTAAAGATTCAAAAAACCACAATTAACATAAAATATAAATCTATACTAAAATTTTAAAACATTGAAACAAATATTGAATTAAATTTAAGTTAGTTGAGTGTATTAATTAAATCATATGAAATGAAAAATATTGAGATATCCATAAATATTTTTCATGAATTTTGATCTTTTTTTTTGTTAAAGGGAGTTAGGAGTTGACTATTATTGAGGGAAAACTAAAATCAAGTATTTTTCTTCAATGTGTAATACCTACTTATTATATATTAGATATTTTTTAACATATATAACCTATCATCCATTAAATATTAAATATCTATAACATTTCCTCATTATACAAAAAATTAATTTACTCATTTTGGTGGTGATTTAGGAACATATAATGCTTATGGTAACAATTGATTTTTTTGGGGTGAGAAGAACATTTATAAAAAACTAAATCTGTTTGAAGTGGGAAAATTATAGTGGTGTACAATTCATGTGTATATGAGTTAGTTAATTAAGTGGGGGTTGAAACAACGAACATAATATATAATCTGAAATAATGGTATTTAAGGATTCTTGATAATTTTTTGTTTATTGGTGTTGAATGAGTGGATTTAGTGTGTAACAACCTGATTTCTCACTATGAATTTTACTTAAATAAATATTATGAAGATAAAGTTCTGTATATGAAACACTGAACATAAATGAACCATTTATATGTTAAAATTTAATTTTATTTTTATAACATAGCTATAAAATTAGTGGGTATAAAAGGCGGTAACCATATTACAAGATATATAATGAAAATTTAAGGAAATGGAAACAAATGGTGGAAGCCTCACTTATGATGATCGATTCTATGATCTTGTATAAGTGTTATATTCCCTAGGTTTTTATTTGGAATAATCCCAATCGTAAATAAAATAAAAAAGTTTGAAGAAACCATATGTTGGATAAATTTAAGATACTATAAATTTCCATGAGATTAGTGCTAGCAGAATCACCATACTTAACTACCACTAGAGCATACCTAATTCTCAAATCTTACATAATGACCATGAAAGGATATGTAACTAAATATTACGATGATTAAAATTTGTAAATATAAATTTAATAATTTATTTATCACAATTATTTTACACATTTTCATTATTAACTTTATATTGAAAGAATTTTTTTTCTATTCAAAGTGAATTTCATCATATTTCATATTTAAAATATAAATTTATTTATCTTATAAATTCATTTTATTAAATTAATAAGATATTAGAAATAATCTTTTTAGTATTACCTTAAGGTGATGTTCTCATGTTTTTATAAACTAATTTATTTTTAGATAAATAGCTAAAAATATTCTTTTTTCAACAAAGAATTTTTCTTATGAAGATCTAAATAACTTATAACATAAAAACATATAAAAAAATTCATGGTTAAATATTTATTTAAGGATTAATAATTTTTTTTCCAAATACAAATATGAATTTAAAAAATTAAGTAGTATTCCCAATAAAAAATTCGCATTTATTTTTATTAAATTTTTTTTTGGTAAAATTCATTTTTGGATTGATTTTCAAATAAACATAAATTATATTATTTTTTATTTAAACTATTTATATCATATATATTAAACTAATTGATAATATTATCCTACACATAAATTTAAATCTTAAAAATATATTTTTTCTAGAAACATGTTTTTCTATGTTTCATGTGCAAATGTTAAAATTAATTTTCATACACATATAAATTTTATAAGATAAAATGGATAAATAATTTTTAATAACTATTTTAAATTTATTAAAAATGATTTATTTTATTTTTAGGCATTAAATTTAAATTACTTATTTAAAACATAGTTACTATGGTAAAACCATTTTTAGAGAAAGTGAAAATTCTATGAGTAAAGAACTAAAAAAACATGTTCATAACAACTGAAAAAGTTAATGGTTTTCAGATTATCATCTTTATATGTTATATCACATTACCAGTATCCATTATAATATCATATTTACATTCAAAACTTGTACTCTATATATATTAAGTTAAAATATTTACAAAAAAAATCTCAGTGTCACAACTTATAAAAATGGCCTCTCATCACTAATTCATGGAAACCCTATCAAATTTGATTTTTTCGTGAAATTAAACCATTATGTCATCCCCTATAATATTATTCCCTTTTCTTTAGCCACTAGACCCATGATATTGGCCTATTATATTCATTTCAAATAAGTCCTCTGAAGTATACACCAATTCCTCAACATGAGTACTCTTTTTTCCTAATTTCATTCTTATATTCCCAATTAAAATTTTATTATTACTATATAATTAAATCAGTAATTTTTTAGGAACTTTTATTATGATTATGGAATAAATATTAATAACCTTTCTATTTTTTATTTAGTAAAATTAAAAAGGGTTTTCATGCGCTGTGCGGACTACCGGCTATACGAAGTAATAAATTCCATTTTTTAACACTACATCACATTAATAATTATAATGGAGAAATAAAGGAATAAATATAACATATTTAATATAATTATGTTTATGTTAAAAAATATAATTCACATTATTCCCCTCGAACACTACTAGAAATTAAAATTATAATCCTACATTGTAAAAACTACTACATCTACGAAGAAAATTCTCATTTTTCATTTATTTTATTTATTACTTATTAAACTCCCCAAAAATATGATTCAGAAAATTAATATTTTATATATTATCTTTATGAAATTTTAATAATGATATTATTCCCAAAATAAACCACTTTCATAATCCCAATCATCTATTAATTATGGTATAATCATGTTTGAATTGGTTTAACCACCACCTTGGATAATGGAATAAACTAATATCATTGATCCCTTTGTGAAATAAATTATATATAATTAATATATAAATGACAAAAAAGATATTATTTTTGTTTTCTAATGGTAATATTAATATTAAAATCATCAATTATAATATTACTATTCATTAGTTAAAAAACATCAAAACATATGTGCTGAAAATTTTGACTACAAGAACCTTAATACAAACTCTCATTCAATGAAATAATGAAATTATAAATAATTATAAAGAATAATTTGAAGTACCATTTATGATCTAGGAATGATTAAATTTGAAATAATAATGAAGAACAACAATTATATTATGAAAAATGCTCATAATAATCTTTATTTATCACACAGAATATTTAATATCAATAATAAAAAACAATATTAATGTAGATACAAACTATAAATAAAGTGTATAAGAGGTCACATATTTGAAATTTTTTCTAAAATAGCATATTAAGATAGTTTATTTTGTATATAGACAATTCCAGTGATTTAGTGTACATAAATAATTATGGTAATGTTTTTTTCTAACTCAATTTTTATCCATTACGTTATAAACATTATCATTGAAATATATTGTTCTTTGTAAGGTCCCCTATTTTTTAGATGAGAGTTTTGATCAGAAATTTTAATTTTTTCTATAAGATTATTATAAGGGGAAAATTGGGTATTTCCTCTAGAAGAAGATCTTATATAATTTTTATAACCCCTCCATTTTTCCTAGAATCAGTTTTTTTCCATTGGATAGAAGTTAGGTGTAATTCTGAACAATTCAAGGTATAATGGAATAATTTTTTTTAATATTTAATAAATTTAATTTTAATTTATTTTCATAGGTTTGTTAAAAAATATATTTTTAATAGAGGATTATATTGAGATTATGTCTCTTGAGTTGAGTCCAGAACGAGGAGTTTTTCCTATACAAGGAATAAAATCATGTTGGACATCAAAGAAGGTATGGGTCCCTTTTTCTTTTTTCCTTTACTTTTTATCATTTACTTCCCTTCTTTAACTCTTGGGTCCTTATTCATGTGGATAAGGATCCTCTTTCACATGTAAAATATATAAAACAAGATAAGTAGATAGATATAATTATATGGAGAGAAAGAAGGGTACTATCATGGAGCTCGAGACTCATCGGATTGTCAAGCAACAACCATGGATCCCAGAAATGGGTGAAGCTTTAGTGAATTTTTCCAAATGTAGTAAATTTTTATATTTCTATAAAAATCCTGAAAAATTAATCATTTTAATATTTTTATACTCTTTTTTAGTTACTTATAATACCTTGGGGATCGATCTTCTACTTTCCGGGTGAAATTGGAGTTTCAAATAATTTTGAGAGTTTTCCATTTAGAAAAACTTGTATACACATTTTGTGGTTGAAGTAAAACATTACATGTGTTCTTGATATTCAAGGAAGTTGAATTTTTTTATGGAAAATTTTTCAAATAGTCTTACAGACTGTCTAGTGGGCCTTTTCCATGTATCTGATTACCTGGCTTGGTTTCCCATGTAAGGGGAACATGCCATTTGAAGTACATGGCTAGACGCCTTCTGGGGAACATGCCATGTATATGTACATGAAAAGGTGATATACAATTCAATTCCATGTGAGGTACATGAGTAGGTTTCCTAATGGCGTCACACTCCATGTACCTGTTCTATATATCATGTAATTGGGATTTTATATTCTAAGTCCATCAGAAGTGCCGGCCTAGGTGGGGCCTTGAGGGTACATGATGTTTACTAAGGCACAGACATTGTTTACTCCTCCCTTTCCATCCTTTTGTGGGTGATTCATATCTTTTCTCCAAAGAGTTTGTGTTGGAACCATGATTAGTCCATTCTGAATATATTTTCATATAGATCATGATGGTAAGACACACAAAGTGTTTTGAGGACTCCAAGGTGGTGTTTTAGGCATTTTCTTAATAGAGAGGTTTTTCTTCCAATTATCAAATTAAGTTGTCTCCATAGAGTGAGGCCATTAATCTACAATGATGTATGAGATATCTCTCATGACAGATTCCGAGTATCCTTCCTTTGAGGACACCCTCTTTTTAAATGTCCCCTTCTATCCTAAGAGTCTATGATACCAGTTGTTACTTAGGATCCACTGTAGCATATATCTGCTTATGTTTTGACAAAGACAATCTATTTTAGGGTTCCTCAATATTCTCCCTATTTCTAGGGTTCCCCTATGGGTTTCCTTTTCTTACTTGCTTCCATTGAGATCCCATAGTTTTATCCCTTTACATGTGTAATATTCTGACGATCCCTTGTAGGATGACATTGTCAACTTTCCATTCTTGGATCCCATGTATGATTTATACCTTACCATCCCAATTGAGGATCCTGAATAGGGTGACTTCACTTATGTGTATTTATTGTGGATCCCAAATAGGATTCCTCACGATTTTTAACTTAAGGTGCCTAGTAGGTGCCTCAAATTTTGATCGACCGTAATTTACTACATCGGGTTTGGGTAGAGATGGTAGAATTTTTTACATTAGAACCCATGACAAACATGTAATCCCCGACATCTATAGAAGAAATATTGTGTTATGAATTTATCTACCATCACTCTTTTATTTATACTTTCACATGTTTATTGTTTATACAACGATGTTATCCAGAGGTGCTTCCTAGTAGTTGGTAGTTGAGCCCAACGAAAGACATCATTGTTTCCCTTTGGGATGACCGGATGGTCTTCTAGGGATCTAGATTTTGATCCATGATTTTTTTCCTATGTTTATTTGTATACCCATAGGTACTAAATTTGATATGGATGTTAAACATATATATGTTACTATTATGTTATAGGAATTTCTAGAGGTGCTTCCTGGAATCCATATATTGATCCTTCTGTTATGATATATGGTCCAGATATCCCTAGTAATGATACTCGTGGGTGATTACCCTCTACTGAGTGATGTGGATGATTCCTCCATCCTTGAGTTGTTATAATATGAGGTTGATTATGCACTTCTCACCTCATGGGATAAATGAGTAAGATTATTCTCTCCTTAAATAGGGTTTGGTGGTGGGTGGTTATGTTTTCCTTAACTTCTGGTCTATAAGGGATGATTACACACTTTATGACCTATGGAATATGAAGGATGAATATTCTCTCCTAAATTTTTTATATTATAAGGATCTCTAGACGTTCTCTCGGGGATTATAGTTATGATCCCTTTTCACTATCTGGTTGGTTGATCATGTCATCTCACACCAATAAAGGAAATTAACTTTTAGATCTTGAGGGGTGGTAAAGACGTCTCATCGATGATATCTCCTTACAGGTCTCCTAAGGGTCATACCCTTAGGGTTCACCATAGTATCCATGTCATGTAAACCTACGCACTGGGACCTATGTCTTGGAAATAATACTGGATTCACATTGAGTTGCCATCATAGTGTCTAGTTCATGTCCATTGACATGATGTTGAGAATTAATTCCATTAAATCCTTATTTATATTTATTTTAGGTGAGTACAGGGTATCCCATGGTAATTATGAGTGCCCCCTATTATGACATTCTCGGTTCAGAGGCAATTAAGACATTGGATGAATAAGGTATTTTTTGATTGGTATTATGGAACTAGACAATGAATTAATGATAAAAAATATGAGTGGTATGAAATCCCACTCAATTCCCTAACAGAAGATGTCTCGGAGATCGAGATTATTGACCCAATGATATACGTCTATTTGGTTTTCATGTTATTTCTCTTCCTTTACTCATTAATATTTATATTTTCATATATATATATATAGTTATAGGAATATACATATGTACTCATATAGATAGAGACATCCATGGTGGAAATTTCTTAGTTTAACCTGATTGTAAACCATGGGTCAAACTATGGTTTAACATTATTAGCATTACTTGTCTTTTCATTTGTGTTTCAGCTGGGCTGTGCACTTTGATTTTTCATGCACCTATGACATCATATTTTATAGGTTCATAATTTGGGTGTATTACTAAGTTTTTTCTCACCTCTATATGTGCACCATGGTGTGTCTGTAGACATTATGTCTGATTTTTAGTTTGAGCGCAGTTTCTTAGAGGATATGGCAAGGTCCTTGAGTAACACATTCAAGTTGAGCTACACTTGTGGGTTTTTATGATCCAGCTGGTGCTGTTCGATAGTGTTTGAGAACTAGTTATTTGTTTTTTCATGGAGATATTAGTAGAGACCTGTGTATTTTTTTCAATTTCTTTTTATGGTTATGTATCTATATGGTCGGCCCAATGTGTGATCAGTGTTGTATGTATGACATAGTTTATTGGGATTTTATACAATTTTTATTTATTATTATATAATCCTATATTTATATTTATTTACTACTTCTTAATTTTTTTTGTTTAATAATGTTGACGATGCACAGTATTTTCACTATTTTATTACTCTGATATAAGGGAATAGTCTCTCCCCCCCCCATTATCACATCATAGGTCATCATTTCATGTTGGAATCATATGGTGTACAGGGTGGCATGCTTGAGGCCTCGTAACGAACCATCTGAGAGTACCCGTTTTGTAGAATCTGAGCCAGGACATCACAAATTGGTGTTAGAGGTGTTCTTTTCCTAGGATTTACTATTTCGTATATGGTAGACAATAGTATTAGGGATGATTTAGAACCTATTATGGATATTGAATTGGTTCTTTCAAAACACTTATTGTGGAAAGATTTCCTAGTTTCCAAGGTTATGGTATGGATTTTATAATATATTATGTTGAAGTTGTATTAGATTTTATCCTAGATTGAGGCATGTGTTATGTGAATTCTATGATTTATTATGGATTTATAGATATTTTTTCTATTGGAAAGAGGCTAATTATTTATTCTGAATCTTGGGTCACAATCCCATAGGCATTTCATGCATCATTTTCCGCACGTAGGATTCACATGAAATATTCCTACTTTTATTTGATTTTTACTGTCATTAGATGATTATTCAATTGGTACTACTTATATATATATATATATATATATATATATATTCTTCAGGTGTGAGGTTATGTGGATCTACATTGACGTATTTGTGTGAGGATGGTGTTTCATTCCTCCTGTATAAGAGGTGTAGTGACCCTTGTATGTCGATATGTCACATGATTCCCTTCTATTGTATAGCCTATAGGGAGTTTTTTTGCAGGTCTTGGACACCTAGTCAGATAACTGGTTATAATGTCAAATGATACTTGATCATTTATATAAACAGGAACTCGAGGGGGGTGATACTATATTAAAATTCTTCGTGAGTTCTAGTTATGTTTTTTCTGTTTTTACATTGGTATCATGACCTCCATTGAGAATTTCTTTTTTAGGATGCTCAGTGAGTATTAGTGCCTTGTAAGTTGGGTTTTTTGTTTTGAACCTGTAACAACCCGAGATTTTATAAGATATATTCGTTTTAATATCTTCTGTTTTACGCTACATCAAAATTATCTTGCGTTATACGCAACACCGTATTAGCTTGCAGTATACGCAACACTAATCTTGGATCGTGTTACACACAATTTCATGTTTGTTTGATTGTTGTTATTCTACGAAACATAGATTATATATATATATTCAATTTATTTTGTTATATGCAACAAAAAAGGAGTCGTGCACTACACGCAACCCTAGCTTGGCTTGCTTTACACACAATCGCGGCCTTCCTCGATAGTTTGCATTGTACGCAACACCGAGTTTCACTAAACAACGATATGCTATTAAAATATTATTAAAACTAGCTGTTATGAATAGTAATAACCACTTTTTGAAATTTTATAAATTTTATTTTTCAAAATGGACTTCATTTTTGGATTCGGGATATCGAAATTATCCTAGGGTGTAATTTTGGTATTTTTCTGAAAACTTTCAACTTTTGATGAATAGTGAAAACACTAGGTTACAATTTAAAGACCAAATTTTTATTTAAATTTATTTTAGGTCAGAATTGATACATAATATCTATATAAGTTCAATGTAATTCAATGGAGTCATTTTACAATAATGTTAGATATATAAATATTTTATTGAACTTTTGACCGTCTTGTACCCACCTCCTAGGAGAAATTGCAAATTTACATAAAACTTAATTTTACTGCTTTTGTGAATGGAATTTCAAAACTCCGAGAGACACGGTTGATGTCAATAAGTAAAATGTGGTTCAATGAGATGAAAATAATTTTTGGTATATAGTAACTTCTACTTTTTTTACCACAGTTGAAAGTAAATATGGTAATTAAGGGTAAAAATGATATTATTATTACCCTAACACATGTCCTAATTCTATTGGATAACTGTAATTCGACAAAAAACAACCTTAGGAATAAAATATGACCATTTAGGCCCACTTGTATTAGATTAGGACATTTAATATTAATTTATTTAAAGAATGGTTAAAATAGTTAAAATCAAAGTTTAATAACTAAATCATTTTTAAAATAGGGTTATACATAACATAAATTCGACTATAAATATTCATTATAAAGATAAAAAGATTTATTACATAATGGTATTTTATTTTTAATTTTTAGACTTTATATAATTTAATTTATTTATGACACAATGATGATGCAGTAATTATATTATTAATGAAATATTGACCTAATTGATTTTATAAATACCCAAATAAATGTAATTTGAGACTATATATGAATTAAAATAATTTTCTATGTTAATATGACATGATAGTATTGATTTAATTAACTTATTTCAAACTAATCATTATGTTATGATTTTCACAATAATCAATTACCAAATAGTGTCAAAATTGACATAAAATAGTTTTCAAAAAAAATATTATATTATTAATTGTTATTTTATTCCTAAAAATATAAGGTACAGAAAAATGACTTAGATAAGGTTATATATATTAATAATAAAAAACTTGGGATTCTCTAACCTTATAGTTTAAGAAAACAAGAAGACACGGTAAAAGTTAAATTATCTAACTTAAAGTTAAATCTAAATGATAAGGTTAAAATAGATACCTAAACTTGTCTAAATTTTATTGGATGAAAGGATTTAGATTCATACCCACCATAGATTCAAAATAACTCAATTTTGAGCTATTATAAACCGAATATGACTTTATAATAAAATAATATTTTTTGTTATTCCAAAGGTGCCCCTCTCCTCCCTTATAAAAGGGAACCTCCTCCATCTCTTCCTCACACCACTTTGAGCCTTCATGCTTAGCCAACCCCTTCCAATTTCTCTTCTGCACTTCCCTAGAATTATCCTAGAGGTTCTGGTTTTCTTCAAAGACCAATCTTAGTGCCTTAAGAGGAGGTTTCAAAAGGCGTGTCGAAAGAAGAGGTAATATCCGTTACCGATTCTTTCATCTTTATTTCTTCTTCCACTTATTCTTATTTAGTTGCTTCATTATGAAGTAATAAAATCAGTATCACTCATATACTGATATGTTATTATAAGTATTAAACAACTCTATTTCACCATCTATCCATCCTACGGAAAATGAAATCACCGCGCGTGCGTACGTACGGAATATCGTCTCCACGCCGTGGTGTAATCTGTTTTTCCAACACCACCTTACATGGATGGGTATAATGATGTAAAGAAAAACTATACATAGTTATTATAACATCATAATGATTCTGATATATTGTATCATCCACTCCAATTCAATAATTATGGGAACGATATCGTTGCTCGTGCGTACGTACGGACTACCGTCTCCACGATGCGATGAGATTCATTCTCAATGATTAACCATTCATGAATGATTATAAAGTTTATATAATAAGTAATCATTAAATATATGACATAATAATGATACTGGAGTTATTTATATATATTTGTATGTCATCCAATTAATTCCATTAAATTCAATGAGGAAACGAAAACAACGTTCATGCGTATGTACGGCCTACCGTCTCCATGAACGGTGTATTTATATCCATTTATCGATCTATTATATATATATGTATATTCAGAATATATATTATATATAAATCATGTTTTATATTATGGAATTAATTAATAATGATATAAGTAATCATATGAATAATTAGAAGTCAAAACACGGACGAAAAATGAAACGATTTTACCCAAAACACTCTTTAACATGGAATTTACAAAATAACGGGTAATATAAAGTCATAAGTGAACCATATATGATACCATAACAATGAATATGATTCTGTAATAATTCAATGACATTATTTAAATCATTATACACGAGGTTCAGATACGTACGAAGCATATCGGACCTAAGGTAAGGGATAACCTTTCTAATCTGGTTCTTATCCGAGATTGTTTATTCGTAAGTATTTTCTGGGGTTATTGTTATCATCCAAGTCTATGTTTTCTAAAAGTGTTTTATGTATGTTTAATGTCCTTTTTACCCATTTTTTTTACTACATGGTATGTAAGGAATCATTCTTTTGTTTACGTTACGAGGTACTTTTTGACTCTTCCGGCAAAAGTACGAGAAGAATGTTTTTTTTACTTATACAGCATGAAAGGATTTTTACAGTTTTATAAAGCCTTATTTTCATGAATCTTACTCAAAAAGATTTCATGACTATTTTAAACAAAATCTTTTTATTTTAAAATTTCATGACATTTTGTGAAAATAAATTGATTTTGAAGAAGAAAGGATATTTTCTTCAAGAATTCATTTCAAGTGTTTTTATCAAAACCATTTTCCATATAAGATGACATTATTTCATATATGTATGTTTCAAGTTTAACGTCTCTTTGATTTACATGGTTTCACATTTCTTATGATGAAATAATATCCAGTTGTTTTATATGGATTATGTGATGATGGGATGATGTTTATGAAACCCATTTTATTATTTGGGTTATGATGAATGTTTTATGTTTATTTTGTGGGACAAGTAAGAATGATTTCATTATGAGATGGGTGGGACCTATATATCCCTCCAATTCATTGGGTAAAGATTTATATCTCATGAGATAGACTTGTCTGGAAGGGTAAGTTAATCCATTTCAGTGTTACAGGACTGAAACGAGGAGTGAACTCGATTCAGAAAGGGAATTTTTCCACTAAGATGGTCTTGGTAGCAATGCCTTGGCTACTATGGAAATCATAACACGTGCTGAATGGTTGACACACTTACAAGTTTTATTCCCATTATATTTTATCATGTGTGATGTTCCATTATGATATATTCCTTACGTACTTCCACGATTTATGTCTTTTCTCAAGATTTTGTTGTTTAAATTTCGTGTTCATGTTTTTGCTTTCAAATTATTATGGATTGGTTTATGTTCTCTATGTTTACCCATACTGAGAATTTGATCTCACCCTTTTTATGTTTTATTTACCCTAGCTAATAAAGAGGAGTTTTAGGTATGGAAACAAAAAGGGGAAGATTATTATGGGAGTTGTTGAAGATCTTTCAACATGATTTGAAGCTTATATTCCAAGTTTCCAAAGACACTAAACTATTACGATCCTTGTGTGTCTGTTTTTGTTATATATTAAGTATTCCGCAAAAGTAATGTAATCTCCATGTACGTCAGGCTTCGGGTATATATAGTTGGTATCAGAGGAAAGGTTTACTCAACCTTTCGAAACTAGGATGCGAAAATGTTAGTGAGATCCCTAGAGATATTTCTAAGGTATGTCTAGGGATGTCCCTAAGGATAAGTATACGTATAGGATATAGTCTTAGAATTACGGTAACGATCTTATAATTTAACCTATGATTTAGATATTTAGGGTACTCCGCCTTTACTATTTTGTTTTCTCTAGCATGATTTTTTCCTCTCATAGAATTCTTTTTGTGTTTTAGTCAATGGCGGGAACCAGAAGGAATTCGGTTAACATTGAATCCAATGGAAAAATTGGTGACTATGAGCTACAAAATTGTGTAATGCCTTGAGAGAAAGATATTGTGATTATGCCGAATCAGTCATCGCGATATATGATTAACAAGGTGAAATTTAGTTGTATTCTTAATTCATCAAATAAGAGGAAGATAGACTTTTATGCATGTTCGCATGTTGAGGAGCATAAAGAAAGGAAGATTGATATTTCTAAAGAAGGGAAGAGGAACCTTGAGGAATACCTCAAATGGAGGGACAAATGTTTTTTGTGTGGAGAAAAAGGGTCATAGTGTGACAGACTGTTATGGATTTCAATGTCTTATTTGTGGAGAACATGGGCAATACCCTACTCAATGCCCAAACCTAAAAAGTTACTTCTAAATCAAGGAAGGACTTATTCTAGGACAATCATTGCAGAGGATGAATTGAAGTGTTTATGTGTTGGTATTCAAGAATAATGTTGTTGAGGTACTTTTATGGTGTATTAGAATATTTTTGTATTAGTATATTGTGGTTTTTAATAATTTTATGGTACCAGTAACCATGAAAAGTGATTCAAATATTTTGGAAAGCAGATGATATGCGCATAATGAAGGGATAAGGAGAAATTGAAATGTTTGACTGTTTTCATGAGCTCATGATTGATATAAGGACTAATTGATATCATGGTTTGAGTATATATAATTTTGACAATTTTAGTATGTGTAAAGTGTTAACTTTTAACTGCATTCATTTTTTCACTAAGGTTCAATGGGTATTAATTTTTTATGAGAATACATGATTACGGCCTTCGAATGTTTGGAATGTGACCAACAAGACATATCTTATGATATATGGGGATCAATGATGGTATTAACATGCTTGTTATATGAAATCTCTGGTAATCATTTTCACTATAATATGAGAATGGACTGCAATATTATGGATAAACTTAAAGATTGGAATGGATTATGTTGGACATAAGTTAGTATTGTATTTTTAGAAAAAAAGGACAACCTGCAGAACGAGCAACAACCCATCACGTCGGACAATGCTGTGGGAATCGAACCCACAACCGAAGTGCGACATGCCTTTATTTCCTACCACTGGCATACAGTAAGTCCCTGGTTAGTGGAAACTGTTTTATTTTATTATACAGAATGATAGATGAAGTATAAGTCCATTTTTGGAACAATATACGATTAATCTCACCATAGAAGTACTTATATATATATATATCTTTTTCTAACCTTATTTTTTAGATAGATGGAATGACCTATCATTCTATCACATAATTTTCTAACACTTCAAAGAAGACAAATTCATCTTCATTTCTTTAATAGATGAAGTGGAAATTGTTTAAGGCACAAAAAACGGTGAGATTGTACCGAAATAAAGTAAGCATTCTTCTAATTCAAATTCTTCAAATTTAGGGAAATGATCTTTAAAAAAATGTTGTCCTAGTACTCTTATAACTGATGAATCAGACGATACCTTATATCATCACATATCTATGGCTTTGTGATTGTTGGATTTTTTATAGCCATGTTCTCTACCACTCTCCATCAGAACGTGATGTTTATATTTCTCTTCCATATCCATATTTTCACCTATGTTCTCCTATATAGAAACCCAGTGATGAGTTACTTTGGGTAATCGATACATTTCATACATTAGTTTTTAAAATTATTTTTTAGTATTCCTTTTTACGATGTGGGTTTATATGAATAGTAAACGATTTATAACCCGGACAAATTTCGAGGGAAAAATTCATTTTAAGGGCGGTAGAATGTAACAACCCGAGATTTTATGAGATATATTCATTTTAATATCTTCTTCTGTATGCTACACCAAATTTATCTTGTGCTATACGCAACACTGTATTAGCTTACAGTATACGCAACACCAATCTTGGATCGTGTTACACACAATTTCATGTTTGTTTGATAATAGTTATTCTACAAAACATTGGGTATATATATATATATATTCAATGTATTTTTTATACAAAACAACAAAGGAGTCATGCACTACACACAACCCTATCTTGGCTTTCTTTACACGCAATCGCGGCCTTCCTCGATAGCTTGCGTTGTACGCAACACCGAGTTTCACTAAACAACGATATGCTATTAAAATATTATTAAAACTAGTTGTTATGAATAGTAATAACCAATTTTTGAAAATTTATAAATTTCATTTTTCAAAATGGACTTCAACTTTGGATTCGGAATATCAAAATTAGCCTAGGGTTAAATTTTGGTATTTTTCTGAAAACTTTCAATTTTTGATGAATAGTGAAAACACTAGGTTACTATTTAAAAACCGACTTTTTATTTAAATAATTATTTATTTTGTTAAAATTTAATTTATGTAAAAATTGATTCAAAATACATATATAAGTTCAATGTAATTCATTGGAGTCATTTTATAATAATTTTAGATATATAAAAATTTTATTAAAACTTTTGAACGTCTTTTACCCACCTCCAAGGAGAATTTGCAAATTTACATAAAACATAATTTTACCGCTTTTGTGAATGGAATTTCAAAAATCAGAGAGACACAGTTGATTTTAGTAAGTAAAATGTGGTTCAATGAGATGAAAATAATTATTGGTGAATATTAACTTTTTACTTTTTTTACCACAGTTAAAAGTAAATAGGGTAATTAAGGGTAAAAATGATATTATTATTACCCTAAAACATTTCCTAATTATATTGGATAAGTTTAATTCAACCAAAAACAACCTTCGAAATAAAATATTACCATTTAGGCACACATTTATTAGATTAGGACATGTAATATTAATTTATTTAAAGAAGGGTTAAAATAGTTAAAATCAATGTTTAATAACTAAATCATTTTTAATATAGGGTTATACATAAGATAAATTCGACTATAAATATTCATTAGAAATATAAAAATATTTCAATCATATTGGTATTTTATTTGTAATTTTAGACTTTATATAATTTAATTCATTTAAGACACAATGATGATGCAGTAATTATATTATTAATGAAATATTGACATAATTGTTGTTATAAATACCCAAATAAATGTAATTTGAGACTTTTTATGAATTACAATAATTTTATATGTTAATATGACATGTTATTATTGATTTAATTAACTTTGTTCGAACTAAACCTTCTGTTATTATTTTCAAAAAAAATCAATTACCAAATAGTGTCAAAATTGACATAAAATTGTTTTCAAAACAAATATTATATTATTAATTGTTATTTTATTCCTAAAAATCTAAGGTTCGGACAAATGACTTATATAAGGTTATATATATTAATAATAAACAACTTGGGGTTCGTTAACCTTATAGTGTAAGGAAACAAGAAGACACGGTTAATGGTAAATTATCTAACTTAAAGTTAAATCTAAATGATAAGGTTAAAATAGATACCTAAACATGTCTAAATTCTATTGGATGAAAGGATTTAGACCCATACCCAACTTAACTTTGAAATAAATCAATTTGGAGCTATTAAACACCAAATATGACTTTATAATAAAATAATATTTTTAGTTATTCCAAAGGTGACCCTCTCCTCCCTTATAAAAGGGCACCACCTCCCTCTCTTCCTCACACCACTTTGAGCCTTCAAGATCGGCCAACCACTGTCAATTTCTCTTCTACACTTCCCTAGAAACATCGTAGACATTCTTTTCTTCTTCAAAGACCAATCTTAGTGCCCTAAGAGTATGTTTCAAAAGGCGTGTCGAAAGAAGAGGTAATATCCATTACCGATTCCTTCAACTTTATTTCTTCTTCCACTTATTCTTCCTTAGTTGTTTAATTCTGAAGTAATAACATCAGTTTCACTCATATACTGATATGTTATTATATGTATTAAACAACCATATTTCACCATCTATCCATCCTATGGAAAACGAAATCACTGCGCGTGCGTACGTACGGAATACCGTCTCCACGCTGTTGTGTAATCTGTTTTTCCAAAACCACCTTACTTGGATGGTTATAATGGTGTAAAAAATAACTATAAATAGTTATTATAACATCACACTGATTCTGATATATTCTATCATCCACTCCAATTCAATTCAATAATTATGGGAATGATATCATCGCTCGTCCGTACATACGGACTACCGTCTCCACGACGCGATGAGATTCATTCTCAATTATTAACCATTCATGAATGATTATAAAGTTTATATAATAAGTAATCATAAAATATATGACATAATAATGATATTGGATTTATGTATATATATGTATGTATGTCATCCCATTAATTCCATTCAATTCAATGAGGAAACGAAAACAACGTTCATGTTTATGTACGGTCTACTGTCTCCATGAACGGTGTATTTATTTCCATTTATAGATCTATTATATATATATGTATATTCTGAATATATATTATATATAAATCATGTTTTATATTATGTAATTAGGTAATCATGATCTAAGTAATCATATGAATAATTACAAGTCAAAACACGGACGACAAATGAAACGATTTTACACAAAACGCTCTATAACATGGAATTTACAAAAGAACGAGTAATATAAAGTCATAAGGGAACCATATATGATATCATAACAATTAATATGATTCATTAATAATTCAATGACATTATTTAAATCATTATACAGGAGTTTCGGATACGTACGAAGCATATCGGACCTAAGGTAAGGGATAACGTATCCAATCTCATTCTTATCCAAGATTGTTTATTCGTAAGTATTTTCTAGGGTTATTGTTATCATCCAAGTCCATGTTTTCTAAAAGTTTTTTTATGTATTTTTAATTTCATTTTTACCCATTTTGTCTTTTACTACATGGTATGTAAGGAATCTTTCTTTTTTTTACGTTATGATGTACTTTTTGACTTTTCCGGCAAACGTACGAGAAGAATTTTTTTTAACTTATACGGCATGAAAGGATTTTTACGGTTTTATAAAGACTTATTTTCATGAAGCTTCCTCAAAAATATTTCATGAATATTTTAAACAAAATCTTTTTCTTTTAAAATTTCATGATGTTTTGTGAAAAAAAAATTGATTTTGAAGAAGAAAGGATATTTTCCTCAAGAATTCATTTCAAGTGTTTTTATCAAAACCATTATCCATCTAAGATGACACTATTTCATATGTGTATGTTTCAAGTTTAATGTATATTTGACTTAAATGGTTTCACTTTTATTATGATTAAATGATATCCATTTGTTTTATATGGATTATGGGATGATGGGATGATGTTTATGAAACCCATTTTATTATTTGGGTTATGATGAATGTTTTCGGTTTATTTTGTGACACAAGTAAGAATGATTTTATTATAAGATGGTTGGGACCTATATCTCCCTCCAATGCATTGGGTAAAGATTTATATCTCATGAGATAGACGTGGCTGGAACGGTAAGTTAATCCGGTTCAGTGTTACAGGACTGAAATGAGGAGTGAACTCGAATCAGAAAGGGACTTTGTCCACTAAGATGGTCTTGGTAGAAATGTCTTGGATACTATGAAAATCATAACATGTGTTGAATGGTTTCCACAATTAAATGTTTTACTCCCATTATATTTTATCATGGGTGATGTTCCATTATGATATATGCCTTACGTACTTCCACGATTTATGTCTTTGCTCATGATTTTGATGTTTAAATTTCATGTTCATGTTTTTTCTTTCAAATGTTTATGGATTGGTTTATGTTCTATATGTTTTCCCGTACTGAGCATTTGAGCTCACCCTTTTTATGTTTTATTTTCCCTAGGAAATAAAGAAACGTTTTAGGTAAGTAAACAAAAATGGGAAGATCGTTATGGGAGTTGTTGAAGAACTTTCAACATGATTAGAAGTTTATAATCCAAGTTTCCAAAGACACTAAACTATTAAAATCCTTGTGTGTCTTTTTTTGTTATGTATTAATTATTCTGCAAAAGTAATTTGATGTCCATGTATGTCTGACTTTGGGTCTCTATAGAACCTCATATGTGAGTTTTCTCTACACCTTCTTTAGAGAGTTTTATCTTTTGATTTATGAGGTTTGACCTTATTACCCAGTTGTGAAACTTGATCTATAGGGGGAGGTGGGGAATATAGATGCCCTTAGTTTTGACTCATACCCTTGTAGGTCCACATCACTATAGTTTAAGGGTATCCTTTGTAAGAGAGTTTGGCGCATGTTTTCAGATGCCTTTTAGGTAGTGAGATTTGTTTCACAATCACTATGAGATCGAGGCATGGTAGGTTCTCATTTTCTGTTTTGTATGCATGTGGATGCCTTTAGATTGTCACAAACCCACTTCAGTTCTTTGGAATCATTATTGGATTAGATAGGTAGGACTCTTCATTTTCATCATCTAGTTTACTAGTTTTTATAATATTGATAATATAGTTTGAGCATGGGGAAGATGCACTTGACTGGAATGACTCTGTATAGTTAGAGGTCCTAGCATAAACTTTGGCACATGTGAGATGCATGATTTAGAAAAGGAGATCCAAGGGATCTTCTAGATTAGTGAGACTGATGTGTCATGTAGCATGATTCTCTTATCCTTCAATGGAGGACTCGTAGAATTATGAGTTGGGTGATAAAAGGTATATATCGGTTCAAAATGGTGTTATATAATAGTAAATCGGTGAGTGGTTGAGTTCGAGTAGAGGAAACAATTTTCATGGTTTATCATGGAATTGGTTTCTCGAGAGTTGTGGTTATGTGATGAATTTCCCTCCGTGATATAGTAGAAATCAAGAATGAATCAGGTACCTCAGGATGATCGACCCATGGATAGACCTGGACACCTATTATTAGGAGACGTAGAGTCCAGAGTTTGATAAAGGAAAGTGTACCATATTTTAGTGTGATCATGTCTCCGAGTCAGTTTCTAGATGATTATAAGGGTATTTTTATGGTGGGGAGTATAGAATGTGTCATAGTTATGCATCTCCCATATAAGAGACAATTGATCATGCTATGATTCTTTTCATTTTATTTTCCAAATTTCTTGGTTGTGTATATTATTTGGTGGAGAGTATGACTTATTGTATGGATTCATGGGGACGATATCATTTATAGTGGTGATTTGGAAAGGTCCTCTGTTTTTTCAAATAAAAATTTTGAGGAAAAAAAATTATTTTTTGATATCATATACTTGTGTGGGGTAAAATTATATTTATCCCCTAGAAGATCATATCATATAATTTTTAAGACCACATCATCGGTCCTAAAATATGGTTTTTACACTAGGATAAGAGTTTGGTGAAATTCCAATCCCTTCTAATTTTAATGGAATAATTAATATTTAATATTCTAAAAATTAAATATTAATTTATAAGGCCAGTTTTACTTGACCATATCTTTTGAATGAATCATCATATTGATATTTTTCTCCATAATTCAGTTGTGAATGTAGATATTTATTTAGGAAAGTAATAAACGCATGATAGGATTCAGGACCTAGCCAATCCCCTCGATCTTTTTTCCTTTACCATTTATATTCTTTTTCTTCCATTCCCTTTTCTATTTTTCATTTCTTCTTTCTCTCCTAAATTCATTCTCAAATCGCTGGGGCTCCTCATTCATATGGACAAGAGAGAAAATATTAGAGGGAGAGAGAGATGGAGATAGATATATAGATTGAGGGAGAGGTTCGGAATAAGGGTACTATCATAGAGCTCGGAATGTGAAAAATCATTGTGCCACAACCGTGGACCATGAAAATGGGCGAAGCTCTAGTGGATTCCACCCAATGGTAGTCAATTTTTATGTTTTTCCAAAAATACTATTATATTAATAATTTTTTTATTTTAATACACTTTTCTTGTTTCTTATAACCCCTTAGGGTTGATTTAATTATTTTAGGGGGAAATAGTTGTTTCAAGGTGTGTTGAGGGTTTTTGTTTGGGAAAACCTATATACTTGGCGTGTAGCCGAGTACCCAACCAAGTTTTCCATGTAAGGGGTGCACATAGTATTAAGTACATAGCCATATGACATGTGGTTCACATGTTGTGTATATGTACACAACAAAGAGATATTCATAGCAAGGACATGTGAGATACATCGGTAGGAACCTCATGTGGTCCAATGGCATGTCCATGTTCTACATTCTTTATACATGGGATTTTACATGTCGTGTTTGGAAGAAGTTCACTCCTAGGTGGGGCCTTGAGGGTACATGTCATGTACCCAGGTGCACACCACGCATAGGCCTCACTTTCCATCATTTTGAGGATTTCCACATATTTTCATCCATTTGTTGGAATTGGAACCATGTGTATCCCATTCATAGTATTTATTCATGTAAATTGTTATTGTATTATAGGTTAGGATTTTTTAGGACTCCCATGTGGACTTTTATTTGTTTTCTTAATAGATAGGTTCTTCTTCTAGTTATTGAATTTAGTTTTCTCTTGAGAGTGAGACCATTGATCTAAGACGATCCATGATATATCTCTCATGCCTGATTCCTAATAGTCTTTCTTTCAAGATGTATTCCTTACAAGATGTGCCCTTCTAGGCTAAGAAGAAGTGAGACTAGTTTTTACCAAGGATCCCCTATAGGATTCCTTTGATTACATTTCGAACTAGAGGATCTCATACTATATTTCTCTATCCTTAACTTGTTACCAGTGGTCCCTTATGGGATTAAATTTCTTAAATGATGGCCTAGTAAATCCCTAGTAGGATCATGTTACATTTAAAATGTTAGGAGGATCCCTTATAGGATACCTCTATAGAATTGACATTCAAGGATCCCTTGATGGATTCCTCCCATACCTTCGTAGCTGAGGATCCTAAGTATAGTGCCTTCACTAATGCGTATTCCTAGAGGATACCAAGTAGTATGGCTCTCCGTGTTTGACTCCAATAACCCATTGGGTTCCTTGGAGTTTGACTAAACCTGAGTTTGTACATTGGGATTGTGTATAAATGGTAGAAGAAGCAACCATATAACTAGTGTCGAAAATGTAATACCATGAGGCTATGATAATATTGTTGGGTTTAAGAATTCAGCAACCCTAAAACTTTTATTTATACATTCACATGGTTTTGGATCATCTAGCGATGTTATACAGAGTTTTTTCTTACTTTGTGGTTTTTGAGCCTAACGTGAGATGTATTCATTTCTCTTTGGGATGCTTGGACATTCTTCCTTAGATTTGGCTTTGAAGACATTTTTTTAATTTGTTTATTTGTATACCCTTAGGTACTACCAAAGATATAACTATTGAGAATATATATTTTATTATTATATTATTGGGATTTCCATATGTGCTTCTTGGAATTTGAATGTTGAGCCAACTCTTATGATATACGGGAATAGAATCCCTTATAATGATACTCATGGATGATTCCGATCTCCCGAGTGATGAGAATGATTCATCTACCATTAATTTTTTATTTGATGATGATGATTACTATCTCCTTGGATCATGGGTTAAATGAGGATGATTATTCTCTCCTCTCCCTAGGGTTATTGGTGGATGATTACTCTCTTCTAAATGTGTGTCCCATAGTGATTTATTTTTCTCTACTCGACCTATGAATTTTAGAGGATGAATACTCCCTCCTTAATTTTTTATATGATAAGGATATCCATATATTATATTTTGGGTCAATATTATGATCCCATTTCATTATCAGGGTGGTTGAACAGGGATTCTCATTCATATTATTGGAATTCACCTTTGGATATTTAGGTGTAGGCATGATGTATCACAGATGATCTCTCCTTACAGATCACATAAGGGTTAGAACCATAGCGTTCACCTGAATCAAAATGTTATTACCTCTTATGGATTGAGACCTAATGCTTAGAAATTGGAATAGATTTACTTGTAATGAGTTGGAATGCATCTATCTATTTTCTACTTATAGGATATTCAGATGTACTTCCTTATAATGATTCATTGTAGTGATTGGAGGTGAGTATGAGTGAATCCATTGTTTGGAAGTGTATCCACCTATGGTTATGTAGCTTGGTTATTGATATTTATTGCATTCATCAGCTAAGGTATATGTAGATTGGGATTAAAAACCCATATATTGACATAATTATACACTGCATGAGTGGTAAGACATCTAGATCAATTTAGTTGCACAAGATATCCATGTATTGTGATTAACGACCCAAGGATCGACTATGATTTGGTTTTTATTTTGTTTCTCTTGCTTATTCATGAAGATTCATGTTTATGTATATATGAATAGGTATAGGACTATAAATTTATACACATATAGATATTGACATCAATAGTGGATCTTTCCTAGTTTACCCGGATTACGGACCCGAGATCAACTATGGTTTCACATTATTGGATTTACTTTTTTTAGTTGTGTTTCAGCTGGGCTAATCATTTTACTTTTTCATGCACTTATGGTAGCATATTTTAAAGGTTCACCATTGGGTTGTCCTATTGAGATTATTTATCACCCTACATAAGAGCCTAGACGTGTGTGTAGACCATCTGTTTGATTTTCAGGTTGATCGAATTTAATGGGAGGATAGGGACAAATCCATATGTTACGTGTTCAAGAAGAGCTAATCATGTGGCTTCTTCTAACCAGGATGGTGTACTTCGATAGTGTCTAGAGACCAGATATGTGGTCTCACGTAGATTTAGTAGTAGATCCCTGTAATTTTATTTCAGTTTTGTTTTTTACTCCTCTATCAATATGGTTGAGGGAGTTGGTGACCCATGTGGTATATATGACATACTTGTTCTGGAATTTATAGCCTTTCCACAAGGGTGTTAATCTTCAATAAATCTATAACTACATTTGTATTGCCTATTAAACCTTTATTATAGGCACAATTTTTATTCCAATTCATTTATTCTTTGAGTATCATATTTTCTATTCTGTATTTGGTGGCAATTCAAGATGATTTAAAAACATCGATTGATTGGTGAAATTATTGACATTACTATATAACCTTAATCTATATGCTATTATTTGAGGGGATGCTTATATTGAAATAAATTCCAATTATCTATTGATGAATTATTGAAAATCTATATACTTGTTATTTCAATAATAATGTTTATTGATTACTAAGGAATGTTTGTAATATGTTTTATAGTTTATTCATTCCATTATTTACTGAATTCATTAGACTTAATTAGTGATAGATGAGGGGAAAATATATATCCCATGGATTCATTGTTCGGTATCATGTGGAAAAATAGTTTCAATTTTTTGTTTTATTCCTACTTAGAAAAAACATTGCATAGATTTAAGGTCTCGATAGGAATATCGTGATGTCTAAGATCAAGAAGGATTTGATTAGGGAATCAAATTAGAATTATGACATTAATCATTTTATCAATAAGGAAGAAGTTATTTTTATACATGTGACTTTTAATACTATTATCTCATACCTGGAATTATTTCAAGATAATTTGTTTAATTATATGGAATTATTTTAATATTATTTATTTCTCACATATTATTAAGGTGATGTTAGTTTCTGATAAATGTTCTCCCTTACAAAAAATATTCTCTCACCATTCTTATACATTTATTTCCCTGGGTTATGAATAATAATATTATACATGATATATTTAGAAGCAAATAGAATGTTTATATATTTTTTGAGAGGTGATAAAGATGTAATATAGATATATTAGTTTCTTATATAATGGGATAATTTTTCTTATGTTGAGAAAGAAATCAAATTTATTAGTTAAATTTTTATCTTAATTTTCTTAGGATCTAAAAATAAAAGGTCATGGGAATTTATTTTAATGCAATTTTTTAATTAATCCATGTTATTATAGGATAGTTTTTTTTTTGGGGAATCTAAATTTAGTATTAAATCTTGTATGTAAATTATGTATTTTGAGTAGTATATCTAAGAGTATGAATATGAGGATTGATATCACGTGTTTTTTGTAATTAATTTTTTTCATTTATTCTTAATTTTCCATGATTCCATGTATTGTGTTTTTTAGACATTTTAAAACTAATATTTTCATTAATGTATCTTTTAGTTTGAATGGCCTAATCCCCATCATTTTATCATTTTAAGTCAAATTAATTTGATTATGGCTTTTAATGATATTTTTGAATTTACTGTGAAAATTAATAAATTTATGGGTTTTATGTGTTTCTAATAATTTCTTGGATATAATCATGAAATGTATTAATTTTAATATATAGTAAAATAATTTTTAATAAACTATATTTTAAAATTTTGGATAAATCTAGTTTTTTATGAATTTCATGAAATTCTTATGACTTTTACTGATTTTATATGACTTTAAGAGATTTTATAATACATTTGATGATTCTCATGATATTTTACCATTTTTATTTTTTTTAAATATAAAATCAAATATATAATTTTCTATAACTTTATTATATATCTTAAAAGTACTTTTTATATCGTAAGTCATTGAATTTAAAAAACATTAAATCTCATAAGACTTTTTAAGAATCTCAAAAGATTTTTTTTGATTTCATATGCCTTTTAAAAACCCAATATTTCGTAACTCTAATACCATATACATCCTACATATTATTTTATGAATTTGAAACTATATGACTTATTATGTTTTATGAAATATAACTTTTATGGAATGAAAGAATTATAGACTAAATACTCACACAATAATTTTTTTTCATTTTGAGATTTTAGGAGTCAAACTAGAAAGGCTTCACCCTATAAGTATTTCATTCAGCTACAAAGATTGACCACATGATCTCATTTAAAATGAGATAAAGAGGCTATATATCAACAATAATATAAATGATAAATAATATATTTTATTCAATGTGGACACCCCATGTAATGATTCCTTCATATGAATCAGTATTGATTCCACCGATAGAGAATCTTGGTAATTTGTTACTATATATGCATTTGGCTTTCTCTTCCATTGATTTAAATTTTATTAACCTTAAAATATTTTCCCATCCATTTTTAAAAGTTATAAGAGACACAAACCAAATAATAATGAGTGAGACTATATCACACAACGCTGGAGTTTACAGATTACTTTTGAATTTATGGATAATCACAAAGAAATATAGATGAATGGGAATGAGATTTTATTTATCCATTAATGGATAAACTATAAGGAAATAGTGGATAGTGGACACCCCAAGTCTATTACCTTATGATGATTTATACTTTATTATTATATTGTTTAATTTTCTATAAGTATAGTTTTTATTAATGAAGATGTTTGTTTTCTTATTCAATACAAATTTTCTATATATTTTGAATGGTTTTCCAATCTATGAATTAAAATAATTAATTCTACTATATTAATTTATTACATTAGGATTTTTATTCAAAAATATATATTTTAACATGGTTTAACTACTTTGGGGTCTTCATGAAGTTGAATCACTACAATATGAGGATCAACAACCATAAAAAGTTCCTAGTATGATGTTAAACCATAAATATTTATATACCTTGATGTCTAGATGTATACACTGTGAAACATAATTTGGTTATATTTTTAGGTTTTCTATAAGGGAGTGTTTAAATGTTCATAACTTGTCCACTAATACTTGTTTTAGTCTCATATAATGACCCTTTTCAATCTATTTGTTCTTTCGATTTTAAAAATATTTTATTTCATTACAATAAAATTTAATTTTTTTTGATTTCTTTTATTTTTCATCAAAACAATAAAATCATAACATTTATTTAATTTCACAAAAAAATAGAAATACAAATGAGAGTTTCAAAACAATGTAAGAAACCTCCTTGAGCGATATCTCTAGGAAAAACTATATTACATTCTCCTTGGGGATTTAATTTTGGAAATAATTCAATGAAAAAACACCTGTTTTAAAATGCTGATGGTTATTTTTTCATTTTAAATATATTTTTTGATAGGAATAAAATAATAATAAGTCAAATTTAATGCATAAAAATAAATAATAAACTAAAGGTAGTTTGTTGGCCTTTTAATGGTGCACCCACTTTAAAACTAAATTTTAAATCTTTTGTAATTTTTATATTAGAAAACAAATTTTTTTTTGAAAATTTAACATCAAAATTATATTAGGGTTAACTTTTTAAATTTTTTGAAAATATTTCATTTTTTGGTGAACAAAGAAATATAAAATTTTTAATAGAAAAAAACTTTTTAATATTTACAATATATATGGTTATCCTATATTTATAATTTTTTTTAAAAGAATAATTATATGAATTTTATAAAAATTCATCAAATTTAGGCCATTAGAATTAATTCCACATTGAAATTGGATTTAAAACATCTCAAATTTTTTAACATTATTTACTTTAAACACCTAATTTGTCATCCCCTCTAGGGGATTAAATTTAAATTATTATATACCAATTATGTGATTGGAATTTATAAAAATGGATTACATATTTTGAATCATCCTAATTTTTAATTTCTAGTGAGTTCAATTTTGTTTTTGACAAAAATATTAGTGAATGTAGTTAAAATTAATTATAATGATTAAGGTAAACTTAAGCATAACAAGTGGCTGAACATTAATATTAAGGGATAAAATGACCTATAAAAATGTAAAAATATATAATATGGAAATAGTTTTACCATATGCTACATTTTTTCTAATTTGGATCATTATTGGTGGAACATTACTTAAGGGAGGCCTCTCGGTAATGTTTATATTTTTATATTTACAAGAATGACACACCTCATCTACTGTAAAAAGGCACTCAAACTTTCCACTAATTAACACATATAAATCCATTTGTTACAACAAAAAACAGAAAAAATAATCTCAAAAATTTCATCAACTCATCCTAGAATCCTTAATTTGTTCAGAAACCAAACCAGGGAAGTATTTTGGTGTAACCTAAAAAAGGTTATCCAAATAAAAGGTAACATTCTTCAACGATCAATTTTGTGACATTTCTTCCCCCACCCATTCAATTTTTCATATATAATGATAATATAATATGATAATTGTATTAAATATATTTATATTTTTAAATTATAATGGTTCAACCTACACTTTTACACACTTCCATCAAATGGGATACAAAATCATCATTCATGAGTAGAACAGTCTACCACCCAACAAACTGATGTTGTTCGTTCTTCCATAGAAAACATTCAAGGTTTTTAATAATGATTTATTTATATTTTATATGTTATTTATGTTATAATTATAATTTATTTATGCTTCTTAAATTTATATATAACACATACCTTCATAGAGTCTATTTTTTTGGAAAATGATAACATCGTTTTTGGATGTGTGGATTACCACGTCCTCAAAGAGATGTGATTCGTTCACACTATACATGGAATGTAAAAAATATGGATCTAATAAAAATATATCATATATGTGATATAATTATTATATGGCAATTATAACATATATTTATACAATTTACTTTTCATTCTTTTAATAAATTAAAAAATGGAACAATGTTCATGCATATATATGACGTACCGTCTCCATAAATGGTGCATTTCATTTTCATCAAAAAAATTATTGATTACATAAAATAAACTTATAATGAATATATATGATATTTAAATCATGGTTTAAATTTTTAATGTGATTAAATTATGATATAATTAATAGTAAAAAAATGAAAAGTCAAAAAATAAGAGAAACTACAAAATTATCATCCAAAATAGTGAAAATGATGAAATATTAGTAACAAATGGGTAATAAGATATTATAAAAATATCCCATATGATATCAAAAGAATTAATATGGTTCTTTAATAAGTTTTTTATATGATTAAAACCATTATATAAATTGTTAATGATAATTTGACCAAAATGAAGTGCAAGGTATGTGATTTTCATTCCACTTTTTATATCTTTGAGATAAGTGTCATATTCACCACTTAATTATTTTGTGTGGTGTATATACTCAAATTTTGATATATTATATCATTAATCATTTTAAATTCATGTTATTTAAATTTTTACATTGAATTATCTCATCCAAGGGGGTTTCACTGAAAAATTACAAACTGATAAAAGTTATATTACAATCTCACTTTCTAATGGAATTGTTAACATTATCTCAAAATCGTATATTTATCATAATAATTTTCTACTGAACATTATATTTCATGTTGATATACATATTACAGTATGATGGATATAATTATTGAATAAATCATATTCCAATTTTCTATACGGTATTTACTTTGAATTTTATTTATTTACTAGTGAAATATTCATAAATTGGTTTCATTTACTCATTACAGATATTTGATAGGGAACTTTGTTCATGAATTTAAATAAATTATTAGATATATGAGGAATTATTTGGACATGAAAGAAATAGGTTTAGGACTACTTAAGGTAATCCCCTCGATGCATCATTAGTCTCATGAGACAAATTTACTTGAAAAAACCCTTCGGGTTTGAAACCAGTATGATTTAACCTATGTTGTGAAAAGTCTTGATAGTTACGTAATGGTTATGCTAAGAAAATTGGTTTCTACCCAATATGTCTTAAAATATCTTTTGAATGGTCTTGATGGTAAAGGTTTCATGTTTATGGGAAACATGACATCCAATATTTAAGCATTTCCTTCATTTTAGTTATTATTACCTAGATGATATTTATTATGAAAAAATCTATGGATGAATTTTATTTGTAGTTTATTGATTACATGAAATGTGTGTTTATTTATTTACCTTGATATATTTATTATTATCATTTATATCTTTTTAAACCCAATGTACTTAACCTTTAATGATCATTTGAGCTCAAACTTATTTTGTTTCTATTCCTATAGTTACAATGAAGATATATTTGAATCAGTTTCAATGATGTAGTTTTTTAATATTTGTTATGTATTATGTTGTATTTTATATTTCCCAATATTAAATGAGTATTATGTATGTATCTGGTTTCCAAAACTACTAAACTGACTAGTCCTTCGGTATTTGAGTCCATGTAATCAATAATGTTTTATAAAGTAAGGTGCCAGATCTAGGATTCTAGGGTTAGGGAATTACATGAGATTCAAAAAATAAATATTGGGAGACATTATTTATGAAAGAATCTCATGATTATATAGTTCATAACCTAACTCTCTATCACTGAACCACCCCAAGAAATTTTCACCATCGCACACTGTATCCTTAGGGTGTGTGCTGGTGTAATAATGGTACATGTATCTGGACACTAAAAAAATATTTTTTAAATATTATTTTCAATAAAATAATAATATATTTATCCATTTTAATTTTTTCCTCTATAAATATATAAGTAATGTGTTTTAAAAAACAATTCATTTCCCATATGATGAATTTATAATTTTATTTTTGAGAAATATATAGGTTCAATAAAAAAATTATTTTTCATCAATTAAATATTTTTTAACATAAATTTTATTTTAATAAAATAATATTCATAAAAAATATTTATTTAAATATAATTTGGAATACAATTTTATGAATTCAAATGTAATTTTTATTTGGGTTTGAAAACTGTTATCATCATAAAAACACTTATTACTCAATAAATAGTGATTTTTACTTAAAATTGAATATTTTCGAATTTATAGATTGTGTTTATAAAAAAATATTATTTTCTAAATTATTAAATTAAAAATATACAATAGATAATTTTTTATAATTTTTTGAGAATAGTGTTTTTTTGTAAATATTAAATATGGTGTTAATATATGGTATGTATTATGACATCATAAAATACAAAAAGTGATTTAATAAATTATATAAAGACTATACATGACTAAAATTATTTTTACCCATTAAAATTGTGTGTTTTTTAATTTATTTGACCAATATTATAAACCCTTAATGAATCATCCTAACCCAGTATTATCTTTTAAGGTTTTAAAATTAATTCATTTGAAACATGACTCACTTCACCATCACCAAGGATAATTTCGGTTCTTGTCCTTGTAAAATTTAAAAAATCCCATTTAATAGGTAGAAACCAATGGAAATAATAATGGTAAGGTTAGATGTTTTTATCATTTTATCATATGTAGTCCAAAACCTATGTTTATAAATTAATAAATAATTCCCCAATATTTTTCTATAAAACACCACCCAACCTCCCATTTCTCTACAAAATACACATTAATAATGAATTCACTATTACTTTCCCAGTCTATATATCTACCAAGGGGTTCCCAATCTCTTAATATGCTCCTACTAAGCACTTTAAAGTTCCCTCTGAAGGTATGGGATCCTCTCCTCCAACTCCTTATTCAAACATAATATTGATCTTATGGCATTAAATTTAAAATTTTTATGTTGGAGTATATTTTTACAAAAACATATTACATTATTTATGCTTCCAAGTGATTATATAACTTTTTAAATCTTATTAATCCCTTCCATGATTCTTTATGTATCAATTATATATTGTCAAAATTTTCATGTGATTTTCCATGCCTAAAATTTTGTAGTGAACACCCATACAAATTTACACTCAATTTTATTCACCTAGATATACATATCCTTCATTTATTAGGACATCAATGTAGGTAAACCACATTACTTATGCATTTTATTGAATTTGATTAAAGAAATTATTATTTTTTGATGATTTGAAACACTTATGTATGTATACGATATGAATATGATGGTTGTCCTAGAATTACATTGCCCCCAATGCATTGGGTAATTTTTTTTATCTCATGAGATTCCATGTGTGGTTCATTAGATATTATCCTAATAACACTATTTTATGATCTCAAGTTGTTTATCCTTGAAATGTGTTTAATACTTCATTTTTATATATTTCTTATACATTCCCATGTTTCCTTATAGTGTAATCTTATACCATGATTTGATGTTCAATTTTATGATTATTAACCTTCCCATGTTACCTTGATATGACTCTTGAATTACATGTACTAATTTTCCTTATGTAATTATTTTATTATTCCCTTACTAGGCATTATAGCTCACCACTATCCTATATACCAACCCAGATTATCCCATGCAGTTTTAGAAGAGTAATGGAATTTAAAGGGCATGTTATGAAGTTTTTATATAGTGTTGTTCTAACCACGTTTCAAGTTATTTTGATATATACATAATTTCCTAAAAACTATGTATAATGATCTTCTAGGATTTTATTATGTGTACCTTATTCTAATAAATCAGTAAATAAGGTATCATAAAATATAGGGTTTTATTTGTCATGCATCCCCTTGGACAACTGATATCCTCAATGAGGTCTGGGTCTTCTTTGGTAGTTTAGTGACCAATTCTTAGTGGTTTCAGATTTTTGTGATTTATTTTTATATATGGATAAGGATTTGGTTAGTTTTCATTAGTATTATATGTTCATTTTATGATCCATGAATGAGTAAGATTACCCAAAACAAAATCTTAATCATTCCCCAAGAGAAGCAACCAGATATATAATAGAAAACAAAAGAAAAAATAGAGCATTACCAGTATTTTAGTTTAGCAACATTATTCGGCCTCAATCACAAAAGAATGATTGATTTCGACTATATTAAGCGTTAGATCAAATCCTACAACCTTTAGGGAAAATGGATTCAAGATCATGGATTAAAATCAAAGGATACCTAATCTATCAAGGCAGAGTTACCACCATCATAGTGTGTGATGAATGAGGCTTGGGAAACAGAAATTATCTAAAATATTTACATGTAACTAATGATCATCTATATTATATAACCGTCAATGTAGGAACCCAATTTAAGATAACCCACTATCTTTATATTGTAAAATATTTATTCCCCTTCATTAATGAAGAAGTCATCAATTGTGTCAAGTGTCTTAAAATTACACCCTTATTTGTGACTAATTGATGAGATCATTAAACAGTTTCAGTGTTCATAATGAAAATACTTATTCCAATAATAATGGGTTAAAATAATATTTATCCAAGGTGAGGAGGATCTTAGTTTCCATATAGGAATTCACATACTGTAAGAAAACATTTTTGTTTTTTGTTGTATTTAATAAAAAAACATGTATACTTACTTAAAATGCATGTATAATACATTTACCACATACTTGTATTCTAAATGAATTATATACAAGATTATAAAAATGAAATGTATTCATTTATTATATGTTCAATATATACAATATGACATATAATATACCAAAATGATATATATTTATATTGGATACATATATACACACACATATACTAAATAGATCATATATATCTATTCTACAAACATGTATAACATACATGTATATTTTAGTTTATATCCAACAATCTACAACATAAACTCAGATATCATTGAGAACTATTTTCAAACATTATAATTCATTGTGAATCAATCAAAACTCTTTTGGATTAGGTTTTATCAAGCTATGTTCATTTTGAAATGATTTCCCCAAAACATTTTCTATATCAAAGTGACTAATTATAAAACCCAATGGGAATTAATTATGTTGAAAACAAATATGAAATCCATATTTCAAGTATTTAATAAAAAATTATCCACTATAAAAAAATTAGTACTTCTCAATATACCAAGGTATATAGTGTAATCTTCATAAAACATACTCACACCTCAATAAAAACATTCCCACCATAATATATATCATATAAATCAAATGCACCCATATATAATCTATTTTTTATAGAAATAAAATGAATACTAGACATAGAACAAGTAAATATAGTATTGATCTATTCATATCTTCTTAATTATCCTAAATGTTGTAACTAAGTAAATTAACACCACGGTTTTAATTTATTTGACCTCATATGTACATATTATTACTAATGTATTTCATTAAATAAAAATGGATTCATACTGGTTCAAGATCGTTTTTATATAAATATTTTTTTGGAATTCATAACTAATTTTTAGTATTTCAATGTTGAATTCATAAATGGGAGACTTTTTATGAAAAATAAAACCAGATGATATATAGTTTCTAAGAACACACTGTGTACTCTTCATCCACATGACTCGTCCAAGATGAGTGCACATCTAGGTTCTCAATTGAGACAAAGACATCATGTGTCCCATAAAAATGTCATATAGATTACTCCATGAATAATTTGGTGTATATAAATGAAGATATATTCGATTAATAATGGATTAACATGATGTGTACTCCATCCTACATATATCCAACATGGAAAAGTCAAACGGTTTTAGGGCAGGACACCTACCAATAGAGAATCCACACAAAATCTTTTTACTTGAGTATATAGATTATAATTTATAGAATATAGTATATAGGATATTAGTATATAAATACTAGGGTTTTCATCTATGTTTTAGGATGTTATTGTTGTGGGGGAGATATTGCCATTTTGTTGCTTCATTCTCTTAAAATTTAGTAGGTTGTTGTTCTTTTTCCCCATTTTTCTCCATTTTCCATCATTGTCATGACTCGTCCCCCAGAGTCTGTGCCATGACTACACCAAGACTGCCTTCCATAGTCCATGGGCTGGCTACTAGCACTGAAAGACATATTCTGTAAAACCGGGAAGGCATTGCCTTTATAACCAGTAAACTCACACATCCAAGCACACAACAAGATATGAACACTAGTAAAATCTATAGTAAAAAAAGTGTGTACTTAAGTAAAAGGGGCCAGGATACAAGCTAAACTAGAGAGTATAAGAATAATGGAAAGTACGAGTAAATTGAACAGCTCCTCTGCACACCCGCCAAGGATCCTACCCGAATGGTAGGTACAAATCCTAAACGGACATCTCTGCAGTACGACTTGTCTATGGTTTACCTCCGAGAAACCTCCAGTCCTGGTATCCTCGTCCCGAGTCAGCGTTGTTCGTCATCTACACCAAACCCAAATAGGTGAGGACATAGCTCGTGTAGGGGTGAGTATAACGATACTCAATAGGGACCCCGGGACCCTCAAAGGTCTCACAAAACCCACAAAGGATAAACCAAAAAGAATGTAAACAAATTTCAACATTACTAATGTGTATGCCCATACATATACCTATGTTATTAGGTATACACATCTCATTCAAGAGGAAACTCAATGCTCAAATCCTTATCCAAAGCACAATTATTCTACGAAGGTAAGATTACCACAATGGTAACACCGCAAAGGTAAGTACCACAAAGTTAACACCACAAAGGTAAGTACAACAATGGTAACTACACACAGAATAATACCACAAAGGCATCACCATAATGGTAAGTACCGCATAGGTACACCACATAGAAGATTACAACAAAGGTAAAGACTCAGATCACACCAGGTATAAAATAGGTACGGTAGTAAAGATGATTAGATGTAACAACAGAATCATCTTACACCATTAACAGGCACAACCACCTAGCATTTTAAATCATCATACCCACATAGGATCCTAAATCATCTGACCCAAAAAGGATCCCAAAGCACAGACCCACATAGGATCCTAGTATAAGATACCCATGTTGGATCATAGAGTAGTCCCACATGAATTCTTAGAGTGGATCCATGTGAGACTATATAACACAAACCCACAAAGGATCCCAAATCACAGACCCAGATAGGATCCCTTTCTCATGTTACAGTCATCTATAGGGTCCCCGCACTATGATCGATTGATTCAGGGATGATCCACTCCTCAAGCATCAGATCGATACTCCAAATTCTATAATTTCCCATTAAGAATTATCCCAATGGGCCGCCACGTGATATGGGTCTCAATGCAACAGACAGTGCGGCAATCGGATGCTCAGTCTGTAAGTTATTGAACTTTTAGTCTCGAGGGCTCGGTTGGATTTGTGTCTGATCCAACCCATCCATAACCTAAATTTATCCAAAACACATGTGGTGTATACCACAAATACCATCTCAATCCATGGTTTCTGACGCCACATACGGTTCGTCAAACGAAGGCATGTAGCTCAAGATATGGCCGAAAGAATGAAAAAAAAGTCAAAGTTGGTCCGGATCCGATTCGACCCAGTCGGACAGACCGGGCCCGACCTAGCCTGGGCTAACCTGACCTTGTTCTAGTCGAACCATCCTGACCTGGGTCTGGCCCTATGTCCGACCCAGCCCACTGGTGCGGCGGCCCGCTATGGCTGGTCGGACGGCCTGTACCCTCCCTCGTGCGGTGCGGTCATGCACCGCGCCTTCGCTGGTAGCCGGAAGTGAGCTGGCCACCCTCCTCTTGCCACCGCAGAACCAGTCTATGGCTCTTTCATGCCAGGCTGTGTGGGTGTTCACCACCATCCCCATCGTGCGTCCGACCTGAGTACCGGCTACCGCCCTTGCTCCGTCGCAGCCGATGGGTTGTGGATCTTCTCCGGTAGCGCAGTTGCACCGCCATAGTCTTTTTGGTCGACTGTGGTGCCGGCCGCCACTCCCAAGTCCAACCGGTTCCAATCTCTGGAACCGGTTTCTATCCTCCTCCATCGCGAAGAACACATCAAAAATCTCAAATGATTGCAGAGAGGTCGGGCCATGTTCGTTTGGCCCGCACCCTCCACGTTAGGGCGGTAGCAAGCGGCTCAAAAATTCTTAAATCATGAAGAATGTCAAGAACGGGTAAGAGGGTATTCAAAACAACAAACCCTACCTTATCGTTCATTGGAGGAGGTAGCGAGGAAGAAGATGAAGTCATTGGGGATGGTTATGTTGGCATTTGTCACTACCGCAAGGTGCCTCTGATCTAGGCTTAAGTGTCATCCCTGTTCTTCAATTCCGGAGTGCGTTCTTCATTGGATGATGAGTTCCACCAATGTTCTCCACCAATTTCCCTTTTTCCATCCAATCCTCTTTAAGATGGAGGGGACACAATATAAAATAAATTATGTTTAGAAAATTAATTTATATTGGCAAAATTAATTGTTGACAAATTTATTTAATTTTAGTTGGCTCAAATAATTATAAAGTGATTTGAAAGGTTTTCCCCCATTAAAGAGGGTTCAGGTGGTCCACACCATTTATTTAAAAATGTGGGGTTTTCTAATTCAGGTGGTCCCCACCTCCAAGCATTAAATTGGGAGGTTAAAATTAAAATAAAAAGTTGGACTTTATTTTTATTTCCACGAAAAATGCGAAAACTAACATTCACCCTCGACTAACTGTGGTCGAGGCGAATGTCTCCTTAAATGAATAATGGCGCTACGATTTCAATGGTGTCCTAATATTTCAATTCTGAGCACCGGTTCAAAAGTTACAAAATGCCACCATTGATTTTAATGAACATACCTGAAAATCATGTTCAGAAATTCATTCTGGGCACACCGGGCCTCGGAATCATGCGGCGTCAATTTCCATGGACTCATAAAATTCATATATAATTAAGAAATATTACATGGAAAAATACAGTTATTTATATTCTCCCCGCCTCAGTACTTTGCATCCACATAATCCATAACTGAAACTATGGAAAACAAGTGGGGGTACTGAGCACGAATCTGAGCCTTCCACTCCCATGTGCTCTCCTGGAGGTTCTCGTGCTGCCTGCAAATGCACAAAAGAGGTATCAACTACCCATGAAGGACCTACTCTGGTCGATCCTCAATCTCAACTGGAACCTCCATAAATTTTTCCCCATCATCGATGTCCAACTCTTCGTGGTCAATGAAGTGTAAAGGGTTGTGCACGAATCTCCTCAACTGAGATATGTGGAAGACATCATGCACCTAATGCAACTGAGGTGGAAGATCTAAGTGGTAAGCCACCTCAACAACTCTGCTAAGGACCTAAAAGAGATCTGATAAATCTTGGAGATAACATGCTGCCTCGGCCAAATCTCTGCAAACCTCATTGAGGTGAGACTCGTAGAAATATGTGGTCGCCAACCTCAAACTCCAGAGGTCCTCGTCTCCTGTCGGCATAAGACTTCTGCCTGATCTGTGTAGTTTTTATCCATTCCTGGATGATCTTCACCTTCTCTGTGGTATCCCATACCATCTTTGGTCCCACGAGGGCTGACTCCCCTGGGTCAGTCCAACACAAAGGTGATCTGCATGGCCGATCATACAGAGCCACGAATGGTGCAATCCCAATGTTGGAGTGATAGTTGTTCTTGATTGAAAAATCCACTAAGGGCAAGTGATCCTCCCAGATGTGACCAAAGTTGAGGACGTAAGCACGTAGCACATACTCGAGGGTCTGAATGGTCCGCTCAGCCTGGCCATCTGTCTGAGGATGGAAGGCGGTGCTCGATTGGAACTTCTTCCCAAAAGGCTCCAGCAACCTCTTCCATAACTGGGAAGTGAAATGTTTATCACGATCAGAGACAATCATCAAGGGTACTCCATGTAGCTTCACAATCTATAGCTCATAGGACGTCCAAAGCTTTCTTCTGAACCCTTCTCTCTGATCGGTAGGAAGTGGGCCAACATGGTGAAACGGTCAACAATCACCCCGAAAGAATCATGACCACTTGATGTACCTGGAATTCCTGTCACGAAGTCCATGGATATCTCATCCCACCTCCACTCTGATACCTCTGTTGGTACCTGATGCTCTTCCTTCACTTGCTGACAAGTAAGGCACCGAGAGACAAACTTCACTACTACTTTCTTCATTCCCAGCCACCATTGCTGTCGTCGGAGATCCTGGTATATCTTCGCCACTCCTGGATGTACCGCTTGAGGGGACGTGTGGAACTCCCTCAACACTTCCTCCCAAAGTGACAATGGTACCATGGTACATCCTCTAAAAAGGTTGATGTGATCCCCAACTTTAGAAAATCCATCAGGTGCCTTCCCTAAGGATATCTGAACATGTCGAGTCTTGCAGTCAGTGTCCCCACGTTGTGCCACCCTAACTCACTGAAGAAGTGGGGGATTGACTGTAAGAGACTGAAGATAAGTTGTTCCATCTAGATCCACAAAGGATATCTACAAAGCAGCCAGCTTCTTTGTCGCCTCACCAAGAAGCTGTATACCATATCTCATACTGATTACATCTGCTAAAATGTTCCTCTTTCCAAGAGTATAGACTATATTGAAGTCATAGTCTTGGACGAACTCAATCCAATGTTGTTGTATCAGGTGTAGGTCCTTATGAGAGAAGATATACTTAAGACTCTTGTGATCAGAGTAGACTATAAAATTTTCTCCCATTAGATAATGTCGCCACATCTTCAAGGCGAATACCACTTCTGCTAACTCTAGGTCATGTATTGTGTAGTTTTTCTTATGTTATCTCAGCTGTCGAGAGCCATATGTGATCACTACTCGCTCCTTCATCAGGACACAATCAAGTTTGTTCCCGGATGCATCACAATATACTACGTACCCCAAACCCTCCTCCAGAAGCCTCCAGATGGTGGCACTAGTCATCCTCTACCTAAGATCCTGAAAACTATGATGACATTTCTCCGACCACATAAAGGGTTTAAACTTCTTCGTCAATGCTGATAATGTTGCTGCAACTATGGAGAATTATGGCACAAACCTCATGTAGTATATGGCCAAACCCAGGAAACTCTATACCTCCATCACACTCCTGGGTGGATCCCAAGCAAGTATAGCCTCAATATTTGCTAGAACCACCGAAACTACAGCCTTCGAGATGACATGTCCCAGAAAGTGAACCTCTCGGATCTAGTACTGGCTCTTCAAGAGAATTCCATAAAGCTAGTTCCTTAGGAGTGTGTCCAGAAATATCTGAAAATGTTAAGCATGCTCCTCCTCGGTAGCTGAGTAGATCAGAATGTCATCCATGAAGACTACTATAAATTGATCAAGTTATGGGTTGAAGATCATGTTCATGAGTCCCATGAACACTGCTGGATCATTGTCCATGCCAAATAACATAACCTAGAACTCATAGTGGCTATACCGACATCGAAATGCCGTCTTCTTCACATCCCCGTCTCATACTCAGAGCTGAAGATAGCCTGATCGGAGGTGTATCTTTGAGAACCACCATGCTCCCTTCAGCTTATCAAAGAGTTCTTCAATCCTTGGGAGTGGGTACTTATTCTTCACGGTCACCTGATTCAGGCACAGATAGTCAAAAAAAGTCTCAAGCTCCCATACGCCATCTTGGAAAAAAAAATTGGGGCTGCTCAAGGAGAAACACTAGGCCAGATGAACCCCTTTCCCTACAAGTCTTCTAGCTATACCCACAGCTCACGAAGCTCCACAGGAGCCATCCGATATGCTGGTGTAGATATCGGTGCCATCCCAGGGTAAAAGTCAATGTAATAGTCCACCTTTCAACGAGGAGGAAGACCCAGAACATCATCATGGAAGACATCTGCGTACTAGTCCACCATTATAGGATAGATCAGACTCTCCACATCAACTACTCCAAGGGTAAGGATAGACAACTAATGAGTGATCGGCTGTACTCTCTTCTGGGTAAGTCCGTCCTGTGCTGCAAAGGCTCCCTTCTCACTGGTGAAAGTAAACTTGGTCCCATACATGCAGACACACCACACTTTGTACTTAATAGAGTCAATCTAAGCATCGACTATATATGACCAGTCCATTCCCAAGATTATGTCGTAGGGCCTCGATGCCGCTACTAGAAGATTCCAGCAAAAGCTCTCACCACCCATAGTAAGCTCACAATGATAGAACTAGTGCGTAATCGTCGATTCATCTCTTTTAAGAGTCTCTAGCCATAAGGATCGATCCAATGGCTCCATCAGATTCTCCATGCTCTGAACAAGGATGGTGGTAATAAAATAATTACTAGAACTTGTGTCTATAAATACTACAGATAAGGTGGAATAGACATAGGTCATACCTCGTATCATCTCCAAAGTGCCATGGTCATAGGACTCAACTTCCTGGAGCTGAGCTCGCCCCTATCATCCAACACCCTGTGGTCTGGGTGGACCACCTGGTGGTGGTGGCGATAACACCTCGAATCGTCTCCCACCGCCAAATGAACGACCAGCTCTTCTGCCCCGTCTGCCTGCTCCTTGCAGACCTTCTCGGTCGAACCTCTGTCTCTGCCTAGGCGGCTCTTTGACTGTCTTCTAATCATCCATATGATGGGTCTGATAGTGACAGGCCATGTGACCCTTCCCACCGCATGTGTAACATTGCCTGCTCCTCACATGACTGACTATGTCTCTAGTTCCCCATATAACCAACCCTAAATCATTCGGTCATCTACCTGTTGGTCTGGTCCTCTTGGACCTCTATGTCATATTTCTGCTTCCTTCTACATAAGACTCCTCTACATGATGCTAGTTGGTGGGTCTTGCTACTAGAGACTACTTAGTAAGAAAGATCTCCACTATGAGGGCTCGCTCTAACACCCCTGTCTGTGTTAGGATGATAAATGAAATCATCGAAGCCCTGATCTCCTGCCTGAGTCCCTGCTCGAAGGTCCAGGCCCTGAAGAATGAGACATGCACTATATAAGTGGAGTAGCGTGAGAAGTTGGTGAACCTCACTATGTATTGAGCCACAGTCATGTTGTCCTACTACAGATGAAGAAGATCCTGAATGTGCACTACACGAAGGGTCACTGGGACCAACTCTGCATGAAACTCTCTCTCAAAGACTACCTAGAGAAGTGTCACCTCATCGTGAACCTGGAGCATCAAGCTCCACCATCTACCTGCTGCTTCCTATAGAAGACTGGCAGCAAGGATCACCATGAGATCACCTAGTGTCCCTACCAGTCAGAAGACTCTCACCACGGCCTCTAGCTAATCCTCAGCCACCTGCGAGTCCGTCTCCACCCTGAACCTGGGTGGCCTCTGGTTTTGTAACTCGTGCAATGCTCTCAAGCGGCGTGCACTCTCTACTATTGGGGCTAGTGGAATCGGTGGTCCAACTGGTAATGTTACCACTGGTGCCTCCACTGGTGCCCCTACTAATAAAGGTTCCTAGGCCTCATCGCTTGGTGTTCTATCAGCGCATACTATAATGAGAACCCTAGCTAGCTGTTTGTGTGGAGGAATCCTGAAAAGAAATAGGTGTTCCATGCTCAATAAGTTATACCTGGTGAGCTGACTCAAAGATATCACAAAGAAAAATCTTTTAAACAAACACACAATTAGTGTTTTCGTGCACTGAGTCAGAAATCAGAAGTCAGGGTCTTGGTGTATGGATACATCGACCACCGCAGCAACACTGGAATCCTAAAACTAATAAACACACTCACTACACTTAACACTATTTCCATTAAAAAAATATCAGAGTTCAATAGTATATGATAGAACTGACTCCTCTGATACCAATTTGTCAAAACCCATCCCCCAGGGACCGTACCGTGACTACCCCAAACCCGCTTTCCATAGGCCAGGGGCTGGTGACTAGCATCGAAAGGCGTATTACCTAAAATTGAGAAGGCATTGCCTTTATAACCAGTAAAGTCATGCAACCAAGCACATGACAAGATACGAACACCGGTGAACTGTATAGTAAAAGAAGTGTGTATAGTAAGTAAAATGGGCCATGATACAAGCCCAACTTGAATGTACAAGAAAACTGGAAAGTACTAGTAAACTGAACAACATCATGTGCACACCCACCAAGGATCCTACCTAAAGGGTAGGTACAACTCCCAAATGGTTGTCTCTGTAGTATTCCTTGTCTAAGGTTTACCTCCGAGATACATCCAGTCTTGGTACCCTCGTCCCGAGTCAGTGTTTTCCTCCATCTGCGCCAAACACAACAAGTTGCGGGCATATTCTGTATAGGGGTGAGTATAACGACACTCAGTAGGGACCCCGAGACCCTCAAAGGTCCCAAAAAACCCAAAAATGATAAACCATAATTTATTTAAACATCTATAAACCTTACTTAGGTATATGGCCATACATATACCTAAATTATCAAGTATACCCAACTCATTCATGAGGAAACTCAAGGCTCAAATCCTTAAGAAAAGTATAATTGTTCTACGAAGGAAATATTACCCTGAAGGTAACACCACAAAGGTAAGTACCTCAAAGGTACCACCATAAAGGTAATTACCACAATGGTAACACCACAAAGGTAAGTACCACATAGGTAACGCCACATAGAAGAATACCACAAAGGTATCACCACGAAGGTAAGTACTACATAGGTACGTCACACAGAAGATTACCATAAAGGTAAAGACTCAGATCACACCATGTATAACATATGTATGGTAAGAAAGATTATTATATGTAACTACTGAATCATCTTACTCGATTAAGAGTCATACCCACATAATATCCTAAATCATCAGACCCATGAAGGATCCTAAATCATCATACCCACAAAGGATCCCAAATCACATACCCACATAGGATCCTAGTATAGCAGACCCATGTAGGATCCTAGAGTAGTCCCATGTAAATTCTTAGAGCAGGTCCATGTGATACTCTTGAACAGATACCCACAAAGGCTCCCAAAGCACATACCCCCATAGGATCCCTTTCTCATGTTACAGTCAGCTACTGGGTTCCCGCACTAAGCTCACTTTATTTTAGGAGGGTCCGCTCCTCAATACACTGGTCGATACTCCAACTTCCACAAAGTCTCATGAATATGTATCCCAATAGACTTCCACATGATAGGGGTCTCAACATAATAGATGGTGTGTCAATCAGATGCATGATCTGCAAGTTATTGACCTTTTAGTCCCAAGGCCCCGGTTGGATTCGTTTCTGATCCAACACAGCCCTAAACCAAACTTTATCCATAACTCAAGTGGGGTATACCAAAAGGACCTTCTCGATCCAAGGTTCTCAGCACAATAGATGGTTCATCAAACGGATTCATGTAGCTCAAGATATGGTCGAAAGAACGAAAGAAGTCAAAGTTGGTCCGGGTCCAGTCCGACCAGGTCAGACCGACCCGGGTCCGATTCGGCCCACTAGGTTCGGCCCCGTCCACTGCGGTAGGCCGGACGACCTGCCCCATCCTTCGTGCACCCCGGTCGCGTGCCGCGCCTTCGCTAGCAGTCGGCAACAAGCTGGCCGCCCTCACCTTGCTGCTACGGCACTAGGTTGTGGCTCTTGCATGCCGGGAAGCACGGATGCCCACCTCCATCCCCATCCTGCAGCCGGCTGGAGTGTCGGCCACTGCCTTTGTGCCGCCGTCATCTTCGCGGCCAGTCATGGTGTTGGCCGCCGCTCCCTAGTGCCACTGGTGCCAATCGCCGGCACCAGTCACCGTCCTCCTCCATCGTGAAGAACACATCAAAAATCTCAAAGGATTGTGGAGAGGTCAGGCTAGGTTCGTTTGGCCGGCACCCTTCCTGTTAGGGCAGTAGCAAGTAGCTCAAAACTTATTTAATCACGAACAATTTCAAGAATGGGTAAGGGGGTATTCAAAATAATAAACCATACATTGTTTCATTGGAGGAGGTCGCAAGGAAGAAGATGAAGTCATTGGGGATGGTAACATCGGCATTTGTTGCTTCTTCAAGGTGCCTCTGATCCGAGATCAAGCGTTATCCTCGTTCTTCAATTCCATAGAGCGTTCTTCATTGGAGGACAAGTTCCTCCAAATGTTCTCCCCCAATTCCCCATTTTCCAACCAATCCTTTCCAGGATAGAGGGGAGTAAATATAAAATAAATTAATTTAACAAATTAATTTATGTTTGAACAATTAAATGTTGACACGTTTAATTAATTTTAGTTGGCTTAAATAATTACATTTGGAGTTGATAGGTTTTCCCCCATTAAAGAGGGTTCGCGTGGTCCCACCATTTATTTCAAAATGGGGGGTTTTCTAGTTCAGGTGGTCCTCACCTCCAAGAATTCTATTGAAATGTTAAAAATAAAATAAAAAGTTGGTATTTAATTTTTTTATTTCCACAAAAAACATGAAAACTATCTTTCACCCTTGACCAACTACGGTCCAGGAAAAAGTCTCCATAAGTGAATATCGGCGATGTGGGTTCGACAGTATCCTTGGATTTCAATTCCGAGCACCGGTTCAAAAGTTTCAAAACACCAGTACTGTGTTTACTGAACGTACCCAAAAATAATGTTCCGAAATTCATTCTAGGAACATCGGGCCTCATAATCACATGCCGTCAATTTTCGCGGACTCGTAAAATTCCCATATAATTAAAATAAATAAAAATGAAAAATCCAGGTATTTAAAATCTTACCCTCATTCTATATCATATCCATGGGAAAAATTGAGTTCTATAACTACCCTCTGAACCGTACCTCCATTATAAGACAATATATTATTATTTTAGAGATGTGATAAGGTAATGGGTGCACTATAATTAAGGTTCTAAAGAATTTAATTTTATTGTTATTTTTAATTCATAATTCCTTTGACGGTCAATATCTCCATTCACGAGATGTGTTGTCTCATATATAGAATGAAAGTAATGGAGAACACTAAAATAGTTACAAATGGATAGATTAATACCATTTGGTATAGTTTATCATTATAGTTTTGATAATATTATGGGTGCATTGTAATTTGAGTAATAAATAATGTGTTTTTATTGTGATTTTTAATTTCCCAATTCCTTCAATGATAAATTTCCCAATTAAGCTAATTTTTTTTTCATATCATCATGAAATTAATGGAGAATTGAAACGGAGTTAAAATGGGATATCCCAAGATTATTTGGTGAGTCTATTTCAACTATTTTTGGGGTTTTGGTCAAATTATATTTTTCAAGAGATCAATTATTAGTGAAATGAATTTATTTCAAAATGAATATTTTTTTATTTAACCAATAAATTATAAAATAATTAATTTATTATGGTAAAATAACCTCATAAATAATTAAAAATACTAATAAATTATTTTTTACGTTATGCTTTTATCAAATTTCATCGTCGACACATTTTTTTCACATTTTATTCCTTGTTTAATTTATACAACTTATTCTTATTATATCATATATTTTCATCTCTCAATTTTTCAAATCACTAATTATCTCACCATCACGTCATTTGTATGAACATTTGACCAACACTCACTAACTTATGAATAAAATTTATTTTATCTTATCCTCATGATATTTCCACATACTCCCACTAGCATCCTAGTTAGAAGAGTGAGTAAAAATAAATTTTTTTACACCTTATGATGGGGGTGGTCATAATTCATCTAACATATCATCATATACTATTACATCATATAGGTATCTAAGAACATCATATGTGACTTTAAATAAGATTGACCATGAATTTTCTCATTCTAATTCAACCAATGTACATCTATTTCAACTTGTCATAAAAGTGAAAAAAAATCGTCTTAGTAGTACTCCATCAGAAAACATCATTCACATCATACCCAACCACACCCAAATAAGAAGATTCACTTTTGATATACATAAGTAGGGTGTCAATGTATAAAGGTAATCATACTTTGTATCTTGTTGAACTTAGGTGGGGATTGATAATAATCATTCAATGATGTGTATATCAATAACTGTATGAAATTTGGTGAGATCTAATTTGGAATGTCAATCCACGTAAAAATTCTTCATTTACTACACCATGAAGAAATTTTTTTATCTCATATATTACCATTTGTAAAATTTAAATGATTCTATTCATGATAATATTAATATATCATCACAACTCGTTATACTCCATATTGACCATTGATTAGTGATAAATCAAAATAGTATATTGATCGGGTATTTATAATTTTATCATTCAGGTAATGTTTTAGTGAAAATGAATGATTGATAAATTAAGATTTAGTTTTTCAAAAAACCATGGTACATATTATATTCATAAAAATAAATTATGAATATTTAACAAAAACACAAATAATAACTATTTTTCGTATGATATATGAAAAAATACCTATTTATCTATATATTTACAACATTTTATAAGTTTTGTTAGGCCATTTCAACTAAATTTTATTCCTCAAACATATTTATGTTGAAATAAAATAAAATACTCTAATTAAAATTTTTGTGAGTCACATTTATAAATTAATATACATTGAAAATGGAGATACATCAGAATCATATTCTTAATGTTAAAATCAATGAACATTTTCAAACACCTTAACTTCACAACTTAAAATGTTTTGTTTTCATTCTTCTACTCTATACTTATAACTATTTCAAAACATAAACTTATTATACGTGAAAAATAAACCATAAAATGTTTTCCTTGAAATAAATTTATCTATTTAAAAATTCATTAACCATCACATCCAAAGAATCTTTAACATAAATGGAAATTTAGTTTAGCTGGCATAATTCTATTGAAATAATGAAACTCACTTTATCATGATAACTAAATGTAAAATTTTATATTTTTGATTTTTTACATCAATATCCTAAATTTTTTTATGATATTCAGTAAAAATACTTTAAGTTTATTCTGATATAATCATTTATTTGTTACCATTGAACTTTTATAAGTTCAAATATACTCTCACTAAACTCATAAGTATTAAATTATTTCCTGGAATATTTTCCTAAGATTCAACACAAACTTCATTTCATTTGTAAATATATCTTTTTTCTTTTTAGTATGAATATATGGAAAATAAAATATTTTCCCATATCATATATGGTATCCTATGTATTTAGATCATTCTTTATAAAATAAATATTATTATTTAAAATATGTTATATTTGAATTATGGGGACGTCTTCCATTATGTTTGGTGAAAAAAATTTATCACGAATAAAACTATTTTATTCATAAATACCTTTAAATAATGTTATATAATTATTTAAAACTAATATGTTTATCAAAAAAATTATCTCATTTATTCAAAAAATAGTTTTTTAATCACTTTTCAAGAAAAAAAGTTATAAAACAAATAAATATCAACAAATTTATCCAAGTTGAAGTCTTCTTTGACATTCTTACCTTTATTGCAGAAACATCTCGATCAAATACATCCAATATTTAACTTTAATATATTTCTTTACCTTTAAACATTTGTATATTTACTATATTTTTAAAACCTGTTTTTTTTATCATATACCATTCAAAATTGAGAAATTTGATTTTACAACATTTATACCTAGAGTAGACTCTTCACATGACAGTTTATGATCCTTAAGGTAGTCTAGAAAATTTCTTATTAAAGAGGGAATATGGAAATAATGTTTAAATTTTCCTTCATTCTTCTTATTCATTTTATATTTCAGTTAAGTCACACTGTGACTAATTTTCTTTCTTTTCTATCCAAAAAATATTTCCCTCAATATTTTTACCACAAATACTGAATTTCATCCCCAACCGTTCGTGAATTCCTCATGTATCCTCAACATAAATAGGTTATTTAGTTAGGTTTTATAGAAATCAATAATTTTTCAATTAACTATAATCTTTTATAAAATACTCAATAGTAATTGTAGAATGATACCAATTGAAATTATTATATTATTATTTTAACTCCGCCTCTAAAAAAATTTATGTACCGAATAATATTTCGTACATGAGTTTTGACTGAGGCACCTCATTCCATTTTAATTGAACAAGATTTTTTCGAATCACATAAAATTCTTGCATATATTTTTCTAGATATATACGTTTCAATTTTTCTATATTCTTTAGAGGAATATATACACTCATGTTGCTTATAAAACACAAAATCTATATTGAGAAGAAAAAATATAGGTTCCTCTAATATATCCATTATATTATTATCAGGGAAATATAACTATATATGTTTGTTGGATTCACAAAATGATACATTTGAATGTGGTTGTAGTATCACATAAAATGTTCCTTCTTTATTGATAACAATTCACATTTTTATGTACTATCTAAGGATGCTACTTCTATTTAGATTTCTATTTTTAATAATAAATCTCATGGTAAAATAGAATTTGGATTATTCCATTATCTATACAGAAATGTTTTTTAAAATTAATATCATATATTATATATCTTCTTCAAGGAAATTTTAATGAAATTTCTCCCACATATAATAATAAAACTAGAAATAATAATAATTTATTCCTCTATGATCTATAATTTATTATTGTTTATAGTGAGTATCACATCAATAATCCATCACTATTTAGTTAGAGGAACAATTTGATCATAATTATTATGGTTATAAAATACTTGATTGGGAAACACTTTACTAAAATCTATCATATGGGAAAACTGAACTTCATTCCAATGGTATCATTATCATTAAGTTTCCCATCTATTGTAACCTAAATCAAATCCCAAGAATATGATTACAAAGGACAATAAAAAGGTACTAGTTTTGCATCAACTACACACACATATAATCTGGAGTCACTGGTAGCTTTTTTACATTTCACAATATAATCCAAGGGTACTCAAGTGTAACCGAAATACAGAGTTGGATAATCGAGGTATTTGAATATGCCACTTTGGAAGGAATCTTTGACTTAGTATATGAGTATTTTTTTTATTTTAAAATTCTCACTCATATCATATTAATTTATTGTAATAATTAAATTCTCTTGTTTTATTCCTTTATATATTCATGATTCTAATGATATAGTTTTGTAATCAATATGATATCCCCAAATTAATGTGTTTGTTACACATTATTGTGAAAATTTTAGACAACCCACAAGTTTGTGTTACTCACCTGAAAATAGATTCCATGTATACTCATACACATCCAAATGAATATTATGAATAAGGTACACTAATTGTTTATAGAACTTTATAGTGTAATATGATATTGATATATTCAAATTGAGTAATCATGGAGAGATAGATAGTTAACCCCTTTGCCTTTCTAAAATAAGGCACATGCCTCTTGTTTGATGGGAAGTCTATCCCCAAGACCCTCCCCTTAGGGAGACCTCTATCATGATTAAACCTAATTCATGATATCTTTAATAAATAATATACATCAACTATATTCACAACCATTATCAATCTCAAAACACTAAATACAAATCAAGCTCAATGTTGATAGAACTAAATTTTATATAGTAATACCTATAATTTATTTATGGCTATCTCTCCTATAATCCATTTATCGCAAAAAAAATACATACATTATTCAAAATATAAAAAAAATTAGTTAAAATTAATAAAGTAGTGAATAATTATAAAATAAAATAACATTTAATTAGTTCAACTATAAGGTCAATTAATAAAAAAATATTAGATAAAATTCTAATATAGACATTTTATAATTAAGATAAATATTTGTATTTTTCTATAATATTACATATAAACACTTTTATATCCAATTTAAAGATTAAATAATTCATATTTTATATCATATATCATTTACATATATGAAATTTTATTAATTATTCATTTTATAACTCGATTTATGTTATTTAATCTTATTACATTTTCTAAATTTCATATACATTACATTATTTAATCCTTTAATCAAATTAATCATCAAAATATTTTTGATGAGGTATAAATGATATATATAAATGGAGACCAGTTTAACATTAAGAATTCAATTTAATTAAATATAAAAAAAATCATATTTTTAAGTTAATGTCTTTAATATTTTAACCATTTTTATGTATTTTATAAACTCTACAAATTATCATTGTAAGTTTATAAATAAACATTATATTAAAAGAACATGAAGATTAAAAATAATTTAACAAAAAATTTAACACATTTAAATTATAATTTATAAAAAATTTATAAACCATATTAATTTGAAAAATATATTTTTAATATTAAATAATTAATTTTAGTGGAATATCCCTAATAAATGATCCAAAAAACATTCAATCAATTAACCATAAAAATTTTACAATTTTTTTTATTTTTAAAACACCTTTAATAGAATTTATAAAAATTAAAAAACACATTTTTATTAATTATAAAGATTATATAATAATAATAATTCAATTTTTAATTGATATCACTTAATAAATATATAGTTTATTTACTATTTAAAACAAATATGAGAAATTTAAATTATAATATAAGCTTATAAAATAAATTTTTCAATCCCTTATATTTTAAAATAAAAATTTTAACTTATTATAATAAATATATTTTTTTATATAAATAAGAACTATTTATGTATATATATTCAAAAAATATGTGTTAATTATATTACTCCTACAAAATGAGGATATCTATAGGCTAGCCTATCTTAACAGTCTACCACCACAGGGGAAACAATCCAAGATCAATAAGAATCTAGACACAGTCGGTGGATGATGTGTGGTTGGGCATGGATCTTTGTGTGGGGTGGTGAAAGTCATAAAACCAAGGCGTGGGGTAGTAGGATGATGGAGCGGCCTGGATCAAAATGTCACCATGATGGGAGACATAGGACTTAATTGAGTGTTATTCTTCACATATTGAGTCATCCCTCATCTAAAGTGAATTATGATGGTTGATTCACTCATAATGTCTAATCTTCATCATATCTTGTGCATAGTGCATGTGACGCTTCCTAACCCATTTTTCAATGAGTTTGGTATGAAATTAAAATTTCATGCACTGCATCAATACATAGTTCACAATTTGAACACAACACACCACACTTGACATCTATCTGCAGAGCTTCAACACCAACACAACACAACTTTTTTCTTCATGATTAGAGTATTTTTTTCACACATAATATAATATACTATTGCACAATCTAAATGTTCTGATTGAGATTACATTTTCATAAAATTTAATTTTAATCCTTGTACACATCTTCAGGTTGAAATTTAACATAGTACAGTGAAAAATGATGCTTTATTTTTCTATAACCCTTCACTCAAGAGGTGTAATACGATAGTATTTTCTTTATTCACCCTATAAGTCCTAGTAATAGAAAAATTTGATACTATTTTATAGAGTAAAACATATATTATCATATTATAGTTTAACAAACAAAATTGGTTAAACTATTAACATTTTATAACTCTCATTTTTTCATAAACAAGTTAAATATTCACATTTATCTTTCATAGATGATAGTTATAATACCATTAATGGGTAATAATGAAAATAACTTGATCGTTTGTATTATATAAATACCTAAATTAAAATGTTAATATATCCTTACATGAAGTGTAGTGAAAGGTAATAAAAAACTTAAAAAATAGTGCATGCCCAATTCACTGGTGGAGAAACCTTCTTCTTCCTCAATCGAAGGAAAATGATAAATGATGACAATTATGAGAATTATATCAAAAAATAATACCTCATATTTTGGGGGAATCGTCCACTTGATCTACATCCACATCCAAAGGAAACGTAAATACCACATGGGGTTGTAGTACCTTTAGAGGGTGTGATGAATTATGATCTATAAGATATGATCATTATAAGTTTTTCCTGAAACTGATTATCATGTGTATCATTGAATGAACTAATATCCATTAAACACACCCATTTATGATAAACCATTATCATTATATAGGTGACCCAAAAATCTCTTTTTTGGAATAAATAATGTAATTGGTTTTTAGGTGTCATCAAATATCACCCATGATTTGTCCCCCATTGATGAGAGCATTTATCATGTTTAATGGTCATTATGAAAATCCTTATTCCCATAACTAGGGATAAAAAAATAGGAAAACCACATTGTAGGTGGATATTTTTTACTTCTGGGGATGCACATAATGTAAGCATGTATTGTCTGATTTCATTGAATAAAACAAACCACATGTACTCATGAATCACATGCATGAAATATACAGGACTTATAGAATAGTCAATTTTTTCATTATTATTTTATTATATAAATTATATTTTTATGCTTTAATGGATTATTATTTGAGGTATTTTATTATATTTTTTATTTTTTTGTAGGATACCAAAAATTATTTGGAAAAAAACCAAAAAAAATAAATTAAGTAGGCTGAAGACACTTCATCCATTGATTCAAAGCAGTGTGAGGTTACACTAAAATATGGAAGATTAGTGATATAATAGATTTTGATCAGAACTAATATAAAATATGGTTATTTGATTATTTAAATGATATCTTTTTATGAAGTTAGGTGAGTCACTTTTTTTAAAGCTCCAAACTGAAGAAAATAGTAGAAACTAGGTGAATCCTTCTAGAAAACACAAATTCACATCAAGAGTGTCATTCATGATATAAATGAATAATTATTAAAAAGAGTGAAGTTAGAAAATTTATAAAAATTAAGTTTCTAGTCCATAGATTCATGATTCAAAATGTAACACATATGGTCACCCTGTAAGACTTTCAAGTTTGTTTGAGAGAAAATTTCATAGCCATAAACATGTAATTAAAATATCATACCCCACACAATAGACATCGTGAATAGTATTTAAAACTTTATTCCCTTAGGAAGACAAAAAATGGTGATCTATAATGGAAATTTTGGGGGACACACCTTTGAATGACACATTAAGCCGCATTACAACTCAATTATTATTAATGGATAATTGTTGAAACCATGAGGGAGGATTGAATAATATAAATAAATATCAAGGGGGATAGTAAGGGGATCATTTTCCTAAGGATCTACCACAATACAATGTTGTATGGCTACTACTGGTTTGGTTTTTGTTTTATTTTTATTTCTTCTCATTCTGTGAAATTCATTCATTTTTAATTCAAGAATCTATTCATCTTCCAATATCTTTAACTCATTATCTCTTTATTCCATTCCACTGTGATCTCTTCAATTTTATAATGGAATTTCTCTAACCTAAGGGTAGGAATTTGGGGAGGTTTCATGACATTATTAATTATTTCACTATAAATTATTAATCTTCAAATCAGTTTTTGTGAATGAGATATAATTGAATGGGTGAAATAGTCATCCACCATGGAACGAAACTCAAACTCTTCTCTTTTTCTTTATTAATTTCATTTCCCTCCCTTATCTTTATTAAACTATTCATACATTGGGGTTGTGAAATTTAGATTGGTTGAAACAGAATATAGTAAATCCGGGTCATTTAGGAATTTCATTCTCGATCAATGTGTTATCCAATATGGAAATTCGAGGAGGTTAGTTTTGATGTTCTAAAGTGGTTTCCAAGGCATTTTTATATCCCAAACATAGTAAATAAATGGTAATTATTTAATTTATGATGCCTCATAAATTAGATTATAAAATTTAATTTAAACAAGAAATAAATAATGAAAGAACCCACGTTATCAAAACCTAGGACCAAAACATTCATCCTAACATAAATTCTATTCGTATATTGTTTAGTTTTTCACTTCATTAAAATTCCAAATTTTCCAACAACAATAAATTCATTGGTTTTGAAAAATAATAAAACCAAAAAAGAAATAGATTATTTAAATTAGAAATTAGGGATTTATTTTCTATGATGATCCTCAATTTAGATGACCCTGGTAATACTCTACACAAAATTAGGTAAAATAAATTAGTCTTTTCATATCCCAACAATAGGCGTGTCACATCCCATGCATGTATTATACACACATCATATTCATGATTAGGTATGTTAATCATATGTATTTACAATATGTTCATTATATATAATATCTCATATTGCATAGTAGAATGTTATCTATATATATATACATATATATATATATATGTATGTATAAATTTCATGCATATACATACATATATTTCCTGCATCATAATTCATGTACATTGAGTATATGCAGGTAAAACTTTTTTGTACATCCAATAAGTTTTGGGATGGTATTTTAATGTGTCTATCATCGTAGGAATTTTTAATTGGGGATAATTTCTTATAGAAGGTTTGGGTATAAAACTATTTGATGACCTATATCTATGGATATTTAATCATAAACCCATGTCTGATATTGAGTCATAATCATTATCTTGGGAAATGTTCAAGATGATGTGGTCTCTTAGATTATGTTTAAATAAGATTAACCTTTGGAGATATTAATTTGTGAGATCTTAACTTAATATATTATGAATTATGATTATTAAAATAATATTCATACAAGAATTTATATTTGGTATTTCTTAAAACTTAGGATTTCCAACTAGGTCATTTTCCTCACCCCTATTTGCGAATAATGTTGTGACATAGTTTCAGTTATGTAAATGATTGATTTTTTAGGCGAGTACATATTAATGTGTATCTATTGGTGTTGGTTTATAGAGGTGGATAATGTGAGGACCATTTTTGGTGTCTTGATAAAGTAATAAATATTTTTTTGGATTATTCATTTAGATTTTTATTTATCGATATGTATAGATAGGGTCGAGATAATTTCATTATATAAATTTATTATATGATGTTATTTTTATATTTTATTTCTCTTTAATGTTGGTACAACATATATCAGAACATAAATTTTTGTTCACTAGTATATTTTTATTATATATTCATCTTCTAGGTCCAACTATTTAAAAAACTTTTTCCAACAAAGTGTTTGAAATTATAGAATTATGGATATCAAATTCTTAATTTCCAATTGAGAATGAAGTGAGTGGAGTGGTAGTGATAATTTCTACAATTCAAGTAGTAGTAATACTATAAGTAATAAAATTGAATGAATCGTTGAGAAGTATGGGAGGAGGAAGTGTGGTCGGAGAAAGGATTTGATAGGTTGCATAAGGGGTCCTCACAATGTATCTAGATGTGTTGGTTGTAAACTAGAAGGAAGATTTAAATAATTGGATTCCATCAACCAAGTGGTCAGTTTCCTATGAATATGGGATCTATGTGGACATACACATTTAAAATATTTGAGGGTGGTGAAACCAATATCACCAGTTTAGATATTATTTAGGTAGTAGGTGGAGGAATCTGTTTGGTTAGGACTCTATGTTCAATATCATAACCATCTTCCATTACATAATTAAATTATGGTAGTGTCCCCATATATAGCATGAATTAATGTGAAACATATAAAAAAATTTCTCTCATTTATTTTAATCATTTTCTTTTGAATTTATTTTTTTTATTATTCATGTTCATTATAGTGAATGTGTTAAGTAAACTTGTATTACCATATCTAGAAACATCATTTCGTTGGGTTCGTTCAGATTTAGTGGTTCTAGTTCTTTGTTTTTAATATGTACATTTTGGTTAATAACTTTGGGTCAGGAGGTTCATTCCCCAACAAGAGGTATCAGATAATCAGTTGTATATTTTTGGATGATTAGACCCTTTCCAAGGTGTTTTATAGCTCTATTCAGTATAATAATTTTACCATCGGCCTTACTGGAGAATTTTGGTATGTATTTCTTTGTCCATTATACATGTTTTAGATTTAGTGGAGGTTCATTTATTCATTATCCAATAGAATTGAATGATTATATATTCTATGTGTATAAGATCATTGTAATATATTTTTTTATTTTGTAAGAAAAAGACAAAGGATTATCTATTTCTAATGAATTTTGGTCTTCTGTTTATTGGAAAAAAACTAGAATATATGAGTAAGGGATAATGGTAAAAATAAGAAAAGAAATAAATAGGGTTGATATAAATTTCATTTTCCTATAACATGGCTTAAAATATCTATAGGTTTAAGAAAAATTCAATAAAAATGAAGTTTGTGGTTGAAATATATGTGACTCCAAAAATAATGAATGAAATAATTCTAAATTCATATTCTATTCATCATGAAATTTTCTTAATGAAAGTTATAATATAAATAGTTAATGTATTTAACATGATTTGGATTCATTTAGAATTGGTTAAGGTTAATATCACGGATCCAGAATAAGAAATTTGTTTTCTTGAATCAATCATATAATCATGGTACATCGTGGTAACTATGGTGAGTAACATATGTGGTGAGATGGATGCAGTGTTTCTGCAAGATTGAGATCTAATTGTTAATGAGGATATTTATTATAAATAAATATACAAAAATATCTAAAACACCAATAGTGAAAATCATTTCCTATGTTCTATCGAATAGAAGTTTCACAGGAAAGGAAATGAAGGAGGATCATGGTCCATAGTTTCTTAGAAGAAGCTAGTCCAATGTGTTATCATTATAGGAATAGAATAAATTTTAAGATAGATTACAATTAGTGAAGATTAAATTCTAAAATACAATGTTCTGGAATCACATACTTTAATATAATCTCACATGATATGAGATGTTTATTTCTTATTTACAGAAGCCCAATTGAGTCATGGATCACAGACTTTGAAACTTATTCTCAGTATAAATTTCAGAGTGGGAGTATGATGAATTATACATCGATAAGTTACATAAAGGTAAATCTTGTGAATAATGGAGCTCAAGAGTTAATGGGAAGGGGTTACGCTTTTTGTCTTGACAAATAATAAATTACTACTAGAATTTTAAGGTTTACAAAACATACTATGGATAAGGAATATTTTTTTGATTGGAAAGTACGAAATTGTGGATTTTAGTTAAACTTTTAAATATGGAAAATGAGATGCTAAACATGGTTCCATGGTGTTGGAAAAACGACTTAATGGTGGACCATTATACATAATGAGAGTTTTAAAATACATAGAGTATGTCAAAAAATTAAAATCGGTAGAGTTATTTCATGAATATCTTGTCCACATAAGTGATAAAGGGTTGAAAATCATTACAACTAAAGTAATACATATGGTTTGAATCATGGGGTATGAAAATTTTGAATATTGTTTTTTTTGAATTAATGAATGATTTAATTCAAAATTTAAGGTTAGACTCTCAAGGATTAGAGGTATGAAATGGTTCATATGGATGTATTGGAGTGCGTTATAAATCATTCTCTTTGATGATATCTAGGTAAATTATGTGATAAATGGTTGGAAATCATTACTAATAAAGCAATACTAATGGAGGGAAGCATGGAGTTAAAAACTTTTAAAGAGTGTTTCTTTTGGAATTAATGAATGGTTTCATTTCAAATGGTAGTTAAGACACCCAAGGATAACAAGTAAGTACTGGTTTATAAGGATGTATGGGTGTGGGATCTGAATCATTGTCTATGAGGTTCATAGAATTATATTACCCACTAAAATGTTGTGACATAGAATTTTTGTATTTTTATTCTCAATCCTAAGGGTAATGTATAAGAAATAATCAATCAATGGAGATCCACATTGGATTAGAAGACTAAAATTAACATAAAATGATTGAGGTATAATAATAATGAGGAATATAGAAATGGATAATCTTGGAGGTTATATAAGTGGGAAGGAATATTGTATGAGAATGTTGTAATAAGAAATATAGAAAAAATAAAGATTTACATTGGATGAATGAGACATTAATATATAATTAAAAGAGAACAATATTTCATAATTTTTATTCCTATTGAGTTTTAGATGGAATCCATGAATTGTGAAACCAAATGGACTAATAAAATTCCTTTTTCTCTATTCAATTCTTAACATCCAGAAGTATGTTGGCCCAAAATAATGGTTGTAATTCTCATATCAAATTCTTTAGTACATTAAAATACATTTATTGATATAATTAAATAAAAAAATACAGAGGCTATGTCGCGATAATTTTACATAATAGGTATTGAAGACAGAGACTTAAGGGTTTTGGGTTAGTATCATAGATAATGTTTCCATAATCCAAAATGTATTTCTAGTGAAGTTATATTATAGAAAGATCATAACCTACCAAAATATGATAATGAGATCAATGTAACCTCAATAGTTGAGATTAGAATGAATAAAAATATGGATATTCTTTAATGTTTATGGAGTACTAAAATTCTAGAAACACCGGACTGTACAGAATAAATTTTGGAATAAAATCTATATTTAATTGTGTTACCATGGATATAACTAAAAATATATCTTGGAATATAGAAACTTGGTGAATATATTATAAAGGTGGTGTTCTAGAAAGAACTTATCAATAAGGTCGGTTGTGGAGGTCTACCAAGATTTAGTAACCAGTGTAGAAATATAGATATACATAACTAAATTTCACTATTTTATTCTCACAAATGATAAAAAACCAAAATATCTACAGGATGATATAATTATGAATGACTAGAGTTAGTGAGAGTTAGTGATGTGGGATTATATGGATTTTATATATTATTTAGAGACATAAGAGCCAACAAAATGACCTGTTGGGAGAATAAACTTTAGAATAAATGGATTTATCATCTTTTAGGGGAAGAAATTTGTAAAAGGTGGTACAAGGAAAGGATTTTCATAAATATTTTTCAAAACACATAGTTGTATATATATTTTTATATTTATTCTCTGGTTATTAAACACATGATTATTCAAATGGTTCTCAGTACGATTTCCCTATAAGAGTAACATATAGAATAGTTTAATATGGAAAAAATTCCTTCCTGGATATTTGGGGATGAGATTTACATCGTTTAGTTCAAGGTTTTCATGGATCAATGTAACGAGGATATTATGGGCTTGTTTAGGCAAAGTATTTATAGGATAAATTAATCACTAAATAAATGAAACAGAATGTTCAATGTGTTTATTTGTGAATGGTAGTTTGTCTATAGAAATAAGGATCATTATTGTTGTTATATGGTCTACGATGATGGTAGTTTCATCATCTTTCTTCTATATGTGGATAACATACTAAATATTGGACCAAAAAATATGATGATTTTTTATATGGAAGAAAAATTTTATGAAAGATTCAACATAGAGGATATCAATATAGAAAATTTGATTTTGAGGATGTAGATCGTAGAAGGGGAAAATATGGACCATTTTACCTAACTCAAATTGAATAAATATATTATATGCTGGATCATTCTAGAATAAATGATGTGAAATTTGTTACCACTCCTCTGGTGAAACACATCTTGTTGAGAAAGTAAAAAAAAACCAAAAAATAAAGTTATGAATGAGTGCATGGAAAATGTTTCTGTTTCATATATAGGAAGATGAATGATATATTTCATGGGTTTTATATTTTCTATCATTAAATGGGTAGTGGGAGTAGTTATTATGTTCATAGATAATCCTGAAATATTTCACTTGGAATTAGTAATGTGGTTCCTTGATATATCAAATTTTATGTGAGTTTTACTCTCAATTATAAATCATAATAACATCTATATCAGGATGAAGATTAAATCAATTGGGGGACAATAACACTCAATAAGAAAACATGGGAAATACATTCCTTTTTTGATCCATAACATTTATTTTTCTGTTATAGCTTCAACTTGTAGTTTAATATTCAATAATGTAAATAGAGTACACTTCATAACAGAAGGTGAGAATTCTTTGGTTTAGCTAAAGATGATGATTGATAATCTTGGAATTATCCATTAGATTAGGATATTATTCTGTCGTTCGGAAAATGTGATCCACTTAGAAAATAATCTAATGTTCCATCAAAAGTGAAATAATATTCAATCGATGTATCACTTCATCTATAAGTTTTTGAACAATAAGGTTATTGATATAAAAAAGGATTCTGGAGTTTGAAATATATAAGATTTTATTAATTTGTTTATGTCTATGATATATTGATATGTTGTTGTATCATATTTGGGATGGGATAACCAAAAACATGATATGGAACCATGAAGACACAAAGTGGGTATGATAGTATAAGGTTTTTATAGATGCTGATAGAAGAATTTGTGGCTTATAAAAAAATGATTCTCAAGATGGAAATTGTTTTATCCAGTTATGTGAAGACCATTCTACAACTAAGTGATTGGAACTTATGTAAAGAGGTATTAAAGAGTAGAATTTTAAATCAAGGATATAGTTTGTGGAGTGCAATCAATAATGTTAGGATATTTAGATGTACATAGGCTTGAATTGATTTAATCAGAAGAAACCTTGATGAGTCTAAAATTTTTCAGTGAAGTGGTGTAATGGACGACTAAGGTTATGTTAGGGTTTTTCATAGATTTTTTTGAATTTTCACACTATTCATGAAAATGGGGATTTATGGTGGTTGATTAAATCAATTTATTACATTAGTTCTCATTAAAATTGCATCGATGTGTACATACTCACTTTGAAGATCAAAAGGTGATGAAACTAGTTACGCAAAATGGGTTCAAATTTTAGTAATAGATTGAGGGTATTTTTCTAAGATGAGTTTTAGTTTGGTATTGGAATCATATTTTATTACATAATAAATGTATTTTAGAATCCCCTAAATGAAGAGGGTTTTATTTGGAACCATGAAAATTATGTTTCCCTCTTTTTTTCGCTTAAATCAATCAGTTATTTTCATAAATTCTCATCATGATTCTCCACATGAATTGTGGTGCACTTATTGGGTTAACATAACCTCCCAATTTAGGATACATTGAATAGTTTTTTACATTTCTATTAGGATCAAAACTATCTTTTGATAGAAATAATAAATGATATCCTCCATAATTTATAGAGCTGAAGTAAAGTACCAATAGGTGATCCCATTATATTTTGTTTACATAATAAATAAAACCCACCCAAATCATTTCACCATAACGAAAAACCTTTAAGCACATTAAAATAAAAAATATGTGATAAAAATAATTGAAATAAAAATACTAATTTTGAACAACTTATTTTTTATTCAGACATGAGTCTGACTCCATATAGGAAAACCTTTATTTGTTTTATTTAAGGAATTAAAAGTTGGTTATATTATATTATATACATAAATTAAAAGTGATTCACCCTAATAAATATATTAGATCCTATTTGGTGTGAGTAGTCTCTGTATCTTATAATCTCTTTTGAAAGTGAATCCATGTAGCTCATATCTTCATGTTCATATCTCCATTTTGTCAAAAACTATAACTAGAAAAATTCATTCTCCCTATACATTGTTCACACCTTCAATACTCTTGTGATATTACCATTAGAAAATATGAAATTTTACCTTAAATTCTCTCATTTTCCAAAATAAAACCTATACGGGAATCATTTAGTTGGAATCTTATGTTTTTTTTAAATTATTATTATAAATGTTCTTAGTGGTCAATAAAATACTCCCATCGACTGATTAGAGGAGGAAACATATCATAAAACCATATAGTTATACCTTATAGTTGTCATCATATATTTTTAAACATTGTTTTTATATCATCTAGACAACTACACCCTAGTTAATTTCACTTTTTCATCACTTTTTGAAACCATCAAAAACTAGAGCATAAGAATTTACCATTCTATTGGGTCAAATTCATTAGATGTAAAATGGTTTTCATAGATTCCCATAACAATATCACACCTAAAAAACATTTTTTCGGATCACTACTAACACCTACATAGTTTTAGAGACCCTCTTCTACTCATCAAATCTCCTTAATAGTTGTATGGTTCCCCAATCATGATTTTGGTCATCCTAGACTAACTGAGGCATAGATATACCTCAATACATCCCTCAATAAGAACATTTTTGGTATATATATGTAATTATTATACTCATATATCTTATTTTAGTCCAACAGTATTCCCTATAATGACTACTGGATGAATCAATAAATCAGAAAAAAAATTCCTAGAATAGAATGATAGATTTTAGGCTATGTGAATCGGACTATGTGAGTCACAAAATAGAATCCCACTATCTTTCATCCTTCCAATATTTTGTATCATCCTTTGTATAAAAAGTAACTCATACCAAACATATATTAAGAAAATTTTCATTGGTTCTTTTATAAAGAGAGAAATTGTTGATTGAATAATTATCATCTAGTTTACATCCATTCTTCAATGTAGAAACTATATTTGGTGGTTCAATTATAAGTGTTTGAATCTCCACCAAATCGAGAGTTATAAAGATCCTACAATTAATTTTATATTATATTAAAATTTAAAATACTTTATATCCCTTTAAGTAGTGTAAAATATAGTCTGCATCCTCACAGTGCTCAATTCATGGATTCTAAATGCACCAGATGATAACTCCCACTACTTATAAAAACCCAATTTTTGTACAATCCATGTAATACCTTAGGATTCAAACTGCTAATTCATAGGGATTCTTCACCATGTACTCTAATTTATATTCCATTCATGATGCCTCCTCCCTGTTAAATTTGAAATTTTTGGCTATGTGTATAGACACATGCTTCACCCCCACACAATAAAAAGTTCTCAACTGGCTTCTAAGTTTACTCAAACTAATTCAGGTAAAAATTATTGAAAATTAAGTCCCTTACAATCAATATCTCTAACATCTATATAACCAGAAAAGTAAATAACCCATCTTGAATATTTTATTAAACTTAGTCTTTTTCTCATCGATCATTTACTTCACTGTATAAATAAGCATGATGATGAAACGTTCATCATATTATATCTTATGATAAAATAAATCAAAAACATTACTTTGGATAAAACTTCTATCCACAATAAATGTATAATTTTTTTTTTCCATTTCCATGGTGACTACTTCAAAAAATAAATGTTTTGCTTCATCTCAAACACCGAGTCCAACTATAAGGCTCCATGAAACTAGCAGACTGATCCATGTAGATATACTCATTCAATTCTCTATAAAGGAATTTTTTCTACATATACAACTATTCCCAATGAAATCCAACAATATAAACCGAATTAACTACAATTCATTTTGTTTTATGTTTAAATATTAGTGAATAAAATTACATGAAATCTACACCTTTCACTTATTGACAAACCTTCGTGAATACCCACACCTTATACCTATTCATCCATATTCTTCTTCCATCAGCTGATACACAAATATTTTTCAAAAAATATTCCTCCCATTTATGACTTTTTAGTAGATCCCATGATCTAGAAACATGGAGGGAAAAATACCATACCTGATTTATAACACCCACTAATTTGATTCTCTTTTATATTTAACCTATTACAGTATCTTAGGCTCTCTGTTAAGACCATGTAGGGCTATTCACAATACTAGAGTGGGGATTAATTACTATTATGTACTTTTAAAAAGAATTTTAAAAAATTATCCATTTCCCTATTATACTTGTTAGAATCATGGTTATTATCCATAATTTTCTTTATCAAATGGAAATATATAAAATCATGTAAAGAATTGAAAATGATTTATTTATAGGGTTCACTACCCAATAATTGTATCCAGTCTTTTTTGTGTATGGTGTTAACTGGTAAACGTATTATCCACAATATTGAGATAATAAATAAGAGTGGTTTTTTCTAGAAAAAATTTCTTATAAAAAATTGTGTTCCTTACAAATTCGAGTGGGGGTGGAAATAATCTGGAACCCCTAGATTAGTGATATTCTCTTCCAACTTATAGCTCTTCGTCAGTTCATTATAAAAAAATGTGTAGATAGGCGTTAACTTCTTCTATTACATTATAATACCCAGAAATTATTCCACCAATTGAGGCTTATGTTAGATGTCAATATGATAATTTAACACCCCATGTAAATAAACAATATGACATTTTTATATTTGTCCTTATTTGTGAAAAAAATATTAATATTACTTTAAAGGGAACGCTATGCTCGATGGGGTACCCAATACGTGACAACGAGTTCCTTTGAAATCTTACGTTGCACTCTAATAATAAAATAATATTATTTTAAATGGTAGTTAACGCATAGCCATTGTAATGGAGGGAAAGAATGGAACTAACTAAAAAATGATTATGTATGTTTTTCAAATATTTTTACTCTTTACAATAAATGTTAGAGGATTGAAAATGCGAATGAATCCAATTTTTAAGCATAAACATTCTAATATTCATTAAAAGGTCGATTAACCGCCTTTTGATGGAGATCCTCTTTTAAATCCACTTTTTTAAAATTATATGTGTTATATTTGACAAAATAAAATTCTTCTTTAGAATAGGGACATCAAAATTTACATTGTGTAATTTTTTGGTATTTTTCCGATAAAGTTCATTTTTTTAATGAATAGTGAAAAATGTTGTATTTTAATTCAAAACCTCTTTTTAATCTAATTTATTTATATGATTATATTATCTATTTAATTGGTTTTAAAGTTAAATTAGAATATATTTTTACCATTTAATCTAATAGTGGACATTGGAATTAATTTCATCTTGAAATTGGACTTAAACTTGAGTCAATCTTTTGATACTTATTGTTTCTTGAAAACAAGCTATTTGTTTTGACAGCGGGAATTAATTATTAAATTAATTAAATCAACATATATGTTTTGAATTTTGTAAAATATACTTCATTTTTGAATTCATAATATCAAATATAGCTTAGGGTGAATTTTTGGTATTTTTCTGGAAAACTTCAATTTTTGATGAATAGTGAAACCACTAAGTGATAGTTAAATAAACTGATTTTTCGTTTAAACGAAACTTTGACACCTCTGTGTTTTGAATTTCAGATATCCGACATACATGGTTGTCATTAAGAAGTAAAATGTGGTTCAATGGGATTAAAATAATTGTTTGGTGAAAAGTAACTTATTAAGTTTTTAATCGCGATTAGAGGTAATTAGTGTAGTTTAAGGTAAAAATAATGTTTTAATAATATGACATGAGCTTGACACATGTCCTACCCTTCTTGGATGTGTCATGGCCGACCAATAAAATCCATGGGTCAACTTGGGGTCCCCATGGAGCCACTTTGGTTGAGAAATGACATAAATAACTTTTTATTTAATGTAAAATTAAAAATTACACAAACATGAGTTGTTTTACTAAAACAATTTTTAAATGGGGTTATAAAAGTCATATTTTTGCCTATAAATAGTAATTGGAAAGATAAAAATATTTTCTACATCATGATATTTTTTTATAATTTTTAGACATTAAATAAATTAAATTATTTATGACATCATGATGATGCAGCGATTACCTCATTAATAAAGGATTTCAATAAAATGAAATGATAATGTAAAATATATGACCTACACATGTAAAAAACCTATTTTATGGGTGGATTTAGAACCCGTATCACTTTATTTTCGAAACACATCAATGTGGGACCATTAAAATCCGAAACGCATTCTAAAATAAAGTAACATTTCCTTACTTTCCAAGAGTACCTCTCCTCTCCTCTTATAAAAGGCCCCCACCTCTACCACCTTACCCACACTTCCAAAGCCTTTGGCTCGGCCAACCCCTGCCCATTTTGTCTCTCCACATCCCTCTATTACTCCTTGAAGCCTCATTTTTGGCAGAAGTCTTTCCAAGGAAGCCCTTGATCTCAAATCTAAGAGAGTTACCCGATTTTAAGGTGATGTCTTCACTTGTGTTCTTTTGTTTTATTTTGCTTCTCCAACCCCCTAAACTCTTTTTATTCATTTCTTTTGTGACAACTACAGTATATTAAATATACTATAATTTTGTTATAAAAATATTTCGAGCTACACTTACTCACATCTACATCTAATGGTTAAATAACATACTGTTTCTGTGGTTGGCGAATTTCTGCCTCACGAAACGATGATTGTTCAATATTCTTTTAAACACCTTTAATGGTGGCCATTAAGATGCCACTATATTTATATATGATACATATTATGTTTATTTTTTCCTTATGCTTATTTATTTTTCATTTTTGGTTTACCTTTATGGTTTCCATTGTGGGTAAACACGATAATTTCATTTTAGGAAGTGCGGACTACCGCCCCCTCAAAGTGATGTGATTCGTTAATGCCATATATGGGATGTATAAAAGATGGATTTAAAGTTATTATATATGATGTTATACTAGAATTATAATATACCTCTATATCATTATTATTTATTTCCATTAATATATGAGATAGAAATGAAAGTAGCGTTCATGCGTACGTACGGCTTACCGTCTCCATGAACGGTGCATTTCATTTCTTATCCCCAAATGTAATGTACTATTATAAGTACATATTTATAATGGATATATATAATTTATGTTACATATAAATGATGAATATAATTCTGGAATTAAAATATACATACCTATCATTTAGTTTTAATTCCATTAATATGACAAAGAAATGAAAGTAGCGTTCATGCGTACGTACGGTTTACCGTCTCCATGAACGGTGCATTTCATTTCTTACCTCTAAATGATTATGTAATATTATAAATACATGTATATGCTGGATATATATGATATATATGATATCCAAATCATGAATATCATTCTGGATATAATGAACCTTTGACCACACGAACAACATGTAATTGTAAGAAGTTCACATTCGACTTAAGAACCAAATATCAACAAAACAAACATTATTAACTTAAATGATTACACAATGTTTATAAAATGGAAATAAGTGATATAAAAGGAATAATGAACTTTAAAAATGTTCTTAAGAAAATTGAAATTAACTCAAGTTTATTATTCAGGACGTTAAAGAACGACCGAGTCAAGTCGGACCCGAGGTAAGGGATCCTACCCCTCTCTTTCAGTTTAAGTACACTCTTTTATGTCATTCCTTTTAAGCTCATATTTCATATGATTGGGATGTTCTTTTATATTACTCATACTGTAATTATTATGTTCATTTGATTAAAGAACCTATTTTTTCTCACCAATCCATTTTGGAAGTTTTGAGTGGCACCGTTAGGCTGCCGAATTTTCGTAACAGATCTAACCTCTATCTTTCTTTTTAAGTACTCTCCTTTATTTAACTTCTTTTACGCTCCTCTTTGTTATGATGGGGGATGTTCTTTTATATTCCTCATACTTTAATTTTTTATGTTCATATTATGAGAGACCCTATTTGATCTCATAAATCCATTTTTGGAAGCTTTAAGTGGCGCCGTTAGGCTTTCGAGTTTTCATAAGGTATTTTTCATCTCACTTTTATTCCCGTGACATTTATGCTACATTTTCCACTATTTCCATTGAGTGGGGTATGTACTTCCCATTATTATACACTTTTTGTAGTATAATTTCATTTATGGGTATTTATATCTTCATTGTATGACCCTTCTTCCATGGGGTGTACTTTTCGAAAGTTACCCAACTCGGTAAGGGGACCTTTCACCCTCATCTTTTTAAAACACTTATTTTGTTATGTCTTTTAATTCACATAATATTATGTTGGGATATGTTCTTCTATATCGTTATTTATGTAAATTTTATGTCCAAGTGATGAGATACCATTTTCTCTCTCATCAACTCATTTTCTGAATTTTAAAGTGATGTCGTTAGGCTGTCAGATTTCTGTAAGGGAACTTCTTAACCCACTTTCAATTATTTTGGTTAAACCTCTACTTATTGATTTTTTTACGCCAATATTTTGTGTGGAATCTCTTTTTTTTAATTTCCACAAACCTTTTTTGTGGATATGGTATTTCTACACATAATCATCTCATTGATAAATTCTTACGAACTTGTATGGGAAATCATAACTGAATCTCATTTCATTGAGTTAAATATCTATGTCATTGGTTTTGTTTTTCCAAGATTATGTGTGAATGACCTTGGATTGTTTCACACTTAATATCCAATTATATTGGGTGTATTTATATTTCTCACACATAATTATGTGATAGATTTATCCTTATTTTAAGGATACCATTTTTATAATGGATTTCATCTCAATTTACATTTCCATTGAGACTTCATTGTTGTTATGAACCAATTCACTCTTATATGGTGTGTATAATGTCCTTTTACATATTATATCATGAATCCTTTTATTCTCATGATATTATGAAGCTCGGATTACAGGTTATTCCACAATTATTTGTATTCAAGAGTCTCTCATTTTGTTAAAAACTCTTTATCAAAAATATTGTTTTAAATGTATTAAAGATTCATTATTCTAAATATTTATCTTTAATGTCCATGTTTTCAAAATGGTTTTCAGTATTTATTTATATGGAAATTAATGTTTCAAAATAATAATTCCATTAAAATCTTCAAAGTGGTATGGGACACTTTGATTCAAAAATCTCTTTTAAATGGTTTTTGAAAATAGATTTTTTAATTAAATATATTGGAATTACTTATTGTGATTGAAAATGAAATGTTGTTATTGAAATGATTATATTTTCAATATTTTATGTGTAATGATGGTACATGGACATTTTACGGGTGGTTACATGATAAACCATATGACGGGTGGTGTCGTGAATACCAGGATGGGTGGTTACGTTATAACCTCCAATGCATTGGGTATGGAAGTCGGCCGTATGGCTATTCCATTAAGTATGTGTGTAAGTCGACCGTATGGTTATTCCATTTAAGTATTTTTATGTCCCAATTTACCATTATATGTTATGTGTTCTTTATATGGGTTTTATGGTAATGGTTTGGTTACAAAAGGGTATGTAATGATATTTTATTCAGTGAAGAGTTTTTACTACTTCCTACAGGTGAAAGGTATTACTTTGATAAGGTATACATGGTTTACTTGTTGCTTTAAAAAACTAACAGTTCTCATTCTTTGTGTATCCCTTGCTGAGCTTTTTATGCTCACCCCATGTTTTTTTTTGAAATTTTTTTCACAGGACTTAATGTGGAATAAGATCAAGGATGGGATCAAGGGAAAGTCATGCTATCTAAAACATGGAACTAGACATGTTTCTTTTAAAGAGTTATTATTTTATGGAAACATAGTATAAGTTTCTACTTTGTAATCTTTTGATATGTAATAGTTATGACCTAATTATCTAAAACTCTAAACCTGAAAAGATCATCAATTTGAATTATTCATTTAATTCAATAATAAGTAAGGTTTATGGTTGGGTCCTTATAGTTGGTATCAAAGGTAATTTTAGATAACATTAGAGGTTAGGGTATCCTCTAAGTATAAGTGACATTACCATAATGGTTAGGATTTAAGAAAGAGTACTAGTTTTAGATAAAGTGAATAAGTAAGTATATCTTAGTGTTTATCTTCCTCATTGGTACATGATGGTTTTGTTGATATACTCACACTGACCTTTTTGGTTTTAGTAAATGGCTGGATCCAGAAGGCACCAAAGTAACCGTGGATGTGAAGGAAACTGTGACAGTTTTCTGAGCGAGCAACTGAATGATATGGGAGCTGCAATGAGAACTATTGTGTTTATCCTCAACTGACTATCTAGAGTCATGATTGACCACCTAAACATTGGTGATTTCTATAAGGAATGTATATGCGAGAAAAAAATCCCTACGGAACTACAGATAATAATCATAAAGGTAAGTGTGTTCAAAAACCTATGTGTCAAAGATGTGGAAATAAAAACCTAGGAAAATGTTTCAAAGGGACATAAATATGCTATAGATGTGGAAATGAAGGTCATAAAGCAAGAACCTGCCATGGAAAAAGGAAGCATCTAGTTGACTCGAGGAAAGGGAAAGAAGATATTTCTGAGGGATCAATTGAATGTTTTAAATGTGGTATCCATGGTAATTTTGCAAAAACATGTCCTATGAAGAAGTTTCGGGAATGGGATCACCAAGATCGTAAAAATATTCATTTACCAATACCTAATGCCATTCCGATTGAGGACGAAGAAACTGACAATGACCAATCAAAGGTATGGATTATTTCATAACCTTTGTTTTCCAATTTTGGAATCTTAGGATATGATTCATGATTTTGTTTGTAGGAAAGAAGTATTTCAGAATAAATTAGAAAGGAATGGTTAATGGATCATGAAGAATGTTGAATGAGTAAGAATTCAACATATAAAGGCTTCAAGTTTTATGGTGAAATTATTAAGAGTATTAAGTCTCTTTTGATGATGGGGTTACATTAGAAGACTTTTTATAGTATGTGTAACCCTGATGTTTGAAATATGAAAATTTTATTCAAGGAATAGTTATCTGTTATTTTGTGGACATAGTTATAAAGAACCATTTGGGTTTATATGATCCTTACTTTTGAGGTAATTATGGGTTACTATATGTTATGATGGAAAGTGAAAGGTATGAGATAAACTTGAGGTTAAAATATGTTATGATTATTTTTGAATATTTTCTCTCGTTTTGGGGAATGTTTTAATAATTATATAATTTTGGAAAAAGGACAACACGTAGACCGTGTGACAACCCGTTGCGTCGGACAAAGCTGCGGGAATCGAACCCACAACCAAAGTGCAACTGGTATTTATCGCCTACCACTGGACTACGTGAAGTCCCTGGTTAGTTTGACTAATTCTTTTTAGTTAGATGATTTTAGGAATCAGGAGTATGTTTATTTTGGGTTATCTATGGAAATGATTAACCTATCATCAAGGATATGTGATTAGGTTAATTACTATTCAATATGAGAATTTAAGAGCAACTGATGTTATTTGGAGATAAAAGTTAATTTGTACCTTGGAAGATTATGTCATTAAATCCGTCAAATATTTGGTTTTCAATATTAGTTTGGTTTACTTTCAAGAATTTTATGGAAAAATTGTTTATCTAATGTTCCTCGTTGAACATTGGGTTTTGTTCGACAAATTTTGGAGATTAAGAATAGATTTTCTTTTTATAAATGGTTATCCTTTTCTGGATTATATGATCTTGTACTAACTTTTTTTTTTGGTTTTGGTTAAAGTATAAAGACATGGGAAGTATATAGTTATCTTTTTTGGGTTAGGTGATTCTCTAGAAGTTTATTATAGCTCTATTAATGTAAACAAGTCATCCTAAATACTCATCTTTTGGAGAAAATATGAGTTCATGTAAGAAATCTAGTAATATTTGAAAGTCAACATGACAAGTAAGTATGTTTCCTTATGTTTTAGTTAAGCTCAAAAATAAATTCCTCAATGAAAAGTAACTAAAAAAATATTGTCCATTAACTTTAACTACTGGCGAATCCAATACCGTTTAACCCATCACAACTTTGCGATTTTCTTATGGTTAACTTTCTCCTAGACATGTTTACTATCACTCTCCATCAGAACATGACCCTTTGTTTTTTTTCCTCCATGTCCATATCTTCATACATGGAATCCTAGTATGGGTTAACTCGAGTGGCCTTTTTTACATCACTTTCTTTCTTTTAAAGTGATAGTTTAATTTACTCCTTTTTCCGATGTGGGACTTACAATGGATTTTTCAAGCCCAATTTTTAAATTACGAGGACGCAATTCCCAAAAGGGGGGAAGGATGTAACACCCCAGGTAAATAAACAATATGACATTTTTATATTTATCCCTATTTGTGAAAAAAATATTAATATTACTTTAAAGGGAACGCTATGCTCGATGGCGTACCCAATACGCGACAACGAGTTCCTTTGAAATCTTACGTTGCACTCTAATAATAAAATAATATTATTTTAAATGGTAGTTAACGCCTAGCCATTGTAATGGTGGGAAAGAACAGAACTAACTAAAAAATGATTATGTATGATTTTCAAATATTTTTACTTTTTACAATAAATGTTAGAGGATTGAAAATGCGAATGAATCCATTTTTTAAGCATAAACATTCTAATATTCTTTAAAAGGTCAATTAACCGCCTTTTGATGGAGAACCTCTTTTAAATCCACTTTTTGAAAATTTTATGTGTTATATTTGAAAAAATAAATTTCTTCATTGGAATTGGGACATCAAAATTTACATCGTGTAAATTTTTGGTATTTTTCCGATAAAGTTCATTTTTTAATGAATAGTGAAAAATGTTGTATTTTAATTCAAAACCTCTTTTTAATATAATTTATTTATATGATTAGATTATCTTTTGAATTGGTTTTAAAGTTCAATTATAATATATTTTTACCATTTAATCCAATAGTGGTCGTTGAAATTAATTTCATCTTGAAATTGGACTTAAACTAGAGTCAATCTTTTGATACTTATTGTTTCATAAAAACACGCTATTTGTTTTGACAGCGGGAATTAATTATTAAATTAATTAATGAAACTTATAGGTTTTTAATTTTGTAAAATAGACTTCATTTTTGAATTCGTAATATCAAATATAGCTTAGGGTGAATTTTTTGTATCTTTCTGGAAAACTTCAATTTTTGATGAATAGTGAAAGCACTAAGTTCTAGTTAAAGAAACTGATTTTTCGTTTAAATGAACCTTTCCCACCTCTGTGTTTTGAATTTATAAAATCCGACATACATGGTTGTCATTAAGAAGTAAAATGTGGTTCAATGGGATTAAAATAATTTTTTTGGTGAATAGTAACTTATTAAGTTTTTAATCGCGATTAGAGGTAATTAATGTAGTTTAAGGTAAAAATAATGTTTTAATAATATGAGATCATCTTGAAACATGTCCTACCCTTATTGGATGTGTCAGGGCCGACCAAGAAAATCCATGTGTCAACTTGGGGACCCCATGGAGGCACTTTGGTTGGGAAATGATATAAATAACTTTTTATTTAATGTAAAATTAAAAATGACACAAACATGAGTTGTTTTACTAAAACAATTTTTACATGGGGTTATACAAGTAATATTTTTGACTATAAATAGTCATTGGAAAGATAAAAATATTTCCTACATCATGATATTTTTTTTTAATTTTTGGACAATAAATAAATTAAATTATTTATGATGTCATGATGATGCAGCGAATACCTCATTAATAAAGGATTTAAAAAAATGAAATGATAATGTAAAATATATGACCTAAACATGTCCAAAACCTATTGGATGGGTGGATTTAGAACCCTTATCACCTTATACTATAAAAAAATCAATGTGGGACCATTAAAATCCGAAACTCATTCTAAAATAAAATAACATTTCCTTACTTTCCAAGAGTACCCCTCCTCTCCTCTTATAAAAGGCACCCACCTCTACCACCTTACCCACACTTCCAAAGCCTTTGGCTCGGCCGACCCCTGCCCATTTTTTTCTACACATCCCTCTCTTACTCCTTTATGCCTCACATTTGGCAGAAGTCTTCCCAAGGAAGCCCTTGAGCTCAAATCTAAGAGAGTTACCCGATTTTAAGGTGATGTCTTCACTTGTGTTCTTTTGTTTTATTTTGCTTCTCCAACCCCCTAAACTCTTTTAATTCATTTATTTTGTAACAACTCCAGTATCTTCAATATACTAGGATGTTGTTATAAGAATATTTAGAGCTACACTTACACACATCTACATCTAATGGTTAAAGAACATACTATTTCTTGTGGTTGGCGAATTTCTGCCTCACGAAACGATGATTGTTCAATATTCTTTTAAACACCTTTAATGGTGGCCATTAAGATGTCACTCTATTTATATATGATATATATTATGTTTATGTTTTCCTTATGCTTCATTATTTTTCATTTGTGGTTTACCTTTATGGTTTCCGTTGTGCGTAAACACGATAATTTCATTTTAGGAAGTGCGGACTACCGCCCCATCAAAGTGATGTGATTCGTTAATGCCATATTTGGGATGTATAAAGGATGGATTTAAAGTTATTATATATGATTTTATACTGAAATTATAATATACCTCTATATCATTATTATTTCTTTCCATTAATGTATGAGATAGAAATTAAAGTAGCATTCATGCGTACGTACGACGCATAAGAGCCTCAGCCCAGTTGGTGAGGACTCGCTAGGTGCATCCAAGAGACCCAGGATCAAGTTTATTATTCAGGATGTTAAAAACGATCGAGTCAAGTCGGACCCGAGGTAAGGGATCCCACCCCTCTCTTTCATTTTAAGTACACTCTTTTATGTCTTTCCTTTTAAGATCATCTTTCTTATGATTGGGATGTTCTTTTATATTAATCATATTGTAATTTTTATGTTCATATGATGAGAGACCCTATTTTTTCTCACCAATCCATTTTGGAAATTTTGAGTGGCGCGGTTAGGCTGCCAAATTTTCGTAAGAGATCTAACCTCTCTCTTTCTTTTTAAGTACTCTCCTTTATGTAACTTCTTTTACGCTCCACTTTGTTATGATGGGGGATGTTATTTTATATTCGTCATACTTTACTTTTTATGTTCATATTATGAGAGGCCCTATTTGATCTCATAAATCCATTTTTGGAAGCTTTATGTGGCGCCGTTAGGCTGCCGAGTTTTGGTAAGGGATTTTTCATCTCACTTTTATTCCCGTGACATTTATGCTACATTTTCCACTATTTCCTTTGAGTGGTGTATGTACTGCCCATTATTATACACTTTGTGTAGTATAATTTCATTTATGGGTATTTACATTTTCATTGTATGACCCTTCTTCCATGGGGTGTACTTTTCGAAAGTTACCCAACTCGGTAAGGGGACCTTTCACCCTCCTCTTTTTAAAAGACTTCTTTTGTTCTGTATTTTAATTCACATACTATTATGTTGGGAAATGTTCTTATATATCCTTATTTTTGTAAATTTTATGTCCAAGTGATGAGATACCATTTTCTCTCTCATCAACTCATTTTCTGAATTTTAAAGTGACGCCGTTAGGCTGTCAGATTTCTGTAAGGGAACTTCTTAACCCACTTTCAATTGTTTTGGTTAAACCTCTACTTCTTGATTTTATTATTCCAAGATTATGTGTGGAATCTCTTTTTTGTAATTTCCACAAACCTTTTTGGTGGATATGGTATTTCTACACATAATCATCTCATTGATAAATTCTTATGAACTTGTATGGGAAATCATAATTCAATCTCATTTCATTGAGTTAAATATCTATGTCATTGGTTTTGTTTTTCCAAGATTTTGTGTGAATGACCTCTGATTGTTTCACACTTAATATCCACTTATATTGGGTGTATTTATATTTCTCACACATAATTATGTGATAGATTTATCCTTAATTTATGGATACCATCTTTATAATGGATTTCATCTCAATTTACATTTCCAGTGAGACATCATTGTTGTTATGTACCAATTCACTTTTATATGGTGTGTATACTGTCCTTTGACATATTATATCATGAATCCCTTTATTCTCATGATATTATGAAGCTCGGATTACAGGTTATTCCGCAATTATTTGTATTCAAGAGTCTCTCATTTTTTTAAAAACTCTTTAACAAAAATATCATTTTAAATGTTTTAAAGATTCATTATTCTAAATCTTTATCATTAATGTCCATGTTTTCAAAATGGTTTTCAGTATTTATTTATATGGACATTAATGTTTTAAAATTATAATTCCATTAAAAGCATCAAAGTGGTATGGAACACTTTGATTCAAAAATCTCTTTTAAATGGTTTTTGAAAATGGATTGCTTAATTCAATATCTTGGAATTACTTATTGTGATTGCAAATGAAATGTTGTTATTGAAATGATTATATTTTCAATATTTTATGAGTAATGATGGTACTTGGAAATTTTACGGGTGGTTATGTGATAAACCATATGACGGGTGGTGCCGTGAATACCAGGACGGGTGGTTACGTTATAACCTCCAATGCATTGGGTATGGAAGTCGGCTGTATGGCTATTCCATTAAGTATGTGTGGATGTCGACCGTATGCTTATTCCATTTAAGTATGTTTATGTCCCAACTCACCATTATATGTTATGTGTTCTTTATATGGGTTTTATGGTAATATTTTGGTTACAAAAGGGTAAGTAATGATATTTTATTCAGTGAAGACTTTTTACTACTTCCTAAAGGTGAAAGGTATTACATTGATAAAGTATACATGGTTTACTTGTTGCTTTGAAAAACTAACAGTTTTCATTCTTTGTCTATCCCTTGCTGAGCTTTTTATGCTCACCCCAAGTTTTTTTTGAAATGTTTTTCATAGGACTTAATGTGGAATAGGGTCAAGGATGGGATCAAGGGAAAGTCATGCTATCTAAAACATGGAACTAGACATGTTTCTTTTAAAGAGTTATTATTTTATGGAAACTTAGTAGAAGTGTCTACTTTGTAATCTTTTGAGATGTAATAGTTATGACCTAATTCTCTAAAACTCTAAACCTGAAAAGATCCTCAATGTGAATTATTCATTTAATTCAAAAATAAGTAAGGTTTAAGGTTGGGGCCTTATAATAATTTTTTTTTCTAATACCTTAATTCATACCATCACAACAGATTATTAGAAACTATTTATCTTCATAGAAGTGAATAGAAATATTTTGTTCAGTTATTCTCTATTTCCATCCAAAACCTATCTTTATGATCCTTCAATTCAATTCTATCCATCAAATTTCATATGTATGATATATCTTAATCCATTTATAGTTTATCTTATTCCTCATACTCCATTTTAAACGTATTCATTTGATATGATATGATAGGAAATCTATTTATAGTATCACTTAATCACTTTGTCTCTTCTCCGACCAATACTCAATTTCTCTTTTTGCTTAATTCACTCTATTTAGTCCCTAATATATATCATACCATTTTTTTATTGATACATTGACCCATATGAGAACAACAATCATGCTTCATGATTGGAACATCCCTAAATCTCTTCAATTGTTTTTCATTATGCAATAATACAATAGTTACTTCACAATATAAAATATGTCTTATCATTTCACTATTCCCCTTTATATAATACATTGTTCTTTAAAGATTTCGTCTGGATTTTGCACATTAAAATTCAAACTTATCACATGAAGGTTAACAAACCCACTCAAAGCCTTCCAATTTAGAAAATCCTTTAACTCTATTGAATTTTATGAACTTTCCTTAAGACTAAACATCAACCATATTCATAAATAATTACCAAGATCACATTAAGAATCATGGATCTTTATATATTACATTTCAAACATTGACAGATCATATTTTCATTTTTCACATTTAATAATAATTTTTTTTACAAAATACATCTTAATGTTCTCCACAATCATATTCCATTACATATATATATGATATTCATTGGAAATATCTTTTTATGAACTAATCTATCTAGTGATATAGTTCTTGATTTTGATTAAACAATATTATTTTTATTCAATACTTTATCAAATATTGCTCTGTAAAACTATCAATAATTCCTTGGTAAATATCTCCCTACATCTGATAGGTTATTAGATGTCTGTATGTATTTACCCATTTGATAAACCATTAGATATCAGATCAGTTCCTTCTAACAGATAACATTTTAAAACTCTATGTCGTGATTTTATAATAGTCTATCTGATGTATTCCTATCATTCTATCTGAGAAAATCACTTATATAATTTTCTCTGATATACATGTTTGAAAATATCTCTAATTTTTATCGTATAAACATGAATTGGAACATTATTCATATTAATGGAACTCAGAGACCTCTATTTGATGAATTTATATAGCGACATATTCATTCTATGATCTTCACACATTTCCTATAATTATTGACATTATTAGAAAACCTTTTCTTGACCATTCAAAATATTTAATTTTATATAGTCTTTTTTATGACTCACCTTGTTCACATAATAGAATTCTTACATACCATAGCAAGCTAAATAATCAACAACCCTTTATTTTTTCTATTCATTAAAACTTATTAAATTCAATTTTTGATATTTTTACAATTTAGTACAATAATCATGGTACATATCTTCATTCATCTTTCACCTACACTTCACAATGTTCATAACTCCTAGTTTCACCAAGATCCTTTATGTTCATCCATAAACTAGTACTCAAGAAAGAATCTTAAAACTCTTCATGATGTTTGATACGGTGAGGATCATTAGTGCATTACCTAATTAACATATATTTTAAATAGGATTTTAACATCATCCAAAGATTGGATTTCAATCACATTCCTTAGGAATTATGATGTCAAACCAGTGAATAAAATATCATTAACCAACAATAGTTCTAGTTTTTATGATAATTTTTTATCTGATGAAACTATGAATATATTTGGTGAAACGTTTATTTCAACCAATTTTATTACTGACTTATCCCATTAACATCAGTCTAATGTCATTAAGAATGTTATTTTGGTGATATATAAACCTTCACCTGTAACATTATTTGATCTATGGACTATAAAATATCAATTTGTAAATAATAATCATAAAGACTCTATTATAAAGACATTTGAAAAGACTATCCATTGGAAACATCATCAGATGGAGGAATTTATAATCCTCTGTCCAATCATCTCAATCCAATCAACAACATATGCTAACATTTTTATAATATCTGATAGCTTCAATGCCTACGGTATTAGCTTTATCATTTCGTTCTTCATATACTTATCTATCCATTGGACTCCACCTTCCATGTATAGTAATAATATATTTTAAAACTTCTTAAGAATACACCATTATGTAAACTTTATATTTTTTTATTACATATGGGATTTTCTAACTACTAGCAAACATGTTTTAGATATTAAGAATGGATAACTAATCATTTTAAATAAACTCAATGTCTTCAATGGTCCTTAACCTTTCAAGTAATAAATAAAATCAAGTTTCACTAAAGGTAATCACACCATTTATATGTTTCTTAAGATAATAAATATTGAGTACTTTATTTCTTCTTTGTTCATTCATCAAAGCAAAATTGTCTTTATTACCATGATTGGGAAATTCCACCAGTCATTCTAGTAACTACTTATTTCTATCTTCTTCTTCATATTGAAAGTAATTAATTGTTTTCAATTTATTGAAATCCATTTATAATCAATGAAAATCATTGACAATAAACACAACTCATATACAAAGCTGGATACTCACTCTCCATCTCCCATAACAATCATGTAGTTCACATCACAACTGTACCTCTACACATGGAACATAACTCTAGTATATATTTTTAATTTTATCTATAACTAAATTCCAAATGGTGTTCTAAATTCCCAGGATATGTCTTTTATTCTAAATTTCAAAATATTAATGATACTTACTTCCTTGGAAACTATATTATAAATTGACTCTCATCCACTATAAAATATGGATAGTCTAGGGTTCTCCATTCTGGCATACTACATCAATTTTATATAATATTAATAACATTGTGATGCATATTTAATTGAAATTAATACCTTTATGATACCTTTATCTCATCATAATTATCTACAACGTTTTAATGCTTCCCCAGTATTTCTTCATTAAAGTTCAATTTTTCATTTTTGACCACCTTCTAAAGGTTGTTGTCATAAAATCAAAAACCAAAGACTTTTTGAGTCACTAACCTTGAATACTCATCTATGTTAGTGTTCCATATGGCCTTATGTAGTCCTCCTCACAAAATATAGGGTTCCAACTATGTGGAGACTATTTTTCTAAATAAAGATTCATAGAACAAGTAAAATATAAATGAATCTAACAGAAAATCATTTTATAAAAAATCAATAAAAGAATTCTATATCAAAAGTACCATGATAAACTTATACATTCGTACATAAAATAATCACCCTATGGGACAATAATATATAATAAATAAACCAAACAAATTGTACAAAACGGTTCTTAAACTTCTCTTATATCCTCTACACACCCTTTATATAAATATTCATCAATTTTTTCCATCCTATTTTACTCCACGTCATTTTCTCAGTCCAAAAAGTAAACATTTGGACTACACATGAACCAGGGTACCGGTGCATGGTCTTATAAATAAATCTGATTAAGTTCTCACCTATTTCACATGGTATATTCTATCATATTTATATATGCATGATAAAAAAAATCCTTTCCCATAAGTGAATTAGATGTCATGATCTAAATAAGACATCATGAATCCTTACGCATCAGGTTTCTATGTGATTTCCAGATCACCAAAACACCTAATAATACATTCTTTAAAAACATGCATAAATCAACATCGTTTTCATTCCGTCATACCTGATGTATAGTGCATAGAAAAAGACACATGATAGGGTATGTAAACCAATGCTAAACATACATAAATAATACATTAATACAATGATTTAATTAAAATGTCAGAAATATAGTTTCACAACCCAAGGATATAAAGACATAGTGTCTAGGTGACTAGTTATAAAAAATATTAATCTAATATTATTTATTTTTCATTTAAATCCTCTATAATCCCTTTTGTAATTTAAATAGGTTATACTTATCTTCATGACGTCATAAAAGAAAAAATAAGGAAGGGGTGAGATCAAATGTCGAAAAGGAAAAATTTATCTACATGTCATCAAGTGATAAATCATAATCATGTGAGAAAACATGGGAATGGTAGAAATTTATTATTAAAAATAATTTGGGATGATAAATGTTTTTTATAAGTCATGATAGAAGGAAATGTAATGTATTGACTCAGAATGGTAATCAATGGAAATTCCCTACTTAAAATTATTTTATGTAGTGTAAATCACACTAAATCACTTAAATAATACAATACAAACAATATAAATTAAAATTTAATGAAATAATAAGTATTTATAGAAGTTAAAGAACCTATAACAATGAAATATTTACATGTCATTTGGAATAGTAATATAAACATTATGAATAGTAAACCATAAAATTGAATATTAACTTCACCCATGAATGTATTAATAAATTTTTTCCAACTTATAAATGAAAATTTGATATAATAAAATCATAGTATATGTAAATAAATGTTTTATAAATTATTAATTATGTGTCGATTTTTTATAAAACATAAGAGTTTATTTTAAATTTTACAATAAATATAATTCAACAAAAGAAAATTTGTTTATATAAAATGTATTGATAAATAATATTATGTTATCTTATGATTATAAGATAATTTTATGAGGCATTAATTAATTTTAATGTGTCACAAAATCTGTTATAATTTAGAAAATGGTATTTTCTAAGTAAATGATGATTTAAATAAGAAATTAAATTTAAAATATTTAGAATTTTTTCATAAAATGGATTTCATTTTTTAATTATATATGTTAAAAATAGTTAGGGTAAATTTTAGGTATTTTTATAAAACAATTTATTTTTCTGCGAATAATATAATATATTAATTTGTGTTCTCTATACATTACAAATATAATACATTTTTCCTTACGTTATGGATTTTGTAAGAAACATAATATTGAACTCTCCTTAAATATATTTATATATATTTGTGATAATTCACAATCTATTCATAGATTTTACGGAATAATAAACTAATGAATAAATTAGCGAGAAAACACTCATCTCCTCCCTTATAAATACAGCATCTCACCACCTCTTCTCCTCACACCAATCTAGCATTGAACCATGTCTGAATTACACTAAAATCACTTCTCAACCCACTAAAACATGTTCAATGGCTCTTTATTATAATTATAAGAATAAAACATTTTCCCTAAGGAGGCCCTCAAATAGGAGAAATTACAGAGGTAAATTCCACTTTTCTTTTCTTTTGTTTTATTTTCAAGTTCTTTCATATTCGAATTCCGCCCTCAACTCCACTCATCCGAATACCCTCATAAATATAGTACTATAATATACTATAATATTATTATTATAAGGGAGTAATCCATCATCCAAACACATTATACACTTCCATTTATTCTAGAAAAGAAAATGACATTCGTACACTTTTAATAAATCACCTTCATAAATGAAAATGTTCATTTTCCATCATTGTATTCATGTTTGTCCACAAAACAGCATTTATGGTTAAAATTTTTAATATATTTATTAAATATTATTTAAGGTTAGGGAACTAATACTTATAAATAATACTATATGATAAAACAAAATGATTTCATTGTGATCAAAAACTACAAAAATTAACCTGAACAACTATCATTAAATATTTATCCAGGGATTCAAAATCATTCCATATATCAAAATTATTTATAAGATAATTTAAACTTATAAATGATAAATAATAACTTATAAATTCAAATATATATTTCTATTTCAATTTTATTATAACTTCCATACACTTATATAAGGGAACAAATCATGAAAATTAAGAAAAATAGCACTCCCGAATGATAAAATTGAACACTATAACTCATAAAAATGGATATAAATGAAATAAATAATATTTTAACTGATAAATAAAATTTATAAAGGTTATGGAATTTTTAATTAAGGATTATATTTTTATTATTCCAGACATTAATATTATTTTCATAACTGTTTCGTACATATGGTAAGGGATTCTACCTAAACCCCCCATTTTTCTTTCAAGATAAAATTTCCCACTTTTTAATCAAATGTAATTATTTTTTATTTTTGTTTAATTATTCTAAATTATGTGTACGTATTATAACATAATATATATATACCTGATGAACTTTTTTATTTGGGGAAACAAATGTTTTAAAATGTTTACTTTCTCAAATATTCCCGACAAGTAATCCTGATTAAAGAGAATTTCCTAGTTTCCTACCCACTCACATGTTATATCAATAAAATATTTTAGCATTACTTTTTTTAGAAAATAACCCATTTTATTGTAAAAAACTATAATGGTTCTTTTTTTTTGCTCAAAAGATTAGGACTTTTCTATTTTAAAGACACTTTAATTTTCTCCCTTAAAACCACACTAAAGTGGATAATTTCTAAAGTTTCCTAACCTCTTAATTGTTTTCACTTTAGTGGGACACCATTTATCATTATATATTCATTTTTTTCTTTATTAATGTCCTTGTATCATCTAGATTTATTCTTTCATGGACACTTTTATGATACTCCCATTTTTAATGCCTTATGACTTGATTACAATGCCCATTTCTTTACATGGGTAACCATTACGTTTATATATGATTCCTTATATATTATTCATCATGCGGAACACATTTTCCTGAATATGTTATGATTGGTGCACCAATATAGTTCTCTAATTAAATGGGTAATGTTTAGTCCCATGATACTTCAAGTTGGGATAAGGAGTGAACCTGATTCCTTTATGAGACTTTGTCCTCCATGTCTTTGTGGCTAGCCATGACGCATGTTTATGTCAAGTTATATAATGTTTCCAAATTTATATTATTCGATTATTATATGTTTGGATGTTTTACAAGTGTTTTATAATTAATTTTTATTTATGTTTGATGAATTTTAGTCCATCTTGTTATGCGTTATAACACATGTGATATGTTTTATTCCTATTCTTATTTTCTTATTGGGATTTTTAACTCATCCCTTTGTTCATGTATTACCCCTAGATATCCAAGATAGTTATAGGATCTCAATAGAAGTTAGAATCACATTATGTATATTAAATAAAATATTTTTTCATGATGTTTATCTGTGTACCTAATCATCCTGAGACAATAGACTTTATGTTCATTGGATTGAAATTTGTTAGTTACTTATGCCTGAAGTCATGTAGTGATATGTGTAAAATGAAATGGTCACTATTGTTCATATTAGATAAAATCTTATTTAGTTTTTGGATTATGATTAGAAAAATCATGAAAAATCATTAGGGATAAGACTATTTATGAGAAAACATCCCTAAATTTTTGATAGTATTCACTAATTGTTTTTTCAATACTATACATACCTATCTAGATACTAAAAGTTTTCACGGTCCTGGCACATATTTATCTAGGAGTAACAATAAAAAAATGTGTTTTGGGGATTGAGTTAGGGTAACCTAGTACATGACAATTAGTCTTACTGCACACCTGTTTTGACACTCCTGGGGAATATGCAATTGTAAACTCATATTCTCATTATGAACCATTATAATGAGAACAAAAAAATATACCATTAGAATACATGTTATGAAATAGATCATGGATAATATAGATTTAAACAGAGGGAATCAAAACATTGTATATAGTTTTCATTAACAAGTTTATACTTCTATTTACAATGTTTTATTTTTTGTATTCTTATTAGCTAAGTATTAAACCCCACTAATTCTACATTATTCTTTTAGTTAATGGATTTAAATAGTAGATCTCAGGGAAACAATCAATCTGATAGGAAATGTGATGATTTCCCTAATTATATTCCAAATATGATGGGAATGGGTGCTCAAACCTTATGACATTTCCTTCACATCTGGATAAAGTTTGGAATAATAACTTGAATCATTTGGAATTCCCTCCATCTCTAAATAAAGAGAATGTTTCCATCTAATCCTACATGATGAAAATGCCTCCCATGTTTACTGTAGCTTCTAATCCCCTCTTCATAAAACAATGGATTGACTCCATTAAGAAGATATTCTATATCCTCCAGTTCTTATAAGAATAGAAATTTGTGCTTATAATTTATCATTCTAATGGGGAATATGATCAGTAGTGGGAACTAATCAAGAACACAAATTCCAGTGAGAAAATTGACTCCATGGAATGGAAATATTTCAATAAAACATTTTTCATCAAATATATTCCCTTAAAACTCTTTATCAATATGGAAAGATAATTCCTTAAACTGAAGTAGAAGAAATAAGAGATTATCTAGGTGTGTAAAAAATTCTTCACATGTCCTAAAATACAAACCTATGGCTTTTTTGTGAACACTGATTGCAAGGCGGATCACTACATTAGCATACCAAATTTGATTCTACAAAAAGATTTGGTGATTCTAGACATTAATAGTTGTGAGAAGGTTGTCCTTTTCTCCCAAAAGGCTGAAATAGAGATTAGAGAATATGAGTGGTCTCATTGGACTGATAAAAAATAGAAAATGGAGTTTGACGTGGGTGATAAATCCCATGATATAAATAAGACCCTACATCCAACATGTCAAAAGTATGAGATGAAGTATCCTAGAAAGTACTTAATGGGAAACAAGAGATGCTTCAAATGTGGAAGATAAGGTCATGTCACTAATAACTACCAAAGGGATATAAGTAATCCCACTAATGCATAAGAATAAATGATGGTTCAGAGAAACCCTCAACCTATAGTTATTTTTTTCAACTATAAAAAACATGGTAATTATGAAAAACACTTCCCTATGATGAGTTTTTTCAGAGGAAATCAACAACAACAATCTCCAATGTAACAAGGAAGGTAATATGCTATCACTACTACTGAGGTGGATTGTGAAAATGATATAGTGATAGGTAATACAATTAGTCATTCTAGAATCCAGAATTTAACATTTGATTCTTGTTCTAAGAATTATTTCATATCTTTCAAGATTAATAGAAATATTCAATCACCACCTCAATAATTTGAGGTTGAGTTTTCTATGAGTATAGAAAATGGGGAAATTATTAAATCTAAAGTTCATAACAACTCCCCTAGTTAATGTTTATGGAATGAACATCCTAGAGAATCTTGTCATACAACCTTTGGTAGAGTTTTATGATAATTGGGCATTGATTAATTATATTTATATAAATCCAACATCAAATTTTGGGAAATGGATATCACTATTTACATCCTATATCATCTTCTTATTCCATACAAATGTAAGGAAGATGATGAATTACCTTCTGAATCATAATATCAATGGTGGATAATGTTTTTTTATAAAGAATCATATCTAGCTCAAATGCTTCAGATAAAGGAGATAATCATTCTTGAAGACATTCCCATTGTGAGAGATTATAATGATATTTCATATTAAGAATTATCAATTCATACTCTTGATAGAGAGGTTGAGTTATTAATTGAGTGTATTCCCAGATCTCTTCCTATATAAAAGACAAATTATTAAATATACACTATTGATATGAAAGAACTAAATAAGATGTTACATGAGAAGTCCTAGTTCTTCACCATAGGGTGTGACCATCCTCTTCATCAAGAATATGGGTAGATTGACTCATATCTTCATTGATTATCATGAGCCCAATAAAATAATGCTACTAAAAAAGAGACCACTTCCAAAGATAGATGAATTTTTCGATCCGCTGCATGGGGTTACTTATTAATCTAATCTGAAACATCGGTGAGGATATCACCAATTAAACGCGAGGAAGTAATATATTCCCAAGACTACATTTTGAATATGGTTTTAACACTATGAGTTCATAGTGATTCCATTAGGAATCACTAATGATTTAGAAATTTTCATTGATATAATGAATAAAGTCTTTAGAAATTACGTTGAAAAAAGTGGTAGTTTTTTTATGATATTTTTATATACTCTAAGTGCATGGAAAAACATGAAGAGTATTTGAATACTATGATTAATAATTTAAAATGGGATAAAATTTATACAAATATAGTAAGTGTGAGTTATGGATGGATTAAGTATAATTCTTGGGGCATGTAATCACTAGAAAAGGGATATATGTTGACCCTTCCAAGGTAAAGGCAATCGATGACTGGATCAGGCCAAAATATGTAGTGGATATCCATAGTTTACATGGTATATAAGGGTATTACCCATGATTTTTGAAGAACATATCACAATTTTCAAACCCACTGACCAATATGGATCAAAAATGAGAAAATTTTGACATGACCATTGAATGCAAAGACTGCTTAAAAGAGTTTAAAAAGAGCCTTATCATTGCACCATTACTCACATTACCAACATGTGGGGAAACATTTTTGGTGTAAAATTATTCTATAAATAATTTATTTGGATTTTAACTAATAAAAAATGATAATGTTATAGATTACACCTTATAGTAGTTGAAAATCCATGAGGCAAACTGTCGCATACATGATATGGAGTTGGAAGTTGTGATATTTTAATTGAAAACCTAGAGGCATTATCTCTATGTTGAGAAGTGTGAGAAATATATTGATAAAAAGAGTCTCAAATATATATACACACATAAGGATATTAACATGATCTAGGGAAAATAGTTATAGCTCGTCATGTATTACAACTAATCAATACAATATCATCCTTATAAAGAAAATATGGTGGCAGATTCTCTATGTAGAAAGGATCAAAAAACATTATCAATGATGGGAATTAATAAGGATCCAATCCTAAAAGATCATAAAATAATTGTCATGGGAATCATTAAGGAAGTAACATCATCAATACTTTCTCAAATAATTGCTCAACCATCCCTTATGGATAACATAAATGATGCTCAAAGAAATTAGGTGAAAATTTGGATGAAGGTGGAAGCCATGAGAAAAGAAAAATACTCAAAGTTGAAAATACAAGAGGATGGAGTCGTGAGATTCGTGCCATGATTATGTGCACCATGAAATATAGAGATAAAAAAAGATCTTATGAATGATGCACATAGCTCAACCTTCTCTATTCACCCAGTAAAGACAAAGATGTATTGATTTCTTTTAGAGAACTGTTTGGTGGTCATTATGAAAAAGAAGATCAATGAGTTTACATCAATGTTTCTGGTAAGTCGGCAAGTTAAGGATGAAAGTAAAAAAATCTATGGGGACGACAAAACCATTACCCATATGAACATGGAAATCAGAAAACATCTCCATGGAATATGTCAATGAACATCTAAAGACATATATAGGAAACAATGCTCTCTGGGTTTTTTTGGATCATCTTTAAAAGAAAGATAAGTTTATTATTATTCGGTAAAAATTCACATTAGATCAACTTGCATGGATATATATCATAGAAGTTGTAAGTTTTCATGAATTACCATTATTGATTGTATCTTATTAACATCTGAGATTCTCCTTGAGGCTCTGGAAGTGTCTTTTATATTCTCTAAAAACTGAGGTGAGATTCAGTATGGCCTTTCATCCTCAACCTAATGGCCAAACTAAGAGAACTATTTAGACACTAAAAGACATGTTTAGATCATGTTCTATGGACATAAAAGGAGGATGATACAAACATCTACCTCTGGTTGAGTTCTCTTTCAACAACAGTTTCCACTTGAGCATCCAAATGGATTCATATAAATCCCTTTATAGGAAAAGATGTAGAAAATTGGCATAATGGGATGAATTTAGTGAACATAAGATTATATGACCTGAAATGATCAAATAAATGGTGTAAAAGGTGAAAACCATTCCATAGAACATCAAGGCATCCAAAATATGAAAAAGAGTTATATAGATAATCATTGATGAGACATTCTGTTTAATGTTGGAGACATGGTATACCTCTACATATCTCTATAGAAGAGAATCATGAGATTTGGGAATAAAAGAAACCCAAGACCTGGGTATATCGGACTGTTCGGGATTCATGATTTTGTTAGAGTGGTGGCCTATCAACTAGAACCTCCACCTACCATGTCTCAAGTACATGATATATTCCATACATCCCTCTTGAGTAATTACATTCCCGATCCATAAAATTTTTTTAATTCATAGGTAACAGAGTTGTAAAATGATCTTCCATGTGAGGAGTAGTCGGTGAAGATCTTGGATCATAGAGATAAATATCTACCCAATAAGACAACTCACACGGTCTAAGTACTATGGTAGAACCATAAGTATGAAGAGTCTACATGGGATCCTAAGGAAGTGATGAAGGATAATTACCCATAATTGTTTTTAACAAATAATTTAAAATTATATTTCAATGGAAAAAATTCTATATGGGGGGACGAATGTAACGACCCAAAAATTTTATCAATGGAAATTCCCATATTATAATTGATTCATATTGTATAAATCACCTTAAATCACATAAATAACACAAAATAGACTTTTTAAATGAATAATTGATGAAATAAGAAGTATTTATAGAAGTTAAGGACCCAATACCGATTAAATATTAAATTGAACTTTGGGAGAGTAATGTGACCCTTATGAATAGTAAATGAGATGATAGAATATTAACATCACCCATGAAAGTATAAATAAAATTTATCCATCTTATAAATGAAAATATTATATAATTATATCATATTATAAATTAATAAATATTTTATAAGTTATTAATTAATTGTCGATTTTTTATTAATCCTAAGTGTTTATATTAAATTTTAAAATTAATACAATTAGTTAAAATAAAATTTATTTCATTAAAATTAATTCATTAATTAAAATTTTGTTATCTTATGATTATAATATAACATTATGACACCCAAATTAATTGTTCAAAGTGTTACAAAATCATTTATAATTATAAAATTTGTATTTTCCAAATAAATGATTATTTTAATTAAAAATTAAATTTCTCATATTTAGAAACTTATTTTCATAACATAGAGTTCATTTTGGAATTATATATATCAAAAAATGATTCCATTTAATTTTTGGGATTTTTCTAAAATAGGTAACTTTTTGTGAATACTGAAATACAATAATATATGGTATTTACACATTACCTATTAAATTCACTATTAATTGAGTCATGGGTGATGTAAGAACCAAGCTATATAACTATCATTTATTATTTTAATATATTTAGTTATAATTATCAAACTAATCATAGTCTTGAGGAAAAATAATAATCCAATGATTAAAATAATGAGAAAGCACCTCTCTCTTATGTTATCAATACCACCCCCACCACCACTTCTCCTCACACCTCCCCAGATTTGTGCCCTGTCAAAATTATTCTGAAATTTTTTTCTAAACCACTACCTCAAATCCAAGAGCTATTGGTTTCATCAAAAAATAGAAACCTTTTCACTAAGAAGACTCTCATGGAGGAGAAATCCAAGAGGTAAATTCATCTTTCCTTTTCTTCAGTTTTTTTCATGTTCTTATCTTTTCTTATTCTATACTCACACCCCCTCATCCAAATGGAATGATAAATCTAGTAACTTAAATATACAAGAATTTTATTTTTATAATGTAATATTCCATCATCAAACTCTGTTATCCTCTTCTAATTATTCTATAAATTAAAATGTCATTCATGTGGTGTGAATTTATCTCCTTCAATGATGACAAATTTACATTTTATATTAACACCTTAAAGGCTATTAATAATAAAATTTAATGATTAAACCAAATTATAATAATCTTATTACAATGTATTTCATTTTCTGAATTTAATATTAATACAAAATACGAAATGATAAAATTAAATTATTTTATTGTGGTGGAAAACCGTCAAAATTAACCTAAACAATTATAATTAACTATTTATCTATTTATTCATATTCATACCATATAACAAAATGATCTATAAGATCATTTAACCTTATATATGTTCATTAATAAATTATTACTTTAATTATGTATTTTTATTTCCGTTTTATGTGAACTTCCATATTCATATATAGGAAAAAGGGTCATGAAAATTAAAAAAATGAGTACTCCTAAATGATGAAATTAAACACTATAACTCATAAAAAAGGCCATAAATGAACTTAATAAAATTATACCAAATTGATTACATATATAAAATGTTAATTAATTATTAATTAATGAAACTAATTTGATTATTCAGGACATTAAGATCAAGTGCATAACTGTTTCGGGCATAAGGTAGGGGATTCTACCTAAACCCCCCATTTTCCCTTCGGGATACTCTTTTTCTCTTATTACTACAATTTAATGATTCTTTAATTTTTGTGTTCTTAATATAAATTCTATTTTTTGTTCCAAAATCATATATCTATATTCGTTAATCTTTATTTTATGGAGAAATACATATTTTAAAAAGGATCCCTTTCCAAATCTTCTCGATAAGTAAGACCAATTAATGGGAATTTATGGATTTTTTACCCATTCAAATGTTCTATAGATAATATATTTTATTCTGCAATTATTTTGAAAAAACACTCATTTTATCATGAAAAAAACTATGATGGTTCTTTTCATGTTTTAGGAAATCAATTATTCCTTTTCTGTTTTAAAGGCTTTTGAATATTTTCCCTTAAAACTGTACTAAATTGGTTAATTTCTAAAGTTTCTTAAACACTATTTTTTAAATATTTTCACTTAATATAGAAACCAATTATCATTATTTGTGATGATTTTATTTTTTTAATGTTCATGTATATTTTAAATCCATTCTTTCATGGACGCCTTTATGATACGCCAATTTTCAATGACTAATGAGATGCCGTGTTAGGATAGGGAGTGGACCTGATTCTTTTATGGGAATTTGTCCACCATTTCTTGGAGGTTAGCCATGAGTCATGTTTATGTCAAGTTATATGTTTTTTCCACATTCCCATGATTCCATTATTATATGTTCCCTTGTTATACATGTTATTATTTCTTATTTTAATTCATGTTATATGCCTTTTATTCAATCATGTTATTGTTTCTAACCTCTATTATATGATTTATTCTTATACTCGTTTTCTTATTAGGATTTAACTCATCCCATTGTCCATGTATTTTCCCTAACTATCTTATATAGTTATAGTATCTGAATATAATTTAAGATATCGATATTGATACTAAATAAAATATGATTTCATGATGTTTAATTATTCACCTAATCTAAAAAATACACTAGAATTTGTGATTCTTGTCTTGTAATTTGACGGTTAATTATGCCTAAAAGCATGTAATGATATATGTAAAAGGATAGGGTCACTATATGTAATCTAAAAAAACAAACATATAAAATGGAATATGTGTATGGGATCAGAATAAAATAATCATGATCTATGGAGGATAATTATCAGCACAATACTATGAAATAAGAGTATGACATAAAGAGAAGTATATATACAATATGTCAGGTCTAACCACTAATACATAAATCAAATATTTGGCTTGGGAGACCATCCATGTTAATTTATGGTCTTGGGATAATATTTTCATTCACCCTTGTATTTGGATATAACTTCTGACGTACCCCTTGGGTTTGGAATAATTTAACTTTTGTACCCCGTAGGCTTAGGATAAACCATCCTGTGTACCCTTTGGATTGAGATAAATCTTACCATGTACCCCTTTTTTAAGGGAAAATCTTCTTATATACCCCTTTTACTTGGGAAAATCCCCCCCCATGTACCCATTTGGATTGTGATAAATCTTCCCATGTACCCTTTGTCTAGAGATAAATCATCTTATGTATCATTTTGAGCTCATGAGACAAAAGCATTTTTTCCAATTTTTTGGAGGGTGATATAGGACCCCACTTGTCATAATAAATACATAATTATTCCACATAAAATAATTCATCATCATTTTATAAATAAACCATGGAAAATAAATTATGTTTCTCAACATTTATTGGAGAAATTCACAAAATTGACCTGTATCATGTCAATGGTTGATCCCAAAACTCCATCACCCCAATAATGTATTTCATAATAAAATTTGGAAGGTTATTCCTCAATGTTATTTTCTTAATAAATATTAAATTTATATATAAATAAAATTGGTGGTTAAATCATAAAATAGTTTTTTAAAATCCCTTTTTTCATTAGTGTATAATAAAAATTAATGGTTACTTTTATCTATAATTTTTTAAAATGTGAAGTGAAAAGTTTTGAAACAATAATTTTTTTAAAAGGTAAATTAAAAAGAAGATCCTGAAAAAATAAAATAATGATTCCATAATTTGAAGTGAATACAATTTAAAGAATTTAATTTTAAAAATAATATTTAGTAATATAGTTTGAAAAATACATATATCATATCAAAATGAATGTGGAGTGTAAGATAATACATTTTGTTTTAAAAGTATGGTAAACCATTTGAATATACTAGAATAACAACATCAAAAACCCAAACTAGAAAGGAGTAAATAATTTTTTTTAAAATTAGGATAATCAGTATATTAAGGTCAAATGAGAAAACACATAGTTTCATATCTATATATAAAAGGGAACATCGGTGGAAAAGTAAAATTTTCAGAATGAGGGGGAAACATCATTAAAGAGGATGAAAATTTTTATTAATATAGATACACATTAAATGTGGAAAATATCTCATAAATAGGGAATATTTTAATTAAATTGTATCTCTTAATATAAAAATATGGTATACCATATGAAATCCAAGCTGATTCTCAGGGAGAGACATTATAACTCGATAGTCTGATAGATTTGTGATAACAATTAAATTATAAGTAATATAACAATCATAAAGAAAAATATCTATGAGTATAAGAGGAAGTTAAGATTCAAAGATTGATAATAATTTAATATATTATAATTAAATTAGTAATTATCTAACCAAAAAATAATTTTTTTTATAATAAAAAAGCATCAGTAAATGAAGGTTAATTGAGATGGAACCCCTTTATTTATTTCCTCATTTAGTCTAATGGATCTTATGATCCAATTAAAAATAAATAAATAACTTAATCACATATTCCATTAAATTTTCCATATCTATATCCTTTAATAAATTTCATTTTATGTAAAATATTGAATGATATTAGGGTTGGGTAATCACAACATCAATATAGAAAATCAAGGAATGATCTTAGCAACATGATGGGTGTACAAAAAGGTTATAGAATGGTTTTAATGAGTGTTAAAGTTAGTCTAACATTAATATAAAATATCACGAATAATAAAGGATTTCCTTTGAACATATGGAGTTTCAATCACGAAGAAATTAATTGGTTTGTAATAAATTAAATGAATTAAAAATATTGGGGAGTTAATCAAGGTGTAGTTTTGACATCATGACAGCGAAAAAGATGGATTATGAAATGGTTTTAATGAGATAAAAGGATAATATATCATCATTTGGAGATAATTTGTATTTTAAATGATTTATTAGGAAAACATGTACTCATAATCATTTTGAGATTAAAAGGATTACAATTTAGAATATTACAAGGAAAATCATGGAGTGATTTCAATAGCATGATAACTATACACATGGATTATAGAATTGGTTTGATGATATAGAATGATAGACACTAATAAAAATAGAATAAATTGTGAAATAAATAGGATAATTATGAACATATGAAACCAACATAAATTGATATTTAACTGTATTTTCATAAATGAAGTACCTATGTCAAAAGGAGGAGTTGGAGAACCCTTACTTTACTGAGTATCTTCTTAATGATTTTTAGGAATCGATAGAACATTAATAAGTCCTTGCGAGGAATTTATAGAGGGATATGGAAGTGAAATAAACTATAAACTCGTTTTGGGTAGAGAGGTATGAGATAATGGGTTGGAGTGGTCTTCTTTTATAAGTGAAAGTGAGGGTATTTTTTAAGAAAACTAATGTTAGGTAAGGTGTATGAATTGAATAACATGAGTGTTAGGTGGATTAGGCGATTTAGGGTAAAAATTGTTCGAGATACAAGTGGTTATGTATTTTATGATAATATGTCTATAAAATCTATAACTGACCTTTTAATTATTAATAATTTTATATACTTTATTTAACCATTTTTACCCTTATAAATCTTTATTAAAATTTAATAATAGTAATCATTTTATTACTAAAATTATAGCATACCCATTTTTCAAAAAATAAAATGTGGTGATTATGAATTTGGGTTTTATTCATCCATATTTTATTAATTTTAATTTGAAAAATATATATTAAATTAAAAAATGTAATGTGTAGAAAACCCACTTTTTATAAAAAAAAAAAATTGTTTATTTTTTGTTCATAATTTTTTTATTAATTTTTAATTAAATTATTGTTTATTTTTTTATTTATTTCAAAACTAAACATAAAAGTATTAAATTAAATCAAATTTATTTAATACATAATATTTATTAAGGTATCATTATTTTAAAAATAATCATTTTCTAGTTGTAACTAAATTTTTCTTAAGAAAACATAATCATTATCTGTAAAAATAAAGTGGTTCTTATGAGAGAATTTGCATTGAATGATTATAAATTGGAAAAAATTTATATAATTTCAATTTCTACTGGTTTTAAATACTAATATAATTATTGTATAATGCATGAAAAACATTATTGAGAAAAGTATTACTTGATTCCTAGAATATAATATTTAGGTTTGAAAACTATAATCATTATTTTAAAATAGATAATTTATATTAAAAAAAACCACCTTTGAAAATACAATGTTTTCAGACATTTCTATTTCATACTATTATACAAAGAATGACATAACAGTCACAGTATTAGTAAAAATGATATACATAACTATTCATTGAAAACCCACTTTTTTAGAGAAGTATAAAATATTTATCTTAAGTAAATACATAAATAATAAATCCCAAAATGAATTTATCTTTATATAATTCAGATACTAAAATTTTTAAATTTATTTTTATAATTAAAATAAAAAATATTAATAATGAAACATTTTATGAAAAAAAGTGTTTTTTAAACATTTAGTGGTGATAAAATCATTTCATATAAATTTGATAATTAAAATATGTGTATATATTAATAATATTTTAGAATTGTTCAATTTAATATATTAAGATAAATCTTACAATACTTTAAAAAATGGGTCCTTAAAAAAAGAAATATTACTTTATTTAAAAATACAATTTAATGGATACCATTAAAATTAGTTATTTATATACAAAAAATTACTTTTTCTAATCCATCTACATTAAAATTTATTTTAATTTTATATGTAAATCATATCATATTTTAGTAATGTTATTAATATTTATACATAATCCATATATATATATATATTTATTTATTTAACATTATCATATCATATATGTATTTCATTGTGAGTTATATTATTTTAAAATTACTACTTAACAATACATGATTGCAGTATACCTACTGGAGATACGAACAACAATTATATCTATAATGTCCAAATTTATAATCACCATATTTGTAATTACAACATTTTCAATATCCATATTTCATTCATATATATATAACCTTACATAACCTATTCCACCGACATTTCTTATTTCCATATTTTCCATTATAAATATATGAACATTATTTATCCTTTCATGTTATTATTTCTTATTGTAGGTTTTCCTATAGTAGTAGAGATTATTAAAGGTGATGGTGTTCTAGGATAGTTTCTAAAACTAAAGATATCACTCTATTCAATTTATTTCCACTTATAATTTTTTCTTTTTAATGGATGTCATCATCCATTATGTGTAATAATACATTGTATTTCCTAAATTGTTTCATGTACTATCATTGTAATGTTTCATTATATTTTAATAAAGCATTATTAAATTTTTCATAACTTGTATTTCCTAATATGCAGTAAAGTAATAATTATTTTGAAGGTATAGAGAATTTTTTATAAATATAGGAATCAATACTAATGGACCATAAAATTTAAATCCTTACATATAATTTCATTCAAACCACAACCCACTACCCCTAAGAACAGGGCACAATCAGATATCCAGAACTCAACCCACTGCCTTAACACACAATACGGGGTCCAACAGCCATGTATCACATCATGCAATGAACCAACCCTACATGGTTGGTTCACTATCACGACCTATGTCACTCAAGTAAAGTCCCATAATATATGTACTACATAATACCAAGACCATGCACTCTCATATAGGGAAGACCATTGTCATAACACTAAACACTCCAAGAAACGTCCCTGGATATTTCATAAACCCATTCCATCTATACCAAGACATGGTCATCCATACTTATCACTCAAGGATAATTGAATCACCCTAAAAATTATATTTAAAAAAAATATTATGCTTTATACCTTTCTTAACATGCACCAATGATATTTAACTAAAGTTCAATATATAGTAAAAAATTTAAATTTTTCTACTAAAACATACCCATTAAATTGTAAGGTATAAATAGTAACAACCATTTTATGAATAATATTTATTAATCATATATATAATTAAAATTTACTTACTAATAATTAATAGATATGTTCTCAATTTTTATTAAATGATTTTTATGATTTAAAAATATGATTTCTTCAAAAGTAGTTTTTATTGAATTTTATGCATGGAATTTATAATTAACGTATACAATTCATATATATTTTATTATAGAAAATAAATATATTATTTTAAATCATAATTTAATTATTGTAAAAAGGTTAATGATTGATATTTTCCTAAAATAATTTACTTTTTAGGGAAATGTGCAAAATTTCAAATTTTTGTAAAACAATCATTTCTTTTCATTAAATTAGTATTAAAAAAGTTCAATTATTTATTTCATTTTATATTAAATTAAAAAAGTATCCTATAATTATATTTAATCCAATTAATTAAATTTTAATCATCAATATACAAGAGTTTGGTATAAGTTCATTTTTTTAATTAAAAATGGAATTCTTTAAAAACTATTTTTATGTGTGCAATATGATTTTAACATAATAAATTTAAAAAATCATTATTTATTTTAAAATTAATGAAATTTATAGAATATTTATTCAATTAAATATTTTTCTATCTATCTAATAATTTTTAAAAGTAATGGAATTAATATAAATTAATTTCATTCTTAATAATTAATTTTTCTACAAATGGATTTTGTTACATTTAGAACTTTTACTTTAAAATTAATTTATACCCCATATATAAATTGAATATTATAAAATGGATTAAATATTTTTAATATTCATAATTAATATAATTTATTTAAAATCATGAGGTTTTATGATAGAAACATTATGTTCGATAGCATACTTGATACACCACATCAATCTTAAATGAAAAACTAAATATTAATATTTAAAAGTTATTATTATAACCTAAAGATCAGAATGAAAAAATTGAATGGAATTAATGAAAATCTTAAAATATGGTTTACACAAGTATATATAATAAATTCTTTGATATCCATTTAATAATAAAAGAAATTAAATCCTTTTTTAAAATAAAAGGAAATGCTTCTCTGAAAAAATATTTTAATGTACATAAGTATGTTTAATACCAACAATAAATTAACTCTAGTATGATTAAATTAATTAAACACACACACACACATATATATATATATATATATAATATTTAATTTATTTTTTAAGCTTAATCTTATGTTTTTTATATACATGATATAATAAAAAAATCAAATTTTATGTATAAAAGATTTATTTTCTAAAAAGGCATTGTCGCCGCCTTTGAAGGGACACTTGCTTTAGTTATAGTTTTTTTTGAGACATTTCAAAATTTTATTTTAAAAAATAAACATATTATTTTAAACTATATATTAAATTTTACATTGGTTGAATTTATCGTTTTTTTTCTAATTTCATTAATCTTTTGTTGAATAGTGAAAAAATATTGTATTTTAATTGAAAACAGGTTTTTTTTAAAATAATTTATAGTGATAAATTATAATTTTAATTAAAATTGAAGTATAATTAGATAAAATATATATGATTTAATAAAATTTATGCCATTTTTTTAAATTTCACATTGAAATTGGATATAAAAACATTTTAATCTTTTGAACATTTCTACTTTAAAAACATGTTGTTTCGTCCCATCTGTGAGGTTAATTTTAAATTAGTTTCATTAAATTTAATGAATTGAAATTGAAAGAATGGATTACATATTTTTAAAAATAAGGTAAAAAAATTAAATAGGTACCTTTTGTTTTTGGACAATATCAATTCTAACATAAATATCTTCTTTTTAAATTACCACGATTAAGGGTTAATCAGATAATTAAGGGTAAAAATAATATTATAAATAATATAAAATTACCCTAAAAATTGTCCATATATTATTTTATGAGTTATGGATTACCAAAATAATCATTTGGAATTATTTTTTATCCCATGGATCCAATTGGATTATTGTAATCCATAGATAGTATTATATTCAAATAAAAGTCAATTTTGTCATTTTTTTTACAAGTAAAATATTTTTAATATTGGTTAATATAGGGAATATTTTCTATTATAAGTATTTTTTAAATATATATATCTATTAATCATTGAAATTTATTTTTAATTTTTAGGAGATGAATAATTATCTTAATGGATTACATAAAGATGGTGCAACAATTGTTCGATTAAATTATATAAAAAATAAATGATATTAAAATAAATATAATTTTACAAAATTAATGCCATAAATTAATTTTATATATTCATTTTATAATTTAGGGATTATTTCATAGTTATTTTTTAATATACCATGTTTTTATGATATTTTTGAAAAGTCAAGTACTTAATTGTGTCAAAATTGTTAGAAATTATATTTTTAATTAAATAATATTTTATTAAATTATATTGTATTTTTTAAAATATAAAATTAATTAAAATTATTGTGATAATTTTTAATGTTTCATAAATGATCCAGTTATGGTCATTTTGGAATTTTATAGTTACTATATTGACCCATAAAGTGTAAAAACACATGTTATCATGGTAAAAGTTAAGGATGTTAAATAATTGATAAAGCTGAGAGATAAGGACTAAAAAATAGTCATAAAATACCTAATTTTCATTGGATGAATGGATTTAGACCCATAATCATCATAACTTCTAAATAAATAATTTTTAAACATTTTTATTTTAAATTTAATTGTAAATAATTTAATATTTTGAGAAATTCCAATAGTTACCCTCCCCTCTCTTATAAAAGGGAACCACTTCTTCTCTGTTCATCGCATTTAAAAACTTATTTGGATAAGAAAATATCATCCAAAATACCTTAATAGAATCTACACCCACAATATATTGTTCATATTTTATTCAAAAAACTATCCTTAGTGGTTTTATGGTGTTAAGGAAATGAGATGGTTCGAGGAAGAGGTATAATTTTTAATCAAGTATTTCTGTTTTATTTTTTTAAAATTCTTTAAAATCTTCTTAAACCATTAAAAAATAATAAATAATGTATCCAAAATATATTTAGAATTTATTTTAATAATATCTACACCTAAACACTTCTCCAATTCCACCAAATGGGAAAATAATTATCATTCATGTGTACGGTGAACAACCGCCTCGTGAAGTGATATAATTTGTTTTCCATCACCATATCTCAAAAAAAAAGTTATAATTATGGAATTAATGTTTAATAATTATATTAATATAATATTTATAATTATTAAAAGATAATAAATCATTTAACTACTTACCTTTCTATTCATGTGAAATTGATAACGATGTTTGTGTGTATGTGTGAACTAACACCTCCACAAAGAGATGTGATTCGTTTTTCACCACCATATCAAATGGATAAAATATATAATTATATTTTAATAAATAACATGATATATATATATATAATATTATTATAAATATGAAAATTTAAAATTATATCAACCTTTTTTCCATAATGATTATTGAATAATTGAAAAGTTACTTATGTGTATGTACGGCTTACTGTCTCCATGATTATAAACTACTTAATTTTTCAAAAACATATTTAATTTATAGATTTAACATTATAATTAAAATATAAAATTGATAAATAGTTCATGAATATTATGTTGTTGATTATGGACTAATTACTTTTTAGTATATACATCATATTATAATCGTTTTGGACCCATGTACTAAATTTCATCAAAACGACCAATGTGAAATTAAATAATTAAGTAATTATTATAAAATAGTAAAAAGTGATATAAAAGTAATAATAAAATTGAAACAGGTTCTCAATAAATTATTAAATTAACTTAGTTATATTATTGTGGATTATAAAGATTGTATCTAATGAGTCTGACTCAACGTAAAGGACTTCACCATAGTCTCCTTTAACTAAGGTATATTTTTGTGTTATACACTAACCTTATATTATAAGGTGTATATACATCCCCATTGACTTATAATGTCATTAATATATTTATTATAGTGTTATTATTTTTTAAAATGTTATTCTTTTATTTGGATTATGGTTAAAATGTTCAATTTGGTATTAGAAACCTTGAATGTTTAAATATTTAATTATCAAATATTTTTTTCCATGTTAATATTATTCATATTATTTTACATATTTGTATATGTAGATGTTAAAGAATTATAAAGAACATTTTATATCTATTTTCAATTTTATTCAATTGTTTTAAAATCGATAAATTTTTCAGCTTTTATACAGAATGTTTTGAAAAATGAAAAATGGGATATTCTATTCTTAATTTACACGATGACAATGACTTTCCCACCACCATGACTATTATTTATTTTCTAGATTTCTTTGAAATATTCTATATTTTCTTAAATGAAACACCATATTCCCTTATTTTTGGGGTTTCTGGCATTAAAATTGGGTTTTTAAAAGAAAAATGTATATTTATACATAAGTGTGTTTTATATGGGAATAAAATAATTTTTAGAATTGTTTTATGATGAAAGTGTATTATTAATGATATGGTACTTTTAAATTATAGGAAACTGGTGAAACTGATATAAATTATATATATGACTACCTAGATAGAATATGGGAAGCCTGTTACAACTAAACATGGGGATTCCCATATTGCATTGGGTAAAACCATTATAGAGAAACATGGGGTGGCCCAGATAGCGCTGGGTAAGCCCGTTAAAAATTATCATAGGGTGTCCCAGAAAGTGTTGGGTAAATCTATAATAGCTTAATTGGAAGTCTCCCATATGTTTATTCCAATTGGAAGGGTTTTTAGAAGGGTTCTATGAATATGATATTCTAATTCATCCTAAAGAGTTTTAATTGTATAATATGGGTTTTGATGATTTCATTGGAGAAAATTATCAATTTCTTTCAGGACCAGAAGTTTTTTTGTATTATAAAATAACTTTGAAGATGGTGGTAAATGTTATATGTGTTTTTATTTTTTCAAGAAATACTTGTTTTATTTCTCTTTATATCCCTGACTAAGATTTTGTGCTCATCCAATGTTTTTAAAATGACATTCATATGATTTATGGGATAATATAGACAAGGATGAGATAAAGGGGATAATTTTGTAGATTTTTCATAAAAAGAAATCACATTTTATTTTAATGTGATTTCTATTGTGGAAAAAATGGATATTGTGTTTATATGTCCACTTGTATTGTATAAGTTTACTTTGTAAGAGTTTTTCATAATTATTGAAACTCTAAAATAAAATTATCCTCAAATGTAAACCCTTGTTCAAAAACACTATAATATGTAATGTTTCAGGAATTGACCTTATAGTTGGTATTAATAAATGGTTTATACAATTTTATAGGTTTTGATAATGTTAATATCATCCCCTTAGAAGATTTTACTTTATTGTTAAGTTGAAATTATATATAATTTTTTGATTTCATTGTTTCTTAATATAAAGTATTCCTTTTCATAATGGTTTTCCATAGAGTAAAGATGGAATCAACAGTGGGAGTGCACCGAGAAGAAAAGAATTCCAAATGAGCGCCCCAATATGGATGGAGTTGTAATTAAAAATATTGTTATAGTGATGTATTAGTTGACTTAAACTATAAATGGATGTGGTATCCATGCTATGAAAGAATATGTTCTATTATGAAGGATCATGAATATAGTGGATCATTTCAGGAGGCAACACCATCCATAATTCAATGGATAATCTGACCTACTGTTATTTGAAGGATGAATCAATTCCCTGGAGATGATATTTGATGCAATGGGATGTTAAAAACATTAAAAGGTAACTATTTCAATTTATCATTTTGAAGGTGAAGCTGACAGACTTTGATCTTTGGATAATAATACTAGACAGAATGATGATATTGATTCCATGGAATGGAAAATATTTAAGTATATCCTCTATGATAAATATTTCCCTATGGTTTCAAGACTTAGAATTTAAAAAAATAATGGAATTGAATCAAAAGAATGCGGATTTAGGGGATGCCTATAAATCAAGCTTCAAAATAGTGGAAAGGTATGTTCAGCATTTTATTCAAGACATTGATTGTAAAATTAATATATTTTAATTAGGTTTCAAACAAATTATATCAATACATTTTGACTGAATATAATTTAAATGTTATGATAAAGTAGATTGTTGTGATATAAAAGTTGAGATAGAGTTTACTGACACTTACGTGTCACAAGATGAAAATGTTAAGAAATAACCAAGGTAGTAGAAAATTTATATGTATACAACTAAGCAATTTAAGGGTAAGACACCAAAAATGTTCCATTTTTGGATAACAGCATTTCAAGTAATGTTTTACCAAATCAATTAAGTGTTTTTACTATGGTTAGTTTTGTCACAATATTTGTGACCGTAAAGAAAAATTCCCTGAATAACCAAAGAATGGGGTAATCCATCGTTATCCAAAGGTAAAGTGTTTTAATTGAAATGATGTGGGTAGTAATTATAATGTGTGTCTAAAGATTTTTATATAGGATTAAAATTATTATAATAAGAAAAAAAATTCGGTAAAATATTTTACTTCTATTGTAGATGCAGAGACATCTGGTGAAGTGGTGAAATAGCTAGGGTGCTTGGTATTTTTCATTGGTAGACCATAAGGTCATGGTTTTAGACACACCTTATGAGGTTTTATGTGATGTGACTAAAAGTGAAAAAGGACCATTATGGTGTATTTTTTTGGGTTTATATTTCTGTAAGGATTTTGTTTACTGTAAAATATGACATTACGTTTTGATATGAGTTTTATGGTATTGATATACTTTAGGTATTATATGATCTCTAATGATTAATATAATTTTTAGGGATTTATATAATAAATATCGTAATTTTATAAGGGTGAAATAATGCTTATAAAATATAAATATATCATGTATGTACATTTCCTTGTATTCTTATATAGTATATGAATTCATCCACTATATGAAAAATATTTTGATAAAAAAAATTATTCATTTAATTTTCATACTAATAAATCATTGGATTTTAATCTAACATTGATTTATGGTTTTGTGATAGTTATAAATATAATTACCATTTTCTCTATCAATCGCCATTATAACATCTTGTTATTTTTCCCTTCCATGTCCATGTTTTATTACATGGTACCCTAGTATGTGTTATCTCATATAACCTTCTTACATCTATTTTATTTCTTTTAAATATGTAGTTTTACAAGCCCTTATTTTGATATCGATTTCATTAAAGGTTCTTTGAAAAGTAAAACCCAAGATACCTTACATGATTTCAAATTTTGTGGACATAATTTATTAAAGGGGCGAGAATGTTACATCCTATGTTTTTAAAAATTAAACACTATGTTTGATAGTGTACATGATACGCCAAATCCATCTTGAACGAACAACTGAATATTGTTATTTAAATGTTACCATTCTATCCTAGACGTTATAATGGTAGGAATGAACAATATAAATTTATTTCTGAAAATATGGTTTACACATGTATATATAATTACCTATTTTGTGAAAATTAATTCTAAATGAAAATAAAACCCTTTTTAAAATAAATGGATTTTAAAAAAAACTATTTAAATATGCATAATAATATTTTATAGCAATAAATAAATGAACACTCTTATTGGATTATATTAATTAAATATAAATATAATATATTTAATTTAATTTTGAACATTAATCTTATGTTTTTTCTATACATTATATTAAATCAAGTATAATTTTATACATAAAATAAGTTTTTTACTAAAAAGGCAGTTTTACCAACTTTCGAGGCTGCACTTGTTTTAAATCTAGTTTTTTCAATTTTTTATATTATATTTGAAACAAATAGACATAATATTTTTAATATGAATTTAAAAAATCTCCTGGGCTAATTTTTTGGTATTTTTTTATTAATTTTCATTTTTTGTTGAATAGTGAAAAAAGACTACATTTTAATTGAAAACATCTCTTTCATCTAAATAATTTATAGTATTACATTATATTTTCAATTAGGTTTAAACTATAATTATACCTAATTCATATAATTTAATTTACGTTAGTCCATTTTAATCAATTTAAAATTGAAATTTTATTTTAAAAAAATTCAAACATTCGAACAATGTTACTTCAAAAACTCGTTGTGTCGTCCAATCTGTCAGATTATTTTTTAATTTATTTTTACAAATATGGGGAATTGAATTTGAAAAAATGCATTCAATATTTGGAAAAATATGTTCCAAATTTATTAGGAAGTTCACTTTTCATTTTGGACAATATGAATAGTTTCTTTAATAATTTTTTAAAAAATTATCACAATTAAGGGTAAATCGGGTAATTAAGGGTAAAAATAATATTATAAATAATAGAAAATTACCCTAAATCGTGTTATTATTTTATTATATAAGATATTTTATACTAAAATATTCATTGGGATTATTTTTAAATCTATTAGATACACATGGATGACTTTTAATCCATTTATAGTATTATATTCAATGAAAATTTCATTTTGCCATACATTTTTTAATAATTTAAATATTTTTAATATGAAGTTATATAAGAGATTTGTTTGAATGTAAATAATATTTTTAAATATAAAAAAATTTATATACATCTTGGTAATTAATTTTTTATTTTTATGAGAGAAATCATTACCTTAAAGACTTACATAATGTAGGTGGAGTAATTGTTTAATTAAATAAAATATCAAATAAATGATATTGAAATATTAAAATAGATATATTTTTAAATAATTAATTTCATCGAATAATATTGTATAATAATTTTACATTTTATTTATTTGTTTAATGTTTTTTCAAAGATTTCATGTGGTTATGTTATTTTTAAAAATTCAATTAATGGATAGTTTCAAAATTGACATAAATGGTATTTTAAAATAAATAATATTTCATTAAATGATATAAAATTCATAAAAATATAAAATTCCACCAAAAGATTTTAATTATGTTTCAAATGTGATATATTATCTATTTATTATTCGTTTTTCATTATATATTAACTATATTAACCCTTAAATAACAAAAACACATGTTGTCACAGTATGATTTATTGGCTAACTAAGGGTTAAAGAAAAAATATATGGATTATAAAAAATAAAAAATATCTAATTTTAATTAAATTAATGTAAAAACTACCCTAATGATCCTATCATATAAATGAATCAGTTTGGATCCGGTTTCAATTTAATATGATTTATATTAATTTATTATTTTGAAAAATTCCAACAGTACCCCTCCTCTCTCTTATAAAAGGGATCCTCTTGTTCTCTATTACTCACACTTCCAAACCGATTTGGTTCAGAAAATATCTGAAAAAATATCCACATATAATCCCTCCAAAAATTCTAGATATCATATTATCGGTATAAAATAATCATTAGTGGTTTTAAGGTGTCAAGAAAAGAAGGTGGTCTGAGGAAGTGGTATCGTTTTCAATCAAGTATTTCAGTTTTATTTCTTCTTCAATTTCCTTAAAATATTTATAAATCATGATAAAATTCTAAATCTAGTATCCTAAATATATTGTGGTGTTATTAAGTAAATATCATCACCTAAATCCAACTCCACTTCTATAAAATGGGAAAATAATTATCTTTCTCTTGTACGGTGAATTACAGCCTCATGAACCTATATAATTAATTTTCTGTAACCATCTATAAATAATAGTTATAATGATTGAATTAATGTTTAAATATTCAATTCTTGAAATATTTATCATTATCATAGGATAATGTATCATTTATATTCATACCTTTCCATGCACGGAAAAATTATTATGTCATTCGTGTGTAAGTGTGAATTGTCACCTCCATGGAGCGACTAGATTTATTTTTCAACAACCTATGATGATGATAATATATATAATTATAATTTATGAAATTAGATGATATATATATTTTATATTATCATAATTATATAATGTTAAAATTATATTATCTTTCTTTCCATAATGATCATTGAAATATTTAGGCATTACTCAAGCATGCATATGGATTACCGCCTCCATGACAATAACATATTTCATTTTTCAAATCCATATTTAATGGATGAATTTAAAATATAATTAATGTTTAAAAATTATAATCATGTCATGAATATTATTTTGGAGATGATTTAATAAAGAACACTTCTGACTATAGATATCATACGAATGTCATTTTGGACTCATGTATTGAATATCATCAAAACATATAATGCGAACATTAATAAATATTTCATAGTTGTAACATCATAATAAATTATATAAAAAACAATAATAAACTCAAAAAGTATTCTCAAGGTAAGGTACTTCTTCTCTATCTCCTCTCTTTGTGGAATATTTTGATGTTATGCACCCACCTTCTTTTATGAGGTGTATATAAATCAAATTTGACTTATCATGACATTATTTTAATTAATATATTTGTTTTATTTTTAAAATTTTATTCTTTTATGTGTATTATGATTTAAATGTCCAAATTGGTGTGGGGAACTTTGAAAAATTTAATGATTTAATTATCACATATTTTCCTCCATGTAAATGTTTTTGATATTATTTGACATATTTATTTATATGAACATAAAAGTATTATGAATTAAATTTTATTTTCCTTAATGGTTTTCAAAAGGAATCTTTTTACATGTTTTATAAAAAACGTTTTGAAAATAGATAAAAGTAATGTTCTATTTTTAACATAAATGGAAACAATAACTTTTCTGTTGTAATAACTATTAATAAATTTCTAGATTACTTTGAAAGCATACATATTTTATTAAATGAAAAAACCCATTCCATTATTTTTTATAATTTTTAGTATTAAAATGGGGTTTTTTAAATAAATCAGAATTTTTATGTGGAAGTGTTTTTCCTATGGAATAAAAAGGGGTTTTTAAAGGGTTTTATGATGAATATTTTTTATTAATGATATGATACTTTATAAACAAAGAAATTGTTGAGCCTGATGTGGCCTTTACATGGAGTGTTAATGATATCATCGGGGAAGCCCATACATATTAACATGGGGTGGCCTAGATAGCACGGAGGAGTCCTATTGAACCGTAACATGGGATGACCTAGATAGGGTGGGGTAAGCCCATTATATTATAACATGGGGTGGCCAAGATAACATCGGGTAAGTCGTAATTGCTTATTTTGAATTTTTTCTATATGATTATTCCAATTGAAAGAGTTTTGAAAGGGTTTTATGGATATGATTCTCTGAATCACCTAAAAAAGATTTAATTTATTTCTATGTGTTTTAATTATTTTCTTTGAGCAATTTTTATGATACTTATTCATGTGAAATATTTTATTTCATATTCTAAAAGAAAATTTAAGATAAAGTTAAATTTTATATAAAATTTCCTTTATTTTTGATCCCCTGGTTTCTATTCCTTTTATATTTCTTAAAGATCTTATTTTCTCATCCAATTTTTTTAAAATGACTTTCATATGGTTTAAGGGAGGAATAGTTACAAGGATGAGATCAGGGGAAAATTTGTAAAGATTTTTCATAAGGAGAAACCATTTGTATTTTAAATAGTTTTGTATTGTCGAAAAAATAAATAATGAAACTACCAAATTGAAAATTATATCATGATTAAAATTCTTATTATGATGGTATCATGATCATGGTGCATAAAATGAAACTACCAAACTGAAAATTATTTTAAAAATGATACATTTAACACTCATAAAATAGTGATTCTAATAAATAATTATTAGTAAATATACATCTAAATTTTATAAGTGGATTCTATATGATATTATAATTATTTTTACTGTTAAATTATTATAGAAAAATGAATTTATATTTATCAAAAATGAGTTTAAGAGAACATAGAATGAAATATTGACCTGAGGTAATGGTTTCTCATTTGACATTTATTTTGGTGAGACAAATTCCATATTAACCACTTGTTGCATATTTTGAGGTATATAATGCCCCTTTGATATTTTAATTAACATATATATTAATATTCATGGTATTTAAAGTCTCATTAAGTGTTATTTATTTCATAGGGATTATAATTCAAATTTTTCTAAAGTGGTAATGGACAATTTCTTTATCTCATCTTAATTCAAGAATGTTTTTTGATTTAGTTTCCATTAGGGAAATTATAAGATATATAATACATTAAAAAAATTCATATCCTATTTTTATTCCAATAAATTAAGAGTTTTATTTTAATTTTCCTCTTTCTAAGTATTCAAATTACCAAAAAAACATTTTTAAGAAATGTTTTCATTGTTTTTTTATTTGGTTGGGAATTTCATTGTTTTATAGAGAACTTTTATTTAAAATGTTTTCATGAATGTTTTCACTATTATAAAAGGATATATTAGATTCATTTTTAATATTTTTTAAATTTATATAAAAAATTAGTGGAATATTCTTCTCATCTTACAAACAATGTTTTTTTAACGAAGTTGTGAATGAAATATCTGTTTTTAAATATACCACAAGAATGAATTTTCCCATTATATTGAATATTATCATAGTTTAGTTTTTAATTTACATATTTCCGGGGTTATTTTCAAAAAAAAATATTCTTATTAATATAATACACATTTTTATATTTTAAATAAGTGATTTTAAAATAAAAAGGATATTTTTATCATGAAATTTTCTAGTGATAATTTAATTGTATTTTCATTTACATCAACATAATTTGATAAATAAATTTACCTAATAGGGATATACTATAATTATATCTTCCACCATATTACTCAGAAATGATTTCAATAATGATGTTCTACTTTTGAATGGGGGAAAATATTGATATTTTATATGCTAGTTTTCAAATATGAATTTTGATAATGATTTTGTATTTTAGTGATTATTTATCCATTTTATATTATGAATTAATTAGACATAGTAATTGAATAGTGGGGCTTGTATTATCTCATTGATGCAACAGTAGGTGTTATAAGAAAAACTATCATGCATATTTTGTGTTTGAATACGCAATTGTTTATTATTTATTTTCATAATTCCTTAAATATATGATTAGGATGTGGATAATGTATATCTCATTATTATGAAACTAGATATTATTATCCATGTTATCTTTTATGTTTTTATTTCATCTATGTATTTAGTTAACATTTATGATATAATTTTTTTGCAATATTTAATTATTGTTTATCTATTCAGTATTATTCATTCTTTCTTTATCCTATTATATTTTTTTATTGTATGATTAATTCTACCAAGCATCTGAACTCACCCTTTATAATGTTTTACTTTCCCTAGACACAAAGAAGGGATCTTGGAATAATATAAACGATTTAAAATAATAAATAATAAATTTCTTGTTAGAATTTGTGTTTTGATTTCATTTTTTCATATGTAACATTTGAATCGGGAATCTATCTAGTGTCAAAAGGCAAAAAAACTATTCAATCCTTCATGGATGCAATCCATTTTTTTCTTCTAATGTTGTAAAATATCCATCATATTTCTGTTACTGGAGACAATGTGAAGTGGTTGATATCAATGGAATTTTAGTATAAACCATGGGAACTAGATTTTAGAAAACCATGATTATAGACCAGGACAGAATCTTAGGATATGTTTATATATAATATGATAATGATTTGGTAAAATATTTATTGTGTGGTTTACTAGAAAATGCATCCCTATCTCAGTAATAAAAAGTGTATATATCTATGAAATGAAAACACCTATGCATTAAAACTATGAATGGGTCAGATTAGGTGGTAACTTGATCATCAATAGTGTATGATGAGTAGGCCTACAATTTCACACCTGTCTAAACACTCCAAGGGGATATTCTTTGGTTTATTTACCTTCTCTTTATGGACTATTATGAAAGATTTGAATTTTTTTAATCTGGAGATATTCTCAAATATATGTATCTTGTTATAATCAAATTACTAATGCATAAATTTTTAAGTTATGTTAAGTATTCCAAAAGATTGGGAATTATTCACTATGATTCATAATGATATGATCTAATCTAGTATATTTAAATTTAATAAATGGAACCTATTGGTTTTAATTTAGATAATTTTCAACACCCTTAATAAATTTTTTTTCCCTTACGGGATTTTCAACTTGACTATTATTGGAGCTGAGTATATTATGATTATATTATGATAGTTTACTCCTCCTATAAATGATAACGATTCTCGTATGGAATAATTTGTTACATTATAGAATGATTCATTATTTTTTGAATAATACATAAGGTATAAAGAACCATATTTTTAATGAAATACAAATATGTTGATAATAAAATAGTGTATTTATACCATTGAAACTATATTTCTATCTTTGAAAAGTAATAAACATGATAATTTTATTCTAAACGAAATGATTAATTGAATATTTTGGTCAATGGAAATCATCGATTCAAAATAAAAAGCAGTAGGAGGAGATGTAGAGAATGGAATGAAATACTTTTAAGGAGATATTATTCAAAAATATTTTCCTCATAAGGAATGAGAATATATGAAAAAATTCCCCAATTTATGATAGAAGGGAAATGAAAGTAGTGTTGAGTATGACACAATATTTACATGATTATCAAGGCATGTTGTAGACTAGATACATAATCTGAAGAGTGAGATTTTTTTCCTTGATAGACTTAAGTTAAGCCTTATAAGGGAATTATTCTCTCATACATTTTTAGCATATTATTTAATTATGTTAATAACCATCAAGACAGGGGAAGAATTGTTGAAGACATATATTTTCAAAGGAAATAAAATAATAAATAGATGAATGAGCACCATGAAAAAAGATAAAGCAATGTAAATTGAGTGAATGATGTAACTTACCACATGTAATATGTTTTTAATGAAACATTCAAGTACTTACATGAAAGGAATTAGATATTTCTAGAGATGGAAAAATGATGCCTCTAATTTTTAGTGTTTCTATCATACGGATATGGGGAACTCTAAAAACAAATTATCCAATAATCAGGGTAATTTTACATAGAAAAGGCTATGGAAGGATAACCATGATTTTGTAGTTACTATAGATGAATTTGAAATCCCTTAAGTTGTGATAGTGGGTAAATTTATTTAAAACTCGTGATTTAATTTATTGCTAATGAATCAACACTTTTATATTTTTTTATGGATATCAAATCATCCCTTGACAGTATGAGGATGTAAATTTCAACCAACACACCTTGTGGGAATCTGGTAATAATGATAATATATCGAGTTCCTTCAATTAAGATGAAAAACTATTCCCCAGTTATAGAAATGGTTGTTATACTTATGATTGGATTTGATGTAATTCCACTATTTAGGGATTATTTATTTTTTATGATTAAGGAATTAGATTATAAATAATAAAATAACATATTTTAAACTACAGTTCCTATAATTCAATGGTTAAAGTAATTTATTATTTATATTTTTCTTATTACTGATTTTTTAGGAATAAATGTCTTACTTATTCAGAAGAAGGCTTATTCATATTGAGTATAATCTTAACTGATTTTTTGCTAGGTAAAATAACATGTTCCTATTTTTAGGATATTATGATATATTATATTATAATTATAGTTCATTCATATTGAGAATTTAATACTGTTTATTCATCCTTGAAATATGGGATGGAAAAAAAGGAAACTAATTGAAACATGTTACTATATAATGAAATTTTATTTATTTATTTTATAAAAAAAGTATGTATATTTATTTTTTTTCCAATGTAAAATAATTACTCAACTCTAGGAATAGGATTATGGGAATTATTTTTTCTCCTTTCAATAAATTCGCCTAAATTTATTGTGTATTCTCCCCTTATTGATGTATGGTTTTGTAGTTGATTACCCTCCCATGATTATGTCATCTATCACTATATATTATTATTTAATTTTCATATATCTCCTATATATTTATATTTTAGCTTCCAACTAATCTTATTATTATTTGGTAGTCTGGTTATCTATTATTCTAGGAAACCATTATGTTTTCGACTTTCCCATTATAGTAGAAGATTCATTGTACCATAGTGTGATATGGGATTTCAAAAATGAATTTTTTCATATATTAATCCACTGATAACCAAGATAAAATATTTTAGGATGAAATTTATTTAATTGGGGGAGATTGTAACACCCTAAAAATTAATTTTAAAAGAATATTATACTTCATATCTTACTTAAAACACAACACTGAACAGTAAGAAAATAGTGATTTATAATAATAATATTTTTATTTAAATGTGACCATTATAACATAACTATTAAATTTATATCTATAAATATTAATAACAACATTATGAAAAATATTTATACAATAATTATGTAAATATACTTTTACAATTAATTCATAATTGATAACTACTCAATTTATAGTAATGTTATTTTACGCTTAAAAAAATTTTTGTTTCAAAAAATGGTTTTTAATTAATTTCTTGTGATGCCATAATAAATAATTTATAACATTCATAAAAAAATTATTTTATGAAATAAATTTTATTTTATAAATTACAATTCCATTATTTTCTTAGAGTGAATTTTTCAGATTTTTTTAATATTTATTTTTTAGTGAATACTTAAAAAAATACCAATGTTTGTAAAATTTATATTTAATTTCATTAAAAATGTAATTTAAATATAATGTATTTATTTTAGTTTTATATTAATATAAAATAACTCTATTTTAATAAATTATTTACTTAGGAATCATCATTATAATATAATTTAGTAGAAGTTAATTTTTTGTCTTAAAAACACATCTGTCTAAATCTGTTTTTATTCACTCAATGTTTTCTTTATAATAATAAGTTTAATAAATAACTATTTATTGATAATTTTATTTAAATTTATATTATTTGTATTTAATAAAATATTTTAATTTTCAAATAGTTGATTTGTCAAGGCAAAGAGTGGAAATAAAATCAGTTTTATGATTAAAATACATTATTATAAAAACGGTTTTTGTTTCATTTTGTGCTCTTCTTTCAATGTGAATTTCTAAGATTTATATAAATTTATTCTTGTAAAATAGATTAAATTTTTTTAATAAAATTAATTGATAAAATTTACTATAGTAAAATTCATTAATTATCATAATTAATAGTAAATCTTATAAATGCTTTTCCCACAATTATAGTTAAAACTATTTTAAGGGGGGAGTTAAACTAAAGGATATGGGTAATAATTCCACATAAAATAGGATACGTTTTTTGGATCAATATATATTTAAATAAATTCCATGTGTGTCCCTCCCCTCACTTATAAAAGGGAACCTCTTCTCCCCCCTTTATTTAGAAACATTAAATACATTAGCATAGAATATTAATCGCCCAAAAAATTCTAACATTTTTAAATTTATTATTCTTCTTATTTTATACACCTAATACCATTCAAATAAATCTTAAGGTGTAATCTAAAGGATGTCTCTCGAAGATAAGGTCATTGTCTTTACCGACTCTTTGAAGTCTTCTTCATCTTATGCTTCCTAAAAATCAATTTTTTCTCTACTAAAATAATTAATATATTTCCATAAATATATTTATATGTTATTATTATTATGGTACGACTATTTTTCACCACTTTTCTATCATATTTAAAATAAAGACATCACTCATGGGGATAAACGTCCTACCGTCTCCATGTAACAGTGTAATTTTTTTTCAACACAACTTTTAATAGACAGTAATAAAGGTAAAACTAATGAATATATATATGGTATTTATGAACTAATTATTATACTAAAAATATAATATATAATTTATTTATTTACTATTCCACTCATTAAATAATAATAATATCGCTCGTCCATAAGTGTGGACTACCAATTCCATAAAGCAATGTGATTGATTTTTCATGTACTCATTTCATGGATGATTTTAAATATTTATATAATGAATATATATTATATATATATAATGAATAATATTTTTTAGATGATCTATCCATGATAAATATATAAGTATATAAACTACTCAATCAAAAATTACATGAAAAATGAAATAGTTAACACTCAAAAGTGAAAATTTTAATAAAGAATTATTTTAAAAAGGCGTGGAAATGTTATGGTTTGATAATATGTGGTATTATAAATATTAATATAGTTATTTTATATAACTATAATAAATTTAAATTACTTATAAAAAGGGTTAAGATAATTTATGAAGTATTTTGGTCTTGAGGTAAGGGTTTTTCGTCTCACTTTTTTCCTGGGGGACTTATACCATATTCACCACATGTTTCATTTATGTGGTGTATACTATCATGAATTCCTCCCTATAAATATTATTAAATGAGGGGAGAAATATAATAACCCCTAATTACCACCTTCTATATGGCCCGAGTTGGTAGCTTTCACCAAGGGAATAAAAATATATTTTATGGGAGGTGCTACCCTATATAATAATATAGGATCGGTAGATTAGATGAATCATCGAAAAAACATAGTGAAATAATATAAAATAAACCCAAAACATCCTAAAATTCTTGAATAAATAAAAATGATACATTTAAAATTCTATAAAGTATATACCCAATGATAAAACTAAAGAAGAGACATGAAAACTGTCTAAAGGTCAGAGGATGTAATGTCCATCATGGTCCAGGAAGTCCTCCTGGAAACCTAAAAATAGTTTATATATGTCGGGTGAGCATACATGCATACATAGTAGGAAATACAAAGTCCCCCAATATAATTTGAAAATAGAATTCTAATGCACCTATGAGGAAATATAAAATCCAAACAACACCTATATATGTATACTAATAAAAACTCCAACCTCACCAAGGATCGCTCACCAAATAATGAATCCAAGTATAATAATATAATATAAGTCATATCAATTATATGGTACCCAATGCCACATTCCCACTAATTCACTACTCTCACACCCTAACATCATATTTCCTATAAATACCACCTCTTTCTAATAAAATCACATCACATCACATTCTACATTCAGATACTTAGGTTGCTCATCACATCACATATCATAACCAATGTAGTAGGGTAGCATGAACATGATGGAAATCAACCTCCTTCCATCATCCTACCATGAATTACCACCATTAGAATCCATACCATCACATATCACCCAAAGACACTTGGGTTATCAAGACTCATCATATCAAAAGTAGACAATTGTACTTTTGACTTATGTTCATCACAACCTGTGAATATGACCAACGCTTGGAATAGGGAGTGGGGAAGAGTGGGTATCCACCCATCCATCCTCCCACTAGTATATTGGGAGAGAAGCCCCCAAAATATTTGGTCCCAACACATGTTTCTCGATATGAGTGGGGTGGATATATAAATCACAAAGAATATACAATATATATATATATATATATTTACACACATAGCCCCCATCCTATGGGTTAAAACCCAAGACATAAAACATCTCATTACATTCCATCACATTGATTCTGCCTATAAATGCATAAAACCCACAAAACAATCCATTAGACACAAATCATTTCCAATTAAATCCAAGTTATATATTATCTATTATCAAACCATTTCAATTAAAATAGTCACCTTGTTCCATATTTTGATCCCATTAGTTCTTATTTAAACATTAAAAATTTAAACCACACATACCATTATCAAATGATTCTTTTAAACATTTTGATTAGATATAATTAACATGCATTTAATTCCATTACTACATAGAAAACTTGCATAACCAACCACCATCGTAGCCCTACAACAAAATCGCACCACCACTACAATCATAGCCCCACTACATATCACATCCACATCCCCTATAAAAAAACACAATAAATCCACTAACCATGTATCACATCATCACACCCCATTCATTACACACAACCATATCCAAAAACATATCAAAACACATACCACAAAATATTATAGATTAGGCGTTGGGGGTTTCATTCAATTCCACTTCATTATTTAAGGAAATTATCATAAAACCCATATGATCCAAGGGAATCCATTTCATTAACCGATTATACATGGTTAAACATTAATTTATGCCAGTGTAACAAAAAAATAACGCAACATTGGAATAAAAACATATAAAAAAACTAAAAAACATAAGATATAGAAAGACATGTAATTTAGTGATACAATAAACATAGATAATCTCAATAATAACAATCAAAAGATATAAAGGCATGTGAATCACTCCCATTTCGTTTCCCATTTCATTTAAATTGGTCAATTATCATTTTTAATATATATGAAACTTTCTTCCACTAAGATAAAAAGAGTAACCTAGCCATAATGATACACCAAAAGGAGAAATGAGGGACCCCATACTTGGTAAAAAAATTATTACAAAATCTCGTTGCACCAAAATAATGGTGAGCACACTGCCTGAAAACCCTATAGGGAGAACATGAATGAATTTATGAAAAGAAGCTCCATGTATACAATGGAAAACATATTTGGAACCTCTCATATCAATAGAAATAAATCCCAAAATATGATGGAATGATCTTCTCTTTGGAAATATTAGATCTGAAACTAGTAGAATTTGATATGGTTTAGTTTTTCATTAGAGGAGAATCTCATCAAGGCCATCTGTTTTAAAATTTTAAAAAACATCTTCACATAGATGAAATAGAATATATAACTATCCTCCATTAAAATGTCTTTGAAACCCAAAATTTATACAGGGAAACCATTTTCATCCTAAAAGTTTTCAAAAATGAAAATTTGTATATTTTGAAAAAAAATGGAAACATTGTTCAAAACCACTACCAGGGAATCACCACCAAGGAGTCACCTCCAGGATGACCAGTCACCCGGAATTACTCTCTACTAGAATGAACTACCACCAAAATGATTCTACATTAGAATGAATCACTACCATAATGACCTACTTTTGGAAATTACTCACCCCCATAATGAATCACAACCAAAATGAATCACTGCCAAAATGACTCACTACCATCATGAGATACCACCAGCAATGAATCACTGTCAGAATAATGGAACATCAAAATGACAAACCTCTAGAAGGACCTATTTCCAGAAATGACTATCTTCTAGAATTTCTCACTTCCATAACGAGTCACTTCTTAAATGACCTACCGCCAGATATGATTCAGCACTAGAATGAATCACTACCAAAATGAGCTACTACTAGAAATTAATCACTACCAAAATGAATCACTACTAGAATGATGGAATTCCAGAATAACCTACCTTCTATAAATTAATCACCAAAAAATGAAATTATTATCCTCAAAACACACTACACTACCCATGGTTCCCTTAATTTATTAAAGTTTCATAAAAGTAATGGGCCGAACAGTCTGGGCCATTACATCAGATACCTCCCAAACTATTTTGACTATGTAGAATTCAAAAAAATCCAAAAGGAAGGAGAGAAAGGTTTTGAACAACCATCCCTTGAGATACCTCTCAAGTATCTCATTAAATCTTAAATAACACCACCAACCAAACATGATAACCCGAACTACCATAAAAATTGATAAATCTTATTTTCCTGAAAATAATAATACGGTAATTATATCATCCATTCCAAGATATTTTCCACTTTGGGTGCCACAGACTCACCCTCGTAGATTTAATCGCATCATAGTATAATGCGTCATAATTATGAATCTGGTCTTCCACTTTTCACATTTCATAACTTTATCACACATCCCATTAGAGGGAAAAAAATATATCTCATAAAACAACATTGTCCAAATGAAACAACAAAAAGAAATATTGAGTAATGAAAAACTCAAAAAAATATCAAGAACTACACACACATCTCCATCTCATGTGGCAAGTACTCTCCTCCAAGATAACATTCCTCTATAGCACATGAACCGAGGGAATGATTCATCCTCAAAACACATTATCTTAATGGAATTGGATCTCCACTAGCCTCTCCAAAAATTTAATGTTATCCTTGATATCTAACTACCTAGATTCAATGGCTTGATAATCATCATGAATATAGAAAATGAGCTAGTAGAGGTAGAAAATTCGTGGATCTAGTCCAATTGAGGTGAAAGTGACAATAGATAATACACCTTTCCAACAGACCCCAACATCTTGAATGGCCCAACTACCAGGTTGAGGTCTTACTCCCTATTCGGATCCTTTTCTTCCCACATGGAGGGGAAACATTCCCAAACATGTGGTACCGAAGAAAAACTCCAAGGGACTCCTCCTATGATATTAATCATATTTTTACAGTCCTATAATACTTTCATCATCTCTTGAACCAATTGAGACTCTTCTTTCATGATATGCACCACATGGGTTCCATGAACAAATGACTCTCTAACTACTACCCAACATAAAGGAGAATGAACTGGTCACCCACAAAAATCATTAAAATACACTTTCCAATGGATTAGTGATAACTGTTATTATATGAAAACTCATCCAAGGAATGTTTTTATGCCCATTATCCACTAAAGTACAAGACACATGCTCATAAAATATCCTCTAATGTATGCATATTCCACTAAATCTTCCAATCCATATGAGGTTGGAAAGAGTTGATGAGGTGTAACTGCCTTCCAAAAGTAATTGAAATTCCCTCCCTACTTGTGAGGTAAAATTTATATCCTGCTATGAGAAAATGTACCTCATGAATATACATATCCACACCACATCATCCACGTACCTTTTTTCCAAAGCATCCACTAGTGTATCATACACCATGATCAACAAGAAATAAGTCAATTTCATCAACTGATCCTAAATTACAACTATATCGTCATAACCACTCTTGTATTGGGGTTACCCTATGACAAGATAAATCAGTATTTCATCCCATTTCTACATAAGAATATCCTAGGGCAACAATAATCCCCATGTCACTCTATGTTCATCCTTTACCTTTTGAAAACCCAGACATCGATCCATAAACTCCACCACAACTAATTTAATCCCCAGACACCAAAACACTATCCTCAATATAGGGTAAATCTTTGAAACACCAAGGTTCACCGTTAAATGTGAGCTATGAAAATCCTGAAGGACTCCATCACACATTGCTACTAGAAAAAACAACCTCCCCGCAAACACCATCTGGTCTGACCATCCCCTGATCATCCCTAAAAATAATCAACATGGACAACATTATCTATCATCACCTCTACCTATAATTCTCCCTACATAGAATCTCTAAGAACCAGGACCTTCTTTTCTAGTATTTTTTTCTTTTTCCTAGAGTTTTTTAGAAAAGAGGAGTTTCTGGAAGTTTTTGTGTACACACCGTGGACTCGGTTACTGCGGGTAGCCATGTGATGGACATGTAGTGGCCTTGCACATGGCCATGTGTGATGACCTAGAGGCCACCTAATGTAGAGTTTGGAAACAGCAAGTACACGTCGTGTACTCTATAAGTACACACCATGTATTTTTTTCATTAAACGTGTTGGGGTCGCATTTGACAGACAGAACACACCTCCTCTTGGTTTTTTTCGTCCGTGAGTGTCGAGCAACCGCGGATCTTCGATGAGGCCCCGAGCCTCTGTCCATCCTATGATTCGAGCACTGTTGATTTCATTGGAATCGCATTGGTGAGTTCTCTCTTCTTTTGCAACTTCGTTTCCTGATTTCTCTTCTTTTCCATGTTATCGTGGGTTGAACGTTTTAGATGTTTTCATAGATCAACGGAGTTCTAAGGAGATTAAAGCTTCATGTATCAATTATATTGATCTTCCAATGCCGAGGTAGGTGGTTTGTGCGTTTTTGTATAAATTCTTTGAGTTTTATGTTCAATTTCACCGGATACCCGCGAATAGGGTATTGCGCATTTTCCATTTTAGCCATGTTGTTTCTCTACTATGTCGGTATGTCTAAGTAGATGTTTATTGATTGTGAATAGGGTGAATTTTTGTGCTTTGGTGGTATTTCCATGCAATGTTTTTCCTATTTTGACCATTGGGTCTTGTCTTCCTATTATTCTACAGTTACTCTCCCATGCCTAGTATTGTAGGATGGTGTGACAATTGTTCTGTTATGTTGTGGTGTTGTAGAATGTCATCCTAGTAGTTTATGAGGTTTACCTTGGCCATTATGCACTGCTAGACATGCTTGACTTACACAGGGACGTGAGAACCTAGTGTATAGACCATAGCGAGAATTGACATTGGGGGATTCTTTAGAGTGTCTTTATAATTTTACGATGTGGGACCACATGGGGAATTGATGTTGAGTGCTTCCCAAAAGTGTTTGTAGTTCCTCGATGCGGGCCATAGGGGGAATTTACGTCGAGTGCTTGACCAGAAATGGTGTTGAAGTCTGTCAAAGTTTTAAATTTATATTCATACTAACTACTTTATATGTGTAAATCAGGGTCGAACCCACAAGTAAGGTAAACATGGCTACTAGTCTTCTAAAAAAACATGGAAAATCCATTGTTTTCAGTAACGGAGTGATTTTTTTTCTTTTTTTGACTTTTTATATTTTTTGTATTATTTTCTTTGTATAAGAAGTAAAGTGACATAACATTGAAATAAACAGTTTAAAAACTAAATTGAAGCTAGAGATAGTTGTAAAACATAGAATAACAGAGATATAAGACACTGATAAAATATAATCTATTAAAATGCTCGGGGAGTAATCTCCATTATACTAGTTTTTATGTTCTTTGAATTCACTTATAGGTTGTTGTAGTGTACCACTATATGAGTACGACTCACCTCCCTATCCAAGATTTAAGTCACACAAGCCAACTAATTTAAGAGTTCGCCACTAAAAAATTAATCAAAAGTGAACTATTTAAAAATTAACAGTAAGATAAACTCACTGTATGTCTTGAAGTCTTTTGAATCTATTATCTTTTGAAAAGTGTTTCCACAACCAGTCTCGCCAACTGACTCTGAAATATTGTGATTATGTTCTAGTGGTACAAGTAACTAGATCAACTCCGTATCGATCCCAACGATCATTACTGAATTCATTGAAATGATTTAGTGAAAAATAAAGTTAAAAGATAACAAGTGGAACTTTAATTTATCCTTAAACTATATGATTTTTCAAGAAAACATGTATATTATCAAAATAGTAATTGAAGACATTCCAAAAGAGTGTAAGAATTTAAAAATTAGGGAATCAAATCTCCCTGAAGATACTCTACTCCTATACTCCTCCAGCTCTAGGTAGAGGTTCCAGAGTCACCCTCCAGAATCCCTATGCTCCTAATGAGAGAGAAGCTCTCAGATCTCCAATCATTCACTCAATGTGTGAATACATCCCCCCCCCCCAAAAAAATTTATTTCTCTCCTTAAGTATCATGTTTTCTTCTACTGATTGTCACTGAACATTTTCCACAGACTTTGAGTGTTCATAATGGATGCCCTATACACGTGTGGTTTTTCCGTGAAAGGAACATCTCCCTATCTTTTCCCTCATAACTAACTCCCACTGAGTTAGTTGTGTGAATCTGGATGTATAAACGTCTCCTGAATGAACCTGCATAGCTAAAATAAAATAAAGAGACAAAACATGAATATGTTTAAATACTAGTTATTTTTTAAAGACTAATGTTATATAACTTATTAAAAATTAACTAAAGTTAATTAATAAATAGTTAAATGACAATAATTATTAGATATTAATTAATTATTTGTATTATAGTTATTGATTTATTATTTAATCATTAATGAAATTAAATTATTAAGTTTTAAATTTATTATCATTCATTAATTTATTTTACTAATATAAGTATTATTATTAATTAGTTAAAATAACTTAATTTAATTCTTAAATTAGAAAAATATAAATTAATTTATTTTATAAAAAGTTAAATTAAATTACAAATTAATATAATTTTTTAATTTAATTAGTTTAATTTTTTAGTTGATTTGTTACTAATTATTAATTCGTTAAAAACATTACTATTATTATATTATTTATTTGTTCTTTTTATTTTATTTTAATTAAACTTATCTCACCCCAAATCACAACGCTACAGGGGGGTCTTCTTCATCAATTCCTTCTCCGCGATGATGAGGACTCATGGGGTCAGGTACCTGCCTTTTCTCCCCTAGCTTTATTGACAAAACTACTCCACACATCATTCTCAACCCCGGTTCCTCCTCCAAAAGCAGTGTGCACTTCCAGTGGTGGTGCAAAACTAGTAGGTGCAATGACTCTACCGGTGACACCTCATCCTCCATGCTCGGGTAGGTTAGCACTAGTGGCGTGGGTTCTTCTATGGGAAAGAGTGGCATTGGTAAGGATGGATCTATTTCGAGAAGGGTTTAAATCATGGAATAAATAGGATATTCATATCTATCATTTAATTTTATATTGTTATGATTTTGGTAAGTTTAGGAAAATTGAGACTTGATTGATGGTATGGTACGTTTCATGTTCTGTTTAGAGTTCATGTATAGTTTAAAGAAATTCTTCAGTTATGTGAATTATACTACTTATTAAGTGAAAATGTAGAAAGGAGAAGATGTGCAATGATATGAGAAATTGGTGAGTCAAAGCTTGAGTAGGGAAGTGGTGGAAAGGTGATGAGTTTTGGTACCAGTGAGTGCGATGGTGAGTATGGAAAATGTGAGGCAAATGAATGCTTACTAGATGCCTACTGCTGAGTCGAGGAAATTAAGCAAAGAAAAAGGATAAGCCTAACAGTGAGAAGCTGAAGGGAGGGCGCAGGGTCACCGAAATGCCTAAAAAAAGGTCACTATTAGTTTAAAATTAGAGAAAAGAGGAGAAGTGGTGTGATAGTGAGGCGCAGTGGGAGATAGAAAATCCATTGGATGTCTATTTGTGAGGAGGTTACTGATAAACAAAAATAAGGGTGACAGGTTGCTTAAAAAGAAAGTTCAACGGAGGCTAAAAAAATAAAAACTCACTGTTAGCAATATATATTAAGGTTACCGATACTTAATACTCACTGATTTAATAAAATAAAATTATGAGTCACAAGTGGGAAGGGAAGTATTGGATCACCGGTATACAATAGTTACAGTGAGGTGTGGGGGTCATCGGTAGAATTAATGGTTACCTATATACTTAAAATGAAGGTCATTGATTGAACAAACAGGGCAACCGATAGCAAACATGAGGTTACTGATAAAAATAAAAATTAAGGTTACCGGTGTAGTGAAAATAAAAAAGAGATTCTGATAGTTTAATAAAAATAGAGAGGTCACTGCTGGTTTAAAATAATGAACTAATGATAACCTTAAAAAATTAAAATTAAAAATTAAATAAAATAAATAAAAAGACTGAAAATAATTATTTAAAAGAATGTTAAATACCATAAATTGAAAATAGGATTTTTATCAATATTCAAAATATTAATGCGACAACTAAGAATATTAATTAGATAAAACTTAAATTATAAATTTAATAATTGCTAAACTAAATAGTTAAAATACTTATATTAAAATTAATAAAAAATTAATTACAAGGTAGAAGCGAATAAAAATGAAGAGCATCGGTGACCCATTAAGTTACCGATAGTTATAGTCTACCTCACCGGTAGACTAAAACTAATATAATATGAATGAATAATCAAAATTCATACATAAAATTTAACAATTAATATTTTGAAACTATAAATTAATTAATTAAAAAACTATTTGAATACATAAAATTAAAAGTGATCTAATTTATTTAATTGAAACTAAAATTCTTAACTTAATTAACTATCATGACAAATAAACATATTAATAAATAAAGCTAAAATGTTTAAATGAATCCAAATTAAAGAATAAAATAAGGTAATAAAGTCTAAAATGATTAAAACACAAAAAAGGATGTTAAAAGATTATTAATTATTAAAGTCAAATTATTAATTAGTGATCAGATTAAGATTAATAAACTAAAAAGTAATTTAACATAATTAGAATAATTAGAATGACTAAATTAGCTATTTAAAAGACTAAAAACACAAATTTCATTTTAAAAATGATTAATTAAAATATATAGTGATAAAAATACGAAAAGTGCGATTATTTATTAAAAAGTGTCTAAATAATTAATTAAATTGATAAAAATTAAATAAAATATGTGGAAAAACTATGTAAAAATAGAGCCACATCAAATTCACCCACATTTAAGAATTTTTTGTCCTCAAACAATCCCATGTTTTATTTTCTTTGAAAAATAGAATAGTTTTTATTATGATTAAGATCACACTGTAACATGTCCATCACTCAAAAACAGAGGAAAAAACATAACAACAGGCTTTTAGAAAATGAATTACTCATATGAATCTTGCCTCAAGGGTAATTAAGAAAGCTATGAATCATCAAGAAATGAAGATGTCATGCCTCATACATGATATAAATTAATGACTCATTTTAATCACAGCTGAAGTTTGAAGTCTAATAATGATAAGAGGTAAAATATCAATGGAATTAAGACCTTAACCAAGGAACTTTGTACTTTGATAGAATCCTAGGTTTCAAAAATAATTAATTTTTTTTTCGAATCACCTTATTGATACAACCTAAATGATTTCCATATAAACCAATTGACCCCTTCTTCATATGGAGTTCATCATTCCCCTCACCTTAATGAACTCATTTTTGACCCAAGACACTATATTTATTTATCCCAATCCATGTATCATTGTGCTAAGCATCGTGCAATGCACTTATTCAAAGTGTAAAGAGATAATATAGTAAATAGAAATTCACCTAGAATCTAGGGTTTCAGAGACACACAGTGGGATCCCAGATGCCCAAATTACTACAGTTTCAAAAGTTTTATATAAAAATCATTTATATTGACTCATTAAAGCAATTAATTTTAATAATTAAAAGAAAAATGAATCACCTCTGATCAATTCAAACTTCTTGTTCCTAGGGTTATGATCATAATTCCATTAGGAAGTAAATCAAATCATTTTCAAATGTATTCCCTAAACCCAATTTCCATCAAATCACTAAGTAAGATTACTCTACAATCATCCATTATCATTAATTTTCAAAAAAAAATCTTAACTACCACCAAGGAACTTTTCCTAATGTAATACCCAATTGAGTACAGTGTAAATCTTAGAAAAATAAAAGAATTTTGAAAAATATTAAACATTTTTTTAAAAGAAATTTTTAAGTGAAGTGGGAATTGATGTTCTCTCATTAAAACATAGTTTAGTATATTCAATAATTGACCCCTTCCTCCACACTTAAAACCCAACTTTGTCCCAAAAGTTTACTTTTAAAGTGGAGAAGAACAATTTGACAGTTTACGTTCAAAGAATATTTTCAATTAAGTAGATTTTGGACATGTGTAAAGGTCACATTGAAGTTCAAAAATATTTTTTACCACATGGAATAATTTAACAGCAGTTTCATTGGAAAGTACATACATTAAAATTTAATTCCAGTGATAAAGATTTTCAATAAAGCTCAAAAAAAGCATATAAGGTGTGGGTGCACAATTAATTGTGGAATATCATTTTAACAAAGTATGATTCAAATGGATGTTCAATATAGCTGAAAGATTGATACTAAACACCCTATAGACTAATTGGTTCCAATGAAAAACACAACTACTAGCAAGCATGTACCCCCCCCCACTTAATTTCATACAGTGAGAGTTTGTTTCAAAATTTATCAATGAATTTGAATTTCCAACAAGTTCCACAAGAATAATTTTTAAGCACAGCATAATTCATGTAGAATAATTTAATATAGTTCAAGTTATGAAACATTATTTTCAGTACATATGTAGCATCATTTTCTATTTCAAGTAGAATTTTTCAGTAAGAAAAATTTTATTAACAAAAACTGGAGAGGAAATAAATGCAAAAGGTTGAAGTACATCCCTAACTAGGTGCTTGTCCAAAAATTGATCATGGTAATTCCACTCCTTTATTGACACAAGCAGCAGCAACCTGAAAACACAAATCATGAAAACTATGAAAAAAAATACAACAGATATAGATCATATAGAAAGAAGCAAAGCATCATTTTATTCAGTACAAAACAGTAAAAAAAATGAAAATAACGAAAAAGCATGGGTTGCCTCTCGTACAATGCTAGGTTTAAAGTCCCCATCCATACTTTATTCAAAAATATTTTTCAAGAACAGTGAAGGAATCCAAGCCCTTCGCTTATCCCTCAAAATAAAGTTTCACTCTCTTCCCATTAAATAATTTGGGTTTATTCTCTTCACCTAGAATTTGAACAGCTCCATTCTTAAGCACCATCACCATTGTAAAAGGTCCAGACCACTTGGACTTCAACTTTCCAGGAAAGAGTTTTAGTATAGAGTTAAAGAGAAGGACCTTCTGTCCAGGTTTAAACTCATTGTTTTGTATGATATAATCATTAAATATTTTAGTCCTCTATTTATAAATCCTTGAATTATCATAACTCTCTATCCTAATTTCATCAAGTTCAGTCAGCTCAAGTAATCTCCTCTCACCAGCACTCTTAAGATCAAAGTTTAGAGCCTTAACTACCCAATAAGACTTATGTTTCAACTCTAGAGGTAGATGATAGCATTTCCTAAACAACGGTCTACAAGGAGACATACCTATTGGGGTCTTGAAAGCAGTTCTATAAGACCATAAATCTTCATCCAACTTAAGAGACCATTCTTTCCTAGAGTTTGACATAGTTTTCTCAAGTATTTGTTTCAGTTCCCTATTTAAAATTTCCACCTGTGCACTACATTTTGGATGATAAGAAGTATCACTTTTATGAACAAAGCCATATTTCATTATTAATGATTTAAATTTACAGTTCATAAAATGTGTTCCATTATCACTGATAAAAGATATTGGGAGTCCAAATCTTGTAAATATGTTCTTCTTCTCAAATTTTATTGCAGAATTGGCTTCATTGTTGGGTAGTGCCACTACCTCAACCCATTTTGAAACATAGTCTACAACAACAAGAATATATTCATTCACATGAGATGATGGAAATGGACCCATGAAATCTAAACCCCATTAGTAAAAAATTTCAACTTATATAATTCCTTTTTTGGGGGTAACTCTTGTTTCCTACCCACATTTCCAATCCTATGACATCTATCACGGCCAACCACAAAGATCCTAGCATCCTTAAAAAGAGTAGGCCAATACAATACAGATTGTAGGACTTTTTGAGTTGTTCTTTCACCACGATGGTGACCTCCCCAAGGTGAGTAGTGACAACTCTCTAAGACAGGCAACATTTCTTCCTCAAGTACATATCTTCTAAAAATACCATCATCACATCTCTTAAACAGTGGGGGATCATCCCAAAAATAAGACATATATTCAGAAATGTATTTCTTTATTTTATTGTCGGATAGATTCTTGGGAAAGAAACCAACTGCAAGGAAGTTGTAAAAATATGAAAACCAAGAAGATTATCTAATTGACATGGTAAGAATCTTTTCATCAGGAAAAGAAGAGTTAATCTCCCAAGAATTTTCAGATTCATATTGTGTAAAAGGAATCCTAGAATGGTGGTTATAAAAAAAATTCAACTCCTTATTTGTCCCTAATCATGGATTCAAAATATTGTAACAAAATTATCCATTTAATCAATCTGGGTATAGTTTCCTTCTTAGATACAAAAGACTTTAAAATAGAATAATCATTGAAAACGATGACTTTAGAACCTAAAATATACTGTCTAAACTTCTCTTGATCAAACCCAACAGCTAAAAATTAATTTTCAGTTGTGGTATAATTATTTTGGGAATCATCTGGAAGTATACTAGAATAATACACCACATGTAACTTCATATCATTCCTCTTTCCAATGGTAGCACCTACAACCATATAACTAGCATCACACATTATTTGAAACGGTAGTTTCTGGTCATGTGCAATGATGATAGGTGATGTAGTGAGTTTTTGTTTAAGCTGATTAAATTATTTCAAATAGTTTTCATAAAAATTGAATGGTGTATCATTGACCCACAAAGAACACAAGGGATTAGTTATTTTAGAAAAATATTTTATGAATCTCTAGTAGAAACCAGTATTCTATATGAAACTTTTAACACCTTTAACATTTTCAGAAGGTGGAAATTTTTGAATAACATTGATCTTAGAATTATTAACTTCTAAACCTCTCTTAGACACCTTATGACCAAGAAATATACCTTCTGTAACCATGAATTGAAATTTCTCCCAATTAAGAACAATGTTAGTTTCAATGCATCTTTCTAAGACTAACCCAATATTTCCAAGACAATTATCAAAAGCGCTACCCAAATTGGGAAATCATCCATGAAAACCTCAATAATTATTTCAATAATATCCGAATAGATGGCCATAATACAACTTTGAAAGGTGACTAGAGCTCCACACAACCCAAAGGGCATCCTCATGTAGGAAAATGTTCCAAAGGGGCATGTGAAAGTTGTCTTTTCCTGTTCCTATAGAGCAACTGGTATCTAGTTTTAACCAGAATACCCATCCATAAACCTGGAAAATTCATTTCTAATAAGACACTCAAGCATTTTATCTAAAAGGCCATTTGAAAATGGACTTTCCAAGTGGCTGAATTAAGCTTCCTATAATCTATACAGACTCTCCATTTTGTGGCTTTTCGAACATGGACTTCTTCATTTTTTTCATTTTTAACTACAGTGAAACCTCCCTTCTTAGGGACAACCTGGACAGGGCTGACCCAAGAACTATCAGAAATGGGATAAATCATTCTAGTGTCTAGTAGTTTGATCCTTTCTTCTCTCACAACATCTTTCAATTTAGGATTTATTCTTCTTTGACATTCCACCCTAGGCTTATGGTTAGGCTCCATAGGTATTTTATCCATAAAAAATGATAGACTAATACCCTTGATATTAGCTATTGTCTAGCCTATGGTAGATTTAAACTCTTTGAAAACATTCAAAAATCATTGCTCTTGATTTTCATTGAGTTCCGCAGAAATTATTACAGGCAAAGTGGTGTTCTCAGCCAGAAACGAATATTTAAGATGGGAAAGGATTGGCTATAGTTCAAGAACAGGTGGTTCTACACTAGAATGAAGACTCTAAGGCCTGGGAGGTCCAAGATATTAAACATATATTTTTTATGGAATAGTTAAAGATGAAAGATTTTCAATTTCATGTTTAGATTTAGAAGTAATAGTGTTACTGTCCAGAGTGGGCAGTACAATATACATACTTTACATATTAGAATTCAAAAAATTAATTAGAACAGAATCAACTAGTTGTCTTATAAGTTCACCCTCAATATCATCAAAGTGTTCATAAATGTTGGTGTTAATAGAAACACCCTCAAATTCACTAAAAAACATCCTATGTTCAGATATATAGGACCATTCTACAAGAGAAACTGGATAGTTTTCCAGTTCTGGAAAATTTTCTAGTTTTGGAGTTTGAGCAGAATTTTAAATTTATAAAATATATTGAATTGGGTTTTCAACTTCAAAAATATGTTATTCAATAGAGGATTTATTTTCATATTATTCTATATTTTCAGCTGAGTTCTCATTTTATAAGGACTCTACCATTGAACAATTTTCTGAAAAAGTGGGTCCTTTAACATTTTTAAACACATTGAACTCTTCTTGTTGTCATCCAAATTTAAAAAGTAATTGACCCTTAGATACATCAATAACATCTCTACCTGTGGCCAAGAAGGTCCTACACAAAATGATAGGTACTTCTTGATTACACTCCATATCGAAGACTAAACTGTCTGCAGGCAAAAACAGATTCCCAACCCCAATTAGAAAATCATCTTCCCCTACCCATAGGATGATTGAAAGATCTATTAGCTTACTATCGTATGACTATGGTGGGTTGAAGGTCACCCAACCTCAACTGTTGAAATACTAACTATGGGAGAATATTAATTCTAGCACCTAAATCAAACAAACAGTTCAGCTGATCAGAGTTTCCTAATGTTCAAGGTATGACAAAACTACATGGGTCTTTCAGTTTAGGTGGGATCTACTATTGTAGTACATCACTTCACTCTTCAGTGAGGTTGTAAGTAGAAAATTCTTCTATAGTTTTCTTTAAACAATTTTCTTAATATATTTCAAGTATGATGGAATTTTAATTAAATCCTGTATGAAATGAATGTTCACTTATAGTTTAGAGAGGAGACCATGGAACTGAAGTTGTTCAGCCCTGGTGTTACTTTGAGGTTTTAGCTTCCCAGGGAAAGGGATGGGTGGGGAAATTTTTTTCAGAAGAGTAGGTATATCCCTCACCTCCTCCTCAAATTTTATTTCCTTTATTCTTTTGATTTTTAAATGAATTTTTAGCTTGAGTTTTAGGTGAGAAATTCATATTTAGATCATTTTTAAGACTTTTCTTTGAATTTCCCGCTAGTATGAAAAGTATATTTTTATTTTGGGAATTTTCTTTTTCTTTTTCAACAATAGTTTGAGTATTAAGCCCACTTCTAGTTCGAATATCCATGCAATTCTCCCTAGAGTTTAGTTCAGTGGTACTTGGAAGTCTACCTTTTTCACTAGATGAAAAATTGCAAGCTAGTTTTCCATATTTTGTTTCCATGTTTTGCATTCTAAAATTTGTTTTCATTTTGTCAGAATCATATTGATTTTGATGGTTGGTCAGCTGAGTCATGTATCATTCCCCTAGAGAGTTTATTTTATTTAAGATTAGATCATGCTTTGAAGACATGTGATTATCATTGTTTCCTTGTATATTTGAAGACTCACCCCTTTGTTTATTTTGAAAGTTTGGTCTTGGTTGACTAGATTAATTAGGGGCAGTGGATTGTTTGATTAATCCTTAATCTTTCCAGGATAGATTAGGATAGTTCCTATAGCCTTGATTATAATTGTTTGAAAATGGATCTTCTTTAGGAGGCATTCTATGACCATAGTTAACAAAGTTATAATTTTCATGTTGTTGGGATGGAATATCAAAATTAGGACATATGTTTTCAGTATGCCCAAACATAACACACTAGACACATTGTTCTCTTAATGATTGGTTGGTATTTTCACATCTTAGTTGATTAAGAGTTTGTTTAGAATTCTGGTTCATTAAAGATTGAAGTAGGTTCGTGATTTTAGCAAGTTGAGCTTGAATTTAATTCATTGAACCAGTGTTTGAATTAACATTTATATTGACTCTTTTCCTTCTTGAATTTTTATGTTGTGAATTCAGTGAAGGATTGTTAAAAAATTGTCGAATTTCTTCATCTGTTTTATCATTGTAATTACCCCCAGCAGCCTGATCAACTAGATTTTGTCCAGAGGAGGAAATCCCTTCATAGAATGTATCCATGAGAAGGTGAGATGGGAGTTGATGATGAGGAAGCTACCTAAGTAGATACTTTAATCTATCCCAAGCTTCATGAAATGCTTATCCATCCTCTTGATAAAAACTACACTACTAGAAATATGGGCAAAAAATCCTCCTAGAACGGGCGACCTCCTTTTCCAGTCGCTATTGATGGGAAATAGCGACAGCCATTGGCGGTCGCTAGACTTAAAAAAACCAATCAAACCCACCGATCTATCATCCCACCACCCACCCCGTCGTCGCTCGCGCACCCCCCACAATCCCTACCTTCCTCTGCTGCCATCCCTCGCACAAGCCCTACCCTCCCTCCGCCACAGGCCGCCTCTACTTCCAGCTCCGCAAACTCGCTCGTCGCCGCACAAGCCCTCTCCTTGGTGCCTCGCCATTGCCGCAAACTCCCTCGTCCATCTCTGCAAACTCCATCCGCTGTCGCCGGCCCACACAAGCCCTCTCCCGGGTGCCTCGCTCTTCATTACTGACGCACCAGGAGTCCATGTGAGTGCTCATCCGACATCTGCTCCTCAAGCCTCGCCCTGCCTCCGCCTCTGCACCCACTTAGGTCGGTTCATTTCAATCATTTTTTTCTATTGATTCCTTCACTTCTGGTCATTCCTTTACCGCTTATTCTTAATCATTGTCTTTTTTTATCTCCCATGTGTTATTTTCATACAGTAAATCTTACTCTTTTGTTATCTCCCATCTTTTGTTATCATGAATCCATAGTGGCATCTTAAAGTATACAATTATCCTTGTTCAATTCATGTTTCTATTCAGTCAAGATTAAACAGAACTTTGTTCTTGAACCTTGAAGAGTTGTATGCATCAACTTAGAGCCTCCAACATTTTAGTTTTAGGCATGTTAGATATCTTTTTTTCCATCTATTTTTGGAAAATAGTTTTTTCATTTGATATAGGAGCTTGTTTCTCCCTCATATTCCTCCATTCTCTATACCATAAAACATGAATTGGTAAAATTGGGTAAAATAGTCATCAAATATACTTGGCAAGGGATAATTTCATGTGAAATATTAATCAATCAATATTATAATAAGATAAAAGGAATGACCCTAATAAAAATGAGGTCAAGATTAGTGAGTCTCCTTGGAGTTTTAAGGAAATGATATTAATTATATTATGATTTCATACCCTTGTTCACCCCCCTCATGATATTTCTCACTCAATTCCCTTAATTCCCAAAACTAATTAATTTTTAAATTTTTTTGAAACAAATAATAAATAAATATTTGATAATATTACTTGTTAATATTAATATAATATTTTCATGTTATATGGAAATACTTATAATTTGGATATAAATTTTTTATGTAGAATTTATATGGGTAATGAATAAAATTTTCATTAATTAAAATATTAGTAAACAATATAAAGGATCATTTATTTAATATCAAAAATTGATCAAAATAAATAATTTAAATTTTTTAAATTAAATTTTTTTATTTATAGAATTATTTAAACAATATAAATATGGTTTTTATAATTGATATTGTTAAGGATTAAATAATAAATATATCATCACATAGATGTATACATAATACATATTTATAGTTTATATATGTAATGTTTATATTAATTATATTTATTATATTATATTTATATAAAATTCATATAATGAATAATGTGAAGGGGTTCATATACGATGTAAATATAAAGTGTGTATATTTATTTAATTATAAAGTGTCTATAATGCATAGATATATTATAGTGTTTATTATTTAGTTTATTATGAATTTTTGATGAATTATTTATCACATGTTAAAAGATATTAATTTTTTATTTATTTAATCTATTCCATGTATTATTCATGGATGTAAATTATTAATAATATAAATTGACATATGATTCATTTTAAGAGTTAAAATTCTATAATTTTTTATGCATTCATTGAAGGAGTTACATGATTGGTCTGATAATTGATTTTATTTTATTATACCTTAACAGTAGATTTAATTATGTTATGAACTTATATATTATGGTTGATTATAGTTTATATTAATTAGGTGTTAGAATTGTGATGAAATTGATGTATTTATTTATTTATAACAAGATGTTTTGAGGTTTTCTCTTAAGAGTAATATGGTTATGAATGAATAAGGTTTGATTATGTACTTTGTTTTATTATCCAACATAAATCGCTTAACATTTTTGAGATACAAAGGTGAACGTATAGAGTAAAAAAACAAGTTCAAATAACAGAGGAAAAAAGAATAATGTTATGGGACGATTTATTTTAAGTACCATCAGACCACATCACCAAATAGAGCCTAATAAACTAAGTATAATGGACCGAGTTGGTTAGGATTAGGTGAACAGATAGAGGATGGCAAAAAAAAATCACTATGTCATCAGAAAGTGATGTTCATATAAATAAATTAAAAGATTATTTTTAGTTCCTTAATTTATTAGACATCACAATGAGTTTCTTAATTCTAGATATGTTTGTGAAAAGGTTAATGTTAAAAAAAATGAGTCTATCATACTAATGCTATTAGAAAATGGTTTGTCTTTTAAAATTTCAAAACATGATGTAATTATGTTTCAAAATTATATGCTTAAGGTTGTGGTTGAAGTTTAATTGAAAAAACATGTATGAAGTCTACTAGTCAGAGTGAATTTTCAAAAAAAATATTCTATCAGAGAAATATTGTATTCAAAAGAGTTCCATTCAGATGGAATTTTACAAATTCATCTAATAGAGTCAATGAGATTAACCTTTATCATGTCATGTAACATATTCTACCACAAGAACAAAGGTTTTATGTTTATCAGATAGAGAAATGGTTGACAGGACTTTGAATGAACATTTAAAATTCCATTAGACAAATGTTTTTGATTGAGGTTCATCATATAAAAATTTCTAGGTGAAGGAAACAAATGAATCCCTCTAAATCATTTCATCAGATAAAGAAAGAGAAATATGAAATATTTTCAAGATGTTTATAGAAATTTGTGAATAAGGGGAGATAGTGTCTCATGGGGGAGCAGCATGTGGGAACCCTAGCACCGACGATCCTGAGTCGAGTGCGAAGAAGGATTCTAATTCCTTTCCTTGTAATGATTCGTTGACTGGTAAAAATTTGATTGAGTTAGCCATAAAGAAATGTTTTGGTTGTTTGCGAAGCAACCCTTGGTGGCTTCTGCATCTACAGTGCCTGGTGTGAGGAAATTTATGGATGTTGTGAATTCATCTGGTAAGTTCCCTGAATTTTATTGTCCACCACCTGGGCGGATCATCAAGAAGGGATGTATTTCCCATGTTGTCTCGGATCAAACAGCTATGGAGGAACGATTCAACCTTTACTGATTCTTGATCATTGCTCGGGTTCTTCTTCCTAAAAGAGGATTGCTATGGAAATTTGATGATATTTCTAAAAGAATCTCATAGATTTGGGGGTTTTCTGATTGGAGGATGATCTCCATGGGTCGTGGCTATTATCATATTCTTTTCCCTTCTGAGGAATCAAAGCGAAAAGCCTGGAGGTTTGGGCATGTTTCTTTGAAGCCGGGTGTACTTTGAATTCAGGAATGGGATATGAATTTCCATTCTGAGAATGTAAAATATACAGACGCATAGGTTTGGATCGACATTCAATGGTTAAACTAGATTTATTGGCATCCTAGGATTATATTTGAAATTTTCCTCCTCAGCTGGAAATCCCATTCAGATGGATACGCACTCTGATGATCCTAAGATTGGTCATTTTATGAGGGTGCTGTTGGAAGTGGATATAACATCGACACTGGTTGAGGTTGTTATTTTAACAACCAGGGATGATCAGTTAAATTTAAAATTCAATATGAGAAGCGTCCAAAGTTTTGTCTCTCTTGTCACTTCTTTGGTCACATGGAGTTTGAATGTAATAGGAACAAGGTGTGGGGTATTTGAAAGTTGAAAGGCCATTCTGATAATCTTTGTAGAAAGGGAAGGGCAAAGGCTCAAACTGATCCTACTGCTTGGCCAATTCCTCCTAATTTTGTGTAGGTCTCTGGTGGAGATCCTTCCTCCAGTTCAGCACCTGCCCTTCAAGGCTTGGGGAAGGATACTCATGCTGAGTAGATTTCAGTAAAATAGGCTGAGCATGCTCCTGTTATTGAAACTCCAGATCAAGGTGTAGTGCATGTTCAGCCTGCTCTTCAAGGCTGGGTTAAGGTTACTCATGTTGAGAATATTTCAGTATAGGAGGATGAGAACGATCCTGTTAATAAGAATTCAGATCAGGGTGTAGTGAAGGTTCAGCCTGTGACCTCTGTCTCTCAGGCTTCGGTTTATGATGATGCTGCTAGTGTGATGGCAGTTCTGGGACAATTGGTGTTCTCTCATTCAGGTTTTTTGGATGACTCTCAAGAATCTGCTCTCGGTAATGGTGATAGGTCTTCTCAGGTTCCCCTATAGGTGCAGATTCAAGGGTAGACTATTATTTCTCCTCCTGCTGAGCATGTTTTTCAGGCCTCTGTGCAGGGGCAGACTGCACTTACTGATCTACCAGCTGAGACTGCACTATAGGAGGCAGTGTTGGTTGCTACTGAACTGGCTGCATCATCTTGGTTACTCAAAAAGATGTGTCCATAGATTCTGGTGAGTTATCTGGACAGAAAAAGGATGTGGTACTGCTTATTGAATCTATTCAGGAATAGGTGCATGCTCTGGATGAGTACACTGTGAAGAATCCAGCTCCCCAGTCCAGTGATAAAGAGAAAATAAGTGATGAAGATGCAAATGAAATCTTCTCTTAGGTTCCTTAATCTAAATTTTCAAGGAAATATATGGTGTCGATTACTCAGGAGTCAATTTGTTAAATGAATAAATTCACTCCTTTACGTGGTGTTTTTTGGTCTGATGATAATGAGGACCCTAAATGTGATGACCAACCTCAATTGGAAGGTTCAGCTCCTATTACCTGCTCATTAGCCCCGGAAGGAAGTAAGGGGAAACAGAAAAAGAATGATAATTAGGTTAATCATGTTCATATTCAATGGGATGGAGGGCCTATCAATAGGTCGAAATCCTCTCTCTCATGAAGATTATCTTTTGGAATTGCCAGGGACTTGGGAATTCTCCCACGGTCACAACCCATAGGAATTTTATTGTGACCAACAAACTGATTTTCATTGGAATTGTTGATCCTTGTATGTATTTCTATAAATGGAAGGCCTTCAGATAGTCAACCCTTGGGTACTTTTTGGTTTCTCATAATGCTGGTCAGAACTCCTCAAAGTCTCTTTGGGTTTTGAAGAATGATAGTGTGTCCTTGGTATCCTCATCTTATGATTAGCAGTCAGTTACTCTCTCGGCTTAAATAAGTGGCAATGGTATTTCCTTCACTTTCTTTATGCTTTAAATCAATATACTAGGAGACGTGCTTTGTGTTCATCTTTGGTGAACATTGCTCTTGAAATGAGACAAAGTTGTGTCATTATTGGTGATTTTAATTTGGCTCTTCGGCCCGAGGGAAAGATAGGAAGTTGCTTTAACAGGTTGGATGCTAGTGAATTCTCTACTTGCATTGATGTTTGTAATCTGATTGAGGTCCCAATCATGGGGGATGATTTTACATGGTAGAGATACAATCTAAATGGGTTACAACCCAGCAAGATTGACAGGTGTTTTTGTAATATGGATGAGGGTTTTCATGGATTTTCTTTGTCTGGTATAACTCTTCCAAAGGATAACCCTGATCATAATTCTCTTTTTATGGAGTTGAGCTTTCATAGTTTTAGATCCTCTCGTTTTCCTTTCAGGTTTAATAATGCTTGGGTATCTATATAAGGCTGCAAACAGGTTGTTAGTGAAGCTTGGAAAACTAGTTATATTGGAAGTCCATTCCATATTATGGTTATGAAGTTAAAGGCTGTGAAGTCAAATCTTAAAGAGTGGACATATAGATTATATCTAACTTCAAAACATGTAAAAATATTTCACATATTAAACTACTAATATATCTTTTAAAAATATAATGTTGAAAAATATCTATATCATGAAAACCTTGTTCATCCCTATTAGCTTGTCATACATATCCCCCAGAAACATCCTCAGCTTTACCATGGTCTTCACCTCCTAAATGTTAATGGAAAAATTCCAGGATAATTAAATCCATATGTGATTTAGTGGTTTTTTATCAAGCCTCTCACATTCTATATTTAAAAGCTTCTCTGGCATGACCCCAATTCACAAAACTTCTTGGTTCTTTTTAATGCAGTAATATTCCACCCTCATTTTCTAGAATCCAAAGTCATTCCCATAAAATTTTTCAATATAAAACAAAACTTATTCTAAATCAATTTTTCTGATTCCTATAAACTACTACAAAATAAAAAAACTCTAGGGTAATAGAATGTAACCATAATCTTTTACTGAGTGTGTGCTATAGAGATCTGAATCAATCACTGATACGAATTTTATTTAGAATCATGAGAAATATTAAATAACTAAATTTTATATTATTGAAACACAGAAAAAGTGAAACCAAACAACAGGACGGATCCACTCCTATTATCAGTGTCCCACATGATAGAATGTCTTTTCAACCTGTGTTGTCAAAGGCGTGCAGCGCAATAAGGCACAAAGATTGTTTGGGGATGCAGCGTGAGGCGCGATGTGAGAAGCAATTAAGTCGAAACTAAGGGATGCACACATAATTAATTATATATGGTTTTAAACAATATTTTAAATTTAAAAAAATCAAATTCAATAAAAAATTCCAAATTAAAATACATACCGATAATTTTTAATCAAATTCATAATCAATTCATGGTACAAAGAGGCGTTGTTGTCAGTGATGTTTTTATAGTATGTTGTGTTTTTTATTAATATATTAAATATTCTACTTAATTGAATTTATGACTGACCCACACCACAGTTTTGGCCTCCTACTCCGTTCTCCATCCCGATCTCTGTCGCAATATCCACCCCGATCTTCACCGGTCTCCCTCACCCACCAGCCACCTAGAATTTCATCGAGGGCCACCCGCCACCATGACATTCACAACACTGTTTTCAACTTACTCATCACACAAAGTCAATTAACTTGTACATAGACACCTAATGATAAAATGAATACAAAAAATTAAGGAATAATAAAATATCAAAGAAAAAAAAGAACAGTTTTATTTAAAGTGGTTTGAAATATTAAGACCTATATCTATGTGCGAACAATGCTGCAATTTTCATTAATATTGGAAAATGGAAATCTTAAAATCATAGTCCATATTGAAAATAGGGTCTCTCTAGGGCGTCTTGATTTTTTATTTTTGTTTTTTTCTTATGATCGATAATTTTGCATTCATGACTATTAAATCTTGCATGCTTTTATTCTTTACTATGTTTTATGATGCTATCATTCTATAATCCATTTTAGTCTAACATAAAGATGTGGTGATAGATTGTCCAATAATAGATTTGGAAAGTGTGTGGTTGGTTTTGGTATGTTTATGGGCTTTCACTTCCATTCCATTATATATTCTCCTGTTTATTATTCAGATATATAAATTGTTTATTTTATCAATAGAATGTCCACATTCAATTGGTCAGTATTTATTTTAAATATATTTTGTGATATGAAAAATGTCTCTAATATGAAGTCTTTTGTAAATGTTACTACTTTTTTTACAAATATTAATATGGATAAGCGTTGGGTTGATCATCCAAATCGTACGTCTAAAGCATATTTTGAGGGTATTATACAGTTTGTTGAGTTCATAGGAGTATTTCAAAGTGACTATATTAGTTGTCCATGTAGAAAATGTGCAAACAGATATCAATTCACACGAGATACCATGAGGGGGAACCTATTCTTGAACGGATTTCTAAAAAAATTATAAGAGTTGGACACATCATGGGGAAGAATATATTCGTTGTCAAAATATAGATGCTGTTCAGATGGATGTTGATGCGAGGATGAATGATCCAATGAATGAAATGCTTACTGAAATTGTACGTGGGTTGGCTCCTGAAGCCATTGACATTCAGAATGTTGAGACCTATGAGATAAATTTGTTCTCTGGTGTAGATTGTGATTCAAGAAGGTTTTATGAAATACTTGATGATGAAAAAACCGAATTATATTTTGGATGTACTTATTTCAATAAATTGTCATTTATCGTAGAGTTGTTGCATATGGAGACTTTGAATCAGTGGTCAGACAAATCGTTGGACATGTTGTTGGTGTTATTGAAAAAGGTACTTCCTATTGACACTAAGATTCTTGAGTCGTATTACCATGATCATAAGTTGATAGAGAAATTAGGTTTTACATATGAGACCATAGATGCATGTGCAAACAACTGTATGTTGTTCAGAAATGAAACTGTCCATTTAAATATTTGTACGGTTTGTGGCACTTTCAGGTGGAAAGATAACAGGGGAAATCAGACTCATCAAAGTCAAACTACGAACCAGGAAAAATGATTGTCGTAAATGAAATTCGTTACTTTACCCTGAAGCCGAGTTTGAAAAGATTTTTTTATGTCATCTAAAGTTTCTAATTTAATGATATGGCATGCAGAAAGAAATCAATAAATTGATATGCTAACCCACTAGACAGACTCTCGTGCATGGAAGGATTTCGATCAGAGACACCCCAATTTTGCCAAAGATGGTTGTAATGTCTGATTGGGGTTGGTAGCCGATGGTTTCAATACATTCAAGTCTATGTTTGGTGAAACTCATAGTACATGTCCCGTGGTGTTGGTTCCATATAATCGTCCTCTTTGTATTTTATGAAACAACAGTTTATATTACTTTCCACTCTTATTGATGGACCTAGAAGTCTAGGGGATAAGATTTATGTTTACCTTCAGCCATTTATTGATGAGTTGAATGAATTTTGGGGCAAGGGTGTGATGACTTATGACACTAAAACAAATGAAATTTTCAAACTGTTGGATAATTTATTGTGGAAAATCAATGACTTCTCGACTGATGCATATTTATCAGGTTGGAGTAGGAAAGGGGAATTTTCTTGCCCTTTTTGCAATAAAAGTAAAAATTTTGTATGGATTAAAAATTCCAAACAATGGGCATACATGGGTCACAGACATTTTCTCCCCCCTCAGTACAGGTTCAGAAAGGAAAGAGTGACATTTGATGGTTCTAGAGAGTTCAATCCAGCACCAAAGATCATGATAGGAGTATAAATATTATCGCAGATTGAGGAAGAAAACATCCGCACGGTATATTAATTTTAGGATTTGGTGGATCAACCATTCCCTAATATTCGTGCTACGGGTAGACATCGCAGTCACAATTGGAAAAAATTATTTTTTACAGTCTCCCCTATTGGAAAACTAACATGCTAAGGCATAATTTGGATGTCATGCACATTGGAAACAATGTTTGTGATAGTATATTGTGGACCATTTTAGATGTCAGTGGAAAATAAAAGGAGCATGTTGATACACATCGTGATTTAGAATAAATGGGTTTAAGGAATTAGTTGCATTTACAGATGGCTGAGGGAAACAAGGCATATATGCTTGCTGCACAGTATACGATGATTGAAAAGGGGAAAGAGACATTTCTTTCCATTTTGTAGATGCTCAAGGTGCCTGATGGTTACTCTTCTAATATTTCAAAGTGTTTGAATCTTACGATCAGGATATTGCAAGGGTTCAAAATTCATGACAATCACATATTACTTCAGCCGTTGATTCCAATCAAAATTTTTGATTCTTTATCCCCCAATGTTCTTCAACCATTGATTGAGAGGAGTAATTTTTTAGACAATATTGTTTAAGAAATCAATGAATGAGTGATTTAAAAAGTTTGCAGGATCAAATCGTACTTACGCTTTGTCACATTGGGAAACTATTTCACCCTTCATTTTTTGATGTTATGGTTCACTTGATAGTAAACCTAACTAATGAAGTAATGGTTTCTGGTCTAGTGAAATTCATGTGGATGTATCCTATTGAACGGTATCTGAATACATTGAAATTATTTTTACGCAATAGATCTCATCCAGAGGAATCAATTGCTAATGGTTATCTGATGAATGAGTGTACTAATTTTTGTGCAGAATATATTATGGATTTTGAAACAAAATTAGATAAGCCATCTCGGATTCATGATGGTCCAATTGCAGAAGGAAACATATTTGATATGAAAAACATCGAGTGAATACAAGCGCATCGATATATTTTGTTCAATACCCCATCTGTTGCACCATTAATGCAGTAAGTGACTTATCACTTTTATTATTTAACTTTTACATGTTTTTTTGCATAAGTTGATCATTTAAACATCACATTATCATTTGCAGGAAACACATTAATGATCTAAATGAAGTGATGTATTGTGTGACTTAGTCTCAAATTTAACAATCTTGTTATGTGTCATTTCATGATTGGTTCAAGGATTTTAAACGTATAAATTGATTTTCATTATGAGTGTGGTATAATACTAATTTCTACACATATCATTATTGAATTATGTGAACTATGTTGGTTCATAACTAGAGGGAGTTAGCTTACCCAACACTAACAAAAGAATTTTACCAACTAGCTGATAGTCCATCTATAACGGCTCTTCGTTATAAATCTATAGATGATAATGGATTTATATTTCACATTAAAGATGTTGAAAACAAATGAGAAACAAAAAACAGTGGCATCGATTTTCCATTCATCGATTCTGATTATTATTATGGTCAATTGGCAGACATCATTGAAGTTCTATATCCACACTGGTTGAAATACATATTGTTAAAGTGTAATTGAGTTGATCCAGTGTGTGGGTGTAAAGTCGATCAATATCAGTTTACACTGGTAAAGTTTAACTATATGTTATACAAAAATTAATGATTTGTTAATGAACCTTTCATTTTGACATCACAAGCAGAACAAGTATTCTTCGTTACCTTGCCTTCGAATCCTAGATGGAATGTTGTTGTGAAAATTTCCTGATGAGGAGTGTATTTATTTGAACAAGATGAGCCCGAGACTGTTTCCTTTGATGGAAAACAACTTGATCAATATACCATAGTTCAATGTGAAGAATATATTTATTGGTTTAGAGCGGCCATTTAAGGAGAAATGGTAGATTTTCATGTTTAATGAATGGTATAATTGTTTTCCCGCTCTCCATTTTAAAATCTTTTTCTGAAATTGTTTATCCTTTTATGAGTTGTTTAACCTATTTTTTAATTTTTTAACTTTGATTCTTTCAATCAATATTACCAAATCAGTCAAGTTTTTTGGCTAATTTTCAATTAAACAACCCAACACTGATTTGGTTCATTAGCTAAAAAGTTAGGATGTAAACACATAGTTACATATATTTTCTTGTTGTTTACGTATGTGTCACATAAGACAGAAAATTTATGAGATTCATGAATTTACATACCCTCAAGTGGATTTTTCATGTTTTTACATACACTCTATTTGATTCAATTAAATAGCTCTTATGCTTTGTATATATTTTGGTGGTGTGTGTTCATGACGATAAATCAGTCTAAGGTCTCAAATTTCTGAGACATTGTTACTCGTTTCAGCTTTCATTCTCATGGAATATTGGATATGGGAATGTGGTGCCACTCTCAAATTACTACTATAACATGTGTGTCCCTAGTATTATATGTCACGATAGTGTTGTATGGAACATTTCTTTCATGATATCCTTTGAATATTTCTATTTATGGAAAATGAAATTACACCCTAAAAAAGGGTCATTCTTTATAAAGATATAGAGACATCCCTGTGTTGATTTACTAATGTTTTTTATGACTGCAGGCATGTCAGGGGAACAAGAAGCAGATACAAATCATCCAATAGATCCATTTACATCTCAGGTTTGAGGTATGTTTGAATGTAACTCAGTAGGATGGTTCATGTGTATTTGATGATGGAAATAAAATGAAAAAATAAACAGTTGAGTAGGGGCCCCAAATATTAAAAAAAACAATTCAAATATAATATGGTAGTTCAAAGAACCCATTAGAAAAACAATGGTGATCCAAGGATGAGAAGCCTTATTTGTTAGTAAATTGACAAGACCAGCCCACCTTAGTCTCCAATTCATCGACAAACAACCATGTTTAGACTCTGAATTCCAAACATTATTTCATTATAAAACTCTAACTACTAAGACCAGACACACTGACCGTGCATTAAAAGTAGTGCAAGAAGTAACTTCCCTTATCTCATCACTAAATTGAAAATAAGAATCTCCACTGCTAGCCTCCTTATGAGAACTGATTTTGAAACCATTTTCACTTCCAGATCTTCTTATAGTTTCAAACAAAGTGGCCAAAAAATATTATTGTCAATTAACCCGACATATTGTTGGGAAAAAATATGACAATAACAGTACGAATACAGTAGGTAATCAATAGAGGAAGAACAATTAAAAAATGGAAAATGAAATTGGGTAGTGAGGAATGAAAATAGATATATAGATTGTTGAATTTAAAATAAATGATTAATAAATATGAAATTGCAACTTTGGTTGTAGGTATGAAATAATACAAAAAAACTGGAAATATGAAAAATGCATTTTCCAGTGGTACATAATATAGAATATGCAGTGAGTTTCCTAACATAATTAATAGTTGGTTTAAGTAGTGCATTACAGGATGAAAACAGATGCAGTAACAATAGTTTTCGAGAACTATAATTGTTCCCTTCAAACTCCAGCCATCGTTATCGTTGTGTGAAACTCCCCCTGCATTCCCCTCATAGCATTCGTGGTTATTGAAATTTATAGATGATCTAAACACTGTACAAGGAACAGAAATGAATAGAGAGAGTAGTATATCAAATAGGAAATACTACAATAACCTCAATTTCTGTTTTTAGTTTCTCTTGAGGTGGCTTGGGTGATGTGACTTCCATTGCAAAAACATCCATAATATCATCGTTCCTAGAGAGGTATGAAGAGTTTCAGTTAATATTAGATGGGAAAATGAAAACCGGAAACCAAAACAGAATTTTTATTCCAATTAATAACCAAAATAATTATTTTGTACAATGTATTTATAAATGGCTAGGTCCTTTATTGAAAAATACTTGTAGTTTTGATCCCATTAGTAAATTTTCCATAAATTATCAATGAAACCACTTTCATCAAAGTAAAATAGTCAATAATATTTCATAGTTACAAAGGAAAATTGTCCCTTTAAAATAATCAAACAAAAGCTGTGAATACAAATTCAAATTCAACTCAATACAACAGTTAGGCCTTCCATGCCTATAAAGATACCAACAGTCACTAGGTTCTTAATGTCCATTGTGTGATATATAAGGTATTCAGTCACAAAATGACCACGATCATAAATGAAGGATAGAAAAGTATCCAAATAGAGTGGTATGTTTTCAAGGTTGAATGCACATAAGAAACAGAGGGTGTAAGTCAGAAGAGTCCAGACTCCAAAATTCCTTACATGAACCTTAGTCACTAAAACTAATAATAAAAATCAAAGAAGTATTGAAAGGTTTAGGTCATGAAATGTGTTATGTAACATTGGTAAAACAAATATAGAATAAAATGAGGTTACTCATTAAGGAATTCATTTAATATTCCATTGCGAATCCAACCAATATGTATCTATAAGAGGAGCTGGTTATTCATGAAATTATTCCGCCCCTACATTTATTATAAGTAGAAAGATCATATAATCCAAATCCTAGATGACATATTTCTTACTATTATCTATAAGAGGAGCTACCTATTAATGACCTTGATACTTCCAAATACTTTGATACGGTTCATCACTGGTCTTTTATAGGACCCAAGTTCATCCGGATGTTCTTTTACCATATATATATATATACACACACATCTGTCTAATTATGTATAAAATTGTTTTCAACTGGATCGGACTCGACCGCTTCTTCCTCTCGCAAGAGAGGACTTGGTCGAGGCATTTCATCATGGAATTCAATAACGACCATATATGTTTCATTTGATGATAGATTTCATCCTGTAGAAATCACTTCCCCTGCATTTATTCTCAATTTGGGTCATATCATATGTGACCCACATCGATTTCCATTGACCACACGTGACTGAGCTTCTTTCCCTCAGGATACATTAGACCGACTTTGGAAGAAAGTTCAGGTAATAAGACCATTTTTTCTTCCCTATGTTTAGAAAATACTAACGTGTGTGATTTTTTTTAAATAGAATAACCTAAAAGTGTGACCCAATGAGTTTTGGCCAGTGTGTATGGGAAAATGTCACAAGATATGGAATTATCATAAAGGAAAAGTCAAGAGGGAGCACATGGTGACAAATGTGGGTGCACTAGATATTCTGGAAAAAGTCCCGAGAGGTGTTCTCCCGTCTCAGTGGTGTGACTTGGTGGAAAATTGGTCTACTAAGGCCGCTGCGGTTAGTATATTTATTATAGTATATATATTTTCAAGAATTTGTGACATTTTATTTATTTGATATTTGAATTAATTGAATGCGGGAGGTGTCAGCATGCCATTCTGAGAATCAAGCGTTGCAGGGACCACCTCACGGGCTTGGGACTCGTCACGTGTCTCAGATCTGACATGATGTATTTATTATTCAATTTTAAATTTATTATTTAATATGGTTTTGTGTTAAATTTTAATATTTTATTGGTATACAGTTACGGGAGCAAGGTGCACTAACTGATAAAATGTCGGTGTGGATGGGGACTCATGATCTAAATGATCCAGAGGTTGTAGCTCTTATAGTATGTTATTGTACTCATTACCAATACTTCCATGTACCTCGTAAAATATTCATCTACAAAACCATTCACATGATCATCATTCACAAAATTTAATGTTATATCCCCCAACCCCTTTATGTATTATAATATCCATTTCACATCTTCCCAATGTTTTCATTTAGGATTTGACGTGAAACTGCTGAATGTTACATAGGCTCAATTTGAAGCTGAGTTAGAACAGCTGTCAGAGGACCAGTGAAAGCTTCCTATGTGAAGGGATGAGATATTCCATCGCATTATTGGTCATGACAGGCATGGATATAGTCTGACCTATGGAAATGGGATTCCTCGTTCTGTAGTATCACGTGCTGAGGTTTTCGGTCCTGTTGTTGCTGGGCATACACCGCAGCTATTAGATATCGAGGCACGGTTTAACGCTTCCGAGGAGGTAAATTCACAACTGATCATTGAAGTTAGAACACTGTGAGAATATGTGAATCCGGGTGATGGTGCATGGGATCATACGACGCAGGTTTATACTGAATTTATTTATTTACATTCTATTATTTTCATTATCAAAATCTTTATAATTTTTATTTGTTGTAGGCCCCTGGAACATCGGATGGAGGCAGCTACCATGGCCATGCATGGCGCATCATATTCACAAGGTGTGTTTCTTTTATATTTATTATTGAATTAATTTTATATATTGATTTAGATTTTAAATGTAGAATTGTTTTAAGGTGATTCTAGGATAGAATCTGCAATGATGTGGTTGTTTTTTTATTTATTTTCTAGTGTCTTTTTTATACATGGGAGTAGAGGTGCGAGGGGTGGTGTCGCACAAGCTGTGTCTGAGCATAGTGGGGAAAATATGTGTCTGAGAGGAAAAAATACGGGTAGGGTAGGGTTGAGATACGCCTCCTCTAATACCATGAAGAACCGTACTCTCTACCACATTGAGAGTAGTACCCCTTTATTTATATATTGAGAAAAAGGAATACAATACAAAGCAAACAAATGTGAGATTCCAAAATAAAAAAAAATGGATCAAAAAAATCCATGAAATAAAATGTGGCATGTACGCTAACTTCCCATACTCATTTAACTTATTGCATGACTTTCTATTACTTTCTAAAAACAATCTGAACATCTTATGAAAATTGGTCCCTTGGTTGCAGTTCCTTTGAACTGTTCTGTTTGATTATAGTGTAGTCATGGTTGGCTCTCAAAGCCATGGTTGGCTCTTAAGGCCATGGTTCCTCAAGCCATGGTTGCACACTCACTGTTTCACTTTCTCTTTCATTTTAGGCATTCAAATAAGAAAACTGGAACATTTTTCTCATAAAACTTTGTTAATCCTTATCTAAGATTGATTTTTGGTTTTTCTTAGGGGTGTCCATGGGTCGGGTAAGGTTGGGTAGGGTCTTATTGGGGGCCTTTCTCGACCCGAACTGATCAAAAAAGGTCGGGTTGGGTTGGGTTGGGTCGCATGCTTTGTGAGCAGCTGACCTGACCCAACCCAACCCATTAGGGTCGGGTTACCTGACGCATGAAAAAAGGACCCAACCCAAACCAACCCACTGTGGGTCAGGTCAGTTTGGGTTGGGTTATATGTGCAAAACCTGACCTGACCCGACCCAACCGGATGAACCCGTACTCAGACCCGTGACACAGCCCCAAACCCCCCCCCCCTCCAGCAACCCCCACCCCCATCACCACCTGTATCAGCCTCCCCTCCCCATATCCCCTTTCCTTCACTAGCCCCCACTCCCCCCCTAAAGCAGCCTTCCTTCCCTCCCCACAGCCCCCTGCATCCCCCCACCCCCTCCCCCCAAGCCCCCTACAGCAGCCCCTCCACGATGGTGTGACCTAGCCCCCTAGACCCATCCCCCCACACCCTCTCCACCTGCAGTAGCCTCCCCCATATCTAAATAAGCCTCCCCTCCCCCATGAATCAACCTCCTCGCCCCCTAGCCCCCACCCCCCTATAGTAGGCCCCCCTACCCTCCCCTCCCCATACCCCCTGCCTGTAGTAGCCCGCCTCCCCTCCTCTCCCCCCAGCCCCCTGCCTATAGCAGCTGCACCCCCCCTGTAGTAGTCTCCCACCTCCCCTCAGCCCCCTGCAGTGTCTCTATCCACCCCCTACAGCAATCCCCCAGCCTACGGAAGCCTCCTCCCCTCCCCTCCCCCTGGGTTAATTTTACTAACATGAAAATTTAAAAATTTACATTTCAATTATACACAATTACCAATTCATAGGGTAATTATCAGTTGATTGTGCCAATGTTCCATTAATCCAATTCTAGTCACATACTAATTTTCCATTATATCATGTTTGGATTACATACCAAGTGATTGTGCCAAAATTTCAATTCATAATTCAAACCGTTTGCAAAAACAAATTCATAATATTTGTGGTGGAAATATTTCATAGGTTCAAAAAATTAGTTTTCAGGATGGTGGTGTTGTCTGTCATCAAAAACAAAACATAATGGGAAAAATAATAAGAATTTAATAAAGAAAATGATAAAATTTAACTACTTACCAGTTACTACCACACCAGACTAGACCGCATGCGCAGTACAACAAGTAAGAGGAGGTGTCGAGGCGAGCCAGGAGGGATTTCTCTCGAATCCCGATTTCTCGCAAGGGAAGGTGTTTGTCATGGGAGGAGGCAAGCAAGGAGGGATTTTATGGGAGGTTTCGGAGGTGAGAAACAAGGAAAAAGGAGAGTAGGATAGAAGGATGGTTTTCGTGAGGGAATGAGAAGAGATTAGAGAATGTGGTTGAGGGGTTGGGATGCTTGGGTTGGGATGCGTCATACTGTGCAGAGGTCGGGGTTGGTGGGAGTGGGTGGGGGAAAAAATATGATATTCGGTGTGAGAGTTTTTTGACAGGTTGGACCAAGTGGTAAATACCCCCTCCCCAACAAACAATAAATACAAAACAAGAAGTAATCAAAGGGTCATGGTGTGTATTCTATTCGTATGGAGCAACACTTAAAGTAATAAGCATACTAAGGAAGAAGAAAAGGAGAAGAATACACGACAACACTGGGTACTCTCCTGCTCAAGCAAGGTGTCATATTTCCCAGAACAGAATAATATTCCCTCCCCCCTCCACAATAGACCTTTCCCCCATTATAAAAAATAGAAACTCCTCATCCCACCATGTGGAGCTATCTAACACACTCCCCTCCACCCTTTGACACCCTTCTAGAATACACTAACCAATCCATCTCCTGGTTGGTCCCGAGCTCTATCATTGGACTCCATATTTAGTCTAAAAACATGACTTAGACATTATAAGCTACATCTGGGCTTTAATAAAGGATAATATGGGGCCAATTTGACCCATTCATGCAAGAGGAAATGTATTGAGTCTTTAATTTTTTTATATGATTTCCCATTGTATCTTGTGGTCTCCTTACTCTTGCACTCCTCATTGGCCCATGCAGCTGCAAGTCTTCATGAGAAATCAGGTTAGTGTCTTGGGTCGGTTTCCCATCATTCACCCCCTCTTAAAAGGACTCTTCATAATCTACACCAAATTAAGGAGAAAAATCATAAATGTAAAGGGTTCGAGGGGAGAGAAGCATGCGAGAGCGTGAGGGAGGGAGGGAATGATGATCGGTCGGGCCACGACTCTACAAGGAGAGGGTTTTTTTGGGGCAGACACCCATCGGGTCATGGGTTGGGTTGGGTCTAAATGTCTCCAACCCAAGACCCGACCCAACTGATGCATTGGTCGACCTAACATAAACCCAACCCGAGATTTTTTCTACTTAACCTGACCCAACCTGACCCCACCTGGTCGGGTCGGGTCTGCAAACCCCTAGTTTTTCTTTTCTTGGTTTCCCAGCCACCTTCTCTAGTCTGGTTGTATGTGAAAAAATTCAAAAAAGGACCAAAAACTAATGCCATCTTTTTTTATTCACTTGCTGGCATCAACCAGTGTTCCCTTTTTGGTGATAAATTAAAACATGGGTAGAGAGATTAAAACCACTACCCCAAGTAATATCCACCTTATAATAAGTGTGATTAAGCCTTTTAAATACATTTTTTCATGTTTGTGTTATTTCATTATCTATCATTCATTATCATATTGTGACCATCATGACCCAATCACACTAATCAATTTGAATTTTATTTGTTTATCTTTTGTATCTTTTTGTAGGTTTTTTGAAACAGAATATTAGAATGAATTAGAGCTTTTTGGATCGCTGGACATGTGAGAACTGCATATTTTTCATTCTTTTCTGGAGCTATTTTCTATTTTTGGTGAGGCCTGCTGCTGTTTGTTTATATTTTCCTGCTATTTTGGAGCTCTTTAGTGTCGTTTGTTATTTGCGATTAGTTATTTGATATGTGGTGCTGTTTATCTTTTCCTGTTTGTTATCTGCCATTTGGGTTTTTTGGGGCTGTGTAGTTCTGGAAGTAGAACTTCATGTTTTTTTAAAAAATTCCCAGATTAGGGACCGCCATTGGCGGTCACTAATGCCTACATCAAATTCTCCAGCGCCTACTGGAGAATTCCCATAAAAATAAAAAAAATATTATAGCGACTGCCATAGGGGGGTCGCTACAAGTTGAGGTAGAGTACCTATAGCGACCCCCATTTGTGGTCGCAAAAGCTCTTCACTGATGGGCCAACAACGACAGTCATTGGAGGTCTCAAAGCCGTCTGTAGAGACCTTTAGCAACAACCAATGGCGGTCTCTAAAGGGCCAATTTCTAGTAGTGCTAGTTATTTTTCTTCTAATTTAACCTTTAAGTCTTTGAGGATAAAATTTCATAATGAGTGAGTTATACATTTCATCCTAGTTTTCAAAAATGTTCTCATCAAGAATCAAAAACAAATTTCTAGCATTCCCTTTAACGAAAAAGGGAAATACTCTCATTCTAAGTTTATTCTCTATGATTCCTAGAAGAGGTAATTATTTCACAGTATTGTAGAAGTCTCTAATGAAGGAAAGTGAGTCCTCATTAGTAAGCCCATTAAAAGCAGAAAACAATGAAATGTGTGATTGTTTAAGTTCATAATTTCTGGATCTAGGAGATAACCTAATGGATAAATGATTTCTTGAAACATGAGGAATTTGGAACTCCCTCATTCTAGGACTTTCATTTTCTTCTAAGAGTTCTGGTTGATTTTGATAATTGTTAGGTGCCGGAACTCTATTATCTAAGTTTTCCATTTCAGTTTTGTTCTTCTTTCATAGAGTAGTGAAATGTCTATCTAATTCAAGGTTCAGGGGCTCTAATCTAACACTAAAAGTTCTTATGCTAAAGAAAACAACAATAACATACACTACTCAGCATTAACAATTTTTCAATAAGGGAAACAATTTTTTTCCAATTTTCAAAATATTCAATTTTTTAATGATTTTTATATATGTGAAATTTTTTTGTTTTTTTTAGAGTAATGGATCATGAATTCCCTGGAAACAGTTCCAATAACTTGACCAGAACTATCGTTGAAGTCGGTCAACGGTTAAAATTTCTATTCCTACTAAATACTGTATATTTAACAAGCAGGGTCGAACCCATAGGGAAGGTAAATTTGGCCACTAGTCTTCAAAAAAACATGGAAACTCCATTGTTAGTAGCAGAATAATTTTTTTTCTTTTTTCACTTTTTATATTTTATTATTATTATTTTTTCATTTTATAAGAATTAAAGTGATAGAACATTGGAAAAAAAGTTTAAAAACTAAATTGAAGCTAGATACAGTTGTAAAACATGGAATAACAAAGATATAGAACCTTGATAAAAAGACAATCTATTAAAATTCATGGGTAGTAATCACCATTATACTAGTTTTGAAGGTGTTTCAATTCACTTATAGGTTTTTGTAGAGTACCACTGAAAGAGTATTACTCACCTCCCTTGCCAGAATTTAAGTCACACAATCCAACCAATTTAAGAGTTCACCACTCAAAAATTTATCAACCGTGAACTATTTAAAAATTAACAGAAATAAAAACTCACTGTAATTATTGAAGTCTTTTGAATATATTATCTTTTTAGAAGTGTTTCCACAACCAGTCTTTCCAACTGACTGTTAAATATTGTGATTATGTTATAGTTGTACTAGCAATTGGGTGAACTTGGTATCGATCTCACTGATCATTACTGAATTCATTGAAATGATTAAGTGAAAAATGAAGTTAAAAGATAACCATTGGAAATTAAATTTATCCCCAAACTATATGATTTAGAAAGAAAACAATTATATTATTCAAACAGTATTTGAAGAAATGCAAACAGGGTGTAAGAATTCAAAAACAAGGGAAGCCAAACTCCCTAAAGATACTTTGCTCCTATGCTCCTCCAGCTCCAGGGAGAGGTTCCAGAATCGCCCTCCGGACTTCCTATGCTCTTGATGAGAGATACGATCTCGAATCTCCAATCAATCACTCAATATGTGAATACATCCCCCCCCCCCAAAAAAATATGCTACTTGATCTTCGAAATTATCATGTTATCTCCTGCTGCTTGTCACCGAACATTTTCTACCGACTTTGAGTGTTCTTAATGCATGCCCTTCACATGTGCGGTTTTCCCGCGACAGGCACGTCGTGCTATCTTTTCCCTCATAACTAACTCTCACTGAGTTAGTTGTTTGAATCTGGACATATACATGTCTCATGAATGAACCTACATAGCAAAAATAAAATAGAGTTAAAACACCAAGAAGATTAAATAATAGTTTTTTTAAAGACTAATGCTATAAAACTTATTAAAAATTAACTGAAGTTAATTAATAAATAGCTAAATCATAATAATTATGACATATTAATTAATTATTAGTATTGTAGTTATAGATTTATTATTTAATCTTTAATTAAATGAAATTATTAACTTTTAAATTTATTATCATTCATTAATTTATTATATTAATATAAGTATTATTAATAATTAGTCAACATAACTTAATTTAATTCTTAAATTAAACTAATATCAATTACTTTATTTTATAAAAAGATAAATAAAATTAAAAATTAATATTATTAGTTAATTTAATTAATTTAATATTTTATTTGATTTATTATTAATCATTAATTCATTAAAACATATTTATTATTATATTATTTATTTGTTTTTTTACTATAACGAAACGTTTCTCCCCCCCCCCTAAATCACGGCGCTATAGAGGGGTCTTCTTCTTTGATTCCTTCTACGCAATAGCGAGGCCTCCTGGCGTTGTGTATCAGCTTCCGCTCCCAGGGCTTTATTGACGAAACTGCTCCACACATCATTCTCAACCTCGGTTCCTCCTCCCAATGTAGCGTGCACTTCCAATGGAGGTGCAAAACCAGCAGGTGCAGCGACTCTACCGGCAATGCCTCATCCTCCAAGCTCGGGCAGGTTGGCACTAGCGGCGTGGGTTCTTCTATAGAAAAGAGTGGCAGCGGTAGGGATGGATCTGTATCGGGAAGGGTTTAAATATGGGAATAAATATGGTATTTAGATCTATTGTTTAAGTTTATATTGTTATGATTTTGGTATGTTTAGGTAAATTGTGACTTGATTGATGGTCTGGTATGTTTCTTGTTCTATTTAGAGTTCATGTAGAGTTTAAATAAATTCAGAAGTTAGGTGAAATGTGCTGCTTAGTGTGTGAAAATGGTGAGATGATCGGATTCACAACGGTATGAGAAATTGGTGAGTCAGAGCTTGAGTTGGTAAGCAGTGCTAAGGTGATGAGTTTTGGTATCGGTGAGTGTAGTGGTGAGTAAGGAAAAGGCGAGGCAGGGGAATGGTTACTGTATGCCTAGTGGTGAGTTGAGGAAATTAGGCAAAGGCAAAGGATAAGCCTAGCAGTGAGAAGCTGAAGGGTGGGTATAGGGTCACTGAAATGCCTAAAAAACAAGGTCACCGTTAGTTTAAAATTAGAGAAAAGAGGATCAATGGCGCGACGGTGAGGTGCAGCGGGAGATAGAAAAACCAATGGATGTATATCGTTGAGGAGGTTACTGATAGGAAAAAATAAGGGTGACAGGTGGCTTAAAATGAAAGGTCATCGGAGGATAAAAAAATAAAAACTCACCATTAGTTATAAATATTAAGGTCACCAATAATTAACAATCACCGATATAATAATATAAAAATATGAGTCACAAGTGGGAAGGGAAGTAGTAGATCACCGGTATAAAATAGTAATAGAGAGGTGCGGGGGTCACCTGTAGAATTAATGGTTACCGATATACTTAAAATGAAGGTCTCCCATTGAAAAAACAGGGCCACCGATAGCAAACAAGAGGTTACCGATAAAAATAGAAATTAAGGTTACCATTGTAGTGAAAATAAAAATTGTCCCTTATAGTTTAATTAAAATAGATAGGTCACTGCTAGTATAAAATAATGAACTAACGGTAACTTTAAAAAAAATTAAAAATTAAGAAAACTAAATAAAAAGACTGAAAATAATTAATGAAAATAATGTTAAATACTATAAATTTAAATCATGATTTTTATTAAATTTCAAAATATTAAAGCCAAAAATAAGATTATTAATTAGATAACACTTAAATTATAAACTTAATAATTTCTAAATTAAATTGATAAAGGATTTATATTAAAATTACTAAATAAATAATTACAAGGTAGCAACAAATAAAAATGAAGAGCATCAGTGACCCAAAAGGTTACCGATAGTTATAGTCTACCTCAACGGTAGACTAAAACCAATAAAAAATGAATAAATAATCAAACTGCATACATAAAATTAAACAGTTAATATTTTAAAACTATTAATTAATTAATTAATTATACAACTATTTGAATACATAAAATTAAAAGTGAACTACTTTATTTATTTAAAACTAAAATTCTTAACATAATTAAATATCATGACAACTAAACATATTAATAAATAAAGTTAAAATATTTAAATGAATCCAAATTAAAGAATAAAATAAAGGAATAAAGTCTAACTTGATTAAATCATAAAAAAGGATGTTAAAATATTATTAATTTTTAGTGTAAAATTATTAATTAGTGACCAGATTAAGATTAATAAACAAAAAAGTAATTTAATACAATTCGAATAATTAGAATGACTAAACTATCTATTTAAATGAATAAAAACACAAATTTAATTATAAAAATGATCAATAAAAATATGTAGTGATAAAAATATTAAAAGTGCCATTATTTATTAAAAAGTGTCAAAATAATTAATTTAATTGATAAAAATTAAATAAAATATGTGGAAAAACTATGTAAAAATATAGCCACATCAAATTCCCCCACACTTAAGCATTGTTTGTCCTCAAACAATCCCATGTTTTATTTTCGTTGAAAACCAGTAAAGTTTTCATTATGATTAAGATCATACTGTAACATGTCCATCACTCAAAAAACAGAGGACAAAACATAACAGCAGGATTTTAGAAAATGAATTAATCATATGAATATTTTCCTATAACAAATACTCAAGGGTAATTAAGAAATCTATGAATCATCAAGAAATGAAAATTTCATGCCTCATATGTGATACAACATAATGACTCATTTCAATCCAAGCTAAAGTTCTAAGTCCAAGAATTACAAGAGGTAAAATATCGATGGAATTAAGACCTTAACCAAGGAACTTTGTACTTTGATAGAATCCTAGGTTCCAAAAATAATTACCTTTTTTTGAATCACCTTATTGATACAACCTAAATGATTTCCATACAAACCAATTGATCCCTTCTTCATCTGGAGTTCATCATTCCACTCACCTTAAAGAAATCATTTTTGACCCTAGAAACTTTATTTATTTATCCCATGCCATGTATCATTGTGGTAAGCACTGTGCAATGCACTTATTCAAAGTGTACAGAGGGAATATAGTAAACAGAAATGCACCCAGTATATAGGGTCTCAGAGACTCACCATTGGATCCCAGATTCCCAAATTACTTCAGTTTCAAAAGTTTTATATAAAAATCATGTATATTAGCTCATTAAAGTAATTAATTTGAATAATTAATAGAAAAATGAATCACCTCAGATCAATTCAAACTTCCAGTTCCTAGGGTTATTATCATAATTATATTAGCGAGTAACAAATATCATTTTCAAAAGTAGCCTTAAACCGAATTTCCATCAAATCACTAAGTATGAACACTCAGCAATCATCCATTATCATTAATTTCAGACACAAAACAAATCTTAACTACCACCAGGGAACTTGTTCTATGGAAAGACCCATTTGATTACAGTGTAATGCGTAGAAAAATAAAAAAAATTGAAAAATTTTAACAATTTTTTAACAATAAATTTTAACGAAAAGTGGGAATTTATGTGATCTCTTCAAAACATAGTTTAGCATTGTCAAGAATTGACCCCCTCCCCCACACTTAAAACCCTACTTTTCCCCCAAAGTTGAATTCTAAAGTAGAGAAGAACAATTTGAAAGTTTAAGTTCAAAATAGATTTTCAATTAAGAAGATTTTTGACATGTATAAAGGTCACATTGAATTTCAAAAATATTTTTTACCATAAGGAATAATTTAATAGCAGGTTCGTTGGAATTTACATACATTAAAATTTAACTCCAGTGAAAAAGATTTTCAATTCAGCTCAAAAGAAGAATATAAGGTGTGGGTGCACAATTAATTACAGAGAATCTTTTTAACAAAGTATGATTCAAATGGATGTTCAATATAGCAGAAAGATGCATACTAAACACCCTATAGACTAATCATTTCCAATGAAAAACACAACTATCAACAAACATGTACCCCCCCCCCACTAAATTTCATACATTGAGAGATTGTTTCAATATTTATCAATGAATTTGAATTTCCAGCAAGAGACACATGCATAATTTTTAAGCACAACATAATGACATGTAGAATAATTTAATACAGTTAATGTTATGCTATAGTATTTTCAGTACATATGTAGAAAAATATCCTATTTCATGAAGAATTTTTCAGTAAGCAGAATCTTATTAACAAAAACAGATGTAGAAATAAATGCAGAAAGTTGAAGTACTTCCCTGAATAGGTTCTTGTCCAAAAAATGATCATGGTAATTCCACTCCTTTGTTGACACAAGAAGCAGCAACCTAAAAACACAAAGCATGAAAACTGGTAACAAAAATCCAGCAGAGATAGAGCATACATAAAGCAGCAAAGAATCATTTTATTCAGTAAAAAACAGTAAAAAATGAATATAAAGAAAGAGGATGGGTTTCCTCCAATGCAACACTATGATTAAAGTCCTCATCCATACATTATTCATGAATAGTTTTCAAGAATAGTTAAGGAAGCCAAGCCCTTCGGTTATCCCTCAAAATTAACTTTCACTCTCTATGCAATAACTAATATGGGTTTATTATCTTCACTTACAATTTCAACAGCTCCATTCTTAAGTACCATCACTATTGTTAATGATCCAGACCACTTGGACTTCAGCTTTCCAGGAAAGTGTATAATTATATAGTTAAAGAGAAGGACCTTCTGTCTAGGTTTAAACACTTTGTTTTGTATGATAGAATCATGAAATATTTTAGTCCTCTCTTTATAAATCCTTGAATTATCATAACTCTATATAATAATTTCATCACGTTCACTCAGCTCAAGTAATCTCCTCTCACCAACACTCTTAAAATCAAATATCAGAGCCTTAACTGCCCAATAAGACTTATGTTGTAACTCCACAGGTAGATGAAGGCATTTTACAAACAACAGCCTGTAAGGATACATACCTATTGGGGTATTGAAAGAAGTTCTATAAGTTCATAATGCTTCATACAACTTAAGAGACCAGTATTTCCTAGAGTTTGACACAGTTTTATCAAGTATTTGTTTCAGTTCACTATTTTAAATTTCCCCCTATCCACTAGACTGTGGATGATAATGAGTATCAGTTTTATGAACACATCCATATTTCTCAATTAATTCTTTAAATTTATAGTTCTAAATATATGTTCCATTATCAGTGATAAAAGCTCTTGGGACTCCAAATCTTGTAAAGATGTTCTTCTTCACAAATTTTATTACAAAATTGTCTTCATTGTTGAGCTGTGACACTGCCTCAATCCATTTTGAAACACAGTTTACCGCAACAAGAATATATTCATTTCCAAGAGATGATAGAAATTGACCCATGAAATATAAACCCCAAACATCAAAAATATCAACTTCTAGAATTCCTTTTTCGGGTAACTCTTGTTTCCTGCCCACATTTCTTAGCCTCTGACATCTATCACAGCCAACCACAAAGCTCCTAGCATACATAAAAAGTGTAGGCCAATACAAACTAGATTGTAGGAATTTTTGAGTGGTTCATTCACCACCATGGTGACCTCCCCAAGGTGAGGAGTGAAAACTCTATAAGACATGAAAAATTTCTTCCTCAAGTACACATCTTCTAATAATACCATCATCACATATTTTAAATAACAGGGGATCATCCCAAAAATAATACTTATGTTTAGAAATGATTTTTTTTCTTTGATTTTTAAACATATTCTTAAGAATGAAACCTACTACAAGGAAGTGGAAAAAAATTGAAAACCAAGAAGATTACCTGATTGACATAGTAAGTAGATTTTCATCAGGAAAGGAAGAGTTAATCTCCCTAGAATTTTTAGATTTATATTGAGTAAATGGAATCTTGGAAAGGTGGTCAGCAAATACATTTTCAGCTCCTTGTTTATCCCGAATCTCTAAATCAAACTCTTGTAACAGCAGTATCCATCTAATCAACCTAGGTTTAGTTTCCTTCTTAGATATAAAGTACTTTAAAGCAGAATTATTAGTGAAAAGGATGACTTTAGAACCTAAGATATACCATCTAAACTTCTCTTGAGAAAACACAACATCTAATAATTCTTTTTCAGTGGTGGTATAATTCTTGTGGGCATCATCTAGCAGCCTACTAGCATAATACACCACATGTGACATCCTATCTTTTGTCTGTACAAGGAAATCCCTGACAACCATATCACTATCATAACACACTGGTTCATAAGGTAGTTTCTAGTCAGGTGTAGTGTTGATAGGTGATGTAGTGGGTTTTTATTTAAGCTGATTAAATTATTTCAAACAGTTTTCACCAAAATTTGAAGGTGTGTACTTGACCAGAAAAAACACATGGGATTTTTTATTTTAGAAAAATATTTTATGAATACCTAGTAGAAACCGGCATTCCCTAGGAAACTTCTAACACCTTTAACATTTTCAGTAGGTGGAATTTTTCAAATAACATCAATCTTACTAGTATTGACTTTGAGATCTCTCTTGGACACCTTATAACCAAGAACTATACCTTCTATAGCAATGAATTTACATTTCTCCCAATTAAGAACAAGGTTAGTTTCAATGAATCTTTCTAAGGCTAACTCAAGATTTCCAAGACAAGTATCAAAAGTGCTACCCAAAATGGAGAAATCATCCATGAAAACCTCAATAATTATTTCAATCATATCCGAAAAGATAGCCATCATACACCTTTGAAAGGTGGATGGAGCTCCACACAATCCAATGGGTGTCTGCCTGTAGGAAAATGTTCCAAAGGGGCATGTCAAAGTAGTCTTTTACTGATCCTCTGGAGCAATAGGTATCTGGTAGTAACCCGAATTCCCATCAAGAAAATAGAAAATTTAATTTCCAACAAGCCTCTAAAGCATTTGATCCAAAAAGGGCATTGGAAAATGGTCCTTTCTAGTGGCTGAATTAAGCTTCCTATAATCTATATAGACTCTCCATTTTGTGGCTTTCCTAACATGGACTTATTCATTTTTTTTCATTTTTAACTATAGTGAAACCTCCCTTATTGGGAAAAACCTGGACACGGCTGACCCAAGCACTATCAGAAATGGGATAATCATTCCTGTGTCCAGTTGTTTGATCCCTTCTTCTCTCAAAACATCTTTCATGTAATGATTTAATATTCTTTGACATTCCACACTAGGCTTATGGTCAGGTTCCATAGTTATTTTATTCACACAGAATGAGGGAATAATACCCTTGATATTAAATATTGTCCAGCTTATAGAAGATTTAAACTTCTTCAAAACTTTCAATAATATTTTCTCTTGATTTTAATTGAGCTCAGCATAAATTATTATAGGCAAAGTGGAGTTCTCACCTAGAAATGAATGTTTAAGATGGACAGGGATTGGATTTAGTTCAAGAACGTGTGGTTCTACACTAAAAGGAAGAATCCTAGGCCTGGGAGGTCCAATATATTCAACATATCTTTTGTAAGGAATATTGAAAGATGAAAGATTTTCAATTTCATGTTTAGATTCAAAGGTAATAGTGTTACTGTACAGAGTGGGAAGTGCACTATCCAAACATTCCATATCAGAATTCAACAAATTAATTCGAGTATAATCATCTAGTTGTCTTATAATATCTACCTTAATATCATTAAAGTGTTAAAAAAGGTTGGTGACAAAAGAAAAACCCTCAAATTCACTCAAAAAAAACCTATGATCAGAAATAGAGGACCCTTCTATAGCATAAACTGGATAGTTATCTCGTTGTGGAAAATTTTCCAGTTTTGGAGTTTGAGAAGAATTTTCAATTTTTAAAACAGAATAAAGAGGGTTTTCAACTTCACAAATATGTTCTTCAATAGAGGATTGATTTTCATATTTTTCAATACTTTCAGTTGATTTATCATTTCCTAAGGACTCTACCATTGATAAATTTTCTGAAAAAGATGGTCCTTTAAAATTTTTAAACACATTGAACTCTTTTTGTTGTTCTCCAATTTTAAAAATTAATTGAACCTCTGAGACATCAATAAAAACACCCCCTGTGTCCAAGAAGGACCTACCCAAATTGATAGGTTCCTATTGATCACACTCCATATCCAAGACTAAAAAGTCTACAGGCAAAAACAGCTTCCCAACCCCAACTTGTAAATCATCTACCCTACCCATAGAATGAGTGAATGATCTATCAGCAAGCTGTAGTATGAATGTGGTGGGTTGAAGGTCACCCAACCTCAACTCTTGAAATAGTGAGTATGAGAGAAGATTAATGCTAGAACCTAAATAACACAAATAGTTCAGTTGATCATTGTTTCCTAGTGTGCAATTTATGAAAAAACTACCTAGGTCTTTTAGTATAGGTGTGATTTTCTTTTGGAGTACTTCACTGCGCGCTTTAATGAGGTTGTAAGTAGCAAATTAATCTAGATTTTTTTTGTTTGAAACAATTTTCTTAAGAGATTTCATGTAATATGGAATTTTAATTAAATGTTATATGAAAGGAATGTTCACTTGAAGTTTAGAGAGGAGACCAAGGAACTGAAGGAGTTCATCCCTGGTGTTACTTTGAGGTTTTAGCTTCTCAGGTAAAGGGATGGGTGGGGAAAAAATTCAGAAAAGTAGGTATATCCCACACCCCCTCCTCAACTTTTTCTTTTTCATTATTCTTTTGATTTCTAAAGGAAGTTTCATCATGAGTTTCAGATGAGAAAATCATATTTAGATCATTTTCAAGACATTACTGTGAATTCCAGCATGTGTGCAAACCAGATTTTTATTTTGGGCATTTTCAGTTTCTTTTTCAACAACAGTTTGAGTATTAAGCCCACTCCTAGTTACAAATTCCATGTCTTTCTCCCTAAGGTTTAGTTTATAGGTACTTGAAAGTCTTCCTTTTTTCCTAGATGAAAAATATCTAGCATGTTGGCTAAGTTCTATTTCCATGTTTTGAATTCTAACATCAGTTTGCATTTTCTCAGACTTATGTTGATTTTTATGGTTGGTCAGCTAAGTCGTGCATCTTTCCTCTTAAGAGTTAATTTTATTTAATATTAGATCAATCTTGGAAGACATGTTATTACCATTGTTTCCTTTTACATTTAAATACTCACCCCTTTGTTTATTTTGAAATTTTGGCCTTGGTAGAATAAAGAAATTAGGGGTAGTGGATTGTTTGATTAATCCTTGATCTTTCCAGGATAGATTAGGGTGGTTCCTATAGCCTTGATTATAATTGTTTAAAATTTGATCTTCTTTAGGATGAATTATAGGACCATAGTTAACAAAGTTATAATTTTCTTATTGTTGGGATGGCATTTCAAAATTAGGACAAAAGTTTTCAGTATGCCCAAACATACCACACTGGACACACTATTCCCTTAAAGATTGGTTGGTATTTTGACATATTAGTTTATTAACAGTTTGGTTAGAATTCTGGTTCATTAATGATTGAAGTTGGCTGGTGATTTCAGCAAGTTGAGCTTGAGTTTCATTCATTGAACCGGTGTTTGAATTAACATTTCTATATTCTATTTTTCTTCTTGAATTTTTATGATGTGATTTCAGTGCAAGATTATTAAAAAATTTCCTATGTTCTTCAACTATTTTATCATTGTAAATACCCCCAAAAAATGGATCAACTAGATTTTATCCATAGGAGGATAGCCCTTCATAGATGGTATCCATGAGAAGGTGAGATGGGAGTTGATGATGGGGAAACTACCTAAGTTTATCCCTGATTCTATCCCAAGATTCATGAAAAGCTTCTTTATACTCTTGATAAAAACAAGTTATTTTTGTTCTAAGTTCAAATTTAAGTTTTTGAGGATAAAATTTCATAATGAATGAGTTATACACTTGATCCCAGTTTTTAAAAGTGTTCTCATCTAGACTCAGAAACCAATTTCTAGCATTCCCCATAAGGAAAAAGGTAAAGACTCTCATTTTAAGTTCATTATCTATGATTCCTATAAGAGGTAATTGTTTCACGGTATTATAGAAGTATATAATGAACAAAAGGGAGTCCTCATTAGAGAGCCCATTAAAAGCAGGCAACACTGAAATGTGTGATTGTTTAAGTTTTTATTTTCTGGCTGTATGGGATAACCTAATGGATGATGGATTTCTTGAAACATGATGAAGTTGGAACTCCCTCATCCTAGGCCTTTCATTTTCTTCTAAGAGTTATTGTTGATTTTGATAATTGTTAGGTGCAAGAACTCTATTATCTAAGTTTTCTATTTTTGTTTTGTTCTTCATTCTTAGAGCAGTGAGATGTTTAACTAATTCAAGGTTCAAGGGCTCTAATCTAACACTAGAAGTTCTTGTGCTCATGAAAACAACAACAACAGACACTACTCAGAAGTAACAATTCCGCAATAAGTGAAATAGTTTTTTTTCTAATTTTCAAAATTTTCAATTTTTTAAAGATTTTTACATATGTGATTTTTTTAGTTTTTTTAGAGTAATGCCTCGTTCCTTCCCTAGAAACGATGCCAAAAACTTGATAGGAACTGTCGTTGAAGTCGGTCAATGTTTAAAATTTATATTCCTACTAACTACTGTATATGTTGCATGTAGGGTCGAACCCATAGGGATGGTAAATTTGGCCACTTGTCTTCAAACAAACCTTGGAAACTCCCCTGTTGTTAGTAGCGGAGTGATTTTTTTCTTTTTTTCACTTTTTATATTTTATTATTATTATTATTTTCTTTTTATAAGTATTAAAGTGACATAAAATTGGAAAACAAATTTAAAAACTAAATTGAAGCTAGAGACAGTTTTAAAACACGGAATAACAGAGATATATAACATTGATAAAAATACAATCTATTAAAATACTTGGGGAGTAATCTCCATGCTAATGGTTTTAATGGTGTTTCAATTCGCTTATAGGTTGTTGAAGAGTACCACTGAAAGAGTATGACTCACCTCCCCTTCCAGGAATTAAGTCACCTAGGCCAACCAATTTAAGAGTTCACCACTCCAAAATTAATCAACCGTGAACTATTTGAAAATTAATAGCAAGACAAACTCGTTGTATGTCTTGAAGTCTTTCGAATCTATTATCTTTTGAAAAGTGTTTCCACAACTAGTCTCTCCAAATGACTATGAAATATTGTGATTATGTTCTCGTGGTATAAGAAATTGGACAAACTCGGTATCGATCTCTTCGATCATTACTAAATTCATTGAAATGATTACGTAAAAAATAAAGTTAAAAGTTAACTAGTGGAACTTCAATTTATCCCCGAACTATATGATTTAGCAAAAAAACATGTATATTATCAAATCAGTAATTGAAGAAATGTAAACAGAGTGTAAGAATTCAAAAACAAAGGAAGCCAAACTCCCTGAAGATACTCTACTCCTATGCTCCTCTAGCTCCATATAGAGGTTCCAGAATCTCCCTTCGGACTCCCTATGCTCTTGATGAGAGAGAAGCTCTCGGATCTCTAATCGTTAACTCAATGTGTGAATACCTCCCCCCCTACCCAAAAAAAATCTTCTACTTTCTCTCCTTAAGTATCATGTAGTCTTGTAATGCTTGTCACCGTACATTTTCCACTGAATTTGAGTGTTCTTAATGCATGCCCCGCACACATGCGGTTTTTCCGCGACAGGCATATCGCACTATCTTTGCCCTCGTAACGAACTCCTAGTAAGTTAGTTGTGTGAATCTGGATGTATACACATCTCATGAATGAACCTACATAGCTAAAATAAAATAAAGAGCTAAAACACCAAGATGTTTAAATAATAGTTATTTTTTAAAGACTAATTCTATAAGAATTATTAAACATTAACTGAATTTAATTAATAAATAGTTGAACGAAAATAATTATTACATATTAATTAATTATTATTATTATATTTATTGATTTATTTTTTAATCTTTAATGAAATGAAATTATTATGTTTTAAATTTTTTATCATTCTTTAATTTATTTTATTAATATAAGTATTATTATTAATTAGTTAACATAACTTTATTCAATTCTTAAATTAGACTAATATCAATAACTTTATATTATAAAAAGTTAAATTAAATTAAAAATAAATTTAAATATTTAATTTAATTAGTTTAATATTTTATTTGATTTATTACTGATCATTAATTCATTAAAAACATTTTTATTATTATATTTTTATTTTATTTTATTATTTCATTTTAATTAAACTTATCTCCACCCCCAAAATCGCAGCACTACAGGGGGGTCTTCTTATTTGATTCCTTCTCCGTGATGGTGGTGCCTCCCGTCGTCAGCTACCTGCTTCATCTCCCCTGGATTTCTTAACGAAACTACTCCACACATCATTATCAACCTCGATTCCTCCTCCCAAAGCAGTGTGCACTACCAATGGCACCGCAAAACCAGTAGATGTAGTGACTCTACTAGTGACGCCTCATCCTATAAGCTCGGGTAGGTTGGCACTAGCAGCGTGGGTTCTTATATGGAAAAGAGTGGAAGTGGTAGGTCTGGATCTGTATTGAGAAGGGTTCAAATCAGGGAATACATGGGGTATTTAGATCTGTTGTTTACATTCATATTGATATGATTTTTGTTATGTTTATATAAATTGATACTTGATTGATGGTCTGGTACATTTCTTGTTCTATTTAGAGTTCATGTAGAATTAAAAGAAATTCTGAAGTTATGTGAATTGTGCTTCCTAGTCTATAAAAATTGTGAGATGAGCATATGCTCAACTGTAAGAGAAATTGGTGAGTCAAAGCATGAGCAGGTAAGTTGTGGAATGGTGATGATTTTTGGTACCTGTGAGTGTGGTGGTGAGTTAGGAAAAGGTGAGGCAGAGGAATCGTTATTGGATGCCTAACGGTGAGTCGAGGAAATTAAGAAAAGGCAAAGGATAATCCTAATAGTGAGATGTTGAAGGGTGGGTGCAGGGTCACCGAAATAACTAAAAAAAGGTCACTGTTAGTTTAAAATTAGAGAAAAGAGGAGCAGTGGCACGACAGTGTGGTTTTGCAGGAGATAGAAAAGCCAATGGATTTCTATCAATGGGGAGGTTACTGATAGGAAAAAATAAGGGTGACAAGTGGCTTGGAAAGAAAGTTCATTGGTGGATAAATAAAATAAAAACTCAATGTTAGAAATATATATTAAGGTTACTGATACTTAACAGTCACCGATATAATAAAATAAAAATATGAGTCACAGGTGGGAAGGGAAGCAGTGGATCACCGGTATACAATAGTAACAGTGAGGTGTGGTGGTCACTGGTAGAATTAAAGTTTACCGATATGATTAAAATGAAGGTCACCAGTTCAACAAGCAGGGCCACCGATAGCAAACATGAGGTTAACGATAAAAATATAAATTAAGGTTACCGGTGTAGTGAAAATAGAAAAATTCACTGATAGTTTAATTAAAATAGATAGTTCACTACTACGATAAAATAATGAACTAATGGTATCATTAAAAAACATAAAATAAAAAATTAATTGAACTACATAAAAAGACTAAAAATAATTAATCAAAAGAATGTTAAATACCATAAATTTAAAACATGGTTTTTATTAAACTACAAAGTATTAAATCCACAACGAATATTATTAATTAGATAACACTAAAATTATAAACCGATTAATTGCTAAACTAAATTGAAAAAAGACTTATATTAAAATTACTAAATAATTAATTACAAGGTAGTAGTGAATAAAAATAAAGAGCATTAGTGACCCATTAGGTTATCGATAGTTATATTCTACCTCACCGGTTGACTAAAAACAATAGAAAATGAATAAATAATCAAAATTCATACATAAAATTAAACAGTTAATATTTTAAAACTTTTAATTAATTAATTAAAGAACTATTTGAATATATAAAATTAAAAGAGAATTACTTTATTTAATTAAAACTAAAATTTTTAACTTAATTAACTAGTAGGAAAAATAAATATATTAATAAATAGAGTTAAAATGTTTAAATGAATCAAAATTAAAGAATAAAATATTACAATAAAGTCTAACTTGATTAAAACCTGAAAAAGGATGTTAAAAGATTATTAATTATTAAATTCAATTTATTAATTAGTGAGCAGATTAAGATTAATAAACCAAAAAGTAATTTAATACAGTTAGAATAATTAGAATGACTAAATTAGAAATTTAAAATACTAAAAACACAAATTTAATTATAAAAATGATTAATTAAAATATGTAGTGATAAAAATATGAAAGTGTCATTATTTATTAAAAACTGTAAAAATAATTAAATAAATTGATTAAAATAAAATAAAAGATGTGGAAAAACTATGTAAAAATAGAGCCACATCAGTGCTTCCCCAGAGTGCATTTAGTATGATATGAGGGTATAGGGGGAATTGACGGTGATTGATTCCTCAGAGAGTCTATACTTTAGTTGAACCAGAGGGGTGAGACTGTGTGTGCTTTCCAGAAGGTTTCTTGTACTTGTTGGGTTGAAATGTAGGGGTTAGTCTATAAGTACTGTCCATAGGGTTACCTATTGTGTTAGTTACATGCTTAGCTGCTGCTTGATATTGAAACTGTGGATTGTGTTTTCTGCAGAGTGCTTCCTATTTGCTGCTTTATGTACTTTTACCCTACCATATACTCACTGAATGTTAGGCACAGATCATCATGTGGTTTTCTACTGGGATTTAGTCTCACACCCTGTTTGGGTCATGCTTTTAGGCCCAGAAATATTATATTGTAGCAGGTATAGACAAGGGAAAGCATCCTTCGACTTCAGGTACTTGATTGCATTGGAGATGAGGAGCATGGGACCAAGCCGAGGATTGCGATGCTGAGGAGTTTCTTATCTATTTTCCTTTTGTAATTTGTTTTGGTACTATATTCAGCATTGTTACTTGTTTGAATTCTTTCCTAGACATATATGTATCATTCATCATTCTTACATATGTGCTACAGTTTTTTATCATTTCAGTCTTCCACTATTTACTATTGTTGGATATTATTGCTTCCACTATCGTATATCTATTTACTTCTTCTGTGTACTCTGCCAATAAGGGCATAGTTTCCCCACTATCACACCCAAGGCTCTCACTGCTAGTCGGTAGCCTTTGGCATTTGGGGAAATGCGCTTGAGGCCAAGTGACCAACCGGGTACGGGGCGCCCCTCGGTGGCTTCCGGAACTGGGATGTTATAAAGTGGTATCAGAGGGATTCTTTTCACTTGATTTACTGTTTGGAGGCTTTATCCAGGTATAGGAAGGAATAGGTACTTAGAAATAAGTTGTGTCTGTGATTATCTAAGCTGTGTAAAGGGAAAATCCAATCTACATCGTTTATTGAAATATTTCTAGTTTACAATTTTACAGTTAATTTGATTTCACCGTTGGGTGATTCACTTGTTTTCTGTTGTTACCGTTGATGTTATTGAGGTTCTATTTCTGTCGCAACCCGATGAGATGAGGGTATTATATCTCAGGCATCATATAGGAACTTTCTAGAAATCACATGTCATGCATTCTTGCCATGTCATCTCGTGTGCATTAGAAATTACAAGTTTTTGTGATAGATGTTGTGTAGAATATGCATGTTGTTGTGATAGATTCTTTGATAAAAATATTTACTTCTTCTTAGAGCATTGATTATGGTAGGTTTTGTTTGAATGAACACCAAACTTTGGTTCTTGAGGTGTTATGTTCCTTCAAGGACTATAATTTGGTGGATCATTGACTTGTTTACCTTTTTTATGACTTGTTTGAGATTCCAAACTTTGATTCACAGGGAGTATGGGCCCTCAAAGATCAGAATTTGGAACTTTCAGGGTTCAGTTTAGTGTTTTCTGGGCTTCAGAGTAGTTTCTGAGGATTACTGTCTGAAAACCCCCAGAATACATGATGTGTAGTTTTGACTACACGCCATGTGTTATTATGTTCGAGAAGAAATTGTTTTTCATATGTACATGCCATGTACTATATGTGCACACTGTGTAGTCTCTAACAGTGTCACGGGCCGTGTGGCAAGAGACACGGGATAGGAAGATCTTGTGGGAACACACCGTGTACCGGTTGTGCATGCAGTGTAGTGTAATCCTAGGAGTCTGTATGTGTAGATAACCACACAGGTCAGCAGAGTCTCTTCTTATACATGTCTTATTAGGTTTGAAAATGCATTGTAGTATGACCTAGGTACCTGGTCATTACACTAACAACATGTGTTGGTGTTATCCTTCTCGTACATTATTTTTCCATCTGGAACACACCATGTAGTGTCTTCCGTGTAGCCGGCCGTGCAACTAACCACATGGTTGGTTGGGACTTCTTAATAAACATCGTTTCCGTCTGGAACATTCCATGTAGTTTATCCTGGATACACATGCCGTTTCACTAACAACACGATCCAGGCGAAGCATGTATAGTACACGTTGTGTCTGCTGAGAACATGTTGTGTAGTCTTGTCTTGGGAGAGCCATTTGGCATAGCTGTATAAGAGGAATCAGGTAGGGGAAGAGGATTTAAGTACACACCATGTGTTAGAGAAACACATCTTGTTTTGGGGGCGTTACACGACCAGTTTAGGCAGGAGTACACGCCCATGTGATTGACTTAAGGGAACACGCCATGTAAGGTTTGTAAATGTCGTGTAGTCATGTTTTGTAAAACTTTAATGATTTAATTCTCATGTTCCCTATATGTACTTATAGTTTTCAATCCTTGATAATGTTGATCTAAGGTGTGCATTTAACCATGTAGAGTCATGCCACAGAGACGTCCTCCGGTTGTCTGCCAATTACAGGGTAGTGATCAGATGCCGGATATGGATGATCTGGGGCTTCCTACAGATCCACCTATTGTGCCAGTCTTGGCACCAATAGTAATACCTGTTACCAGTACTAACGCATATTTCAAGGAAGGATTAATGAGGATGATGTAGAACTTTCAGGTAGTGTCGCATCCTGCCCCATCGATGGCTGATTTGACGCAGTTCTTCCAGAAGAAACATCTCCCACTTTATCAAGGGAAGGAGGACCTCAGGCTGTAGAGTCATGGCTAGAAGCCATGCTGATGATCTTTGATCATCTGGAGATGCCTCTAGAGATGAGGGTGAAGCTTTCCACTTACATTCTATGGGATTCTGCCAAGAGGTGGTGGTATGTGATCTCACAGGCAGGACATCAGTAGGTTATGGCTCGGGAGGACTTCTAGCATATCTTGAATGGATACTTCTATCCGGATACCCTGATGGCCGACCAAGCCCGGGATTTCATGAGTCTCGAGCAGGGTACTATTTCGGTTATAGATTATTCCTCTTGTTTCACCGAGATTCAGTGTTTTACACCCTTCCTGGGAGGAGATGGGTTATTCCTAGAAAGGAAGTTTGAGGATGGAAAAAGACAGGACATCTTCTCTAAGGTGAATATCTTCAGGTCGACTTCCATCTCTTTCATTGTCAACCATGCACTGATCACGAAGCCGAATCTGAGGGAATCCGGAGTTGTGATCTAGGGTGGATCGACAACCATAGTTAGTGCTTCGCCAGCTAATAGCTGGAAGTGCTGTAGGGAGACTACACAGGGAGACTTGAGTAGGCAGGATGCATCTTCTGGTGGCTACGTGGTGTGCTACCAGTGTGGAATATGCGAGCATATGAGGCCGTAGTGCTAGAGAGACTCGGTGGAGTCCCGATCTTGTAGAAAGTTGGGACACCTTCAGGGTTTCATTCAAGTCTTCTCACCACCATTCGGTGACCAGGGTTCATCAATGACCCCGTGTACAGGAGAAAATCCACCAGTTTCTCACCAGTTCGGGAACTGGAGTTCTTTCGGCCATTCAGGCCGAAGTGGAGGTCGCGACCATAGTGGTCAGTCACTAGGCTACCAGTGAAAACATGGTGGATCATATTATAGTAATCAGGTAGGGTCATAGGGTCGCGGATTAGGGTAGACCATTGTAGTGGAGCCAACCTAGCCAGAGAAGGATCCCATACCTTCTATAGTTTGAGGTACGATCCTAGTTCCCTCGATTTTATCTTCAACACTTTTCAATACTGTTGCCACACATAGATTTATATCTGTCACTATTATGGAGATCCTTTGGCTCTATATATTTCCTTTTACCGATGTTTTGATAGTATACACTCTGTTGGGGACAAGAACATCTGGTGTGCGTCGGTGCAAGAAGTTCCCTCTTGAGGTTGGTGGGTGTCACTTCCTTTGGTATCATTATGTTTCAAATATGATAGGCTATGATGTCATTCTCAGAATGGACTGGCTAGTTCTCTTATAGGCAGTCGTTGACTGTTATTCTTATATACTGAGTTTCATATCACTAGAGGGTGGATATTTTCTTCATAAGGGTGCGTGGGATGTCCAGGCGAGCAGAGCGGGTCCAGAGCATCATGGGTTGGGAGCATTTACAGCCCAGATTGCTAGTCTTTATCTGGATGACCAAAGGACTTCACAGCTAAACTTTTCTTCAGAGGTGGATTGTTTCAGAGATGTCTTTCTAGAGGAATTATTGGGTTTGCCTCCGAAGATTGAGGTAGACTTTTCTATTGAGCTTGTGCTAGGGGTGGCACTGGTGTCCATTCCTCCTTACAGGATGTCTACACCTGAGTTATAGGAGCTCAAGAAGCAGCTGGAGGAGTTACAGGAAAAGGGTTTCAACGGACCCAGTACTTCTCCTTGGGGTTCGCCTGTCCTGTTTGCGATGAAGGAAGATGGTACCCTAAGTATGTGTGTGGACTATCGGAAGCTGAAAAAAATGACGGTCAAGAACTGATATCCCTTTCCTAGGATTTATGATCTTTTTGATCAGCTTTGAGGAGCCTGAGTGTTCTCAAAGATTGACTTGAGATCTGATTACCATCAGTTGCATGTTAGACCATCTGATATACCTATCATATCCTTCCAGTGCAGGTATGGTCTATACGAGAATATGGTTATGTCGTTCGGTCTCACGAACCCTCCTGTAGTTTTCATGGCACTAATGAACCAAGTGTTCCATCCATACTTGTAATCTTTCGTGGTGGTATTTGTAGACAATATCTTGGAGTACTCCCACACTCAATATTACCATGAAACCCATCTTGAGATCATTTTGAGTACACTGAGAGATCATGAGTTATATTCTAAGCTCTCAATATGCTAATTTTGGATGGATCAGATTCACTTCTTGGGTCATGTTATCTCAGATACAAGAGTATCAGTAGACCCAGAGAAAGCGAGAGTTGTAGTTCCCTGGGTGCACCTGAAAAAACATGTTTGAGGTGAAAAGTTTTCTTGGGATGGATGGATACTATAGAAATTTCAATTTGAACTTTTCCGTGCTTAGCAGCACTGCTGACAGGTCTGACTAAGAAGGGTGTGAAGTACATGTGGTCAGATTCTAGTGAGTTAGTCTTTCCGGAGCTGAAAGGGAGGCTGACTTCCACACCGATACAAGTCTTTCTAGAGTCGGGAAAGAGCTGTACCATTTACTATGATGCATCATGTATCAGGCTGGGACCTATTCTTATGTAGGGAGATGGAGTCATTGCGTACGGGTCTGGGCAGTTAAGGCCACATTAGAGAAACTACCCGATGAACGATCTGGATTTAGCTGTTGTTGTCCAGGATTTACGTTTTTGGAGACATTTTCTTTTGGGCGAGCATTTTGTGGTTTTCACCAACCACAAAAGTCTCAAGTACATATTCACTCAGCGTGATCTGAATTTGAGACAGCGACGGTGGGTTGAGTACCTTCAGTCCTTTGATTTTGAGCTTTCCTATACACTGGGGAAGGGCAACCTAGTGGCTGATGCGTTGAGCAGGATGACTCAGATACAGGCAGTTCAGGAGGCCAGCAGTGAGTGGCAGCTTATGGCTCAGTTCTTTAAGATTCATTTGGAGGTTCATGAAATACATGGGTAAAATTTTCTATCTTCTGTAGTTTTTACCTCTACACTTCTTGATCATGTACGAATGAGGAAGCTATCAGATTTTGAAGGCCTATTCCTATGGGAAATCATGTCAGGAGTGGACCTTATTCCTGGGTGGACCATAGGAGAAGATGAGATCCTCCATTTCTATGGACGTGTATGGGTGCCAGTAGATATTCGTGAGGAGCTGGTGTGGGACTTTCATTCCTCAGTTTGGGTAGTTCATCCTGGTGTCACCAAGATGTATCATGATCTACACCATCAGTATTGGTGGCCATGTATGAAGGGGTATGTTTCTAGGTTCGTCATGAGGTGTTCCACTTGTCAATAGGTGAAGGAAGAGCATCAGCGACCAGCAGGGCTTCTGCAACAATTACCCATTCCTGAGTGGAAGTGGAATGACGTCACAATGGGCATAGTGACTGGTTTTCTGAGGTCGCCTTGAGGGAATGACGCATTTTGGGTTGTCATTGACAGGATCACGAAGGTTTCTCACTTCTTTCCGATCAAGGGGACCTTCAGATTGGATGAACTAGGGTGGTTGTACATCCGAGAGATTGTATGTATTCTTGGAGTTCCACACTCCATCATTTCAGACAGGGATGCTAGTTTTACTTCTCGAGTCTGGAAGGGGCTATAGAAATATTTGGGTACATAGGTCCTTTTGATTATATCTTACCATCCCTATACAGATGTCCAGTCTGAGTGTATGATTAAGGTTCTTGAGGACATGCTCTGAGCATGCATCTTGGATTTTTGAGGTTCTTGGAAGAAGCATATACCTCTTGTAATGTTTTCCTACAACAATAGTTGTCAAGAAACTATTCAGATGGAACCTTATGAGGCTTTGTATGGTAGTCCATGCCAATCAACCCTATGTTGGTTGGAGGATTGAGAGGTAGAATTTCTAGGAACTTATCTTGTTCAGGAGACCATAGAGCAGATAGAGTTGATTCTAAAGAGGATGGATACTACATAGTGTCGACAGAAGTCTTATGCTGATCAGTGGAGATGACCTCTGGAGTTCGAGGTCAGGGATTAGGTTTTCTTGCGTGTCACGCCATGTTTGGGACACAGGAGGATTAGGAGACAGGGTAAGCTTTCATCGAGGTACATCAGGCCATTTGAGGTGTTGGAGAGAGTTGGCCCGGTTACCTACCGGTTCCAGTTACCTCAGAGCTACCGAGCTATGCACAATGTTTTCCACGTTTTCTCAGCTTCGACGTTACTTTTCTGACCTGTCTCAGGTTTTCAACCCCGACGAGGTTGAGTTAGAAGTGGATGGGTAAAATGAAGAGCATCTTATCCAGATTTTCAATCATCGTACGAAGGTTCTCTGTGGTCAGTCTATTCCCTTGGTACGAGTTCTATGGAATCACGGGTGGGTGCAGGATGAGACTTGGGAGAGGGAGATCGATGTACGAGCATGGTGATAGGAACTGTTCAGGGATTCTTTTTCTACATTGCTCTAGGGAAATTCATGAAAGAATTTCTTTAAGGAGGGAAGCTTGTAAGAACCCAGACCTTCTTTTCAGGTGTGTTTTTCCTTTTCCATTAGTTTTTAATAAAATATCAGCTTCTGGAAATTTTTGAGTACATGTCGTGTACTCGGTTACTGTGGGTAGCCATGTGACGTCTGTGTAGTGACCTTGCACACGACCATGTGTGATGACCTGGAGGCCGCCTAATGCGGAGTACGGAAATAGAAATTACATGCTGTGTACTCCAAAATTACATTCCGTTTATTTTGTTTTTTTCATTAAACACACCAGTGTCGCGTCTGACAGACAGAACACACCTCCTCTAGGTTTGGTTCGTCCGAGAGTGACGAGCAGCCATGGATCTTCAATGAGCCCTCGGGCCTCCATCCGTCCTCTGATTCTAGCACTGTGGATTGCGTTGGAATCACATCGATGAGTTTTCTCTTATTATGGAACCTCATTTCATGATTTCTCTTCTTTTACATGTTATCATCGGTAGAATTTTTTAGACATTTTCTTAGATCTATGAGATTATAAGGAGATTAAAGCTTTGAGGTTCAAGTATATTGATCTCTGAATGCCGAGGTAAGAGGTTTGTGCCTTTCTGTAGAATTTCTTTGAGTTTTATGTGCAATTTCACCCAATACCCATGAACGGGGTATTGCGCGTTTATCGTTTTAGCCCTATTGTTTCTCTGCTTTGCTGGTATGCCTAAGTAGATGTTTATTGATTGTGAATGGGGTGAATTTTTGTGCTTTCGATGTTTTTCCATGCATTATTTTTCTTGTTTTGACCTTTGGGGCTGGTTTTCCTGTTAGGATACTGTTACTCTCCCTTGCCTAGTATTGTAGGATGGGGTGACAGTTGTTCTGTTATGTTTTGGTGCTGTAGAATGCTAGAAAAGTAGTTCATGAGGTTTACCTTGGCCGTTACAAGTAGCTACAATTGCTTGACTTACACAGGGCCTTGAGAACCTAGTGTATAGACCATAGGGAGAATTGACCTTGACGGCTTCTCCATAGTGTCTTTATAATTATACAACGTGAGACCATTGGGGGAATTGACATTGAGTGATTCCCCAGAGTGTTTGTAGTTCCTCGACATGGGCCACAGGTGGAATTGACATAGAGTGCTTCCCCAGAGCACCTTTATTACGATATGAGACTATAGGAGGAATTAACAGTGAGTGCTTCTTTAGAGATTCTATACTTATGATGAACTAGAAGGGTGAGACTGTGTGTGTTTTCCAAAGGGTTGATTGTACTTTTTGGGGAGAACAATAAGGGTTAGGAAATGAGTACTACCCATAGGGTTACCTGTTATGTTAGCTACTTGCTTAGTTGCAGCTTGATATTGAAACTGTGGATTTTTTTTTCTATTGAGTGCTATCTGTTTACTACTTTCTATACTTTTACCCAGCCATATACTCACTAACTGTTAAGTACAAATCTTCATGTGGTTGCCTACTGGGATTTATTCTCACACCCTGTTTGGGTCATGCTTTTTGGCCCAAACAGATTATATTGCTACAGGTATAGATAAGGGAATTTGACCTTAGACTTTAGGTACTTGATTGCATTGGAGTTGGAGAGCATGGGACCAAGTTGGGGATGGCAATGCTGAGGAGTTATATATCTGTTTTCCTTTTCTACTTTGGTTTAGTACTATATTCAGCATTGTTACTTTTTGGATTCTTTCAAAGACATATATGTATCATGAATCATTTATACATATGTTCTCCAGTTGTTTATCATTTCATTCTCCCACTATTTACAATTGTTGGATATTACTACTTCTGCTATTGTATATCTGTTTACTTCGGATGTGTACTCTGCCCATGAGGGCATATTTTCTCCACTGTCACACCCAAGGCCCTCGCTGCTAGTCAATAGCCTCTGGTGTTTGGGGGAAATGTACTTGAGGTAATGTGACCAACCGGGTACGGGGCGCCTCTGGGTGGCTTCCGAAACCAGGACGTTACAGAATCCTCCACTTTTTGTTTTAAGGAACACTACACCATCATCTAAAACATGTAACCTCCTCCATCATGAAACTCATGTCAAACGCTAGGGCCGCCAACTCCTTTATTTCTCTCCAAGAATCTACATACTCCTGAACAACATCCTTATGTGACTTTTTCTCAAACAATTAGATATGAATGTTCTATTTACAAAGGTTTAGAAGATCTAAAAATTATTTTCATGATGAAATTTCATCTACCTCCACTATCTCAAATTCACATCACAATGAAAAAAATACATACCTCAAAATCTTATAATATGAGAAGACCATAAATCATGAACTAAGGTGGTAGTGGTGACAAATCATTAGCATAAACACAACTACCATTAGTTCTAGATCAAGGGTGGAATAGTTATGCTCATGAAGATATAAATTCCAAGACCCATAAGAGATCACTTCCTTATCTGGAATCAATACACATCCTAATCCTAGACATTACATGTCACAAAAAACCATGAACAACACAACCCCTCAAGAAAATGATGCACTACAACACTGACCAAATTTCTCCTTCAGGAAACCTAACATTTCCTGGAACTGATCATTCCACAAAAAAACACGGTCCTTCCTACTCAATACTTTCAACGAGGATGCAACATTACACAAATTATGAAAAAAACCTCTAATAATATCCTGAACGATCGATGAATCTATGAACCTCTTCCAAATTCTTGGGTTCCCCCATGGAAAATATTTTCTCTACCATTGATGGTCCCACCACCACTACATGTTGAGACACCACATGTCGAAGAAAATGCACCTCTCATTTCCAAAACATAAACATGGGAAAAATTACCTAGATCTGGTAGTGACGAAGAACCTATCAATAATCTTTGAGATACTCTACAATCCCTTCTTATTTGTTTGTGTAGATCAGTATGTCATCAATGAATAACCAATCTAGGAACTCACAGAACTTGGATTTAAAATTCCCCATTAACATAGCTGGTGTATTGGTGATACTAAAAGTAATGGAATTTACATACATATAAAGGTTGTTTTTTTATATATCCATCATTCACCAACAACTAGTGATATCAAAACCACATATTAACCTTGGAGAACCAACAAGCTCCCCCCAATTATTTTAAAATATAATCTATCAAAAAAAGAGGATAATGATTCCTAATTATTTCATGGTTCATCCTATGGTAATTTATAGAAAACCTTATAATACCATATTACTTATTAGAAAATAATACAGGATCACCCTCTGGTTACAAATTATGTTAGGTGAAACCCATCTACATTAGATCATTTATCTTAATCCTAAAATCCCCCAACTCAAAAAGAGACGTCTGATAGAGATCCATCAAAAATCAGAGAAGACTCAAGTTGTTGGTCTATCCCAAACTCAACATCTCATTGAGGGGATAGTGTCACAAACACCTTGAGGAAAACTTCTAGGAACTCTGGTAAACCCTTGGGAGCCTAATATATCTTTATGACTACTGATTCTAAAGATAACTCATCCACCATAGAATGAATGGGCAGCAAATTATGATTGTCCACCTAGTAACCCCTCTCACGAATAAAAACCACAAGCTTGCCATCGACATTTGAGAACATAAATCTCTTCCTAAATTAGTCTATAATAACTAAAAGAAAATATAACCAATAAATATATAAGATGTAATTTTATGTATGGATCTAAAGTAACAAAAGTTCCGCACATTACTAATTCTACCCCATCATCAGTGCACATCCCCATCACACGTCAAACAACATGGTCTGGCCTCCGATAGGCATAGTCAACACAAGTGTCATGAGAACCCTCTCTACATCGAGTACCATGGAATGGATGAGAGTGTGGGAAATAAAGGAGTGAAAATCTCATGAATCAAACAATTAAAAAACAAGGCTACAAGATAAACTGAGTATACCAAGAAATGATCTATGGACCCTCCGGTGCCACTGCCTCCACTTTTTGCATCTGGCCACATCCAACTCCTCTCCCTCTCTCTACTAATAGCCACCTCCATTACCATGCTCAGGTTGAGATCACTGTCAGAGAGGTATATCCATAGGTTGACCTCTACCTACCACATTTGGTCTTAATGGATCACAATCCTACTTCCCTTGTATGTAGAACAACCTCAATAGTAACCATTGTTTAGGATGGAACTGACCCTACACACCTCAACAAAAATGAGGTCAAGAATCCACTAGGCATGAATACTAATGATGGAAATGAACCCCATATAATAAAAACACTTTTTTGAAGTTCTCGGGAAGAGTAAAGAAACAACTAGCCTCGGATGGATGGAAGGGAAGCTACTGAGGTCGAATCCCTACTTATCAAAAACTCAATGGACATCGCACCTGAGAAATTCTACTAAAAAATACACTTCTAGAGTAACCCTCTTGGTTCCCATATTAAATTAATCTTCTATAACAATGCATATGATAGATCACATCTATATTTTTGTGACCCTCAAGATAAATTGGATAAATAAAAGGAGTAACTGCATACTGGATCAAAATATGATGTTCCTCTAAAATACACCTCATCTGAGACTCCCATCTAAGAAAAGATCTGGTGAAAATTACATAACTTCCTTGAACCTGATCCCAATCACATATAGAGACATAATCCACTGTTGAAGGGAGAGTGTCTTCATCTTCTTCATAGCTTCATCGTCAATGAAAGGAACTCCACCAAAAAAACTCCTTCTAGAGTTAGACCCATTATACATCTACCTCTTTCTAATCACCAAGGTGTAACATCAACCACTAACGCAAATATCCTCGAATATGACTAAAATCTAAGGGGACCAAGTACTCTTTTGAGGCTAAAATTAAATTTAATGTGATATCTAGATCTTCTAGTCATCCCTCTCTGTCCACATCAGAAGCAATACCCTCACACTTTCCAAAATATTACTGCTGAATAGCTCATAGAATCCTCTTCCATTGATCATCATCCTCAAATAGATCAACACTCTAGTGATCAACTTGGATATCCTATTGAACCTAAACTTTCTAATCCATACATGAATGAATGACATGATCCATAGTTTAAAGAGAAACATCGACTTCCTAACCCAATAGTATAGAATTTTATAAATTTTCATTGTAATTCACTTTATTCATTAGAAACATTCAAAAACCCCAATTGAAATAGAAGAATAGTCATCATAATGTATGTACCTCTCATAGGTATCTACCTTTAAAAAGGTTCCACATCACTTGGCTGTTCAATAAGCTCAAAGGTTGTGAATTGGATCATGAGGGCCCCAAAAATCTTATGACCTATCTAGTCTCCCTATCCTTTTTCACGCACCAAGGTCAAATAGCAGCATTTCCAAACCAACCCTTGAGATCCTCATTGTTCCTAACACCAAAATACATACTATCTCTAAAACATAATCTTTTTTACATGAACTTCTCCCTCTAAATATTCCAAAATTATGGGAGAAAGATAACGTCCCCAGAGTCTCACCTGTAGTAGGCCCTAGGTTGGTGGATCACATAGAGGGTAAAACATCAAATGTATGGGAGGAATTAACATATATTATAGTACAGTATTGGGAGATAATATAAAACATACAAAATAGACTCCATGATATGATATAAAATAAATCCAAACAATCCAAAAATTAATGTAATGGAAAAACTAATACATAAAAAATCACCAAAGTAAATACCAGAAAACAAAACTAAAGCTGTGAAACAACAAATGTCAAAAGGTTAATGATAGTAATTTAAAACATAGTCTATGATGTACTCCTAGAAATATAATCATGGTTTTATATATGTATGGTGATAATATATATATACTCAGTAATGAAACCAAATTCTCTCATACACATTTGAAAAGAGCATACTAATGCACCCATGAGAATTTAGCAGAACCAAAAAACACATATATAGGTATACTATGAAAAACACAACCATCACCAAGGCTCAATCACCAAATAAATCATGCAAATATAATAATATAATATGAATAATATTGATGATAAATTTCCATGTACCACTTTACAAATGATTTCTCACTCTCACACCCCAATGTCATATCTCTTCGAGCTCTCACTTCTTTTTAATTACATAACATCACATCACATATCACTCATAGACACCTGGGTCATCTCATCTCATCACATATCATAGATAGTGTAGGATGGTATCATGAATATGAATGAAACCAACCTCGAGCCATCATCATTCAATGCATAACCCCCCACCATAATCTGTCTCATCATATCTCGTATGAAGACATTTGGGACATCACATATCATCATATAACACGTAGAATACTTCAATTTTCACTACTAGTTTTCAAAAACACTACATATCACCAAATCTAGGAAGTGGGAGAATTGAAGAGTATGTACCATCCATCCATACTCCCACTGGGATTCTTAGAAAAACATCGCCCCAAACATTTGGTGTCAGTACATAGTGATTGATGTGGGTAAAGCACATATAAAAATCACAAAAGAATATAAAATGTTTACTTATAGATTTATGGCACATAATTAACATACTATGGGTCCAAAAAGAAGGCATAAAATATCTCATAACTTTCACTCACTTTACGACTATCTATAAATGCATAAAATTCCATAAACAAGCCATGATCCATAAGCCATTTCTAGTTAAATACAATTTCTATATTATAAGTTATAAACACATTTAAATTAAATAAATCTCTTTATTTCATATTTTCAAACCATAAAGCTCTTTTGTATACATTAAAATTATATACCACAAGACCCTTCCTCAAATAATTCATTTAAATATTCTAATTTTATATTATTTATATGAAATTAAATCCATTACTACTCAGGCAACTAGCGTTACGAACCACCATCACAACCCCACTGCACAAATACACCACCACTACCATTGCATCCCCACTACATATCACATATACAGACCCCACACATAGCACAATAAATCCACCTCCCTTACATCACATCATCACAACCAAGCCACAATACACAACCATATCCACAAACATATCACATCACATACCTATTTTTTTACAAAATTGGCATGGGGGATTTCATTCAATTACAAATTATTATTTGAGGAAATTATCACAAATTCCATAGGATCCTAGGGAATCCATTTCATTAACTGAATATATGTGACTAACCATTTCATTATGGTGGTGTCACAAAAAAACACCCAAAATGGGCATCACAGTATATAAGGAAACCAAAAAATAGGGGATATCAAAAGCCATGGTAGTCAGTGATATAAGAAATAAACATAACCTCATTATCAAAATGAAATGATATGAAACCATTTGAAGAATTACTCATCCCCTTTCCATTACATTTAAACCTGTTAATTATCTTTATTAATCTGGATGAAACTATCATCTCAAGAGATAATAAATGTAACCCATCCCGTGTGATACATTTCAAAACTCGTCCCTCGGGGCCTGTGCCGTGACGACCCCAAGCCCACCTTCCATAGGCTAGGGGCTAGTGACTAGCACTAGAAAGGTGTATCCCTAATACGGGAAGGTATTTCCTTTTTAACCTATATAGAAACACATTCCAAGGACACAACATGAAGCAACATGAAGTAAACTGCTATAGTAAAATTGTGTTGAATGTAAAGGGTCCAGAATAATAACCCAATTAAAAATTACAAGAACAACTGAAAAGTAAAAATACAACTGAAAAGTGAAAAACTGCTCCAAGATCATCCACTAAGGATCTTACTTGAAGGGAAGGTACATATCACCATCAATTGTCCTTGCATCACGTCACGCCAATTGTTCCACCACCGAGTACTGTCCAGTCCTAGCTCCCTCAGCCTCGATCAATGATTCCTGTCATCTGCACAAGCCATAATAAGGTGCAGGTGTTGCCCATGAAAAGGTGAGTATAACGATACTTAGTAAGGACCCTAAGACCCTCGTAGGTATCCTAGAGTTCCATAAAGGGAAACCCACAAAAAAATACTTCAAATATACTTATTTATATGCCCATACATATACCTTAGTTATCAAGATATACTCATCTCATACATGAGGGAAGAATACCACATAGGTAACAGCTCGAAGGTAGAAGTACCACATAGGTAACACCATGAAGACACCACCATAAAGGTATAATTAACTCACATGTAACACCACAAAGATAGAATTACCCCACCGATAACCCCATAATGACAGAATTATCACATAGGTAACACATTGAAGATAGAAGTACCACATAGGTAACACCACGAAGATAGAAGTACCATCTCGATAACACATCGAAGATAAAAGTACCACCCATGTAACACCATGAATATTAAAGACTCAACTAATTCAAGGTATAACTTAAGTATATAAATACAAGTGATTATTCGTAAGTTAGATCATCTTATTTTGTTAAGAGGCACTACTGCCGACCCACACAGTATCGATAGGTTCTAACCCTTGCTGACCCACACAGGATCTGACCCACACAGGATCAGTATGTGCTTCCCCACACAGGATCACTGAGCACTGACCCACATAGGATCTGATAGAATTTGACCCACATATAATTGATAGATACTGACCCACAAAGGAACAATGTTCTTTCATTACTTTATAGCCTGCCACATAAATCCTTGCACCTGGTGCACAAGAGTTCTGTAGAATCTTCTCCTAGAGATTTTGATCGCACCTCAACCACCACTAATATCTACATAGAAGTAACCCAAAGGACTTCTATGTCTTAAGGGTTCAACATGATAGACGGTTCATCACTCTGACGTCTGGTCTGTGGGTTATAAGCATTTTAGTTTTAAAGGCCAAGTTGTTTTGAGCATCAATCCAATCCGACCATACTCCAACTATCTCCAAAACACCAGTTGAGTATATCAAAAGGGCCTTCTTGATCCATGGATCCGAATTCCATATATTGTTCATCAAAAGGATGTCCAATTCCCAAGATATGTCTCTTTAACAGTTTTTGGGTCCGGTTCGACCTAGTCGGACCAACCCGATCCGAGTTCGACCAAAGTGGGATGGACCATGGTGGGATTGGACTACTAGGATGAGGTCCGCCACAGCGTATATGAGGGAATCTCAGCCCACTAAGGGGTAGCCCAGGCCACAAGGGGGGGGTCGGACCAGAAGGGGGTGGCTCGACCCGCAAGGGGGCGGCTCGAGTCCAGTCTTACTTCTCCTATGATTTTTTATAAAGCACAGCCATACTCCAATAGTCTTCAAAACTCAAGTGGACTATACCAAAAGGAAGTTCTCGATCCATGGATCCCAATGCCATAGACAGTTCATCAAACATACATCCAGTTCTCAAGATATGGCCCTTTAACTATTTCTGGGTCCGGTTGGGCGCGAATTTGGTCCGACCAAGTCAGACCAACCTAGTCTGACTCGGGCTGGGCCAACCCAACCTGGTCTGGGTCCGACTCGAGTGGGATGGGCCACGACAGGCTCGACCCGCTGGACCAAAACTGGCCCAGCCCGCTATGGAGAGGCCTTACTTACTGGTTCGACCCATAATGGGGGCACGACCTGCCAGTCACACGACCCACTGAGTTGGTTGCCCAGCCCGCGGTGGAGCATGTACCGCGGCAGATCACAATCCATAGGTGGCACGGCTCGGTGTTCCGGCCCGCCGTGGGATCCTCTCTACCCGAAAAGGGGGGCGAGACCCCTGGTATCCCGAACGGCCTGGAGGTCATTCTGCATGTGAAATAGCGGTGCCACGTGGGCGTCGCCCTATCACTGTTGAACCTGCACATTAGGTTCATCCTCCGCTGTGGCTTCAGGCGCAGTCTATTTCTCATCGATGATGCACTGGTCGTGCCACCCTTCCATTCCACAGCCGACAGATGTGTCACCCGCCTCCACTGACCGTTGCGGCTAAAGATTCGTGGATGGTTCCTCCAGAGGCATGAGTGGTCCGTCTTCTCCCTCTCCCAGAGCGGCTTTCGTCATGACACCTTGCCCAGTGGAAGCGCGCGATGTTAGTCCGCACATCATCCTCAGTCGGTCGGTCCCGACCATCACCTTCATTTTTTGCCCCAAGGCTCATCCAACCTGATGGTAGAGATAGCGAAGAATGAAAAAAAAATTCAACAAAAGGGTGGAGGGACTGGGCCTTATTTGTTTGGCCTTCACCCTCTTTATTTGGTGGATAGAAAAAGGGTAGGAAGGATTAAAATAACTCTTGAAAAAAATAATGATTAAACCATACCTCAATAATGATGGAGAAATTCCCGTGGTTGAGGAAGTGTGTCAGTGTTCACCATCCTCCGCAACTAGCCTTGAATGACGTCACTCGATTTTCAATCTTCGGTTCATGGTTTCTGTGTCTCTTCTCACAACTCGACGGAACCGGCTCCATCATCAAAGGGTTTGGCATCTCAGAACATTACCAGCACTTAGTTTCTTGCTGCAGCAGAGCCGATACCTCTCCCCAAGTTTGATATAAATAAGAGAGGGGGGGGGGTAAGTAATGATGTTGGGAATTAATGGGGGATCATAAATTTGGAACCTACCTAATTCCCCAATGTTTTTGTTACATAGGATTGAAAGATGAAGCCATTTATTGTCATGAAATATTGCTGGTCCCATGTTGTCTCTTGTCCGTTGAAGTAATAGGAAATAAAGTAAAATAACAATGTTAATTTATTTATTATTTTAAAAATTCCAAAACTTAACTTTTTCTCTAAACCTACTAGGGCCAAAGTGAAGTCTCCCTCAAGAGAATACCAATGCTGTGGATTCAACTATGACCTCATATATTTAATTTGAGCACTAGTTCAAATGTTAGAAAACCTTGCTCGTGCATTTACTAAACGTACCTTAAAAAAGTTCACAAATTCATTCGGAAAACACCGAGCCTCAGAATCACGCACCGTCAATTTTTTCAGACGTGTAATAATTCCATATAATTAAAAAAATACCTTGGAAATATAGGTCTTTATATTCTCCCCACCTTAGGAATTTTTGTTCCCAAAATCCATGACATGGACTAATAAAATAAATGGGGGTACTAAGAATAGATATGAGCCTCCCACTCCCAAGTGCTCTCCTGGAGTTTTCTATACTGCCAGCGAACACGCACCAAAGGTATCGATCACTTATTAAGGAACCACTCCAGTTGATCCTCAATATCCACCAGAACCTTTATAAATGTCTCCCCATCATCAAAGTTCAGCTCGCCGTGGTTGATGATGTGTGATAGGTCATGCACGTATATCCTCAGCTAGAATACATAGAAGATGTCGTGAACTCTCTCCAACTACGGTGGAAGTTCCAAGCGGTATGCCACCTCACCTATCGTCCAAAGTATCTAAAATGTTCTGATAAAACATAGTGATAACTTGCCACCTTGGACAAGTCTCCATAAAACTCATCGAGGTGAGACTCATAGAAAGGTGTGGTATCCCTTTTAGAACTCTAAAGGACTTCGTATCCTATCTGCATAAGACATTTTTTTTTCTCTTTACAGTTTTCATCTACTCCTGGATGTCTTTACCTTCTCATTAGTAGCCAATACCAACTTTGAACCCATAACTGCTGACTCCCCTAGGTCGATCTGTCATAGAGGTGAACTGCATGATCGACCGTACAAGGCCTCAAATGGTTCCATACCAATGTTGGAGTGATAAATCTTATTGTACGTGAACTCCACCAAAGTCAAGTGATCCTCCCAACTACATCCAATATCTAGTATGCATGCACGAAGCATGTCCTCTAGCATTTGAATGGTCCTCTCTATCTGGCCATCTATATGATGACGAAAGGAGGTGCTCAAAAGTAACTGAGTCCCGAACGCCTCCTACAACCCCTTCCACAAATAGGAATTAAAATATGCATCACGGTCAGAGATTATCATCGATGGAACCCCATGAAGTCACACAATCTCTTGTACATAGAGGTGTCCCAAGCCCTCTACTGATCCCTATTGTTGGATAGGTTGGAAGTGGGCCTACATGGTGAGTCAGTCAATAATCACCCAGATGGAATTATGTCCCATGGACGTATGTGGAAGCCCTGTCACAAAGTCCATGGAGATACCATCCCACTACCACTTCGGCACCTATAGTGGATATGTTAAGCTTGCTGGAACCTGATGCTCGACCTTCACTTGCTGACAAATGAGGCATTGTGAAACAAACTCTGCAACTACTTTCTTCATCCCTGGCCACCAGTTCTGACACTGGAGGTCCTGGTACATCTTTACCACACCAGGATGTTCCACCAGAAGGGATGTATGTAACTCCCTTAACACCTCCTCTCGTAGTTCCACTAGTACCATGGTATGTCCTCTTAATGGGATGACATGATCCACACTTTCATAAAATCCATCAGGTTCCTATCCTGGGGATATCTGAGCATGTCGAGCCTCATAGTCAATGTCCCCAATCTTCACCTACTTGACTCACTAAAGGAGTGGGGGAGTGGATGTCATAGACTAGAAGTATGCCACTCCATCTCTATCTACAAAGGATATCAGAAATGCGTCCAGCTACTCTGTCGCCTCACTCATCAAATACAGACCATACCTCATGATGAGTGCATCTACTACCATGTTCCCCTTCCCAAGAGTATAGACTATCTCCAAGTCATAGTCCTGAAGGAACTCTAGCCATCACCACTGTATCAGGTTCAGGTCCTTCTAAAATAATATATGCCAGTGAATTGGGTGATTATAGTATACTGTAAAATGTTCTCCCATCAAATAATGTCACCACATATCCATGGTGAAGACCACTACTACTAACTTCAGGTAATGGTTAACGTAGTTCTTGTCATTTTGTTACAGCTGTCATGAACCATAGGCGATCACTTCTTGCTCCTGCATCAGGACACACCCAAGTCCAGAACCTGATGCATCACTGTAGATTAAATACACAACACCCTCTTCTAGTAGCCTTAATATGGGGTGAACTCATCAGTCTCTGCTTCATCTTTGTGAAAACTCTACCGGCATCTCTCTTTCCATACGAAGTGATGTACCTTCTTCTCCAAATCTGAAATGGGTGATGAAACTCTAGAAAAGTCCAAAACTGATCTCAGATAGTACCCAGCAAATCCCAAGAAACTCTGCTCCTCAGTCACACTCCAAGGTGGCTCCCAAGCAAGCACAACCTCTATCTTCTCCAGATCCACTGCAACTACAACTTCCAAGATAACGTGCCCCATAAAGTGGACCTCTCATATCTAGAACTCGATCTTCGAGAGATTACCATAAATCTAGTTCTCTTGGAATGTATATATAAATATCTGAAGATGATAGGCATGCTCCACCTTGGATGTCATGTATATCAAGATATTGTCGATGAATACCCCCACAAAGTGATCACGGTATGGTTGGAAGATATTTTTCATGAGCCCCATTAATACTGTTGGGTTATTGGTTAGGCTCAACATCATAACCGATAACTCATAGAGGCCATACCGATATCTGAAGGACGTCTTCTACACATCCTCATCACGTACCCTAAGCTGGTGATAGCCTGATCTAAGGTCTATATTTTAAAACCAATGAGATCCCTTCAGCTTATTGGAAAAATAATCAATACTCAGAAGTGGATACTTGTACTTCATGGTCACCTGGTTCAAGTTTTGATAGTCCACATAGAGTCTCAAAATCCAATCATCCTTCTTGGAGAACAAAATCAAGGCTACCCATGGAGAAACGCTGGGCCTTGTGAACCCCTTTATCTACAAGTCCTCTAACCGTACCCATAACTCATGAAGCTCTGCAGAAGACATCTGATATGCTAGTGTAGATATCAGTGTCGTCTTGGGATACATGTTGATGTAAAATTATACCTCTCTACATGGAGGTAGTCGAGGAACATCATTAGGAAAGTCATCATCATACTGGTCCGCCAATACAGGATAGTTGGGACTCTCAACATCAACTTTTATGAGGGTAAGGCTACCCAACTGAAGTGTGATCAGATGCACCCTCCTCTGGGTAAGTCCATCCTGTACTTCAATGTTTCCTTCGTATCGGTGAAGTAAAACCTGGTCCCATACTCACGAACACACCATACTTTGCTCCTAATGCAGTAAATCTAAGTGTGGACTGATGATAACCAGTCCATACCCAAGATAATGACATATGGCCTCAACGCCACTACTAGAAGATCCCAACATAAGCTCTCACATCCCAGAGTAAGACCACACTTATGGAACTAGTTTTTAATCATCAAATCCTATCTCTTATGAGCCTCTATCTATATGGATCGAGCCAATGGCTCCAACAGAATATCCGAGCTCTGAAAGAGGGCCGTGGAAATAAAAGAGTTACTATAACTTGTGTCTATAAGTACTTCTTCTAGGGTATAGTAGACAAAAATCATACCTCTAATCATCTCTGGAGTGTCTTGGTCTTCGGCCTTAGCTTTCTAGAGCTGAGCTCATCCATGTCCACCAGCTCGCAGTGGAGGGGGTAGACCACCTGGAGGTGGTGGCGGTAGAACCTCGAATCGCTGCCCACAACCTACTACACAGCCAACTCCTCTGCCACATCTTCTTACTACCTACATATTTCCCTGATCTAATCTCTTTCTCTACCTCAGCGGTCCCTCGACCATCTTCTGGTTATCCGTGCGGCGGGTCGGGCAGTTACAAGCCATGTGACCCTGCCCACCGCACAAGTAGTACTACCTGCTTCTAAACTTTCCTCCTCTATCCCATGATCCCCACACCACCGACCATGTATCATGGGTTCATCCACCAGAAGCTCTGGCCTTCTTGGGCCCATGCGTCTTCCGCTTACTGCCTGCTGCAGATTACTCTTCTACCTAATGTCTAGTGGTGGATCTCACCGTTTGTAAAAGCTCAGCTAGGAAGCTCTCCATCAAATGTTCTCGCTCTATCACCCCATGATACATCGGTATGCTTATCAATTTCATAGATACTCTAATCTCCCATCAAAGGCCTTGCTTAAAGGTATGTTCCCTAAAGAAAGAGTCTCATACCATGTCGATGGAGTAGTGGGAGAGATCAGTGAACCTCTTCGAGTACTGGTCCATAGTCATGTTTCCCTACTTTAGGTGTAGCAGCTCCTGTATCCGCACAGAGCGTAAGGATGTTGGAATGATCTCTTCCCTAAAAAGGCTCTCAAAGCCCACCTAGATAAGGGTCACCTCTTCATGTATATGGAGCATAAAGTTCCACTATCTTCCTGCTACTACCTGAAAAATATTTCCTTCTAGGATCACCTTAAGGTCAAGTGGTGTCCCAAATAGGTGGAAATCCTTGACTACAGCCTCCAGCTTATCCTCATCCGCATGTGGGTCTATCTCTCCATAGGACCTCAAAGGACTCTACCATTGAAACTCATGAAACATGCTCAATCTGAATGGTCCCTTCACTGGTGGGGCTAATGGAAACGGATTCCCAATGGGTAGTGGTGCTACTGGTACACCAACGGAAGGTTGTAACGCCGTAAGAGGGCCTTACACCGAGGCCTCATCACTCGGTGGGCAATCATCGCATACTCTCTCGGGAATCTGGGATGGCTGTCTATGTGGTAGTATCCTGAAAGAAGAGAGGTGTGCCACATTCAATAAGTTACACATGGTAATCTGTGTAACATCCCAGTTCTGGAAGCCACCCAGAGGAACCTCGTACTCGGTTGGTCACATGGCCTCAAGCGCATTTCTCTGAACGCGGGAGGCCGCAAACTAGCAGCGAGGGCCTTGGGTTTGATAGTGGGGAAAAATATGTCCTCATTGGCAAAGTACACAGCAGAAGTAAATAAATAAATACAATAGCGGAAGAAGTAATAATGACATACAAAAATAACATCAGAAAACTAAAGTATGAACTGGGGAACATATATAAAATGAGGCATGATACATATGTCTAAGAAAACATCCAAACAAGTCACAATGCTGGAATACAACAGTGCTCAACAAAAGTGCAAAATAAAGCAGATAAACTTCTCAGCATTTCAATCCATAGCTTGGTCCCATGCTCTCCTGCTCCATAGCAAATGAAGTACATGAAGTATAAGGGCGCTTTCCCTTATCTATACCTGCAACAATATATTTTTTGGGGCCCAAAATCATGGACCAAATACGGTGTGATGCTAAATCCACATAGGAAACTACTTGAATATATGTGCCTAAGAGTCTGTGAATATATGGTAGGTAAAAGTGCAGAAAATAGTAAATAGGAAAGTGCTCAGTTGTAAACAATCCACAATTTTAATATCAATCAATAGAGAAAAAACACCTAATCATCACATAGGTAAACCTCTGGGCAGTGCACTCAGCCTAACCCAAGTGGTTCAGTCATAAGAATATATAAAGACTCTCTGAGGAGGCGCTCACAGTCAATTCCCCCTATTGTCAAAGTTAAATCAAAACTCTCCGAGGAAGCTCACACAGTTAATTCCACGTATAGTCTAAGTTATTCAAATACTCTCTAAGGAAGTTCAAACGGTCAATTACCCTTATAGCCCCAAGGTCGAATACTCTCTGAGGAATCTCACATGATCAATTCCTCTCATAGACTAGGTCGTTCAATTAAAACAAAGACTCTGAGGATGCTCACACGGTCAATCCTCTTATAGTCTAAATCAATCAAAGACACTCTATGGAAGCTCACTCGGTCAATCCCCCTTATAGCCTAAAGTGATCAAAGCCTCTCTGAGGAAGCCCACTCATTCAATTCCCCTTATAGTCTATTACACCAGGTTCTCACGACCCTATGTAGGTCAATGAGTATAGGAGTGCGATATGGCCAAAGTAAACCTACAGAACTACTTGGCTATATAGTATACTGCAAATCATGCATGTCAAAATACAAAATCTCTATCTTATAAGAACAAGCCTGAAGAAAAACAGGCAAGGCAGCCAAACTGGCTAAATAGGACCAAACGGTCGTAAAGAGAACATGCAATGGAAAAACATCCAAAGCATAGCAATCAACCTTATTCATATCCCAATTACCTCTACACAAGCATAAAATCATGGAAGGTAAAAAAAAGGAGTAAAATAGAAAACACTCAATACCCCTGTTCAAGGGTATTGGTGGAAATTTTACATAATGCTCAAATACATTGAATGTAAAGGGACAGACCACCTACCTCGGTGTTAGGAGATCGCTATATGTGAACCTAGAAGAATGAATCACCTTAGAATTATGTAGATCTATGAAAATTCTCAAAAACTTCAACCCATGATATCTCACAAGAGAGGGGAAATAAGAAGATGGTGCTTTAAGAGAAGAGATAACTCACCGATGCGATTCCAACTTAGCTGACGACATTCGATTCGGAGAATGGATGCCCACTCAGAGGTTCATCGAAGATCTTTGGCCATACTGAGCTCCTAGACGTGACGAATAGAGAAGGGGGTGTTTCTGTCTATTACACACGACCCCGATGCATTTATTAAAAAAATAAAGTACATGACGTGTACTTTTGAAGTACATGACATATAATCACCTTTTCTATACTCCCCTTTAAGCGACCTCCAAGTCACTCCCACGCGACTGTGTGTGGGGATACTACACTGCCAGCACATGACCTCTTGAGGAAAGGAAGTACACGACATGTAATCATAATGTACATGACGTGTACATAGAAAATTTCTATAATTTCCATTTTCCTCAAAAAGGAAAAGAAAAGGAAAAACATACCTGAAAAAGAAGTTCTGGGTTCTTACACACTTCCCCCCTTAAAGAAATTCATCCCCAAATTTCTCCAGTGTGGCGTAGAAGAAGAAACCTTGAATAGTTACAGCCGTTGTGCTCGTACATCGGGCTCCCTCTCCCAAGTCTCATCCTGCAGCTGCCCGTGATGTCATAGCACTGGTACCAAGGGACCAAACCGGCCACAAATAACCTTGATATTGTGATCGACAATCCGGATAGGATGCTTCTCAAATGACGTATCCACTTCCAACTCAACCTCATCACGTTCGAAAACAAGTGATGGGTCGAAAAAGTAATGTTGAAGCTGAGAAATGTGGAAAATGTCGTGTATAGCCCGGTGCATCTAAGGTAACTGCAATCGATAGGAAACTGTACCAACTCTCTCCAAAACCTCAAACAGCCCGACGTACCTCGATGAAAGCTTACCCTATCTCATAATGCACTTGTGTCCCAACCTTGGTGTGACACGCAGGAAAACCTGATCCCTGACCTCGAACTCCAGAGGTTATCTTCACTGATTAGCATAAGACTTATGTTGATACTGTGCAGTAGCCATCTTCTTTTGAATCAACTCTATCTACTCTGTGGTCTCCTGAACAAGATGAGGTCCCAACAAAGCTGTCTCACCTACCTTCATCCAACATAAGGGTGATCAGCATGGACTACAGTACAATGCCTCATAAGGTGTCATCTGAAAAGTCTCTTGAAAACTATTGTTGTAGGAAAACTCTACAAGAGGTATATGCTTCTCCTAAGAACCTCTAAAATCCATGATGCATGATCCGAGCATGTCCTCAAGCACCTGAGTCGTACACTCGGACTGGTCATTTGTTAGGGGGTGGTAAGCTGTACTCAAAAGTACATGTGTACCCAATGCCTTTTGAATCCCCTTCCAGTCCCGAAAAGTAAAACGTGAATCCCTGTTTGAAATGATGGAGTGTGGAACTCCATGAATACATACAATCTCTCAAATGTACAACCATCCCATCTCATCAACAAAAAGTGTCTCCTTGACTGGAAAGAAGTGAGCGACCTTTGTGATTCTGTCAATGACAACTCAAACTACATCATTACCTTGAGGCGACCTTAGAAAATCGGTCATGAAGTCCATCGCGACATCATTCCACTTCCACTCGGGAATGGGTAACTGCTATAAAAGCACTGCTGGTTACTGATGCTCTGTCTTCACCTGCTAACATGTGGAACACCTCATGAAGAAACTAGAAACATCTCTCTTCATACCTGGAAACCAATAATTACGGTGTAGATCATGATACATCTTGGTGACGCCAGGATGAAATGCCCGAACTGGGGAATAAAAATCATGCATCAGCTCCTCGCGTATGTCTGTTGGCACCCATACGTGCCACTGGAAATGCAAGATCTCATCCTCAAATATGGTCCATCCAAGAATAGGCTCCTCTCCTAACACAATCTTCCTTAGGAATAGGCCTTCAAAATCTAATAGATGCCTCATTCAAACTCAATCAAGAAGAGTGGAGGTAATAGCTACAGAAGATAGAAAGGTATTTACCTATCTATCGTGCACCTCCAAATGCATCTCAGAGAACATAGCCATATGCTACCACTCACAGTTGGCCTCCTGAACTGCATGTATCTGAGTCCTCTTGATCAACGCATCAGCCACTGCATTACCCTTCCCAGGCGTATAAGCATGATCAATGTCAAAGGACTGTAGGTCCTCAACCCACCTACGCTATCTCAAATTCAGATCATGATGAGTGAAGATGTATTTGAGAGTTTTTTAGTCAGTGAAAACCACAAAATGATCTCCCAAAAGATAATGTCTCCAATAGTGTTGGGAATGAACAATAACTGCTAACTCCAGATCGTGTGTCGGGTAATTCCTCTCATGTGGCCTCAACTACCGAGACCCGTACGCAATGACTCCATCTACCTACATAAGAACATCACACAGCCCAATACCTAATGCATCACAGTAGACAATATAGCTCTTTCCTAACTCTAGAAAGACTAGTATCAGTGCTAATGTAAACCTCTCTTTCATCTCCTGAAAGGCTGAATCACAAGAATCTGACCAAAAGAACTTCGCACCCTTCTTAGTCGGACATGTCAGCAATGCTGCCAAGTGTGAAAAGTCCTGCATGAAACGTCTGTAGTATCCAGCTTACCCTAAAAAATCCGCACCTCAAAGACGTTATTTGGATACTCCCAGGAAACTACAACTCTCACCTTCTCTAGGTCTACTAATACTCATGCCTCTAAGATAATATGACCGATGAAGTGAATCAGATCCATACAAAAGTGGCACTTTGAGATCTTAGCATATAAATGATGCTCCCCCAGTGTAATCAAAATGTTATAAAGATGGGTATCATGGTCATGTAGAGTGTGAGAGTACACCAAGATATCTTCCACAAAACCCACCACGAAGGAATCCAAGTATGGATAGAACACTCGGTTCATTAGTTCCATGAAAACTGCAGGCGCGTTCATGAGACTGAATGGCATAACAATATAATCAAATAGACCATACCTACTCTGGAAGGCTATGACAGGTATATCAGATGGTCTAACATGCAACTGATGATTACCAGACCTCATGTAAATCTTTGAGAACTCCCGAGCTCCTTGAAGTTGATCAAAGAGATCATCAATACTAGGCAAGGGATATCAGTTCTTGACCGTCAACTGGTTCAGCTTCTGATAATCCACACAAAGCATGAGGGTGTCGTTTTCCTTATACGTAAATAGGACAGGCTAACCCCAAGGAGAAGTACTGGGTCAGATGAAACCATTTTCCTGCAACTCCTCCAACTACTTCTTAAGTTCCTCAAACTCATATGTAGCCATCCTATAAGGAGGAATGAACACTGGTGCCACTCCTATCACAAGCTCAATAGGAAATTCACCCTCACGCTCTAGAGGAAAACCCAAAAAGTCCTCTAGAAAGACATCTCTGAAACGATCCACCACTAGAGGAAAGTCTCATTGTGAATTCCCCTAGTCATCCAGATATAGACTATAAATTTGGTATGTAACTCCTCCCAACCCATGATTCTCTGGACCCGATCTACTCGCCTGGACATCCCATTCGCCCTTATGAAGAAAAGATTCACCTTCTGGTGACATGAGACTCACCCTACGGCAATAACAGTCGATGGCTACCTAAAATGGAATTAACCAGTCCATCCCAAGAATGAAATCATAGCACATCATCTCTAGCACATATAGGTCCCATAAAAAGTTACATCCACCAACATGTAGAGGGATATCTCTGCATTGACGTACACTAGCTCTTCTAGTCCCCAATGGAGATTCTAGAATCAAGATATCAGTAGAAGAAAAGATGAAGAGACCAAATATTTCCATGACAGCAATAGATATAATGCTATGGAAAGCCCTAGTATCAAAAAAGAGCAGAAACTAAAACTGAGGCTACTAAGATCGTACCTCGAACTGTAGAAGGTACAGGATCCTACTTCTACTGGGTCTGCTCCACTGCAAAATTCTGGCATGTACTGTGACCCTTTGACCCTACCTGACTACTCTGAGCTGATCTACCCTGATGTCGCTGAAGAACTGGCGACTGACTACCATGGCCACGACCTCCACCTCAGCTCGAACGGCCAGAAGAACTCTAGTTCCTAGAATGGTGGGAAACTGGTGGAACAACTCCTGAACAAGGAGCCATAGAAGAACCCCAGTAACCAGTTGATGGTGAGAATAACTGACAAAAGTGCTGAAGGTGTCCCATATTTCCTTAAGAACGGAATACCATTGGGTCCCTCGGGCAACGTGGCCTCGTATGCCCACTTCTCCCACACTGGTATCACACCACCTAGCTACCAGATGCTACATCCCACCTACTCTGATCTCTTTGTGTAGCCTCCCTAGGGTGCTTCTTGCTATCAGCTGGCAGAGAACTAACTCTGTATGTCGAACTGCCCTGGCTCACAACTCCAGAATCCCTCAAATTGTGATATATGGTTAGCACCTAGTTGACTATAAGAGATATTGAAGTCAACCTGAATATGTTCACCTACAATTGGATGTTGTGCCTTAGACCATCCTCAAAATTTCGTGCAAGGAAAAACTCATCACCTCCTATAATAGGCATGAAACAAAGAATCTCAGTGAAGCGAGAGGAATACTCCATAATAGTAAGAGTACCCTGCTCCATACTCATGAACCCTCAGGATGGATCAGACCTCAATGTCTCCGAATAGAAGTAATCATAGAAGATGCATTGAAACTCATCTCAAGACAAATTATGTTGGTGTCCCGCTAGTGAGATCACATCCCACCACCTCTTAGAGGAGTCTCGAAGCATGTAGGTAGTGAGCTTCACCGTCTTCTCTGGATGTATCTCTAGATTCTCGAAAATTGTCAGCATGGATTTTATCCATGACTCTGCAGCCTGGGGTCCTTCCTCTACTAAGAAAGTAAGAGGATGTTGTTGTTGAAAGACCCACGTTAAATCATCCATCGATTGGGAAGGAGGTGGCGCTCCCTGAAAGATTTGTATCATCCTCAGAAATCCCCCCTGAATCATTCATCAACACTTATCTCCGGTACAAGGGCTGGTGCCAAGCCTGGAACAACGGGAAGATCTCCAGGTAGTCCCTGATCGGCCATGTCTGGTGTCTGATCACCATCTGGAAACTGGCGCAAAACCGGAGGACATCTCTGTGGCATGAATCTTCAAGTTCAAGCACACACCTTAGATCAAGGTTACCAAGGACTGAAAACAATGAGTGTAAGTTGGGAACATGATAAAGAAAGCATTCAAGTTTTAAAAAACATGACTACACGGCATGTACATTTACAACAAGGCATGTTCCCTTAAGTAATTTAAAATTGTTGTGTAACACCCCAAACACATGATGTGTTGTCTTAACACACAACATGTACTTGAATATTCTTCCCCTGCCCGAGTCCTTCTACATGGTTAAGCCACACGACTCTCCTAAGACAAGACTACACGACGTGTTCATGGTAGAAACGACATGTACTAGATAGGCTTCACCTAGCCCGTGTTGTTCGTGACATGGCTGGGTACCTGGGTCATACAACACGGTGTGTTCGAGGAAGACACAATGTATATGTGAAAGGATGACACCAACCTGTGTTGTTCGTTACACGGGTGGACATAGTGTCAACACTACACGATATGTTTGACTGGTACACGGTGTGTTTCCACCAGAAATTCCCTCATCCCGTGTCTCTACCCACATGGCCTATGGCACGGTTAGAGAATACATGGCGTGTACATAAAGTACATGGTGTGTACTTAAGAAAAAAAGTTTCTTCCCGAATAGAAGAACACATGGTGTGTACTTAACACTACATGGAATGTATTCTGGGTTTTTCCGAATAGTAAGCCTCTGAAACTACTATGGAACCTAGAAAACACTGAAACAAACAATGAATGTAACAAATTATGATCCTTGAGGGCCAATACTCCCCACGAATCAAAGTTTGGCTTCATGTACACATTATAACATGGAAAACAAGGGAACGATCCACCAAATTCTGGTCCATGAGGGAATATAACACCTCAAGAACCAAATTTTGGCATCCAACCAAGAAAACCTCTACACAAACAATACCCTATCAAACAATAGGTATTTTATCAATGCGTATTTTACAACAGCATGCATATTCTACACAACATCTATCACAACAACATGCAATTTCTAATGCACCCTAGATGGAATGGAAAGAATGAATAACATGTTATTTCTAAAAAGTTACTATATGATGCATGAGATGGAATAAAATCATCTCATCGGGTTGCAAAAGAAATAGAACCTCAATAACATCATCGGTAACAATGCAAAATCTGTGAATCACCCAACAGTGAAATCAAATCAACTGTAAAATTGTAATACCAGAAAAAATAGCAATAAATGGGGTAGATTGTATTTTCCGTGTTCACGGGTTAGCTACTCCTGGGAACATCTTATTACCAAGTACCAATTCTATCATATCCCTAGCTAAGGCTTCAAAGAGTAAGTCAAAAGAAAAAAATTCCTCTGATAACACTTTGTAACTTCCCGGCTCTGGAATCCAACAAGAGGTACCCCGTACCTAGTTTTCCACATGGACTCAAGCAAATTTCCTCGAATGCCAGAGGCTGCAGACAAGCAGTGAGGGCCTTGGGTGTGATATTTGGGAAATTATTCCCTCATTGGAAGAGTAAACATCAGAAGTAAATAAATAAATACAAGAGAGGAAGAAGAAATAATGACAAACGGCTGTAACAACATAAAATTGAAGTATAAATTAGAGAACATATATAAAATGAGGCATGATACATTTGTCTAGGAAAAGATCCAATCAAGTCACAATGCTGGAATACAACAGTGCTAAACCAAAGTGAAAATGAAATCAGTTAAACTCATTAGAAGCGTAAGCCATTTCTTGGTCTCATTCTCTCCAGCCCCACAACAAATTAAGTACCTAAAGTAGAAGGTCTCTTTCCCCTATCTATACCTGCAACAAAATAATATATTTGGGCACAAAAGCATGGAACAAACAGGGTGTGATACTAAATCCTATAAGGAAACCACCCAAAGATCTCTTCCTAACAATCAGTGAATATATGAATGGTAAAAATGCAAAAAGCAGTAAATAGGAAAGCGCTCAGCAATAAACAATCCACAGTTTCAATATCAAGAAATAGTGAAACAAACAGTTAAAACTCATACAGGTAACCCTCTGGGTAGTGTAGTCAGCCTAACCCCTCTGGTTTAGTCCTAAAAATATATAAAGACTCTATGAGGAGGCGCTCAGAGTCAATTCCCCTTATAGTCAAATGTAAATCAAGACTCTCTATGGAAGCTCACACAGTCAATTCCTCATGTAGTCTAAGGTAGTCAAGGATTCTCTGAGGAAGCTCAAATGATCAATTACTCTTATAGCCCTAAGGTCCAGGACTCTCTTAGGATGCTTATCCGATCAATACCCCTCAGAGCCCAGGTCATTCAATTAAAACAAAGACTCTCCGAGGAAGCTCACGTGGTCAGTCCCCTTATAGTCTAAAGCAATCAAGGACTCTCTGAGGAAGCTCACTCGGTCAATTATCATTATATCCCTAAGTGGTCCTAGTATCTCTGAGTATTCTCACTTGTTCAATCCCCCTTATAGCCTAATGTGGTCAAAGACTCTCTGAGGAAGCTCACTCGGTCAATTCTCCTTATAGTCTACTACACCAGGTTCTCATGGCCCTGTGTAGGTCAACAAGCATAGTAGTGCGATATAGCAAAATTAAACTTACAGAACTACTTGGATAAATAGTCTACAGTAGATCAAGCATGTCAGAATACAAACTCTCTATCCTATAGTAACATTCATGAAGAAAAACATTCATGGTAGACTAACTGACTAAACAGGACCAAACAGTCGTAAACAGAACAAGAAAGGGTAAAAAATCCAAAGCATAGCAATCAAAACCTATTCATATCCCAATTACACTTACACAAGAATAAAAGCAGAGCATGTAAATAGAAGGGGTAAAATGGTAAACATGAAAGACCCCGTTCAAGGGTATTGGTGGAATTTGCACATAATACTCAAAGACTTTGAACGAAAAGGCACAAACCACCTACCTCGATGTTAAGAGATCTATATATGTAAACTTTGAAGCATGAATTGCCTTATAACGTCATAGATCTACAAAAATTCTTAAAACATTAAACCGAAGATATCTCACAAGAGAGGAGAAATCAAAAGATGGTGCTCTAAAAGAAGAGAGAACTCACTGCTGTGATTCCAACGTAGCTGACGGTGTTCGATTCGGAGGACAGACACACGCTTGGAGGTTCGTCGAAGATCCACAGCCGTACGAAGCTCTTAGATGAGGAGAATGGAGAAGGGGGTGTTTCTATCGATTAGACGCGACCCTGGTGCATTTAATAAAAAAATAAAGTACACTGAAAGTACTTTTTAAGTACACGGCATGTACTCAACATTTCCGTACTCCACTTTAAGCGGCCTCCAAGTCACTCCCACATGACCATGTGTATGACAACCCTGCTTTTTATTACAACTTAAACATGCTTTATTACATAAAACTTCACTTGATACAACAAATAAGATCGAGAGGTTTAGTGTCTTTGGGTCTTAGGATCATTACATAAAAACTTTAAACTTGAAATACAACATCCTTATTGAAAACTTCCTTTAAATGACCACTACATTCCTTCGTACTTAGCATTGCAAGGGATAACCTGAGGACATGCATAAGAAAAGGGTGATCTATAAATCCCAGTAAGGGAGTACATAATGAATAACATGAGGAGTACAATACATGTTAGGAAATAGGCATATCAATAGAGCATAAGAGAGACATGAACATAAAGGCATGACAAAGCATGATAATCATAACATGGAAATGTGGCAACAACACTTAACATTGAATTAGCATGAGCCAAGGCTCATTGCACATGGAGCATGAGTAAACCCTCATTGCACTTGAAGCACGAGTAAACCCTCGTTGCACTTGAATTAGCATGAGTCAACACTCATTGCACATTACGTATCATGATACTATACTTTACCCAATGCATTGGAGCGCTATCAGGGCGCACCCTTCTTAAACATTTCATTTCATGCATAAGTGTGCCACATGGATCATAAAACATGGATTCATAAAACATAATCATTTATTCCACGATAAAGGAATGTGCAATTCATACATGAAACTTTACAATCAATAAGTAAATGTGCATAAAGGTGAATACCCTTGATGGAGAAATGGGAATGGTATTCACTACACAATGATATTGGCTTAGAAAATCGGTGTGATTTCGGCAGCGTAACGGCGTGACATAAAAATTCATAAAAAAGGATGATGAGAGAGAAAGGGGTTCCTCATCATATTTACATGTAATGGACAGTAAGAAGGTCATATAGATACATGTCCCAACAATTGAAAAGGAATTTAGATTCATGATACAAAAGTATTGCTTGAATATAAAAGAGGAGAAAAAGGTTCCTTTCGGAATTTCGGCATAGTAACGGGTGTACATGGGAGGCATTTAATGAGAGAGAAAGGGGTCTCCCATCATTAAAACAATAAGAGGGAAGTATGGGAGAGGTGCGAAACCATACCCCAACATTCATAAATGAAATTAAAAGGGCAATACAACTTAAAGAATATTGACAAAAATGAGAAAGGAAGAAAAACCCTTACTTGGAAGTGTGCTTCCAAAGGCTAGAGAGAGGCTTGTGAGAGGCTTCTTGGGAGCTTGGGGCACCTTGAGAGGATTCTAGAGAGATTAGGGCAGAGGTTGGACAAACTTCAAGGGCTTTGGGTGAGGAGGAAGTGGGATCTTGGGTGGATTTATAGAGGAAAGGTGAGAGAATTCTTTATTATTTAGGTTTGGGACCCCTTATATTAAAATAATCCAAACCACAAACCATCCCATGGTATTTGCCCATGGTTTCTGGAAAAGGAAAGAGGAAAACAATATTTTACAAGGCCAAGGTCCTAACTTATTAAAAAATTAGGGTTTCTTATGTGGAGGTGAGTCATACTCCCATGGAAATTAATTTAAAAAGGCAAAGTGTTGAATAAGTCTTGAGGGCTCCATTAATGCTTTGAAAAGTGAGTCAAACAAACCCAAAACCTCATTATTTTAATGATAAAACACATATTGGCCGAACATAAGGATTATGGTATTTTATTACATCACCATTGGGTCATTATGATGTCATAAAACACATTATATATTTAAATGGTATTTAATTTTTACCCAAAAATTTGACTATCTCAGAAAATTATGAAAAATTCACCTTTGGATAATTTCGACGTCCTGATTCCAAAAATAATATTTATTTTATCTAAATAATTTTTTAAATATGTGAATTTTCACTTTTAAATTAAAAACCGACATTTATAAAAAAAATTCACTGGTTTTGACAGAAATGGCTTTCAAACCTTAATAAAAATTTTAATTGCATTCATAAAATTATAAGATCATTTATATTTAATAAAAATTAATTTAATATTAATAATAATATTTTATTAAAATATTATTTAATTCAAAAATCCTTTAATTTAATAAAATATAATTCTTAATTAAATAATAACTAAAAACACCGTTTGTAATTTAAAAACAAATTACAATGTATCAAAAATGACTAGAAATTATATTCATTATTATATAAAAAAATAATGTACATGAACATGGTGCTACTTATTTGTTACATAACCCCTTAATATAGCCGCATAAGACCTAAGGGTAAGGTGTGCGATGGTGACATACTCTTGGGGTTGCTCGGATAACATCGCTCGAGTGGTAATCTCTATCAACTTCCATTTTTCCCGTAGACGATCACGTTTGAGCTTGACTTGATGAAGCTCAGCTTGGGCTTGGTCAAGGGCAAATCCCAAAGACGCCACCTCCTTTCCAAGCTCCGACAAATGGGCTTCGTAAGGGGCAATTCTACTGGATGAGGCCATCGCTTCCTTTGTCTGAGTAGAAAATTGGTTCGTTAAAGCCTTATATTTAAACTACCCAGATGATCACTGTTCAACGGCTATAAAAGTAACGGTCACAAATCTTAACGTAAAACTAAGGAAGTTGACATCTTATAAAAACATTTTTTTTTCATAAAGAAACATTTAACTGGATCAAGAGGGATTTTCCATTAATGAAACTTTGGGTCGTTACAACATTCCCCCCTTAAGAAATTTCGCACTCGAAATTTTCCTTTTCCCACACTAAAACAAATGTGGGTAACTTAGCTTCATCATATCCTCCAACTCCAAAGTTGCTTCTTCAAACTTGTGGTTTCTCCACAACACCTTGACGAGGGGCATTGTCTTATTTCGTAGAACTTTTTCTCTACGATCTAAGATCTTCACTGGTTTCTCCTCATAAGAAAGATCGTCTTCTAATTGTACCACCTCGGAAGAGATTACATGTGAAGGGTATGGTATGTACTTCCTTAAGAGGGATACATGGAAGACATCATGCACCTTGGCCATAGTAGGTGGAAGTGCTAGTCGATAGGCCACAGCCCCAACACGATCAAGAATCTCGAATGGGCCGATGTACCTTGGACTTAACGTCCCTTTCTTTCCAAACCTCATGACCTTCTTCCACGGAGATATGCGTAAAAACACCATGTCTCCGACTTTAAACTCAAGGTCTCGTCGACGATTATCTGCATAACTCTTCTGTCGACTTTGGGCTGCCTTGATATGCTGCTGAATGGTTTTCACCTTCTCCACCATTTCTTCGACCATTTCTGGTCCAAGCAGCTTACGTTCACTGACCTCATCCCAACATGTCGGTGTTCTACACCTTTTCCCATACAGGGCTTCATATGGTTCCATTTGGATGCTCGAGTGGAAACTATTATTATAAGAGAACTCAACTAGAGGAATATGTTGATCACATCCTCCTTTAAAGTCCATTGAGCACGCTCTCAACATATCCTCAAGTGTTTGGATAGTCCGCTCGGATTGGCCATCAGTTTGAGGATGATAGGCCGTACTGAAGTTCAGTTCTGTATTCAGAGCATGTTGAAGACTCTTCCAAAACTTAGAGGTAAATCTTGGATCTTGGTCAGACACAATAGATAGTGGTACTCTATGCAACCGTACCACTTCCCTGATATATATATGTGCCAGTTGATCCAAAGAGAAATCCTCTCGAATAGCAATGAAGTGTGCAGTCTTTGTAAGACCATCCACAATAACCCAGATTGCATTGTTGCTTTTGGATGTCCTTGGAAGTCCAGTGACTAAGTCCATGGTGATGTTCTCCCATTTCCATTCTGGTATGGGCAATGGTTGCATCATCCCCTTAGACTTCTGCCTCTCTGCCTTCACTTGCTGACACACCAGGCACTTTGATGTATATTCGGCGATCTCCTTCTTCATATTATCCCACCAAATGTTTTCTCGGATATCTCGATACATCTTTGTGCTCCCTGGGTGAATAGAGAAATTTGAACTATGTGCATCATCCAAAAGTTCCTTCTTCAGCTCCAAACTTGATGGGACACATAGTCTTTTCCCAAACTGCACAATTCCTTCTTCATTAACATTAAACTCTGAGGATTTTCCCTTTTTGATAGCTTCCACTTTTTCATGGATTCTCGCATCATCGTTTTGAGCATCCTTTAACCTTTCCAAAAGAGATGGCTGAGCAATCATTTGTGAAAGGATTGATGGTGTTCCCTTCTTTATGATTCCCACGTCCATCTTCATCAAGTCTAAGAAGATTGGATCCTTCTCAATTCTCATCATTGATAGAATTGCTGGATCCTTTCTACTTAGGGCATCCGCCACCTTGTTCGCCTTCCCAGGGTGGTAATGTATTGAATAGTCATAATCCTTTATGAGCTCTGTCCATCTTCTCTAGAGCATATTAAGCTCTTTCTGTGTGAATATATATTTAAGACTCTTGTGGTCAGTATATATCTCACATTTCTCTCCATAGAGATAATGCCGCCAGATTTTCAAGGCAAAGATCACCGCCGCCAACTCCAGATCATGCGTTGGATAGTTTCTCTCATTGATTTTCAACTGTCTTGAGGCATAGGATATCACTTTATCATTCTGCATCAGCACACATCCTAATCCCTTCTTCGAAGCATCACTGAATACCACAAAAAGCTCCCCACTTTTGGGTAAAGTGAGCACGGGTGCAGTGATAAGCCTCCTTTTCAACTCCTTGAAGCTTTCTTCACATTCATCACTCCAAGCAAACTTTACTCCCTTTCGAGTTAGCTTGGTAAGAGGGTTGGACAATCGTGAGAAGTTTCTCACAAATCGTCGATAATATCCAGCTAACCCCAAGAAGCTACGGATATCAGTTACCGATGTTGGCCTCGGCCATCCCTCAATTGCATCTGTTTTGGAGGGGTCCACAGATATCCCATTGCTTGTGATGATATGTCCCAAGAATGAGACCTCCTTCAACCAGAACTCACACTTGCTGTACTTGGCATAGAGCTTCTCCTTGCGCAAAGTCTCCAGTACAGTTCTTAAATGCTCCTCATGGTCCTCCTTGGTTTTGGAGTATATTAGAATATCATCTATAAAGACTACCACAAATTTATCTAGGTAATCTCTAAAGACTCTATTCATCAAGTCCATGAATATTCCTGGAGCATTGGTGAGTCCAAAAGGCATTACTATGAATTCATAGTGCCCGTACCTTGTACGAAAAGCAGTCTTGGGGATATCTTCCTTCTTCACCCTTACTTGATAATATCCCGACCGCAAGTCGACCTTGGAGAAGTATTGTGCTCCACGCAGCTTATCAAACAAGTCATCGATTCTTGGGAGAGGATACTTGTTCTTTATCGTGATTTTGTTAAGTTCACGATAATCGATGCAAAGCCGCATTGACCCATCCTTCTTCTTGACGAAGAGGACTGGTGCACCCCATGGTGATGCACTTGGGCGTATAAACCCTTTATCCAGATTCTCCTGTAGTTGTTTCTTCAGTTCTTCAAGCTCAACCACAGCCATTCTATATGGAGTCTTGGATATTGGTAGCACCCCAGGTATAAGTTCAATTGAGAACTCAACATCACTTCTTGGAGGAAGACCAGGAAGTTCTTCGGGAAATACTTCAGCGAATTCCCTCACAATAGGCATTTCTCCAAGGGTGGTTTCTTCCTTGGACTCAATCATCTGAGCCAGATATGCATGCTCATAAGGAAGTAATATCCATGCTTGAGATGATGGAGCTAAAGGAGATTCATCTTCCTCCTGACACTTGTAATGAATCGGGGGTCGATTCTCCATATGGAGTGTGATTTCCCTCTCCCGAAAATTTATGTTGGCTCTATATAAGGAAAGCCAATCCATGCCAAGAATTGCATCAAATTCCACCAAAGGGAGTATGACGAGGTTCGCCGGGAAATTCAATCCACGGATTATAACAGGGGAGGACATATACTCATGGGATGCAATGATTGCCCCATTTGCCGTACTCACCGACATCTTTACTTCCATGATTTGTGGTGGTGCAGGGATTGTTCTACTAAACTTTTGAGATATAAAACAATGTGTAGAACCTGAATCAAAAAGTACGTTCGCTATTCTTGAATGAATAACTAGCGTACCTGTCACCACTTCGTTGTCGGGGTTCACTTCGGCAGAAGTGATGGCAAAAGCTCTTCCTTGCTGTCTTGGAGGTTGTTGATTGCCTCCGATAACCCTTGGATTAGGGCACTGATTCGCAAAATGACCCGGTTCTTTGCATTTGAAGCATTGAACAACGCGTTGAGGTTCGAACAGAGCATTCCTCCCCTCCGTCGCAGCCGCGGGTCCTTCTTGCTGACAGTTAACAGCTAGGTTCCCTTCTCTTCCACACTTAAAGCATTTTCTTGTCCCCCTAAGGAAATTTCCAGGGTACTTTTTTCCACACTTTTGGCAAGTGGGGTGCTGGAATTTCTTAGCGCCGTTGGATTTATCCATCGGACCACCAGCATTGAAGTCCACCTTCCGCTTCTTGTCCCCATGATACCCCTGTGATTCTCCGATCTCCATTTCAACCTTGAGGGCACATCGGACAATTTCCTCATAGCTGTCGAAGTCACGGATCGCTAATGCTTTCCGCAAGCTAGGCTTCATCCCACCAAAGAAGCGGTCAACCTTGCATTCGGGGGTAACGACAAAGCCGGAAGCGTATCGTGCAAGCCTTGTGAAGTTTTCCTCGTACGCTCCCACAGATTCCTCATCTTTCTGCTTGAGGGAAAGGAAGTCCCTTTCCATCTTAAGACGGAGGGTGCGTGGAAAATATTTATCGAAAAACATCTTCCGGAATACCTTCCATTCCAAAGCCTCGATCTCCTCCTCAGGCTTCGTATTTTTGATCAACGTCCACCATTGATTAGCTTCACCCTCCATACGATAAGCCGCCAGGAGAACCTTCTCTTTTTCAGAGCATTGGAGGATGGAGAATATCTTTTCAATGGAGTTGATCCATTGTTCAGCAATCGTGGGATCAGATGATCCACTAAAAGTAGGAGGCCTTTGTCTCATGAAGCTTTCAATAACGACTTGTTCTTTCTTAGGGGGGGGGGGGGTTGAACGTTCCTCTTGACCAGTGTTTCTATTCAAAACTTGAGTTAGCTGAGAGAGAAGCATGACAAAGTTCGCGATTCCCGCTCCCATTGGATTGGGCATCTCATAAGTACAATCATCACACTGATCTTCACAACGGTTGTTAGCCCGAGTTCTCCTATTACCGGCCATTGGCTGGAATAAAAGGAAAGTTAGGGGTAACACATAAAGGGTAATCCAAAGACAAAAGTTGATGACTTATAAATAAACTTTAATCTCTTTAACTCATGAGTCTATAGGATTCAATCCAGGCTTTTCATGATCTTCCTTCTAACATATATCCTTAGGGGCATTTTTCCCTTAATAAGGGTTCATACTAAGATTGTGAATTTATCAAAACATATCCCCCGGGAGTGTCGTAACCAAGAGTGCAGCAAGGCCCGTTGTCGTGCACCAGTTCCCGTTCGAGTCTAGCTCAAAGCGGTGTTTTCGGGTTTTACCCCTAGGATACATCTGTGCCAGAGCCACCTCTACCTGCTCGTATCCAGACAGGGATGTATTTGTTTGATAAACCACTTACTTAGTATTTACCAAAACTTAGGGATGTTTTTATTATGATTAGTCTTGTATCTAAGTCTTTACTAGGGTTTCCTAATCCCAAAAATAACTAAACCTATCCTCTGATACCAACTATGACAACCCTGCTTTTTATTACAACTTAAACATGCTTTATTACATAAAACTTCACTTGATACAACAAAGAAGATCGAGAGGTTTAGTGTCTTTGGGGCTTAGGATCATTACATAAAAACTTTAAACTTGAAATAAAACATCCTTATTGAAAACTTCCTTTACATGACCACTACATTCCTTCGTACTTAGCATTGCAAGGGATAACCTGAGGACATGCATAAGAAAAGGGTGAGCTATAAAGCCCAGTAAGGGAATACATAATGAATAACATGAGGAGTAAAATACATGTTAGACAATAGGCATATCAATAGAGCATAAGAGAGACATGAACATAAAGGCATGACAAAGCATGATAATCATAACATGGAAATGTGGCAACAACACTTAACATTGAATTAGCATGAGCCAAGGCTCATTGCACATGGAGCATGAGTAAACCCTCATTGCACTTGAAGCACGAGTAAACCCTCGTTGCACTTGAATTAGCATGAGTCAACACTCATTGCACATGACGTATCATGATACTATAATTTACCCAATGCATTGGAGCGCTATCAGGGCGCACCCTTCTTAAACATTTCATTTCATGCATAAGTGTGCTACATGGATCATAAAACATGGATTCATAAAACATAATCATTTATTCCATGATAAAGGAATGTGGAATTCATACATGAAACTTTACAATCAATAAGTAAATGTGCATAAAGGTGAATACCCTTGATGGAGAAATGGGCATGGTATTCACTACACAATGATATTGGCTTAGAAAATCGGTGTGATTTCGGCAGCGTAACGGCGTGACATAAGAATTCATAAAAAAGGATGATGAGAGAGAAAGGGGTTACTCATCATATTTACATGTAATGGACAGTAATAAGGTCATATAGATACATGTCCCAACAATTGAAAAGGAATTTAGATTCATGATACAAAAGTATTGCTTGAATATAAAAGAGGAGAAAAAGGTTCCTTTCGGAATTTCGGCATAGTAACGGGTGTACATGGGAGGAATTTAATGAGAGAGAAAGGGGTCTCCCATCATTAAAACAATAATAGGACAGTATGGGAGAGGTGCGAAACCATACCCCAACATTCATAAATTAAATTAAAAGGGCAATACAACTTAAAGAAAATTGACAAAAATGAGAAAGGACGAAAAACCCTTACTTGGAAGTGTGCTTCCAAAGGCTAGAGAGAGGCTTGTGAGAGGCTTCTTGGGAGCTTGGGGCACCTTGAGAGGATTCTAGAGAGAGTAGGGAAGAGGTTGGACGAACTTCAAGGGATTTGGGTGAGGAGGAAGTGGGAGCTTGGGTGGGTTTATATAGGAAAGGTGAGAGAATTCTTTATTATTTAGGTTTGGGACCCCTTATATTAAAATAATCCAAACCACAAACCATCCCATGGTATTTGCCCATGGTTTCTGGAAAAGGAAAGAGGAAAACAATATTTTACAATGCCAAGGTCCGAACTTATTAAAAAATTAGGGTTGCTTATGTGGAGGTGAGTCATACTCCCATGGAAATTAATTTAAAAAGGCAAAGTGTTGAATAAGTCTTGAGGGCTCCATTAATTCTTTGAAAAGTGAGTCAAACAAACCCAAAACCTCATTATTTTAATGATAAAACACATATTGGCCGAACATAAGGATTATGGTATTTTATTACATCACCATTGGGTCATTATGATGTCATAAAACACATTATATATTTAAATGGTATTTAATTTTTACCCAAAAATTTGACTATCTCAGAAAATTATGAAAAATTCACCGTTGGATAATTTCGACGTCCTGATTCCAAAAATAATATTTATTTTATCTAAATAATTTTCTAAATATGTGAATTTTCACTTTTAAAATAAAAACCGACATTTATAAAAAAAATTCACGGGTTTTGACAGAAATGGCTTTCAAACCTTAATAAAAATTTTAATTGCATTCATAAAATTATAAGATCATTTATATTTAATAAAAATTAATTTAATATTAATAATAATATTTTATTAAAATATTATTTAATTCAAAAATCCTTTAATTTAATAAAATATAATTCTTAATTAAATAATAACTAAAAACACCGTTTGTACTTTAAAAACTAATTACAATGTATAAAAAATGACTAGAAATTATATTCATTATTATATACAAAAATAATGTACATGAACATGGTGCTACTTATTTGTTACATAACCCCTTAATATAGCCGCATAATACCTAAGGGTAAGGTGTGCGATGGTGACAGACTCTTGGGGTTGCTCGGATAACATCGCTCGAGTGGTAATCTCTATCAACTTCCATTTTTCCCGTAGACGATCACGTTCGAGCTTGACTTGATGAAGCTCAGCTTGGGCTTGGTCAAGGGTAAAGCCCAAAGACGCCACCTCCTTTCCGAGCTCCGACAAATGGGCTTCATAAGGGGCAATTCTACTGGATGAGGCCATCGCTTCCTTTGTCTGAGTAGAAAATTGGTTCGTTAAAGCCTTATATTTAAACTACCCAGATGATCACTGTTCAACGGCTATAAAAGTAACGGTCACAAATCTTAACATAAAACTAAGGAAGTTGACATCTTATAAAAACATTTTTTTTTTCATAAAGAATCATTTAACTGGATCAAGAGGTATTTTCCATTAATGAAACTTTGGGTCGTTACAATGTGTGTGGATACTACATAGCCAGTACACAACCTCCTGTGGCAAGGAAACACATGGATTTTACTCATAAAGTACACGACATGTAATTAATTTTTTTTTAGAATTTCCTTTTTCCAAAAAAATGACCAGAAAAGGAAGAACATACCTAAAAATTATGTCCAGATTTTTACAAACTTCCCCCTTAAAGAAATTAATCCCCTAATTTCCCTAACATGACATAGAAGAAGAAACCACTAACAGTTCTGGCCACTGTGCTCATACATCGGCCTCCCTCTCCCAAGTCTCATCCTACACCCACCCATGCTTCCATAGCACTCGTACTAGAGGAACATACCAGCCATAGAGAACCTTTGTACTGCGATCCATAATCCGGATAAGATGCTCTTCAAATGACGTATCTGATTCAAGCTCAACCTCCTCAGGTTGAAAGACATGAGACGGGTCTGAGAAGTAATGTTGCAGCTGAGAAACATGGAAGACGTCGTGCATAGCTTGGCACCTATGAGGTAACTGCAACCGATAGGTGATCGGCCCAACTTTATCCAACACAACAAATGGCCCAATGTACCTAAAAGAATGCTTACCCTGTCTCCTAATTCTCTTGTGTCTCAACCTAGGTGTGACATCCAGGAAAACCTAATCCTCGACCTTGAACTCCATAGGTCGTATCCACTAATCATCATAAGACTTCTATCGAGACTGTGCAATAAAGACCCTCTTTTGAATCAACCCTATCTGCTCTGTGGTCTCCTGAACAAGATGGGGTCCCAAAAAAGCTGCCTCTCCTACCTCCAGCCAACATAAGGGAGATCGACTTGGCCTACAGTACAATTCCTCATAAGGTGCCATCTGAATAGTCACTTGAAAACTTTTGTTGTAGGCAAACTCTATAAGAGGTATATGCTTCTCCCAAGAAACTCCAAAATCTAGGATGCATGCTCGAAGCATGTCCTCAAGCACCTGAATCATACGATCGGACTGACCGTCTTTCTGGTGTGGTAAGCTATACTCAAAAGTACCTGTGTGCCAAAATCCTTTTGAATCCCCTGCCAGACCCAAGAAGTAAAACATGCATCACTGTTTGAAATTATGGAGTATAGAACTCCATGAAGACGTACAATCTCTCGGATGTACAACCATCCCAGCTCATCAACACTGAATGTATCCTTGATCGACATGAAGTGAGTGACCTTTGTGAGCATGTCAATGACAACCCAAAATGTCTCATTCCCTCATGGTGTCCTTGGAAAACCAGACACAAAGTCCATCATGATGTCATTCCACTTCCACTTGGGAATGAGTAACTGCTGTAAAAGCCCTGCGGGTCACTGATGCTCTGCCTTCACCTACTAAAAATTGGAACACCTCATGAACAAACCATCAACATATCTCTTCATACCAGGCCACCAATACTGATGGGGTAGATCATGATAGATCTTTGTGATGCCAGGATGAACTGCCCAAATTGGGGAATGAAAATCCCACATTAGCTCCTCGCGTTTGTTTGCTGGCACCCATACCCACCCCTGGAAACACAACATCTCATCCTCTCCTATGGTCCATCCAGGAATAGGGTCCTCTCTTTTCACACTCTCCCTTAAGACTTGTCCTTTAGAATCTAACAGATACCTCATTTGAACTCGATCAAGAATAGTAGCGGTAACAACTACATAAGATAGAAAGGTCTACCCCTATCTGTCATGCACCACTAAATTCATCTCAGGGAATAGAGACATAAGCTTCCACTCACTACTGGACTCTTAAACTTCTTGAATCTGAGTCCTCCTGCTCAATGCATCAGCCATTGTGTTGCCCTTCCCAAGCGCATAGGCAATCTTAAAGTCAAACGACTATAGGTACTCAACCAACCTATGCTGTCTCAAATTTAGATCATGTTGAGTGAAGATGTACTTGAGACTTTTATGGTCAGTGAAAACCACAAAATGCTCTCCCAGAAGATAATGTCTCTAATAGAGTAGGGCATGAACAACAGCTGCCAACTCTAGATCATGCATCGGGTAATTCCTCTCATGTGGCCTCAACTGTCGAGACTCGTACGCAGCGACTCCATCTCCTTGCATAAGCATAGCTCCTAGTCCGACACCTGACACATCACAGTAAATAGTATAGATATTTTCTAGATCTGGAAAGACTAGTATCGGTGCTGAAGTCAACCTACCTTTTAGCACTTGAAAGGATGACTCCCAATAATCTGACCATAAGAACTTCACACCCTTCTTAGTCAGACCTTTCAGCGGTGCTTCCAAGCATGAAAAGTCCTGTATGAAACATCTGTAGTATCCATCCAGCCCTTGAAAACTCTGCACCTCAAAGACATTCTTTGGATTCTCACAAGAAACTATAGATGTCACTTTCTCTGGGTCTACTAATACTCATACCTCTAAGATCATTTGACCCCGGAAGTGAATAAGATCCATCCAAAAGTGGCACTTTGAGAGATTAGCATATAACTGATGCTCCATCAGTGTAGTCAAAATGATCTGAAGATGGGTATCATGGTCATGTTGAGTGTGATAGTACACCAAGATATTGTCCAAGAAAACCACCAGGAAGGAATCCAAGTATGGAAGGAAAACTAGGTTCATTAGTGCCATGAAAACTGAAGGCGCATTCGTGAGACCAAATGACATAAACATATACTCGTATAGACCATACCTGCTCTAGAAGGCTATGAGAGGTATATCATATGGTATAACATGAAAATTATGATAACCGGACCTCAACTAAATATTCGAGAACACCCAGGCCCCTAGAATTTGATCAAAAAGATCATCAATCCTAGGCAAGGGATATCAATTCTTGACCGTCAACTGGTTCAACTTTTTAGAATCCTCACAAATCCTAAGGGTGTCGTTTGCCTTTTTCACAAACAGGACAGGAGAACCCCAAGGAGAAGTACTGGTTCGGATGAAACCCTTTGCCTGTAACTCTACCAACAGCTTCGTGAGTTCCTGCAACTCAGGTGTAGCCATCCTATAAGGAGGAATTGACACTGGTGCCGCTCCTGGAACCATCTCAATAGAAAAGTCTACCTAACACTCTGGAGGAAAAACCTAAAAATTCCTCTGGAAAGACATCTATGAAACGATCCACCATAGGTGGAAAGTATAAATATGAAGTCCCCCGTTCATCCAGATATAGACTAGAAAGCTGGGCTATAACTCCTCCCAACCCATGATGCTTTGGGCCCACTCTACTCGCCTGGAAATCCAATTCACCCTTATGAAGAAAAGATTCACCTTCTGGTGACCTGAAACTCACCCTGCAGTGATAAAAGTCGACGAATTCATGGAATAGAACTAACTAGTCCATCCTGAGAATGAAATCATATCACATCATCTCTAGGACACAGAGGTCCCATAAATGGTTACATACACCAACCTGTAGAGGGAACTCCCTACACTAATGTACACTAGTTGTTCTAGTCCTCAACAGAGTTTCTAGCATCAAGATATCATCAGAATGGATCTAAATGATAGTAACAGATATAAATCTATGGGAATCCCCTGTATCTAAAAGAGAAAAAGCTAAAACTGAGGCAACTAAGATCGTACCTCAAACTGTAGAAGGTTTGGGATCTAGCTCTTGCTGGGTCTGCTCCACTGCAAATGTTTGGCCTATACCTCGGCTCTTTGACCCTGCCTAACTACTTTGAGATGATCCATCCTGATGTCACTGAAGAACCAGTGACTGACCACCATGACCATGAACTCCACCTCGGCCTGAATAGCCAGAAGAACTCTAGTTCCTAGACTAGTGGCAAACTGGTGGCGCTACACTTGAACGAGGAGTCATGGAAGAACCACTATCACCAAATTCTGGTGAGAAGAACTGAAAAAATGGCTTATGGTGACCCATCTTACCACAATATCAGAATTCCACTCGGTCTCTTGAGTAACATGGCCTCATATACCAACTTCTCCCACACAGGTAGCACACCAACTGACTACTGAAAGATGCATCCCGCCTACTCTGATCTCCTCGTGAAGCCTACCTGTGACGCTTCCTGCTATCAACAGGTGGAGCACTAACTCTGGATTCCAAACCACCCTGGATCATAGCTCTAGAATCCCTCATATTGTGATCTTTGATTATCGCCTGGTTGACGATAGAATATATCAAAGTCAACCTGAAGATGTTCACCTATGATCGGATGTCGTGCCTTAGACAATCCTCAAACTTCCTTGCGAGAAACAACTCATCACCTCCTGGAATAGGCATGAAACATTGCAGATCTGTGAAGCAAGAGGAATACTCCATAACATTAAGAGTACCCTACTCCAGACTCATGAACTCTCGAGCTCAATCGGACCTCAGGGTCTCCGGATAGAGGTAATCCTAGAATATGCGTCGAAACTCATCCCAAGGCATATCTTGATGGAATCCCTCCTGTGAGATCACATCCCACCACCTCTTGGAGGAGTCTCGAAGCTTGTAGGTAGCGAGCTTCACCCTCTTCTCAGGACGTATCTCCAGATGCTCAGAAATAGTCATCGTGGCGTCTAGCCATGACTCTCCAGCCTGGAGTCCTCCCTCCCCTGATAAAGTAGGAGGATGTTTCTACTGAAAGAACCATGTGAAATCAGCCATCGACGGTGTAGGAGGAGGCACTCCCTGAATGTTTTGCATCATCCTTAGAAATCCCTCCTAGAACTGTGCATCAGCACCAATGTCAGGGTCAAAATTTGGTGCCAAGGCTGGCCCAACAAGAGGATCTGTCGGTACTCCCTAATCGGCCATGTCCAATGTCTGATCACCATCTGGAAACTGGTGCACAAATGAATAACATCCTGGTGCCATGACTCTGCAAGGTCGAGCACACACCTTAGATCAAGGTTATCAAGGATTGAAAACGAGTGTAAGAAGGGAAGATGAGAAATAAAGCATTAAAGTTTTACAAAACATGACTACATGGCGTGATCCCTTAAGTCATTGACATGGGCATGTACTCCTACCTAAACTGGTCATGTAACACCCCAAACACAAGGCTTGTTGTCTTCACACATGGCATATACTTAAATCCTCTTCCCCTGCCTGAGTCCTTCTACAAGGTTATGCTAAACGACTCTCCTAAGACTAGACTACACAACGTGTTCCTGGAAAACATGCCATGTACTAGACAGGCTTCACCTGCCCCATGTTGTTCATGACACGGCCGGGTACCTTAGTCAGACTACATGGCGTGTTCAAAAAAGACACAGCGTGTACGTGAAAGGATGACACAAAGTTGTGTTGTTCGTTACACAGGCGGACACAGGGTCAACACTACACGGCGTGTTCGAATGGTACACGGCGTGTTCCCACCAAAAATTCCCTCATCACGTGTCTCTGCCCACACGGCCTACGACATGTCTATAGACTACACGACGTGTATATAAAGTACACGACGTGTACTTAAGAAAAACATTTTCTTCCTGAATAGAAGATAACATGGAATGTACTTAACACTAAACGACATGTATTCTGGGTTTTTCAGGAGAGTAAGCCTCAGAAACTACTCGAGAACCCAGAAAACACTAAAGGAACAAAGACAGTGCCAAATTCTAAATCGTGAGGGCCTATACTCCCCATGAATCAATGTTTGACATCGTGTACACATTATAACACGGAAAACAAGGCAATGATACAAATAATTCCGGTCCATGAGGGCCCATAACACCTCATTAACCAAAGTTTAGCATCCTACCAAGAAAAACTCTACACAAACAATACCCTATCATAAAACAGGTATTTTATCAAAGAATATATCACAAGAACATGCATATTCTACAGAACATCTATCACAACAACATGAAATTGCTAATGCACCCAAGATGGCATGGAAAGAATGAATGACATGTGATTTCTAGAAAGTGCCTATATGATGCATGAGATAGAATACCCTCATCTTATCAGGTTGCGACAGAAATAGAACCTCAATAACAACAATGGTAATAATGAAAAACATGTGAATCACCAAACGGTGAAATAAAATCAACTGTAAAATTGCAAGACCATAAAATTTCAATAAACGGGGTAGATTGGATTTCACCTATACACGGGTTAGCTACTCCAGAGAACAACTTATTACCAAGTACCTATTTTATCCTATCTCTAGTTAAGGCTCCAAACAGTAAGTCAAGATAAAAAATCCTTTGATACCACTTTGTAATGTCCCAGTTCTGGAAGCCACCAAGAGGCGCCCCGTACGCGGTTGGTCACATGAACTCAAGCGCATTTCCTCGAACGCCAGAGGCTACCGACTAGCAGTGAGGGCCTTGTGTGTGATAGTGTGGAAACTATTCCCTCATTGACAGAGTACACAGTGGATGTAAATAAATACATACAAGATTGGAAGCAGTAATAATGACTTACAAAAGTAATAGAAGAAAACTGAAGTATAAACTGTAGAACATATATAAAATGATGCATGATACATATGTAAAGGAAAATAGCCAAACAAGTCACAATGATGGAATACAACAGTGCTAAACCAAAGTTCAAAAGAAAGCAGATAAACTCCTCAAAATTTCAATCCATAGCTTGGTCCCATGCTCTCCAGCTCCACAGAAAATCAAGTACCTGAAGTAGAAGGGTGCTTACCCTTATCTATTCCTGCAACAATATAATCTTTTTGGGCCCAAAAGCATGGGCCAAACCGGGTGTGAGAATAAATCCCAGCAGGAAACCACCAGAAGATATGTGCCTAACTGTCAGTGAATATATGGAAGGTAAAAGTGAAGAAAACCATAAATAAGAAATTGCTCAGTAGTAAACAACCCACAGTTTCAATATCAAGAAACAACAAAACAAATATCTAAACCTCTTATAGGTAATTCTCTGGGCAGTGCACTCATCCTAACCCCTCTGGTTCATTCAAAAGAATATATAAACACTCTCTGAGGAGGCGCTCACAATCAACTCCCATTATAGTCAAAGGTAAAGGAAGACTCTCTGAGGAAGCTCACACAGTCAATTCCCCGTATAGTCTATGGTAGTCAAGGACTCTCTGAGGAAGCTAACACGGTCAATTCCCCTTATAGCCCCAAGTTCTAGGACTCTCTGTGGAAGCTCACACAGTCTGTTCCCCTCATAGCCCACACCATTCAATTAAAATAAAGACTCTATGAGGAACCTCACGTAGTCAATACCCTTATAGTCTAAAGCAATCAAGGACTATATGAGGAAGCTCACTCAATCAATTCCTCTTATAGACCCAAGTGGTCTTAGGATCTCTGAGGATGTTCAATCGGTCAATCCCCCTTATATCCTAAAGTGCTCAAAGACTCTCTGAGGAAGCTCACTCATTCAATTCGACTTATAGTCTACTACACCATGTTTTCAAAACCCTGTGTAGGTCAACGATCATAGAAGCGCGATATGGATAGAGTAAACCTATAGAACTACTTCGCTAAATATTCAACAACAAATCAAGCATGTTAGAATAAAAACTCTCCATCCTACAATAACAGGAAAGAGGAAAAACAGGCAAGGCAACAAAACTGGCTAAACAAGACCAAACGGTCCTAAACAGAACATGCAAGGGAAAAACATCCAAAGAATAGAAATAAACCCTATTCATATCCAAATTACCTCTACAAATGCATATAATCATGGCATGAAAACCTCAAGGGTAAAATAGTAAACATGCAATACACCTTTCAAGGGTATTGGTGTAATTTGCACATAATACACAAAGACTTTGAACGGAAAGGCACAAACCACCTACCTCGGTATTAGGAGATTGATATATGTGAACCTCAAAGCTTGAATTGACTTAGAACGTTGTAGATCTAAAAAAACTCCCAAAAAATTCAACCCATGATATCTCACGAGAGAGGAGAAATAAGAATATGATTCTCTAAGAGAAGAGAGATCCCACCGATTTGATTCCAACGTAGCCGATGGTATTTGATACGGAGGATGGATGCACGATAGGAGGTTTGTCAAATATCCATGGCTATACGGAGCTCCTGGATGATACAAATGAAGAAGGGGGTGTTCTTATTGATTAGACGCGACCCCGGTGCGTTTAATAAAAAAAATAAAGTACATGATGTCTACTTTTGAAGTACATGGCATGTACTCACCATTTTAGTAATCTGCTCTAAGAGGCCTCTAAGTCACTTCCACATGGCCATTTGTGTGGCTACTACATGGCTATCACACTACCTCCTGTGGCAAAGGAGTACATGGCGTGTACTCATAATGTACAAGGCATGTACTTTGAAAATTTCCATAACATCATTTTTCTTCAAAAATGACCAAAAAAGAAAAAACATGCCTGAAAAGAGGGTCTGGGTTCTTACAAGCTGACTCAAAGATATCATAAGAAAAACATTTCAAAACACACGCAATTAGTGTTTTCGTGCACTGATTCGGAAATCAAAATTAAGGGTCCTAGTGTATGGATACGTCAGTCGCCGCACCAACATTGGATTTCCCAAACTGAAATCCATACTCCTAACATTTAACACTATTGCCACATCAAAAAAATTAGATTCCTAGTTATTCAGTAGAACCGACTCATCTGATACCAATTTGTCACAACCTGTCCCTCAGGGCCTGTGCCGTGACTACCCCAAGCCCACCTTCCATAGGCCTGGGGCTGGTCACTAGAACTAGAAAGTTGTATCCCTAATATGGGAAGGCAATGGATTTGAACCTATACAGACACATTTTCCAAGAACAGAACAAGAACAAACATGAAGTAAAATGCTGTAGTAAAAGTGTCATGAAAGTAAAGGGGCTGGAATACAGGCCAAACTAAAAAGTACAAGAACAACTGAAAAGTGAAAAACAGCTCCTGGATCATCCACCGAGGATCCTACCTAAAGGGTAGGTACATCTCACGATCAGTAGTTCCTGCATCATGTCATCCCAAATGGTCCACCTCTGAGTATCGTTCAGTCCTGGCTCCCTCAGATTCAATCAATGTTGTCTGTCATCTGCACAAGACACAACAAGGTGCAGGCGTAGCCTGTGCAGGGGTGAGTATAACGATACTCAGTAGGGACCTAGAGACCTCTGTAGGTCTCCTATAGTTCTACAAAGAAAAAACCACAAAGAACGATTTAAACTGTACCTAGGTATATGCCAATACATATACCTATGTTATCAATATAAACTCATCTCATATATGATGGAAGAATACCACAAAGGCAACACCACGATGGTAGAAGTACCACATAGGTAACACATTGAAGAAAACACCATGATGGTAGAAGTACCTCACATGTTACACCATAATGATAGAATCACCACATAGGTAACACCAGGAACATAAAAGTACCACACATGTTACACATCGAAGATAGAAGTACCACACATGTAACACCACGAAGATAGAAGTACTACATAGGTAACACATCGAAGATAGAAGTACCACATAGGTAACAAAACAAATATTAATGACTTATCTCACACCAAGTATAAATTAAGTACAGAAATACTGATGATTAGTCATAATTAAGCTAGATCATCTTATTCTATTAAGAGGCACGACTGCTGACCCACACAGGATCAATAGGTACTAACCCCCACTGACTGACATAGGATCTAACCCACATAGGATTGATATGCGCTGACCCACAGAAGATCACTGAGTAGTGACCCACACAAGATCTGATTGAATCTGACCCACACATGAGTGATAGATGTTGACCAACACACGATCGATGTTCTTTCTTCACGTTACAGCCTGCCACAAGATTCCCTGCACCAAGTGTGCTCGAGTTTCGTAGAATCTTCCCCTCGAGATATCGGTCATTCTTCAACCACCACTAATCTCTATAGAGGTGTAAACCATAGGACCTCGATGCTATAAGGGTTTCAACGCGAGAGACGGTTCGTCAATTAGATGCCAGATCTAGGAGTTATATGCGTTTTAGTTCTGAGGGCCCGGTTGGATTCAGCTTCGATCCAACCCGGATCTACTCCAAATTTCTCCAAAACACATGTAGGTATACCAAAAGGACCTTCTCGATCCATGGACACCAACACCATAGACAGTTCTTCAAACAGGCATCCAGTTCTCAAGATATGGCATTTTAAGAGTTTCTGGGTCTTGTTGGGCCGGGGTCCGGTCCGACTCTGATGGACCGATCCAGTCCGGGTCCGACCCAGCTGGGTTGGGCCGCGGAAGGCATGGTCTGCTTGCCTGAGGTCCGGTCTGGAACACAAGGGGGTATGGCCCGCAAGGGGGGTAGTCTGTTTGCCAGGCGGCCCAACCCGCGGTAGAGTTGGTCCTGCAGCGCCGCGCGACACGTAGGTGGCGTGGCCCGGAGGTCCCGCTTGTGGTGGGGTCTGTTGTACCTCTCGTACCCCTCGTGGTTTAATTTTCATGATCACAATCACCCTCCTTTTTATCTAATCTTTTTTTCAAGTGTTTTTGTTAATAGGCATGATTTCAGGAGTAAGAAGTGGCAAAGGAAGAAAAGTGGACTGTTTTCAGGTCCACCGGCCAACCGGTGGCTTCACCACCGGCCAGCCGATGGAGACTTGGACAGAAGGCATCCCTCTGTCCAGACCACCGGCCAACCGGGGTCTCAGTACCGGCCAGCCGGTGGAACCCTGACAGAAGGCTGAGCCACTGCCTCAGCACCGGCCAACCGGTGGCCTCAGCACCGGCCAGCCGGTGGCACCCAGCCAGAACAGTGTCAGCCACTGCCTCGGCACCGGGCAACCGGTGGCCCCCTCACCGGCCAGCCGGTGGCGCCTGGACAGAAGCCCTCCTCCTTTTTGCAAGCACCGGCCAACCAGTGGCTCTGTACCGGACAGCCGGTGGAGCCAGTCAAACTAGCCGTTGGGCCTTTGACCAGACCTGTCCACTTGCCTCCCAACGGCTCCAAAGCCCTTTCCAACGGCTCCAAAGACCTCCAAAGGCCATATGAGGGTTCCCCCTCTATAAATAAAGGACTAGGAAGCCCCAGAACATTGTCGGAACTATAACTAATCCAAGGAAGCCCACGGGACACATTTTGATCATTTGGCGAACCTCCGGCGAATTCCTCCAAGGGAACCCCACTTGCTTCAACACACTTCCACATCCAAGGAGCACCACCAAAGAATCTTGGGAGCTCTCTTCATCAACTCCTTCAATCCATTGGCACCCAAGACTTCCCCATTACGGTTTTTCATTGCTTTATTTATTTTGAGCATCAAATTGGGTTTGTGCCTACAAACCCCATCTCTTTCTCTCATCCTCTCTTTTGGGTTTTCACACCACCTTCAAGGTGTGAAGAGGTTAGACAAGCCTTCCCTTTAAAAGGATTGTGTCATAGGTGAGCTAGCCTTCACCAGTAAGAAGGCTAGTGGGTTCTTGCTCAACCATTGAAAGCAAGTGGGTTCTTGCATAACCATTTAAAAGCAAGCTGTAATAGGTTCTAGACTACCTGAAAAGTCTAGTGGGTTTCTTGCTAAAACCATTAAAAAGCAAGCGGTAGTAAATCTCTCAACGGTTGAGTTGGGAGCGGAGACGTAGGCTTGGGTTTAAGATGAACTCCGTTATCAATTTTGTGTCGTGCCTATTTTATTTCCGCTGCACTTTCAACTTTGATTTTAAATTGTTAATCTTTTTTTAAAAGGAAATTCACCCCCCCTCTTGCCATCACTTCCTTTCCTTGTCTGCCCACAATTGGTATCAGAGGGGAAATTTGAGTAATACCTTCACCGGTTTCAAATTCAAGATCTTTTTTTTGATGGCTTCAACCTCTTTCGCCCCCGAAGGCTATTCTTTGGGTCGTGCTCCATTTTTTGATGGAACCGACTATACCTATTGGAAAACCCGCATGACCACTTTTCTTAGAAGCATTGGTTATCCCATTTATAAAATTTTCATGCATGGTTACACTCTTTCCTCTCCCGATGAATCCAAATGGACCCAGCCGATATTAAAAATTTCGAGCTTGATGGCAAAGCCATGAACGCTCTACATTGCGGCCTTGATCGTAATGAGTTCAATCGAGTTTCCACATGCACCTCATCAAATGAAATCTGGAAACTATTGGAGGTTACCCATGAGGGGACCAACAAAGTTAAGGATACTCGATTGGACATGTACCGTCATGATTTTGAGTCTTTTTCCATGCATCCATCCGAATCTATTTCTGAAATGTTTACTCGTTTTACTGACGTTTTCAATGGTAGAAAATCTCTTGGAGATAATATTTCTGCAGAAACAATGGTCAAGAAGATCCTATGGATCCTTCCAAGCTCATAGGCACCAAAGGTGAAGACAATCCAAGAAGCAAAGGACATCAAGAACATGTCGGTCGAAGAGCTCATCGGATCCCTCATGACCTATGAGATCACCATGAGGAGGCAAGCTGAAAAGGAAGGCAAACCAATCAAAACTCCAAAGAACATCGCCTTCAAAGCTCAAAAAGAAGAAAGCTACTCCTCCTCCTCAACATCTTCCTCTTCAAGCGGCGATTCCGAAATGGAGAATCTTGCCCGCAAGATGCACAAGTTCATGAAGAAGCACAAAAAGAAGAAATCCCGCAAGGCTCGAAAGGAAAAACACGACAAAAAATCCGAGCCCAAGGTAACATGCTATGGGTGTGGCGAGAAAGGCCATTACAAGCCCGATTGTCCACTCAACAAGAAAAAGGCCAAGCAAAAGGAAAAGAAGAATGCTTTCAAGGCCACATGGAGTGATAGCTCCACATCCTCCTCCTCCTCCTCAAGCGACAATGGTAACAAATGCCTAATGGCATTTCATGAGGTAACATCTTCCGACTCCTCTTCCTCTAGTTCTTCTAATTCTTTCAATCATTTGTCTTATGAGGATCTCCAACATGCGAGAGATCAATTGGAGGAAGGTTTTCACGACCTTTCTTCCAAATTTGTTGCTTTAAAAAAGAATTTCAAAAAACTTTCTTCCGAAAAGGAAAAACTTCTCAAAGAAAAGGAGGAGTTGTCCCTCAAAGTCCAAAACCTTCCCGATGTTGATTCTATGGAATCAACTATCAAAGATTTAAGGGAATCCTTAGCTAAGTTCACCCAAGGGGAACAAAATTTGACCAAATTACTTGGTTCCCAACGCATATCTAGAACCACCGAAGGGCTTGGCTATTCCAAGCAAGCTTCCTCTTCCCATGCACCTACTATTTTTGTAAGGGGGAGCTCCCAATTTAAATTTTGCAATTATTGTAAAAAACCCGGGCACTTAATTTATGAGTGCAATTGCAAAAATGCCTGGTATGGAAGGCCCAAAACCATTTTCCTTAATGATGAATTTTATAGGAGAAGACCCACCACTAGACAAGTATGGATTGAAAAATCCCTTTTAGCAAGTCTCACCGGACCAAAATTTGTCTCGGTTCCAAAAACCTCTCCCCGGTGATTTTTTGTTCTTATTTAGGGGGAGTTAAGTTTGTTTAAGTTTTTTTTTCAAACTTTCAATTCAAACTGTTATTCAATTTTTCATTTCAAAACTTTCAATTCAAACTGTTATTCATTTTTCATTTCAAAAATTTCAAATCAAATTTCAAAAATTTCAATTGGTTTAAAATCTCTATCTTGTTTTTCAAACTCATCCCTCAATCAAGTTTTATGCCCCGTGCTATTTTGATAATCACAAAGGGGGAGAAATTCTTGGTTGATTGGGGGAAAAATCTTTTAAATCATGCCTCTCATTTCAGTCTTTTTTCATTTTTTGTTTTGGTGATTGTGATCATCAAAATAGGGGGAGATTGTTGTACCTCTCGTACCCCTCGTGGTTTAATTTTCATGATCACAATCACCCTCCTTTTTATCTAATCTTGTTTTCAAGTGTTTTTGTTCATAGACATGATTTCAGGAGCAAGAAGTGGCAAAGGAAGAAAAGTGGACTGTTTTCAGGTCCACCGGCCAACCGGTGGCTTCACCACCGGCCAGCCGATGGAGGCCTGGACAGAAGGCATCCCTCTGTCCAGACCACCGTCCAACCGGTGTCTCAGCACCGGCCAGCCGGTGGAACCCTGACAGAAGGCTGAGCCACTGCCTCAGCACCGGCCAACCGGTGGCCTCAGCACCGGCCAGCCGGTGGCACCCAGCCAGAATAGTGTCAGCCACTGCCTCGGCACCGGCCAACCGGTGGCCCCCTCACCGGCCAGCCGGTGGCTCCTGGACAGAAGCCCTCCTCCTTTTTGCAAGCACCGGCCAACCGGTGGCTCTGTACCGGTCAGCCGGTGGATCCAGTCAAACTAGTCGTTGGGCCTTTGACCAGACCTGTCCACTTGCCTCCCAACGGCTCCGAAGCCCTTTCCAACGGCTCCGAAGACCTCCAAAGGCCATATGAGGGTTCCCCCTCTATAAATAAAGGACTAGGAAGCCCCAGAACATTGTCGGAACTATAACCAAGCCAAGGAAGCCCACGGGACACATTTTGATCATTTGGCGAACCTCTGGCGAATTCCTCCAAGGGAACCCCACTTGCTCCAACACACTTCCACATCCAAGGAGCACCAACAAAGAAGCTTGGGAGTGCTCTTCATAAACTCCTTCAATCCATTGGCACCCAAGACTGCCCCATTACGGTTTTTCATTGCTTTATTTATTTTGAGCATCAAATTGGGTTTGTGCCTACAAACCCCATCTCTTTCTCTCATCCTCTCTTTTGGGTTTTCACACCACCTTCAAGGTGTGAAGAGGTTAGACAAGCCTTCCCTTTAAAAGGCTTGTGTCATAGGTGAGCTAGCCTTCACCTGTGAGAAGGCTAGTGGGTTCTTGCTCAACCATTGAAAGCAAGTGGTTTATTGCATAACCATTTAAAAGCAAGCTGTAATAGGTTCTAGACTACCTGAAAAGTCTAGTGGGTTTCTTGCTAAAACCATTAAAAAGAAAGCGGTAGTAAATCTCTCAATGGTTGAGTTGGGAGTGGAGACGTAGGCTTGGGTTTAAGCCGAAATCCGTTATCAATTTTGTGTCTTGCCTATTTTATTTCCGCTGCACTTTCAACTTTGATTTTAAATTGTTAATCTTTTTTTAAAAGGCAATTCACCCCCCCTCTTGCCATCACTTCCTTTCTTTCTCCGCCCAACAGGGTCCGCCCTAGTCGGTGCGGGGGGTGAGACCACTGGTATACCAAATGTCTGAGAGGCCATTCATCTTGTGAAATGGTTGTACCACGTTGGCACCACCCAGTCACCACGGATCCTGCGTGGTGGGTTCCTCTTCTGTCGTGGCCTCTTGCTCACCGACAGCACGCAGGTCGCGCCACCGGTCCCTTCCGCTGTCGGCCGATATGTCAACCACCTCCACTAACCTCCATGGATGACGAGCCATAGCTGGTTCCTTCGGTGGCACGGGTGCGTCACCACCTCCCTCTCCAGCCACGACTTCGGTCGGGGAACCTTTATCAACAGCGGCATGTGACAGCATGCCGCACCTCATACATGGCCGACCGATGCCAACCGCCAACATCATTTGTCGCCTGAGGGATCATCCAAATCGATGGTAGAGCTAGATAAGAATGCATAAACATTCAACAAAAGGGTGGAGGGACTGGGCCTTGTTTGTTTGGCGCGCTCCCTCCGCGTTAGGTGGATAGAAAGTGGGTATTATGGATTCAAATAACCCTTGAAAAAAAATCACGATTAAACCATTCCTCGAGAATTATGGAGAAAATTATTCGGTTGATGAAGCATGTTGGTGTTTTTTGTCCTCCACAACTAGCCTCCAATGATGTTGCTCGATCGTCGATCTTCAGTTCGGGGTTTTGGTGTCGCTTGTCACCGCTCGCCAGAACCGACACCGTCCTCCAAGGGTTTGGCATCTCGGCACTTTACCAGCACTTCGTTGCATGGAGAAGCAGTGTTGATACCTCTCCCCAAGCTCAATATAAATATGAGTTAGGGTGGGTAAGTAACGATGCTGTGAATTAATGGGGGATCATTAATTAGGAAGCTTCCTAATTCCCCAATGTTGTTTTTACTTAGGTTTGAAAGGTCAGGTCATTTATTGGCCTGACACCTCACTGGTCCCACATTTCCGCTTGTCTGTTGGAGGAAAAAAAGACTGTAAAATAACAAATTTATTTTATTTATTCTTTTAAAAAGTCCAAAATTTAATTTTTTTTCTCTAGACCTACAGAGGTTAATGTGAAGTCTCCCTTAATCGAATCCCAATTCTTCGAATTCAATGGTGCCCTCAAATTTTTAATCCGAGCACCGCTTAAAATGTTATAAAACACCGCTCGCGTGTTTACTGAAAGTTCCTTAAAAAAAGTCCAGAAATTCATTCTGGTCACACCAGGCCTCAAAATCACACACCGTCAATTTTTGCAGACACATAATAATTCTATATAATTAAAAAATTTACTTGGAAAATACGTGTCTTTAGAAAACACATAAAGGAGAAATGAGGAATCCCCTACATGCAAGAAGGATTCTTTAAAAAAACTCAATGTACCAAAAAATCAAGGGGTGCACATGCAGGATGAAACCACCTATAGGGAGAACATGAACGAAAACTACCAACAGGTCCCTATGACTCCAAGGGAAAAGAGCTTTCGAACATCTCATCTCAAGAGAAATAAATACCAAAAAGGGTAAAGGGAAGATTATTGTTTTAGAAATATTAGATCCAAAACTTGTATAATTTGATATGGTTTAGTTTACCAATAGAGGTGAATCTCATCAATACCATGCATTTTAAACATTTAAAAAGTCTCTTAACATTGATGAAATGAATGATATAATTGTCCTACATAAAAAAAATTCTCTAAACCCATTAATTGGGGTAATAGACCAATTTTGTTTCATAAAATACATCAAAATGGAAAATACATAAATTTCGGAAAAACTGGAAACACGGTTCACTACCACCGCCATGATGTCATTGTTGGGGAGCAACTACCATTAAAAATAACCCACAACTAGAATGAAATATAGCTATAAATGACTCACCTCCATAAACAAAATTACTCATATCTAGAATGATTGGACGATAGTATATCCTACAACTATAATTAACTCACTGCCAAATTGAATCACCACTAGAATGAATCAATACAACAATGACCTACAATCATAAAAGAATCACCACCAAAGTAAACATTAGGATAAATTACTTCTCAAAATGACTCATTTCCAGAATGAATAACCACTAAAAATGACTCACTGCCAAAATGAATAAACTCTAGAATTACTCATTCCCAAATTGAATCATCACCAGAATGGCCTACCACAAGGATGGAATCAACACCAAAATGAATCATGACCAGAATGACTCACTACCAAAATGACCTACCATCGAGAATGAATCACTACCAGAGTGACTCACCAACATAATACTCACTACAAGAATAGCCTACTACTAGAAATGAATCACCGCTAGCATGAATCACTACTCTAATGACCTACCACTAGAAATAAATCTCCATTATAATGCCACCATTAGCCTCAAAACGCGCCAAATTTCCCACGGACACTTCAATTCCACAAATTTTAATCAAATTAATGAGTTAGAAGTTCTTTTTTGTTACATATATATTATTCCTTTTATATTTAATATCATTAATATCATCATATTAATGTTATTTGAAGATTCATTTGATTTTATTTCATCCATGGGTGTTATTATTCAAAATATACTAAATTGGTAATGGTTTAGTTCACTATTTCATCCTTAATCATGATTTTTTACGTTTATGTTTTCATTGGGTGAATTATATTATAAATATATAATAAGACCTATATATTTTTCTATCTTATGGTTATTATTTAAATTTATAATTTTTATTTTCATTTTCCTCTATCTAAGTACTCTAAAGTTCAAAAAAATGTTTTTGGGAAAAAATTTCTTTCTTTTTGTATTTAGTCAAGAATATTTTTATTTCATACCTATATTTAAAATAACATTTTTTCAATAATAATTTTAATATTCTCTGATGATTGGTTAAATTTATTTTTATACATGTTTGAATTTCTATAAATAAATTTACAGTGAATCTTCTTATTTATTTCATAATGAGACTTTTTTTAAATGGAGTGAACATAATCATTTTTTAGATCTTAATACATGAATATTGTTTTCAATAATAATGAAAATTATTTTATATTAAGCCTCATTTAAAAATTTTCTTTATTTTTTTCAATAAAATATTTTCACTAATATTTCAAAAAATATTTTATTTTAAATGATGTATTTCAAAAATTAAATTCAATTTTACTTAAAAAATGTTCCATTGTCCTTTTAAATGTATTTTAATCTATTTTGAAGTTAGTTAATGAATCTTATTCCTTATTGTGGATATACTTTAATGATATCATCCACCATATTATTCTGGATGATTTTTTATCACAATGATCAATTCTTTTACTGGGGAAGCATATTAACATTTCGTATGTCTATTTTAAAATATGGATATTAATGATTCTTATAAATTGAATTAATTATTTAGATATTTTATATGATGAGAAAATTGGACTTATTAAGTGATGGAAGAGGCCTGTTATGGCCCCAAAATGCATCGTTATGTCAATCTAGACAAACTGTCCTGGGTATTTGTTGTATGACTAACCAATTGACATTTTATTCGAATAATCCCTCCTGGGTATGAGTATGATTTCTAAAATTATGGATTTAATCATTATGAAAAAATTTATTATCCATGTGATTGTTAATGTTTTAATTTTATTCATGGATTCTGTCCCCTTTTATGATGTAATTTCTATGGTATATTAGATTATTTTTTCTCCAAAATATTATTCATTATTTTTTATCCTATGATAATATTTATTGTATTTTCCCTTACTAACCAGCTGAGGTCACCCTTTATTATTTTTTCCTATAACATGATACAAATAAATGATATATGAATGAAATTTGTGATTTTCTAAATAAATTTTAAATTTATCAGTATAATTTTTAAGTTGTATTTCATGTTTTCAGATGTAATTTCATACTCATGTGTGTGTCTAGTATCCCAAGACTACTAAACTATTTGACCATGTAGATCATAGGAAATTTAAATAGGGGTGGTGAATACCAATTTAAAAATAAATCAATAAAGAGAGAAAATTCAAACAAAAATAAGGATTTTTAAATGATTATATAAAATACAGTGATATATCATTAAAGAAAGATACATTATCCAATTAGATACATATTGGATGATAAAAAATTAAATATATTCACAAAAAAGTAAATATTTAATTAAAATTCAAAATAAATATACAGGCAAAGGAAAATTCAATAATGGAATTTGAAAATAGCACATGAAGCCCCCCTATAACAATTCCCTGAAGAAGGCTTGAGAATTTTATATTTAACACCATGGTTTTAATATTTATCCAAGAATCAAAGAAAAATATTCCACTAATTTTTATAGGAGAAGAAATGTACTATGAGAAACCCTAGTTTTTCCAAAAAAATCAAGAATAAAAAGAACACTTATATTTTTAATTGAAAAAAAGAATCCAATTAAGATATGGATGAAGAAAAGAATTAGTTTATTTAATAAAAAAATGTTACATCCTAATCGATAATCTCAATAAAATATAAGATAATGAATAAAGGTGACATAGAGAGAGAATACATTACTGACATCCAAGGGGTTATACAGAATTTAAAAAGGATAAATTGAAGAATAATAAAGAAAGAAAAAAAGAAAAGAAAATGAGGAATCTTGAAAAGATTGATGATTGTCGATGAAGAATATTCTTCATAATGGTTCATGTTGAGGTTATCAATTCTCATCAATCATTTAAACATGATATTCCATTAAAATTGGTGAGAAATATTTTAACATTGGGTTACTTTGAAGATCATTGAGAAATACTTTATAGTTGGTAATTATAAATAATATTGTTATCATGATTTGTTCAAGTAGTGATCCATGAATCCTATGATCCATATTTATTGACTCCTAAGGTGTTGGAGAGGTCCAAGTTAGATTTACAGATTTATGAGCATACTAAATCCTTTTTACCATCATTCAATACACCTCAGAAAGTTTTAGAAAGTTGCCTCCAGATATCCACGAGATGTCACTAGATTATCAATGTGCTAGGTGGAGGCACAACAGTTTTGGAAACTCAATTGGGTAACTATTTCAACACCACCAAGAATCCTATGGTGTTTTTAGGCTATTACAGATTTTTGAAGATCTACCGCTTGGTTGGTTCACTCTTATAATTTTTATAGTTCTTAAAAAATATCTTATACTTGAAAAGTGTTCTTTAAGTACACGTTCAACACCTATTTGGCTTAGTTTCCTCCATATTACTATAATAAAAAAATTAAAATGAACTTGAAAAAAAATATAAAACCATTATAATTATTTTTATCTTTTAAAAAATATTTGATTTAACAATATCCCCATTTTTTATATAAAATCATGATTTAAAAAATAAGATAATGAAAAGGGGTATTATAAAAAAAGTAGTTAACAAATATTTGTTAAAACAAGTCTCATTTTTTATAATGAAAGTCTCCATTTTTAGATATTATTATATTTTCACCATTTTTATGTATAAAACATTGAAATAATATTCTCTCCCCTTGATGAACCACTATTTTAACTTCTATACATTCTTTTATATTTATCCTCTGTCATAAAAACTTCTTCAAATTTTTTATTATCAAGAAGAAATATACAAACGAATAGGGTTAGAGAAATAAGGTATAGAATATAAAAAAAATTGATGAAAACATTTTGAATATGGAAGATAATTTCAAAAAAATTTCATTCATTTATAAAATAAAACATGATATACACATGATTTTGTTGACAACACCCAAAAATAACAGAGGTAACATTATTTTTCTCACCCTTAAGAAAAGTAATATGTATTAGATCACGGGATTTTAAAATTATCATGCTATAAAATATAAATAGATAATACATAATAAATGAAATAATAAACATCGATATTAACGATTAGGATCATGCTCAATAGAAGACAATACATGAACAAAAAATTGTTCCAAAATTAATGTTGGAAAAAATAATCTTTGAAACAAATATATAGATATTAAATATTATTTAAAACCATGTTCAAACAATATATAAGATTATTCTTTGGGGTATACATATAAAAAATTATTTTAAAAAAATAATTTCAAGATTTATAACGTTTAGATAAAGAATGTTTTGTGAACAAATAAAACTTGTATGTATTAATAAGTCAATGAAAAATATTATAAGAAGCGTTTATCATGATTATAAAAAATAATCATTGATGAAAATTATTATTATGAAAATCGGTAATATGTATACATAATAGAGAAATTATTGATGATTAAAAAATATCCCCCGTTATGAACTAAATAGATAAAATAAAAAAGATACTTCCTTCATTTTAGAACATTTGAAAATCCATAGTTAATCCTTTTGATAACAAACCACTTTATATTTGGATCATTAATTTTATTCTCTTTTATTGTATCACCACCATATGATATGATAATGAATATTGTTGTCGATTCCAAATAATATATCAAATGTAAGTGGCATTTAGTTCCCAACTTGTGAGTTTTATAGTGTTACCAAAAACAATTGTTATTGTAAAACAATTTTGGGTCCGAAACTATTGGCTAAAATATATTTAAGAACCCAAAGTTGTTTAAGAATATATAATTATTATAAATTAAAGAATAATGATGAATAAATTTTGGACATCTATATCTACCAATTTCTCAACAACACTAATATACAAGATTCACATATTTTTACCATATTTTCAAATTTTAATTTTAGAAACAGTTTAAAAAATATATTTTTTTTAAGAAATATAATTATTTGAAAGGCCAAAATAAAGATTATTTTGTGTCGTACATTGAAAACAAAATATAATCTTAATATTTTTAACCTTGGATAAATTTATAAATAGATCTTTTTATATCCTAGATTCCCTATTTTAAAACATTAATATATGGATGATTTTTTAATGTCAGAACCAATTAACCATTTTCTTTTGAAAAAATATATTTTCAATTAGAATGTTTTTATTATTAAGAAGTTATTTCTATTTATTTTTAATATATTCAAATATTTAAAGGATTTATTTACTAAAATTCCCAATTTCAACATGATGATAAAAAGTAATGGATGAAGAGGAAGAATTAAAGGAAGAGTATGGATGAGAGTGGATATTGATAAATACGAGAATTAACCTCATCAAATACCTCAATATTTGTTATGAGGTATTTTGGAATTGTGTCCCTTCATTAAAGTGTTGAAATATTATCCGAACCATCACTCAAAGTTTATAATTTTATTTCCCTCATACAATTATTATTTTATTTTTAATTCTTTTTTTAGATGGGGTAATGTGTCTTAATATAACCCTTATTATTTCAATCATAACATATCAAATCCAATAACTCAATTTGAATATTCATTTTGGAATTTTGCAGTGATTTTTTATTGTATTAAATTTATTTGAATTTTTCGACAAACAATTAAATTTTACTTTTATCATTTGTTTCCCTTCCAAAACAATCATCATTTTTTCAATTTCTTAAAAATATATAATATTCTTTGTTTCCTTTTATTGCATTTATTCATTTTCCTCTTGGCTTTTCTGGGTGATTTTATATTTCATGGGTTTTCTAATAATCTCTTCTATTGGAATATTATTTATTTCCATGCCTTATTGGATTGTAAATATTAGTAAAGCATGTAAATATTATCTTAATGGATTCATTTGGACGCATAAATAGACATTAAAAATCATTATGATACATGTTTAATCTCGTGTCTTTATCCTAGTTAATTCCTTCATGTATGATTTTAAGAAATTTTATCATTTTAAGGGCATCATTGAAAGTAGATATATGTTTAAATTAATTTTTTATAAAGACCATAACGTAACAAATTTATATATTTTCTATTAACTTCAATATTATTAACATCTTCAAGAGTCCACCTTTCAACATGTTCTTCAGATGGAATTAATTCTTGAATAATCATTTTCTAAATAGGTTAGTTAATGTTAAAAATAATAGATGACATATGATTTTTCTAATAAGGGTAGTTTTTTCCATAAAATAAATCTTTATGACTATAAAATATAGAAGACATAATAAAATCATAAATTAAAATTTATTAATATTAAAAACAATTAATTAAAAAAAATTAAATAAAGATATTTTTAATAAAAATGGATAAAAAGTATCTAAGGCCAAATATTGGTTGGACTTAATGGAAGAAATGGAGTGAATTTCCTTTTAAAAATTAAAACAATTTAAATAGAAATTTTTGAAAGATATATTTTTGAAATGATCTATAAAAGACATAGTGATGTCATTAAACCAAGAAATACTAACAAAGTAAAAAAACATAGTGGAATATAAAATAACAAGTGTATGTGTAATGAAAAATTAAATGTAGAAAGTAAATGTGGAAATGTAAAGTGGAAAGGCAGACTTTGATAAAAGAGTCTTGTATTAGAACATTATGTCCCACCACATATCCTCCCATGGAGATGGATTTATAGGGTTATATTAAACCCCTTGTCTTTAATGGAGATCCAATAACCCAAAATAAAGAGTCCCTTCATTTTTAATGGAGAAGAAATAAACTATAAAACCATTGGATGTAATGAAAAATCAGGAGCCAAAAGAAACCTTTCTTATGAACGAAGAAAACAAAAAAACCAATTAATATAAAGAGGAAGAAATTAGAAGATTTTATTTGAGGTAAAACAATTAAAACACAATATATAATCTCAATAATATATAAGAATATGAAATAAGGTGAGAAAGATAGTATAATGGTTATATCTAAGGGGTTAAAAATAAAGTAGAAATGATCGATATATGAAGAATAAATAATTCATAATGAAACATATAATTATAAAGCATGATATATATTGATAATTTTTAATGATGTTAACACATTTTAATGGTTATTGTTGATTTTATAAATTCCCAACAATGATTTAAAATTGATATTAATTTGAAATTAATTAGAAATATTTAAACTATGAATCTCATTGCAGATAAGTGATGAATCATTTATCATTGGTAATCATAAAGAAATTTTGTCTTAATAATTATTTGTTCTGATAAATATCCATGCCTACCAAGATATATATTTATAGACATATAGGGTTCTAGGTCCGTCCAATGTTTATATGGATATTTAATGAATTAAAAATATCCTTTTATAAAATCATTTAATACACCTTAGAATGTTATATAAATACATCGCTAGCTAGTTTCACGATCCCACAAGTTATCCTCTCTGTAATGAAGTGGTGTTGTAATTATAAAAATTCCACTATCTAGATTGTCCACATCCACTAGTTATCCAGTGTAGTGATACATGATATGGGTTGTTTTTGGAAGAACTACTAGTTGGCTAGTGCACTCGTAGTGACCGGTCAATTCTTTTCTACTCTGTTGGACTAGAAAAAGTCTTTTAATCCCTCTTTCAACACTTATTTGGAATAGTTTATTAAAAATAATAAAAATAAACTTGAAATAAACATAAAATAAGTTATAAAAACAATGGAGTTTTTTATTATTAAAACAACTACGAGGTTAAATAGATCCATTGGCATGTGATCCATTGTGTTTTTTTTCATTTTTGTAAAATAACTGTCAGCTTTGATTTACTGGATTCGGGGTATTACCATAAGGCCCCTTCTATAACCACTACCTTATAACTCAAGTTATGGCCCACATTTGTTCACACTGAGACTCCATATCATGCATAAAATCCTTAAAAATTCATTATCACTCACAGTGATGAGAGTACTCGTGATCATATCCTCTACCAGACTCCATCTCCCATTAAAATAACCTAAACAAGCACACACAGATCTAGAGAAAACAAGGCCCACAACCCCTAACATATCTCACTATATGGACCTAGGGTCTAGTTTCTCAAGACCTATCCCCCCATCCCCAACATGTCTCACCTCACTTGTCACATCACTCACTAGGTCCTCCAAACCCATCATGATCTCTACTCATCATTGTCAACTCATGTTTGTCATCCATCGGTTACACCAAAACTTCTTGGTTGATCCTAAATTGGACCTCAAGGCCTGATCTAGACTCCCCATATCCCATTTCCACTTCTTTTCCTTATATACAGAAACCTTATCAACTTTTCTCACTTTAAAACCCTTAGTAATCTAATACCAATTCCCATACAAAACCCACAACCCACACTCAGGTCCACTGTCACCTACCCTAAGAGAGATCTATAAAACCACTTCCAAGAAGATAAAAATCTACATATCTTATCCTCTCATAAAAATTTACCCTATAATTAATTTTATTCATCTATTTGACACTTTATAATATTTAAAATAATATTTTTAGCATAATTCACAGATTTAGCATGGAGTTTTGAGCCCGGAGGAGGGTTGGGATTGATTTATTAAAAATATTAAATATAATATATCTCATGTGAGAATCTTTCAAAAATTATACAATATATGGAAAACAGATTATCATATAAGAAAATAGATATCACCATTAATTCCATAATGTGGGTTTTATCCTTTGTATGACATAATCATTATACACGTTGGGTGTTTCATTTTAGTGTAGTCGCTAGTGGAACATTAGGGAAAAAAGATATATTTTTTAATTATCTAATAAATGTTTCTAACATATCCAACCTCTATTAAATCCATTTTATAGATATTATCTTGGGATAGATGCGTGAACCTATAAATTATAGGAGAGTTACCATGGGGAGTGTGTTGGCATGTGATCTTGAGAATGAGGATGGATGAAAAACAAACATGGAGAATTGTAAAGATGATGATAAAGGTAATAGATTCATCAATAGTTTCTTATGTGGGAACATATTCACCACAAAAAAGTCTGAATTCTAGGTGATTTTTTATTATTCCCCATAATTTATTTAAATAAATAATTAAAATTAATTTAATTACATACATATTTAGTGAACTTTGTTTATTAATTTACCCATTGATTATTTTATTTTCCTAGATTTATGGATTTAATATTTATTTTTAAAAATTTGATTATACATCCCATTCTTTATATTTTATTGAATATGGGAAAATAAAAATCTACTTTCATTTATTCTAACTTTTATGTTTCATTCATATCTTCCACTATTAATCGAAATTATATCATCAATATTTTTATTGGCATTTGATTTGACTATATCTGAGAACCTAATTATTGTGTGATCACTTATTGGTGCAATGAATCTTTATTGAGATTTATATATTGGCATCGGATAATTGATGGAGGTGGTTATAATGGTAATCCAATGGTGGTATGGGAAATGGGGGTTCAATGATTTGGATTGAATGGGCATTTACAAATTGCGATGATGGGAGATTTTTTTGAAAAGGGGTATGAAATATTTCCATCGAAGATGATGTGGGCCTGGTAAAAATGATTCTACGCATCATGGAAACAAATTATAGAAGACTATGACTAGATGATTTGTAGTATAATTATATTATTATATATAAATATATATATTTTAAAAAATATATTCTACACAACATACTGTTCGGATAAATACACATCTTGAGGTCCCTTCTATATAGATCTAGGGTTTTGGTTTTAGAAAAATATCACAAAGTTGTGTGCCAAGTTGACATTTTGTGTGATCCTTAGGTCAAGATCTTGGGTTGTGTTGTATAGGGTACACAATAATTGACATGTGAAATATACCCAAACACAGGGAGAGTACATGGGCATAGGTAGTCTACAAGAACACATACATAGACATAGAAATAGGAAATATCATACTTTTTGTGCGTGACATGTATCTCAAGTACACATCATGTAATTTTTATAGGTAATGTTACAGACCTTGATCCCCCTAATCTATCTTCAGTATTAGCATAAATGTGTTCCCTTAAACTGATTTAGTATGTGTATGTTCCTTTGATCTACCCCTATGAGGGTACAACATGGCATCCCATATTTAGTGTTGGATAAGAGGTCCCCTCAAAGGGTTAGTCCTATATAGAGTCAAGTGCCTCCCTTGAGGATTTGTGTGTAATTCTCTATCTCATTCTTCCCTAGGTTGGTGTTCATATCTTATATATGAAATTTTGGGTGGGTGATCCCCTTATTAATGCATTTTTTCAAGATAATGCTTGGTATCCCCCACAGGATCTTAATGTGATCTAAAAAAAATGTAGCAAAAATTAATATGTTCTAGATATTACTTCAAAATAGAAAGTATCAATGAGTGAGATATATCTGATTATTACCATTGATTCTAGCTGGACCCATAGAGTGAGTTCCCTCAGAATAATGTTACACATGAGATTCAAGAATAATCTGTAGGATGGAAGTGATAACATGTCTCACCTCGAGTATTTAAGTCTTCCTTGAGAATAATAATTGTTATATTTTTTATCCTTATTGCTTTTTTTATTTGTAGTTTACTCCATCCTTAATTTGTAGTGTTTTTTGACTTCAGGGTCTCTTAAAGGGTATTTTATACTCACCCTTGAATTGGTTTTTACCGCATGTGTAATGTCTTATGCAGAGAAAATTTCATTCAACCGAGTCATAGGTGGATTATGGGTAGGAGGATCTTATTTAGGCTAGATGGAAATCATACGGATCTCTGAGTTTCTTTTTGATACCATCTCTCTTTTGTTAACATTCCATAATACTTTACAATATTTGTGGGACTTTTTTAGGACATTTTCTATTTTCTTAATACTTTTTTTGTACTCTCATCTGGGATTAGATATTATACATTCATTTATAATTTTATTTATCTACCTTTTTAGATTATAATGGTGTGTAGTGATGTTTGTGGGTATACAAATGCTTTAGGATAAGGCCTCCCATGTGAGATATATTCTTACTAGAAACTAATCTCAATCCCTTATCCTATTAGATATAGTCTAAGGGTGTCATACTCAACATAGTATTGGATAGAATAGAGATGGTGCCTTATGTCATGATAATGTTGTATCAGAGACTATGTTTTATTAATACCTCAATTTATTGATAGTCTTGTTATAAGGATTTGATTCGGAACTAGAGAATCAATTTTAAACATTTTGATGTATATATATCCATCCAAGGTGCCTGGTGATTCTATGGTGGTTGAAATATCCATATATGAGGACCTTAATAACATTCTTATTGACTCAAAATATTTGGGAATAGGTTTCATTGAAAACATCGGTACATATATCTTATAGTAATGGGTTGTATTTTCTATTTCCTTCATGGGTGATATTCCAAGGTATTTTTTATTTACCATAGTTCTTCATGGCTATTTTAAGATACCTCCATGAAAATATGTAGATGGGATTCCATAATGGGTTTATACTACTAATATTCTTAGTGATGAGGCCTTGATATATGGGGAAGGTGCATGGGGAGATTCTTCCATGTGTATAACTAATAATACCTCAACACATCAATTAGTCTATTGTTTTGGTAGTAACAATATAATACATGTGAATTATGAGTGTGATTCTATAGTTCCATAGGTAGAGACAATTGAGGTTTTTGTGGTGACCAAATCCCCAGGTAATAGAGGAATAACTGAAGGTAGTAGAGTTATTATTCTTCCTTATTTTTACCCCACCTAACTAAATGGTTTCCTTAGAGGTGTTCATTTTACATGGAATAATAATGAGATAGTGGAGATTTATGATGCTAATACAAGAATAGGAGACTCATAGTTGGATAGATTTTGGGAACCATTTTAGAGATAATTTTGACCGCATGAATTTGTTGATACATATCTAAATGATTCTGGAGATTCATCATAGTAGCATGTTAGTCATAGAGTATACAATGAAGTTCATTCACCACTCTTTTTATTTTATGGATATGGTTCATGATGGATACTTTTAAGCACGTACCATTGACCATGTCCATCACCATGATATTCAATTTTTAGTGGTATCTATTTCCATCCCTTCTTACACCAGGGTGGTAGAGTGTGCCTTATTTGTGGGAATATTCTTAGAAAAATAGTAACAAACCATTGAATATATCAATAAACATCCTGGAGCTAAGACATCAGTAATTGGTAGCTGATTCTAGACTCAAGAATTTAGGCATGTGAGGAGAATTCAAAGGTAGACTCAAGATAGAGGTCCATCCACTCAAGGCTATCAGGTATAACAAATTTAGTTGAAGGAGAGGTGATGGTAGTCCAATGATGGTTGAGGACATCCACTATTAGATTTCACAACACACCGTGTAGCATATGGGGATACATTCAATGGGTCACCAATATAGATGAAATGTCTTGATTATGGGGTTTTATATGGTGGAGGACATGGTATATTAGCCCTGAGATATGTGGGAGGTGGAGGATATTATAATTTGTTACAACCACTACCACTACGAGGTGGTCTATGATAGGGTGAGGGAGTTATCGGTCAGGGACATAAAAATATTGCAGGTAGTGGAGACTTATGACCTAGAGTAATTGAGTGTTATCAAAGGTAAGATATATTTCTCCACTAACTTAGGTCCAATTGTTTTCAAAAATAGGCACAACTAACCTTACCAAATCTATTTTTTGATACATATAGATTCTAGTGGAGCCTTTATATCAACCATTTTGATTTGAGACTCATACATGGGGTGATTTGGTGATCAAAAACTTCTACCAATGGTGTGGCATAACTCTATGAGAGGTTATTAAAATGGGATCTATTCATATTATTAATGTGTCTTTTGAATTGATTCTTGTTATGGGTTGGATCTCCAATTTCCATGAACAAATTGACTGTCTCTAGTGGAGTATGTGGTGTGTTCATGTTTATGGGATGAAATTTCCCTTAATTGGGTTTAAGTAGTCTTAGTATTAGTAGGACGATCTCTTTTGTAGGATGATAAAGATGATTTCTCATCATTTGTTTGACCCTTATATAAGTATGCATTGGGAGATTTAATTTATCTATAGTATTGGAGGAGTGTAAGGGCATCTTCCATTGACGATTTTCCAAGCTTACATCCCTATTTAGTTATTTACTAGTCTATATACATAAATATTGGGAATTCCCTAAAATATATTCCAACATATTTTATGAACACCACAGATCTAAAATAGTTCATTTTTTTATTAGAGGATCTATGGGGGTTGGGATTTGTTATACCTAATGTATCCATATGGTCTTCCTTGGTGTCATTCGCAAAAAAGGGAGATGGGAGATTGATGTTATGATTAGACAATCATAATTATAATTATGTGTCCATTAAGAATAAGTATCCAATTCTGATAATAGATGACCTCATAGGAATGTTAAATGTGGTGAAGTGTCTATAAAATATTGAACTCATTTACAGTTTTCATTAGATTTGATTTTGAGAAGATGATATACTGAAAACGTCATTCTGGTGCTTCCAATGTCACTATGAGTACTTGTTGATTTCCTTTGGTACGATGAATTCCCAAAATTTGTTCATGAGACTCAAAAAATAGATTATTCTATCCTTCTTAAATTGATTCATGGAGGTCTTTATAGATGACATCCTTATGTATTCTACATTAGAGGAGGATCAAGCATGAAATTTAGAGATGGTCCAGGATATACTATGGGAGAGCCGGTTTTAGGGGATGATATAGAAATATCACTTATTAATACAAGAATTCTACTTCCAGGGACATGTTATCTTAGAGGAAGGAGTGTCAGTGGATCTAATAAATATTTAGGAAGTGATGGCCTTGGATCCACCATTCTGTATGACCAATGTGTGTACCTTCCTTGGATTGTAAAGCTATTATCATATATTTGTGATCGATTTATATAGTATCAAAGCACCTATAACTTCCTTGACTTGAAATGGGGTTCCTTTAATGTGGATGGATAATATTTTTAAACAATCAAGATTTGTGGAGAATGTTAAAGACATCCCCCCACCCTCACTCCATCTCGAGACCTCCACTGCGTGGTGTTGAGTACATGGTGTACTATGATGCCTCTAGAGTTGGGATTGGAAGTGTTCTGATGCAGAGGTCGGTGGGGATTTCTTATGGGTCCCATAAGCTAACACCACATTCAAATTACTATATAACCCTTTATTTCTAGATAGAAATAGTATTTGTTTCCCATAAGTATTGGTGACACTAATTTATGGGAGAAACAATCATCATTTATTTTGATCGTAAGAGTCTTAGGTATGTATTATCATATAAAGATCTTAACACTAGGTAGGGTTGATTATTATATTTTCTACAGAACAATGAATTTGAGATATGATTTTGTCCTTGGAAGGGAAATGTGGTGGAGGATACTCTTGGTAGTAAATCTTATTTACAGTTGTTAAGTGGGTGTAGCGGCATCCATTTTTGTGGTTAGGGCTGATGCGGGTGTAGCGACATTCATCCCTCAATGTATCACTTTCCAACATATGAACCTCTACATCAAGTACCAATGGATTTCTCCAAACCCTCAATGTTCTATGGTGGAAGTGGGATGTAATCTCATAGTATTTTGTGCTAGTACTTCTACAATCATCCAGAGATCAAATTGCTAAATGGGTGATCATAGATTGACTCGCCATGTCATCCAACTTCTTAAACATCTGATAGAATTTCATAATAGAGATTTTAGGAAACATGTACATGAAATAGATAGTTCGGATTCTTCGATTCCCCTTGATGATTATTTTATACCAAGATTATTACATCACATCTTGATTATGGATTCAGTTATATGAATATTTTCAGAACCAGCTTCAGATGATCACAGTGTACCACCACCAAAGAAATATATTTTTAAACCTAGGGTATGATTTATGTTTTGAAGGACATGATACATCCTTTTGTGTTGAATTTTGGTCACAATAGGGAAGATATCCTATCATTTGTGTGGTTTTTTAAAACAAAATTTACCATTCCACCATTGATATCGAACATTTGATACCTCATACCGAAGACCCTACAAGTCACCACTCCCATATATGAAGCCAATAATGGCACATATTATGTGGTCATAGTTGGTGTCAAAAATTACAGAGAAGTTCAACATCAACCATGATAGGATGAGGACTATCCAGAATAATCGAAGGTCTAATATGGATAGATGATGAAGAACTTTGGAGTTTGAATGGGGAGACCACGTGTTCTTGAAGGTATCGACTTTGTGTATACTGCATATAGATATCCTAGGTGGAAGGAAATATTAGAGGTTTATTAGACCTTTCTAGATACTATAAAGGATTGGTGAGTTGTCATTCCTCTTAACCATACTACCATAGTTTTTCCCAGTGCATGACGTTTTCTATATGTTGTATCTGAGAGTATAAATGAAAGATATGTCACTTGTTATTAAATGGGTATATCATGACATTGAGTATAGAGATAACTTTTGGAGTACCTAAAGGCTATCAAAGATCTTTAGGATAAGATCCTTTATGGGTTAGGGACCTCCCATGTATGTTTTTGTTGAAATCATGATAATATTTAGGGGAGAACCTATTATCAAAATAACTAGATGTGTTCCTAGTACACTCTTCTATTTGAGTATGTTTTTTATTTATGGGAAGAAAATCCTTGAATGTAAGGGGAATTTAATGGTTATATTTTTTTGTTTGATACCTGAAAATATTTTAAATAATTTTTTTAAAGTAATGATTTGAGTCTTCATGATGTTTCTAGACCTATGAAGGATTTTTATTGATATATTAAAATTTTTAAATATGATATATTATGTTTACATGGTTTTTAAAAAAATATCCAAAAAATGGAGTCTTTAATGGAAAAACTAAGACTGTTATTAGTTATAGAATGTGGTTTTTACCCTATGTTCATAATATTCATTCTCCACATCCAGTGTTTTATAATAGTGCAATCTACATTATATTATTAGGTAAAATTAATAAATCAAATTAAGTAGTTTATTAATTATATATTCAATTTATTTAACCTATCATTGTTCAAATAAATACCTACTTTATCTTATCTCTTGAATTTTATAAATAACCATAATGATTGGGGGAGATAGATGGGGAGCATCATGTTGGTGGGTGATCCCAAGATCAAGTATTGAAAAAGAATAATCTTGACGAATTGTGAAGATGATGATGAAATCAAGGGATTCATCAATAGTTTCATGTGTGGGAATATCTTAACCAATGATTGATCCAAATATGAGGTTATTAATTTTTTTATTGTTTAATTTCCCATTATTAATTTCTTTTAGGAATATAAATTAATATAATTTAAAATTAATGCATAGATTTTTCTTTATTGACTTAAACATTGAATGTTTTATTTACTAGAATTAAATAATTGATATTTATTTTAGAAAATATTATTATCCTCCCAATTCCTCATATTTTTTCAATGATGGAAAAACACAACCATCCCTTGGTACTTGATTTTTTTCATTCCCTTCTCCACCAACTCTTAAAATGTACATTGTTTATATTTTGATTGGATGATGATTTAACTATACCTGAGAACCTGATAATTATGTTATCACTCAATGGTGCAACTGAAAATTGGTGGAAGTTTGGTATTGGTACTAGAGATTTTCTATAGGAGTGGTGGATATTATGGGTATCTTATGGTTGTATGGGCGATGATGCTTCTCTGAGCTAGAACATTATATTATTTATATAGGTAAGCCAATTGATGATTCTGGAGAAAGTAGTGGCCAGAATATGACCCCTAGTGATGATGTGGGCATGGTCAATGTGACACTTTGCATCATGACAATAATTTTTTTGGAATAATAATTTATGATGTTAGTATTGAATATCTATAATTTCTATGAAATTATTATCAATAGAAAATGTAGATTGAAATAAAACCTATTGCGTGGAACCTTACATGAGACTTTAGGGTTTTAGTTTGAATTAAAATTACATGTTCATGTACTTGGTCTACACACCTTGTGATCCCTAGGCTAGAAGTTCAGATTGTACATTCTAGGGTACACAGTCAATGAAATATTTAGTGTAGTTGAACATGAGGGGAGAAAAAGGGAATGAATAGAGTAAATGTACATGGACATGGACATGGGTAAGGCTAGAATTCTCAAGACATGTCATGTTTCTATAATAAAAATTGCGTACTCCTTCTAGGGTAGGTTAGACACCATGTTCCCCTAGTCCATCAGTGTTATCTCCATGAGTACATTCTCCCAAATCAATTTTTTATTGGTATGTCACCTTGATCCATATCCAAAAGGGTATAGCATTTCATACCATCCAAAACATTGGATGAGTGGTTCCCTATATGGGTTAGTCCCATATAGAGGTAGGTATCTACAATAATTCCTTGTGTGTGATCTATTCTCTCATTCTTCTATAGGTATAGTTAGGTATCCCGTATCTGACATTCAAGGCACGTGACTCCAATTTTAGTGGAGGTTTTGAAGATAGTTTTAAGTATCCCCCATTGGCCCCATGTATGATACCATACTTATGTTCGAAATCTTATGTATTATAGTTTATTCGTCAACATGGAAAAGGGACGTTGAGTGTGACCTATCATATGTGTTCCACCATTTTTAGCTAGACTAGAAGAGTGAGTGACCTCAGAAGAGTGTTAGGTTAGATCCTCGGAAAAAATACCTAGTATGGAAATAAGGACATACATTATCAGTAATCTTGGATTATTCCTTGATAATATCTAGGCTCTCGTATTTATCATCTTATTTTTTCTGATTTAGAAATAACACTCACTTTTATGTTTTTTCTTCAGTGATTTTGGGGTGTCCTATTGGTTTTATTTATACTAAATGATTCATGGTATCTTCATGCACATGTCATGTCTAATATAGATGACAGAACTTTTGATAGATTCCTATGTGGAATAAGAGTAGGGGTAGCCTAGTTGGTCTATATGGACCCTTGACAGATCATGCAATTTTAGACATGTGTGCCTTTGTACATTCACATTAGGCTAAGTCCTCCCATATGTGTGCTATGTCTAATCGATGCTTGTCACTATCAACTAGAATATTGGAGGTAGAATTAGGGTGTTTCAGTAGACTTATAGTTATCCATGTGGTCCCCAGTGGGTTCAGTGGAATAGACCCATCTTTATCATAATTATCCCCAAGACTCAACCAGCCATAAAAGGGTGTCTCTCACTATGGATAAGGAATATTGTATCCCACACATTGTCACTAATCATAAGCCTCTCAAACCTACTCGACCTATCCTAGGGAACCATATAAGGATATTTATGTTAGTTATTATATCTCAAGACCAATCCAAGAACCCACATCAAATCATCCAACACTCTCTCCCCTTGGTGACATAGTCTCTAGGTGATCTAGAGAACTTAAAGTTCCATTGAGTAATTTATATAAAACTAGAGGCTGAATGCCATCAAATCTATTTTTCGAAATTCCCTCTCAGTACCAATCCATCTACCGAGAAGCATTTAGTAAGAATTGTGGTAAATAATCATACATATAATCCATACAAGCATGTATTGTTGGGATCACCTACCTCCAAAATAGAGTTATCACACCAATAAGTATCTGCACTACCTCAACTAAGCTCTTTCATGACCACGTTTCCAATTGTGCTCCTATAATGTGAATTATATAATAATAAATTAATTATAAAAAATTATAATTAATTATTTTATCACTGGGCATCATTGGCACACACAAAGAAAGACCAACAACCCATATATGGTCTATAGAATATCCTTAACACCATCCCGAGCTAAATCCATATTGATATAAACCTATCCAATGGTCAGGTTTAACTAATTTTTTCAAAAAACAAAATAAACTTGGACAGTGTCCAAAATAAATTTAAATTCTAATTTGAGGTCTATGACCAACCTCTTAGGATTTACACAAGTTTTTATGCAAGTAATTCACATTACCCATAGATGATTTCATTAGTCTTGTGTGAAATTGTCAATAAATTCCTACCTAAATTGAAAAAATATTAGTGGAAATGGGAATTGAAAATGGAATAAATAATGGATGAAAATTACTTGAACTATTATTGAAATTAATTCGAAATAATCCCCTCTCATGGATGATCAATAGTGGTAGGTTGGAGCGGAGAAAAAACTGAAAATAGCCTCTCCTATGCTCCCTCTCAATCAGAAATTATGAAACACCTAAAAAATGGTGTCTTTCCCCGTATATAAAAAAACTAACAAACAACCAATTCATGGGGTGACCCCCAATTTTGAAATGTGAAATCCTCTTGGTGTAGGGATACACTCATTTTTCAAACCTCCATCATGGTGAAAACCATTGTTCATTCCCGGAACAGTTGATGTAAGGGTCCCCTACTCTTCATGTTAGGGTCATATTTATTATGAGAAATACCCATTCATGGTGTGAGTTTAATGAATAAGGTTATCGACCCTTTTTAAACATCATTAACAACATGAATAATTCTTTTATGAAACGAATGGCTTCTAGATGAAAAATTTCAATAGTCATGCCCCTCAACCCTTCTCTAAATCTTATTAATACACCTGAGGCATCTACTGAGCCTCAAAAAACATCAAAAAACATCCTATAAGGGATTAAAAACACTAATAATCCATATTTGAGTCCCAATTAGAAAAATAGACCCATCACCAGATCCAAAATTCAAAATACATTCCAGAAATTATAAATTTTATATAAATGTGTTGTTAGAAACTCCCCATTGTATGGTCTCTTTCCAAAGAGAATCACCTAAAATGATATTAATTAAACATAAAATTATGAAATTCTTCAACCAAAAACCAAATATTTTTCCTTTCTAAAACTCTATCTGCAGACATAATTACACCAAAGTTTCCTCTGAAATCTCTTGTATGATCTCTAAAGAACCTCAACGATATGTTGAACAATGCTGTCAACATGGTTACTATCTCACATCATCCAATTCAATTAAAAATCACCAATAATGTATTAAATATTTGAAAACCTCCAGAAACACTTGACCAAACTCACTAACATATTATCAACCACTCTATCATCATGCCTTAACTCTTGAAGGCATAATGAGATCATATAAGACTCCAAGATAAAGTCAATACCCATCCCTAAGAAAAATTTAATGGTTGGATCACCATCCACCCAATATATCTATTCCTCTCTCAGCCTAATCACTGATGAACCATTTATACGATTCACTCTCAAATCACCTAAAATTAAACCTTAGCCATATACCAATGTATAGTCTCATACCAACACCACATATAAATTCCAAATCTAGTATTCATAAAGGAACTATATCATATTAAATTCATCCACAGACCAATATATTGATGCCTCCTTGACCATCCTCTAAACAGTCTCTCCATTATCATGTCACATCTAACATGAGGCTTACACAACTATAATAGTTATAATGTTATAACCTATAAGGGTATCATTATTGTCACCTTGATAGCCAAAATACATGTTCTCTATAGCCCATGATCCATCGATCAATAAACTCAATTACTAGACATGGTCAAACGACTTCAAAATGAGAACCAATATGTAAAATTAACCACTACTTGTGCACTCCATTCCATGTATCTTGTCTTACACTTCTCCTCGAGAAGTGAACCAAACATGTTCTAACACCAATCTTCCCTACATAAAACACTATTACTATCTAAATACCAAGGGAATCATTCCCAAAAGATCCTCACAACCTCACTACCATTATAGCACTATTCTAGTTTATCCACATCAAAACAAATTATAAATTGACCAATGTATGAATCATTCACTAATCAATAACTCAATTGGGAACTACATGTACCCAACACACACCACCCTCAAACACCAATTATTTTCAAACAAAGACTCACCAATGATCACTATCCTCCAACATATGTAGAGTTTTCAACCCTCAACCCTCAAATGGGTTGTCACACTCCATAAAACTCTATCTCAACCAAATAAATTTTGTTTCATGCTCTTGTGAAACTAGTTCAAACAACCCAACTCGCACTCCAATGATTCATGACTAATTTTTACTGGGATTGAATAACTGACCTACTAACCATGACCCACAACACATCAAACACATTCAATAGCCCAATGTATCTCACTCATTCCAAGGATAACCCCATGATAACCCACTATATGGGGCTAAATTGAAAATTTTTGAGTTTCTACACATGTTTCTATTCAACCAAAAAAAATAATATCTAAAATCAATTGGGATAGGTGTCTAAATAATTATTCATTTAAACCCAAATGAACTATACCTATAGAAAATCCTTTGTTCTATGTCATAGTCCAATTCATGTCACTAATTCCTTCATGTAATCCACTCATTATTATCTATAAAACCACTAGGTATGGTTAGGTAGACTTCAATAAAAATATATTTTGGAAGACAATATATTGTTTGGTTTTGAAACATTGTGTAATTGAACTCACGTCCTAAATAAAACCAATTCCCAACCTCAAATAATCCACGAGGAATTCCATTCATCAATAGGTCATCCCCTGTAAATTAAATTCTTTAACTAACCCAATAAGGGTCTCTACAAATCCCTTGAATAAGAGACTATAATTTCATCACTAAATAACCTCCATAAATAAGATCAACATGACCATAATTTGGAAGAATAAAATATATGGTTCAGTTGAATATATTTCCACCAATAATTTATATGAAAAAATGGAATATAATTTGTTTTTGGTACTTTAAAATGTGGAACCTGATTTATAAAATCAATTCCCATACAAGAAGGTGTATTTTATTTGAATATTATATAACCAATATGATGCAAGGATGTTTTCCTATTTAAAATTTTAAAATAAACAAAGCCATATCTAAGAACTCTAATAAGTAAATCATATTAGATAAACAACTCACAATAACAAAAAAACTGTGAATAGACTAGGACATCCCATCAGAAAGGTTTTAATGACTCACCAGTATGAGGTCTATCACAAGTTTTGAAACATTTCTAAACTACCTTCTAACCATTTCCATCAATAGTAAAAAAACCCTCATACCGCTTTGTCACACCGAGAGCTGGAACACCCATCTGATCTAGTATGTAATGTGGCCACAAGTACTCCTCCCTATATTCCATGGGTTTATGACTAGTAATGAAGATTGAATCCATCTAATGCGGAGACTGCTCTATCAAACCAGATTTATAAAACAACATTATAAACCAAAACATTGATAATTTAATCATATTTTTTTTATTAAATAAACACAATTCTTTTTAAAATTTTACATCGAGAATTCATATTATCATATCATGAATGATCACCCACTGAGTTGTTCATATTTAAAAAATAAAGAATAAAATATAAATTTTCCATATTTCTATCCCTATGACTCCACCACATAAATATTAATATAGAAATTATGTTTCTCCATCATTATCCATTTTAATTCATATGATTATTCATGAAAGAAATCATAAGGTCTGCACACCCATCCAGGTTCCCATCTCTGGTTAGAGAAATAAAAATTATTAAGGTCTCACCAAGTCACCCTAGTATATTTCATCATATAAATTTATGAATGAGGAAACAGAAACATGTCACGCAAGTTAATTGGATCTTGAGTGTTGACAAGGACACCATGATTCCCTACGAGTTTGGTCACCTTGTGAAAACTTGGACATAATGCCACCCAATCTTATATGATTTAGTTCAATACCCAAATACAACTTATCGCATAATTCCACTATACATATGATTATACCATACCCAGAGACATTGGTTAGGTATATTTCCAAACCATGACTCACTATCAGAAGGAACAAGGCACAATCATACTAATACATCTTAACCCACATCCTTATCACTCAAGGAAGGGTACACCAGACATGTATCGCATCTTCCCATAACCCAAGAACCCATAGGTGGTTCACTACCACAAATCAATCCTATCGAGAAAATATCCATAATACATGTTTTTAATCACACCAGTACCCATCATGCTCAATCAGGGATGTCCAAAATCATGAACAAAACCATTACTGACAAAGTCCCATGATCATCCAACAACCCATGAATTCTCTCTCAAGACCTGGTTATCGAGACCCTCAAACTCAAGGATAAGTCAGATTCTGCAACCACAACCTTATCTAATACACCAAATATACAATACTTGATATTGTTTTTAAACCACTACATTAGTATAAAACAAATGGGATCTCACCATGTAGGATCAGGTAGTTTAACAGTCTTGGAAAACCACAAATATAAGTGATTACCATATTACATTCTAAATATAAAATCATAGAATAATAAACATTAATTCCACCATAAAATCATTAATAACATTATTATTTAGATCATAAAGGTAGTAAAAAAAATGGGTAAACTCAGATTATTAGTAAGGGTTATGTATAGTGGAATCTATCATGCATAAATAAGGTATAATCAATATCGATGTGTATATAATCATAACACATATCATTAAATAAACATAATTATTTTAATGAAAATACAAGGCAGATATCATCATATCAATAACATGGACAAAGGAAAATAAATTATTAATAATGGTAATGCATAATTCATGAAATTCATGATCAAGGCCTCCCAACCAAGATATCATGAAACTTACTATCAAGGACTCTCAACTAAGACATCATTCTTAATAAATGGGTTTTTTTAAAACTAGATGCCCATATAATATAGACTCCATATTTTTTGTCTCATGAGATTATAAAATAAATCAGAGGGGCTACCTATAAATTCCCCATAGACATCACTTTTCATTCCTGTCTATTCTTTATATTTTAAATAATCAATACAACTCATACTCAAAATTCCTTACAAAAAAATTATATATACTAAATAAAGAATGTGAAACATCAATATTTCATCATTATAATCAAAAAAACCATGAGAGAAAATAAATATGGTATATATGGATCAAATATCTAGTGATACATAATTAACATCAATGGTTCTTATCATAGAAAAAAATATAATAAATTATCACTAGAATATTTATTTATTAAAAGACAATTTTCATTTTGAAATAACTTATTTAAAAATCTAAAAATATCTAAAATATTAGGAAAATATTTTAATTGAAACAAACAATAAATAAATATAAAGAAATATTCAATTAAAATATATTTCATGAGTTTGATAAAATCAGATTATAGGATATACATTAAAACAAAAATATTATTCACACCTTTTGTAAATAGTACCTCATTCAAAATAAGACAAGAAAATTCCTTATAAAACCTTTTATATAAATTAAAACATGTGTAAAAATGAATTTAAAAAAACATTTGGGAATTTTAAAACCATTATTGAACACATTTTAATGATTATATGTACATAAAATAAAAATAGTTGGTTGTAAAATTTCAAAACAATATTTATTTTAAAGAAATACTTTACATGTAACATACAAGTTTATTATTGACCCAACAAGATAAAAAATGAATCATAGAATTTTTAACCAAAAAAATATAAAAATATATATAATAAAATAGATGGGGGTTAAGATCTTATGATCATATAATTTATCTAAATGAAATATAAACATAAACCATCTATAAATAAAATGATATTGTAAATGAACTCTCTTACCTAAAATTTTACTTACCTTGTAAGTGATTTTAACCTCTAGTATAATAAATATAAATTTATTATTTAATAGAAACATATTATTACCTATAATATAATATATTATCCAATTATAATATTTCAATGTTGATTTTTTAAAAATTTTTCATTAAGATCATCATTTTTAGTGTTAATTGTATCATTTTAGATGTATGTTTGGGTTTAGTAGTTTCTATCCTTTAAAATTTGTTAGGGTTCCATCATCTATAGACTTTTAATCATGGTATAAATATTTTAAATACTTACTATATAAATAATTTGAATATTATTGGAAAGAAAATAATAAAAATTAATCACCTCGCTTCGTAGAGGTAGTTTTCCACACGTACGCACGGGTGACATTACCATTTATTGACAGGTTAAAGAGGCGAAATGTCAATGATATATTATATTTATAAAATAATAATTATGTAAAAAAATATAATATCCCTTAATTAGTTGAATATTCATAACCATAAAATTATTATAGTGGTGAAAAAAATCTCAATATTATATGGATGTAGTAAGTCATACGTAAAAATGAGCGATGTTTTCATTTTCCATAGTAATTAAAGGAGTGGTAAAGAGTATATCCTATAATAATATTAAAATATCAGTATATAAGTGATATTTTATTCATTATCTTATCATGGATATAACTTATTTATGGAAATTTTACAAATCAATAAAATTTGGATGAGTCGAGTAAGACGATTACCACTTTTTTTAGAGACCTTTTTTTCATACACCTTATGCCTTCCTATGATTGTATTATAATCATCCTAGAACCTATAGTGTGTGGTTAGGTATGTTAAGAATGTTTTTGGGAACATATTACCCTAGATAAGAGTCTATAAAAGTGTATAGATAAGATGATATGTCGTTTCTTCTTATAAGTGTGGGAGAGGACACACTTTGAATTTTCAAAAAGTTTAAAATATATTAATGTCATACTCAAGAAAAATTTCTCCAAAATGACTCATATTTAAATAAGAGATTATATAAAGTCTAAATATGACCATGAAATTGGATTTATACAATTTTTTAGTTCCTTTAAACAATTATCATTTTAGTTTCTTTTAACCTATATTAACTATTATCATGGTAGCAAATTTTTTACCTATTACTATTCATAATGACCAAAAATGAAACTGGCCTCTGTAAAAAATTAGTACATGATTAATACAATTTTTTAATCTATTTTATAAAATATAATTTCTATAAATTCAAAAATTAAATTAAAAACAAATATTAAAAACTTGATGAAAATAGTTTTCAATAGAATATGTATTTTAATTAAAAAATGATTTTATAGAAAAATAAATTATAATTTTGAATATAATGAAATTAATTATATTATGTCAAATAATAAGAGACTTTTTTTTCTTTTAAACCAATAAAAACTCAAATTGGACATTAAAAATACTTGATTAAAATAAAATAACTAATTATATTTTTTAGTTGGAAGACAACATTATTTAGATTCCCAAAATGTTATTGATATATTTATAACTTCAAAATTACATTTTCAGATGAATTATTTTACATATTTAATATTTATTTTCTCAAAAAAAAAAGTTTCATAAAAATTTATGTTATTATTATATCATTGTAATTTCATAAAATTGTTAGTTTTTTAAAATAGGTATTTTTAAATATTCATATATAAACCACTATTTATAAAAAAATATATAAAATTCATCTTAAGATAAATTTGACATAATAAATAAAAAAATTAAATTCATTTCTTCAAATTAAATTTATTAAATTTGTAAATTTATTATTTAATTATATTCTTTAGTAATTTTTTTTATTATACTATAGTTTAGTTCGAATAAAAAGATTACCTGAAATAATTGAATCTCATGTTCGATATTCTTCTATAATTAAAATATTTTTTCTTTAAAAATTATAATATTTTACATAATTAATAGTTGTGGGTAATTATTACACATATCATATTTAGGTTCCCACATTACCTCTTCTATATTATGATTTACTTAAATTATCAATACCAGTCAAGTTATCCAACTCCTCAACACGTGTTCCCTAATTTCAAGAATCTAGATAGGCACTTCATTGTAAGAAAAGTCATGTTTAATGTATATTTCATTAGATGTGAAAAAATGTTTTGGTACTTGAATTTAATTTCCTAATAAAGAGATATGGAACACATTATGATCCTTAAAGGGGATATCTGGAAATTCCAAATGGTAAGCTATAGCTCTAATTCATTCTAAAATTTGGAACGGCTTGATGTACGCAATACTAAGTTTCTCTTTGTTTACAAACCTTATATTACCATTATATAAAGATACATTTTAGGAAACAAGATCCACCATTATAAATTGCAGATCCTTTAATTAGTTTTTCATATACAACTTTTTCCAGCACTGTGATTCCTTGATATGACCCAGAATAGTTCAAACATTATTCGTTGTCTCATCAGAATGTTGTGGGACCAAAAGATTTCATTCCCTAATTTCATCCCACAAATGTTCTGTATTTTATATTTTCACGTAAAATACATTATTCTATTCCATATGAATTCTAAAATGGAAACTATTATTATATAAAAATTCCACTAATGAAAATATTTATCACACATACCTTGAATGTCAAGTGAGATTGACCAAAACGTGTCCTATAACACCTAAATATTCCTTTTAGGATGTCCATATTTCTTAAGATGATATAGAGTTATCAAATGTATCTTTGTGTCATGATCCTTCTAAATAATTTTCTAGAATACAAATTTAATCTATGTGTCATGATCAGATACAATCAAAATATATAAACTATGAATCCTCGCATTTTAATTAATTTGGTGTCTTATGAGGTACTCAATACGTAGATATTATATTATAGGAAGGAAATGAGCGGACACGGTAAGGTGAGAAACAATAAACCAAATGGAATATTTCTTTATCAGATTCGTTGAAAATATGGTGAAGAAGTATATAGTAATATGTTTTAATTTCTGCACAAGAATAGGTATAGGTTTAAGGAGTCCTTCAAGATATCATTTTTTAACATTTATAATAATAAGAAAACAAGAATCGTAATAAATAGTCTTTAATTTTACTTTTTATATTATCCTATAAAAACATTTTGTTAAATCCTAATATATTTGGTTCTACCATGTTTTATAGATAAATTGGAGCTAATATGTTCATCTAATAATTTGAATTTTTAGAGAAGAAATATATATAACACTTAAGATCTTTCAAAATTTGAATATAAATTCTTCATAAATAACTTCTACGATCATATCATCATTCAAAGCACTAATTTTATTTTGAATATTATTATCATCAAGATTGGAACTCTTAATTTTATCTTAAAATAATTATATGAAAATCATTTGGAATATATGTGAAATTTTCAATTCCTTAATGATCCCCATATCCAAATTTACTATCACAAACCAACCTAGGTCAACCTAGAATTGATCACACAAGTTAGACGATGACAAGGATTGAGAGGTGGTATAGATCATCCTAGGATGTCATCTTGTATTGGGCATCAAGAATACTCTATAGTGAATGATATAGATAAGGAAAAAAGAAAAATAAATAAATTTAAACTCAATAAATAATACTAATTTTACAGTGAAAAATAAATAAAACCAGAATTTTTCCATGTGACCCCATAGGTCACCATCATCCACTGGACCAACGTCACTCCATGGAGACCGAGTCTGAGTGGGAAGTAGCATTAAAACCTAAAAAATGATAAATCTATAGGTGTGAGTATTAAAAATCATTACTCATGTGTGAATAAACTATTTCCCAATCCCTAACTTTAAAATGATATCCAATTCATGCTAGATTGGAAATAATATTTATAGAATGTAACATTTTCCATTATTTCCAAAAAATATCAAGATTCAATTTTTAGTTGAAATAACCTTCTATAAGATTTTTTAAATAGTACCCCATAAATTCTTTAAATAATGTGGTAGTATAGATATATATTAGTATAGTAAATAAATTTTATTATTATTATTTTAGATAGTTAAGGGAAATAACAAAAAGTTTGTTTTTAAAATAGTACCATGAAAACTAGAGTAAAATATTATCATTACCATGGAATATACCAATGTAACTAGGGTTTTCGAGGTCTAAAGATCCTTTTACTTTTGGTGATCAAATCCTAGACATGAAATTCTGTCTTATTCTCAAGCCAACCAGTACCCATCGAATAAGTTTAGTTAGTGTTGAAACCTAATCCTACTAGGGAGATTGGGCCTTTAACCTTTGGGCTCTTTTGGTGTACTAAACCTAGTTTAGACACCTAGATACCTTGTATTACTAGGTTTCATTCCAAAATTGAGGTGATTTTTTATCAAGTCAGCATATTTATAGATTTCATATTCGTTTACCAGAACCCATCCATCATCTCACCCCCAAACTCGCTCCTTCAGCACATATTCATTCAAAGATACTTAAACCAACCAGAAACATTTTTAAAAAACATATCATAAATCAAATATCTAGCACATACATCACATTTTTTATTAATGGGGAATGAATTAAGAGGGGGTTTTTTTAAATAAAACAATTCAAAGTTCCAACTAGTCCTTTTTATTTAAAAAGAAACACTTTAATTTTATAAAACCAACATTTGTAATTTATAATTTTTTTGATATAAATAAATTAGGATGAAATTTTAATTTTAAAATACCATGAATCTCAAAACAACATTTGAAGCATGATTAAATATAAGGACCCACATTGGAGGCTTAGGTAAAATATATAAAACAAGTGAAAATCCAATTCCACAAGTCACAACCAATTTTAATAAAATATACAAATTATATAAGAAAGAAAAATACTTTAAAAACACTCCTAAAATAAAGTAATTGAAATAAATGGTTTGGGAATAGCGGACCTTCCTCAAAACATTATTCTATTGATGATGGAAATCTGAATACACTCTTTAGGCTTACACGCAGATGCATTTTTATGTACAAATATATATATATATACCCTTAGTTTTAATGTATATATTCTCCTCCTAATGAAGGAATATATATAAATAGAGTGTATATATATATATGCATCACCCATGCATATGTGTGTAGGTCAACCTCATGTATCGTAGACTAAAACCCACTATAGAAAAATACCAGAAACTCAAAAATAACAACAAAACCTAAATTAGAAACTGTGAAAAATTTAAGAATGAAATAACCCTTACCTATAATTTATGGAAACCCCACTTCCATCAATAGGAATGGAAAAAACTAGACAAAAAGGGGCCACAAAACTTTATACATAAAGAATTAACCAAAACAGCACTCAAAATTAAAGTTAGGGTTTTCCCTAGGCGCACACACTACAAAGGGGAATGAAGAAACCCAATAAAAAGGAAAAGAAGAAATGATAGAGGAGGAGAAAATATATTGGATATGATCACACCATGAAATAATGAGATGAGTGGAATGACAAGAGGAAAGGGATACCCTCCTGGTTGGTGTTACATTTTAGGGAGAGGGGGAGGAGTCCTTGGTCGGAAGACATGTAGGGGGAGAGGGTGGGGTGCGATAAGTATGTGGGTGATGAATGGGTTTTTATGATAATAATATTTATTATTATTATTATTATTATTATTTCTTTTAAAAACACCATGTGGGAATGCATGGTTTTGGAACTCAATTTACCCAACTGTGCATCAGTCCTGCACCCTTTACTAAGAACATAGGGTATCTATATTGGTTGGTCTCATAGTTTGATAAACTATGTCAAAATCACACGAAATACTTTTTTTATAATGAAATATTAAACCACATAGATTTCACATGGTTTTTTCCAATAATGTGTCTAAACCGTATGATAAGAAACCCCCCCCCCCCCCCCCCCAACCCAAAAAATCAAAATTTTCAATTTAAAATTAAAAATTTAAAAATAAATATCAATAAATATTTAAAATAAAAAATATTATATTTGGGTGTGACAATTCACCCCACCATTAACACTTTCTTCCCCTATAAAGTCATCCTACCAAATGAGGAACAAAATATAACTCAACACAGATCATGGCTAAATGAAACCAAGAAACATGGTGGAAAATGTTAACTCCATATTTCACACCCAACCAACTCATGAGAATACATTAATGAGGCCATTAGCGGGTCTCCCCACCACTATGAAATGACTGGGAAGATGGTTTTACTAATAGGAATTCTCAAAGAAAATAACCAAGACCACATTAAGGTTTTAACCACATTGACTCAAATAGGGAACTTGGCTAAGCCACAATTCATAATTTCTCAAGATACATTTATCTATAGTTGTGTATCTCTAGAAAACTAAAATATATCAAAATTGAAACTAACCATTTAAAATTTCTTATTCCAAAAGAAAAAACTAAATAAATTGTGGGAATACAGATTCCATGATCTCCAAACAAAATGTTCCCAATAAGAGAAAAACGCAACTGGGAAATACATAATGTTAACCCCTCCAACATCGGAGAAAACATGTTGGATGTACAAACCCTACACTGGAAACTCCTACACTATGTGAAAAGGTACACCTCAAGAACTATGGATATATACCTATTTTCTTGTATTGCATACTTAAACATAGTTATGAAATGATAATTCCAAAAAAATATTTATTTTTTTAATTTAAACAATATGTTGATCTTCTTTGGGCATTATACGAGGCCATACTGGCAATAAGACTTCAAACAATTACAACAATATAGATTAAAATTACCAAATAGAATAGACTGTAAACAACCTAGAATGTGGTATGATGAATGATAAATAAGAACTCATGAAGGAGACTTTTAATGAATAGGTTATTCAAGTTTATACTCCTGATCATATGGGGAACAATACAAATACAAAAAAGAAACTAGATTGTAAACTATCATGTTATACCCTTAGAGACTTGTCCAGACCAAAAAACACAATCCATGAGCCCGTGACGGAGACCACACATGAAAAGGGGAGCTTCAAACTGATTACTCAACACTATCTCTAGAGAAAAGGAAATCAGTTCATTAAAATAGTAAACATTCCCCTTCACCATCAGTTGACCCTGTTGAACACCACAAGATATATTGGTTTTTTATCCTTCACTTCCTCATTATTAAAACACTGGATGAATGTGGTCTCGAATAATTATAGATAGATCCCAACTCATAATGAGGATGGAATGATCACATTTCACAGGCCCTTTCCCAATTAATTAAACATACCCAAGAAAACTCGAACTCTCACAAAATCTAGATTTCCTAAAAGCATGAAGACACTCTAAACATAGTCAATCAACTCCAAAACCTCTAATGTAACTCAATAACTATATAAAGTAAAAAACTAATGAAAATATCTCTTCTCCACCACTCCACTATGAGTTTGGGAAGGGAAAACCATTAGACGAGATTCCTTAGAAACCTTTTGAGGCTTTCTTTATATATTACTTCAAAAAACATAAAACATCCTAATCAATATTGAACAGTAATATGAAAAATTAAAATTTTAAACCAAATGCAAATTTATAAATAAAAATCAAAAAAATAAATAAATACAAAATCATAACTAGACCCAAAAAACAACATCATGACAAAAAACAAATAACCTTCTTTTCAAAAAAATCACCATTTAAAAATATCCCCATTTTCAAATTATATTACCCTATTCTAAATCAAAACATTTTTCACATCAAAAACCAACCTAAACACAAAATCCTATTTTATAATTCATTTTAAAATTTCATGTCCTCTTGGATACATTCAATTCTAAAATATCCACTTCTAAAACTGATGAACCTCTTTCACTTTTCATTTGAACCCAAAAATCTCATTTTAGAAAATTCTTTTACCCTTTTAAAACCCATTTTTTACTCTAATAACCATTTAAAAAAATCCTTTCAAAATAAACTCACAAAAACCAAAATTAGACTAAATCACCACCCAAAAAAATAAATAAAATTGGGAACTAGTGGTCATACATAACTCATCCACATAGTTTAGCAGACCATACACCAAGCATTCACTAACAACTGGAAGCATATTGAACCATGATTGTAGGCTCCACATGGTTCACTAATCTATATAACCTCATTGTGTATCACCATATCACTACCAATATTGTTACCCAATATACACAAGATCATTAAACTAAACAAACTCTAACAGAATATACCCAAAACAAAAAACAAAGACTCAAAACCCAACTACCCCTTGTGACTCAAGTCTCATCACGAGTGATGGTGATCAGCCATCGATCCATGCCCCACCTCCTGATCCAATAAAATACAATACTAAATCTACCTACATTCCAAATAACCAATGGGTCTTATGATACCATTTTTTCATGAACCATTCTAGGCATCATCAAATGAGTCACCCAAGATGGACCATGACAAGTAATGAGAGGCATTCCCGATCCTCCCATGTTGGAAACTAGTGTGGGAAATCGAGAATACTTTGTTGGTAATGATTTATACTATAAAAAATATATAATTAAAGAAATATAAATCAAAAAAATAAGACTGAACTGTCGAGGAAAAGAAAGAAAACTAGTCATACCTCAATATGACCCTGCAGGTCACCATCAGCTTCTAAACCAACATCACTCTATGGTGACTGAGTCTAATCTAGAAACATAACCAGAAGCTCTAAAAAATATAGAGATATAGGGGTGAGTATTAAAACATAGTAGGTTTCATCAAATGAAAAATTATATATTCCTTACATTTAAATGGAAATTCAAGTCATATTAGTTTAAAAATAAGATGTATTGAATTTAAGTTTTTCCATTAATTATAAAATAAGTGTCAAGATTCCATTTTTACGTAAAACCATTTTCCATTACATTTTTGAAATGGTTCCCAAAAAATGATTAAATAGATTTGGTAGGATAGATTCAGAATATTAGATTCAATAATCGTGTTTTTTTATTGTTTTAGATAAGGAAAGGAACTAAGGAAAAGTGAATATTAATATATTACAATAAAAATTAGAATTAAATAGTGAAATCACTAAGGGATATCCCTATGTAATTGGGGAAAGTATGGTTCTATGATCCTTGTACTCATGGTGATCAAATCATAGAAACGAAGTTCTATATATCACTTGAACCAACCAATCCCCATCATAGAATTTTAGTTAGTTTTGTGATGTAATACTTTTAGGGAAATCGGGCATGGGCCCTTCCAAGTCACTTGGAATACTAGACCAATTATTCCCACGTAGATACCCAGGATTCCCATGTCCCATACCCAAATAGAGTTTTCTTTTTTAGGATATCATATGTTTACATTTTATATTCCTTACACAAAATCCATCCAACATCTCACCCATAATCTCCATCCTTAAGAAAGACTTCTTTAAAAGATACTTAAACCAAAAATAAACCTTTTTACCAAAACCATAACACTAATAACACATATATAACATATATCACATTTTTAACTCATGGGGAAGGCCTTAATAGGATTTTCCCATCTATAAAACAATTCAATGTGCCAACTGGGAATCACCATTTTAAAATAAACACTTTACTTTTATAAAAAATTGTAATTAATACTTTTCTTGATAGAAATATTTTAGGAATCAATTAGGAATTTTAAAAAAATGAATTTCAAAATAATAATTTTATCATGCTTTAATAAGAAGAACCCACATTGGATGCTTAGGTAAAATATATAAAACAAGTGAAATTCCAACTCCATGAGTCAAAGACAATTTTTATAGAATATAAAGATTATATAATTATGAAAACATACTTTAGAAGCACATAAGAAATCAAGTAATTCAAACCAAACACTTGGTCAAAGGGAATCTACCTCCAAAATGATACTTTTGACAATGGAAATCTGAATCCACTCTTTACGATTACACCCAAATTAATTTTTACATATATATATATATATAAACACACCTCTATATTCAATGTAGATATTCACCTCTCTATGAGTGAATATATAAAAAAAGAAATATATATATATATATATACCTCACCCATGAATATGTGTGCTTGTCACCCTCATGAAAGATAGTCCAAAACACACTAGAGAAAAATTATAGAAAATCAAAAATAAAAAAACCATAATTAAAAATAGTGAAAAATTGAATAACACAAGAACCATTACCCAAAATCGATGAAAGACCCAAAATCTTCATTGATTGTTGAAAGAAATAGCTTCAATGGGACCTACTAACCATAATCATCAAGATTCAACCAAAACAACAACCAAAAAATCAGATTAGGGTTTTCCCTATGCACACACACCACAAAGGGAAAACAATAAGAAAATTAAAATGAGAAAAAAAAGATGAATATTTATGGGGAAAAGCTAACAGAGATGATTGAGTCATGATGAATGGAAAGGAGTGTCTCAGTGCATGGATGGGGAGCCCCTCATTGGATAGATCGTGTGATATGGGGAGGGGGGCTTCGTCCATGTGAGGGGTTAGGGGGAGGGTGTGGGTTATGGGTAAGTGGAGGGGAAAATTTATTTATGAATATTATTATGAATATTATTATCATTAATATTATCACATTAGAAAAAAAGTGGGAACTTAGGGTTTTTGCTCCTGGTTTAGCAAACCTTGTGAAAACCATTCTCCATTTATTGGGAACATTGGTCACCCGAACGAGTTGGTCACATTGTTTGATAAACCGTTTAATAAATGTTCTATTATAATTATAGATTCACTCGCATGGCTTCTAAATGGTTTGGCCAACTATGTTTCCAAACTGTGTGATATGAAACAAATTGCTCCAAAATATCAAAATTTCCAAATTAAAACCAAAACATCCAAAAAATATAATTAAATAAAATAAAAAAATAATGTTGGGTCAGGGTGTGACATTTATTATACCCACTAATATATGATCTTTGTAAATCCCCATTAATTTCAAAACAACTAGTTCTTTCCTAATCAATACATCAACATACTTATTTTCCATCCCATGGTGGAAGTCTATTTAGAAATAAAAATCCCTAAGTAATTTTTTCTGTCAACTTTTTACCATGTTTAGTAATTTAAAGTAGAAGATATGTTTATAAAAATTATTTCGTATATATTTCACATTTTTCACTATAATTTTAATTCCTTCATATAATCAATGAAAATATTACAACTAAAAAATCAAGATCTCGGGTTGGATGATTTTATTCATGGATCTTTAGTTTCCTTATTTCATAGGTGAGGAATATATATTTCTATAAAAGGTCACATCCATGTCCCTTATTTGATTAATCACTATATATCACAATTTCATCCCATCGTAAAGGAAAATTTAATACCCATGCATTAAAAAACTTAATCTTTAATTATTCAAAACCTTATTTACACTATTTTAAACATATAAAAAACCTATATATGTCAACTTAGTTCTATTCATTTGCATTAAAAATTCAATCAATGCATTTTTCATTGAAGGATAAAATTATATTCCATCCTTAGAGAAAATGCTTCCATGAATAGAAACTTCCTAAAGCTATATTTCACATTTTTTAAATTTTATATACAAGTATTTTCTCTATGAGTATTAGGAATGATTCTAAAATTATCTTGTGATCATCATATCTTTTAGTGTACATCAAGATATCATCAATAAACACCATAAAAAATTATTGAGATAATTGTTTAATAATATATTCATAAAATACATACAAATATTGGGTTAATTAGTAAATGTGAATGGAATAACATTAAATAAATAATATCTATAACTCATTTAAAAAGTTTTATTTTAAATATCCTCCTACTTTACATGTAGATCATGAGACCGAGAATAAATATTGATCATTGAAAAAAAATATCACATTGTAATTGATCAAAAGATACATTATTTATAGGATGATTATATTTGTTATTTACAGTAATTGAATTGATTAACCTATAATAGATGTACTACCACATATTCTCATTTTTCTTTTTAATAAAAATAATAGGGGCTCCCCATGGTGAATCTCTAAGAAATATACAGAACATATCAGTTAACTCTGGTAGTTTTTCTTCAGTTTAACTAATTCCACTATGTTCATCTTGTAGGGAGTACTACAAATAGTTTTTCATCATGTATGGAATCTATATAAGACTCAACTTTACACTTTGGGGGATGTCTATGTAGTTCTTAAAGAAATAGAACAATTTATTCTTTTATAAAATGTATGTACTCTATTCTAAGGATCCCTTTCCCATTTATATGTAATTTTCATACATTTTCTCTTACAATTGAATGAAAAATGGGTTCTATGGGTGGATACCTACATGATTTAGATAATGTAGTCTCCCCTTTGAATACAATGGATTAAAGATCTTTATTATTAAACATAATTTTTTCTCTTGGAAAAACATTTTCATAATAATTTAAAAATTGATCCACACCATGGATTATATCAAAGTAAACCATAAGAATAATAATCATGTTTGGAAATAGATTATATATTTTTGTGTGTCATAATTGGAACATAATGATAGGGACTTGTTTCAATAAGATTTCCTCTAGGATTCATAATAGAAATCTCTCTTATTATGGTGCTAGGGAAATATAAAATTTTATTAGACAATATGGATGATATAAATGAGTGAAAAGCTCCATAATCTAATAAATAATTATCTAAATTTGAGGTTATGTCAAAAGTAAAACCCCCACATGTTAGGAAAATTCAAAATTATTTGTTATTATCAATTATCTTGGGATTCTCCCCTTGGAAACATCTGCGGTATCATCCATTGACTCATGGAAGATTGGTATGAATAATACACCATCTCTTTAGAGATGAAAAACTGTATAGTACTGGATTATTTATTTTCCTTTCAATCAAGATCCTTTTAATCCCTTTCTCCACAATTTAAACAAACTAAATTTCTGATTTATCATGTACCAAGATATCTATTTCCAAAATTATCGCATGTTGGAAATCTCATCATCCTTTTCTATTTCTTTGGCACATTTCTTTCTTTCATAGTACAAAACTGACCTATTTTTTTATAATTTCCTCAGAAGATATATGACATATAAAATTCATTCTCAATCTTGAGTTAACTCTATACTATATCATTATATGATGAAAATATTTGATAAATTAGTACCCTTATGAGACATAGCCTAATCTCATTAAAGAAATGATCAGTCCTAGTTTCTAGATTATGTACACAGTCTACATCATATCTTGAAAATGTTGAAAAGGTAACTTCATGATACGCAACACATTCTTATTCATTATTCATTAATGTGAAGAACTTCCTCTCCATTTCAACTCACTTAATCACAATGAATTTATATCCAAAATAATATTATATTAAAAGTTCTCCATTTCATATATTATATTTTATCAGCCTCTTTAGTGTTCTGGGTCAATGAACACCATTGATTTCTTCTCCACTAAGACAATACACTACCAGAAGATCCTTTTTCATTTCATTACTTCTCATTTCCAAACATATACTATTGAGGGACTTAATCCATTTTTCATCTACTAATATATTAGTAGTTATATAAAAATATAGAGGCTTCTAACGCATGAAGTGATCCAACATAGGTGAATCACACAATGTAATACCTTGTTTCTCCATATGAGAACGCTTATTTATAAAAACCATAGCAAACATCCTTAATATGTCCATGATTTCATCAATTCCAACAATAGATATATTGGCTTTATCGATAGGGGAATGCCTACATTGTATGTTGTTTTTTATTCTCTTTCTACTAATAGGTGACATCTCTAAGTAATGACACACACTATGTTACCACATAATCATAATGAATATTGAAAAATAAAATAAAAAATCCATATAATTGTAAAAATAGTAAAATACCCTGAGACTATAAGAAAAAAATCCATTTGCTGCATCTTTCTTAGAAAGGAAATGGTTTTTAACATCTCTTTTTAATACATGGTGGTTCTTAAAACCATCCTATTTTTATGAACCACCAATTCATTTTCAGTAAAAAAAAATTGGATGTTTGGTAGTTCTGTGGTAGTTCATCTCATATATATTTCCTATTGGTTTTAATCCTTCTATGAAAATGTATATAATGGTATTATTCAAAGAAAAATATTTCTAGAATATGGGGGATTAAAAAAACCCTGAAATTAAATGTGGTGGTTTCTTTGGCCACTCATTATAAATTTGGTGGTTATTCAAACTACAACTAATATTTTAAGTGATATTTTTTATATTTTTTTACCTTAATTGATCAAAATTATAACCATAAACAACTACTTATAAGTGGTTTATCAGCATATGGTGATTGATTTACGGTTCTTAGTGGCATTTTAAACAACTGTAAAATAATTTACAATGATTTTAAAATTTAATGGTGGTTAGAAAAACACTAATTATGAAAATTAGAGTAGGAATTAACCCCTTTAATAAAATTCCACCTCAAGTACCAATATACACATATATCTAAAATATAATAAATTCAATATATTTAAAAGTGAAACCAAACATAAAATATACAACACATACATATATACAAAAATCATATAAACATACAGTATGATAGTTATATTCTAAAAAAATGTATATATAAGTTCTAGTTAGAAATAAAATGCATATAAAGATGAATCCAACAATAAAAATGGTCGCCTAAGTCCCCCCAACTACCTCTATAATATACATGCTCATGATTTTCTTGTCCAATAGAATATTCAGTTGCATTTGGTACTACATTAAATAAAATTAATAATTAAAAATATTATTAATTAAATGATATCTAAAAAATATTCACAACAATTATAATAATAATATATAAATATAAAAAAACTTTTAATAGATTTAATATCATTGTAGTATGTTTTATCAAGGATACGATTTTTAAAGGAATTCCACTAGTCATACTCAAGAATAATCTACCAAAAGAAGTCCCCATCACTGCAACATGTTCATCTATGACTATCAATCATGATGGCTTCTCCTGTAATCTGTTCTTGATATTTTCAATTTCATTTTGCGATTATAAATATTATAAACAAGTGAAATTAAACAAACATGAAGAACCAGACAACATAGTGAAGGAATAAGAGCTCATCCCAAAGTATCATGAGGTGGATGGTTGAGAACCAAACCCTTAAACCTGACCAGCATGATCCATTCCCAAAAAAACTTGCAATAATATCATTTTGGGAAAATAATGATGACTATAGGGGATTTTTATACCATTGATCTAATTTTTATATGAAAATATTTCATATTTTAACAAAATATATTTCTTAAAAAGTAAAGTATGAATTATATTTTTTACCCCAATGTTTGTAGAAACTAAATTTACATATTTTTCATGAATATTATAATTTTCATGGAACCACACCTCGATTCAACAAACATCATGACCATATTCATTTTCATATATCATCAATGAAAAAAATGAAATCTAAAAAAATTAATTTCTAAAAATTGAACAAAAATATATTTAATATATAGCTAAAATATTACCTTAATAGACCTAATCCTCAAAAAAATAATTAGACTAGTTGTGTGTGGTATGACTTGATTGTCCCAATTTGATGTGTTTTTTAATGTATATTCCAAAACAAGAATGTTAATATTAAAAAAATTATTATTTAAAAAAAAGTAAGATTAATTTAGTATGAAAATATAAAATACCTAAAGTGAATTAGAATAATGTTTATCCATAATAGAATTCTATTGATCCCAATGTATCCCTTTGGGTACCTTTTCAGACATCTGATGGACAATCAGTGAGTTTTCATTGAACTCACACCACAAGTCCTATTTAAATTCTTTTCACATTTTTGATATACATTTAAACATCCATTGATGCACAACTGCATCATTCACAATTAAATGGAAAATAATCTACATTTTTGATATGTAAAAATAATTAAATACACATTTTATAGGAATAGTTGATAAAAAAAATAATTAGTACTTTTGAATTACTATCAATTTTTTATTAAAAATATCATTCTTCCAACTAGTGGGAATATGTCTCTAGTCATGATAAGTAATGATAAGAGACATCACTTCTCATGATAATTGACCCATGATCTATCCTTATAATACTTTGAAATCATTTTTTGGCACTCCAAATATGTTAAATGGTATAACAACATTAAAATTTCCCTATTCCAAACATATGATGTATTCTCGTTTGTTTCTATCATCTAATTTGTAAAGATTCATATTTTCCATGTAATTTTTTTAAATTATATGGAATTTTTATGAGTGTGAAATTTAACGGCCCATGATTTTGAGGCTCAATGTGCGCTGAATAAATTTTTGAACTTTTTTTAAGGTACGTTCAGTAAACCTAGTGAGGCTTGGTGTGCCGTAAATAAATTTCTGAACTTTTTTTTAAGGTAAGTTTAGTAAACATGCAGGTGTCGTTTTCTATCTTTCGAACTGGTGCTCGAATTAAATATCTAAGGGCACCGTTGAATATGCAGTGCCTAGATTCACTTAAGGGAGGATTTACTTCAACCGGAGAACATTTGAAAAATGATAGATTTTGGGACATTAAAAAAATAATAATAAAATAACTTTGTTATTTTATTTATTTCATCCTTTTCCTCCAACGGACAAGCAGTACTGTGGGACCAATGATGTGACAAGACATTAAATGGCCTGATCCTTTAAATCCTAAGTAACAACGTCGTTGGAATTTGGGAAGGGTCCTATTAAAAGAACCCTCATAAATTCCATGACTGCTACTTACCCCCCTGACCCACTTATTTATATGGAGCTTGGGGGGAGTTATTGGCACGGCTCCACCAAGCGATGAAGCTCTGGAAAAGTGTCATAACGCCCAATATTTGGAGGATGAAGACAGTTCCAGCGGGCAGTGACGAGCGACACCAAACCCCAAACTGAAGAACGATGATTGAGCATTGTCGTTGGAGACTGGTTGCGGGAATGAAGAACGCCGACTCTTCCTCAGAAGAGACGATCTCCAACAATATTGAGGTAGGTATATAATTTTGTTATAATTATAATTTATTGTTGAATCATATTTCCTCCCTATTTATATCAAGCTAATGCAGAGGGAGAGAGCCAAATAAATAAGGTTCAGACCCTCCACCCTTGGTGAAATTTTGGTGCATTCTTCACAAGCATTATCTTCTGGTTGGACAAGACCCGGGATGACAGATGATGGTGGCGGCCGACATCGGCCGACTGCGATGAACGCGGCATGTCGTCACACACTGTAAGAGGAGGCCACAACACTATGTCGTGGCGGTCGGTACTAGCCAACTATAGTGGTGATGTGGCAAGTCAGTGTGTGCCGCCGACAGAGAGGGGCTACAGCTTTTCAGCCGTAGTGGTTGAGCAGGGCGGCTAACACTGGCCAACCGCATAAAGATGTAGCGAACTATCGCGCACCACCAGTTAAGGAATCCACAGCTCTAACAATGTGAAAGTAGGGACCCAAACCATGAGAGACCCACTAAGGGACCAGGAGGTGCCACGTGGCACAGCCGTTTCATAATCCTAACAGCCCTTCGGGAAACTAGGGAGGAGCTGCACCCCCCCCCCCACGCCAGCTAGGGCGGACCCCACCACAGACCGGGCCAACATGAAGTTCCCCACTATGTGCTGGTCCACGCACACCCATTGTTCCATGCTACACCACAGTCTAGGCAACAGGAGCCCAACAGGCTACCCCCCCCCCCCCCCGTGGGCTGGGTCGCACGAGCCCAGTAGGCCGCACCACCTTCAAACGGGACACGGGAGCCCAACGGGACTTGCCTCCGCGAGCCGAGATGGGACCGTGGCCCAGTAGGCCGAGCACGCCATAGCCCAGCCTGACCATGTTTTACTTGGACCAGGTCGGGTCAACCCAAACTGGGTTAGGCTGGCCTACACTGCGTCAGACTGGACCTAGACCCCACCAGGCCATGTTTCGCTTAAAGGGCCATAACAATCGAACCGGGCATCAGTTTGATGACCTCTTTAAGGCATTGGGACCCTTAGAGAAAGATATACCTCTTGGTATACTTAAATTGAGATTGGGATAAAGTTTGAGGATGGTTAGGTAGGATCGAATTCGAATCCAACTGGGCCCTCGAAACTAAAACACTTATAATTCACATACTGGGCGTCCAATTGATGCACTGTCTCTCGCGTTGGGACCCTTACGATATGGAGGTCCTCTGGAAAAAATTATTCATGGAGCTTCATGGAAGTTTAGGCACGACCGATGTCTTGAGGAGAGATTCTTTCGGAATAAAGTGTACTATGAGCAGGAATCCAGTGGGTGCCAGTGATTTGGAGGTTGGAGATAGATCATACGGAGGTTAGTACTGAGTGATCTTGTGTCGGTCAACATCAATCATGTGTAGGTAAAACCTTGTTTGGTTTAGTGCTCAGTGATTTTTTGTTGGTTAGTGCATACCGATCCTGTGTGGGTCAGATCTTATGTGGGTCAGCGCTCAACGATTTTATGTGGGTCAGTGCATACCGATCTTGTGTGGGTCATTGTGGGGGTTAGTACCTATCGACTCTAGGCAGGTCAGATCCTATGTGGATCATTACGGGGGTTAGTACCTATCGATCTTGTATTGGTTAGACTTCATATGGTCAGCAACAATTCCTCTTGACAGAATAAGATGATCTAGCTTTGTGGCTGATCATCTGTACTTCTATACTTCACTAAAACCTGTGTGAGTTGAGTCTTTTATCTTCGTGGTTATACGTGTGTGGTAATTTTACATTCATGGTTATATCATCATGGTGATACATATGTGGAAATTTTTTCTTCGTGGTGATATCTTTTTGGTGTTACATATGTGGTACTTTTTTCTTTATGGTGTTATCTTAGTAATGCTACAAGTTTTGTACTTTTACCTTTGTGGTGTTACCTTTATGGTGTTACCCTTTCTGATATTCTTCCTACATGTATGAGACAAGTATATATTGATAAAATAGGAATATGTATGGGCATATACCTATGTAGGGTTGATGGCTACTTCATACTTTGTGATTGTGGTCTTGCGTTTTGGTTTTTCCTTTGTGGACCTCTGGGAGACCTAAGGGGGTCTCGAGGTCCCTAATGAGTATTTTAATAATCACCCCTGCTCAGGATTCACCCACACCTTGTTGTTTCTTATGCAGATGATAGACAACATTGATTGAGGCTGAGGGATCTAGGACTATACGGTGCTCTGAGGTGGACCATTTGACATGGTGTGACGTAGGACTACTGATCTTGAGGTGTACCTACCCATCAGGTAGGATCCTTGGTGGATGGTCCAGGAGATGTTCTTCTCTTTTCAGTTGATCTTTTACTTTCCAGTTGGGCTTGTATTCCATACCCTTTACTTTCAGAAAACTTTTTTACTACATATGTTTACTTTGTGGTTTCCTCTTGTTGGGCTCTTGGTTTTTTGTGTTTGTATAGGTTTAAAGGAAATGCCTTCCCATTAAGAGATATGCCTTTCTGGTGCTAGTCTCCAGCCCCTAGCCTATGGAAGGTGGGCTTGGGGTAGTCAGATTACGGGCCCTGGGGGACGGGTCATGACATAATTATTCTAATATTTTAAATATATTTATTAAAAAATTAGTTTTGTGATATAATCAATCAGGTTTTTACATTAAGAGTTTCATACTAATAATGGTGACCCATCAGTACTCTCATGATGCTTATTGGGGTACTATATGATAAGTAGATGATCACCACTCAATTATTCTATATGATCCCTCTAAAATACATAGAGAATAAGAAGATTTACAAGAATTTGGGATCATTTTTGATGAATATTAGATCTTTTTATGTCAAATCAAATGATAGAAGGAGAAGAAAACTAAAAATAAAGAACATACTTGATGTAGGCGGTAGCATATCAGAAAGGTTATCTAACATTATAAAATCTATGGATGATCGAATCATACCTCTAAAATAATTTTTTTATATACAATCCCAAATCTAATAAGAATTTAAAAGAATTTAGAATATTATATAAAAAATTGAAATTGTTTTACATAGATTATGTACATTCATGTATTATAAATAAATAAATAGACAATAAGTTTATGGAATGGACAAGAAATTAATTAATTCATCATTTGATACATTATTTTATCATCCCTAATTAACATGATTTCATTATTTTCACCCCATATTATAATGAAATCTATTACATTATCATCATCTATTGATAGATATATCTCTTGTTGCTGATGAGGTTCAATGTTATAAAACAATTCATTAACTTCATCACCCATATCAAAAAAGTCACCTGGTTTGAAATTTTCTAAAAATATAAACCATAAATTGAATACATCATCCTCATAACATAATATTTTATATATTTAAGACAAAATATATGCCCCATACTCTCCACACTCACTAGTATCAACTAATATATAAGGGTTAAAATTAGTAAATTACAACAAATATTTATATATGTCCTATAAAAATCAAAAAATATTCATGTGAATAAAATAATTGAAAATTATCAATAATAATTTAATTAAATTATGTCAATAAAAATCCCATAGAATCCTAATTCACTAAAAATTTTAAACATTTTAGTATTGTTTTCTAACCATTCATTACACAAAAGTGAGTGAAACATAAATCCATTATTAATATATGCATCAAATATTCTACACTTCTTTAATGGTCCCAAAGCCAAATACCTAAAATCGTATAGATATCCAACTATATTATAAACATACATGATCTATATATATAATTATGTTATATTATTAGTTACAAAAGATAATTATGATAATATTTTATGAATATTAAATTTATTTTCATCTTAGATAATCAGAAAACCAATAAATAATATATATTTTAATGGATATTATTTTCTCTCTAAAATTTTTTGATCGACTTAAAAGTCATATACTTGTTTTCATATTCAATTCTTCTATAAAAGGATCTGAAATATCATTGTTTTGAAATAAATATATATCTTATTGTATGAACATTATTTTAAAAAAACTAATGATATTTTCCAGACATAATGAACCAATATTGTAAGTTTTTATGAATTTTTATAAGATTAAAATATATTATTTTCTAATTAACATTTTTAAATTTACTTAATCACATCTTAATATTATCTAAATACATTTAACAAAAGGTGAGACACTCTTCTATAAAATAAACTTCATCAATAGATCATTCTTGTTGAGATTTATTTTCAAAGAAGACTTCAAATGACATAGTTTCCTGCTGAAATAATGTAACACAGTATAATTAACCACATATGTACGGAGATTTAAATTTTTAGTACAATATTAAAAATATTTAGATCACAATACCAATATAATTGATACATCAAACAATTATGTATGATCTCTACTTTTAATTCTCCAATTAAAACAATAGTTAGATTAATCATCACAGTTAAAATGATAAAGGAAACGTAATTTCTAAATTATATAGTGTTTATAAAATAATTATTTAGTGTTTTTTGGCCTTAATGGATTTTAAATCATTCTCAAAATGTTTTATAAAGAATGTATAAAAAATTACAATTACCTTATTTTTATCATGTTACAACAAACATAATTTTAATGGTATAAATTGATCCATAAAAATATGTGATTCATGACACTTAATTCCATGTATATTATGATGTTTCAAGTAGATACATCTTGAAATGTTAACAGAATATTCATTAGGTACTTTAATATTATTAGTTATTAAAATGAAAACAACTTTTTTTGGTTTTTTCATTGATAAAACTATCATATGATAATTTTCATATCTATTTTTCCATAAATCACACATTAAATTCATTTCTTCCATATAATTAAGATCATTAATATTAAAAAATATTCCCTACCTATCAAATATTTTAAAAACAATCACCATATATATATATGTTTATAATTGTACATAACATCACTCTTGTTAAAGAACAACTAATATTCTCAATAATGAAATTTCAAAAATAATACTTTGTTTCTTCCATTAATGGGAACTAATTGTATCTCATGAATTGTGAAACCTATTCCTTGAAATCATCAAATGATAATGTTTCCCAAATTTTACATCAAGAATTGATAATTGTGACCCCATTTCTGAACCTGATAAAAAAATTTCAGGCTAACCAAAAATCAATTTTTCCACCAAAATATGAATTTCTAAACTTTTATCTAAGGTTTTAATCGAATAATCTATGATGACACATGAAACACCACATTAAATTATATTGTAATATTATCAACTCAATGTAAAATTTAAAAACATAACATTCATGAATTGTGTGACTATTCCAACCTTACAAGATTCCCAATCTTGTAACATCACTAATCGTCCACATTAAAGGAGAATTTTTTTTAATAATTTGGTTGTAATTGAATCATATGTATATGAACCATTATATCATAATTTGATAAATTATTTTTAAGTGGTTGATGATAAACATTTATTTAAATTTCAGTATTTTTCTTCCCTAAACGATCATCAAAATAATGAAATAATTTTCATTCTTACACGTCCATGGAGGTATGTTGTAAGGGATCAAAAAATGGTTGTGTGGTAAATGTGTTACTTGGAGTACCTAATAGATTAAATCCATCAGTAGATAATACCAAATGAATATTCTTATGAGTAAAATATAAATTTTTACATAAAAAATCAATTAATTTTCATACATATAAATCTCTAGGATGATGTACGAACCCATCATTGTTATTTTCCATAGCATGGAACATAATTTTCTCTCTCATTTTAGAATGCACCAAAAATAATGTCAATCATGGTTGTAATGGAATGTTACATAATACAATTAAAATAATTTAATTTATCTTTTTTTTATAGTTTTTTTAATTAGACTTTTGTCACAATGGACTGGTTTCCATCTAGTTATATATCATCTTTCAAACTCTTATCTGTCTGAATCCTCTCCCTAATACAACAAGTAATCATTTGGATATGCATATAAAATATTATAATTGAGTCCAAGTTTCATAATAAAATTATTTATATCATAAAATGATTGAGGGATCTTAGAATAAAAAATGAATCATGACATAAATACAACATCATCAAATTTTTTTTAATTTTATATAAGCACTTGATATGGTAAAACATTAGTATGAAAGAAATTTTATTACATTTGATACAACATTCATAAAACACTTTATATTTCCTTTTACCAATAAATAATAAACATAATTTTATTTTATAGTTACCTTCTCTCTAGTATTAATATTTTGAAAATTGTAAAAGCCCTCCACAAATATGTTATAATCATAACCATTAATTTCAATTTGGATGAAAATCATTAATCACATTCTGGATATCATTATCCACTATTGGTTCATTAGTTTATTCATTTTGACAACATTCATATGGTGAAATTTCTACAATATATAATTCTCCGTATTAAATCCATCTCACATGTCCAAAATGAAATTAACTCAATATCATGTTTTCATAAATATCATTTCTTTTAAAACATAATCTAAAATTACAATCAGGATAATTTCATTTCATTCTTTCATATATATATATATTGATTTATGATTATAAAATATTAAAACATATCCAAACCCTTAACATATTGAGATGTATTTTGAGGTAAATTTTTTCAAATCTTTTCTATTTGTATAATATTGATAAATAACTATAAAAATAACTTAACACTATTTAATTAATTAATTTCATGATAAGAATTATAAAAACGATTTATGGAATAATAAAACATTTATATAAAAAAATATCATTTCAAAATTTGAAAGAAAAACAATAATCAAATACAATTATGATATAAAATAAGTATTACTAATTGAAGAATCATGAAATATTTAAATAGTTTTTTAAATAAAAAAACTACGAAAAATATTTTTTGATAAAAAATTCTTGAAGATTAAATGCATTTTGAGATACTAAATATCACATCATATGGAAGAGGTCTTGAAAGAACATACATCTAATATATTCATATGTCGATATAAAATAGGTCAATTTTATTTAGTTGGCCTCCTATATATGATTGAAGATAAGAAAAAATATCCATGCACACATTGACCTAACCAAAATATGTACATAATTATTTTAATACATCTTGGATTTCATTATATTAAATTAGTACCCAAAAATCCAAAATTACAAGTAATGATCCATGAAATGGTTACTTAATATTCATATTTTTTTGGTATTATTTTTCCACATGGAGAGTGTTTCATTGATTTAAAAATATTTTGTTATTTTTTGGAATACAAGGTTTATGAAATTTGGACATTTATCATGGGTATTTCCACAGAATTACTATATAGTAATGAATATATATAATTGTATATTTTAAATATGGCCTATAATATGGTATATTTAATATTTCAACTAAAAATAATTAAAAATATAAATAAATTTTCATAAGGATCATTATTATCGTATAAAAATAAGAGTAAAATATCTTAGTCTCATGGATATTATAACGGAGAAGTTTTTTCTTGGTTTATCTATATGTATAACTTGTATATGTTCGAATATAATTTTACATTGTTGTTTCTCACATTGAATTAGATAGATAAGTAATTGAAGGATAATCCATCATATATAAGGATACATGCTAAAAGTGAAATAGTTAATATTAATAATAATATTTTATCTGATAAATCTGTGAGTTATAACATATGGATGGTTGCATATAAATAGTGGGAAATAAAAAAACATTCCAATGTTTATTTTAGATATTCATTTATTGGATAACTTAATCTTATATAGGGAATGGTCTCTTTAAATAAATTATAAAAATTCAAATGGTAAAGAGAATATTAGATTAGTCTATAGGAAAAGATAACCCAAAAAATTCAAGAAATTATTCTATAATTGATGAAGAACTATGTAAATAATGTTGGAATAAAAAATTAGTTTTACCTAAATGCTGATATTGATAGGGGATTTCTTATTTTAAGGTTCAGCACATAAGGGGGTCACATTCAAGAGGGGAGGATGTGGTAGAGTATTTCATTGTGGAGGAGTTCTGGTCGAGGAGGATTAACCTAAGAGGATACTTTTATAATAAGGATTTATCACCATATGATAGTCAGGTTAGGGAATTGGGAAACATTGGATGAATAAATGGGATCTTCGCAATTATATGTGATCATATTTAGTGGTATTATATTAACAAAGCAACACTAAATACATATTTGGTAGGGTTTTTTTAATAACTTCCACAATAAATTATTTGAAGTTGGTTAAAATCCATTCTTTAATAATAGAGGACATTTAGAATTCACTTATTAGAGAAAATTACAGGAAACCACCACAAATTAACTACCACTATGGAGTGTTTTCCCTATAGTGGAAGGGATTATCATGATTCTCATTTCAACTATGTTAATTTAAAATATGGTCACCATGGTTCCCACTAAACATTGTCTAATTACTGATTTAACACCCCAACTCTAGAAATTCAGTGTCAGTGATTAATTTATTACATTGGTACAAAATACAAGGGTTCTCACCAAGAAGGATATTCTAGTTTAATTGTCCGGGAAAATAGTCAAAAACATGATATTCATGTTACATTGAAAATATAAAAACCAAGAATAAGATTCATTTTCGTATCATTAAAATCATTCATAATATTCCTCTTAATATCCCAGGGAAAAAAATCAAATAAATTGTGAGATTCGATAGTCAGTAAGGGCTAAGTACAATGGATGCTATCATGAGTTAATAAGTAATAATCAATACAGTATATTTTATAAAAAAAACATTGCATTCAGTCAATATATTTAGTTAAATTAACATTCATAGATAATATAAATATGGAAATCACATGGATAATGGATGCTTAAATTTTAATAAATGAACTATATAATTTTAGACATTCATGATCAAGGCCTCTCAACCAAGATATCAAAAAATATTATTATCAAAGAATAATATCCAATAAAGTTTTTTAATAAATGTGTAGTTTTATACCAAATACCAATAAAAAATGGCATTCCTTCTATTTTGTCTCAAGATACATGTTGATGCATCAAGGGGATATCTATAATCGAGCCCCACCAATCACTTGCATGTCCCATGAATTATATATATTTTGAATGATAAACAGAACTCATTATAAAAGTGAATTAAAAATTAACAAATATCCATATTGATTCAAAAATACAAAAATCATAATTTCATCATTATAATCAATAACCATCCTCATAAAAAATAAATATGGTGTCCTTGGATCAGATCAAAAGTGAAGCATAAGTGACATCGGTGGGTTCTATCAGAGATGAAAATTAATTTAAAATCTCGCTAGACTATTTTTTGAGGAAAACAACCATTTAATTTTGGAATCACTTATTAGAATATTTCAAAATATCCTTAATATTAGGAAAACCATTTCAGTTTAAAGCAACTATGAGATCTTGTAAAGGAATATACAATGAAAATATCGATCATGAAGGTGGGAAAATTTGTTGATGTAATATATATAAAAAGAAAATTCATTATAACCTTTTTATAAAAATTAATTGTTTACAAAATGATAAGAACATTCCCTTTAAACATTCTAATGAAAATTCAAACAAGGGTAAAAATGTCTTTTACAATTCTCTAGAGAATAGAAAAAAAATTGAAATAATTTTACAAACATAACGAGAGGGGATAAAATTGAAAATAAATATGTAAAATCAAAAAAAAACTAGAGGATAATAAAATATATGAGTATTGATGTTTAGCTTCATACAACTTTTCTAATATAAATCTTAACATAGATAATCCGAAAATAAAATGAGATTGTAGAAGAAATCACTTACCTCTTTGTTATGGTTCACTCATATCCAGAATGTTAATAATGATATAAATATAATATATAACCATCATATAAATATTTATAATTATTATTTAAATATGTACATGAAAATTGAATCACATTTCTTTGTGGAGGTGGAAGCTCACACATACGCATGACCGACATTATCATTTCTAACGAATGAAAGGGTAAGAAGGTATATGATATATTATATTTCCAAAATCATAATTATTTCAAAATTATTATAAAAATGTATAATTTATATCTTTATAACCATCCAAGTAATGTGGTGGTGATAAAAAATTACACAACTATATAAAGATGGTATGTCATGTGTACGTTTGACCGATATTTTCTCTTTCCATATGATGGAATGGATGTAAAAAATATATTTCCCATAATCATAATAACATCTAAGTATTTTTTTAAAATCCTATAGATATAAAGACCTCACATTAAACATTACTTAATCTATAGTTATAAGTTAATAATCCAGTCTCTTACATTTCGGGATCTTTTTAGGGTTTTATTTTTAGATAATTGGGTCACAACTCATACATAAAAAAACCATGAAATAAAAATTTGATCTTCTTATTAGTATCATTTTTATCCATTTAATAAAAATTTATAATAAATAATGATTTGTTTTCATGGAAAATTTATATAACTTTCAACTTTACTTTTTCCTTTCACTTACACATCCTTAAACACTGTGAGATTTTTTAAAAAACATTCAGTTTGAAAGAAAGATAAGTTAAGGAAATACAATGAATGGAAACCATTAGTACAGTAAAAACATAAAACCCCATGAAATATTTAGTTTAACATCAATGTAATTTTATAGAATTAAATGAAATATTCTTATAGAAAAAACACAAACATATTGAAATCCTTTGAAATCCATAGTAAGAAATTGAACCTCTTATTTGGTGCATTAGAGAATCGTATTCATAAAAAATATTAAAAATACTTATAATTAGAATAACCATATAAAGAACTTCTATTACAATCATTACCCAATTAATTATAATAATATAATGGGGTTTACCCTTCGTATAAGAAATATCAAGCTCACCCGTAAACTATAATGGGGATCAACCGCTCATCTAAGATATATCAAGCTCACCTATAAGCTATAATAGTTATAAACCCTTATTATAAGCTAAATGAGGATCGCTCATTTTCTATGAGATATAATGGGGATCAACCCTTCATATAAGATATATCGGGCTCACCTATGAGCAATAAATGAGCCCAACCCTTCATATAAGTTGTATCAGGCTAACTTTTTTCATATATTTCTTAAGTTAAATTTCATGAATAAAACACATCCCACATGAAATTATTTTTGAAAACTCTATTAAACCCATATGAAAAAAACTTTTAAAAAAAATACCATTTTCATTTAAACACCATTTTCAACACCAAAACACCATTTTATTTGAAAAACCCATTTAAAAAGAAAAATATCTAAAAAGGAAATTGGTTTTTTTATATGATAAATCATGTAATATTGAAACAGAAACTAGAACTCAAATAACATCCATGTAAGTAGAAAATTAATTTTATCTATGTACATTAAGAATACAAAATCCCATATGTCGTTTGTCAAATTGTACTATATAAAATGCCTAAAAATATTCCTTTTATTAAACCATTAAAATAAAGTAAAGACAGATTAAATTTACTTTATGAACCATTTGAATCCATATAAAATACATTATATAATAATTTTTAAAATTTTTACATAGAAGAGAAATATATTTTGAGAAAAATATTAAAAGATGATTTTTTAAAAGGAAAAGACCCTTATCCCATGGAAAACACATGAATCAAATGAACCAAGAATGATTGACAATTTAAAAAAATTAAATATCATGAAAATATATAAATTCATGATATAAAATATAAAAGGAGATATATGTTCACCATATAAAATAATATATTCCTATAACATCAAGAAATATCTCAACAAAAGGAAATTGAGATGAAGTCCCTTACGTTGAGTCTTATTCATCTTGTGTATCATTATCTTCCTTTTCATTAGTTATCTTCAATTGGTTTTAACTAAAAATTTCCTAATTTGGATTTCTTCCCAAACTAAGGCTTTTAGGATGAGGGGAGAATAGTTGGGGAGTGATTTCATTAAGGGTTGGATAATCCTAATGGCTTGAGGGTGTGGATAAGTGGGTAGAGTGAATGCCCTTTAATTGTTAAGGAAGAGTGGCATAATTTGTAAATACTCAAAATTATTCACTATTTAAATGTCTCATTTACCTAATGTTCTTTAAAAATTGAAAAATTGATGTGGAGGAAAATTATGGTTGATCTACACTTACACCAAAAAAATAAATTCATTTTTATCATTTTTTACATAGACATTATGTTTACTCGATTTTACCATTTTTTTATCACTGTGGTAACTATTTTTATAAACTAGGTAATTTATCTGTTAAGACTAAATTATTTCAATAATTATTATACAATTTAGTCCCAAAAATTCAAAATATGATACATATAATTTTTAAAATTAAAAACCCACGTGTGTGTAAAATCTATGTTAATACGAATGAAAATAATGTGCAAAAACACTATTTTAACCTTAACCATGCTAGTAGAGTTGTTTTTCTATTTTGGGGTAAATATGTTCATTATAAAACATAAATTCGTCCAAAATGGGATATATTTTATATTTTTTAAAATTTTAAAATCACATTACAGAACATAGGATTTCTAAAAAACATAAATCATATAATAAAATATAATTTATTATAAAATTAAATCAATGAATATATTATGTTAATAACTATGTAACATGACATATTTATCTTCAAAATTAATTGGATACAATAATTCTTTCAATTTACCTTATTTTTTTTATAATTTTAGTATCATTTATTTTAGTAATTTATTCACTAAATAACATGAGCATTTGCATTTCATTAGAATTTAAAGTACTTATTCAATCTATAAATAATTAAAATAAATTATCATGATAAAAAGTAAATTATATTTAATAGAAATATTTTGAACCGAAAATATGATGTTTTCCATATCCCAATGCATTATAAATATTAATGGAAATAAAGGTTCATTTTTGTCCTTTTCTTTACTTAACTTCCTATATAGGTGACTTTCATGGAATAATATCTCAATAACTCATAAAAATAGTTAATTTCATGAGAAGGGTAGAAATATGTTCATAAAATCGGTGTTTGGGAGGTTGGTGGATATTTTAACATTTTATGTGATAAGTTTATTCTCTTGATAAACAAGTTTTTACCTCAATCACTATTATTAAATTTTTATTTTTTTCACTAATCATTATGGGTAAAAATTATGTTGAATAAATTACATATTATAATTTTTTCATATTCCAAATATTTAATAAATATTATCAATTTCAATACACATAAGTGGAAATTTTAATTTGACATTAATCCTGAAGACACGGTCAGATAATGGGTTTTTAAAAAGCGTATTTTATTGGAAAAAAATGATTCTATAATAATTATATATCTAATAATAATCAATATATAAAACTCAATTAATATTCACTGATATATGATCTCTATATTAAAATTAAAAAACTCCCCATTTTGGATTATTTGAATTAATTAAAATGGATTAACAATATGCTTCGTAAATGAATTTTTAGAGACTTCTTTTAACAATAAAACAATCATATACTTAAAAAGAACATAAATTTATTTAAAAGTAATTAAGCAGATTAAATATATTATAGTTTAATTTAAAAATATTCAAAACATATTGGGAATTTTAAATTAATTAATTTAATGAAAAGAAAATACTTTTTTTTAAAATGGTAATTTTCACTTTTAACTCAAAAGTCAATATTTTCCATAAAAGACCCAAATATCTACCAAAATTAATTTTGAGAATCCAAATAAAAAAATTAAGTTAATTTTATACAATAAATTTTACAAATGTTCAAAAAATTTATGATAATATTTTTTCCATGAAAATTAATAAAAATTATTTTTGAAGTAAACATATTTTTTAAAACTAAAATCACATTACTAAAAATTGATTGATTATTTACTAAATTTTTATCAATATTTTATATTAAATAATATATATATATATATCATAATAGAGTTAATACTATTTATACCTTCTAATTTTATGTCCATGTTATAATGGTAAAATATATCATGGGTTTATTATGTTTGGTGTTGTGTGTTGGATATGATATCAAACATAAAAATATCAGGGTTGTGTATAAAGAAAGATAAACTTAGTGTTTCATTTAATGAAATATAAAAATATTATTGTGTTTCATTTATGATGTTTAATTTAATTTTCTTCTTTTTAAATCTCATGGGGTTACATCCCCCTCCCCTTAATAAATCGCCTCTTTCTAATTTGAACATTATCTCGATAATTAAGGGCTGAAAATTTGAAAATAAGTTTTTTAAACCCACATTTACAAAACTGTTAATAAAACCTCCCATTAATTATAGATAAGGGGAACTAAAAAATTCATATTTAACAAATCATAACTAGGTTTCCAAATAGGATAACATTGTTGGACATGGTGTAAATTCATAGATATTTATTGAGAGTGATTGAGGTTATTGATAACAAACAAGTGAATGGCCAATAGAAATCTATGGGATGAAAAAACTTGTACCTATGATGATCTAAAAGATCAATAGTTCATAAAAAATTATGTTTTAATGATAACATTTCATTTCAATACTCATTTACTAGAGTCGACAAATTCTGTTAACATCTAGATTAAGAGAATATGGAAATATACTTACATGATGACAATAATTTCATCATTTAATCAATTTACACCATATTCTCATATTTTATCGAACTATGATTATGCAATTAGATTTTTTTACATTTGAAGTACTTATATAAATTTTTAAAGACCGCATAACCATAAAATGGATAATCAATATATTCCACCTATACTAAGATAATAACCAAAACAAATATGGTTAGTACATGATAAGATAACACCAAAAATGGATAACTATTTATATATTACATTATTTCTATAAATTATATTACAATACTCAAATTTTAAACTAAATAATTCCATAAATAACTATATATACAATTATTTAAATATTCTCTTAACAATTTTTGAGACACAATGATTATAAGTAGTTAATCATATACTCTTTTTAGATAAATCAACCCTTCTTCCTCAAAATAAAATTACATATTCTTATGAAATAAACATAATATTTACCTATATAAATGTAATACAAAATAGGAAATCACACAAGCTAGTGATAGTCACTACACAATTTTTTCCATTCTGGTGGGGGTTTATACCCTACGGCCTATCTACATGTGATATGTTATCACTTAACCATCGGGATGTACCTTTTTTTCTCTAAACATGTATACATAATTACTCGAAAAATAACACGTTATGTTGATCCTAAAGGTTACAAATACCTCAACCCAATAAAAAAACTCCAAAAATATCATCAATAGCCTCAAAATTTTAACTATTTAAAAACTAAAATGATCTATCAAATTTATTTATCTTTTATCAACCTTAATCATTTAGAAAAATTATTCTAACCATAACTATTAAGATATCCTGACATGAAAACATCATAATTTACAATGTAATATAAACGTTCCATTTAAAACCAAAAATAATGTCCTTTCCATAAATATTAAATAATATTGAGTTTTAAGTTAAGAATTAAATATTTTAAATTAGAGGATATTTTTAGGTTTATATTTTTTGTGAATTAGTAATAACATGTACATAAAAAACCATGAAATACAAAGTGGAAACATCTTATTATTATCCATTTTTCTCATAATATAAAAATATTAAAAAAAGAATATTTTCTATCAAGGGAAAATCTCAAATACTTTTAACTTGACTTGTTTCTTTTCCCTTAAACATCCATAAGCCTTAATAAAACCATTTAAAAAATTGTGATAACCCAAAAATATTGGCAAGGGATATATAAAAAAAGGAAAATATAATTTCATTAAAAACATTAAACCCCATGAAATAATTTCCATTTACATAAATGTTATTTAAGCGAAAAAATTACAACATTTCACATAAAAACACATGTGTTTTTTTATCAAAGAAATCCTTTAAAACCCATAAAAATTTAAAAATACTTTTGGTGATTTATATAATCATATTTATAAATCATTTTAAAAACCCTTTTATTTGGAATAAGCATATAGAAAAATTATAATATAATTATTAAATGTATTAGAGATATATAATGGGTCTCACTCTTTTTATAAGATATGTGAGGATCACCTGTGAGCTAAAATTTGGATCAACCCTTTATATAAGCTACATTGGTCTCACATGTGGGATATAATGGGGATAAAAATTTCTTATAATATAAATGGAGATCATCCATTTTCAATGGCTATAATGGGGTTCAACCCTTCATATAAGCTATATCGGGCTCACATAGGAGCTATAATGGGGCCCAACCCTTCATATAAACCATTTGGGGCTCACCCATTTCATATAATTCTAATGTATAATATCATGAATAAAAAATATTCATCACAAAATACTTTTGAAAAAAATATATTAATCTTATATGAAAAACACTTTAAAAAATTCCATTTTCATTAAAAACCCCATTTTAAAAACTTAAACACAATTCACATTGAAAAACTTTATTCAATACCAAAATACAGAAAATGGGAATGAGTTATTTTAATTTAATAAAACATGTAAGATTCTTCAGGAATATAGAATTAAAATAACATTCATGGTATCATAAAATTCATTGTTTTTGTGTACATTAAGATTTGAACATTCCTTTTTCATTTGTTGAAACATTCCATACAAAACACATAGAAAATTTTCTTTTTGAAACCCTTTAAAATAATGTAAGGAGACATAATATTTACATTATAAATATTTTATATCCATATAAAATCATTAATAAAACCATTTTTAAATTGTGTAAATGGAATAAAAATTTAGTTTGAGGTAAAAAAAATAAAATATGATTTTTTTATAAAAGGAAAAGTCCTTTATCACTCAGGGAACACTTGAATCATAAACCCCGTGAAATATTAATAACAAAAAAAATTAAATATCATGAGTATAGATAAATGAATGATATAAAAAGTCAAAGGGGATTTATATACACCTTATAAAAGAGTATAGGTTCTTAGAGTCAACAAATACCATAATTAAAATAAATTTAGATGATGTCCCTTACCTTGAGCCTCATTCATCGTCTTTGTCTTTTTCTTTCAATTCATCAGGTTTCTTTCATTGGTTTTCAGAAAAGCCATACAAGGATTTTATTATACCCAAACTAAATTATCTAGAAAATGGGTAAGGAAGTTGGCGAGTGATTTTGGTAGGGTTTGGAATATCCAAATGGCTTGAGTTGTGTGGAGAAGTGGGGAGATTGAGTGGCCATTTTTAGTAGAGGAGGAGTTTTATTCTTTTAAATACTCAAATGGGTTCACTATTGGGGGTATCCCTTACATAATGTTCTTCTAAAATAGATAACTAATAGAATGAGGGAAAATAATGGTCTATAAAAACCGATCCCATATAAAAAAATCATTTTTATCATTTTCTTCCTTAGTCTTTTAATTTACCCTATTTTACCATTTCAATTTTTACCACAGTAACTAGTTTTCCAGCCTAAGTAATTTATCATTTAATGATAAATTAAAATGATAATTATTAGATAATTTGAACCCAATTATTAAAAATACTATATCTAAATTTATAAAATAAAAAACAAATGTTTGGGTAAAATTAATATCGATACAAACACATATAATGCTCAAAAACACCATTTTAACACTAATTGTGCTAAAAGAGATTTTAGAAATTAGGGGACAATATGTTCATTATAAAAGATAAATTGGTCTATTAATGAAACATATTTTATATTTATTAAAATTTTAAAATATCCTTTCATGGGATTTTATTTTTAGTAATTTTATCTCATTTAATAAAATATAATTTATTATAAAAATAATATTAATTTTAATTTTGACATTAATTATTTAATTTAAATTTAAAAACATCAAGACAAAGATTTAATTTGAATATTTTATATTCATGCTTATATAATGTGATATTTTTATCTGCAAAATTAATGAAATATAATAATTCAATAAAGTTACATCACTTTAAATATTTTTAGTATCATTTATTTTAGTTAATTATTAACTGAATAATTCCTACACTGGTATTTTTTAAGAATTTAATTATTTTTTTCATCACTAGAAAATAAAAATGTATTATACTGATTAAAAAACTCATTTAAATTTTAAAAAAATATTTATAACTCAACATAGGATGTTGTTTCCCAATCCCAATTCTTTATAAATATTAAACACAATGAATGTTTCTTTTTTTCATTTTCTTTACTTAGCTTATTATGTATGTCACATTCATTGAATAATATCTCTAAAAAATATTAAATAACATAATAAGGTGATAATTTTATAAATATGTTTATAAATTGTTTTTTTGAAAATTTTCGAGGTTTTTTACCCATTATATAAGATGTTTAATCCCCAAATAAACTCATTTTTTAATGTAATAATTGTAATTAATTTTTAACTCTATTCAATAATGATTATGGTTAAAAAATGTAATATTTTTTGAAATTATGAATTATTATTACTCAAAATATATAATACATTTTTCAATTTTAATTTACACAAGTGGAACGTTTTAATTTAACATTAATCATTTACTTACGGTGAGAAAACAGGTTTTTAAGAAATGTATTTATATTAGATGAAAATGATTCTATTTTAACTCTTTGAAACATAATAATCATTTTATAAAACTGAGATAATATTTTCTTATATATAATATATAAAAAATTATTTAAAAAATGCTCATAAGGGATTATTTAAATTAATTAATATTGAGAGACATTATGCATTTTAAAACAGCTTTTTGAACAACCCGTTTTTGGACAAAAAACAAACATATAATAAAAAAGAATATAAAGAATATTAAAATAATTTAGTAGGATTAAATATAAGGTAGTTTAATTTAAAAAACATTCAAAAAATATTGATAATTTTAAATTAATTAATTTATTGAAAATAAAATACTTTTTACATATATTTGTATTTTTTACTATTCACTAAAAAATAAATATTTTTTTGTAAAGTCCAAAAAATTATACCAAAGTAAATTTTGAAATTCCAATTCACAAAATAAATTTAATTTTATTATATATATTTTATAAAAGTTCCAAAAAAATCATATAAGACTTTTTTGAACAACAAAAATATTGGGGTTGTATATAATTCAAGATAAAATGATTGTTCTATGTAATTCAATATAAGATCAATTTTTCTTTTCATTTATGCTATTGAATATAATTTTATTCTATTAAAAAATTAGGGTGTTACATCATCCCACCTTTAATAAATTATATCCTTGCAATTTTAACTTTATCTCGATAATCAAAGGGTATAAATTTGAAAATAATTTTATTGAAATCCCACATCATAAAATGGGTTTAGAGAACATCCCCTTAATAAAATTTAAAGGTAAGTATAAATGTAATATTGAATAACACGTAACTAGGATTCCAAATAGGAGAACATAGGGGTAATAGAGGAAAAGCGTAAACAATTATTGAGAGTGGTTGATTTCATTGATCACAAACAAGTGAATGTTCAATGGAATGCTAAGGGTCTCAAAACCATAAATCAGTGATGATTTAATAGACAATAAATTCTTCTTAAATATAGGAACCATGATAAAATTTTTGTTTCAATATATTTTTCCTATATTATATAAATACTCTTACCATCTAGACCAAGTGAATATGGAAATATACTTAATATATGAGTACAATCTAATCCTTTAATCAATTTACAAAAACAAATCATATTTTTCTCTAATGTTGATTATTCCAGGTTACTTTTTCTTTCATTTAGAAATAAAATAACCTTTTAATAACAATATAATCATAAATGGTGTAATAAATCTATTCAAATTTTCTTTAGTTATTAACCAAAACCAAAGTGGGTAGACCATGGTAAGATAATTCAAAAGTGGATAAACCATGATATGTTACATTGGTCAAAAAAATTCAATGTAAATACCCAATAATGAAACTAAAACATTCCATAAATAACTATCCTTCAATTTATTCAATCATTTCATGAATAAGTTTAATATCCAATGATTATAAATATTTAATCATATACTCTTCCATGATATATCACCCCTTATTACTCAAATAAAAAAGAATATTCTTATCAAATAAATATAATATTTACCTATAAAAATTTCATACTAACCAAGACATCATTTAGTCTAGTCATAAGCACTACACCCTTATCACCATTAAGTTGTGTGTTCAACCCTCACCACCTGGATGAATTCGATAGGTTGTCACCCAGCCCTGAAGTATTTCATTTTCTTATTTAAACATTAAAAATAATTCTTCCCTAAATAACACTTAATTTTGATCCTGGGGTATAAAAATAACTCAAACAAATAAAAATCCTCTAACAGATTCATTAATAACCTCAAAATACTTACTACTTAAAACCATAAAATGAGGTGTCAATGATGTTGAACTTATGATCAACGTTAATCATATAGACCTATCATGTTATCTATAAATATTCATATAACATCACATGAAGTAATCATAGTCTCCAAATTAATATTAATATTCTATTTAATACCAACTATAAGGTATCATTATTAAATATTACATATTCTATATTTTTAACTCAAGAATTCAATATCTTGAATTTGAAGATCTTTTGAGGTTTTGATTTTTAGAGGATTAGGATATTACTCAAACATAAAAAACCATGAAAGAAAAATTGTAAACACCTGATTAGTATTAACTTTTTCTATTATATAAAACTTTTAACATAAACCCTGATTTCATTTCAAGGAAAATATCCACAAATTTCAACTTGACATCTTGCTTTCCCATTTCCATTCGTAAACCCTAATAATTTTTTTTAAATATAGGGAAGAAATTAGTGTGGGACAGATGCCTAAAGAAAGTTTTTTATTTCAGTAAAAACATGACATCCAATTAAATAGTTACCATTAAATCATTGTTATTTGTGACAATGAAATAAAACATATCATTGTAAAAACGCACACATATTTTTCTAAAAGAATCCCTTTAAAACCCATAGAAATAAATTAAAATTATTTTTTTGCCTTAGAAAATAATATTAATAAAACCATTTCAAAATCATTTTAATTGTAATAACCATACATCATACTATAAATTTAATAATTAACCAATGAATTAGAGAGCTATAATTGAGATCACCCTTTCTATATGCAATATCGGGCTCTCTTGTGAGCTATAATGGGGATCAACTCTTAATATAAGATATATTAGGGTAACCCCTGATAAATAAGTGTGATAAAGCCTTTTTAAAATCTACAATAGGATCACCAATCTAATATGAGCTATAATGAGTCTCAAACAATTATATAACCAATATCGGGCTCACCCATGAGCTATAATGCAGCTCAACCCCTCATATAATCTTTATCAGGACCACCCATTTAATAAAATGCTCTTGTACCATATCATTAATAAAATAATTTTACCATAAAATATTTTTGAACAAATCTTTTAAATGCATGTGAAAAAAACTTCCAAAATAAATACATTTTTCTTTTTAAACCCTATTTTCAGTTCTGAAACACCATTTTCTTTGAAAACCCATTTCAAATACGAAATACCCAAAAAAGGAAAGAGGGTTTTCATTTAGTAAATAATGTAGTATTAGAAAGGAATGTAAAAATAAAATACTAGTCTTGTGGGGTATAAAATCATTACCACCCTCTACATTAAGAATAGAATAAACCTTCTGTCATTTCCCGAAATGTTATGTATAAAGCACTTAAAAATATTCTTTTTTAAAAACCATTGAATAAAATTAATGAGAGATAAAATTTAATATATAAATATTTTATGTCCTTATAAAATCATTAAAATATTCATTTTTAATTAATTTACATGAAAGATAGTGATATTTTTATGGAACAATGTTAAAGAAACAATTTTTTAGAAGGAAAAGTCCCTTATCACTTTGGAAACACTTTAATCATAATCCCCCCTGAAAAATTAACATTAAACAAAAAAATTAATATCCTGAGAAAAGATAAATTCATGATTTAAAATTTCAATGGGGCTGTACATATACCTTATAAAATAATATATGTGCATGACATCAAAAAAATCACCATTGAAAGTAAATTTAGATGAAGTCTCTTACCTTGAGTCTGATTTATCACGTGTATCTTTATCTTCCTCTTTTTTGGGTATCTTCTTTTAGTTTCCACAAAACCCATCCTAGGATGGAGTTATTGTTTAGTAAATAAGGTTTCCTTATGACTTTTCCATTCCTTCTTGTTTTGAAAATCACAAACACCTTATCTTAAGGAAAATTTCATTTACCATAAGTTTTATCTTTATAAAGAAATTTTCCTTCCCCAAGGAAATTTATCCTTACCATGTTTTTCATTGTTAATATCTTAATCTAGTTCATTTTTTATTCTAAGTATAAAATTCAGTTTCATATCTAAAACCTCATAATCTTATAATACTTAGATATAGAGCATTCTTTTTCAGGATTCGAATTCTTGTTCTGAATTCTTATGAATTCAGACTCCAAACATTCAATGTTGGGACTCCAAATTCTTATTCAAACTCTAAGCTTTCTAAGTTCAGATTCTGAATTCTTCTGAATTAAGACTCCAAGATTTATATGTTTAGACTCTGAATTCTTATGAATTCAGACTCTGAACTTTGTATGTTCAGACTCTGAATTCTTCTAAATTCAGACACTGAACTTTTTACATTCAGACTCCGTATTCTTAGGAATTCAGACTCTGAATTCTTGTGAATTGAAACTCCGAATTCTTATGAATTTAGACTCTGTATTCTACAGAATTCAGACTCCGAATTTCATTGAAATTCAGACTCTGGAATTCTCTAGAATTCAGGTTCTAAATTCTTTTCAATACAGAATCCAAATATTTAGGTATTTTAGACACCGAATGTGTTTTTTGTTAGACTCTGAACTTTTTTTCCTTACACTCCAAAAAATGAATTTGGTTAAGAAACTTTTTTTACTTACTCTTGTTTTGGTTAAAAAACTATCTTATGCATTCAGTTACTAACAAACCATTATTTTAGTGTCACATGTACAGGTCCCTTGGAAATTCAAGGAAAAATATGACCGTTGGAGGAGGGAGTAGACTGTTGATGCCATACCTATAAATATGATCTCATTTGATAGATCTCACAACAAGTTGATCAATCTAGAGATTACATACTACTAAAGTTATTTCTAGAGAGAGAGACTTTATTGCTTTGTGTGTATTGAAAATCATGTTCATAATTGCTTCTTGATACTATGAATGTTTCTGAGTACATTCGAGGGTTTTGGGGATAGAAAGACAGAGGTTCTGACTACCTTGTAGTTGAGGGAATGTAGGGATAGCAAGGAAAACTCTGATCTTCATATAGAGGGCTTACCTTAGTGTGGGTAAGACAGAATTTCTTTAAATTATATATCAAGGGACCTTTATCCAAGGTTTTTTTGATACACTTGTCTTTGGGTTAAAATATTTACTACTTGTTACCTGTTTTGTTTCATGTTTTCCACTGCATTTTGATTGTTGAGGAAAGTATAACTATCCTATACTTTCTTATATTTGTACTCTGATTAAGTATGATTCTATATGATTTAAGGTAGAATCTTTGTTCTTTGTAAAATTTTGTTAATTTTCGTCTCTAGAACCACATTTCTGGAATTACATTCTCAGAATCACATTTCTGGAATCAAGGAATTTAGTAGAACATAGAGGCCTTGTGAATATAACTTGTTTAACCTTGTTAAACATTACCCTCTTTAAAATTTCCAAACGTATTTTCTTAAAGTATACAATTCACCCTCCCTCCTCATGTATATTGAGCATCTACATCATTGGATACTACATTCAGTATCATTTTGATCCTATAGTTGGTATCATATGAGAATATCATACTATATACCAACCTAACAATTGTTATCATATGAGGACTCTAAAATAATTATATTCACATATAGTTTTTCTTTCTCATGTTTTCATTGTTCAATATTTTCCTTATGTAGGATATTTTTTTCCTTGTGTACAAACTTTTATTTCTGATAAGTTTGGGTAGAAAGATATTTCATTGAGATGGTAGGAATGAATATTGGTTACATAGAAAACCTAAATCATAATTGACCACCTATTTTTTATGAGAATGATTACAAATATTAGAGATACCGCATGAAGACATTTATTATCAATACTAGAGTAGATAATTTCTTTATGCTTACTGGAGAATATAAAATCCTTGAAAAGGAAGTCAGTAATTTCACTAACCAAGAAAAGCATTAATATAAACTGAATTATAAGGTATGCAATATTTTTATTTGTTCCATGACTAGAAATATATATATCTAGATATCATATTCTGAAGAAACAAATTGTATTTGGAAGAAGCTTGAAGTTACACACTGTGGAACTTCTAAAGCTATTGAAACGAGAAGAGCCATGCTCAGAGCTGAATATCATGGTTTCTTCTTTCTTTATGGTGAAACCATACGTAAGGTGAAACAAAGATTCATGAATATTATTAATAGTTACAATCTATGGGTGAGAAAGTATTAAAAGACGAAGATCTTGTGAACAAAATCATAGACTTAATGCCCAATGAATGGGAATATAAGAGGACAGTTATAGATGAGAATAGAAAAGTTACACTGATTTCTCATGATGAACTTTTTGGAACCCTTATTCAACATGAGACTAGAGTGAGGAGAGATTTTGATAATGTAAAGTATAATAATATGAATGGAAGTGTTAATTTTACAACAACATCAAATTATATGAAATCCAAGACTCCTGAGAGAGTTACCAGATCTAAATCTAAGAAGATTGTTATTCAATCTGATTCTAATGGAAGTGAATCCTCAGAGAATTAATTAGCTAATATTTCTTGAAGAATTAACAAGATAGTTGGGAAGAAATACTTTCAGTATAGATACAAGAGAAATAAATAAAGGATAAGAAATATTCAGAAGTCACCTGTTATGAATGAAAAATAGCTGGACATATAAGGCCATATTTTCCTATGCTTAAGAGAAAATATAGAAAGGAAAATCATTCTGAATGAAATAGAAATAATTACTAAAAATATAAAGAGAATAATGTTTTGAAATCTAATGACACCTAATGTGCTAGTGGTTGAGACTCTTCATATGAATCATCAGAGTACGAATCCTCTGGACAGAATAAGCTCGGTCTAATAGCAAGACTACCTATTAAAAGTCATTGTTTAATGGCTAAGGTACACAATTCTAAATCCACCGCCAATGTATCTTTAAATAGTAATAGTAAATGTTATGAATCCTAAAATGAAGAATATTCTTCTGATGAAGATAATACTTTACCTACCTAGGAAGAAGTTTCTAGGTTTTCTAAGCTCCTTGAGTATGAAAATTCTAAAGTCAAGAAAAATCATGTAAAGGAAAACATTAGGATTTTTTATATTTCTATTTAAATTTCCGATCTTTGTAAAGATCATGATAAGAAACACCTTGATTTTGAAAGTATTTCAAAATACCTTGAGGAAGTTAATTCTGAGAATGATAAAATTTTTAAGGATCTAAAAAAAGTAATTTCTATGAAAAATGTTTTCGAGCCTAACTCTATTTCTAGAACAAATGTTTTGGAAGACAAGAACATAGTTATTAGAATAAAGTCAGAAATGTTTTCCCTAAGTAAGTGTTTGTCAAACATTACCTAAGATAAGGAAAATTTTGATAAAATGTATTCTCAAATTCGACCTCTATGGAATATTTCTTTTATGTGGTTATACTAGTTCAAAACCGATTTTTAGTAACAATTATTTTGTTCCTCAACATTATCCATTATGTACTAAGCGTCAGTGTGGTGCGCATTGGGCAAGAAATTATTCCTTAAACAATACTCGGTTATTCGGATTTCATAAAGCTTATTTTTCAAAGAAGATGTGGATTCCTAAGATTTTTCTTTCTGAAGATTCTGGATCCAAGATAGTTTGGATTTGAAAAGTCTAACTCTCTTATTTTTAGGAAAATAAAAATAATACCAATAGAAATACTTGGTACATGGATAGTGGATGTTCCCAGTATAAGACTGGTAACAAAAAATTCATTAAAAATATTATCAAGACGAAAGGAGGAAAAGTAACTTTCGGAGATAATGCTAATGGAGAAATTATTGGTATAGGTAACATCATTCTTCTTGGAAAAACATTAATTCAAATGTTTAATTGTTAAGGGTATTAAGCACAACCTCATTGGAATTATTTAATTTTGTGATGAAGGTTACCTTGTGAATTTTAGAAATGACATGTTCTTAGTACACAATTCCAAATAAGAGTATATTATTTCTACCCATAGGCGAGAAAATGTATACACACTAAACTTATAAGACCTTAGGAGCCAAGATCTACCATGTATTAGTGCAATGGAAGATAATTCTTGGGTGTGGCACAGAATGTTTGGACAATGTAACCTTAATAACCTATGCAAACAGTCGAAGAAAGGACTAGTTAAGGATCTAAAAGAGATTATATTTGATTCTTAACAAGTTTTTGATTCTGGTCAATATGGCAAGTAACATAAATCAAGTTTCAAATCAGTTGGTGAAGTCTTAAATATTGTTGCATTACATTTAGTGTATTTGGATCTTTTTTGTCTAATACAAACTGGAAGAATTGGAGGAAAATATTATGTATTTTTCATAATTTATTATTACACTAGATTTACATGGGTCTATTTTTGTAGCAAAGAAATCTGAATATTTTTTTTTTATTTCAAAAGTTTTAGAGCCCAATTTAAAATTGAGAAAAACCTTCCTTTTATAACTATTCATAGTTTTCAGGGAAGAGAATTTCAAAATTCTGATTTTGAAACTTTTTGTAGTAGAAAAGGCATTACTCATAACTTCTCAGCACCCAGAACACGTCAATATAATGGTTTTGTTGAAAAAAGAAGTAGAATTATTCAAGAGATAACTAGAACCCTGTTGAGTTAGTATTCGGTAGACAAATTGTTTTTTGGATGAATTTATAAGTACTACTTGTTATACTATAAATCTATTTTTGATTATAACTTTTCTTAATAAAACACTTTTTGAGTTATAGAATGGTAGATTACCTAGACATTCCTACTTCAAGGTTTATGGTTGCAAAGTATTCATTATGAATACCAAAGATAATCTACACAACTTCACACCAAAATCTAATGAAGGAATTTTCTAATGCTACTCCACAACTTATAAGGATTATAGAGATTTCAATAAAAATACTTGTATTGTTGAAGAAACAATACATGTCAAATTTGATGAAACTAGTCCTTTTGTTTTTAAACAACCTCAACCTACATCTTCAAATGTATTTTCAAAAACAGACTATCAACCCCTGATAGAAGATCCTTCTAATAAGGAAAATGTCCAAGAAGATATTTTTGAAACATTTACCCCAGAAGACATCATACCCTATGTTGATGAACAGGTTTTACAAAACCCAAATCAGTTATTATTTAAGAATCATCCCAGTGATAGTATCATTGGTGATGTGAATCAACATATAAAGAGTAGATGTTCCTTAAGGAATGAAGTAGAAAATCTAGCATTCCTTTCCCAATTAGAACCAAAAATCACTGATGAATATTTAGGATATGATGATTGGATAAAATCTATGCAAGATAAGCTAAATTAATTCGAAAGGAATAAAGTCTGGACCTCGGTTGAAAGACCTAAGGAAACATTTGTTATTTGTGTAAAATGAGTCTGTATAAATAAGTGTGATAAAAATGAAATCATAGTAAGAAATACAGATAGATTGGTTGCTAAAGGCTATAATCAACAAAAAGGAATAGACTATAAAGAAACCTAGGCTCCAGTAGCCAGACTTGAATCTATTCATATTCTACTTGACTTTGCAGCATTATTTAATTTCAAACTTTTTCAAATGGATGTTAAATGTGCTTTCCTTAATGGTTTTGTAAAATAGAATGTTTTTGTTGAACATCCTCCTAGTTTTAAAGATTCAAAACATCCTAAACATGTTTAAAATTTTACCAAAGATTTGTATGGACTTAAGCTAACCCTTGAGCTTGGTATGATATACTTACAAGAATTTTGCTTCAAAATAATTATGTCTAGGGAAATGCTGATCCAACCCTTTTTATAAATAAATATAAGAAAAAAGTTTTTATTATTCAAATTTATATTGATGACAGTATATTTGGTTCAACTAAGAAATCTTTAACTGATTATTTTGCTAATCTAATGAAATCTGAGTTTGAAATGAGTATAATGGGTGAGTTAACATTTTCCTTGGTTTTAAAATTTTTCAAAAACCAAAATGAATATATATATCCCAACATAATTATATTGAATATATTCCTAAAAATTATGGATATGAAAACACTAAAAGTATAATTACTCCCATTGATACCTCAAATTCACTTGATCTAGATGAAGTTGGGAAACCAGTAGATCAAACAAATTTTAGAGGTATGATAGGAAGTCTACATTACATGATAGCTAGTCATCTAGACATAATTTGTTCAGTATGGTTATGTGGAAGATATCAATCCAATCCTAAGGAATCTCATTTGAAGGTAGTGAAAATAATTTTTTGCTACTTAATGGAAACCATGGATCTAGGAATCCTTTATTCTTCTAGAAATGATTTTGTTTTAAAAAGTTTTTGGGATACTGACTTTGGTGGATGTATAATGGATAGGAAAAGTACATCTGGAACTTTTCATTTCATAAGAGATTCATTAGTTTCATGTTCATGAAAAAAGCAACACTTAGTAGCACTTTCCACTAGTGAAGATGAATATGTAGCAGTTGGAAGTTGTTTTGCTCAAGTGTTGCGGATGCAACACACACTCACAGACTATGGTATGAGTTTTACAAAAACGCAAATTTTATGTGATAATACTCGTCCCATTGCCTTAATTAGGCACCCTGTACATCACTCTCTTTCAAAACACATAGATATTAAGCATCACTTTCTTAGGGATCACACACAAAAAAGAGATATCATTATTCAATTTATCCGAACGCAAGATCAACTTTCTGATTTTTTTCACAAAATCATTACCCTCCGATAGATTTGAATACATTAAACAGAAGATTGGAATGATAATAATAAGGTAATATTCCATGTTAAATTTTGTTAAAACCAATATCCTTACAGTAAGAAACTACTTTTCAAAGGGGGACTACATCTGCTTGATTTTTTAGATTTCCAAAAAAAATTCATATTCTAGAAATTTTTTCTAAATTTCCATAATAAATATTTTCTAAGTTTTCGTAATGAAGATTTTTTTTTATTTTTGTAATCAAGATTTTCGTTCTTAAATTTTTCGTAATGTTGTTTTTCATTCTTAGAATTTTCGTTGTTTAAATTTTTTTTGCAGTCTAAATTTATTTAGTCTAAAAAATGTTTTCGTAATGGAGATTTTCCTTTTCACAATTTTTCGTAATCAAAATTTTCAAAATCTAAAGTTTTTTAAGAAGTTTTTTTTCCATTATGAATAATATTTCTAGCAATTCGAAAGGTATTATTTCCCTTCCTTGGTTTTTGTAATCATATTTTACTAGTTGGTATTTTCTTTAGGTTTTAATTTTTCGTATTCACATTTCCTTAAATCCAAATGTTATTCTTTAAAACTTAAAAAGATTAGATTCTACCAAAATTTCCTTGTGGTTATCATTTCAACCGTTAGATCTGATCAAAAGGTTTTTCAACCATTGGATTGAGTACAAAAGCTGAGATGTCGCTTCAATATCCAATATAAAGGACCCCCAAATGGTTGTCCTACATTGAAACTCATGTTTTTTCATGCTAAAGCTCTTCCCTCCTACATAATCTCATTCTAGATTTTCTAAGGATTAATCAACTCCAAATGTCTATTGAAGTATCTTCATAGAAAGACATTTCAACTGTCAAGCTGATTTCTAAATGGAAGATTTATAGAGAAAGGTTGGTACATCAAAATTTCTTTGTTAAGTATTATTCTATCATCTTAAAGAACATCAAGTTGAATGGATGGGAGAGTGTTTGTGTATCATAACTAGGAGCTCAGGATCTGGTATATCTGGATTTTTTGGTTGAATTCTATGAGTCAGCAAGTTTTTTCAAGAAAGAAGGAAAAGATAAATTCTATTCCAGGATCTTTGGGAAGACTTATGCTCTTTATTACACCAAGGCAACCAGTTTGATTGGAGTTACTTATGAGGGAGAAGTTGATTTTTTCTCTCATAAGTTGCCTGATGTTCAAGGAATTTTTGTTAAGGTGAAGGCTATGACATGCCTAGGTATTTCAGATGTGAAGACTCTAAATATTATTCACATATCTACAAATTTATGGATTCTAGAATTGTGGGTTCAAGGATTCGTCATTCCTAGAAAATGAGACAAAGATACCTTGAAGAAGAGTGACATGTATATCCTGGATTTCATGGTGAATCTAAGAAATATTAACCTGGTTAGGCATATTTTGATTGCAATTGAGAATATAAAGAATGGAAACTTGAAGCCTCAGATTATTATGTATCCAACCATTCTCTCAAAGATAATTGTTCGGTGTTTAGAGTCCTTCAAAATACCTTGTAGTTCTAAGACAAGAAATTGAAAAGTTATATGGGTAAGTGATGACACTCTAAGAAGCATAAATGTTGGATTTTCTAAAGAATCCGAATCATTTTATGATTTTCTTGAGGAGGAGGAAGAAGCCTTATTGAAGAAATATGAAGTGGATGAGACTTCCAAAAAGGGTGCAAGGAAGAGGAAAGTGGAGTAAGTGGAAGAAAAGGAAAAAACTCCAATGGAATAGGAAACCCAATCCCCACAACCAAAGGCTAAGAAGAAAAAAGCATATCTGGATTAGGTAGTATAAAAATGGAGGGAAGAAATGGATAAAAAGAAGAAGGGGAGACAAGATTTGGTTTGGATCTTGATGAAGAAAAATATTTAAAAGAAAGACTACTGATGATCTTGAAAAGAAAGACAAAGAAAAGAAACAAAAGAAGGATTTGACTAAAGAAGAGATTGTGCAATCTCTTCTAAAGGCTGCTGAGAAAGCCTCTGAAAATATTCGGGTACCACAATCCTTCTTACTTAAAGATTTACCTGAAACTCATGGAAAGAAATTTGTGACTCTGGAAAAAGTCCAAGAAAAAGTAGTGGAGGTAGAAGAATTGGAAGAAGAGGACATTGGTAATATCGAAGATCTCATTAAGCAATTAGACGATTTTCATGAGAAGGAAAGTTCATCCTAGAAGCTTCAATATGAACTTCTGAAGATGAGTCTTCAAAGCTTGATACCCCTAGGAAAGATTAGAATGGTGAAGATGATAAGGTTGAAGAAGAAGTGGATAAGTTGTTTGAAGAAGAAAGTTCTAATCATGATTTCATTCACCCAGAGGATGCTAAGGCATGAGCTGAGAAGGAAAAGGTGGATGAAGATAGAATTGTTCAACTCTCTGATAGTGAACACGAATCCCCTAACCAAGAGGAAGCTATTATGAAGGTTGATAAGAGAAAAAAGGTGGTTGTTGATACCCCTGGTAAAGTTGTTGTGAAGAAGAAAAAATTTAGTGGATCATCAAAGACGACGGAAGTTGAAATAGAGAAAGATCCCTCACCAAGTAATGTCTCTGATTCAGAATCGTCCACTCTTGGACATGATTTCATAGTACAGTCTTTGAAGAATCTTATTGGGACTATCCTTATATTTCTAATAAAATATTAGTGATGCCAGATGCTTCAACACACCTTAAATCAGAAATCGGATTCAGTATCCATGGTGATGGATACGTGTGTCAAGATTGAGGCTGATTTCAAGACATTTTTCATAAAATACGATGCCCTCAAATGATCTTTCAAGAAAATGACCAGCTGTTCAAGGAAAACTATAGAATACATGTGAATTCTTGATGATTTCCAGAATAGTATCACAGATTCATTAGACACTGAAGACGTGAAGATCAAGGATCTCACAAATATTTTTGAGGAAAATCTGTCTCTGGAACAGAATTCCCAGATGCAATAAGTGAAGGATTTGAATGGGAAGTTATATTTAGTAGATCAAAGCTGGAAGAGTTAAAGAGATCTCAGGATTGAGATAGAAGAAAACGTTTTCAAGAAGGAAGAAGCCTTGAAGGCTGAGGCTTATATTCTTAATGCTCAGGAAGAAAAAATCAAAGCCTTAGAGAAGAAAACATAGGATCAGGATTAGATTCTCAAACGGTCAGAGGATGATCACAAGGAGCTCAAGAAGCTCTAAACTATTGTGAAGAAGTTGATGTCAAAGGAACCTTGTTTAAATCTGATCGTTTGTTGTATTTTCCTTATATAAAATATTCAAATCATAATGAAATTTTTGGTTACTCTTCATATATTCTTGGTTGTCTTGTACTAATATTTCAGGTACCATATTTACTTTTCCATTCCCTTTAAACCCTTTTGAAAATCACAAAGGTGGAGAAAGAAAAAAAGAATACTATGTAACGAAGAAAATTCCTTATATAAGAGGGAGTTCATCTATGGGGGATTTTTTATCTGAATAGATTTTCATATGAAATAAAATGATAAGTCTCATTCCGGAAATCTAGAATATGATCCTTACTGTATCCAAAGCCTAAGGAGGAGTTAATCGTATTCATATTTTCTCATGTGTTAAGGAAGATAAGTTTTACTTTCAAAGTCCAAAAAATTATTTTTCTAAGTACTTATATTCTTTTTCGTAAGGATTTTGGTGCTTTCCAAAAATGGGGATATTTTTGAGTCAATATGGTTTCCTTATGAATTTTACATTCCTTCTTGTTTTGAAAATCACAAACACCTTATCTTAAGGCAAATTTCATTTACCCTAAATTTTATCTTTGTAAATAAAGTTTCCTTCCCCAAGGAAATTTATCCTTACCATGTTTTTCATTGTTCATATTTTAATCTAGTTAATTTTGTTTCTATGTATAAAATTTGGTTTCATATCTAAAACTTTGAAATATTATAATACATAAATATAGGGAATTCTATTTTTAGGATCTGAATTTTGGTTCCAAATTCTTAGGAATTCAAACTCTGAGCTTTTTATGTTAAGACTATGAATTCTTATTTAGTCTTCGAACATTGTAATTTAAAACCCTGAATTCTTCTTAATTGTGACCCCAAAATTTCTATGTTCGGACTCCAAATTCTTATGAATTCAGACTCCGAACATTCTAAGTTTAGACTCTGAATTCTTCTGAATTCAGACTCTAAACATTCTACGGTCAGACTCTGAATTCTTTTCAATTTAGACTCCAAATTCTACTGAATTTAGACTCCAAATTTCATTGAAATTCATACTCTAGAATTATTTAGAATTCAGGTTCTGAATTCATTGGAATATAGTATCTAGGTATTTATATATTTTAGACACCAAATGTGTTTTTGTTTAGACTCCAAACTTTTATTTCCTTACACTCCGAAAAATGAATTTGTTTAAGAAATTTTTTATACTCTTTTTTTGCTTAAAAAATGATGCTATGCATTCAGTTACTAACTAACAGTTGTTTGAGTGACATGTATACAGGTTCCTCCAAAATTCAAGGAAAATATTGACCGTTGGAAGAGGGATCCAACCATTGAAGTCGTGCCTATAAATAGGTGCTCATTTAGAAGAGCTCACAACAATTTTATCAATCTAGAGATTACATGCTACTGAATTGATTTCTAGAGAGAGAGACCTTATTTCTTTGTGTGTATTGAACATCTTGTTCAGAATTGCTTCATGCGACTCCAAATTTTGCTGAGTACATTTGAGGGCTTTCAGAGATAGGAAGACAGAGGTGTCGACTACCTTGATGTTTGAGGACTTCTTTGTTGTGGAAGACAGAAGTGCTGACAACCTTGTAGTTGAGGTCTTGTGATGATATCAAGACAGACTCCGATCTTTGTATCGAGGACTTACCCTAGTGTGGGTAAGATATACTTACTTGATTGTATATATCAAGGGAAATTTATCCAAGGTTGTTTGATACCCTTCCATTTGGGTTAAAAGACTTACTACTTGTTACCTGTTTTGTTTCATATTTTCTGCTGCATTTTGATTGTTGAAGAAAGTATAACTATCTTATACTTTCTTATATTTTTACTCTAATTATGTAAGATTATATACGCTTTAAGGTAGAATCTTTGTTCTTTGTAAACTTTTGTTAAGTTTCATCCCTGAAACCACTTTTCCGGAATTACATTCTCGGAATCACATTCATAGAATCAATCAAGTTAGTAGAATATAGAGGACTTGTGAATTTACCATGTTTAACCTTGTTAAACATTACCATATTTAAAAGTTCCAAAGTAATTTTTCTCAAGTATACAATTCACCACCCCTCTTGTATATTGAGAATAAACAACATTAGATAATACATTAAGTATAATTTTGATCCTACAGTTGGTATCATAGGATAATATCAAACTCCATACCAACCTAACAGTTATTACAAAACTAATGCCTCTATGATTAAGGTAGGGATGCTGGGAAGTGGGTTTTAAACGTTTTTGTTGATGCAAATGGCCTGAGATATATAGAGAAGTGGAGAGAGTGAGTTCCCTTTTATTGTTGAGGAGGATTGGGATTCTTGTAAATACTGAAAATTATTAAGTATTGGAAGGTATTGGTTTCCTCATGTGCTTCCAAAATTTAAAAATAATAGATTTTAATGAAATTATGTTTGATCCACACATATAAAACCGAAAAATAAAGTCCTTTGTGTCATTTAGTTCCTTATCCTTAAAGTTTGCTCAATTTTTCCCATTTTGTTTTTACCAAGGTAACTAGTTTTCTAACCTACATAATTTATCCTTTTAGAATAAATTAAATTTAGACATATTATAAAATTTAGACCCACTTATTATAAGTTTGATATATATATTTATAAAATAAAAATCCTAGGTGTGTTTAAAATTAATTTTCATAAAAATGCATTTAATGAGAAAAAAAACACTATTTTAACCTTAACCATGTTAATATAGTTTCCTTAAAAACTTTTGTGTAAATTTGTTTATTATAAAAGATAAATTGGTCAATGAATGAATCGTATAATATTTTTATTAATTTTTACAAATCATTTGTATGAATATAGGATTTATAGTAATTTTAAATCAATTAATATAATATTATTTGTTGTACAATAACATTTATGTCTATTTTGACATTATTTATTTAATTTAAATTTAAAAATATTAATAAAATGATTTCATTTTAAATTATTATGTTCATACCTATATAAATTGATATATTTATTTAAAAAATTAATGAAATAAAATAATTCATTCAATTTACCTCACTTTTAATATTTTTAGTATCATTTATTTTAGTTAATTATTATCTAAATAATTTATGTGCTGGTGTTTCTTAAGATCTGAAAGTAATTATTTACTATATACAAAATTAAAATAAATTATCACAATAAAAAAACTCATTTAACTTTAAAAAAATATTTATAACCAAACATATGATTTTTTTCACTAATTTATTTCTCTATAAATATTAAAGGCAGTGAAGGTTCATTTTTTGTCTTTTCATTTACTTAACTTATTATGTATGTCTGTTTCATTGAATAATATCCCAATAAATCATAAAAATATATAATAAGGTCACAATGGTCTAAAGGTTTCTATAAAATGGATTTAGGAAAAGGTTTTAGGTCATTTTAGCCCTTACCTAATAAATTTAATTCCACAGTTATCGTGTTTTTACCTTAATCACTGTAATTAATTTTTAACTATTTTCACTAATCATTGTGTTAAAATATTAAGTTGAAATTTTTAGAAATTAAAAATTATTATATTTTCTAATATTTTATATATTTTTTTAAATTTAAATTTAGATAATTGGATAATTTTAATTTAACATTAATCTCAGATATGCGACTAGACAATGTGGTTTTGAGAGGGTGTTCTTTTAGAAAAAGTTGGTTCTATATTAACACTTTGAATAATAATAATCATTTTATTAAAATAAATTTATATTTAATTACATATATTATTTAAATTTAATTTAAAAAATTCCCCATTAGTGATTATTTTAATTTATTGAAATTTAGAAACATTATCCTTCTTAAAACATTTTTTGAAAAAAAACATCATTTTTAAACAAAAAAAACATATATTAACAACCAACATAAAATTTATTCAAAGTAATTAATTTAATTAAATAAAACTTAGGTTAATTTACGAAATATAAAAAAAACATATTTTCAGTTGAAGATTTAATAATATATTTAAAAGAAATTATTTTCACAAAAATTGGTATTTTCCACTATTCACCAAGAAAATCAATATTTTCCAAGAAATCCAAATATTTCACCCAAAGTGATTATTGATATTTTTATTCCAAAAATGAATTTAATTATATAAATTAAAATTTCTACAAGTTCCAAATATTTATTATAATATTTTTTTTCAGGAAAAACAATAAAAATCATTTTTGAAGAAGTCATATTTTTTGAAGAATAAATTCAATTTATAAAAAATTATTTATTATTTAATAAACATTTACCAAAAATTTATATTGAGTAAGGAATTTATATATTATTATATATATATATATATTTGAAATTAGTTAATACTATTCATACTCACCAATTTAATGGCTAGGTTATAACGGTAATTTATATTATCGGACATTTAAGTTTCATGTTGTGTGTTGAATACATTATCAAACAAAACAATCTTGGTGTTGTGTAAAAATAAAGATAAAATTAGAGTTTTGGGTAATGAATGAAAATATTTATATTATATGCCCTTTATTTATTCCTATATAATTTGCTACATTTAAAATATAGGGGTGTTACATCCTCCCTTGAACCCTTTTAATAAATTATGTCAACCCAATTTGAACCATATCTCAATAATCCAAGGATGGAAATTTGAGAATAATTTGTTTTTCAAAACCACATTTTAATAGGGGTTAATAAAACAGGCCCTTAATAATAGAGAAAGGGAAGTATAAAGGTCTTATTATAAAAAAAACATAATTATATTTCCAAATAAGAGAAGATAGTTGGGTATATAAGAAAAACATAAAAATTTATTGAAATTTATTGAGGATATTGATAAAAAACAAGTGAATGATCAATGTCAATCTAATGACCTCAAAAATATAGAACTATAGTGATCAAAAATACCATTAGTTCATCATAAATGAAGGTACTATGATAGAATTTTTCGTTTCAAGATAATTTTTCTAGAGTTAAGGAATTCTATTACTATATAGACTAAGATAATGCTGAAATAAAGTTACATGATGATTATAATTACATCATTTGATCAATTTCTACAAAAATAACATTTTTTTCATGAACGAAGAGTATTCGAGGTGATTTGGTTTTGCCTAAATCACTAAAATCGTCTATTAAATATCACATAACAAAAAATGGGAAAATATAGTTTTTACACCTATCTTTGGATATTAACCAATCCCAATATGGTTAGAACATTGTAATATAATTTAAAAAATGGATTAATATTAATATGTTACATTAATATACAAAATTTAGTGGTAATAACCCACGTTGAATGTTAAACATTCCATAAATAACAATCCATAAAATTCATCAAAAATTTTGTTACTAAATTAGAATCACAAATCGTATAAGGATTTAATCATATAATCTTCGAAGATAAATCAATCCTTATTACTCATATAAAATCCAATATTCTTCTTAATTATTCTTTATCATTACCTTAAAAAATTAATACTAATGAGGAAATCATGTATTCAATAGGTAGGATCTATGTCTTTTCTCTCTTTTGTTGTGGGTTCAAGCCCCGTGGACTTTCTAAAAGTGAAATGTTTTCACTCAGCCTTCAAGTTGTCCCTTTTTCATTAAACATGAAAAAATAATTCTTCCCTAAATAAAACTTCAACTTGATCATCAGGTTTACAAGTACCTCAACAAAATAAAATGTGTCCAAAAATTTCATTAATAACCAAAAACAATTACTACTTAACACCCTCAAATGAGGTATCTTTGACATTGAAATTATTATCAACCTTAATATTATATACCTATGATGGTATCCATATCTGTTAATATAACCTCATGTGAAAACATAATAATCTCCAAATTTATCCTAACCTTCCCTTTGAAACCTACCATATGGACCAACCCTTAAACACTAAATAATATTGTATTCAAAGTCAAGAATTAAATCACTTAAATATGTACAAAAATTTATGTTTATTATTTTAAAATATTATTATACAACTCAAAAATAAAAAAACCATAAAATACAAATTTCGAACTTCTAATTAGTATCCATTTTCCCTTAATATAAATATTTTTTAATAAATCAAGATTTCATTTCATGGAAAATATCCTCGTCTTTCAACTTTACTTCTTCCATTACCTTTGATCCTTAGACCCTATGAATTTTTTTAAAAAATATAGGATGATCTTAAAATCTTAGTAAGGATATATCAAGAAAGGAAACAATTTTCTCAATGAAAACATGAAAACACATGAAATATATACCCTTACAATAATTTTTTTTTGAGAAAACAAATAAACAAAATTTAAAATAAAATCATACACATGTTTGGCTCAAAAATTTCCATTAAATCCTGCAGAAAGAAATTTAAACTCATTTTTGGTGACTTAGAGAAAAATATTTTAAAAAACCATTCAAAAAAACATTTATTTGAAAAAACCATATGGTTGATATCCAATATAATCATTACCCAATGCATTATAGAACTATAATGCAGATTAACCATCATATAAGCTATATTAGTCTAACCCATGGGCTATAATGGGGCTCAATATTTAGTATAGGTTATATTAGGCTCATCCATGATCTAAAATTGGGCACAACACTTATTATTTTATATATCATTCTCACCCATTTTCCATGTGCTATAATGGGGCACAATAGTTTGTATAAGCTATATCGGGTGGACCCTTGAGCTATAATGGGGATCACCCCTTTGTATAACATGTATCAGGCTCACCTGTTTCATAAAATTCTCAAGGACCATATCATGAGTAAAACACTTTCATCGTGAAACCATTGTGAAGAACTCCTTTAAACATATATGGAAAACACTTTCAAAAAAATTACCATTATCTTTTAAAAACTCACTTTTCAATACCAAAACACCATTTTCATTAAAACCCCATTTTTAATACCAAATCACCCAAATAATTGAAATTAGTTTTTCATTTAAGAAAACATGTAATATTGAAATGGAATCTTGAAATTAAATAACAATCATGGCGGCGTAAAAGTCATTTCCACTGTGTACGTTAAGAATAATACATCGTTTTTTTCATTTTTCGAAACGTTCCACATAAAAAATATAAAAAGATTCCATTTTGAAAACTATTAAAATAATGTAAAGATTCATAAAATTTTTATTATAAAGATTTTTTTTCCATATAAAATAATTAATAAAATAATTTTTAAAGTAAGGACATGGAAGTGAAAAGGGGTTTGGGGGAAAACATTAAAATATGATTTTTTTTAAAATAAATCCTCTTATCACTTAGAAAACACATGTATCATAATCCTTAGGGAATATTAACATTAAAAAAATTAAATATAATTAGAATAGATATATTCAAGATATAAAATGTCAAAGGGGATGTATATACACCTTAGAAAGTAATATAGGTGCATAACATGAAAAAAATCCTCAATGAAAGCAATTGAGACAATGTCCCTTACCTTGAGTCAGATTCATCACATATGTCTTTATCTTCCAAATATTTAGGTATCATCATTTATTTTTCACTAAAAACATCATTGATTATATTTGTTCAAAAAATAAGGCAGGATATTCATTTTATGGATAGGTGGCAACAACATGCAACATGATATTAAGAAGAGCCAAGGCTCATTGCACATGAATTAGCATGTGTAAAACCTCATTGCACAAGGCGTATCATGATACTAAACATTACCCAATGCGTTGGAGTGCTATCAGGGAACACCCATCATAAAAATTTCATTTCATGCATAATGATGCCACTTAAATCATACAACATGGATTCATTAAACATCATAATTTGTTACATGAAAAAGGAATATGGATTATATAAATTTAATTACCCAATAAATAATTACATTATAATAATGGTGAATAAAATTGATAGATAATATGGTTATGGTATTCAATACATGATGATTTTGGCATGGAAAGTCATGTTATAATTTTGGCAACATAACGATGTCAAATAGAAATTTGTAAAATGGATTAATGAGAGTGAAAGGGATATCTAATCATTTATACATGAAATGGCTTGTAATGTTATCATGTAACATAATATCCCAACATATTAAATGGAATTTATATATATAATATAAAATAAATTATTGAATGGAAATGGGAAAAGTGAAAACCATTATAGAATTTCATCATGGTAACGGGTGTATACGGGCTGAATTAATGAGAAATAATGGAGTCTATCATAATTAAAATGTATTAAGGGTATTATGAGGGAGGTGATAAAACATAACCCACCATTTGTAATTGAAAATAAATGGAAATAACAATATAAGGAAACTTGGACAAAAAATGATAATGGAAGAACCCTTATAGAATTTCAACATAGTAACGGCTTAGGTAAGTATTACAATGGGGGAGGATAAATGATCCCTCATTGAATTAAAAAAAAATTTAAAGTAGTTAATTTATTATAAAAGGATGAAAATATAACCAATTAAAATTAAAAATACAAATTTCAAACATGGTTCTTATATTGAATGGTTGTGATGAAGGTGAGAATCCTTAACTTGGATATGTGACTCCAAAGGCTTTGGAGATGCTTCTTAAGAGATTTGGGATTAATTGAGGGGGGTATCTAGGGATCCTAGTGGTAGAATGTGGCCAATCTTCATATATCTTTAATTCAAATAAATGGATGCTTTGGTGGGTTTATATAGAGAGGTGGTTTCTTTATTTTTTGGATTTTGGACACCTCATAATATAGTATTCAAAACCACAAACTATGCCATGGTCTTATCCCAATTTTTATAGAAAATTGGATTGGTACAAATTAATTTATAATGCTAAGGGCTTAAGATATTAAAATATAATCCTTTCTTATGTGGAGGCGAATCACCCTCTCAAAGATATTATTTTAAAATCTTAAAAAATAAATTTGTATTGGTTGTTTCACTAAATCATTATAAAATAATACCCTAAAACCAAAAATAAAATTATTTTAAATTTAAAAAACATATTTGGCCTAATATCCTTTTTAAATTATTTTATTACTTCACTATTTGGCCATTATGATGTCATAAAACACATTATATATTTATATGATATTCAATTTTTACCCAAAAAATTGACTGTCTCATCAAATTATGAAAAATAAATCATTTTATAATTTCAACATTATAATTATAAAAATATTATTCATTTTATTTTAATAATTTTATACATATGTGAATTTTAATTTTTAAAATAAAAATTGACATTTATTGAAAATTTATTGGTTTTGGACAAAAATATTTTCAAACCTTAAAAAAAGTTACTTTTGACTTCATAAAAATTTTATGATTGTTAATATTTAATAAATGAAATTTAATAAAAATATTTTATTAAAATATGACTTATTTAAAAAATACATTAATTCATCAAAATAGATTTCTTAATTTAATTCGAATATTAACCCAAAAAAATATTTATGCTTTAGAAAATCATTCAGAAAATAACAATAATAGAATGAAATTATATTCATTATTCTATAAAAAAATAAATTTAATAATAGGGTCTTGATTAAAATCCCTTTATTATACCTAAATACACCCTAAGAGTACGGTTTGTGGTAGTGGGGATTTCCTGGGGGTGTTGGATGAACATGGTTTGGGTCATGATCTTTATGAGCTTGAACATCTCTCGTCAATGGATACACTCATTGTTAAGTTGATGGATATTGGGTTATACTTGTAGAGACCTGAAGCTTGATGTACATGGACATTACATTACTTTTTCAGAATAATTAATACATAACAAAAACAGACACACAAGGACCGTAATAGTTTAGTGTCTTTGGAAACATGGAACGTAATCTTCTAATCGTGGTGAAATATGTTCAACATCTCCCATAAAGATCTTCCACTTTTTGTTTCCTTACCTAAAACCTTTCTTTTGATCCTGGGGGAAAATAAAACACAAAAAGGGTGAGCTCAAATGCTCAGTAAGGGTAAGCATGGATAAAATAAAACATACCATATACATTTGAACTTAAAAACATGACCATAATATTTAAACAATAAAATCTTGAGCAACGACATAAAACATGGAAGTACATACGGCATAGATCATAATAGAACATAAACCATGATAAAATAGCATGGGAATAAAACATGTAATTGTGGCATCCATTAAGCACTTGTAATGATTTCCATAGTAGCCAAGGCATTGCTGCCAAGACCATCTTAGTGGAAAAAGTCCCATTCTGAATCGAGTTCACTTCTCGTTTCAGTCCTGTAACACTGAACCGGATTAACTTACCGTTCTAGCCATGTCTATCTCATGAGATATAAAATCTTTACCCAATGCATTGGAGGGAGATATAGGTCCCACCCATCTCATAATGAAATCATTCTTACTTTAACCACAAAATAATCATAAAACATTCATCATAACCCAAAGAATAAAATGGGTTTCATAAACATCATCCCATCATGTCATAATCCATATAAAACAAATGGACATTTCATCATAAGAAAATTGAACCATGTAAATCATAGATACATTAAACTTGAAACATACACATATCAAATAATGTCATCTTAGATGGAAAATGGTTTTGATAAAACATTTGAAATGAATTCTTGAGGAAAATATCCATTCTTTGTCAAAATCATTTTCTTTCCAAAAAAAAAATCCACGCACTTTTAAAATAAAAGTATTTTGGTGAAAATAGTAACAAAATATTTTGTAGGAAGCTTCATGAATATAAGGCTTTATAAAACCGTAAAAATCCTTTCATGCCGTATATGTTAAAAAAACATTTTTCTCGTACTTTTGTCGGAAAAGTCAAAAAGTACCTCGTAACATAAACAAAAGAAAGATTCCTTACATACCATGTAGTAAAAGTCAAAAATGGGTAAAAAGGAATTTTAACATACATAAAAACACTTTTATAAAACATGGACATGGATGATATAAATAACCCCAGTAATCACTTACGAATAAGTAATCTCAGATAAAAATGAGATTTGCAAAATTATCCCTTACCTTAGGTCTGATATGCTTCATATGTATCTGAACCTCCTGTAATATGATTTAAATAATGTCATTTACTTATTACAAAATCATATTCATTGTTATGATATCATATATGGTTCACTTATTACTTTATATTACCCATTCTTTTGTAAATTCCATGTTAAAGAGCGTTTTGGGTAAAATCGTTTCATTTGTCGTCTGTGTTTTCACTTGTAATTATTCATATGATTACGTAGATCATGATTACTTAATTCCAGAATATAAAACATGATTTATATATAATATATATTCATAATATACATATATATAATATATCGACAAATGGAATGAAATCCACCGTTCATGGAGACGGTAGGCCGTACGTACGCATGAACATTGTTTTCGTTTCCTCATTGAATTGAATGGAATTAATTGGATGACATATATATATATATATACAAATAAAGTATCATTATTATGTCATATATTTCATGATTACTTATTATATATACTTTATAATCATTTATGAATGGTTAATCGTTGAGAATGAATCTCATCACGTCGTGGAGACGGTATTCCGTACGTACGCACAAGCGATGATATCGTTCCCATGATCGTGGAATTTTATTGGAGTGTATGTATACTATTACAGAATCAATATCACTTTACAATAATCATATATATTTATTATTTACACCATTATACCCATCCAAGTAAGGTGGTGGGGGGAAATAGATTACACCACGGCGTGGAGACGGTATTCCGTACGTACGCACGCGTGGTGATTTTGTTTTCCATAGGATGGATAGTTGGTGAAATAGGGTTGTTTCATACTTATAATAACATATCAGTATATTAGTGATACTGATTTTATTACTTCATAATGAAACAACCTAAGAAGAAGAAGTGGAAGAAGAAATAATGTTGAAAGAATCGGTAACGGACATTAACTCTTCTTTGAAGCGCCTCTTTGAGACCTCCTCTTAGGGAACTAAAATTGGTCTTTGAAGAAGAACAGAACCTCTAGGATGTTTCTATGGAAGTGGAGAAGATAATTTGGCAGGTTTTGTCCAAGCTTTAAGGCTCAAAGTGGTGTGAGGAAGAGAGGGAGGAGGTGCCCTTTTATAAGGGAGGAGAGGGGCACCATTGGAATAACTAAAAAATTTATTTTATTATAAAGTCAAATTAGGTTTTTAATAGCTCCAAATTAATAAATTTCTAAGCTAAGGTTGGGATGGGTCGAAATACTCTCATCCAATAGAATTTAGACATGTTTAGGTATCAATTTTAACCTTATCATTTGGATTTAACTTTAAGTTAGATAATTTATCTTTTACCGTGTCTTCTTGTTTTCTTACACAATAAGGTTAATAAACTTACTATATCATGTCAACCGAACCCCAAGTTGTTTATTATTAATATATATAACCTTATCTAATCCAATTGGCCGAACCTTAGATTTTTAGGAATAAAATAACAATTAATAATATAGTATTTGTTTTAAAAATTATTTTATGTCAATTTTGACACTATTTGGTAATTGATTTTTGTGAAAATCATAAAAGAATGATTAGTTCGAAAAAATTTAATTAAATCAATACTAACATGTCATATTAACATATAAAATTATTTTAATTCATAAAAAGTCTCAAATTACATTTATTTGGGTATTTATAACATCAATTATGTCAATATTTTATTAATAAGATAATTACTGCATCATCATTGTATCATAAATAAATTAAATTATTTTAAGTCTAAAAATTAAAAATAAAATACCATTATGTAGAAAAAAATTATAGATTTATAATGAATATTTATAGTCGAATCTATCTTATGTATAACCCTATATTAAAAATTCTTTAGTATATCCCCATATTTAAAATGAATATTTATAGTCGGACTTATCTTATGTATATCCCCATATTTAAAATTATTTACTTATTAAACTTTGAGTTTAACTATTTTAACCCTTCTTTAAATAAATTGATAATAAATGTCCTAATCTAATCCAAGTGGGCCTAAATGGTCATATTTTATTCCTAAGGTTGTTTTTAGTCGAATTACACTTATCCAATATAATTAGGACATGTGTTAGGGTAATAATAATATCATTTTGACCCTTAACTACCCAATTTACTTTTAACCGTGGTAAATAAAATTAAAAAGTTACTATTCAAAAAAAAAATTCTTTCATCTCATTGGAGCAAATTTTACTTAATTACATCAACAGTGTCTCTCGGATTTTTGAAATTCCACTCACAGAAGCGTTAAAATGAAGTTTTATGAAAAAATTCAGTTTTTTAACTACCACTTAGTGGTTTCACTATTCATCAAAAAATGAAAGTTCCCAGAAAAATACAAAAAATTAGGCCTAAGCTATATTTGATATTTTGAATTAAAAAATGATTTTTATTTTACCAAATTCAAAACATATCAGTTACATTAACTAATTTAAAAATTAATTCCCGTCGTCAAAACAAATAGCGTGTTTTTAAGAGATAATAATTATCAAAAGATTGACACTTGTTTATGTCTGGTTTAAATGTGAAATTACATACAATGACCAACATTGTATTAAATTGTAAAAATATATTATAAATATACTTTAAAACCACTCAAATTAATAATTTATCACTATTAATTATTTCGATTAAAAAATCTGTTTTTTAATTAAAATTTAGTAATTTTCACTATTCATCAGAATATGAATGTTATCCGAAAAGTACCAAAATTTCACCCAAAGCTAATTTCGATATTTGGAATCCAAAAATGAAGTCCATTTTGAATGATATAATTTATAAAATTTAAAAAACAGGGTATTACTATTAATAAGAGCTAGTTCATAATAATATTATAATAATATCTCGTTTAGTGAAACTCGGTATTGCATACTACACACGCTATCGAAGAAGGTCGTGATTGCGTGTAATGTATGGAAAGTCAGGGATGCGTGTTGTGCATGCTCCTTTTGGTGTAGCGTACAACACAAGACATTAATGAAATTAAAAAGTGTATTTTTCATAAAATCTCAGGGTGTTACATTCCACCCCCCTTAAAATGAATTTCGCCCTCGAAATTAGTCAGGGTTATAAATGATTTACTACTCGAAAGTTTCTTTAATAGAAACCCACATCGTAAAAAGGAATACCAAAACTTGGCTTTAAAAACTAAAGTATGAAACGTAACGGTTACCCAAATTAACTCATCATTGGGTTTCCACGTAGTAGAACATAGGTGAAAATATGGATATGGAAGAAAAATCTAACCATCAAGTTCTGATGGAGATATGTAGAGAACATGGCTATGAAAAATCCAACAATCATAAAGCCATAAATTTGTGACGATCTAAGGTAACATCTGATTCATCGGATATAAGAGCACTAGGACAAAAATTTTGGTTTTCAAGATCATTTCCCTAAAAGTTAATGAAATTGGAATTAGAAGAAATACTTTCGTGATTTTGGTACAGTCTCACCGTTGGTCATTCTTTGGACAATTTCCACTTCATCTCTTAAAGAAATGAATTTGAATTTGTCATTCGTGAAGTGTTAGCAGATCATGTGATAGAATGGTGGGTCATTCCATCTGTTTCAAACAAAAGGTTAGAAAAGTTATCAAAAAATACATAAGTCCATCTATAGTGAGATTAATCATATATGGTTCATAAAATGGACTTATACTTCATATATCATACTTCTTAATATAATAAAACTAGTTTCTACTAAACAGGGACTTCTTGTAGGCCAGTGGTAGGTGATAAAGGCCAGTCGCACTTCGGTTGTGGGTTCGATTCCCACAGCCTTGTCTGACGTGATGGGCTGCTGCCCGTCCTGCATGTTGTCCTTTTTCTAAAACTACATTACTATAACATCCCGTCAATAATATCTAAAAAAATACTAACATATTTCCAACATAATCCATTCCATTCTTTTTGATTATCCAAAATACTATTGTCCAATCTCATATTACAGTGAAAACTATTACCAAAGAGTTCATATAACAAGCATGTTAATACCATAGTTGATCCCCATATATCATGAGATATTTCTTCTTGGTCACATTCCAAACATTTTAAGGCCTTAATCACGTATTATCTTGAAAAATGAATACCCATTGAATCTTAGTGAAAACATGAGTGCTATCAAAAGTTAACTCTTTCCACATACCAAAACCCCAAAATTCTATATACCCAAACCATGATATAACTATTTCCTTATATCAGTCATGAGATCATGAATACTGTCAAACATTTCATTTTCTCCTTATCCCTTGCATATCATCTTTTTTTACCAAAAATATCTCAATCACTTTCTATGGTTACCGGTACCATAAAATTATTGAAAACCACAATAGACCAATACATAAATATTCCAATATTCCAGGATACTATATACAACATTATTTTGGAATCCCATTACATAAACACTTAATAATTCCACCACATAATTGTCATATTCAAAGACACCAATAGTGATCGCATGTGACTTCCCTTTGTCATTTTCCTTAAGTGGTTGCTCATGCCGATCATCACTAACCCTTGGATTAGGGCATTTATTAGAATAATGCCCCATTTCCATTCACTTGAAGAATTGAAGTGTAGGTGGTGTGTTCTCTGCAGTATTTTCTTTATTCACATCATTAGAAACCCTTTTTCCATTACTTCGACACTCAGTCACTCGATGAACTTCTTTTCCACACTTAAAACATTTTCTAGTCCCTTTAAGACAATATCCACCATGCTTCTTTCCACACTTTGAGCATAAGGAAACATTCATCTTCTTTTCACCATTATTATGAGATTTCTCATTGAACTCCATATTTCGTTTCTTGTCAAAACTATGATATGGATAAGTAACACCAACTTCCATTTCTACCTTGATAGCACAACGCACAATTTCTTCATAGCTACTGAAGTCTCTTATAGCTAATTCCCTTCGAAGATTTGGTTTTAAGCCACTGAAGAATCGATCATCTTTACTTTCAAGTTGGATGATAAATCCAGATGCATACCTTGCAAGCCTTGTAAAATTCGCTTTGTATACACCAACAGATTCATCATCATTTTGCTTTAGTTCAATAAACTCCTTCTCCATCTTTGTTCGAAGAATATGAGGGAAGTACTTATCGAAAAATAAGTTCTTGAACTCATCCCATTCCATGGACTCAATTTCATCTCTTGGCCTCTTATTCTTGATAAGATTCCACCATTGATCAGCTTCACCTTCCAAATGATATACTGCTAAGATGACTTTATCATGTTCAGAACATTGATGAACTGAAAATATCTTTTCAATGGTACTGATCCATTGTTCAGCAACAAGTGGATCAGAAGACCCACTAAAAGAAGGTGGACGTTGCCTCATGAAGGACTCAATAGAATATTGTTCCCTTCTCTGCTCATTTGGAAGTCCAGAATGATTCATAGATTGTGTAAGTATAGCAATAAGATTTTGCACTCCATCTCCCATAACATTTGTTTGTTCATGAGAACAATCATTGCATTGATCAACACGGTTCCTTCGGGTTCCATCCATCGTCTAAAACCCCAAATGAATAGTGTGAGAGGTAAAAATCATGCTTGGGAAAACAACATAGTAAATGGGGAGTACCCTCAATATCTAACATCTTAGGTTAAATTCTAAGATCGTTAGCGCAATTCTAGGACTATAAGCTATACGTATACTTAACCTTAGAGACATCCCTAGACATACCTTAGAAATATCTCTAGGGATATCACTAAAGTTTTCACATCCTAGTATCCAAAGGTTAACTAAACCTTTCCTCTGATACCAACTGTAGAGACCCGAAGCTTGACGTACATGGTCATTACATTACTTTTGCGGAATACTTAATACATAACAAAAATATACACACAAGGACCATAATAGATTAGTGTCTTTGGAAACTTGGAATGTAATCTTCTAATCGTCGTGAAATATCTTCAACATCTCCCATAAAGATATTCCAATTTTTGTTTCCTTACTTAAAACCTTTCTTTTGATCCTGGGGGAAAATAAAACATAAAAAAGGGTGAGCTCAAATGCTCAGTAAGGGTAATAATGGATAAAATAAAACCTACCATATACATTTGAAATTAAAAACATGAACATAATGTTTAAACATCAAAATCTTGAGCAACGACATAAAACATGGAAGTACATAAGGAATAGATAATAATAGAATATAAACCATGATAAAATAGCATGGGAATAAAACAAGTAACTGTGGAATCCATTAACCACATGTAATGATTTCCATAGTAGCCAAGGAATTGCTGCCAAGACCATCTTAATGGACAAAGTCCCATTCTGAATCGAGTTCACTCCTTGTTTCAGTCCTGTAACACTGAACTGGATTAACTTACCATTCTAGCCATGTCTATCTCATGATATATAAAATCTTTACCCAATGCATTGGAGGGAGATATAGGTCCCACTCATCTCATAATGAAATCATTCTTACCTATTTCACAAAATAAACTTAAAACATTCATCATAACCCAAAGAATAAAATGGGTTTCATAAACATCATCCCATCATGTCATAATCCATATAAAACAAATGGACATTTCATCATAAGAAAAGTGAACCATGTAAATCATAGAGACATTAAACATGAAACATACACATATCAAATAACGTCATCTTAGATAGAAAATGGTTTTGATAAAACATTTGAAATGAATTCTTGAGGAAAATATCCTTTCTTCGTCAAAATCATTTTCTTTTCAACAAAATGCCATGCAATTTTAAAATAAAAGTATTTTGTTGAAAATATTCATAAAATATTTTGTAGGAAGCTTCATGAAAATAAGGCTTTATAAAACCATAAAAATCCTTTCATGCCGTATATGTTAAAAAACATTCTTCTCGTACTTTTGTCGGAAAATCCAAAAAGTACCTCGTAATGTAAACAAAAGAAAGATTCCTTACATACCATGTAGTAAAAGTGAAAAATGGGTAAAAATTACTTTTAACATACATTAAAACACTTTTATAAAACATGGACATGGATGATAGAAATAACCCCAGTAATTACTTACGAATAAGCAATCTCGGATAAAAATGAGATTTGCAAAATTATCCCTTACCTTAGGTCCAATATGCTTCGTACGTATCTGAACCTTCTATAATATGATTTAAATAATATCATTGGCTTATTACAGAATCATATTCATTGTTATGATATCATATATGGTTCACTTATGACTTTATATTACCTGTTATTTTGTAAATTCCATGTTAAAGAGCGTTTTGGGTAAAATCGTTTCATATGTCGTCCCTGTTTTGACTGGTAATTATTCATATGATTACGTAGATTATGATTAATTCCAGAATATAAAACATGATTTATATATAATATATATTCATAATATACATATATATAATAGATCGATAAATGGAAATAAATCCACCGTTCATGGAGACGGTAGGCTATACGTACGCATGAACGTTGTTTTCGTTTCCTCATTGAATTGAATGAAATTAATTGGATGACATACATATATATATATACATAAATAAATTATCATTATTATGTCATATATTTCATTATTACTTATTATATATACTTTATAATCATTTATGAATGTTTAATCATTGAGAATGAATCTCATCGCGTCGTGGAGATGGTATTCCGTACGTACGCACGAGCGATGATATCATTCACATGATCATGGAATTTTATTAGAGTGTAGGTATACTATTACAGAATCAATATCACTTTAAAATAATCATATATAGTTATTATTTACACCATTATACCCATCCAAGTAAGGTGGTGGGGGAAAATAGATTACACCACGGCGTGGAGATGGTATTCCGTACGTACGCACGTGTGGTGATTTCGTTTTCCATAGGATGGATAGATGGTGAAATAGGGTTGTTTCATACTTATAATAACATATCAGTATATGAGTGATACTGATTTTATTACTTCATAATGAAACAACCTATGAAGAAGAAGTGGAAGAAGAAATAAAGTTGAAAGAATCGGTAATGGACATTACCTCTTCTTTTAAGCGCCTCTTTGAGACCTCCTCTTAGGGAACTAAAATTGGACTTTGAAGAAGACCAGAACCTCTATGATGTTTCTAATATAGTGTAGAAGAGAATTTTTCAGGGTTTGGCCGAGATTGAAGGCTCAAAGTGGTGTGAGGAAGAGAGGGTGGAGGTGCCCTTTTATAAGGGAGGAGAGGGGCACCATTGGAATAACTAAAAATATTATTTTATTATAAAGTCAAATTCGGTTTTTAATAGCTCCAAATTGATATATTTAGAATCTAAGGTGGGTATGGGTCTAAATCCCTTCATCCAATAGAATTTAGACAAGTTTAGGTATCAATGTTAACCTTATCAATTAGATTTAACTTTTAGTTAGATAATTTAACTTTTACCGTGTCTTCTTATTTTCTTACACTATAAGGTTAATAAACTTACTATATCAAGTCAAAAGAACCCCAAGTTGTTTATTATTAATATATATAACCTTATCTAAGTCATTTGGCCGAACCATATATTTTTAAGAATAAAATAACAATTAATAATATAGTATTTGTTTTAAAAACTATTTTATGTCAATTTTGACACTATTTGGTAATTGATTTTTGTGAAAATAATAACAGAATGATTAGTTCTAAAAAATTTAATTAAATCCATAATAACATGTCATATTAACATATAAAAGTATTGGAATTTATAAAAAGTCTCAAATTACATTTATTTGGGTATTTATAACATCAATTATGTCAATATTTCATTAATAAGATAATTACTGCATCATCATTGTATCATTAAATAAATTGAATTATCTTAAGTCTAAAAATTACAAATAAAATACCATTATGTAGAAACAAAAATTATCTTTCTAATGAATATTTATAGTCGAATTTATCTTATGTATATCCCTATATTAAAAATTCTTTAGTTATTAAACTTTGATTTTAACTATTTTAACCCTTCTTTAAATAAATTGATAATAAATGTCCTAATCTAATCCAAGTGGGCCTAAATGGTCATATTTTATTCATAATTGTTGTTTTTGGTCGAATTACACTTATCCAATAGAATTAGGACATGTTTTAGGGTAATAATAATGTCATTTTTACCCTTAACTACCCTATTTACTTTTAACCGTGGTAAAAAAAAGTAAAAAGTTACTATTCACCAAAAATTATTTTCATCTCATTGAACCACATTTTACTTATTGACATCAACCGTGTCTCTAGTATTTTTGAAAATCCACTCACAGAAGCCTTAAAATTAAGTTTTATGAAAAAATTCAGTTTTTAACTACCACTTAGTGGTTTCACTATTCATCAAAAAATGAAAGATTCCAGAAAAATACCAAAAATTGGGCCTAAGATATATTTGATTTTATGAATTCAAAAATGATGTTTATTTTACCAAATTCAAAACATATTAGTTACATTAACTAATTTAAAAATTAATTCCCGTCATCAAAACAAATAGCGGGTTTTTAAGAGATAACAACTATCAAAAGATTGACACTTGTTTATGTCTGGTTTAAATATGAAATTACATCCAATGACCAACATTGTATTTAATTTTAAAAAAAATATTCTAAATATACATTAAAACCACTCAAATTATTAATTTATCACTATTAATTATTTCGATAAAAAAAGTTGTTTTTTAATTAAAATTTAGTAATTTTCACTATTCATCTGAATATGAAAGTTATCCGAAAAGTACAAAAATTTCACCCAAAGCTAATTTCAATATTCCGAATCCAAAAATGAAGTCCATTTTAAATAAAATTTCAAAAATTGGTTATTACTATTCATAACGGCTAGTTCATAATAATATTATAATAATATCTCGTTTAGTGAAACTCGGTATTGCGTACTACACACGCTATCAAGGAAGGTCGTGATTGCGTGTAATGCAAGGCAAGTCAGGGATGCATGTGGTGCTAGCTCCTTTTGGTGTAGCGTACAACACAAGACATTAATGAAATTAAAAAGAATATTTTTCATAAAATCTCGGGGTGTTACAATGCTTGGTCAAGGGAAAATCTCAGAATTGATATCTCCCTCAGACGCTCCGATAAATGGGCTTTATAGGGTATGATCCAACTGGTTGAGGCTATCACATCCTTTGTCTATTCCAAAATGATTTGTTAAAAACCTATATTTATACTAGTCGTGTGTTCACTCTTCAACGATTATATTTTCAATGGAAAGGATACATAACAATCATTTAAATCTAATTGTATATAATAAAACAAAAGGAGTGCATGTGTTTTCTATATCCATAAGGAATTTAATTAAAAAAGTGTATTTTGTTTATAAATTTTTTTATGGTTCCAACCTTCCCACTAAATAAATTTCTCCCTTGAAATTTCATTTGATATACCGAGGAGAAAACATGTAAGGGTATTTCTCATGCATCTTTTCAAAGAGGTCATCAGAATTTACTATTATTATTTACTTTAAGTAGAAAGGGTTCATGCATCATAATGGTGCATCAGAATATTTTAAAAATCATTTACTTTCTAGCATATGTTCTTTTGAGAATTCTTTGTTCTTTATAATGGTTTATACTATGCTTACGAATTTACCAAAGTATATCCCTTGAGAGTGTCAGAAAAATACTGTAGCAAGCCCCGTTATTATGCACCAGTTCTCGTATGAGTCTAGCTAAAAATGGAGTTTTCAGGTTTTTCCCCTAGATACATATGTTCTAGATCCACCTCTACTTGTTCGTATCTAGATATTTTTGTATTTTCTTGATAAATCACTTACTCTATACTCACCAAAACTTATGTATTATTGTATTATACTTAGTCTTATCCCTAAGGATTTCATTAGTGTTTTTCAATCCTAATCCCAAAAATAACTAAAATTATCCCTTTATACCCACTATAACAACCCATCTATTCTTATTTCATATTTAAACATGATTTATTACAAAAAAAATCACTTAGTATAACTCAAAAGTTCGAGAGTTATAGTGTCTTTTGGGAATAGAAACATTACCTACCAAAAAAATACATGAAATAAACATCTTTATTGAAAACATCTTTTACATTACCACAACATTCCTTCATACTTATCCTTTTATGGGATAACATGAGGACATATATATGAAAAGGTTAAGTTATAAAGCCCATTAAGGGAATAAAAATGGCACAAAATTGGAAGAAAATACATGCTAGTCAATAGGCATATCAATATATCAAAAAAGAGACCTGAAAACAAAATTCATGATATAGAATTATATTCATACCATAGAAATATGGAAACAACACACTACAAGATATTAGCATGATTGAAGGATCATTGCACATGGATTAGCATGAGTAAAACCTCACTACACATGAATTAGCATGAGTAAAACCTCATTGAAAATGAATTATAATGAGTAAAACCTCATTTCACAGGTGTATCATGATATTAAACATTACCCAATGTATCATAGCTCTATCAGGTTATACCCTTCATAAACATTTCATTTCATGTATAAGTGTTCCATATAGATCATACAACATGGATTCATTAAACATCACAATTTATTCCATGAACATGTAATGTGGAATACATGGATGTAAGTACAAAATAAATAAGTACATGATAATAATGTTGAATACCATTTATTGTGAAATGGTTATGGTATTCACTACATGATGATTTTGGCATGGAAAACAATAGTGCAGTTTTGACAGCATAACGACATCAAATAAAAATTTGTAAAATGGGTTGATGAGAGTGAAAGGGGTCTATCATAATTTATACATGAAATGGATAGTAATAGTATCATGTATCAAAATAATACAACATATGAAATGCAATTAAGATTCAAAATATAAAAGAAATTCATAACTAGAAATGAGAAGAGACAAATCCCTTACGGAATTTTGGCATGGTAATGGGTGTATACAGGAGGGATTAATAAGTGAGAAAGGGGTATATCATCATTAAAAAATAATAATGGTAGTATCGTGGAAGTGATAAAACATACCCAATCAATTTTAATTTTAAAAAATGGATGTAACAATATAAGGAAACATGGATTAAATTGAGAAAGGAAGAAACCCTTACGAAATTTCAGCATAGTAATGACTTAGGTAAGGGTCCAAATGGGGGAGTATAAAGTATCCATAATTTAAATAACGTAAAATTTAAATTATTAAATATATTAAAAAGGATGAAAATATATCTAACTAATAATAATAAAAAAAGATAAATTTCAAACATCGTACTTGAATTGAATGGAGGAGAGGAAGGTTAGAATCCTTTACATGGATATGTGGATCCAAATGCTTAGGATAGGATTCATAGAATATTTGGGGTACCTTGGGGGACTCTAGAGATAAGGGTAATGTGTGTGGTCGAGATTAAAAGATATTTAGTGAATAGAAATAGAACCTAGGGTGGGTTTGTATAGGAAATGACAGGGATTTTTTTATTATTTTAGTTTTGGACACCACATAATAAAATATTCAGAACCAAAAACCATAAAATGGTTTTTCCCCATGGTTTATGGAAAAGGGGGTTGGTATACATTATTTTATATGGATAATTTCTATAGATACTAAAATATAAGTCTTTCTTATGTGTAGGTGAGTCACACTCTGAAGGAAATTATTTTAAATTCGTAAACTTTTTAATACGTCTTGGAAGATTCATTGATGCTTTATAAAATAAAAAAAATAAATTAAATTATTTAAAATTTAATAAAATATTTAGCAGAATATTTATTTTATATTATTTTATTACATTACTATTGGGTCATTATGATGTCCTAAAATACGTTATATATTTATAGAGTATTTAATTTTTAGCTAAAAATTCAATTGTCTCAGAAAATTTTGAAAAATTCATAATTGGATAATTTCAATGTCCTAATTCATAAAATAATATTCATTTTATCTAAATAATTTTCTAAATGTGTCAATTTTCTCTTTTAAATTAAAAAATGAAATTTATTAAAAACTGATGTGTTTTGGAAAAAAATCGTTTTCAAACCATAAAAAAAGGTACTTTTGACTTCATTAAAATTACATGATCATTAATATTTAATAAATTAAATGTAATAATAATATTTTATTAAAACATTATTTATTACAAAAAACATTAATTCATCATAATATATTCCTTAATTGAATTAGAATATTAACAAAAAAAATACAATTGGTGCTTTATAAAATCATTTACAAAATAAAAATAATAGAATGTAAGTATTTTCTTAATTATATAAAAAAAATAATGCCAGGGTCTTAATAAATATGCCTTTATAACACCATAATACGCTCTAAGAGTAAGGTGTGAAATGGTGGGGCTTTCTTGGGGGTGTTTGGTGAACATGGTTTGGGTCGTGATCTCGATGAGCTTTAACTTTTCACGCAAACAATTTCACTCATTCTTATGTTGTTGGATATAAAATAGGGATTGGTCATGGTAAAACACAAAAAATTCTATTTCCCTCAGAAGCACCAATAAATGGGCTTCATATGGTATGATCCTATTGGTTGATTCCATCACTTCCTTTTTCTTTTCCAAAAGGATTTTTTAAAACCCAATATTTATACTAGTCATGTGATCACTATTAAATGGCTATATTATCAATAATAAGGATACTTAATGGTCATTTAAATATAATTGAATATAATAAATCAAAATTAGTATTTGTGTTTTATATATCCATAATACATTTAATTAAATTAAAGGTAATTTTATTCATAAATGTTTGGGTCATTACACCGTGTCTTTTCTAAAATGCATGTTGTGTGGGTGATTGACATGGGATGTTCCATGTATTAGTGAGACACACAATGTAACCTTAAGGAACTCATCATGTACTCCTCTAATGGTATGTTGGATATCCATTTCTTATCATCCTATATCTTGCATGATCATGATGTTTTCCCTTGGTCTATTTCAGTGTAGAAGAGTATCGGTTGAGTGAGTTCCCTTAGTCTATACCTACGAGGGTACAATGTGGTATTATTTTCTCACCACATGATTATGATATCCTCTAAGGGATTAATCTTGGATTTATTTTGTGGTGTCCCCCAGTAGTCTTGGGTGTGACCATCTATCATTTTTCATCCAACTTAGGTAATGTTTTTGGTATTAGCATGACCAATAGGAACATGGAATTGATCCCCTAGCATATAGGTTAATCTAGTAGGGTTTATGATATTGAATCACATATAATATCTTACTTATCATGTCATTCATGTAAGGTTTATGGTGTCCCCTAGTGGTATTGGGTGTGATCACATATTTGGGTGTCGAGATAGTTAGAGTCCCCATGTGTATATTATATGGCGATGTCAGCTGATCGTGATCTCTTAGGTGAGATCCATTAGTGAAATCATAGCTCTTGGATTGGAATCTTTGAGAAGAGTGTTACCTTTAATTTTGATGAGGAAGCTTGTAGTTGGTAGTAGTTGAGACCTACTTGAGACATAGAGTCTTTTATGAGTATATCAAGGTTTATTATTAATATTTATTTTATCTTATTGACATACATTGTGTTGAGTTTACTACTCTTGACGCTAAAATTTTCATCATTTCATGGGGTCCTATTAGTTATATTTATACTCACCCCTTCATGAGTTTTACCAACACATGACATTTATTATGCATATGAAGGTACATTTGACGGTGTTCTAGGAAGATCTAGAGTAGGTGGAGCTTATATTGGTCAATAAATACCAAGTTTTTTTCAGGTGTTTCATTTGACAGTGTTCCCCTCCTTTTGAAAATGTTTGACACCTTTTCATATTGGGTTTGGGAATTTATTTTGCGCTTTTATCACTTTTCATAACTTTTTCATACTTTGTTATTGGATATTTGTCATGCATGAATTGGTATCGGTGGTGATTTTCTAAATTTCTATATATTTATGGGCTTGGATATGTGTGTGTGGGTACAAGTACACTAGACTAGTGCCTCCCATGTGTGTGATATTCCAACTCAGTGATGGTCTCCAGCCTTATCATATTGTAGGAGATCCTAGGGTAGTCTCACTCAACATATCACAATTTATACAAGATCCAGTGGATTGGATCACGATGGAGTGGTATCAATGCATGGTTCTAACATTGGATCAAAGTTTATATTTTCTCTAGATATGATGTTGGATTTGGATTTATGGTAATAGTGGTAATTGTTTTACGTTTTTTCTTCAAGATAGAGACTCTAGTGATGGTGTCATGGGTTATATATCCATTCACAAAGACTCTAATAAATGGCTTGTTGACTCAATACATATACCCACTAGTTTCATAGGAAAATTGATAAATGAATCATATAAGAATGGGTTCTTATTTCTATGTCCCTCTTAAGTTAGTTTTCTAGATATACTCATTGATTGTGATACATCATATCTTATGTTTTCATATCTTCGTGTCTATAGCCAGTGATATTTTCCATGAATCGTTTAGGGTGTAACCTGATGGGTGATAAGGCCTCTATATATGGGATTGGTCATGAGGTCTTTTACCTTCAGTTTTGATAGGATGATATTATATTTCTTGTTGATCAATACATAGACCCACCATTGTTGGTTTGAGTGGGTTCATCATGTCCGATTGATCCATGGATGGCTCTATTGGTGGTGGATAGCATCATTTAAGGATCGAACGAATAATGTGAGCTTCCATGTTTGTGACTTATTGATATCTAAGGTGAAAAGGAACTTATGATTGCTACCATGGGTTTTAATTCAAATCATAAGAGTCTATGTCATTGATGAAGACCTTAGGGAAAACTTAGTATTCTGAGGAATAGGTATTGTTTGGATTAGGATATACAGGGGTATCTCATGTGGGGTTTTCCAATCCATTGTTCTATAGATAGAGAGATAGTTAATATACCACTAAGGCAGAAGTGTTGGATGAAATAGGGAGGTCCACAATGAATTAGGGAAGGCATGGGAGCTTAGAGAGTAGTAGGAGGTGACTAGAACATTGATCCATTTCCCCCACTAACACCCCTAAGAGGTCCATGCTAGGCTCGGAGAGACTGTGGTCAAAGACATGGGAATATGAAGGCCATGTAGGCTTTTGACCCATAGACTCTAAGAATGGTTTTTTGTATGGTCCATGTCTTTTATACTTTGTAATATTTTTTATAGACATCGACATAATCCACACTTTTCTTACTAATCCCAGGTTTGAAATAATTATACTTTCTATTTGAGACCATAGTTCAAAAATTGTTTTCAATGGATATTATATCTAGGATAGTTATCACACACTTCAATCAGTAGTATAACCATACTCTTAGGATATAGGGTTCATTTCATGGAACGTTTTCATAGAATAAGTGGGACCCTATGTTGTTTTCATCTGTATGGACTGGTTGTCTAAAATCCAAGATCATCGAACTATTACTGGTGATCATTTCAGTGAATATGAGTTCCAGGTTCAAGTTTTACTCTTTTGAAAAGGAGTAATCCCATGCATGGAAGGATGAGTTCATATGTAATAGAATACAAAAAACTTCTTATCGTTATCTATAAATACCATTTGAGTAGAATATTCTATGAGATTTTAGATCTTATTATGTGGGAGATGTACAAGCACATCTTCCATGGTGATTTTTCATGCTTATCCCTCGATCAAATATTTTTACTACATATACATACACCCTAGGATGACCTAAAAAATTGATCTAGTATATCTGTTATCCCCTAATGATCATAAAGAGACAATGATGTGGTCAGAGGCCATATTGAGGAAGGAATTTGTGAGATTCAGTGTTTCCCCTAGGAAACCCCAACATTGTTTTCCAATAAGACGGATGGGAGCATGAGGATAGATATAGATTGATGTCACCTAATCTACGTAAATTAAATGTAGAATTTTCCATTGCTGAGAATCGATGAATTGTTCATCCTATGGTTAGGGGTGAAGTTGTTCTCAGTGTTTGACCGTAGGTCTTTTTATCACCGGCTCTAGGTTTGAGAGTATGGGGTACCATCTTGGCTTCATATATCCACTATATTTTGTTTCATTTCATGGTGATACCTTTTGGAGCTTTGGATTACCCGGGGGTCTTGTAAGACTAAGAAACCAAATCCTTAACCCTTCTTGGACCGATATAGGGTATTCTGCTTTGAGTACATCCTAGTATGATCAGTGTTACTAGTGGATAATGTGATACACATGAAGATATTTCAATACATGCTCTAACAGTATTATATTTATAGGAGTCCCTCATAATTTTGGTTATAGATTCAAGAGGTCCACATTTTGTGACATGTCTTCTCAAACATTGGAGTTATAGTTGATTGAGAAATGGTTGATGAATTTATAGAATTAGTATCATCCAAGTGTGTGGATATAGTAGTAGATTCTGACAATAGTTTTTTCATCTGATTTTTTTGAGTAGGATGAGTTTTTTTTTCAAACTTTTATAGTCATCCCTTGAAGACAAGGATAGTGCATTATATCTCTAATTAACGATTGTCACACCTGCACTTCATCAAAGAGTTAGAGAGGTGTAGCTTTGGGATATTGATTATAAGACCTTGGATGACTAGATATCCACTAGACATGTTCTGGATTTATTTTTTGATGGTGGGGTGTATTTCATCATTCCAATGGTGTATAATGACACTGGTCACACTATGAGATGAGGTGATGACGTGGTTTATTTCCCTTATCAATATATCCAAGAAATATGAGGATGTATATAGATCCTTTGGAGTCGGGTTTGGTGACCAATGATGTTTTATCTTATTTCTGAGTTTAACTCGTGATGTCTCGCCTATCAGTAGGCGAATACTGGTAGAGATTAGTGGGGAGTTTTGGACACATGTGTTTATAGGAGTTATTACAAATTCATGTAATTTTATTGATGATCATTTTAGACCATGATTTCCACTTCATATCATGATTAGGGATAGGATGAAGGAGCCTTTGGGTATAGGTTATGTTTTATGACACCTTTCATACCAGAGGTAGTTGGCTAGGTAGATCAGACCTTTAAGGTTAAAATGGATATAGATCAGATTTTCCTACTATTTATGGTCCATATCTAATAGGATCATCCAAAAAATGGTAGAGTATTCATATCATATCAATTAAAACTCCACCATAGGTGTAAAACCTTTTGGAACCATGTACTGGAGACCATTCTTGTCATCGCTATACTAGTCGGAGCTAGTGGGAGACAACGCTTGTTGGCCCAGATTCAGTACTATCCATCGTCATAAAGAGTAATGTCTGTCTAATGGTGGATGATAAAATCTGAGTAACATCAGATGTTTATTTTGGACTCACAAAAATTACCCTTGGGTTTAATGGGGAGATCACATGTTTTGAAAGATCTTCCTAGGTCGAGAATGGTGGGAGTTTGGGGAAGATGGTAGGCTAATTTGGGTATTATAGGATCTTTTTCTAGTTTCTGTGTTAGCTTAGCATGGTGGAATACTACTAGACCCAGTGACTATAGTTTATCTATGTTCTTAGTGTTAGCCATGTATCTCTACTTGGGAGACTTGTGCATGGCCTATTACGTGATGTCAACCAAGATGAGATGGACATTGAGGTTGGAGATGACTTTTCAATAAGGTCAAGGTAATTGATAGTGTTATATTTCTAAACAAGGAGGACCTTTGGTGGAAATGTGCTTCCCTTGGGTGTGTGTCTATGGATAGAACAAAAACCATCATGGTAACTCATGGGAGTGGGAATCCCAGCATAGAGTTCTGTATCCTCCTTTATTAGTAGGATTTTTCTTTTTGAAATGAACATCATTGATGGTGGTGAGGATACAACATCTCTATTTTTTCTATGTAATACTTTAGAATATTTCTAGTAATCTTTTCAGAGTCAGGAATAGAGTTGATGAATGATTTTGAGGCCTGTTGAGCCAGATATTTATATTTTAAAAATATTAAATATATTAATATCAATTGCATGTATTTTTCCTGAAATTGGGTAATAACTCCCAAAAATAATCTCAAATTTGAAATATAATACCACCATTGAGTCTGGAATGCAGTCTTTAACCAAGTCGCAACATAATCTATGGTGTAATCAAGAGTTTTATAAAAGGTTGTCGTGGGCACAAATAATAATGTAAATTATTATTTAATTTATTTTTTATAATGATGTTACATACCTACCTAAACACTTATAAATAATAATTTTTTTAGAAAATACCTTGGTTTAGCCATATAAAACTATGATTTGAGAGGAGTGACATAAGATCATTAGTAGAAAATGAGACCAGGGATCAATGATTGGAGTTCCACCCGCATCGCCAATGACATCGAAGTTCATGGAACTCACCAATGATGGAAATTCTATATTGTTTTTAATTAGTGATCGATTAAAAATTTGGGTAGGGTTTTGTTTTCCATGGTTTATTTACTTATTGATTATATAATTAAGGACACTGAATGAATCAACTAACCAATAAATCCATCAGTCGATCTTTTTCTAGGAACAAGTTTATTTTCTAGAATTTTTGTTTTTAATGTTACAGATTATTATTTTATATTCATTAATTATTATAATGTAAATTGATCTTTTCCAACTTGAAAAATGATGTATTGTTGTTCCATTTTTATGTTTTATGAATTTATCCCCCCATTCTTTTCATGTTCATTGTTAACATTTATTTTTGGTGGTGGTGGTTTGACGAATACCAGGAAAGGGTCATTGTACAATTGATATTTGGAACAACATATCATTTCCGTGGTTTCAAATTCGAGACTAGGGATGTGATAATGGTGGATGGAAATTTCATTGCATTGAGAATGGATCAGGGGTTCATGTTTCCTAGGTTGACATTATGTTTTATGAATTTATCCCCCCATTCTTTTCATGTTCATTGTTAACATTTATTTTTGGTGGTGGTGGTTTGACGAATACCAGGAAAGGGTCATTGTACAATTGATATTTGGAACAACATATCATTTCCCTGGATTTAAATTCGAGACTAGGGATGTGATAATGGTGGATGGAAATTTCATTCCATTGAGAATGGATCAGGGGTTCATGTTTCCTAGGATGACATGCAGTTTCCATTTTAGTGTTGAGATGATATCACAGTATGAGGGGAATGGATTCTCGAGTGATGGATGGACTGAAATATGGGAAAATGAGACAGAAAGGCTATTAAACTTCAGATACGAGATTCTTGGAAGATGTGGTGGATGGTTTGGAAGTTATGAAAAGATGTGCAGAAGATTCATTAACATTATAGAGTTTCTGAGAAATATCAGACTATATGCTATGATGTTTAGGAACATAGGTCACGTAGTCCACTCTATGCAGCGACTTGAGTTTTTTCATAAGATACAAATATTACACACTATGTGGTGGGACAACCCACCCTATGACCATTAGTCATCTATATTAGCATGTATGGGGTTTAGATTCCTATAAATCCCAGTGGTACTACACATAGTGCATTCCAAGTCACACACCATATAACCCTTGGTGTATGGATCAACATGTAATGCGATAACAGTACTTGGAGCCTATCTGTCCCTACACAAAATTTATCATAGGTCACACACCATGCGCCTCAGAAAGGACACAATCATAGGTAGGAAGAACATTCCAACTATCAGACTGGCCTCTACACACAGTGTATCTGGGGGAACATTCCATGTACTTTGAGAGAACGAGCTATAGTAAAAAGACTCTAGTTGGTGGAATTCCATGTCTCGAGTGGGAATCTATTACACAAGTACCCTTTGTGGCATTCTATTAATTTTTAAAAAACATTTCATGTGAGAATTAGAATCAGATAATTCCATGTATTAGTGAGGCCTGTCATTTTCTCTTAAGGGACATAACATGTTCTTATGAATTAGTAGATTGCAGACCCTTTTCTTCTCAATTCATCTCTATTATGAGAATCAAGGTTTTCACTTGGATTGATTCAGTGTAGAGAATGTAGTTTGAGTGTTTTGAATTTTCATGTATTTATGAGGGTATAGTTAAATATTAAATCCTCAACACGAGATTGTGATCCCTCTATAGGATGAGTCTAAGATAGAGTTCTTGGTGTCCCCCAACAATCCTGGGTGTAATCCTTTATAATTATTTTGTCAACCTAGTGGATGTTTATTGGTAGTATCATGAACACCAAAAATTGGGTGTTTATAACCTATCTAGAATGTTACTATAGTAGGGTTCAAAATATCGGAATACATAGGATCCCCTACTTAGTCAGTTATTCCAATAGAATTTGTGGTGTCCCCAAGTAATCCTAAGTGTGAACCCCGATATAGGTGTTGAAATCATTGGAGTTCCTATGTGTATCATATTTTGTGATTCTTCATAACCATGACCTCTTGGGTGCGTGTCTCCAATTACATCATAGATCATGGAGTGGAATCTCCAATATGAGCATTTCCTTGAAGCCTCAAGAAACATGCTGTGGTGGGAAGTAATTTAGACCTATTGAGACTTGGAGTCTATTATGTGTGTAACTGGGTTTATTATTGTTATCTCAATTATCTTGTTGATATATCTTATATTTAGATGGATACACTTGATTCTTTATGATTATTGATATTAGGTTGTCTTATTCTGTATTTTAATACTCACCCCTACATGGGCGTTGGCCTAACATGTCATGTCTTATGTAGACGACAACACATTTTATTGACTATTAGGAAGACTATGAGTACAATTATCATAGGTTAGGATTATAAAATTGATGTATTTACTAGGTGCTTCATTTGATAGTGGTTCCCTCCTTGTCAGTATGTTATAATCCATTGATGATTTTATTTGGTATTGTTTTTGGACACTTTATCGCTTTTTGAACTTTTTTATAATTTGACTGTGGCATAGATTTCATGCATGCATCGGTATAATTTTTAATATTCTACATTTCAATTTTTCATGGACATGGAGTTCTGTTTGTGTGTGCAGGTACATTATTCTAATGCCACCAATCTGTGTGATATGCCTACAAGATGTTGGTCTTCATCCCTTGGCCTATTGTAGATGGGATTGGGGTAATAACTCTTGAATTTTCCCCATTCATGCGATCCCTAATGGGTAGGTTAATGAAATTTTATATGGTAATAAGCACTTCAAGTGTGTAAAAGATAGGAGAGGTGGTTTCCTTTTAATAGTGAGGGAGTGGAAAAATTTGGAATTTTATAAAAGATTAAACTATATTAATATTTATTCAATCCAGATGTCTCCAAAATGGTTTATATTCAAAGAGGATATGATATAGGGTCAAAATTTGACCATAAAATTCGATTTTTACATGTTTTTTAGTTCATTTTATCTCTTATCATTTCAGTTTTAATTATTTTAACAAGTTTTAACTCTTATCTTGGCGACTCCCTTTTTTATGAAGCTTACTATTCATAATGACCAAAAATAAAATATTGTTCATTAAATAAATTATAAAATTTTTATTAAAAATAGAATCCATTTTATCAAATTTAATTTTTCAATGTGGAATAAATTAATTTAAAAAAAGTCTCAATACTCGAAGAAAAAATATTTTAAAGAAAAAATTCCCTTTTAAGTATAAAAATGATGTTATAGAAAAGAAAATTGTAATGTTAATTCAATTGGAATTAACTGGATTATGTAAAATCAAAGGATTCTTATTAGTATTTAAATAAAAACCAAATACAAAATGTAACCTATAAATACATCATTTGAGGAAAAGAACTATAAAATATTTTTATTTGAACAAAATTATTACATAGATTCCCAAAATGATTAGGATATATTTGTATGTTCAACGTTATATTTTTATATGCATTACATTAATTTTTTACAATGTATTTGTCATAGAAAAAAATCATAAACATTAAAATAATTCTTATATGATTATAATGTCATAAAAGTGACAGTTTTGTAAAATCGATATTTTTTACTATTCCCGTAGAAGTAAATTATTCCTGAAAACTCTCAAAAAATCATCCTAAGACCATTGTGACATTATGGATTAAAAAATGAAATTGATTTATTCAAATTAAATTTATAAAATTTTGGAATTTAGGTTTTATACTCATTAATAAATAAAGATAAGTGCAGTATGCTATAGTTGTTTTATAAAGAAGGGTTTACTTAATATAATTCAATATCGACAGGTACATCATATCGCTTAATGTATGGATAAAATTGCATGCACACTAGGAATTAATTGTTTTCAAGGAAGTATTAAAACCTATTATCACTCATGTAGAGGCTAGTCTATGGGATCATATCCCCCATCGAACATTATCTCCTATCAAAATCAGACAAATAGGGACACATAAGAAGCTATAGACAGGGCACGCAACCCATCACATAGATCACTAGCTTGTCCTAGGTAACAAGTCTCAAAAGACTGATCCCATCATCCCAAACACATCTCACCTCTCCCATCATGGCATACACTAAGTCCTCTAGACTCAACATGATTTTTACTCATTGATACTAACACACTCACATTACACATCCCTGAAACTATAGACTATGGGATTATACGAGCCCAAAGGCCTAGTATAACCTACTCAAACACCTTTCCACTACTGGTCTCAATACCTTAGGACCATCCCCATATCTCTCACTATATTCTCCCCATTATCTCAATGTTATTACTGAAGAGAACCCATGACCCGTACTTGGGTTCTGTCTCACCTCTCCCAAGGGATATATCTCGAATCACTACTAGAATACAACCCCTCTATGTAACACCTCATCCATACCCAAAGGACATATCCCACACATAATTATCACTAAGACTCAACCACCCTTAGAAGGGTGTTACTCACCAAGGATGATATGTACATCAAATCCAGTTGTCGTCAAATTCATAAGCCTCTCGCGCGTACCAAAATAGTTTAGGGAATCCATCATAGTATTTCAATGTCAATTATCATAACTTTATACCCATAAAAGGACTCATTTCAACTAAACTGACAATATCACCCCTCGTAAAAATAGTCACAAGTAAATCTAAATCACTCAATGTTTCCAAGAGCACATTTTGGGAACTTATAAGGTTGAATGCCATCCTATATATTCTATTGAAGGTAATTTAAATCCATATATATCATTCCAGAACAATTTATTTTTCATATTTGAATGAAATCATATACAACATTATTGAGGGATTGAATAATAGGGACCACCTACTTCTGATGTAGAGTTACCACACAATCCTAACACTACACCACATCAGCAAAGCTTGTCCATCCCTCTCCTGAGCCTGCATCATCACCCAAGACCATGTACGACACCATATATCATAAATAATTAACTATTAACAATAATAATTAATTATATTATTTAAATAAATATGAATAACTATAAAAAAACTCACTAGGAATAATTTTCTCACAAAAACCATAACCAACCGCTCATGGATGGGTAATGGAACATCCCCAAAACTGTCCTCAAAAAACGCATTATCCATTGGTCCTCGTTCAACCATCAATTTCATCCAGTTATATAAAAATTCCAATATAAATTATGGAAGTGTATTATATTAATTGAAATGAAAACATAAAGTGTGAGATCAACCTCATAAGATGTATTCTAGCCACCACACACAAAATCCACATTGTTCACGGATGATTTAACCAATTTCTGAAGAAATAATTACAAAAAACCTAGCCATATCAAATAATAGATAATCAAAAACCTATGTGAAACATAAATTAAAGAAATAATAGATAAAAAAACCTTTGATTTTCGTCAAACTTCATCTATAGTAATCCCATAAAAAGGGGTATGAAGGATGGTTTTGGGTGTAGAGGAAAAACTAAAATAGCCTCTCTCAAGCTCCCCTCTCTCCTAAATAAAAAAACACTAAACCTTGAGAACAAAATCTCTTCATTTTTCTAAAAACTTAACCTAGTAAAATATTAATTGAATGAACCCATAGTTCATGCTATGAAATCCTTAAGGTAAAGGGGTAACCCCCTTTGGCAAACCTTCTTCATAGTGTGTACCACAATTCCATCCATGAATGGACCACTTTAGGGTTAAAAACACCTCATGTCAGGGTCCCCAATAAAGAATGAATACCACATTCATATAATGAGAATAATTTATTATATTTTCCATGTATTATTTTTAAATATTATATGGGTTATTTTCAATACTAGGAGCACAAACGACATGAGATTATGAGTCCTAGTGCTCACAGAATAAATGTCTGAAATATATTAAAATATTAAATAGCATGCACACGTGGTTATCTTGAAAAAGATGAATAACTTCTAAATAGTTTCTCAGATTATAAATCTTAGGGAACCATTGCATTAAGAGTAGTTACTTTACCTTAGTTTTGACCTAATATCGACCGACACGGGGCTGCTGTGAAAATTAGTTTCGTGAATTTTATTGAAATAAAATAAATTGAAGATTTATTTTATTTTCTCAATTTCATAAATGCAGTGATGCTTATTCTTTTAAGTAAGACTTTATAAAGGGATCCAGGGTTAGGCTTATAACCCTATAATTCCCTACAAGCTCTAGAGATTAACCCTAGGGAATTTATCCCAATGGAAACAATAGATCTTCAACAGTGAATTATCCAATTCCCAAGTATGATGTGTTATTTATTATTTATTTCCATATTCATAGACACAAAAATGAACACAGACCAAAAAACCAACTGGATAATTCAAGATTCGATCATTCCTTGAAAGATGGGTTATAATATATGGGATTCATGGGGTTTTATTATATAGATTACTAATTTGACTTGTTGATTGTTATTATATAAATGGATTGAGGCCCGAACGAACAACGTCTGAGGTTCGTTCCTCACATTTGTTCCTTTCCTTTTCTCTCCACCATTTTCTACGCGTTCTTCATTCTTTAATGGGTTTGTGGATGATTGATCATTGAACATTCATATCCAATAAAAACAATCATAAGTTGAAGATCCAACAATGGTATGACTTATAGAGGTTTGATGACGATGCCGATAGATGAATCAGAACGGTTCAAGAGAAACTTTTCTTCTAGAAGTTTCCATTAGGAGGAAAATAAACTGATTTTATAGTTTTTGAAGGACGTAAACCCATTTATTTGATGTTCCTATTGTTAGAAGACCATAGATCTGAAGTTTTATGGTAAACGGACCACCGGGGCGGAACCCGGGAGATCAGCCGAGGTGTAGGAGGAATAAATTGACTTTTCTGGAAATTCTAGAAAACATGGCATGTAGTATGGGAAATAATATATGTTTTATTCTCCAGAACAATCGGTATGTGTCTTTAAATATAAAAGGACATGGGGTAGAGTACACAAGTTTATTGTACAGTGTGTACCCTAGCACAAGACTTGGCCTATAGCAAGTACACAGACTACCCTATATACTGGTACATGAGAAGAGACACACAGGTTGACACTGTGTGTTGGCACATGGCCAGAGTAAACTAGTTAACCCCATATGGAAGGATGAAGCATGTTAATCCTTATAAAATGCATGTACCCATCTTATACATGACACAGTTTGGAATTACTTGGGCCATTGTACATGAGCAATACCTAGGTTCAAGGGACACAATATATGACCCTACTACACATCACATATACCATTCAACATTACTTGATTCTCTTTTCCTCCATATCTTAGACAAGTTTCATTAGGGTATTTTCCCCTATCACATCCCTAAAGGCAGGTACTAATCATTTCCTAATCATTGGATTATTATCCCTTAAGCAGTAATTCCTGGATAGAGTTGTTGGAATCCCCTAAGATTCTGGGAGATTGATCCTCTATTCATTGTTCATGCCCTAGAGAGATACATTGGTATTGACATGACCAAATTCATTAGGAATCAATAGTCTACTTAGAAGGTTAATCCAGATTGATTTGTTGGTATCACACCATGGCCCAAGTTTTGATCCTCATACGTGGTATCATATTCTATTTATATCAATCAGCATATCTCTCTCATGATGGTTCCAAAAAAATAGTACTTATCAGACAAATGTTATCAGTAATATAAAACTCAGGATTTTTTTCTCCCAGATGAGTGCTTTGTAGAACGTTCATGATGAATTAATAGTGTTGGTACGCGGTAGTTGTGACTTTCCTAGAGATTTAATTTCCTGGATTTAGTATAACAAGATATTATTATTTGTCTTGTAGAAATATACTTGTGTAGAGTTGACTGTATCATTAATTTTTTATTGCTTTATGGTTTTGGGTTTCCTAATGAGTATTATTATACTCACCCCTACATGGTACTTTCTAGCAAGTTTCATGTATTTTGAAGACGAGTGACCTTTTTGATAGAGTCCTAGGAGGACCAAGACTGGAAATAGATTTGTGAGATCATGCAGACAACAGGGTGTTCCTATGGAAATAGATAGTAGTCCCAATACCTTTTCATATAGGTTGGACTTGTGGTAATATAATAATTTTGGTGGGATTGTATTTGGACCAGTTTCACTTTACATTACCTTCATGTCGTACTATATTGGTTGGGATATAATGTTATGCGCACATTTTTTTCTTAGTATTTTTTTACATTTCATCATTTTGTGGGATTGGAGATGTGTGAATGCATACAGTTACATAGGAAATTCCACTAATGTTAGTTATATAACTACTCAATACAAGTCACCATCCCCTAGCCTATTGGAGGTAGGTTTGGGGATTCATAGCACGGGTCCCATTGGAATGGATCATGACATAGTGGTATCTGAGGTAATCAATTCTACATTAGGACTTGGAGTCTGTGATATTGGTTTGAGGATATCGTGTTAAGTGTTTAAATCTCAGATTTCTATCTTGGTACTCAGGTGTGGGTGTGGGTAGCCGACGTATCCATACACCAAGACTCTGATAACCTTTTTTTTGACTCAGTACATAAGAAAACCAATTGTAGAAAAAATAATGGTAAATACATCATATAAGAATGGGTTGTGGTTTCCATTTCCTTCTTGAGTTAGCTCTCCATATATACTCAATGAACGTGGTACATATTATTTTTCATACATGATGCCTCTGTGACACATAGTAGTAAGGATTTAGCATTTTTACCAAGAAGTAGACCCCCTCAGGGATGAGTCTTTGATACATGGAATAGTTCCCCATATGTCATATCTAGGTGGTGCACCATCTATACTGCTACATTTGGAGTAGTATGTTGTTGACGCACGCCTATCACGGGGTGTAGATAAAAAAAATTAAATTTTTCCAAGTGTAGCATAATGGCCGACCAGATTCATCTCTCTTGAGAAGCCTTTAAGTGTGTTTAATTACTTTATCTCGTTGACCTAATCTGTCTCTTTTTGTGGGTTTTTATGATTTAAAACAATTACATGTAAAATAGTAATTCTAAATTTATACTAAGATGAAAGTCTAAACCAAATGAAGTCAAGAAGAAACTACATTGTTTTGGGGTTCAGTCTGAGATTCAATCATTATTCTCTTTTATATTTTTGACTCTATTTTGACAACTAAAACATGATATCTGATGTGTGAATCGCTATTTTTTCCAGAATAGATATAGCTTGAGTCTCATGTTGTTGGGGACTATCACCCAATCAGGGAAATTTTCCTTTACCAAGCATACTACTCAATTCTATCACAAATTTAGACATAAATTTGAAGAAAATTCAAGAACACCTTGACCTCCCCCCATGCCAAGACACAGGTTTATCCTCTCATTTCTGAGAGTATGAGATCACAAATGGTGGATGGATGGGAGTATAGAGAGAGAGAGAGAGATGAGGGACATAAGGATAAATAATTAATAAATAATTTGAGAATAATAATAGTAATAATAATAATAATAATTACTATTAATTAAGAAAATAGTTTTTGAAACATGAGAGAGAAAAAAATAAAATAATTCGAAATTAAGATTGAGATATTATAAATAATAATAATAATAGTTTTTAGCTATTATTATTATAATAATAATTATAGAAGAAATTAAATAGTGGAAACCAAAATAAAAATGTATGGATTTATTTAATATGAATTCAAATTAGAATTTTAATTAAAACTAAAACAAAAATAAAATGAAAATAAAATAAACAGATGAAATGAGGTGGAAGAGAGGAGTAACTGTGGAATGTGCATTAGTGGGATCCCTCCTTTACTGTTGGTGTCGAGCTGATGATTTGGGAAAGAGGTGAGGGCCACCTTTTATAGGTGGAATTATGTTCTAGGAAATTTTGCACATTTTTGGCCCACTAAATGGTTGATTTACATGTAAAAACTTTCATTAAAGTTGTTCATAAATGTATCGGATGTTCCACCTCCAAATTTATGCTCATCTAGAAACTATATGAATAATTTATGACTTTCTCATTGGCGGTTTCTTTTTCTGGATGCATGTTCTAGGAAGCTTCCGTCAACAATATAACATTCAAGTGAAACATTAACGACTTAAAAAATCCCCCAAATTTGTTTTAGACACGGACCAATGTGTCCTAGTTCTATCCTGGTTGAATAACTAAAATTCAAGCTGTGTAAGATGATATGTGGTTTTGTTACTATGGTTGGTCCACACTATCTACCAGGAAAATTCATTATCTTTATTTATTTTTATGGCCTCTAGATGGTAGAATAATCCCCTAGTTTAGAAGAAAATGTTTGAGGAAATAAAATTAGTATTATAAAAATAATAATCTATAATTCTGGAATTATATTTTTCCGAAATGAAAAAATACCTTTGTGGTAAAAATCTGTCAAAAATACAAAAAATTATGCAATTTTCTCAATTTTCCTCATAATTATTCTAAAATTAAAATTACGCATTATTTGAATAAAACATTTAAATACATGGGTTTTATCATTGAAACACATTAAAAATATTCATTATTTGATTAAAAATATGCACATATATTTTCTCTGTCAAATACCCCACAATTAAACCATGTTTGTCCTCAAGAAAAAAATATCTACATTGAAATGAGTGGACACCAATGTTACCAATATTTAAATTCCAATGCAAAAAAACAAAAAAAATTCAATGTGAAATCAAACATTCAAAAATCCACATAAAATATCAATTTAATTTTCCATTTTTCAAATAAATGATCAAATCGTGTATTTTACTTTTCCCTTTGAAAAACTATGGAACTTATCCTTTCATTCATTCAAGTTCCTTTATTCCATATTATTAAACATGTCAAGTCATGATTTACCTCACTTTTGATTCTTTTCTCTCATCACTCAAGATACAATTCAGTATAAGTTTTTCTCATATCTTGAGAACATGCTTCTTATCCATAGGATTGTAAATAAGATACTTTCTCTACTTTGTAAAGAAAAAAGACACCTAAAAAATGAAGACTTTCAAAAAAGGTTCAAATGAATCTAAGGCATAATGTTGGTAGGATTTCATGATTTAAAAATTAAGGCTCAAGGATTAGTTTTATCTCTTAAGTACAATGAATGATATCAAAAAGTGTAATGAAATTCTCCCCTTAAAAGTAGCAACATCCACTTCCCAAAAACTGAAAGTAATCGTTATGATCAAGTAAGCATAATGAATGATTTTTTCACCCTCTATAATATATTTTTTATTCTATTCTCATATTTTTTCTTTTTTTGAAAGATATGATTAGATCAAACCTCACATCCATCACCTAACCACATATGATAATGAGATTGTCGATCTGGAAAATGGTGATTTTTGGTTTTCCCAAATCACAACCCTTTTATTTATTTTTTATTTTGGTTATTCAAGAGGGGAAAATAATAGTGTTTAATAAATGATTCCACAACCTTTTACAATTCCCACAATAGCACCCACACACTTCTTCCTTACAATGTATATCATCTCATCCACCACGAATCCCTTTACCACCACACTTCAACATTAAAATATCATTAAAATACCAAGATTATGCTTGGAATGGATAAAAATGGCTTGAAACATGGCTCATCCCTATAAAGGTCATTCATGGTCTCTATGGGCTAAATGAAGTATTGATGTAAAGGAGGTATTTTAGAGAAAATTATATTTTCAAAGCATACCTAAATCATTTTAAATATGTTTTTTCATAGTTATTGCATTTAAAAGTTTCAATACAAATTCTAGTAAGTTACATGTCCTAATATCACTCAATAAATATGCTCAAGATAAATAGGAAGTAATTGGTCTAAAAATACTCTCGAGAATGTGATATATGATATTGGAAAAGCACTCAAGACGTTATTAGAAATAATAAATCAATTATAATGAATTTCATTAATTCAAACCATGAAAGATGGTAGGGAAATTTAATTTACTTGAATCAATTAATTTCTTAAAATATTGAGTCATTATTTCAATATCCATACTTCATTTCAATCATTTGATTCTCCATTTTACTCATTCAATATCATTAACATTTAAATCCAAATCATAGTAGCATGGGATTCCTAAGAAACTCATTTCTCCTTGATTAGTCATGTAAATCATAATTCAAGTATGGGCATGAAATTTTAACTTTAATGCTAAAAACTTGTTGTGGACAAAAATGTGGAGATATTAAAAGATAAAAAACTAAATGTGAACTCCCTTTTTCCATGAAACTTAGTCCTTCCCCTTCACTATCTGGGGATGCCTTCTACTATTTGAACATATAAAAGAAAACAACTCAATTTGAGCATAATGATCATGTCATTTAAGCTCAAAAAATATAGAGGGAGTAAGCTTCATGCTACACTACTTCTTAGAAAAGAAATTAGAATCTAAGTTCCTAGAAAACAAGTAAAGATAAATCTTTTATGATCCCCCTAGTGGGGCCTGAATTTTTAATGCCTTCAGAGGGTAGTACCCTATATTATGCAAAGTCAGACGGTGGATGAAGCTTCTTTGATTTCAACCACCACATACATCTTTTCCCAACTTGTGCTTCATCCTTGTTCATGAGGGATGATCCATGGGTAGAGTGCACTATATCCTCCCCCTTCACAATGAGGTATAGCTTGCATGGTGGGGTTAGAATGAATTATGAATCATCCTTCTTCATGGTAGCTACTTGTGAAACCTATTCTTCTCTGTATAGTGGTTCCTCAAGGAATACTGCATCAAAAAAAATAGTCAATGGGAAAGTCAGAGTGTAATTCTATTTGAATAAAATTTACATATAAAGTATCAAGATCAAATTCTTCTCTATTAAAGTAAGCATATTTTTTCATGGTTTCCTTAAAAAATACACTCGTATCTTCTTAAGAACTTCCATTAAAAATTATTCAACGTGTACAGGGAGCTCCATATGTTCCTGAATAGTTGCACATCTAGGTTCTTCATCGTCCTCCAATGAATAACTGAGATTGTCTGATTTTATATAATCCAAACAACAAGGAGTGATGTATAATTCCGATTCATTGAAATTAGAAGAGATAGAGTCAAAAAATGGTTCAACTCCCTGAGTCAGTTTAGCTTTAATATCTTCCTCAGTGGTACCTGCTTTTTGCAGTAGACTCTCTGAGGATGGAGGCAAGTAGTCGGGCTCCTCCATATTGACTATAAATTCCACCACTTTGGTGGTTTCATCCTTCAGTGGTACTGGATCTTCATCCTTGAATTGTATGAGGAGATCAGGAAGTTTCTCACATGTAATCAATAATTCAACCAATCCTTCTTGATCTCCCACTTTTAGCTCAGCAGGTAAGTCTTCCTCCCTTTCCTCCTCAGGTTCTTCAATTTCAAAGATATGTGGTGAAATTTCATTCATCTCTTTCTTAGGTTCCTGATTTGGCTCAGGGTTGGGTTTCTACATTAATGCGCGAACATAATAAAATTCTCTATCATCCTTTCTTTTCAGTTGGTCAATGATTTATCTAGGTTCTTTCACCTAATATCTTCTAAAATATTCTTCTTATTATTGTTTTTGCTACAACTTTGAGTAATTTTTCTATGCATAATATTCTGAATTTGAATACATCATGGATTTATTTTTTGTTTTTTTAAAGAAATAAAATTTAAATAAGATTTGAAAATAGAAAAACTAATTGAATTAATGATTGGATCCTCGGAAACGGTGCTAGTTTTGATGAACGCCTATCACGGGGCATGGACAAAAACCATTATATTTTTTCCTAATGCATCATAATGGCTGACCAAGGTCATCTATCTCGAAGAGACATTTAGTGAGGTTCAATTAATTTATCTAATTAACCTAATATATCTATTTTTGGGGGTTTTTATTTATAAAAACATTGACATGAAAAATAGTAATTCAAAATTTATACTAATATGCAAGTATAAACAAAAAGAACTCAGGAAGAAAGTACTTTGTTTTGGGGTTCAGTCAAAGATTCAATCATTATTATCCTTTATATGTTTGATTCTAGTTTGATAACTCAAAAAGGAAATCTCATTTCTGAGTCACTATTTTTTTCCAGAATAGAAATATCTTCAGTCGCATGTTGTTGGGGACCGTCACCCAATCGGGGACATTCACCTCACCCTGTAATACTACTCAATTCTATCACAAATTTAGAATAAACTTTAAATAAATTCAAGAACACCTTGACCTCTCCCTGGGCCAAGACTCAGAGTAAGCCTCTCTTTTCCGAGAGTATGAGATCTCAATGGTGGATGTATGGGAGGAGATATAGAGAGAAGATGGAGAGAGAGATAAATAATTTATAAATAATGTGATAATAATAATAATAATAATATTATTAATTATTATTATTATTATTTAATAAGAAAGTAGTTTTTGAAATACGAGAGAGAAAGAAATTAAAATAATTTAATATTAATATTGAGATGTTATAAATAATAATAATAATAATAGTTTTCAATTATTATTTTTATTATTATTATTATAGAAAAAATTAAATGGTGGAACCCAAAATAAAAACAAATAGATTTATTTAAAATAAATTCAAATTACAATTTAAATTAAATAAAAATAAAAAAAAAGAAAAAATTGGAGGGGGAAGAGAGGATCCATAGCAGCTCATGCCCTAGTGGGATCCCTCATTGGCTGTGGGTGTTGAGATAATGATTTGGGAAGGAGGTGGGGGCCTCCTTTTATAGGAAGAATTTTATTCTCCGAAATATTTCACATTGTTTTCTAATTAAATGGTCGATTCACGCATGTACTCTTTCATTTTGAGTTTTTCATAAATGTTTTGGTCATTAACCCTCCAAATTTCAGCTCCATTGGACACATTATGAATGAGTTACAAATTTTTAATTCAAGGATTATTTTTCTAGATATAGGTTCCAAGAATATTCCTTCAAAAATATAACTTCCAATGGAATCTTTAATGACTTTATAACTCCCCAAAATTTGTGGTAGGGAGTACCACATATTTCATAGTGCTATATCAGGTTGATTAACCTCAATGGATAGGGTTTACACTGAGATTTGGTTCTGTTACTGTGGTGGTACCAATGCTATCCTCCCCGAAAAGTCTTTAACTTCATTGATTTATTAAGGCCTCTAGATGTAAGAATCATCCCCTAGTCCAGAATTCAAATTTGGAGGACATAAAATCAGAATTATAAAAAAAATGAATCAAAAATTTTGGAATTATATTTTTTGCTAAAGGAATAAAATACCCTTGTCGTAAAAATCTGTCAAAAATCTGAAATTATTCACTTTTCTCAATTCTTCTCACAATTATTCTGAAATTCAATTACCAATTATTTTAATAAAACATTGAAATACATGGGATTTATTATTGGAAAAAATTAGAAATCCTCATTATTTGATTAAAAATATACACATATATTTTCTCTGTCAGTGGTGCCCATAGTATTAGCAAACAAAGAATGCATGCTAAGTACGATTCCAATGTTTTAGAGATACAGAACCCTAAGGTTCTAAGGGGAGCCTGACCCTCAGGCGGCTAAGGACTAGCTTAAAGTAGTGACCTGATTTTTCTACCTAGTCTGGACACCAGCAGATCAGATGGTGGGTCTGGAAGTGAGTCTTCTAAATGGTTCAGTTGGGCGATGGTTGAGTTTGACTATCCCGACTCATGAATAAGAGACTCTTTCATTGACAGAGTTCAAGCTTCTATTTAGAGAGGTGTTATAACCAGTTATGCTGAGAAATGTTCATATTCAGAATATTCTTTAGCTCTAATAGGGTAGCATTATAGTGGATTATTTTTCATCAAGGATCACCAACCATTCTAGGTACTCTATGGATATAGACTGTGGTAACTAAATTGGGGCTCAGACCATTAAGTGAGGTCTTCATAGAGATATCAGAGCCAACATCACCACACTATGAATTTCCACTAATTCTGCGGTACTTGAGAAAGCATTGGTGGTTGTAAAATTCTTGGATGAGTATATATAGCCAACTATAGTTAGTATTGGATGATTAAGGGAAGAGACCTTGGTAGTAGGGAGATGACGTTAGTCCCAGGGACCTGGATGTGGTAGACATTTCAGGAGGAGGTCCCTGGATAGAGGATCTATTGTTTAGGGCTCATAGGTTAGGTGTAGTTAGCCTAGGGAGAGGTCATTCTATTCATGTGACAGTAAGGGACATCTCACTTGAGATTTTCCAAACCGTCGTGCTGCTAACTGGGAGACAATGGATTGACCATCAAGTCAGAGACAATGATAAGAGAAGATAGATCCGTAAGGAGGCATAAATTCCAAATGAGTTGGGAGAGTAGTAGGACGTGGTCGATGTTTCAACTTATTACCACCACCATCCATAGGAGGTCCACACTTGGATTAGGGGGGTGGAGGATAGAGGTGGGGACTTCTGCATGCAGCCCAGGAATATGACCCATGGGCTCTAGGAATGGTTCAACGTACAATCTATGTATTTTCTAATTCAGTTTCATTACAAATAGACATAGGTTATAGTCATTCCCTTATCACCACATATCTTTTTTCATACCTATGGATTAGGATTCAACTGGTGAATCGACCCTTACGCTTGGAAACAATTACTATAGAAGTTTCAGTGATCAAAAATCTATTCCCAAAATGTGACCTGGCCCTTGGAGATGAGAAATTTAGTTGGAACCTCTTGGTAGTAGCATTGATGCCTCACAAAGTCATTTTTAGTATGGATTTGTTGTCTATAGTTCATTCATAGATTGGTTCTTTTAAACGAAGGGTGCAGTGTGTCCGAGACGATGGAATGTGGTTTTCGTTTTTCTAGAAAAAGGAAACCTGATCTGAATAGGACGGACTCATGAAAATAAGGGTTATTCAATTACAAATCTGTTGGCTAGTTTGTCCCTTGGTGAAGATAATGATAAGAGTTACTAGTTTCCTACACTAGTGGAAAAGTTCAAGGATGTTTTCCTTGATAATGTTCTGGGATTAACTCCCTACCAAGAGATAGAATTCTGCATTGATTTACACCCCAATAGGGCACCATTATCTGCACCAGCATATTGGATGAATCCTGTAGAGAATCAAGATATGGGGGTGTAGTGGGGGTACTTGAAGAAGAGGGGCTTTTGAGACCCAATGTTTCACCATGCTTGGCCTTAATTTTGTTTTCCAAAAAGGAAGATGGGTGCATGAGGTTGTGTGTGGACTACTGACACTTGAACTAGGTGATCATGAATAATAAGTATCCATTACCAGGAATCGATAAACTATTTGATTAGTTGAGAGGGGCTTGATGGTTCTTGAAGATTGAACTCGGATTAGGCGGTCACCATCTGTGAGTACGGAATGTGGATATAATGAAGATGGCCTTGAGATGTAGTTACGACCACTATGAGTACTTGGTGATGTCATTTCGTTTTAAAAAATCCCCAAAAGTGTTCATGGGACTCATGACCTCGATCTTCTATCCTTATTTAGATAGGCTCAAGGTAGGATTCATCGACTATTTCCTTTTGTACTCAGTGTCTGAGGAAGAGCATGTAAGACACATAAGGATGGTTTTGGATGTACGTTGAGATCACCATATTTATGGGGAAAATATCTATGTTCCAGTTATGGATTAAGTCATTCCACATTATGGTACATGATATCTTAGTGGAAATAGTGGATATAGACCCGTCAAAGGTTGAGGTAGTGTTACCATGGAAGGCACCTAAGAGCTCGAAAGAGGTGTCGAGCTTTCTTGGGATAGTAGGCTATTATTGGAGATTGATACATGATTTTTCTAGGGTATCATCACTGATGATAGATTTGACTTCAAAGGGGTACCCTTTCATGTGGAAGGAGAAGTGACAATATTTTCTTCAGTAGTTGAGGTTGAGTTTGATGAGTAATCCGATCATGGGATTTCCATAGGAGGGTTTTTAGTACGTAGTGTTCAGCAATTCATCATGAACTGGGCTTTCTTATGTCCTCATGTATAGGAAAGTGGTGATTTCCTATGTTTCATTCTAGTTCAGACCACATTATTAGGACTAGGGGACCGATGATCTTAAGTTATCATCGGTAGTCCTCACATTGAATATGTGGACACACAACCTGATGGGTGAGTAGTTTACTGTCTACTCTGATCACAGGAGTCTCATGTATATCTTATCTTTGAAGGACCTAAATTTGAGACAGAGGGAATGGATAGAGATCCTATGGGACTATGACTTTGATATTGTCTATACTCTTGGTAAGGGGAACATGAAGGAAGATTATCTCATAAGAAGATATTGTTCATAGTTGATGAATGATGCATCAGATTAGTTGGCCTCGTTACAATAATCATTGTAGATGGTGATGGAGTACCTTACCTCTGATCGATGTTTGTTACCCTTCCACTCTTACAATGACTTAGTGGGTCACAACATGGGGATACCTACTTCAAGACCCTATAAGATCATATGTCCATTGGGAAGTATATTGATGGATATTCAAAAGGTGGGAATCATGTCATTCTTTTTAGAGGATGCACTGTAATACTAGTGATATTGTCAGAGGAGGTTTTGTAGGAGTTTCATACATCCCATGTGGTGGTACATCCTAGTGTGGAAAAAATGTACCAGGACCTCCGAAATTAGTTATTTTTCCATTAATGAAGAAAGTAGTGGTAGAGTTCATTTCTTGATGACTTACTTCTCAATAAGTGAAGGATGAGCCCATGGTTGTAGTTGGTATAGATCAACACCTTGGGGTTATAGAATAGAAGTGAGATGGAATATCAATGGACATTGTGATTGGTATACCACGTATGTCTAGGGGACATAATTTCCTTGGTGATCATTGACTGACTCTCCAAGTTGGCCCACTTTCTAGCTATCCGAGAGGAGAGATAAGAAGAGATCTTGGGACGCCTCTATGTTCAGTATATAATTTGACTCCATGGAGTCACACCAACTGTTGTTTCGAATTGTGACTCTAATTTTACATTTTGGTTGTGGAAGGTATTATAAGGGACAATTGGGACCAGGCTATGGCTGAGTATATCATTTCACCACAGATGGATAGCCAGATAGAGTGGACCATTAAGCCCTGGAGGCAATAATGTGAGCTTAAATGTTGGACTTCGATCATATTTGGGACGATCACATACCACTGGTGGAGTTTTTATACTATATTTGATACCATTCCACCATTATTATGACTCCATTCAAAGATTTATATGAGAAAACCTAAAGTTCACTACAATGCTGAACTGACCCAAGAGATTCATCACTCATGGGACATGAGTTGGTGTGAGCTACTATAGAGAAGGTGACAATCATCCAAGAGTGGATGAAGACAGCCTAGAGCTATCAAAAGTCTTGTAATAATAGAAGGAAGAGGTCTTTGGAGATTAAGGGAAGAGACCATGTATTCCTTCAAGTTTCTCATGAATGGGGATTATAGAGATTTTTCTCGGTTAGAAAGTTATATGTGAGGTTTATCATCCCTTTTGAGATACTCTGTAGAGTTGGAAAGGTGGCATACCACATAGATCCTCCTCATTAGTTAGATTGGGTACATGATATCTTGCACATGTTATAGATTAGTAGATATGTGAATAACCCATCGCACATCATTAAATTAAGAGTACTGGACATTGATGATTGAGAGAAATTTGCTGAGTACCCAGTAGAGATCGAGGATCTAAAGGAGAGGATACTTTGTGTGGGATATATTCCTTTGGTGCATGTTTGGTGGTAGCATGATAATCTCTAATAGAGAACTTGGTAGTGGGAGGCTCATATTCGTGCACAATACCCTCATCTATTTGGATAGCATTTGTTTTGGCTTTTTAGGGACATAAATCCCAAAGGATGGGAGAATTTAATATCATTGATTTTTTTTATTATTTTTAAATATTATCTCTATTAATTTCGAAACTAGGCTCTTAGACTTAGTGTGATTATAAGGCCCAGTGTTCCCATAATAAATGTTTGAAATATATTTGAATATTAAATATCATGTGTGCTCTTTTTTTGAAAAAAGTGGAATAACATCTAAATGGCATACCATATTAGAAATCTAAGGGAAAAATTGAGTTCAGAGAAGAGACTTTGCCTTATCCACTACCTAACATTAGTCGACAAGGGTTGGCTACGAAAAGAGGTTTCAATAATTTTTAAAGAAATAAAAAAAATTGAATGTTTATTTTTATTTTCTCCGTTTCATTGATTTAGCGACATAGAGATGCATATTATTTAATGTAAAAATTTAGTTAGGGATCCAGGGTTAAGCACATAAACCTGGAATTCTCAAGAGGCTCTAGAGAGAAACACTTGAAAATTTTTATTGACGGAGATCACAAAGATGTCGAATGGAGGTCATTCTTGATGGATCTTACCAGTTGCAATTGACCTTCAATGGTGAATGATCCAATTCCTAGGTAAGATCCATTATTTTGGATTTCTTTCACCATTATTAAACTCAATGATTAACATAGTCAAACCAATGAACATGATGATCCGTGATTCGATCATTCTTCATGCGATGGGTTATAATCTATAAAATTTATAGGGTTTGATTATAGATATTAATAATTTTATTTGTTGATGGTTCTTACAATAAAAGATTGATACCAGAGCGAATAATGACTGAGGTTCATTCCTCTTATTTTTCTTTGTGATTTTCACTCCCCTATTTTCAATGTGTTCTTCGTTCATTGATGGGTTTTTGGATGATCATTCGTAGAACCGTTATTTCTTTGTGAAATAATCTAAAATTGAAGATCCAACATCGGGATGACCTAGAGGAGGTGTGACGATGAAAGTGATAGATGAATTGGAATGATTTGAGAGAAACTATTATTTGAGTGGTTTGCATTGGGATGAAAATAAACATATTTTATGAGCCAATTAAAGTCCATGGACCAATTGATTCTATGTTTTAATGGTGAGATGACCATGGATCTGAATCCTCAAGGTGAACAAACCACCAGAGAGTAACCCGAGAGATCAACTAAGGCATGAGAGGAAGAAGTCGACTATTGTGAAAATTCCAGAACACAAAGAATGTAGTATGTGCTACATGCAGTGTGTTCATCATCAGACCACTTTGCATGTATCCCAAGAGACCCAAAGGCCTGGGGTGGAGTACACGGGTTTCCTACACATCGTGTACCCCACCACATGACTTGTCATGGACCATGTACCCGGACTACCCCATGTCCTGGTACACTGGAAGAGACACATGGTTTGACACCATGTAGTGGCACATGGATAGAGTATATGAGTGGATACCTGATGGAAGGATATGGCGTGCGACTCCTTATAAATGATGTGTACCCATATTCTACATGACACAGTTTGTAATAACATTGGTCGTTGTACATGGGAAATAAATGGGGTCCTAGGACATGGTGTGTGACCCAACTACACGATGTGTATACCTTTACACATGGTTCTATTCTCTATTCCTTTATATCATTTAAAATTTTTGTTAGGTATTGTTCCCCTATTGCTTCCATGAAGATTTGTACAAATCATTTCCTACACATAGGACTATGATCCCTTCAACAGGACATCCTAGATTAAACTTTTTCAGTACCCCAAGAGGCATTGAGAAAGATAATATATTGATTCTTCATTCCCTAGGTAGATTATATGGTATTGATGTGGCCAACTTCATCGGGCATCAATCCTCTACTTAGCAGGTTAATACATATAGATTTATTAGTATCATCACATGGCCTTGGTTTTGATCCTCATATGTGGTATCATATTTTCTTATGATCTATCAGTTTATCTCTCTCATGATGGTTCCAAAAGAATTTTACCTCTTGGATGAAGGTTATTATTATTATCAGACATAGAAGTGTGTTCTAATGGATGATTTCTTCGTGGAATCTTCGAACAAAATTCCTAGTGTTGGTATGCATTAGTTGTGAATTACCTCTAGACTGTGTGTCTTGGATTGAGTATATTTAGATATTTTTATATGTGTTCTAGAAATATACTTGAGTATATTTGACCATATATTTCTTTTTTTATTACTTTTTTATTTTTGGGTGTCCTAATGAGTATTGTTATACTCACCCATACATGGGATTTACCCACACCTGTTGTGTCTTATGCAAACGAGCGATCTTTTTGATAGAGTCTTGAGTGAACCATGATTTAATAGAGCTCTATGCGATCAGGTAGGAAAATGTGTGTTATTATGGCTAAAGATAGTAATCCCAGTACATTTGGTTACCAGTTGGACTTATGGTTATAGACATATTTTGGTGGGCTTCAATTTTCCCCATTTTCTCTTTACTTTACTTTTCTTTCTTGTTTTGTCCGTTCTGATATAGTGGTATGCATGCATTTTTTTCTTATTGTTTTTTTATATTTCACAAATTTTGTGGTCTGGGAGATGTGTGTGTTCACATAGGTATATATGAAATGCCTCTCATGTTAGTGATATTCTTACTCGATACTAGTCACCAGCCCCTGTCCTATTTGAGACGGGTTTGGGGAGTCACAACATAGGCCCCACTAGGATGGGTCCTTACAATGAGTTCCCTATGTAAGGGATATTTATCTATATAAACATCATTAATAGATTCATTCACACCATGAATGGTCTAAATCTATAAAATTTTAGTTTCCCACAACCAAAACATTCTTCAATGATTCTTTATGCACCTGGCTCATCTAGTAAGACTCAAAACACATATAAAAACAACATATACAGGAATAAATACACTTGGAATATAAATCCAAGTACCAATACCCAAACATTACCCATCACCAAAACTAAAAAATTCCCTCAAAAAATTAAAAATCATAATGACATAGTTCATTACACTCTTCATCCCTATATCCCACAAATTAATAAGATCGATTATTCGCCTCTAAATTTTTATTATCCTTTGAATCAATGTGGATGTAGGTGTGTGAATTGAATACATTGTGATGGGTGACATCAACCTTCATTCTAGTCTAATATACTCCAAGTAATTAATTCCCTAATGAAGGTTCCAAACACCTCCTACATGTTCCAACGAAAAAATATTTAAACTATTTTTTACATCATTTATGAATATAACATATAATAGTGACCCTCTCTGAGAACATACAAATGTTGGACCCATGAATCTTTATTCTATAAATATGACATTCGATTATTTGGTGGATTACCTTCTATTTGGAAGGAAAAATTTTACCTTGTTTATTAGATACATTTTCTCAGGACCTGTAATCCATGATACCTATCATCCTCATACCCTTACCAATATAAACTTCCAACCCCTTCTCACCCAAGTGACCTAGGTGGTTATTTCATTAAATTATGGATTCTACTTCAACAGAATGCATTTTACATTCTAATACTTCTCTATGGGAGAATGACACATACTTAACTACTTTATTCAAGACCATAGATCTATATTTATCATCCATGAACCATTAATTAATTTTATATATAAATATTTATTTTTAACTATCCTGTGGAAAATAAGTTCTTCCATAACCCCAAGATATTCTAAATGCCACTTAACATTAAAAAATTATCATTCCTTTTATAAATTGGTATATCAATAAATATTATAAAGTCAAAATCCTAATCATTAAAAACATGAATATATATATATATATATATATATATATATTTCAAAATTATAGTTGTGAATTCTTCATTTATCAAATGTTTAGTAAAACGAATTTCCAAAGTCTATAATCCAAGATCTAGGTGACATATTCTCACTCAATATCATAGAACTCTTACCTTCTAATACCATATTCACATAACCACATCAAATGTGTATATTTTAGAATTCAATCTACACACATTATGATCATTATTTAGGTGACATTACTTTTCGAAATTCCAATATATCAGACAAACTTACAAAAAACTACTCTTGCTCAAAATTATCTTACCTTTACCTTTCCTGTGAAATTTATGTTCCTTTAGAAATACTCTTCCTACTCTACTATAAGAATTTAATTATAATTGTAACATCTTATTCCAATGAAGTTCCTCATTCAATATTAGGTCTCTCAGTTATATACATAACATGATATACTTAGCACATGAGTTACTCATAACAGTCACTATCACATCCCAAGACTCTGGGAGAGGTGATATAAACAAAAACACCTAATGTAGGTGTACAAAGTTCACATTCACTAACTCAAACTGAATTTTAATGAAATTGAAGTCACTGATGTGATTAATTGATAGTTTACCTTCTGAAATCATGATACTAAAAAAACACCCAATTGAAACACCTTGGTTATAATATATATCTATGAGGGTATCAATATATTCAGAAGTAACTTTAACTTCTTAAATATGATAATCCACATTTTGGGAGAATAATATATATGTTAGCCATGATGCATTATTGTCCATACTCTCTAATAATTTCTTTTTCATCGCTTTCATCTTCATACATATAAATAGTGGATCAATGTCCTTTTTTTATTATAAAATCATCCATATTCATTATGTTGAACTTCACCACCTTGTATTTTCCCAAATCAAGAACAGTCATTCCTAATGGGTAGTGAACATTGACTAAATTCTAGAAGAAAATATACGAAGAATTATGAATTGATCCTCAAGATACTCTTCTATTAGGAAAGGGGTATAATTATACTACTAAATTGAGAAATGAACCGAAATCCATAGTGCCTAACCATCCAAAACTCTACAACTACTAATCTGATACCACTTTTAGGGATTCAGACTATCTTTTTTAAAACCTAATGAAAGATATCAATAATAACTTTTAAGAAATAAACCAGGTACTGTAAGATTAGACCATGTAATAATGTGACATCCTCATCCTAGTTCACTAATCATTTACTGAACTCAAGGGCCACATGGCCTCTAGAGAACCTCCCTATATGAAAGTGGATTTCATCTAGCTGTGATGGTGTGTGGTGGTATAGTGGGGAGACAATAAAGTCTCTATCAGAATGCGTGATTGTAGAAAATACCCAAAATTCATCAGAAATAATAGGGTAGTAGAATATAATAATAGGGAAACATAAGTAAACCATTCAAATAATAATAATAGATACATGGTATTAAATGGAATGACATACAAAGGAGGTCATGCCTATATAAAAACATGGGGAGAAGGCAAAGCGTAGAAGTAGTCATAAAACAGATCATGTCACAACCAAATAAAAACATACTAACAGAGTTCAGCCCCATGATAATCCAAATAACTGTATTGGTGAACTTATCTCTTACACTAATCTAGAACAAATCAGGATTCCATATTTGATTCTTCCCTTTGACATTTCACATCCAAAAAGTATATCTGGGTACAAGATAGTTTCTGGAATAGGGTGTTAGTAAAATTAAATTATCCACCACTAATGGTCTCCAATTAAAATTTAGTTTGTGAGAATAAATTTTAATTATGTTCATTTAAGATTAAAATTTAATTATTACATACAATTTATATAATTTAGAGCTTGGGATCCTCTAAGAATAACCAACCAAATATAACGACTTTGGCATAAGTCGGATGTCTCTAAACATGTAACTTGTAAATAGACAACGGACTCAAGGCATGTAACCCATGAATTTATGGGATACTAACTCAAAGGAATCAAGGGATGGGTTCTATAATTAATACATCAAAGGAATAAACATGAAATTTTTGACATTTGGAATCCAAACAAGATCACAGTGATCAAGCTGTGAGGTTTAGCCATTTGTTTTGAGTGTGATATGAAGGGTGAAGCCTTATAATTTCAATCAATGTATTTTCTAACAGAACCAATGAAATATAACCTTTTGATTAAGTTAGAAATCAATTGGAATACTATTTTTTTATTCAAGTCATTCCATATATAAAAAAATTGGTTGATCTTAGGGAGATCATCCCTAGAATTAACAGTTTTCTAGAGAATATAGAAGAATACAATAACATCGATACAAGGAATTCAACAAGTAATAAAAGGACAGAATATAGATGGATGTATTACATAACATTCACATAAATGAATTATGTGTAATCCTAAGAGTTTTCTCAAGGAATTTTCACTAAAAAATATAAGGCTTGCTCAAAGCATTCCATACCTATATTGTTGTGAAAAATTTTCATAACCAATAAGAAAATATTAAGTCATAAAGAAATAACATGTTCCAATTAATGAGTTTAAACCATTTAATAATTAATTAGGTCCAAACATTTATTAATGTAATAATTTGACACACTTGAAGGGTTTCATATTAAAATTAAAGAAATGTTGTTAATTGAATTTAGTCAAACACAACCAAAGGTGTACTTTTTTTTGAGGTTTTGAACCTCTAATGGTGTATGAGGGTCTCATAACACCTCAAGACTAAGGTCTATGAATATAATTAACAGATTATAATTTTTAAAGGAAAAGTGTGGAATTTATGGTGTGAAGTGCATTGAAACTATTTATAATTAGTAATACATTAAGGGTCAATTCATAGAAAACAAATTTTTTACCTCATAGTGGAATCCTTATCCATTGTAGACCTCAGATTTCAGATGTAATGATATAAAATAGAAAAACATAAAAACATCATAGAAATATGGCATAATATCTACTTTAATATCTCACCAAACATGGTGATGTAAATAGAAAAAATATGCAAGTGGAGTGCTAGACATACTGAGGTGGATCCAACATGATGAACTATGATCAAATCGGATTGCAGACAGAGGAGATTTACCAAATCCTAGGAAGAGGTAATATGGGAGAGATTCAATAGTGCTACTATGTAGTTGAGAAAGGAATAAATAAAAATATATTTAAGGGTGATAAGGGAAAATTCCATTTATATTTTTTTAAATGGGAGCTTGTTTTGGATACATGGTTGGAAAATCCATGCACCAACCATGTGATTCTCAATGTCTGGGTTCCCACTCCTTGCATAATCTTAGTACACAGTTAAAAAACCATGGAAATCTATGTGTAGTTATTTGATATTATATTATAAATTTTTAATTGTTGTTTTCCCCCTTTTTCACTATTTTATAAATTGTGATCATCCCTTCTTGGGCTATACAATTGAGGTAAATGTGTACTGATAACCATCCAATTATCATGTGTTTCACCCTAGTTATTTAAAACCCATTAATTTGGGCCCCAAACCAATCTCATACATTCTTGAAATGTCATTGGTCACACTGGGAATCTCTTTTAAGGTAAAACAGAATGCTCTTGATTGAAAATTAAAGAATCTATACATCAAAAATATCATGATCATATAAACTCCCTTTATTAAAACAACCCATTCTTGAGTTTCCCTTTAGAGAGTGGTTATTCTCTATCCATGAATAACTCCTTCCAATGATCTTGTATATTAGAATCACATTCATAGGTATCATACTTTATATGGATATGATTCCTTAACACCTAAACTAAAGGAACTATCCTTTGATATAGAGTCTCGGAGCTATGGTTGATGATACAAACTTGATACTCTTTATAAAAAGCATCAGCCTCTAACAAATATTACTCAGAATTAAGTACATGTGATGGGTGGGAATAGTAACAGTTGAGCTAAGAAACAAAAAATACATCACTAATATTCTTGTATCAGTAAGGAAGAGCTATGAAATATGCTACTATCATAAAATACACCATTTTCTCAAAAGTATTGATGAATCTAAGAAGAAAATTACCATGCCTCTGAATTAATAGATGACCCGATATAAGAAACAAATTCCATAAGACCAAATCTCTCACCTTGAACTCCAACGGTTGGAAATGATGATTAGAATATGTCTTCTACTTACACTTATTTTTTTTCATAAATTTTCTAATTAGTGGTACAAAATCTGATGTCTTATGAATGGGATAAGTTCCTAGAAGTACTTCCTCCCCTACCTTTAACTCGAACAATGGTGAACATCATGGCCTACCATAGAGCACCTCTTAAAGATCCATTTCTATATTCTCTTGAAAATTATTATTATAATCAAACTCATTTATATATAGGGTTTTTCCCAAAGATCCACCAAAATAATGTATATATGATAAAATCATCTCCTCAATTACTTATATAGTGCATCCAGATAGAATTTCATTCTATAGGTGATATGTTTTACTCAAAATCACTAGTAAACCTAAACCATTTTGTATCCCTTAGAACATCTAAGAAGTAAACTGAGTTTCCATGTCTGATACAATTGTATTTGAAACCCCATAATAGTTTATGATCTCTTAGACATAAATTATCCCATGTTATTAATGTGAGAAGGTAATCCATATATGAATGAATTGTTTACCATTAATCATCATGTCCACTATCACCCATACAATATCACTTCCATGAAGTGAATTTTGTAAGACCATTATAAAATCCCAAGAGATATAATCTTATTTCTAGTCTGAGATGGGTAATGGGTGAAAGAGACCTTCAACTCACTATTATTCAACCTTCACCTGCTGATAGGAGGAACATTGGGTAAAAAAATCCTACCATCATCATTTTCATCCCAATCCACCAATACGGGTGGCATAAACAATTGTATATATCAATGATTCTGGGTTTTAATGACCACTTGGAAGAATTATATTCTCATATCAACTCATATCGCATCTCAATAGGTATCCAGACACACCCATGGGTATGAAGGATCATATTTGTATCAATAAACCAACCAGGTAGTGGTTCCTCTCAAGAAATACTTTCCTTTAGGATTAATCCATTGGCATCTGAATTTTTCTTCCACCTCACTAGACCTAAAATTTATGAGACTACTACTAAAACTAGGACAAAATTATTCTCATTAAAACCTTGAATATATGATTAATTTCCAAAGGAATGTCCATGAACTACCACTAATAGATATCTTCTTATACAACTTGAGTTTAATTGTTCCATATTCGAGTATTAGAAACAATAGTACACATACCTGTAGAGTAAGAAAGATAAAACTAAATGTAATGAATATATTCAAGCCATAATAACTATTTGAGATTCATTTCATACTGAGGGAATATGTATTTAAAATTTTTATAGTCTTTTTAAACCAAAAACGTTTCCCCAAGCATGTAATGCCTCTAGAAATGTTATGCATGAACAAAACCTTCAAACTCAAGGTTGTGTGTCTTGTAATTTTACTCTAGGGGACTCAATTGAGGAGAAATTTAAATTGTAAATCATTCCTCTTTCATTAAATCATCTCCCATCAGGACTCTAGATATGTCACAATAAACTATTTAGCCTCTTACAGTCCTATTGAAAATCAGGATCAGCTCTAACTTCAATAATCCTTTCAACTTCTGCAATTTCATCTCCTAAACATTATACCATATTTAAATTAGACAATTTTTGGTCAAGCCTTTGTGTGGTGCTTCAAATAATTATAAATTATAAATAAAATTCTTATAATAAACATTTATCCCCAAAAAAATCCATATGTCAAAGATTTTTTTGGGATTATCTTATGAAATAATGACTCCCATGTTATCTAGATCCACAAACAACATTGATTATGATATAATGTGACCTAGTTAGTGAAATTTATCAATCCAAAAGTGAAATTATGTGATATTGGAATAGAAATTATTTTCTCCTCATGTACTCAGTGTGATGTCAAGTTTCTAACATGATCATGTCTAGTTTGATAATAAACTAAGATGTCATGCATGAAAACAACCACAAAGAAATTCAAGGATGGGTAGAATACCAGATTTACCGTGTCTATAATTACATCATGTGTGTTCATTAGACTGATCAGAATCACCAAATATTCATAAATTCCATTCCTTATTAAAAACGGTACACATGATATATCTGAGAGTATGAATCTCACCTGATGGTATCCCGATATAAAATAAATTTTGGAGAATACCATATCTCCTTAGAGATGACCAAATAGGAAATCTATATGAGGAAGTGGGAACCAATTATTAATGGTATTATTATTCAATCATCAACAATACACACACAACAATAGTGTACCATCTTCCTTTTTTTGGAAAAATTCATAAAAACTCTCCCATGAGATTTATTGGGTCTTTTAAACCCTTTGGATTCTATATCCTCAAACTGTATCATGAATTACTAGCACTCAATAGAATCCATATGGAATAGAAAATGTTTCTAATCCTAAAACAAGTTTGATGGTGAACTCATCCTCTCTCTCTCATATTGTTGCCTATATAAGTATTCAGGGGAATCATCTCTGAATGGGGCCACCTCCCAAAGAAAAATTTAATATCATACACCACAATCTTCAATAAAAATATGGTCAATAAGGGTTGGGATTCATCATATCTCATGATTCTCGAGTCCAGATTGAGTTACCTAGAATTTATATTTTCTCTTAAGGACATAGATAACTACCCTAGGTGATGTTAACATCACCATCCAATGATAAAAATAAACATGGTATCGATAAGGTGATAACCATCCCATCATAAGAATTATTTCTAAACTTTTCATCTTGGGGATGAACATTTTACATAGAAAATGGTAACCAAAAATATTGAGGGGATACTAACTACATCATAGAACAATTTCTAATTGTACCTCCAATGGAGTTTTAAGATTCATTACCCAGCAAAAGTACTCAATTTTAACTCCAAGACTATTTGTTGAAGATGAAACTATATAAAACTATGAATCAGAGGTATCACATAATGAAGATTCTAAATTTAAGTCTACTAATATAATACTTCATAATATAGATATGCAAACACTATTCTCCTCAAGTGTAGGAAACAACGTATGTAACTATCCAGATCAATGGCCTTAATCCATAGCATGTCCACCATAATATTTTCCTCCCTATTGGAGTTGGACATTATCAATTTGGATTCGACAACCATGACTACTAACCATCCTAATCATCTAGTGGTACTGTAATCTCTAACATGGATCCTAGGTATTGATCCTTCTCCAAATCCTAGATATGGTGCATATTCTCTCAATAGGCATTATTGGAAAGTTCCTACAGAACTTATGAAGATGGTCCATTATGCTACAAGCTCACCACTACACTGGGTCATTATCACACTAAGTCTTCAGGAGACCTTTCCATCCAAACAGATGGAATACCACATAATGAACATTTGTATACTCTTGTTTCCACTTCCCCGATAAAGAACCTCAAGGTGACATTTCATGATCCTAGATGAAATACTTACCTTCCTATCTACTAAACCACGAATCCCCATACATTATACTTCCCTCATATTATGCTTGGAGATGAGGGCCTAGTTTACCGTTTCAGATATGGTATATAGATGGAACAAATTCACCTAATATTGGATTGTATATATATTATACCATCTTCAAAATTTAACCCTGAATAATTCATCACTATCAATAATGGGTGAAAATTATTGTATCTCCGTGAAGCGTGTTGAGTAGTCCATAATAGAAATACTACCCCTCCTACAGATGCATGAACTCACTAGATTGATCCCATCACAACATCTATGGGAAATATTTGTCATAGAAATAGTTCTAGGAATCTATCCAAACCATACCTTGGTGCTGATATTATTGATTGAGAACATCCCACCATTTATTTTTAGATCCAAAAAGAATATAGGTTGATAGATTCACCTTCCTCTACGTAGGAGTCTCTAAGTGATCAAAGAACATATTAATAGCCTCAATAAATCTTTCCACTATCACGATCTAGGTCGGGATACCTTCAGAACTAAAATATGACATACCCTAAGACATTTTCAAAAGGGTTTTCTCGATCCCCATTGGCTGGAAACTAGTGTTGGGAATCAAATAAAATCTTGGGGGGAATAGTTTTATTCCAATAAACCAGGATCAAATAATTAAACTAAACAACTGAGCACAGATCAATAACCACAATTGATCATAATTATATATCTATATAAAACTATTTGAATAAAGAAACTACTCAATAAAAAAACTAAAGAAAAATACAAACTGTGACCAAACAAAGAAACATGATCTCTGTGTAACCCCTAGGTCACCTCCAACAAGAAAACTAACTGCTCCAACAACGATCACAAAAAACAGAAACCTGAACTTGAAAAACAGCTTGGGTCTACCAACAACGAGTGGTACAAGTTGGTTGTGAGCATAACAGATCAGTAGGAAAAGACCATAGAATCCATACATCTATTCATTCGAAAATAGTTCATAAACACTAGTTTGGTTATACATATATAAAATAGGACCATTATTCTTCTTAGGAAAACAAACACAACTTCCGATGAGTTCCCATTTTAAAAACAATACACATAGTTTTCCTTTTCAAAAATTATTTTCACTCTCCACAACCCTTTTCCATTGAAAATAAACCCAACCACTGAATCCATTAAAGAAACAAAAATAAGGTTGTGTATAAAATAGAGGGAAAAATGGAATCAGATAAAACTAGAAGGAATAATATCAAACATGTACCAGAAAATTAAATAAAAAAAATCTGGTAGTGACTATAGTCTTTTCCGAATCATCATTAGTGTGATCACTATACATACTTGGGTTGGACTCAGCTGTCAGCCTATAGTGATGCTCCAAATTCCATAACCAATTGGCTACTAAAAACTAGCCTCACTAGTTTCTTGACATACCTGGTCTCTAATACATCCAAGGGGTACCAAACTGTGTAATCAAGTTGGATAAGAAACCATCACTTGAACCTCTATAAGACACCAAGGAAACCAATGGTAATAGTATATTGTGTAATTAGAAGGCCCTCACACACGACTCACCTTACCTATCATCACCATACTATCCTACCCCAAACACTGGCACCACCTATATGATAACCCCTTTATAGAAATCCTCAATAGGCATGTCAATCATATTGAAAACCATTTCTAAACTCCAACAAGGTCATCACATCATTTGATCTTTAAAACCATTCTCAAAACATGTTTAGATGCCAACCCGACATTTGAATTTACAAAACCACATTCAATTACCAATATTAAAAACTTACAAAATGGCCTTATATCATGTCCATTTATAATAAATTTACAAAAAAATCCAAAATAATGGAAAACATCGCCTTCATGTGAAAAATATCAAATGATACTTACCTTTCAAGTTCAATTTTCATTTCAAAGTCAAGAGTAAAACAAAAATATATATATTTATAGATTCCAAAATGGATTTCAAAACATTTAGAGAACAATGATGCCCAAAAATAATAAACAGGCCATGTTTTAAAGGACACATTTGAATCCACTTTCAGAACCATATTTTTATATTGATCAATTTTTTAAGACATGTAGGATTTAAAGAAATTGAGAAATATTAGAGGGGAAAGATTGTGTATTTTCAAAAACTATGTCCCTTAAGACAAACTATTCCATTATAATTTGTTGAAACATCTATAAGTGCACCTAATTCACATATTTATGTTCTTACATATAATGGAACACACATGAAATCCCAAGGCAGCATCCAAAACCTTTTTAAAAAAACACAATTTCATTTCTAACCAACATGCAAAATACACAAGGGAATGTCATCATAAAAATCACCGAATTATATATACAAAGTCCTACTCATGCTTTAACAAAACTGTCAAAATATTTTCCAAGGAAAAATAGCATTCAAACCACCAAATTTCTCTTTTAAAGAACTATTAAGAAGTTAACAAACATGTCATGTGCATACGGTGTACAAAAATTAGAGAAATTTGTTTAAAACAACTTCCACTAATGTTTGGAAACATGAAAACATCATACCAAGAAAAGATAAAAATCCAAAATCCTGAAAAAATACATTTTTATGTTATTTATAAATCCAAAAGCATCATTAGAATGAGTTGGAAAGAAAAATCAGGGAAACGCCTACCTCAACAGAGTGCAGGCGCAATAATACATCAGGATAAGAGAGATTTATGCCCAATACATACTCTAAACACCGTTAAATCTAATAAATATAATCATACACGAACTATAACCCCTATGGTTCCCCAAAAAGGTAAAACCCCATAAGGAAACCCAAGGAATAAAGAGAGAAAATGGAGAGGAAGATGAAATAAACCAAAAACCCTAAGAATCTTTCCTTCAAATATTGGGGGAGCATCAAAGGAGGTAGGAGAACTAGGTAAGGGGTATAGGGGGATCCATTCATGTGAAAAAATGACCATGGGTTAGGAAAACCTGAAAAGGGTTAAAAATAGGGGAGGGAAATCTTGGAATTTTAAGATTTAAAATTTTGAGGTAACTCACATGATATAGACACACGGTTTACCAAATTGTGTTCCAATCTTGTGGTAGCTACTATCCAAGAGTAGATCAAATACAAGACCAACCCATAAAGTTGGAAATAACATGATAAAAATGTGTGGTAGCTTCTATCCAACTCAAGGACCTTGAACACGGTTCCCTCGGCTAGTCAACACTGGTTCTACTAACCATGTGATGCCTATGTACAATCCAACATTTACCCAAAACCCAAAAACACAATATTTTAAGATGTGAACTCAATTATGACATCGAACAAAACATCTAAATCCAAAAAAAATAATACAATAATGAAATATCATGGTTTGGGGTGTGACAATTATCCCCACCGAAAAAACATTCTTCCCCCAGAAAGTCACCAAGCTGTAAGATAACCAGAACACCAATCCACACCTAAACAAAACTGAAAGAAAACACAAACTTTGGGGTGACCTCTCACTCTACAAGTCAAACATGACTGATCAAGAAGAAACAACAACACAAGAATGAGGGGAGAACACGAGAGTGTTCTTCCAACTACAAGAACCGATCTATCCGCTTATAACGACTTTGAATTGGCCCAATATAGGATCCAACACAGAAATTTATATTTCAACTTAGCAACACCCCCACTTTGACCAAGAACCCCCAACACCACTAACATAAAATATTTAACATTAGATACAAACACCATCATCAGAACTAGAATCATCCCACATCGCCCAAAACCCCCCAAACACAATGTGATAAACCCACAAAAGGAACATAGGCCAAAAAGTGAACCATAATCACGTCTCATCAATTCCACTATACTCCAAAACCTCCAAATGAGAACAATAACATCTGAGACCATCCCACACAAAGTTTTTTCACATTCAATGAAGAGTAAATGATTTGAAGTTCCATATCCAACCAAACAAAACTACCCATATTATGATAAAAACCAGTCCATCACACTTTTACAATGAAAGGATAAACTTAAAATGGAAAAAAAAGAATAAAGAAATTTTAAATTTCTCCATTTCAACACTGGAGTTAAACCAAGTTAAGGTTTTCCATATACCCTAGGTAATTCTGGAATATTCACAAGATTCACTCTGAATATCTTGGATGGGGCCCTAATGTCTGAAGAATATCCTGCCTCACAGTTATTCCCTGATATCATCTGATCACAACATCTTATTTGGGAGATGGTTCTTATAAATATTCTCTAGATGACCTAGAAATCCACAACGATGACATGTCTTTGGAGGATTGTGAAAAGATAGATTTGAATGCCAAAACCAACCACACTTTTGGCACCTAAGAGAATGGTCTGATAAAATATAAGATAGAAATAATGAAAGAGGCTCTATGAAGACATATTTCTCCCACAAAAACTTTTCTCTATATGGGGAACCTTAATGAACAATAAGGGACATCAAGTTGGAAAATTTCACTCTAGAAAAAAACCATGCTAAGAATTCTTCATCCAACAACTTATCAAAATGAAGATAACTAGAGGATAGTACTCCCTCCATGATCCCTTGATGACCCCCCCCCACCCCAATAAAAATATAATCCTTCAACATATCATGTGAAGCTACCTTAGAAGAAATGGAAACAAGCACCTTGAGGTGGTCAACATAGGCCTTCACCATCTGCTGGCCTTACAAAATACACATGAGCTTTTCCCTTTTCTTCAACTTCACCTCCTCATGTATAAACCACCGAATAAAGATGGGCTTAAAAAATTCTCACTTCATACCATCTTTCATCTATGATGGAAAAAATGTCTCCCATTATTCCCAAGATGGACCCTAAAACAACCCCATGGAAGCATAAACTCTAACATCTTTGGGAGTTCCCAACGGTCTGAATAAACACTCAACTTCTTCAAGACACTTCACATCCCCTAACAGACCTTGATCACTACTAATGATATGTAATGATCGAGAAGAGCCATGAACTAGGAATGACTCATTAGAAACATTGGGAAATTTTCTTATTGACATACTCTGATCAACCTAAGAATCACAAAACCAAAAATCAACATCAACCCTAAAATAAAATCAAAAAGAGAATCTCAAGACAAAACAACAGGCTCACAAGATGAACACATACAAATACAAAAAATACCTCATCTCAAAAAAATTCCATTTTCATTTAAATTTTCCAAATCTGTTCCTTGCAAGGCAAATATAAAATTACAGAAAAAACTTTTCACAAATCCAAACCCAAATTCTAAAATAAAAAAATTTAAATCATTTTCCTTTTTCAAAATCACCTTTTTAAAATAAGCCCATGCCTTTGATCTCCAATATATGCAAATGGAATTCCATGAAACATCACATATGTGTCATAAGTTCCCTCCACCTGTGCTAGCATGCACTTCCCAAACATACCCACACATATGTGAACATTAAAATGCAGTACCAAGGGTCACACTCACTATATAATTATAAAGACCCAAGCATTTAATAAATTTTAAATCCAAAACATTTCCCTTTGAAAACTATTTCTTCAATTTCAACCGTTTTGAAAGAAATTCTTTCTGTTAAAAAAACATTTTCATTTTAAAATATTACTCACATAAACTCAGATCGATGAAATAAATAACCCATTACAAACTACTAGAATAAGGGATTAATGGTCATTCCTAACTTAGTGACATGGTAGTGTACTATGACCCATTTAAGAAATAACAACTAATAAGGCCTTGAACCATGAACATGGACTTCACATGGGTCACTACTCCATGTGAGATCACAACATGACACTGAACCACCTCCATTTTCATTCCTCAATGAAAAACAAACCAAGATAAGACATGGACTCAATTCCTTAACTATCCATAGAAACTCATGTTCTGTCTTGAGTGGTGATGATCAAGAACCAACCCATTACCAAACTCTTATGCCTCAACAATCCACTCTCCAATCTACCTAACACCTCAAATAAAAAAGTGGCTAATCTGATACAATTTTTCATGAACCATGTCACACCCAGGTTTTTTACTTCACTATTTAATCTAGTTCATTTTTTGATTTTGGTTTCACTCTCATGTTGCTGGTGAGATAGATTTTAACTTTTAATTTGTTTATTTTTTTCCAGTTCTTGTCCATGAGTTTTCCCCTAGGGTTTTCCTGAAAAATACATTTTTTGGGTTGGAAAATTGATGTATATGATTGGTGAATAGTTTTTCAAACCATGTTCTATTCTATAGGTAATGATGCAATAGGTTTCTTCAGGTAGAGAGGGACACACGGTCGCTGCATGATTTTTCAAACCATGTGGAATGAAGAGTTCATTAAAATTTATATTTCCCATTTTCTATCTCCATGATTTTAATCCCTAAATCACCATTTTCTTGAACCATACAACCTTTCCATCCCTAGGCACTCCTTCCCCTTCCACTCCTCCCTCTTATACTCTCTCCTTTGTGTGCATTAGATGAAGATTACTCAAAGAAACTCCTTATAAGTGGTTTCTCTCTTATCTTCCCACAATTTTCTAAAGTTTTATTCTTATTAATTTGATTTTTGTTTATCTTGTATGTTTGATGGTTGATTTAGTTTTTTTTCTTATCTATTAGGTTTAGATATTGATGATTTTTTTGATCTTACCCTGCTGGGGGTTGGTTGAGTTGTGGTAGTAGTTTAACACTATTTTCCTAAATTTTATTCACTCAAGGTTGGTGGTTCCATGATTAAACATTGTTTGGGGAATTTATATGCCAAATCTATTCTAATTTATGTTCTATGTATTTCATATTTTGATAAAAAGTGTTTTTCAAATTATTCAAAGTACTTTGGTATTGAAAAATTAATTTTGAATAAAATTGGCTATGTTTCATGTGTGTTTCATATGTGTTCTTTTTTTCTAAGCCTTGAATGTGTTGGATAAAACGTGTAGAAGATGTAAAAACCATTTTGAAATGGGTTGGATGTGTTTATGGACAAATGGGGGGGGGTTTAAAAGTAAACTTTGTTTTTTCATGTTTAAACCGCTATTGTGAATGTTAATTCTTCTTTATGAATTATGTAACATTTTTAGTTAATTGGGAAAGTGGTATGAAATAGGTTTAGAAAAGTTTTGTTGTGCCTTTATTTTAAAAAAGGGTGTTTATGTAGAAATAGTGCTTTAATTGTGTGTTTATATTGGTTGTAATATGTGAGTGTGAATTTTTGTGGTTTTTTTGACATATGTGTTGATAATTGATCACAAAGGGAATCTTAGGTGAGAAGGAGAGCAGACTAGGACTAGTATGCTAGTGATTCGTAAGTGGATTTGGCCTAGTTTCACTTAGTGGGATTGAAGATGAAAATGCTAAATAAATATTAATGATCATTGGTGAGCACTATAATTTTATATGTTTCTCATCTTGAGTGGTGTGTGCATGTGAACATGGATTTTCATGGTTACTATACCACTTTACACCAAGATACAATGTCTTTAGGGTCTCATGCTGAGATAGTCCATTTATGGATATCCCATGACTTGGTTCTCTCATGAAATTCTTGTGATGTGGTGAAATCTATCATCATGCGGTGTACCTTGAATGAATTACATTTTGAGGCAAGTTTATCAAAACAAACTTTGTCCTTTAAGTGTGTTTTCCTTAAAATTTTTGTGCTCAAAAGGGTTTTCCATTAAAATTATTTCATGAAAGTGGTTTGAAATATTTTATAAAAATGAAAATGTTAAATTGTCTTTTAATGTTATAGCATGGAATATCTCTCTTGGGTGGAATCCTATTGGGCTCTAGTTCACATCCTACATACACCTATGGGTGTTTGTAGACCTTGTTTGTTGGAAGGTAATGGCAAGGAGCATTGTGTTGGTGGTTCGTATTACTAGAGTTCCTCTCATGAATATTTTATTGGAGGTGGCTTGAGGGAGAGCCCCATTTGGTCATATGGTGGTCCTTATATCATTTTTGTCTTCTCCATCTCATTGTAGTATTTTGTTTTTTTGATTTAAATTGTGAACCTGAATGTAGAAATTGGTTACTCCATGTTTGGTTGTGACCATTTAGATTTTGTTTATGTATTTTGTTTGCTGTTTATGATTATAAAATTTGGTGAAATTATTGCCATGAAGTTTTGTAGATACCCATGAACTTTTTTCCAACCTATGGGGATCTGGAATTCTCTTTGGTATATGCCATAGATCGAGTCGAGTACCGGGTCGGATGGTGACCAGGCTTGGTTCGTGAAAAAATGGAATCTGAGCAGGTTACGCTCTTTTGGGTCATGTTATTTGGGAAAGTGTCTAGGTATACCACAACTAGGATTATTAGGGTTATATATTCGTGTTATTTGTAAGGTGCATGACCAACACACCACATTATGGGACTTGAGTTTCCATGGGAAGTTGGATTTTGTTCGGGTAATTTGGTTCTTGTGGTTTGTTGATGTTTGGGAAATGAAATGAGAGTTGGTTCAATGGTCTCAGTTATATCAAATGGCCTTGAAATCCATTTTGATCTGGGTACATGCTATTTATAACACTCTTTGTGATTGTGGTTTGATTTGCGTATGACTTCTAACCATATCGACATTTCACCCATCAACACTATTTTCCCCCTTTGAGATTTTTGTATGTATTCTTGGGTTCTAAAAAATATTTTGAAAACCCTTATATAAAAGTTGAAGAAAACATGATTTTAATTTATAAATGGATTGATTTTCACAAGCTGTAAAATAGGTTTTCATAATTTTTTTGCATGAATATTTGAAACGTGGTAATTTTATAAAATGGTTTTGGGTAAATACGGATGAGTTCATCAAGATTGTATTATTATGATACAAAACTATGGTTTATCAAAAATTGGCCATGCATAAAATAGAAAATTATTTTCCAAATGGTTTTAAAATATTATTTTAAATGATAAAATATTAGTTCTTAGTTAAAACATTATTAATCATGTGGGGTTTATTATGTAGAGAAAATTGTTTTGAAATGGAAATGAATTGTAAAAATAAAATTCTGGGTCAAATGATTATTTTGGAATGTAGAAAAGTTTAATTTTAGCATTTGGTCTTTCCATGAGCGACAAAATTCATAGTATATATGTAAAAAAATTAATGATTTCCTAATTATATATTAGAATATTCATGTGTGAGGATCTATCGGATACGATTGGGGAGTGTGCAACCCTCCAAGCCTATTTTCTTTTCCAATGATATTTTAAAGAAAATTGTGGTGTTTGATAATTTGTAGTTTTGTTTTGTGTCTCATTGTTATTTGGGAATATTTCTTATAAGTTTTCTTGAGTTTGAAAAATATTCTTGTTTGAATGATGTCTCAATTCTGTGTTTTTTCAGAAAATTTGTTTTGAGATGATCGTTAGTGATATCTTTTGAATAATGTTTTGGGATGTCATTTATTAGGTTCACTTTGTGTTTCTAGTGTTTGTTAATGTTAATTTATGACTGATGGACTAGTTTTATTGGGTCTGTAGTTTCCCTTTTTGGCTGGTGTATCCCCTATAAAGAATTAGTGAATAATTGAAGCATGACCATGAGAGGCTTCTTGTCGATAGACCCTCTATATGATCAAAGTAAGAAATATTTTTCTTCATATTTTGAAATTAAATCCTCCAATTCTTTTTATGTTAAATTGATTCTATCATAGTGGAAGCATGGATGTAGAAGGAGTTGAAAGAAACCACAGTTTCTTTAGTTTCATGAGTCATCTAAGGTGAATATTGACACCTTTAAGCAAGAAGATCCTTCATGGAGGTGATGAAGGGAATTCTAGTGAAGAGTTTTGAAAGAGGTTTGGGGTTGTTGGTGCTACCTGGTACCTTGAAAGGGACTTTGGATCATTCATCAGTTCTTTCTATGAAAGGGATCAGGTCATGCCACCAATGTGGTAAATCTTATTGTAAGTGGATGTTATGGCTGCTTTCAGAAATCGTTTCTATATCGATACTCATTTTAAAGTACATTTCCTTTCAATGCTTTATTTTTTGTAATGGTCATATTCAGTGGAAATGTTTAGTGTTGTGTTCTCTTTCAAATGTAGAGTTCGATGTTGTAGAACATTTTCTGAATTTTTTTACCTCAAGCATGTATTTCTTTTAGGGAATACTGAATTTATCTATTTCAGATGGAAATTTATTTTGTGTCCCATTGTTTCCATTTTTTCTCATTCAAAGTGGCATGGGATGATGCGTGTGAATCTTCAAAGTCCTTCTCATGGTAATGTTCCATGTTGACATGAAGTGGGTCTCATGATGTGTGGTGTTTTTTTGGTCTTTCATGGGTTTTCATGTGGCTATTTGTGTCACCGAAAGAAGCAATTACAATTAGGGATCTTTAGCTCTTGTCTGTGATTTAGGAGATGCTTTGGCCATTAGAGATCTAGCCATTGGTCATGGAGTGATGCTCACGTATAGTCAGAAACCCTAGGTGTGTCAACGACCTAGTTCTTAACTATTTCTTCTTTAGTGTATGAAATAGAGAACATCTAAGCTTCATGTGTAGATTTTTAATTTCGAATCGTCATGTTTGGTAGAAAAGAGACATGGTGACCTCATTCCCACATTGTGACCCACATGCATGGAAGTGTTACTCCATGGTTATAAGAAGTTCTGTTCGTCTTTTTCTCTTAAAATCCCTATGGTTTTGACTCACTGGATGTGAGTCTCCATCTCATGGTCCTTGTATCGCCAACCTTAAGAATTGATCTTAGTTTTGGTTTGGGTTCATCTAAGGGTGGTAGTGTGCCATGTGAGTAGTGATACACATACTGTTTTCCATTTGGATTAGAGTTTCTTTCATCAGACCCGTTGTGGCGGGGGTTGGTTCTATGTTGGGTTGCTTATATAAGTCTATGTTGGTTATTTCTTATGGCAGGGAGACCAGTGGGGGGTGTCATTAGGATTTATATGGTGTAAATCAATGTTATCATGTTTCTTATAATGGGAATTACATTTGATACTCCTTGTGTTTGTAATCGAGTTGAGTATCTTGTGTTTCTTTGGAAGTGGGTAGTTTTGATCGATGATATCTAATTTCAAGTTCCTTCTTTGAGAAACTTTTTGGGTTTGGGTGTACCCAATAGTGTTTTTGAAGTAATTTTGGGGAGGTATTCATCGAGATGTGGTTTGAATTTGTTGGATCATTTTAGGTAATTGGTGTGAGTTTTTTTGGTAATATATAAGGTTTTTTTCCTAGAGAGGTTGGACTATGCATTATGATAGTTTATTTTCATTGATCGATCAGCTGGAGATGTTTCATGTCTTGAGGGTGGTGAAAGGAATATAGTGGGGAGTCTTTGATAGACTACCATGTTCACCTAGTAAACAACTTTTCCTATTATTAGTGTTATTTATTTCTTCTCATCTGACACTCTATAGGAATCTCGTTGAGCTGTAAACAAGTATTAGTTTTTTTAGATCATACCTTGTTATGTATTTCTGGGGGTGGAAAGTGTTATGGTGGGGAGAATTTTTACACCCAGATTTTTGACTTCACTCTTTGATCTAGTTCATTTTTTGGACTTCGATTTCACTCTGATGTTCTAGGTGTTATAGGTTTGAATTCTCAGGTGTTTCAATTGTTTATTTTAGGTCTAGTACTTTTCCAATATTTTCCCCATTGGGTTTTCCTGGAAAAAAAAATTGGGTTGGAAGATTTATGAGCACGGTTGGTGAATGATTTGTCAAACCATGTTTCATTCTATAGGTAACAGTCAGGTAGGTTCCTACTTAGGTAGAGAGGGGCCCACAGTCACCAAATGGTTTTTCAAACTGTGTGGTCAAACTATGTAGCATTTCCAGGTCATTAAAAAATTGGTTTCCCCTTTTCTATCTCCCAAATTTTTAGCCGAAAGTCCCCCTTTTATTGACCTATATTGTAACAACTCTAACATTAATTGATGAAAATTATCTTAATCTAATTAAATGTCTTATTATGGTTATATAAAATTTAAACATCATTGGTTTTATGTTTTTGGATTTTAAAATACCGTTATGAATTGCGACCTTTGCTAATATTGTCGTTGAAAAGTGATCACATGATTAGTATAAATATAGAGCTTTAACAAATCCAATTTACTCAGAAAAAGAAAGTGATAGCCTCATCCAGTAGACTTGCCTCATATGGAGCCCATTTTTCAGATATTGGAAAGGAGGTGGCGTCATTGGGATTTTCTCTTGACCAAGACCAAGCTGATCTTGAACGCTTTAAGCTTGAGCCGAACCGACTACGGGAGAAGTGGAAGTCAATATAGATTACCACCAGAGCGGTGTTATTCAAGCCACCCCAAGAGTCTATCACTATCAGAAACCTTACCCTATGTTCTTATGTGGGTGTTATACGGGGTTATGTAACAAGACCCTAGAACTATGACAATGTACATTATTTTTTTATAAAGAATGTGCATTCATTTTATAATTGTTAAATTGTAAATAATATTTAAAGCACAAGTAGTATTTTTAGTTAATATTCAAAAAATAAATCTATTTTGATGAATTAATGGATTTATCAATAAAATAATATTTTAATAAAATATTTATATTAAATTAATTTTTATTAAATATAAATGATCATATATTTTTAAGAATGCAATTGTAATTTTTATTAAGGTTTGAAAACTGTTTTTGTCAAAACCCATGAATTTTCGGTAAATGTCTGTTTTTATTTTAAAAGTAAAAATTCACATATTAATAAAATTATTTAAATAAAATGAATATTATTTTTGGAATCAGGACATCAAAATTATCCAACAGTGAATTTTTCATAATTTTCTGAGAGAGTCAAATTTTTGGGTAAAAATTAAATACTGTTTAAATATATAATGTTTTTTATGACATCCTAATGACCCAATAGTGATTTAATAAATTACTATAAACATTATGTTCGGACAATATATGTTTTAGCCTTAAAATTATGGTATTTTTTATTTTTTTGATTTATTTTACAAATCTTTAGTGGACCCTTCAAGACTTATAAAACATTTTGTCTTTTTAAATTGTTTTCCTTGAGAGTGTGACTGACCTCTACCTAATAAACCCTATTATTTTAATAATTTAGTCCATTTTCCTTATAAAATATTTTTTTCCAGTCACCTTTGTAAAAAACCATGGGCAAAAACCATGGTCTGGTTTGTGGTATTGATTAATTTAATGTGAGGTGTCCTAAACCTAAATAATAAGTAATTCCCTCTCCTTTCCTATATAAACAAACCCAAGATCCCACTTCCTCTTCACTCAAATCCTTTAGAGTCCAAAAAACCCCTGAACTAACCTCTCTTGAATCCTCCCAAGGTTCCCCATGCTCCCAAGAAGCCTCTCTCAAGCCTCTTCCAAGCCTTTGGGATCACACTTCACAGTAAGGGATTTATACCTTTCTCTTTTTATCTATGTTTCTTAATATTGTTACACCCTTTTATTTTCAATTATAAATGTTGGGGTATGATTTCTCACATTCCCCATACTTCCCTCTTTATGTTTTAATATTGGGATACCCATTTATCTCTCATTATTTCCTCCCTTGTACACTTGTTACCATGCCAAAATTTCGTGAGGGGTTTTTCTCTCTTATTTTACATCCATGTAATTATTTTATATTATGCATCTAAATTCCATTACATTTGTTGGGACATGTATCTATATTACCCCCTTACATTCCATTTCATTTACATATAATTATAAACCCTTTTCTCTCTTATCAACCATTTTCATGAATCCGTATGTCATGCCATTATGCTGCTGAAATTGCACTGTGTTTTTTTCAAGCCAAGATCATTGTGTAGTGAATACCAAACCCATGTCTCTATCAAGGGTATTCAACTTTATGAAAATATACATATTTAATGGTACATTCATTTATTTATTCCACATTACCCAATCTTGTAATAAATTATGATGTTTATTGATTCCGTGTTATATGATCCACGTGGCACACTTATGCATGAAATGAAATCTTTAAGAAAGGTGTGCCCTGATTGTGCTCCAATGCATTTGGTAAAGTGTAGTATCATGATACATCATGTGTAGTGGGTTTTGGCTCATGGTAATTCAATTTAAATGAGGTTTTACTCGTTCTTCATGTGTAATGAGGGTTTAATCATGCTCTACATGCAATGAGCCTTCGCTCATGCTAATTCTTTGTTAAGTGTTGTTGCCACATTTCCAAGTTACGATTATCATGATTTATCATGCCTTTATGTTCATGTTTCTCTTGTGCTATATTGATATTCCTATTTTCTACCATGTACTTTATTTGTCATGTTATTCCTTTTTTATTCCCTTACTAGTCTTTATAGCTCTCCCTTTTCTTATGCATGTCCTCAGGTTATCCCATGTAATGATAAGTATGATGGAATATAGTGGTCATGTAAAGGAAGTTTTCAATAAGCTGTTGTGTTCTATGTTTTAATTTGTTATGTAATGTTCCTAAGACACAGATATACTATACCTCTTGATCTTCCATGTTTTATAAAGTGAAGGTTTTATGTAATAAATCATGTTTAAGTATGTAAAAAAGTACAGGGTTGTCATAGTTGGTATGAGATGATAGGTTTAGTTTTTTCTGTGATTAGGATTAGAAAACCCCAGTGATGACCTAGATACAACAATAAGTTGTAGGATTGAAATAGTGATGTAGATGCTCAATATACAAGAGGGGGGGTGAATTTTACACTTTAAAAATTTCCTTAAGCAAGGAAAGATCTATGTTTAATAATGTTAAACTAAGAAGATTCACAACACCTCTAACTCCAATTGAAAATTGGAATAAGGAATGATGTTAGAAAATTCTAATTCTACACACTTTCTTGAATCAGGAAAGTGATTCTGAATAACACATTCCGGAAATATGGATCCGAAAATTGAAACTTAACCTATGTTTAGAAAATGAGATTCTAACTTAAAGCGTATAGAATCTAAATGAATTAGAGTACAAGTGTAAGGAAATACAATAATGTTATACTTTCCTTACAATACAATATGCAGCGGAAAAACAAGTAGTAGAACTACAAGTAACAAAAAATAACTCTTTTAACCCAAATAGATGGGTATCCAAAAACCTTGGATAAAGGTCCCTTGATTTTTTACTTTTAAGCAAGGTTGTCTTACCCACACCAGGGTAAGCCCTCGATATGAAGATCGGAGTCTCTGTCTTGCTATCCCCGCAAGACCTCAACGTCAAGGTAGTTAGAACCACAATCTTCCTTAGAAAGGAATCCCTTGAACTTCAAGGAAGTCGGCACCTCTGTCTTCCTATCCCAGGAAGCCCTCGAATGTAATCACCAATATTCGGAGTTGCATGAAGCAATCTGAACGAGCGGTTCAGTACGCACAAAGCAGAAGAAGCTTCTCTCTCTAGAAATCACCTTAACAGTGTGTGGTATCTAGATCGATCAACTTGTTTCCATATCTCTGAGCTCTTTTAAATGAGCTTCTATTTATAGGCTTGGTCGGCCCCCTCTCCAACGGTCATATTTTCGTTAAAATTCTGAGGGACCTATACACGTGTAACTCAACCAACGGTTAGTTTGAAACAAAATAGACGACATCGTTTAATAACAAACCATGTATAACTGAATGCACTACATCGTTTTGTAATGGATAATTTGTAATAAAAAGCCATACTATGTTCAGAGTCTAAGAAAATTAAAATTTCAGAGTATAACCAAAAATGAAATTATGAGTCTATAAAAAGAAATGTTCGGTTCTTGTTTTATAGGAATTCGGAACCTGAAATTTGTAGAAGTCCAGAGTCTGAATTTCTAAGGAAATTTGGGGTCTGGTTTCTCCAAATATTGGAATCTGAACTTGCAGAGTTCGAAGTCAAACTATTAAAAGTTCGAAGTCTAACTTCATAAGGGTTCGGAGTCGAACTACTTAAGAGTTCGGATTCGAACTCATGAAAGTTCGGAGTTGAACTTCATAAGAGTTCGAAGTCGAACTCATGAAAGTTAGTATCCATAAATTTTAGTGGAACTTCATTATAGTTAACATCCAGAATTCAGATCCTAGGAATAGAATACTCCAATACTTATCATTATATGATTCTGGGATTTTGGTTAAGAATCCGGTTTTTGTACTTAAGAAAAATATTTCTATGTATAAGAAAATATAGGTTATGGTATATTTCCTTATGGAAGAAAGTTTTCCTTATGAAGGTAGAATATACATTTGCTTATCTATAAGGTGTTTGTGATTTTCAAAACAAGAAGTAATGGAAAAGTCATAAGGAAAACATTATTGACTCAACAATCTCCACTTTTTTGGAAAGCACAAACATCCTTACGAAAAAGAATATAAGGGCTTTGAAAATTTTCATTAGGTTTCGAAATTAAAACATATCTCCCTTTATTCATGGATGCAAGTGAATACAACTAACTTATCCCTTAGGCATTGAAACTCTAATGATTTTATTCTGAATTTCCGGAGTGGGGTTTTAATTATCATGGGAATTAAAAACTTCGAAGTGAGAAACTTCCCCTTACTTAATGGATATTTCACATAGAAATTTATCTTTCTCCTACTTAGGAGTAGTTCATTTTCCTTCACCCGCTTTGTGATTTTCAAAAAGAATTTAAGGGAATGGAAAAGAAAATATGGTACCTAAAACATTAGTATATGAAAAGATACAACCAACCTAATAACATTTCATTAGAGTTGGGATAATTTTAAAAAGAAAGACAACTACAACAAAAGATCGGAGTGGGTTTATTTGTCTTCCTTTTCCTTTGGAATCAGCTTATTTAATAAAGTTTTGAGATTATTTAGGTCTCATTGGTCTTCCTTGACTTGCCTCTCTAAGGATTTTGTCTTTTATTCTTGAGATTTCAAAGCCTCTGCCTGAGCCTCGGTAGCTTATTTATGCATCTTTAACAATTCATCTTGTTGTACGAGTCTTTTCCCAAGCTCAATCTAGAGATTTCTATCATTTATATGATTTTGAGCCAGAGAATTTGCCTTGTCATTTAGTTCCTTCACATGTTGACTTCGGGAACTCTGCTAAATAATCAGCTCATCTTGACGATTCTTAATCTTTTTATCTTCTATGTCAAAAGCTTCTTTCACGTCATTCTGAAAATTATCATACACAGCCAAGTCTTCTTCAACTCTCTTAGAACACTTTGTTACCTTACTGCAGGACTTTCTATGCACATCATAATCGATAAAGAAAATTTTTTATTCCTCTTCTATCTTCACACACTTTTCCATTAGCATGGATAGTGTCTCCGATTTTTGGTTTTGGCTTAGCTGAAGCATTTTACATCTAGTGTCAATGGTGGGAAAGATTGGAATGACGTCCACCAACTTTTTCAAAGACTCAACAATAAAAGCTTACCCATGTGATGATGATTCCGAATCAGATAAATCTCTTTGAGATTTCTCTTCTTCAACATGAACTAGAATTCTTCTAGAGGTACCACCCACCACTTTCTTCCTGATGACATCTTTTATAGGTGTCTCAATGAGAACTTGCTTCCCCTTATCAGCTTTCAGAATTGGTTCTTCATTTGGAGATAGTTCCTCGGATTCAGAAACTTGAATAATCTGGTCTTCATCTGGTTTCTGTTTTCCTTGTCCTTCCTCAAGGAAATTTCTCTCATTGGATTATTCCTCATCATACAATACATTTTATTCTTCTTGTTATTGCTTATCATTATTCTTACTACCTTCTTAATCTTCCTTTCATTGAGTAACTAACTTTTTGGATTCTGCCTTATCTTGATAATCCTATACTTGCTTGATCAAGATATCTAAATCTTCAATTCCCTCTTCTTCTTCTTCTTCTTCAACCACTTCCTCTACTTCTTCAGTAGCTTCTTTTTAATCTTCTTCAACTACTTCTTTACCCTTGGATATTTATGGAGAGACATAATTCTTAGATGGAGTTTGTGGTAAAGAAGGTTCTGTAAGGAAAGTTTTCAGAATGAGAAGCAGCTCAAAAGCTAACTCTGTAGCTCTCAGCAAATATTGAACGACTTCAGCTTCAGACACTTTCTTTTTCATTTTCTTCTCTTTCGCCTGCTTCTCTAACTCTTCCTCAGCTCTTTCTTTTAAGACCTTAGCCTCTACAGGGTCCAATCAAAACTGAGGATCCCCTTCTTTTCTCTTCTCTTTATCTTCCCTCCACTTGGCTGCCACTTCATCTTTATTTGTTTTCAGCTTCATCGGTTTGGGGGGAGAAAACTTAGTTTCCTTATCCTTGGGGTTTTCTCTCTCAAAAACCACTTCCTTAACCTTTCTCTTCTTCCTTTGCTTTTTTGGATGGTTCCAGAGTGTGTGTATCTTTCTGAGCTGCCTCAACCTCTTCCACAGACAGAGGGTAGAATTATCCGGATTCACTAGAATAACCCATCTTCATCCTCTTCAGCGTATCATCACTTACCAGCATAACCTTACAATTCTAGACTATTGATTTGCATGCAACCTTAACGGATTCTAAGCACCAAATTATCAGCTTAGATAGTAAGGTAGGGTACATAATTATTTGAGCTCTCAAATTTCCTTCTTTGATGTTCTTGATCGTAATCAAGACATGCCTCATCAAATTTATCTTTCTTAGATTTACCAAGAAATATAAGACATAGATATAACTTTTCTTCAAATTATCTTTGTGATGTCTTCTTGGTACGAGAAAACCTTGTACCCAGAGCTAAAGATTTTTTTTGTTCGGAGTGAGATGAGCAATCTTAGAGGTCGTAGAATCCTTAATTCCAAGGAATTTTAAAGCCTTCACCTTATTTAAACATCCTTTCTCATCTGGAAGCTTATGTGAGCAAAACTCAGCTTCCCCCTCATACGACAAACCAACCAAGCTCGTGGCCTTGGTGTAGGATAGCTTATAAGTCTTTCCATAAGACTTGAAAGAAAACCACTCTCTGCCATATTTCATCTGGAAGAAAACAGACTCATAGAACTCGATCAGCAGATCTGTATAAACCGGATCCTGTTACTCTGACTTAAACAAGCATATATCTTCCCAGCCATTCAACCTGAAATTCTTGGTTATAATAGAATCAAGATTGTAAAAATACGGATACACCAACCTTTCCCTAAATACTAACCACTTTGAGATTTGATTTGAAGTTTACATTTCTTGAGATGTTGCTTCAACAAACATTCGGAGTGAAGAGATCTGAAAGATTCAGAATAGCTTTGCAAAGACCAGAACCTATCTTAGGAAGAGCAGTAGGGCTTCAAGATGTGAAAGCTTTGAAAAACTGATGTGGGAGGAATCTTGGGGTCCAATTTATATAGGCGATGGAGGTGAAATTTTGACTTCCAAAATCCATCAAACAGTTGAAAAACTTTTTGATCTGATATGACGGTTGAGAACATTCCCGCAAGGAAAAGTTGACTCTGATCTTTTGAGGTTTTAAAGAAAACATTCGGATTTAAGGAAAACTAGATTTCGAATTATTTAACAAAAACAGGAAAATACCAGCAAGAAAAATATGATTACGATAACTTAATTAAAAAAATCATACCTTTTGGATTGGCTAGAAAGATTGTTCTTAATTGGTAATATTCTTCTTGAAGAAATGAATTTAAAAAAACTCATTACGAAGGTTACAGTATGAAAATATCATTACGAAAATATTCATTCCGAAAGTTTTCATTCCGAGAATTTCAATCCTGAAAATTTCAGTTCCAGAAATTTCCATTCCAGAAATTTTAGTTTCCAAAATTTCCATTCTGGAAACTTTAGTTCTGAAAAGTATGAAAAACTAACTACAAAAATTTTAGTAAAAACAATGAAAAAACATATTATGAAAATTTTAGTTATACTAAGTTTAAAAAATAGATTACGAAAATTTTAGTTATACTAACAATCAAATGTACTCCCCCTATGAAAATAAGTTTTTTACTGTTAGGAGAATTGTTCAACAAGAAGTTAATGAAGAATTGTTACCTTACGATTATCATTCCTAAATTTTTTTTAATGTATTCAAATCTATCAAAGGGTAATGATTTTGTGAAAATATCAACAAGTTGTTCTTACGTTACGATAAACTGAAGAATGATATCTCCTTTAGTTTTGATAATATTTTCAAAATAGCTTTTGTTACCAGTCATGTGCTGGGAACATACACTATCCATGTACCATGTATTATTATTGGTGCTTCCTTTATCTTCTTGAAAACAATAAAAGAATTAGACTTTTGGAATCCAAACTTGTTTGGATCCGAGATTTCCAGATAACAAGATTTGGGCACCCACATCATCTTAGAAAAATAAGCCGTATGAAAACCTAAATATTGGGTTTTGATTAAAGATCAATTCTTTGCCCAGTGACCACCACATTGACACCTGGTACAAAATGGGGCACTTTGTGGAACAAAATAGTTGTTACTAAAAGTTGGTTTTTCATGGGTATAACCAAATCCGGGTTTGTTTCTTAAAGGTCGTATTTGAGAATACATTTTCTCAAAATTTTCTTTACTATGGGTAAAGTTTGATAAACACTTCTTCAAGGAAAAAGTTTTGGACTTGAGTTTTATAACCAAGTTTTTATCTTCAAAATCATTAGATTTAGAACTAGATCTAGGCTAGAAAACACTTTTCTTAGAAATTACTTTTTCTAACTCATTAGAAAGTTTTTTCTTCTCAAAACATACTTCCTCAAGATTTTTTGAAATATTTATAAAATCACCATTTTTCCTATCAATATCTTTCGAAAGATATGATATTTCTTTTGTAAGAATAGTATTCCTAGAGTTTGCCTTATCAAGTTTTATATTGAGTTTAGAATTCTCAATTTCAAGAAGTTCAGCAAACCTAGAAACTTCTTCATAGGTAGGTAGAGTATTTTCTTCATCAGAAGAGGATTCTTCATATGAAGAATTATAATATTCTCTATCATTAAAATTTAAAGAAACATTGGTCATTGATTCAACATTTCGTACCTTATCCATAAAGCAATGATTGTTAACCGGTAATCTGGCTATAATACCAAGATTCTTCTGTCCTGAAGATTCATAATCAGAAGATTCATCTGAAGAGTCACCACCACTGGCACTCCATGTATCATTATCTTTCAGAACATTCTTAGCATTGGCTTTATAATACTTCTTTCTGTTCATATCAGAATGCATTTCTTTCCTTTATTTCTTTTTTAACAAAGGAAAAATATGGTCTAATATGTCCATCTCTCTTGCATTCATAACAAGTAACTTCTCCATCTTTCCTATCCTTCCTTTCCTTTTTCTTATACATACATTGGAAATTTCTTTGGCCAGCTATCTTGTTCGTCCTTCGAGTAATATTTTCTAACTCATTTTCAGAGACTTCACTCTCACTAGATTCGGATTGGATGATAACTTTCTTAGACTTAGATCTGGTTACTCTCTCAGGAGTCTTAGCTTTCATAAGATTTGATGTTGTTTTAAAAGAAACAGTACCATTTCCATTATTCTTCTTGATGATATTAGCATCCGTTTTCATTCTTGTTTCATGTTGGAGAAGAGTTACAAATAGTTCATCTAAGGAAATTTGAGTAACCTTCATGTTCTCATCAATAGCTATTCTTTTGGATTCCCACTCATTGGGTATAATATCAATTATCTTATCCACAAGTGCTTCATCATCCAAACCTTTCTCTCCCATAGACTGAATACTATTCACTATAGTCATAAATCTCTGTTTAACTTTACAAATTGGTTCACCATAAGGAAAATTGAATCCATGGTATTCAGCTCTAATAATTGCTCTCCTAGTTTCAATCACTTTAGAAGTGCCAAAGTGTGTAACCTCTAACTTCTTCCAAATATAATTAGCTGCTTTACAAGAAGAAATTTGGTTATATATATTTCTAGTCATTGAACATAGTAAGGTTTTAAATACATTATAATTGAGTTGATACTCTTACTTTTCTTGGTCAGTGAAAGTTCTAACTTCCTTATTTGGAATTTTATAATCACCATTAAGCATAACGAAATTATCCACTCCTGTATTGATAACGAAAGTCTTCATACGATCTCTCCAGTACGCATAATAATTCCCATCAAAAATTGGTGGTCTTGTAGGGTTTGGATTTTCAATAGATCCAACATTGATTCCTGCCATTCCAAGAAAAACTTCGGCAACCAAACTTGTTAGTAGAAAAAGATCATAACCACAAAGTTCGGAATGAGAAATTTAGAGTAAGGATTCGGAATGACAATTCGGAATGAGAATTTGGAATGAGAATTTTATAAGAAAGGATGAAGATTAATGAAAAAGTGAGAAAGAAAAACTTATATGTGAATATAAGTATTTTAGAGACCTTCCTTGATACCAATTGTAGGATCGAAATAGTGATGTACATGACAAATATACAAGAGGGGGGTGAATTGTACACTTCAAAAATTTCCTTAAGAAAGAAAATATATATGTTTAACAATGGTAAACTAAGAAGATTCACAACACCTCTAACTCCAATTGGAAATTGGAATAAGGAATGAAGTTACAAACTTCTAATTCTACACACTTCCTTGAATCAGGAAAGTGATTCTGAATAACAGGTTCCAGAAATATGGTTCCGGAAATTGAAACTTAACCTAAGTTTACAAAATGAGATTCTACCTTAAAGCATATAGAATCTAAATGAATCAGAGTACAAGTGTAAGGAAATAAAAGAATTTTATACTTTCCTTGCAATACAATATGCAGCGGAAAAACAAGTAGTACAACTACGAGTAACATACAATAACTCTTTTAACCCAAAGAGAAGGGTATAAAACAACCTTGGATAAAGGCCCCTTTATTTATACTTTCAAGCAAGTCTGTCTTACCTAAACCAGGGTAATCCCTCGATATGAAGATCGGAGTCTCTGTCTTGATATCCCCGCAAGCCCTCAACTTCAAGGTAGATGGAACCTCTGTCTTCCTCAGAAAGGAAGCCCTCGAACTTCAAGGATGTCGGCACCTCTGTCTTCCTATCCCCGGAAGCCCTAGAATGTAATCACCAATATTCGGAGTCGCATGAAGCAATCTGAACGAGCGGTTCAGTACACACAAAGTATGAAAAGCTTCTATCTCTAGAAATCACCTTAACAGTGTGTGGTCTCTAGATTGATAAACTTGTTTCCATATCTCTGAGCTCGTTCAAATGAGCTATTATTTATAGGCTTGGTCGGCCCCCTCTCCAATGGTCATATTTTCTTTAAAATTCGGAGGGACCTATACATGTGTAACTCAACCAACGGTTAGTTTGAAATAGAATAGATGACATAGATTAATAACAAACCATGTATAACTGAATGCACGATATAGTTTTGTAATGGAGCATTTGTAAGAAAAATCCATACTAAGTTCAGAGTGTAAGAAAATTAAAAGTTCGAAGTCTAACCAAAAATGAAATTCGGAGTCTATAAAAAGAAATGTTCGGATTCTGTTTTATAAGAATTAGGAACCTGAAATCTATAGAAGTCAGGAGTCTGAATTTCTAAGGAAATTCGGAGTCTGGTTTCTCCAGATTTCAGAATCTGAACTTTCAGAGTTCGAAGTCGAACTAGTAAAAGTTTGTATTCTAACTTCATAAGGGTTTGGAGTTGAACTACTTAAGAGTTTGGAGTCAAACTCATGAAAGTTCGGAGTCGAGTTTCATAATAGTTCGGAGTCGGACTACTTAAGAGTTCGGAGTCGAACTACTTAAGAGTTCGGAGTCGAAATTCATAAGAGTTCGAAGTCGAACTCATGAATGTTCATATCCATAATTCAGAGTGGAACTTCATTATAGTTCACATACAGAATTCAGATCCTAGGAACAAAATACTCCAATACATGTCATTGTATGATTTTGGGATTTTGGTTAAGAATCTGGTTTTTTTACTTAAAAAAATATTTCTATGTATAAGAAAATATAGGTTAGGGTAGATTTCCTTATGGAAGAAAATTTTCCTTATGGAGGTAAAATATACATTTGCTTAAGTATAAGGTGTTTGTGATTTTCAAAACAAGAAGGAATGGAAAATTCATAAGGAAAACCTTATTGACTCAACATAAGTATAATAAAAACATCTCTAAGTATTGGAGAGTATTGAGTAAGTGGTTTTTCAAGAAAATACATCCCTATCTGGATACGAGCAGGTAGAGGCGGATTTGGCACAGATGTATCTTAGGGGTAAAACCCGAAAACATCGCTTTGAGCTAGACTCGAATGGGAACCGGTTCACAAAAATGGGCCTTTTTGCACTCCAGGTTATGACACTCCTAGGTGATATGCTTTTTTAAATTCACAATCTTAGTATAAACCATTATTAAGGGACTTAAAAAAAATTCCAAAGAATATATGTAAGGATGTGGATCATGGATAACATAGAATAACGCCAATAGATTCATAGTTAAAGAAATAAAAGTTATTTATAAGTCATCTATTTTTGTCTTTGGATTACCCTTTATGTGTTACCTATAAAATTCCATTTATTCCAGACAATTGCCGGAAATTGGAGGACTCGGGCTAACAACCGATGTGAAGATCAATGCGATGATTCTTCTAATGAGATCCCCAATCCAATGGGAGTGTGAATCGAGAAAATTTTCATGATAATATCTTAGTTAATTCAATAATTGAATAGAAACACGGGTCAAGAGGAATGTTCAACCCCCTTAAGATAGAACAAGTCACTATCAAGAGCTTCATGAGACAAAGGCCTCCTACTTTTAATGGATCATATGATCCCTCAATCGTCGAACAATGGATCAACTCCTTTGAAAGGATATTCTCCATCCATCAATGTTCCAAACAGGAGAAGGTTATTTTGGTTTCTTATCATATGGAGGGTGAATCTGATCAATGGAGTAAATTGATCAAAATACTGAGGAAGAGATCGATGCATTGGAATTGAAGGATTTTCAGAAGATGTTTTTTGATAAATATTTTCCACGCACACTCTGGATTAAGATGGAAAGGGACTTCCTTGCCCTCAAGAAAAAAGATAACGAATCTGTTGGAGAGTATGGTGAAAACATCACACGACTTTCACGATATTCTTTCGTCTTGGTTTTACCCCCGATTGGAAGTTTGACTGCTTCTTTGGTGGGCTGAAACCTAGCCTACGGAAAGCATTGACAATCTGTGAGTTTGATAGCTATGAGGAAATTATCCGATGTGCCTCAAGGTAGATATGGAGATCGGAAAATATCAGGGGTATCATGGGGATAATAAGCATAAGGTGGACTTCAATGATAGTGGTCCGATGCATAAATCCAATGGTGCTAAGAAGATCCAGCACCCCACTTGCCAAAGGTGTGGATAGAAGCACCCCCTGAAATTACCTGAAGGGGATGAGGAAATGCTTTAGGTGTGGAAGAGAAGGGCACCTAGTTGTTAAATACTGAATAGAAAAACCCACAGCTGCAACAGAGGATAGGAACACTCCATTTGAACCTCAATGCGTTGTTCATTGCTACAACTACAAAGAACCATGGCATCTTGTAAATCAGCTCCCTAAGCCAATGGTTTTCGGAGGAATCCAGCAACCTCCATGGCAGCAAAGGAGAGATTTTTCCATCACTACTGCTAAAGTGAACCCCGACAAAAAAGTGGTGATAGGTACGCTGGTTATTCATTCAAGAATAGAAAACATACTTTTTTATTCAGGATTTAAGAATTCTTTTATATCCCGAATGTTTAGTAGAACAATCCCAACACCACCACAAATCATAAAAGTAAAGATGTTGGTGAGTATGCCAAATGGGGTAATCATTTTATCCCATTAATATAAATCCTCCACTCTCTTAATCGGTGGATTGAACTTCCCAGAGAACCTATTCATACTCCATGTAGTGGAATTTGATGCAATTATTGACGTGGATTGGATTTCCTTATATAGATCCAACATAAATTGATGTCAGAGGGAAATCACTCTCTATGTGGAAAATAGACCCCTGATTATATTCATGTGCAAAGTGGAAGATGAATTTTCTTTAGCCCCATTATATCTAGCATAGATTTTACATCCATATGAGCAAGCATATCTGGCTCACATGATTGAGTATAAGGAGGAAAACATCCTTGAAGACATGCCTATTGTGAGGGAATCCGCTGAAGTGTTCCCCGATAAATTTCATGGTCTTCCTCCTAGAAGAGAGGTTGAATTCTCAATCGATCTTATACATGGGGCATTTCCAATATCCAAGACTTTGTATAGAATGGATATTGTGGAGCATTAGGAGCTAAGGAAAAAACTACAGGAGAATATGGATAAAGGGTTTATACGCCCAAGTGCATCACCATAGGGGGCACCAATCCTCTTATTCAAGAAGAAAGATGGGTCTATGTGCCTTTTCATCGATTATTGTGAGCTTAACAAAATCTCGAAAAAGAACAAGTATCCACTCCCAAGAATTGATGACTTGTTCGATCAGCTGTGTGGAGCACAATACTTATCCAAGGTGGATAGGCAGTCAGGATATTATCAAGTAAGGGATAAAAAGGAATATATCCCCAAGATTGATTTTCGTTCAAGATACATGCACTATGAATTCAGAGTAATGCCTTTTGGACTCACTAATGCTCCCACAATATTCATAGACATGATGAAAATAGTCTTTAGGGATTACTTTGACAAATTTTTGGAAGTCTTTGTAGATGATATTCTGATATACTTGAAAAGAAAGGAAAATCATGAGTAACATCTAAGAACTATACTAGAGACCTTACAGAAGGATAAGCTCTATGAATATTATAGTAAGTGTGAGTTCTGGATGAAGGAGGTATCATTCTTGGGCCATATCATCACAAGAATTTTAATATCTGTGGATACCTCTAAAACAGCATCAATATAGGGATGGCCGAGGCCAACATTAGTAACGGATATCCGTAGCTTCTTGGTGTTAGTTGGATATTATTGACGATTTGTGAGAAATTTCTCAGGATTGTCCAACCCTCTTACCAGGCTAACTCGGAAAGGAGTGAAGTTTTCATGGAGTGATGAATGCGAAGAAATCTTCAAGGATTTAAAAAGGAGGCTTATCACTGCGCCCATGCTCACTTTACCCACAAGTGGAGAACTTTTGTGGTATTCAGTGATGCTACGAAGAAGGTAATGGGATGCGTGTTTATGGAAAATGAAAACGTCATTGCCTATGATTCATGTCAATCAAAATTTCAGGAGAAGAATTATCCAACACATGATTTGGAGTTGGTTGCGGTGATATTCGCTTTAAAAATTTGGCGGTATTGTCTCTTTGGGGAGAAGTGTGAAATATATACAGACCACAAAAGCTTCAAGTATATATTCACACTAAAATAGTTGAACATGCACCAACGAAGATGGTTAGATCTAATCAAAGACTATGACTGCTCAATCCATTACCACCTTGGGAAAGCGAAGAAGGTGGCATATGCTCTAAGTAGAAAGGACCAGTCAATTCTATCATTGATGAGAATTGATAAGAATCTATTCTTTTTATATTTGATGAATATAGAAATGGGAATCATAAATAAGGGAACATCATCAATATTTAAACAAATTATTTCTCAACCACCTCTCTTGGAAAGGTTAATGGATTCTCAAAAAGATGATGTGGGAATTCAGAAGAGAGTGGAAGCTATCATAAAATGGAAATTTTTGGAGTTAAATGTTAATGAAGAAGGAATTGTGATATTTGGGGAAGGACTAAGTGTTCCATCTTGTTTGGAGCTAAAGAAGGAACTTTTGGATGATGCATGTAGTTCAAATTTCTCTATTCATCTAGGAAACACAATGATCTATCAAGATCTCCGAGAGAATTATTTGTGGGATAATATGATAAAGAAGATCGCTGAATTTACATCAAAGTGTCTGATGTGTCAGCAAGTGAAGGATGGAAGACATAAGTCTAAGGTGATGATGCAACTATTACCCATAACAGCATGGAAATGGGAGAACATCACCATGGTCTTTGTCACCAGACATCCGAAGACATCCAAATGCAATAATGCAATCTGGGTTTTTGTGGATCATCTTATAAATTCTGTACACTTTATTTCAATCCGAGAGGATTTCTCATTGGATTAACTAGCACAGATATATATCATGGTACTGGTAAGGCTTCATGGAGTAACACTATCTATTTTATTGGATTGAGATCCAAGATTCACATCTATGTTTTGGGAGATTCTTCAACATGCTCTGGATACTGAGCTGAAATTTTGTATGGCTTATCATCCTAAAAAAGATGGCCAATCCGAGCGGAGTATCCAAATACTTTAGGACATATTGTGAGTGTGATAAATGGACTTAAAATGAAGATGGGATAAAAATATTCCTATGGTTGAATTCTCCTACAATAACAGTTTCCACTCAAGCATCTGAATGGCACCTTATGAAGCCATGTATGGGAAGAGGTGCAGAACACTGGCATGTTGGGATGAAGTCGGTGAGCGTAAAATACTAGGACCAAAAATGGTAGAAGAAATGGTGGAGAAGGGGAAAACCATTCAGCAGCATATCAAGGCATCCCAAAGTCGATAGAAGAGTTATTTTGATAACCATCGACAATACCTTAAGTTTAAAGTTGGAGAAATTTTATTTCTACACATATCTCCATGGAAGAAGGTCATGAGGTTTAAAAAGAAAGGTAAGTTAGGACCTAGGTACATCGTCCCCTTCTATATTAATGGTCGTTTTGGGGATGTAACCTATAGAATATCCTTTCCACCTACCATGGCCAAAGTACATGATGCCTTTCATATATCTCTCTTAAGGAAGTACATACCAGACCCTTCACGTATACTCTCTAAGAGGTAATACAGTTAGAGTAGGTTCTTTCTTATGAGGAGAAACCAGTGAAGATATTAGATTGTAGAGAAAACGTTCTACATAATAAGACAATTCTCCTTGTTAAAGTGTTTTGGATAAAACACAAGTTTGAATAAGAGACGTGGGAATCAGAGGAAGTGATAAACCAATGTTACCCACATCTGTTTTAGCATGGGAAAGAGAAATTTCAATGGTGAAATTTCTTAAGTGAGAAGATTGTAACGACCCAAACTTTCATTAATGAAAATTTCTCTTGATATAATTAAATGTCTTATTATGGTTATATAAAATGTGAACTTAACTGGTTTTATGTTTCTGGATTTTAAAATAATTTTATGAATTTTGACCATCGCTAATATATCCATTTAACAGTGATCACAATATTAGTATCAATATAGGGCTTTAACAAATCCAATTTAATAAGAAAAAAGAAGAGATGGCATTATCCAATAGACTTTCCCCATAAGAAGCACATTTTTTGTAGCTCAAAAAGGAGGTGGTGTCATTGAGTTCTCTCTTTACCAATCCCAAGTCGATCTTGAACATGTTAAGCTTGAGCGGAACCGACTATGGGAGAAGTGTATGTTAATAGAGATTACCACCCAAGCGATGTTATCCGAGCCACCGCAAGAGTTTGTCATCATCACATACCTTACCCTTCGGTCTTATGATGGTGGTATAAGGGGTTATGTAACAATACCCTTATACTATGACTATGTACATTATTTTTTTATAAAGAATATGCATTCATTTTATTATTGTTACTTTTTAAATAGTGTTTAAAGAAAAAATAATATTTAAAGTTAAAATTAAACCAAGAAATATATTTTGATGAATTAATGGATTTTTTAATTAAATAATATTTTAATAAAATATTATTATTAAATTAATTTTTATTAAATATAAATTATCATATAATTTTATGAATGAAATTGTAATTTTTATTAAGGTTTGAAAACTGTTTTTGACAAAACCCATGAATATTCGGTAAATGTCAGTTTTTATTTTAAAAGTAAAATTTCAAATATTTATAAAATTATTTAAATAAAATGAATCTTTCTTTGGAATCAGGATGTCGAAATTATCCAATGGTTAATTTTTCATAATTTTCTGAGACAGTCAAATTTTTGGGTAAAATTTAATAACATTTAAATCTATAATGTGCATTATGACCTCATAATGACCCAATAGTGATCTAAGAAAATAATATAAACATTAATTTCGGACAATATATGTTTTATCATTAAAATAATTCAATTTTATATTTGTTTGATTTATCTAACAAATTTGTAGTGGACCCTGCAAGACTTATAAAACATTAAGTCTTTTTAAATTATTTTCCTTGAGAGTGTGACTCACCTTTATATAAGAAACACTATTATTTTAAAAAGTTCGGCCATTGGCCTTATAAAATATTTTTTCCCACTCACCTTTGGAAAAAAATATGGGCAAAAACGATTGGCCGGTTTATGGTTTTGATTAATTTAATGTGAGGTGTCCCAAACCTAAATAATAAACAATTCCCTCTCTTTTCCTATATAAACTCACTCAATATCCCACTTACTCTTCACTAAAATTTTTTGGAGTTAGAAACACCCATTCCCTCCACTCTCTATAATCCTCCCAAGGTTCCCCAATATCCCAAGAAGCCTCTCTCAAGCCTCTCCCAAGCCTTTGGGATTATACTTCTAAGTAATGTATTTCTACCTTTCTCTTTTTATCCAAGTTTCTTATTATTATTATTCCCTTTTATTTTCAATTAGAAATGTTGGGGTATGATTTTTCACCTTCCCCATACTTCCCTCTTTAGTTTTGGATGATGGGAGACCCCTTTCTCTCTAATTAATTCCTCCCATGTACACTGTTTTCATGCCGAAATTCCGTAAGGGATTTCGCTCACCTATTTTACATCCAAGTAATTATTTTGTATTATGCATCTAAATTCCATTAGTTTCTTAAGACATGTATCTATATGACCCCCTTACCGTCCATTTAATTTACATATAATGTGAAAACCTTTTCTCTCTCATCAACCATTTTCATTAATCCTTATGTCATGCAGTTATGCTGCCGAAATTGCACTGCGTTGTTTTCAGGAAAAGATCATTGTGTAGTGAATACCATACCCATGTCTCTATCAAGGGTATTCACCATTATGAACATATACATATTTAATGGTACATTGATGTATTTATTCCAAATTACTTAATATTGGAATAACTTTTGATGTTGATTGATTCCATGTTATATGATCCATGTGGCACACTTATGAATGAAATGAAATTTTTAAGAAGGGTGTGCCCTGATAACACTCAAATGCATTGGGTAAAGTATAGTATCCTAACTTGTAATGTTAAATGGTTGTTGACTCATGCTAATTCAATTGCAACAAGGTTTTACTCATGCTTCATGTGCAATGGTGGTTTACTCATTCTCCACGTGCAATGATCCTTGGATCATGTTAATTCAATGTTAAGTGTTGATGCCACATTTCCATGTTATGATTATAATACTTTATCATGACTTTATGTTCATGTTTCTATTGTGCTCCATTGATATGCCTATTGTCTAACATGTATTATATTCCTCATGTTATTCCATGTTTATTCCCTTACTGGGCTTTATAGCTCACCTTTTTCTTATGCATGTACTCAGGTTATCCCATGCAATGCTAAGTATGAGGGAATGTAGTGGTCATGTAAAGGAAGTTTCCAATAATATGTTTTGTTCTATGTTTTATGTTTTTATGTAATTTTCCTAAGCTCCAAATACACTACACCGATCATTCTTCCATGTTGTATCAAGTGAAGGTTTGATTTAATAAATCATGTTTAAATATGTAAAAATAGCAGGTTTGGTCATACATATAGACTCTCTAGACCTAGGCATGCCTCCCCCTTCAACTCCTCTTCCTTAGGCTTCCTCATTTGTGTGGATTTGATGTAGATTATTCATGGAAACACCAAGTAAGTGGGTTCTCTCTTATTTTCTCTCGATTTTCTAGGTTTTCTATTCTTCTCCATTGGAATGTTTTTTCTCTAATGGGTTAGGTGGTCGATTTAGGGTTTGTTATTGTTTATTAGAGTTAGATCTTTATTTTTTGGTCATATCATAACTTGTGGGTGTTTGGTTGAGGTGATTTTGAGGTTTAACACTATTTTTAAAAAGTTTCTTCACTCCAGGTAGGGGGTTCCTAGCTTAAACATTTTTTTATTGAATTTAATATGCTTTATTTTTGTCTTATTTATGTTATATACATTACACGCGAGGTGAAAAAGGTTTTTATGAAAATATTCAAATGAATTATGTATTGAAAAATGGATTTTTAAATAAAATGGTATATGTTAAATATGTGTTTTATTTGTGTACTTTTGTTTTATGCCTTGAATGTGTTTGATAAAATATGTAGATGATGTGAAACCCATTTTGAAATGGTTAGTATGTGTGTATGGAATAAAAGGTGTTTTTCTAAAAGAAATTGGATGTTTTTTAAGTGTAAACCTTTGTTGGTAATGTTGAGACTGCTTTATAAATATTGTGACATGTTTAGTGAATTATTCAAGTTGTGTGAAACATGTTTAGAAATAGTTTTGGTGTGTGTTGATTTTAAAAGAGGGTTTTGGCATGGAAATAGTGGTCTAATAGGTATGTTCACATTTGTTGTAATATGTGTATGTGGATATTTACGGTATTCATGACATGTAGTTTTAGAATTGAGCATAAAGGGAAACCTAGGTATCTAGGTTGGTGGACTAGGACTTGTATTCTAGTGATTCAGAAGTTTCATATGCTCGGTTTCACAAAAAGGGATTTAGATGACACTGGTAACAAAATATTGATGATGCATGGAGACCATTATAATTTTTTATATTTCTCCTCTCTAGTTTATCGTGCACAACAACACGGATTTTCATGGTTACAATAAGACTTTACAGCAAGATATGATGTATTTATGGTCCCACTCTTAGCTAGCACCTATAGGGATCTATATTGACTTTGTGCTTTCTCGAGATTTATGTGATGTGGTGGAATCTATCATCATGTGGTGGACCATGTGTGAATTTCATTTTGAGACTATTTTATCTTAATAAAATTTTTCCTTTAAGAGTTTTTTTAAAAGTGTTGTCCTGCAACGGATTTTTCATTAAAATGGTTTCATGGAAAGGTTTCAAAGGAATCTAAAAAAATGAGCATTCCAAATTATCTTTTAATGTTATAGACTGGATTATATCTCTTGGGTGAAATCTTATTGGGCTCTGGAACCCTCCCTATATAAACCTTTTGGCGTATGTAGACCTTATTCATTTTCAGGTAAAGGCAAGGTGTGTTGTGTTGGAATTTAGGGTTTCTAGAGTTTCTATTTACATATTTTGGTGGTGGTGGGTTGAGGGTGAGTCCCATATTATCTTGTGGAGGTACTTATGTCATTTTTTTGTTATCCTTACTATTTTATAATTTTGGTATTGTGATTAAAATTATAAACCTTGAATCTAGAAATTGTTTATCCATGATTGGTTGTGAACATTCAATTTTGGTTTATGTATTTTTTTGGCTATTTATGAATATAAAGTCATGTAAAATCATTCCAATGATGTATTTTTGATATTCAGTCACTTGTTTCTAGCCCATGAGGATTAGAATTCCGTTCGGGGCTTGCCACACACTGGGTCGGGTACCAGGTTGGGTAATGGGTCGGATGGCAACCCAGCTTGGTTTGTGACAAACCAGGTCAGGATTCCATCAGATTCGATATCTGATCCGGTCTAACCCACGGCGCAAAAGGGAATTCTTGATCACCATATTCTAGAAAATGGTGTTGGTCATCAAATAAAATATTTGGAGAAATGTTTCATCTCAATAAACCATGATCAAATAATTAAACTAAACGACTAAGCATTTCTAAATAACCACAACTGATCATAATTATATATATATATATATAAACTAATCTAAATACAACAACTACTAACAAAAAATAGAAGATAAATAACAACTGAGATCAAACATGCCAATATATCTTTATGTGACCCCTTAGTCAATCCAACCACAAGAACAACACTCTAACAACTAGCACATGAACCAAGTGTCGGGACCTGTAAAATAGCTCAGGTCTACAAACACTGAATAGTACAAGTATGGTGTGACATTAACAGCTCAGTATAAAACCACTATAGAATATATACACCACGAATCCTAAAAATTCCACGGACACTAGTTTGGAAATACATATATAAAATATTTCCTTGTTTCATTTAAATAAAACAAAAACAACTTCCCATGAGTTTATATGTTAAAAAAAATACACAAAGTTTTCCCATAAAAAATTGTTTTTACTTCCCCCAATCCTTTATCTTTGAAAACAAACCCAACCACCAGATCTATTTATGTAACCAAAATAAGGTTGTGCAGAAAATAAAGGGAACCAATACAAGAAGATAAAACTTGAAAGAATAATATCAAACATGAAACACATAAATAAAAAAACAAATATAGGTTGGGACCACAGGATTTTCTTAAACATATCTAGAGCGATATTTGGATGTACTCAAGTCAAACTCACCTATCGGTATATGTTGTACATCTAATGTTAATAACCAATTGGATGCTCTAAACTATATTCACTATTGGCATAACCCACCTCACCTGCAAGACATCCAATGGTTACAACCCAATCTAATCATGGATCATAAGCACCCATCACTCTCCCCACTAAAAAACACCCAGAAAACCCATGGTAATAGTATACTATATATGTAGGATGCCCTCACACATGTAGCTCACCTTACATGTTTTCACCGCACATTCATACCCCAAACATTGACACTACTTATATGATAACCCACATAAGAAAATCCCCAATATGGGTTCCCATCATATAACAAACCATTTACATGTTCCAATTGGGCCATCGCATCATTTTACCTTCAAAACATTTCTCATAACAGGTTATGATTCCAATGAGGAATTTGTTTAATCAAAACAACATACATTTACCAATATTAAAAAGTTCCAAATATGACTTAAATCATGTCCATTTAAAATTTATTTACAATAAATATCCGAAATAATGGAAAACACCACTTTCATTTACATAATTCTAAATAGGACTTACCTTTCATGTTCAATTTCCATTTCAAAACAAAGATGAAAACACACAACCTATTTATAAATTCCAAACAGGCTTTAAAAAAATTTAGAGACCAACCATGTCCCAAAATACCAAAAAATTCTAGTTTTAAAGGAAAAATTTGATTACCCATTCAAAAATATATTTATACCATCAACAATTTGGGAATACATGTATGCTTAATTGAAATTGTGAAATAGAGGATTACGAAAGGTTGAGTATTTTGAAAACTGAGTCTCTTAAGATAAAAAATACCTCTATCATTTGTTGGATCATCCATTCATGCATCTTGTTCACATATATATGTGCCTACATCCAATATAACACACATGAAATCACAAGATAGTATCCAAAAACCTTTTTAGAGATACACAATTTCATTTCATCTAACACACAAACTACACATGATAATCTCATCATAAAAATCCACCAATTCCTTCTATGAAGTCCAACTCACACACCAACAACACTATAAAGATATTTTTCAAGGTAAATCCCCATTCAAACCATAAAATTTATACATAAAATAACTGTTGACAATTTAACAAACACCTTATGTATATATTATGTACCACAATTAGAGAAACCTTTCTAAAACAACTGCCACTAATTTTTGGAAACATGAAAATATGATACCATGAATGGAAATAATTCCACACGTAGGAGTAATGTATTTTCATGTCATTTAAAAATCCTCAAGAATAAATAAAATGAGTCGGAAAAGAAAATAATGGAAACTCCTACCTCAACGGAGTTTGGATGCATGAAAACATCAGTAGAAGATATATCCAAGACCGAAACAAAATATGCACACACTAACAGCAAATAAATCAATTGATAAAGAAACCCTAACCCCTAGGGTTTTTCAAAGATGAAAAACCCCACATTTATGCCCAAGTAATCAAGATATAAAAGGTAGAGGAAGGGGAAATAAACCAAAAACCCTAAGAATCTTACCTTAGAAGCTGGGAGGAGCATCAATGGAAGGAGGAGAACCAAAGATAGAGGAATAAAGGGCTCAATTCATGGACCAACAAAAAACAAGGTTGAGGAAAACCCAAAATGGGTTAAAAAGAGTGGAGGGAAAACATGGGATTTTAAAATTTAATTTTTTTGCCAAGATCGCATGATTATGCCAACCTGTTTAGCAAACTATGTGTCAACCATGTGGTAGCTAATATCCGTGAGTATATCGACCACACAGTCAACCCAAATGGTTTTACATTCCATTCTCGAACCATGTGATAGCTTCTATACAAATTTAGGACTAGATGAAGGGTTACCTGGGTGAGCCGCACATTTTCTACTAACACTATGATGCCTGTGTATAGGCCAAAATTCACCCAAAACTCAAAAACTCAAAATTGTATCCTCAGAACTCAATCTAAACCTACACCAAAAAAATCCAAACCAATAAATGAATAAAATAAAAAAACATTTAAGCTTGGGTTGTGATATCCACATCCTGAGGACCTCCTTTCCCTATAAAAATAGGGAGTTTTATTTTTGAAACACTCTCACAAACTCAAACATTGTCTATGTGGCTCATGGAACTCCCTAAATAGACTATACATAATGTAAGATTGACAATGGAAGATGATAATTAGATAAAAATATAGTCCTGATAAGTGGTGAAACATGAGGTTCCTCTGGTGGTACTATAGTCAATATTATTGGCAGTTCATTTACCACTATCTGAGAAGCATGGTTATTGCCACCTTACAAGTGATCAACCTTAGGCTATCAGGGAAACATATTTATACAACACCAAGTTCATACCTCAGATAAGATATAAGTTAATATGATTACTAAAAAGAAAAAAGGAATTTTTCGTGGATTTAATACAAGATAAATTCTATCCAACTAAACATTTTTAGGGTCAGGTTAAAAAAAATTTCAAATTATATTTATAATGGTTTTGTTATATAGGGTGTCACTTCTAAGTAATAAGGGAAAACAACCTCTTAGATTTAATTGGAATCCCCATTTAATGGAAATAATTTTATATAAAAATTATAATTTAACAAGTTTCATATATATAATGGATCCATTATATCAAATTCTCATTCCCACGTTATAAAAACATAAGCATTATAATTTACAATTAGCATCAATGTAACTGCAACTAGCCTTTTATATGTTGTCTGGGTATATAAAAAGTATATTTATGATATTCAAACTATATAAATCTCCATTAAAAATTTATATAGGTGAAAAACTTATAAATTAAAATTTTATTACATCTAATCAATACCAAAAAAAAGTTTAATCTCAAGAAAGTAGAATTTTATGGATTAACTATGTCATAATAGGTTTGTTAAGCTCCAAACATCGATATATGTGGGAAATTATTTTTGGGATTTCTATAGACACATTAAGTAACCAATTATTTTATCCTATTTAGTAGAATAAAATTTATAAATTAAAATTATAATAATCATGGAAAATAAAATAGGTAACCGATAATGAAATATACCAGTAATGGTATATCCATGACATATTTATATATTCACTTATGTTCTTATTATGATGCTTGGGGAAATTCTCTAGTAAGATTATGAATAAAAGGTAAAAACTAATAATCCTATAAAACATCATAAGTCATTTGTTTCACCAAATAGTGAATCTAGTAAAACTGTAGTGGGTGAAATCAAAAACAATAAGTCATATTCTAGTAATGTTGGTCATTCCCCAGAACGTGGGTTAGATACTCCTTAGAATGACTTAGTACCATGTTATTAAACTTCCTAGTCTCCTATCTACCAACCCAAAATAGTAATACAAAATGAAAATAATCACTTCATTCCCCACTTTGTAAGGTCATGGGCCCAACTCATTCATAAGTAACCTAGCCTAAGGGCCGCAAGGCATTAAACGTGTCACCTTGTATTCTAGAGGCTGTCGACAAGAAATGTGGTATGATGGGATAGTGTAAAATGACTGTAAATAATAATAATGTAACCTAAATACTAATTTAATATGATAAAGTAAAAAGGCAGTATAACTAAACCATAAAATCAATAACAATAGATACAAGGTAGAAAATAGTATTATTTACAGACGATTGCATGTCTATACAAAAATGGGGAGAAGGAATTGAATTGTTATAGGTTTATAGAATCACTTGTCACAACAAAAAATAAAAAAAATACCAAAATAGATAATCCCCATGAGAATCCAAAGAACTAACTAGGTCCTCTTATCTCTTACATTGATCTAGAACAAATCAAGAATCCAAATTTTCTATCTTCCCTTTTTATTTTCCTGCATCCAATAAGTCTATTTTGGTATTAGAAAGAAGCCCAAATTGGGTGTTAGTAAAACTTATTAGGAAACCACTAATATTTTCTAATGAAAATAAATTCTATTTGTATAATATATAGCTGTGTGAAATTAATATTATAATTCAAATGGAAAATAAAATAGAAACCATTTCATGCTTGGGCTCCTCCAGGGATGCTCGTCCGACCATACCTACTTTGGCCTACTCAGAATATCTTGGAACATGTGATATATAAGTAGTCAAAAGACCCTAAGAATGTATCCTAATAATATATGTGACAATATTTTCATGTTATCCATGGACAAGTTTAGGAAATCCCACACAACACATCCATTTTGTATCCAAGGGGGGACCCTAGAATTCTTGATATTTGGATGTCAAGCCCGCTAAATGTGATTAAGCTGTGAGGATTGTCCATTTTTTAGTTTAATATTAATGGTGAAACCTTATAATTTATATTTGAAATTTTTATAATATAACCATAGGAAACTATACATACATTTTGGGTAGGTCTTGATTATAATCCTAGTGGCTAACCTGGGGTGTTCTATACATGAAGACATTAGATGAAAATATGGAGATCATCCCTAGTGTTATAATTTTTCTTTATAATTCATATGTATCTTATGAAATCATGATAAGGTACTGATCACATAAGAGACATACCGAATCCAAGGGGTTCTACCACTTGGAATTTCTATCAATAAATCAGGTGGGATCACATCTAATTCCCACACAAGAAATCTAAGGCTTACTCAAGGCGTTCCAGACCTAAAATGATGTGAAAATTTTCCATAACCAATAACTAAATAATAATCGATAAATAAATCACTAGGTAAAATTAACGAGTTCAATAAATTTAATGTTTAAAAATATCTAACCATTTTATTATATAAAAATTCAACAAACCCATAGTGTTTTTATTTAAAATCAAAGAATGGTTGCCAAGGGAATTTAGTCAAAAACAACCAAAGGTGTGGTTTTTGTTGTGGTTTTAAACATACAACGGTGTACAAAGGACTTGTAACACTTCATGATTTAGTTTTAGGCATCTAATTAAAAGAATATAATTTTTCTAGGCAGCACATGGAAAGTTTGTCATGCAGCACAAGGAACCAATTTATGAAAAGTGAGACATTGAGTAAAAAATCATAGAACACCTACATTATCATCATGGTAGAATCATCATCTAGTGTCAGCCTCATTTATGGTATATAATGAAAGAAAATGGATAACCAAAAAATTCCATGGAAATAGGCATAAAATTTTTCCTCGAGATATCACCCAAAAATATTGATGTAAACAAAGAAAAGAAGTAAGAGGAGTGCTAGATTTATCAAGGGGGCTCCAATGAGATTAATGGTGATGGATCAAAGTCTAGATAGAGAGGATGCACCAGAGAATAGAAAGAGGAATGATGGGAGACAACCAACAGTATTACTATGTGAATGTGGTAGGAGGAAAAGGAAAAGTATATTTAAGGGATATTAGGGAAATTTCAATTATATATTTTTAATGGGTCACATGGTTTAGATGCATATTTTTTGAAAATATTCCCCAATAATTTGATTCCCACTATCTGGATGCCCGCACATCACACAATCTATGAATGTAGTTATGAAAAACAATAAAAACCCTTGTGTGTTGAACTTTTAATATATTATAGGTTTTTCATGGTTGTGCAACACATTTTTCATGGTTTTTAAACCGTTCTCCTCCCTTCTGTGTTTCCATGGTTGAGGAGAATGGTTAGTTGTAACTGTGCACTAATGATGAGACTCACCTTATTTATTTAAAAAACATTACTCTAGGACCTAAATCAATATCTAAAGCTCTAGAAACCTACATGAATCTATTGGGAACTTCTATTGATATAAAACAAAATGATATATAAAAAACATAAATGATCTAAACCTCAATAAAAAACCAGAATCTTACATATAACATCTGGAAAATATAATACAACGCACATAAATCACCACACCATAATATAACATTTAAACACACATGGAAAGGAATTATTGGTTGATAATGATTAAAATAAGAAAAAGGTAAAATAAAAACATATTTTTTATATGGTTAAAATGAAAGTCCAACTCGATAGAGGGAACAATGCTTTACTATTATTTAAGTAATCATAACATCATTAAAATATAATCATTATTTCAATCAAAATTGATTTACATAAATAAACATTTTATAGTCTCTCTGTTGTAACCAGTCAACATATCTTATGATATACATGGTGAGTTACTTCGACAATGATGTTATCTTCACAAGCATCACTCCATTTGGTGAAACATGTTTACTACCTCAACTCCTTAATTTAGTAATTGTGAATTCCTTTGAAAATATTATGAGTTTTCCCTTACACTCATTTAAAATTACACAATTTTTCCCTTTATCATAAAACTACTAGGGGATATTTTATAATGACTTTTATATCTTAATATAGTAACTCTTAAAAAATTACTTTTCACTCAACACATAGAACCCATAAACTTTGTAAATATGGTAACATTTTGTCACACCTTAGAGTCATCATCATTTGTTCAGTAAAATCTAGTTGTCCATTATTTTGGACATCTTCACTATGGTTATTTTCACTTCACCATTGCTACCTAAAACCATCAATAATTATACCATTAGAATTTTTCATTTCCTTGGGTCTAATTCTTTTTCTAGAAAATGGTTTTAATGGTGAATCTTAATAGTTATGATACAATGGTTGTAAATAATTTTTTCTTCTATGTTATTTTGGTGTGATAGTATTAGTTTGAGTGGTTCTAAACCCATCATTTTATTCTACTAGAGTAATATATATTTTTTATTACATCTTTCATGGGTAAATATCTCCAAATATATGTATAACCCCCTTAATGATAGTAATTATCCCCTATAATATTGGAGTTAGTCCGAGAGTGGTACAAAATGTCATATCATCATCCTTGGAAGGTTACCCTATGTTGAAAACAATTTGAATCCCTGAATACCTCCTTCTTTTCCATCAGTACTAATGTAACACATAATCATGTCTCATATTTTATGATGTTATCATTAATGTTTAATTTTTTTATTTTCTTAAAACATAGATCTTTCATATTCATGATTATCATCAAATAATCCTTATATGTATCTTTAATATTCTAAAATATAGATTGTTGAGAAATAATTCAATAAAGGATGGATGTCTTATATTGCATTATTTTTATCTCTATAATAGTATTTTTTATTATACAATAAAAAAATTAATTTTTAGTGGGAACTAAAGAACTGGATAAAAGGAAAACCAAATCTAAGAACACATATAACCACATACAGTATTCTATACCACTAAAAACATAATAAATGAGGCAACCCACAAAGAAGATTCCCAATTCACTGCCAATCCACCGCCCAGATGAGATCTAACTATGTGCACCTTTACAAAAATTATAATAATTTTCCATTGCATCAAATACCACCACTAATCGTCTTCTTCCACAGTAAGTCATCATTATAAATAAACATGATAGCAACACCAGATAAGACCACAATAGGGATCCCTTCAAAACAACTACCCAAACATAGTATGAGATATAATTAATATCGATTTTCCTCAAAAATATTTCTATTATTAACTATAAATCATAATTTTGGAAACTTTTCTAATTGATATTCAATTGATGAATGTCATAGGTTATCTAATTTTTATTTCTTAGGGGAATAGAACCCAATACCTTCTTTGAAGAATCAATTTATACTATAGACATTACTCTACATTAAGGAACAATGAGTATAGGTATAGTGATAGTATCTTCCAAATTAAATTGTAATTATCCTAACTGAACTACTAGGTTCGAGTTAGAGAGTTACATAACCTCACATGCATCCCCCATATGTAAGAGGTTTCTGACTGGAATTGAGGATATAAACTTTGTAAATGGGGAGAATATACCCTCAATATCATGTCCTTTCTCAAATAATATAAATAATATACAATAACATAGAGTAATAAATTGGGATAAAATAATATTTAGGGAACAAAATTCATAAAATATGTAAATAAACAGCCTCCCAAATTGGAAATTCAAACCAATGTATATGTGAAAGAAGATAAATAAATAAATTGTGGTATCCTATAGTTTATGTATCAGTACCATTACCTGTTCTATGCTCCTTGTCTCAACAATATCCCATGATCCTTTTTCCCTTTCACATATCCCTATATATGATATATTCACACACATAAAAATTATTGAGTAATAAATCCCTGTAGGACACCACTAATGCATCCCTAATAAATTTTCACATGTATAATTGATGTGTTACAATACAATAATTAGATCACAAGAATGTATAAATAATAATATGTCCAAAAACCATGTGATAACCAAGATAAAATATTCCCTACCTATACCTACATTGGCTATTTACCATAAGAATGATCAGGATGATGAAAATTCCAAGAACTATCCATAAGGTTAGAAACATGTAACATGAAATCCTCAGGGAATTGGGTGTACATTCTACTTATTATCCTCAAGGCATAGAGTTTCATCACATTCCTCAGTATCCTAAAGGAACTGATTTTCAACTATGCCACAATGCTATCATGCACCCACTGTGAGAAAGGTTCCAATGTTTTCATCATTACAGACCATAAATAATCCCCCTTTAAGGGGTAATCATACCATTATCGGCCACCTATTGGGAATACCAAGAAAAATATCTAATGGAATTGTAACATACATAATAGGTAAGACCATAGTAATAGAATCATAACACTCCATCACAATCATATAGTAGAAACATACAAAAATATGTTATCATTATCTAGAATGGTATGAATCTACATTATAAAATCATGGAATCAAGCATTATAAAATGGTCTAACATGCCACACACACAGCCAAATGAGATCATAATTGAGCCTACAGAATTATAATCCACCCAAAATATTATATAACATACACTAATGTATACACAGTCCCAAATAGAAAGTAACTTCCTATATCAAGGTTACTAGTAAAGAACACACATGTTCATTACGGATCACAGACCAAACAACCTCAAAAAACCATGGATGATGAGAATACATGCCAAATACAAGAAAACGGTTTATGATGGAGAACTAAGGGAATTACAAGTAAATAAGTTTTTTCTAAAATTCCATTATTTAAGGGTTCCATTAATGAAACAAATTATAAGGTATGTTAAATGAGGGGTCACAAATTCACAAGATATTTTTGTCAATTTAAGAATGACTCGTGATTTCCTTTTTGATTTTAGATGATATGCTTCAGTCTAGTAAATGATAATTGATTCAACATCAATCCATCAATTGAGTAGATATTTGGGAAGATAATCAAGGAGATTATGTTCTGGTAATTATCATTCTAGAGAAACCAACCCAGGAATAGCCACTATTAAAGACAATTCTATCTCATGTTAAAGTATGTTTTCATTAACACGTCAAATAATCCACCAATATACCAAGCAATTTTCAGTAATTTAAGAATATATTAAAAATATATCACTAAGAAGATGCCAATAAATATGATTTATATATAAATACATATAGAATATTTATTTTATATGGTAAAACATGATTTGTTCATTTCAGGTTTTCAATACTCTAGATCCCCCGAAAATCTATAAATAAAATAATAATTCATTATTGGATCTTCATTGAATTCATGTATCCACCATTGATCTATTCACATATCACAATGATGAAGAAGGATTTGGAATTGATCTCGAGAAAAATTAGTGTTCGTAGATTTCATAGATTGGTGAATGGTAGGGGAGGAAAGGTGAGTAGAATGGGAGTCTCTTAATGAAAGGGAAATTCTCTAAAATTTAAAACAGGGAATAGGGGTTTGGATTTTACCAATAAATTAAGTGTAAAAATATAGGAATTAAAACCTACGGGTTTCATTTAATGAACCCTTGGATAGAGTATATTGTCTATTTGGAGGAAATCCATAGACTAGTAGGTGGCACCCCACTTGCAAGACCTTTCCATTACTTGATTCTTCTAGCTTCAAAACATGTACCCTTAACCACTTTAAATCAACCTATGAATAAGTCATAACCAACAGAAAATAAAATATGAATGAAAAAAAATTAAAATTAAAAATTACATACATTAAAAAAATGTGAGGATTCTATAAAATATCTCTTTATAATATTCATTATATAGACGCTTTACTCCATTTTGGGTTAACATTATTAGTGGTTTAGAGAATCATGAGAAATTTTTCACAATTCATAAATAAATCATTGTTAATTTGAGAAAAATACGGATCTTCTTCATTGTATTTCAATTATTCAATTATTAAAACACCTTTATCACTATATTATTTCCATATAAAAATTTAATAAGATGATATTTTCATACTCGAAACAATGGATCATGGAGAATAACTTCTTATGGTGGTTGATTCATGGATTTGTCATTAATGGGGTAGAAGGACATCTAAATAAAGATGGGAATTACTACATAAATAACCTAATAGTGAGTTATTCCGTATTTGTAGAACATTGAATCAATGCATGATTCAATTTATCAATCTTAACTTAATTAAATTGATTTTACATCAAAATAATGTTTCTCACTCTCGCACCCTCATGTTCAATATCTTAGCAAGTTACTAATTGTATTGTTTATCTCATAATTTGATTACAATATTCCTCCTATTTCAATAAATTTATTGAAATAATAATGGTAATTTATAAAAATAAGATAAATAATATAATTAAGTTTAATTGTATAAATTATATTATTTAATAAACATATTTTTGTATAAAATTAAAAACATGTAAACTTATGATACCATTTGTTCAACATGGGTTCATTTAAATATATTTCATATTATATTCTCTAAATAAATTTCCAAAAATAATTAAATAATTCTATGATACCATCTATAATGATTCACAACTCAGAAAATAAATTTAAAACATTATGACCTAAAACCCATAAGAAATCCATAATAATAAACTCCCTTGAGTTTATAGGTTCAGTTTCGTTGAAGATTATACACAAAATAAATTGTTTAATAGATTGAAAAAATATTATTTGTGAACTTGAAACATATATCTGTGATAAATTTTACTTAAGGATACATTAGTTATAAGGTATCCTGAAGACTACATGAAAATACCCCACACCCATCAAAATTTAAGTTTATTACATACATTTTCCACCTTATATGTTTAGTGCATGCATGTTCCACCTCCTTCCAATATGATTAATTTCAATTATTAATTTGTTATGAATGGATTTATTATATAATTCATGTATATTGAATGGATTCAGTAGATTCCAACAATAGGAAGTAACATATGTTGGAATGGTGTACCCCAGTCCATTGAATGGAGTTGGGAAAAAATGACTGAGGAAAATTAAAATTGGAATGTATCAATGTAGATATTATCAACATGATACTATGTCATCTTTGAATTTAGTGTAAATATTACTATATCTCCATATAATTATTATCATTAGTAATATATATTGTTATAAAAACTATTTATATTATCACTATAACAACATGGGTTATAGTATCATAATGTTTTTCATAAGCTCATATTCGAGCTACGTTTCATGTAGAACTTTGAGAATTCCCAACTCATTTAATATGTAAAAAGTGAATTGTTTTTCCTTCTTCAGGATGTAGGGATTATTCATAAACCATATATATCTTATTTCTTTTTTTCATCATCTTGTTCTTTTTTTCACCCTATTACTCATCTTATAAAAATTGATTGCCAGCAATGTTTCCATAACAACTTGTATGAAAGCCTATGTTAAAAAAGATCAAGATAATTTTTCCTAATTGGATGGTGGATTTTTAAGAAAGAGAGTTTACAATTTATTACATCATCAAATGTGACTGTAGCCACTATAGGATGAAAATAAATTATTATCATTTCCATAAAAAGTTTCACTTTTCACTTCTAGCTGTAAAAAATTAGTGATATAGTGGAATAAGATGAAGCTACTAGATTGATAGGTTCTTGAAATTGTGTGTCTTACATTAGAAAAAATGTGTTATTAAACATCTAAGAGAATAATAATAAAATTATTTTCATAAAATCTCCTATGAATATATTCAATAATCCTTATATGTGAAACCAATTAAACCTAATGTGGAGATAATTTACTCTAATTATTAATGAGGGGAATAATTTTATTGATCATATCAATGAATTTTAAACCTTCAAAAGTCTATTCTCATCATTTTGAATTTCAATAAATGATTTGGTCTGTGCAATGGGTTTAATTTATTCATTACTTCATAGTTTTAAAACTATTATAACAATTTTTTGTTATTATTTAGGGGGAAAATTTGGAAGCTAAATGGTGTGTGATACTTGATCCTTAGAGAGGATTTTTAGAGAATAGAGTAAGATTGTTTACATGGTTCTTATCTACACATGGAAGGAATAGGGACAAACATTAATTAAGATAATCTTAAGGTTAAAAAAATGTAAAGAAGATAGACATGAGATAAGGAAATGGGTTTCGGTCCAACCTACTATTCTAGGGGGAAAAGAGAATGTCAAAAAACAGTGTAGAGAAAAATGTAAGTCATCTGAAACGGATGCATCAAATATAAACGTGGAAGGTAATTATGATGTGTTGCAACTGAGCATGGATAACCCAATAGAGTTTGGGATTTTAAACATAGTGGAATCCTTCTATTCAACAATAGATAATGGGTTCTAGAATAATTATGTTTAAATAATGTTTTTGAAGTTTTATTATTTTGATGATAAACAATCAAAATATATTACAAAGGGAAATGCATGGATCAATACCAACATTTATAAGTTTTTCATTTTTACAAATTTTGGATATATACCTACACTTAAAAGTAATCTTATATCGATTGTGAATCTTCATGATGTAAGATTTTGTACCATATTTGCTAGTGGTGCATGGAAAATTACTTTGGGAACTACCATAATAGAAAGAGGAATAAATAATGGAGACCTATTAAACATAATGGAAAATTGGGTGTATATACTTTAGACAAAAAAATTTATTGAGGACATAAAATAGTTCCATTACAAGGTAGGATACATGAGTGAGATGGGTATTAAGGTTCTATAAATAAAATGAATTATACTATAGTTTTTGTCTGTGGAAGTTATATTATTTGAAAATAATGTATTTTGAAATATAAAAATGTAATATTATATAAAAGGTTATAGAAACTATAAGGCTATAAAGTTGGACCAGTTTCAAACTAATGACTGGGAACCTGCTCCAATATATTCCCTTTGGTTGTAACAAAATTATGTGACTTTTATCAATGAATCAACAAGGATGGAATTTGATTATTTTCTAAAAAAAATCAAATGTATTTAATAGGATTCATATGTGAGATACTTTAGAAGAGAATAATTAATCATTAATGATAAAATGATTATGTTTTAATAATAGAGGAGAATATGATAATAAAATGTTCAGTTGTTTTTATGATATTAATTTAATTTTAGGGTACAAGGATAATCCAAAAAACAATACAACATAATGGTGTGTCTAAATGGATGAATAATAAATTGAATGAACCTAATAGGATTATGATGATTTACTTAGTTATTACCAATAATTTATTAGTATATGTAGTGAATATTGAAATATATACTACCAATATGAGTCCATCTATAATAATGGAATTATTTACACCAAAGGAGACCAGATCAGAAAAGGAGGTAAGACTCTAATTTATGAGACTTTTTATATTAACCTAGTCTTCCCAAACATGGATATTACAAAAATTAGATTAATATTCATTACATTACATAAACACATTCCTAGGGATCACAATAGTATAGCTCCTTTGGAAACATGGAACATAATTTCCTAAATTCATTAAAGATATTAAATTTCATCCATAAAGATAATCCCATTAAGTAATCCTACTTAAAACTGTTATTTTGTATCATGGGGAAAGGAAACTTGTGAAAGGGTGAGATCAGTTTCTCTGTAAGGGTAAAAAGGGATATATATAATAATAACATTATCATAATGGTATGATAATATGATCATAACATTTTAAAACCATACACATCATATCAAATATCATACTCTTGTGTCATGTAATAAATTTTGGAATTTCATAATATGTGAATAATAAGACAATAAAATAACATTATCCATGACAGTACAAAATCAGCATAAGATATAAATTTGGGGAGTACACATTAGCCTATAAAATTTTATGTTAAGTCTACCAACAAAAATATTCATAACATGTTAGGATTGGGATATCCACCCATGTTCCTACTTTGATCTTTGGGTGACCTCCAGTGTACCCACATTTAGGATTGGGATAACCTTCTATGAATCCACATTTAGGAATGGGATAACCTACCATGTACCCTTTGAACTCATATAAAATTAATCATTATCCAATGAATTGGAGAGAGATATAGATCTTAACCTTCATATGATAAAAATTTTACATATGTGTTCCATAATATCATAAAACATTCACTATATTAGAGCCCATGAAAATAAATGGGTTTTATAAACATTTCATCATGTAACTAATTTTTGAAAATATATAGGTTTAATAATAATTTTAGCATTTCATGATATTATAACCCATAATAACATGTGGGTTTTATTAGAATTTTATCATGGTACAACATGTGTAAAAGAAGAAAGTGTCATAAACATCATGTCATTATAATCAAAAACCATTCAGAGAAAGAATAAAAATGGTACCCTTAGATCATATCCCTAGTAAATCAAAAGTTTCACAAATGGACGTCATCTTAGATAGAAAATTATTTTTAAGGATTAATAAATTGGTATATTTCTTGAAGAAAAAAACTTTTTTTTGAAATTACTTATCTTGAAATGAAAAATTAAAAAAAAACATTTTTTTAAATTCTTTTATGTAAAAATAAACTTTCAAACCTATAAAAGAATCCTTTAAAATCACTTAAAATATTTCTAGAGGATAAAATACTTTCCTATTTTAAAAAAATACTTCAAAGTTTTTAAATTCCATTTATTTGAAAATAACCTTGAAAAAATATAAAGCAATCTTCAATGAAAATAATAGTCATAACATCTTGAACTTCTATTCCTGTCGTACACATTAAAAAACGATTCTTCCATATTTTTGGTAAAATCCAAATGGGTATGGTTTTTTAAAATTAATTTAACATTAATTATAAAACACCTTTTAAAAATTAAAACATGAGTAAATAAGTGTTTAATAAATAATTTTAAAAAAATATTAAAAATAATTTTGGAATCATTTTTAGAAAACATGTTTTCATAATTAAAAAGTGTTTTGATTGAAAAGATGATTTTTATTAAACATACTATATTTGGTATCTTGAGTTCGTAAAGAGAGAAAACTGAATAGAAAAAATTTATTCTCATAAAATAATTAGAATATAATAAAATTCATGAGTTTATTGAGAGATGAATCATAATATTCTATCATCAGAAACATAATCATAAACAATCCTGATAAATGATGAGATTGTAATAAAAAATCTTCACTAATTTTGTAACTTTGAAGAAAAAGACCCGTGAATGAATATAATTAATTGAAACAAAAAATATCATGATGAAAAATAAATTAATGATTTTTTATGTCTATGGCGTTTTATATAAACATCTTTAATTATATATCTGCCTAATATAACCACATATCTCAATAAAAAAAATTTGTGACAAAATTCCATTACCATTTTGTTAACTTTTGAACCATAAGACCCATGAAGGAAATATCCTAAAATGCATATGTAAATAAAAATAATTCTAATTATTATAATAATAAAATAAATTAATGTTAAATATATACACCACATAAAATAAACACTTGGTGAATATGGAATGGTCCCACATAAAAAAAAGTGAGATAGGAATCCCTTACCATAAGTCTCCAATTTCTTCATAATTATTAAAATATCTTATATAATAAATATAATTTATTAAAAAATAAATTAAAAACATATAATTTCATATATTATTTACTTATGTCTTATTATTACATTCTTATTAACAATTCTATGTTAAAATCATGTTTCGGGTAATAACTGCTTCGTTTTTTGTATATGTTTTGATTTTTCCTTTTCAGAACTATTAATTTGATCTTGTTTACATCATATACCTAATAATAATTATTATGAAATAATTATAATATTTATGCATAAATTAAACTTTTAATACCAATAATGAATGATGGTTTTGAGATAATAAGTGTGTTACAATCATAGAGATGGTACTCCGTACGCATGCATGAGAAACACTTCTATTTTCTAAGTGATCATTATGGAAAGAAGGTATGTAATATATTTTACATAAAAATTATGAAAATATAATAAATAAAAATTCATTACATAAAATATACTTATAAGTATCATCCTTGTGTTGTGGCGATGAAAAAGATTCACATCGCTTCGTGAAGGCGGTAGTCCACATATACAAAAACAACATTAATATATTTTAATGAGTGAAAAGGAAATAAATAAATTGATGTATTATATTTTCATGATGAAAAATATTTCATTAATATCATAATTATTTCATTTATATCACATATATTCTTAAATTTATCCTTATTATCTTCAATGTAAAGTGACTGAAAGCAAATTATATCACTTCGGGGGGGGAGGTAGTCCTCTATACACATGAACGACGTTATCGTATCTCAAAAAATGGATAGTAAAAAAGTTATAGATGATATAATGACCCTGGAAGTATAATTATGTAATAAATATCATATATATAATTTTTAGTTTTCATGAGACCCAACTGTGAGTGGTGATAATTGAAAAACGAATGACATCCATTCGGGAGGTCGTAGTGCGCCTTACATATGAGTGATGGTTTGGTAACCCATTTTATTAAGGACGGGGAATTTTTTAGTCCTGAACATAAAATAAAAAACCAAGGTATATGTAATATAATGATTTTATTATATCACCTTTATTTAATAATAATACAAGGAGGTGTATTAAGAAATAAAATAAAAATGTTTTTTGAAGAAAATTTTCTATTTTTTCAGGTAACCTCTTTAATTTTTCACTAAAATACTATCTAGGTTGGTTTAATTTACAAAATAATGATTTTAGTATGAGATTATGTAATTTAAAAAGTTATTTTTTTAGGTCTTTTCTATAAAAAATTGATTTAAAGATGTTACGTATAGAGGATATTGGGTGGCCTTATATAAGTGAGGGGAGTGGCACACATATGTGTTTTTGAAAAGAAAAAGGTTTAGCCATATTTGTATCAGGAAAAAACGATACTAAATGGGTAAATATAGACATTAAGACATTATACGGTCTAGATATGGCCATAGAATATATTTTTGGAAAGTTTTAATGTCATTTATATTCTTATATTTTTATTTTAACACCATAAAATCTACATTTAAAATTAACAGCGAAAGTAAATTTTGACTAATTTAATTATTCATTATGCGAAAAAATATGTTGAACTTTTTAGATAATATAAATTATTCTCATTAAAAATATTTAATCGAATTTTACAAATTAAATTCATATAAATTAAAAATTTAAATTTAAAATTAATATAGAACACGTGATGGGAAAGCTGGTTATAAGGCCCAGCCTTAAACCTTTCTTAATCTTGAGTTATTACAAGATTACACCTTGAGGATCTTTTCGGGTTTAGAGTTTTAGAGAATTAGATCATAAAACTTGCATTACATTCCACATATAAACAAAGTGGTTACATAAAGATAGTATTATTCATTCCCATCAATGGAAACATATTTATAATAAAACATGGATTCTTTCTTGACACTTCCTTGACACTATCATCATATCATGTACCTTTCCCTTGACCTGTGAAAAACATTTCAAAAAAACTTGGGATGAGCATAAAAAGCTCAGTAAGGGATATAAAAATATGGAAAGGAAACATGGGTACATATATACATAAGGATGAGATCATACTTTACCCATAAAACATAATCACTTTAACATACCTCATAAAATCATGAATAAATCATAGAAATCATAAGACATAAAGGTAACTTGAGGCATTCATAACATCCTTATGTAGGGAGTAACCCTCTTGGTTACGTTTGGAATACCCATCACAGTATATTCCCTAAATCTCTTCGGAGAAACCTTAACGTTTCACTCCTTCGCGTTACCCAATGCATTGGAGAGCTATATCGGGCTCACCCGGCATTAGTTTATCACGGAACCACCAGTCTTTATAATAATGCCCAAGAACCTCAACATAATCATATCACATAAAACATGCATAAAGGAAACATAACATTTCCACATTTTAATCACAAGATATCAATACAACACATTGATATAAAAACATTATGAAAACCATTTTCAATACCAAAATAAAAGAAAAGTAAAACATGGTATTTATTTTTCTTTTAGAAAAAGGTATGGCTTGTAGAGGAAGTCGAAACTCAAATAATGGTCACGACGGCGGAGAAGTCGTTGTCGCCGCATACGTACGACAAAAATAGTCCCATTTGTCATTTAGTAAACTCTTCTTATAAAAAATAATCCTTTTGAATAAACGTAAAAGTCAAAGGGGTTTATACACCATATAAAAGAAGGTTGTGTATAAAATAAAATATGCCTCAATGAAAAGAGATTGAGACGAAGTCCCATACCTCGTATCCGACTTGACTCGACCGTTCTTTAATCTCTTGAATAATAAAATTGAGTTAATCTCTACTTTCTTAAGAACCTTTTTCAAGTTCATTATTCCTTTTATACCATGTTATGAACATCATGTAATCATTTAAGTTAATAATGCTCATTTTGTCGGTATTTGGTTCTTAAGTCAAAAATAGACTTCTTACACTTACATGTTGTTAATTTGGTCAAAGGTTTGTTATATCCAGAATTATATTAATGATTTGGATAACATATATATCATATATATTCATCATATACATGTATTTATAATATTACATCACATTTAGAGGTTAGAAATGAAATGCACCGTTCATGGAGACGGTAAGCCGTACGTACGCATGAACGCTACTTCCATTTCTATTTCGTATTTCTGGAATGGAATCATAATGATATAAGAGTATATTATAATTCCAGTATAATAATATATATAATATCATTAATTTTATCCTTTACACATCCCACATATGGTATTAATGAATCAAATAACTTTCAGGGGCGGTAGTCCGCACTTCCTAAAACGAAGATATCGTGTTTACCCATAATGGAAACAATAATGGTATGCCATAAATGAAAAATACAGAATCTTAAGGAAAGAATAAACATATTATATATCATATATAAAAATAGTGACATCATAATGTCCACCTTTGAAGGTGTTAAATGAGTATTGAACAATCATCATTTCGGGAGGCAGAATTTCGCCATCCACGGAAACCGTATGTTCATTAACCATTTCATGTAGTTGTGTGAGAGTGTAGCTCGAATAAATCTTATAAAAACATCCTAGTATATTGAAGATACTGGTGTTTTTACAAAAGAAGTAAATAAAAAGAGTTTAGGGGGTTGGAGAAGCAAAATAAAACAAATGAACATGAGAGAATGAATTACCTTTAAAAGTGTAACTCCTTTTTATTTGAGCCTAAAGGCTTACTTTGAAAGGTTTCTACCCAAAGGGAATCCTATAGGATGAGGAGAGGGATGTGGATAGAGTAAATGGTCAGGGGATGGCCGAGCCAAAGTCTTGAGGAGTGTGTGAAATGAGGTAGAGGTGGGGGCCTTTTATAAGAGGAGAGGAGGGGCACTTTTGGAAATCATGAAACTGTTATTTTATTTTCAAAAGTGTTTCGAATTTCTAAGGTCCCACATTGATTTATTTAGAAGATACGATGATAAGGCTTCGAAATATTCCCATCCAATAGTTTTTGGACAAGTGTAGGACTTAGATTTTATATTATCGTTTCATTTTATTTAAACTGTTCATTAATGAGGTCATCCTTGCATCATCATGATGTCATAATTAAATTAATTTATTTAATGTCTAAAAATTATAAAACAAATATCCTGATGTAGGAAATCTATTTATCTTTCCAAAGATTATTTATAGACAAAATTATGATTAGTATAACCACTTCTAAAATTTGTTTTAGTAAAACAATTTATGTTACTGTCATTTTCACCTTTCTTAAAAAAAGGCATTAAAGTCATTATCTCACCCAAGAGGCTCCATAGGGTCCCCTAAATCGACTCATGGGTTGTCTTGGTCGGCCATGACACATCCAATAGGGGTAGGACAAGTGTCATGGTGTTTTCACATTTTTATAATATCATTTTTACCTTAAATTACACTAATTACCTCTGATCGTGATTAATGAAAAAAAGTTACTATTCACCAAAAAATTATTTTCATCCCATTGAACCACATTTTACATACTAATGAAAACCATGTATGTCGGATTTTCAAAATTAAATACACATTAGTGGTAAACTTTCATTTAACTGAAAAATCAGTTTGCTTGATTACCACTTAGTGGTTTCACTATTCATCAAAAATTGGAGTTTTTCAGAAAACTACCAAAAATTCACTCTAAGCTATATTCGATATTCTGAATTAAAAAATGAAGTCCATTTTACAAAATTCAAAACATTTAAGTCACATTAATTAATTTAATAATTAATTCCTGCTGTCAGAGCAAATAGCGTGTTTTTATAAAATAATAAGTATCAAAAGATTGACACCAGTTTAAGTCTAATTTCAAAGTGAAATTGATTCCAATGACCACCTTTGGATTAAATGGTAAAAATATATTCAGATTACACATTAAGACCAAGTAAAAAGATAATCTAATCATATAAATAAATTAAATTAAGAAGCAGTTTTGATGTAAAATGCAGTATTTTTCACTATTCATTAAAAAATGAACATTGTCAGAAAAATACCAAAAATTCACACAAAGTAAATTTTGATGTCCCAATCATAAAGAATAAGTTTATTTTGACAAAAATAGCTTATAAAATTGTCAAAAGATAGATTCAAAAATGGTTTTCCATCAAAAGGCAGTAAAACAATCTTTTAAAAATATTAGTGTATTCCATGCTTAAGATTGGATTTATTTTCATTTTAAGCCTATAAAACACTATCGAATTCATTAATAGACATATATAAAAATATCTATTATTCATTACTTACTTGGGATGTTACATCCTTCTCCCCTTTAGAAAATTGCGTCCCCGCAATTTATTTACTTATCGAATAAATGGGGGTACTTATCCCTCATAGCATTTTCATATTCCCTTGTTGCCTCTTCCATCATGTGGTTTTTCCAAAAAACCTTTACCTGCTTAATCACCTTATTCCGTAACACTTTCTCCCTGTGGTCAAGAATCTGGACCGGTTGTTCCTCATAAGATAGGTTCTTTTCCAGCTAAACTACCTCTGGACTCAAAACATGAGATGGATCTGGCATATACTTTCTCAACATCGAAACGTGAAAAACATTGTGTACCTGAGATAAACTCGGAGGTAAAGCCACCCGGTATGCAAATGATCCAACTCTCTCCAGAATTTCATATGGTCCAATGAACCTTGGACTCAACTTTCCCTTCTTACCAAATCGCATCACACTTTTCCATGGTGAAACTTTGAGAAAAACATGATCACCTACCTCAAAAGAGAGATCCTTCCTCCTGTTGTCCGCATAACTCTTTTGCCTGCTCTGAGCTGTTCTCATGTGTTTCTGAATCAGCTAAACTTTTTTTGCCATCTCTTCTACCAATTCTGGTCCCATCAGCTTCCTTTCCCCTACTTCATCCCAAAAAGCTGGAGTTCGACACCGTTTGCCATATAATGCCTCAAATGGAGCCATCTGTATACAGGAATGAAAACTGTTGTTATAAAATAATTCAACCAAAGAAAGATGTTCGTCCCCACTTCCCTGATAATCCATCGAACAAGCACGTAGCATATCCTCCAAAGTCTGAATTGTTCGTTCTGACTGCCCATCTGATTGAGGATGAAAAGCTGTACTAAAATTTAATTCAGTACCCAATGACTTCTGAAGTCCTTTCCAAAAGTTAGAAGTGAACCTGGGATCACTATCAGATACAATGGAGATGGGAACTCCATGTAACCTGACTATCTCTTTAAGATAAAAACAGGAAAGTTGATCTAGGGAAAAAGTATCTAGTATAGCAAGGAAATGAGAAGATTTAGTCAAGCGATCAACAATAACCCAGATTACATTATTACCTCGAGATGTCTTCGGTAATCCCACAACAAAGTCCATGGATATATTCTCCCATTTCCACTCTGGCACTGGTAAAGGCCTAAGCATCCCTTTCGGTAACTGCCGCTCTGCTTTAACCTGCTGACAAGTCAAACACTTCACAGTAAAATCAGCAATATCTCTTTTCATTCCATCCCACCAGTAATACTCCCGCAGATCTCTATACATCTTAGTACTGCCAGGATAAACTGAAAACAGAGAACTATGAGCTTCACATAACAACTCTCTCTTCAACTGTGAATCACAAGGAACACACAATCTCTTACCAAATCTCAAAACTCAATCATTATCAATGTTGAATTCAGGCAACTTACCTTTCTGAACCAGCTCTACCTTTTTCTGCAACTCACTGTCTTGCTTCTGTGCTTGCTTGATTCTATCTGATAGAGATGATCTCACTGATACCTGAAACAAAACAGAAGAACTTCCTTCACCAACAACTTCTATGCCAAAGTTCATCAAATCCTTAACCAAAGGATCACGTTCCAAACGCAACATTGCTAATGAAGCATTACTTTTTGGACTCAAATCATCAGCCACTTTATTTGATTTTCCCGGATGGTAATGAATTGTACAATAATAATCCTTGATTAATTCTAGCCATCTCCTTTGTCTCATGTTCAATTCTTTCTGATTGAATATATACTTTAAACTTTTTTGATCCGTATATATTTCACTCTTTACTCCATACAAATGATGCCTCCAAATTTTTAAAGCAAAAACAACAGCATCTAATTCCAAATCATGTGTAGGGTAATTTACCTCATGAGTTTTCAACTTTCGTGAAGCATAAGGAATTACCTGATCATTCTGCATTAGGACGCAACCAAGTCATTTCAATGAAGCATCACTGTAGATAACAAACTCACCATTCCTGTAAGGTAGTGCCAAAACTGGAGCATTCACCAATCTTCTTTTTAATTCCTGAAAACAATCATCACATTCTATTTTCCAGATAAACTTAACACCCTTCCGAGTTAGCTTAGTCATTGGACCAGATAACCGTGAAAATATTCTAACAAGCCTTCGGTAATAGCCTGCCAAACCAAGGAAACTATGAATCTCTATTACATTTGTGGGTCTTGGCCAGTCTTCCATAACTTTTGTTTTTCCAGGATCAACAGTTATCCCATCTTTAGAAACAATGTGGCCAAGGAAATTTGTTGCAACCAAAACTCACACTTTCTTGAATTTCCCATACAATTTCTTTTCTTTTAAGGTTTGCAAGATAACCCTTAAATGTCTTTCATGCTCCTCTTTACTTTTTGAAAACACCAAAATATCATCAATGAAAACCACCACAAACTTATCCAAGAACTCATGGAAAATTCAATTCATTAAGTCCATGAATACAGCAGGTGCATTGGTTAGCCCAAAAGGCATTACTTCAAATTCATAATGGCCATATCTCGTACGGAACGCGGTCTTCGGAATATCTGCCTCATTTACCTTCAGCTGATGGTACCCCGATCTGAAGTCAATCTTTGAAAAAAACTGAGCTCCCTGGAGCTGATCAAACAAATCATCGATATGAGGCAAAGGATATTTGTTCTTAATAGTGATATTATTCAAGGCCCTATAATCAATGCAAAGTCTCATGGAACCATCTTTATTTTTAACAAACAAGATAGGAGCACCCCATGGTGATGTGCTAGGTCTAATGAAACCTTTCTCTAATAAATCTTGCAATTCCTCCTTTAACTCTAAAAGTTCAATTTGAGCCATTCGATAAGGGGGTTTTGAAATTGGCTTAACATCAGGAACTAAGTCAACAGTATACTCAACTTCCCGATCTGGTATTATTCCAGGCAACTCATCAGGAAAAATATCAGGATACTCATTTACCACTGGCAAATCATTAATCTGAATAGTTTCCTTGTTTTCAACAATGTGTGCAAGGTAACATTCATTTCCATCTTTTACAAGTTTCTCATCCTCTTGATATGTTATCAAAAGTAAGGGTTAATTCTTGTACACAAACTGAAATTCATTCTAAAAAGAAACTTCTTTAGCTCTACAGTCAATCTTAGCATGGTAAATAGAGAGCCAATCCATACCCAGGATAACATCAAACTCTACTAGAGGTAGAACAATAAGGTTTGCAAGTAGGTTCTTTCCACAGATAAGGATAGTAAGATTCTTCTAAATTCTTTTTGCCTCAACATTCCCCCCAGGTGTTTTTAACAAATGTTTAGGAGTCATTTCTTGATATGGTATTCCCATTTTACTAGAAAAGGTTTCATAGATGAAAGAATGTGTAGACCCCGAATCAAACAACACACCGGCATAATCTGAAAAAACAAACAAAGTACCTGATAAAACTTCATTTGATGGCCTGACATCTGCTGAAGTAGTTGCAAAAGATTTCACCACCCCTTTCTGCTTGTAGTCTAACTGCTTCCCATCACTCAAGATCTTTTTCAGACACTCATTTGCATAGTGACCCATCTCATTGCACTTAAAACATTTCACTAACTGTAAATCAAATTTGGTCTTACCTTCACCTTGATCTTTTTCAGTGCAATCACAAGACTTATGTCCCATCATACCACATCGGTAGCACTTTCCAGAATTCAGAAGACATTCCCCAGCATGCCTTTTTCCACATTTATCACAAACTGGAAACTTAGCTTTCTTACCATTAGACATTTTTGAAGAATTCTTACCTTTCTCCTGCCACCTCGGTCTCTTCTTCTGTTGGTTGTTTAGAACACTTGATCATCGGCAAACACCATTTCCACCTTCTCAGCACATTGAACAAGATTTTCATAACTTTTAAACTCACAAGAAGATAATGCCCTTCGATATTTTGGCTTTAATCCTAAGTAAAAATGAGTGATTTTACTATCAAGGTCTCGGATAAAATTTGGAGCATACCTTTCCAAACGAGTGAACCTTTCTTAATAGGTTGCCACTGAGTCTTCCTCTTGCCTCAATTCCAAGAATTTCTTTTCCATCCTAAGTCAAACAGCCTTAGGAAAGTACTTCTCAAGAAACATACCTTTGAATTCATCCCAGTCGAGAGAATCAATCTCATCAGCGTCCCTGATATTTTTAACCATCGACCACCACTGATCTGCTTCACCCTCCAAACGGTAAATAGCAAGACTAACCTTTTGATTGTCTGAACACCCCATGACATCAAAAATCTTCTCCAGTGCTTTAATCCACCCTTCAGCTAGAATAGGGTCAGATGATCCTCTGAATGATGGGGGATGTTGCCTCATGAAATATTCCACCACTGACATGTTCCTCTGCGGTTGATCTGGCTGATCTCGTGCATGGATACCACCACCATTTATCGCTTGAGTCAACTACACCATTACTGCAACAAACTGTTCAGTTCCAATTCCAACCATCTCAGGATGCTGATTCGGAAGGTTATTTCCTCCTGTATGCCTTCCTAGCACTACTTCCCTGTTTCCTCTGTGGAAAACCATTCTGAACAAACATGTCTTAGATGAAGCAACATGGTAATCTTCAAATGCTATATCATTTCCAAAAAAATATTTTTGGATAATCATTTAATAGAATTATAACTCCTAAAGTTATCTAAACCGACCTCTGATACCAACTATAAGGCCCCAGCCTTAAACCTTACTTAATCTTGAGTTATTACAATATTACACCTTGAGGATATTTTCGGGTTTAGAGTTTTAGAGAATTAGATCATAAACCTTGCATTACATTCCACATATAAACAAAGTGGTTACATAAAGATAGTATTCTTCATTCCCATCAATTGAAACATATTTATAATAAAACATGGATTATTTATTGACACTTCCTTGACACTATCATCATATCATGTACCTTTCCCTTGACCTGTGAAAAACATTTCAAAAAAACTTGGGATGAGCATAAAAAGCTCAGTAAGGGATATAAAAATATGGAAAGGAAACATGGGTACATATATACATAAGGATGAGATCATACTTTACCCATAAAACATAAGCACTTTAACATACCTCATCAAATCATGAATAAATAATAGAAATCATAATACATAAAGGTAACTTGAGGCATTCATAACATCCTTACGTAGGGAGTAACCCTCTTGGTTACGTTTGGAATACCCATCATAGTATATTCCCTAAATCTCTTCGGAGAAACCTTAACGTTTCACTCCTTCGCGTTACCCAATGCATTGGAGAGCTATATCGGGCTCACCTGCCCTTAGTTTATCACGGAACCACCAGTCTTTATAATAATGCCCAAGAACCTCAACATAATCATATCACATAAAACATGCATAAAGGAAACATAACATTTCCACCTTTCAATCACAAGATATCAATACAACACATTGATATAAAAACATTAAGAAAACCATTTTCAATACCAAAATAAATGAAATGTAAAACATGGTATTTATTTTTCTTTTAAAAAAAGGTATGGCTTGTAGAGGAAGTCGAAACTCAAATAATGGTCACGACGGCGGAGAAGTCGTTGTCGCCGCATACGTACGACAAAAATAGTCCCATTTTTCGTTTAGTAAATGCTTCGTATAAAAATTATTCCTTTTTAATAAACGTAAAAGTCAAAGGGGTTTATACACCATATAAAAGAAGGTTGTGTATAAAATAAAATATGCCTCAATGAAAGGAGATTGAGACGAAGTCCCATACCTCGTATCCGACTTGACCAGACCATTCTTTAATCTCCTGAATAATAAAATTGAGTTAATCTCTACTTTCTTAAGAACCTTTTTCAAGTTCATTATTCCTTTTATACCATGTTATGAACATCATGTAATCATTTAAGTTAATAATGCTCATTTTGTCGGTATTTGGTTCTTAAGTCAAAAATAGACTTCTTACACTTACATGTTGTTAATTTGGTCAAAGGTTTGTTATATCCAGAATGATATTAATGATTTGGATAGCATATATATCATATATATTCACCATATACATGTATTTATAATATTACATCACATTTAGAGGTAAGAAATGAAATGCACCGTTCTTGGAGACGGTAAGCCGTACGTACGCATGAACGCTACTTCCATTTCTATTTCGTATTTCTGGAATGGAATCATAATGATATAAGATTATATTATAATTCAAGTATAATAACATATATAATATCATTAACTTTATCCTTTACACATCCCACATATGGTATTAACGAATCAAATCACTTTCAGGGGCGGTAGTCCGCACTTCCTAAAATTAAGATATCGTGTTTACCCATAATGGAAACAATAATGGTATGCCATAAATGAAAAATACAGAAGCTTAAGGAAAGAATAAACATATTATATATCATATATAAAAATAGTGACATCATAATGGCTACCTTTGAAGGTGTTAAATGAGTATTGAACAATCATCGTTTCGGGAGGCAGAATTTCGCCATCCACGGAAACCGTATGTTCTTTAACCATTTCATGTAGTTGTGTGAGAGTGTAGCTCGAATAAATCTTATAACAACATCCTAGTATATTGAAGATACTGGTGTTGTTACAAAAGAAGTAAATAAAAAGTTTTTAGGTGGTTGGAGAAGCAAAATAAAACAAATGAACATGAGAGAATGAATTACCTTTAAAAGTGTAACTCCTTTTGATTTGAGCCTAAAAGCTTCCTTTGAAAGGATTCTGCCCAAAGGGAATCTTATAGGATGAGTAGAGGGATGTGGAGAGAGTAAATGGGCAGGGGATGGCCGAGACAAAGTCTTGAGGAGTGTGTGAAATGAGGTCGAGGTGGGGGCCTTTTATAAGAGGAGAGGAGGGGCACTTTTGGAAATCATGAAACTATTATTTTATTTTCAAAAGTGTTTCGAATTTCTAAGGTCCCACATTGATTTATTTTGAATATATGATGATAAGGCTTCGAAATATTCCCATCCAATAGTTTTTGGACAAGTGCAGGACTTAGATTTTATATTATCGTTTCATTTTATTTAAACTGTTCATTAATGAGGTCATCGTTGCATCATCATGATGTCATAATTAAATTAATGTATTTAATGTCTAAAAATTATAAAAAAAATATCCTGATGTAGGAAATATATTTATCTTTTCAAAGAGTATTTATAGATAAAATTATTATTAGTATAACCCCTTCTAAAATTTGTTTTAGTAAAACAATTTATGTTAGTGTCATTTTCACCTTTTCTTAAAAAAAGGCATTAAAGTCATTATCTCACCCAAGAGGCTCCATAGGGTCCCCTAAATCGACCCATGGGTTGTCTTGGTCGGCCATGACACATAAAATAGGGGTAGGACATGTGTCATGGTGTTTTCACATTTTTATAATATCATTTTTACCTTAAATTACACTAATTACCTCTAATCGCGATTAATGAAAAAAAGTTACTATTCACCAAAAAATTATTTTCATCCCATTGAACCATATTTTACATAATAATGACAACCATGTATGTCGGATTTTCAAAATTCAATACACATTAGTGGTAAACATTCATTTAACTGAAAAATCAGTTTGCTTGATTACCACTTAGTGGTTTCACTATTCATCAAAAATTGGAGTTGTTCTGAAAATTACCAAAAATTCACTCTAAGCTATATTCGATATTAAGAATTCAAAAATGAAGTCTTTTTTAAAAAATTCAAAACATATAAGTCACATTAATTAATTTAATAATTAATTCCCTCTGTCAGAGCAAATAGCGTGTTTTTATAAAACAATAAGTATCAAAAGATTGACACCAGTTTAAGTGTAATTTCAAAGTGAAATTGATTCCAATGACCACCATTGGATTAAATGGTAAACATATATTCAGATTACACATTAAGACAAATTCAAAGATAATCTAATCATATAAATAAATTATATTAAGAAGTTGTTTTGATGTAAAATGCAGTATTTTTCACTATTCATTAAAAAATGAACATTGTCAGAAAAATACCAAAAATTCACACAAAGTATATTTTGATGTCCCAATCATAAAGAATAAGTTTATTTTGACAAAAATAGCTTATAAAAATGTCAAAAGATAGATTCAAAATGGTTTGCCATCAAAAGGCAGTAAAACAATCTTTTAAAAATATTAGTGTATTCCATGCTTAAGATTGGATTTATTTTCATTTTATGCCTCTAAAACACTATCTAATTCATTAATAGACATATATAAAAATATCTATTATTCATTACTTACATGGGATGTTACACTGGTTTTCAAAGATAAAATTTTCAAATGTTTATAGAGTTTTTATATCCAATATCAATAGGAAATAAATTATGAAAACCTAAATTCGATTAATAGAAATATAATTGTACTAATTTCACTTTAAAATTAATTTAAAATATAATTTATCTTTACCAACAATTCAAAAAAAGGCAATTCTCAATTAAAATTCATTATGTTCAACAATTCATCAAAAATATAATCTTTTCATAAATTTCAAAAAAAAAAATAACCCCACTATAATATCAATATTATTATTCAGAAAATTAATTTTATTTTTAAAATACATTTTTTAAATGAGTCAAAAATATATATGGAAATAAGTAATAAAAAGGTGAAGAAATGATTTTTTAAAAAAATATAGCATTAATCGAAACCTAGATTTATTTTTATCACATGTCTAGAAAATACAAAAGTTGAATTTATTAAAAAAAATATGTAAATTTTATTAAAATTATTCACCAAAAGTGTTTTGATTAATTTTTTTATATAGAAAATATTTAATTACATAAAAAATATTTTTTTTCATATAAATGTTTCCTTTATTTTCAAATAGTTTTATATTTTCATTCCAAATTAAATAGGCATAAAAGAATTTATTTTATATACATTTTTAAACGATATATTTTATTATTTAGGTAATCCTATTCATACCCAATATTCTGATGTCTAGGAAAAAACTATTTTATTAAATAATAATATTTTAGTAGTATTCACATTTCATTTAAACTCGTTATTGCATGTAAATCGAGATTAAATATGTGTTGCATGTAAAAAACCTAAATACAATGTATAATTTAACACAATATAAACACAATAATACTTGTAACATAAAATATTGAAGGGAATAAGTTCACCTCAAAAAAATATTTCAAAAAATCACAGGGTGTTATATTCTACCACCCTTAAAAATAATTTCTCCCTCAAAATTCATCTTAGTCATAAATTGTTTAACATTTTAAAATTACTTTATATAAACCCACTACCTAAAATTGGTTAACAAATAACCTCTTTAAAAAGATAATGATATGTGCCAAATTCATTTGGAATAACACAAATTAGGTTTCCAAATAGGAGAACATAAGTGGGTTGTGAATATTTGCACCCAAAAGAATAGCTTAAATAATTATAGAGAGTGATATATATCATTTATCACAAAAATTGGTGATCGTGAAATGGTTAACAACCACAATACCATAAAATAAGAATTTTTGAAAAAAACAATTTATACCATTAAAAATGATGATAATAGGGATGAAAAATAATTTAATATCCTTTTAAAAAATTTGGGAATTACTATTTTCATATAAACGATGAATATATGAAAATGTAACTACTATAAATCTTTCTATTTCATACACAAAATTTTCAGTACAAATAAATTGTTATTTAGCGGTTGTTTCTAGCAGTAGTTTAGTAAATTTCTGCTAAAAACAAATTAATTGATTTTATAGTGGTTTTTTAAAAACCACTACTAAATGTTAAATTTTTTAAAAAAATACACTTCTCCCACACAGACCATCCTTCTCCCTCAACTCCCATACTTCTCCCCAATGCTCCCCGCAACCCTGAGCCCTAGCACCACCATGGTTCCCCTCTCACCGGAAAATGGGTATCTCCCAATCCCTTAAAGCCTGAGCCCCCAATCCATCACTATCATTGTGGTCACATCCCCTCTACCCCATCACTCATAACCTTGACCTTTCTAGAGCCATCACTTGGGTCTGATCCATCTCCCTCACCCGAGCCTTCGCCTTTGTTCGAGTCCATTTCAGATCTGCGTTAAACCCTAAACCCCTCGCTCTGTCTCCCTAGTGGTAAGCCCTCCCATATTGGTATTTTTTATTCTTTCTTCTTCCCATACCCCCTATATTAGTTTTTCTTACTCTTACTAACTCCTAAGAATCTCTGGTGATTTTTATTCTGGTTTTCTAGGTTGGGGAGGTTTATTATTGGCTCGATTGTGTAGTTTCCTACTTATATAAATCACCTCATTCTCAAAGTATAAGGGTAATCTTAATGTTTCACTTTCATATAATTATTAATGTGCCTTAATTATGATAATAAAATGATATAAGTTGTTTCCCAAAATTAATTCTTCATAGTTGTCTCTTTATATATTTTATTGGCTATAAAATTTGTTTTGAATTTAAGATATTTCATTTATTTCCTTTTTAATTTGAATAGATATTTTAAATCATATGTGTTTTATAAAGTTATCAAGTAGAGTGGTTTTCTAAAATTAATTTGAGTATTTTAAAATTATTAGAGTCTTCTATTTCAATGAATTTAAGAACTATTTGGAAAATTAATATATTGGGTGGGTTCCCTTAGATGTTTTAATTTTTTTTTCTTTTGTTGGAATACTTCATATTATACACTTTTATAGAGATTTTTTAGAATTATTCAAATAATTATGATGTGTTAAATTGAATACAACATGATTTATTTATTCATTTTTTAATTTCTTATTTATATTTAATTATTTTAAGGGATTTCATAGTTGTATTTTTATTATGTTATGTGGAACATAGATTTATTCTTTTAATAAAATTATTTCCATGCATTTTTTTGGGAGACTACTACTTTGAGCCTTAAATTTTTATTTAAATATTTCATAGCATATAAAATAATCATTTGAATACTTTTTTTGTGTATTTTATTAATTGAATAGGTATAACTACATGTTTTTTTAAAAAAAATTATTTAATAAAATTATAGTCTCCATATAAAATCATATGTTATATTAACTATATTTCAAATTAAATCATTTTTTTATACATAGGTTACTCCATAGCATGTAGCTTATATATTTTTTCATACCAACAAAGTATATCAGGTGTAACAACCCAAAGTTTTTCAATGAAAATTCCCTTCATAAAATTATGTCATAAAATTACATGAATGCACAACATAATGAACTAATAAAGTGATAAGTGACCTTTAAACATAAGTTTTTCACTTCTCTGTTTGAAATTTTGAAAATCTGACATACATGGTTGTGTTCAAGATGCTTTTTGGAGTCTGATAGAACAAACTTGTTTTTTTTGTTAAATAGTCACATACCCTTATGAATTGTAAAATGAAAAGTAATATGAAACTTATGAATAGTAAATAATAATATTGTTTCATTTTCTTAAGGAAATAAGATAATGAGATCTCAATTAATTTTTCAATGAGAAATAAAACTAAGTGCACCATTAAGATTGTTATTTTTCAAATTAACTATGACTTTATTTAAAAATTAAATTAATAATATTTAGAAAATTAATTTTTAAAAATGGACGTCATTTATTAATTCTATATGTCGAAAAATGTTTAGGGTAAATTTTTGGTATTTTTCTGAAAAACTCGAATTTTTGACGAATAGTGAAATACGGTAAAATACCGTATATACAATTTAACAAGTAAATACCCTATTCATGACATCAGAAGTGATTCAAGGCCACTTGGTTAGAACTCAAATGAACTTATAACTATTAGGGTTCACATGAAACAAAACTATTGGTTGTCTTGAGGGAAATAATAAAATAATTAATTAAATATTCAAAATTTACCCCTCCGCTCCACTATAAAAACCACCCTTCACACCCTCATTCCCTCACACCTCTCAAGCTGCACGCCTTCTCTAAAATCTACCCAAACATCCTCCCTATACCCTCCCCCACGTCCAAGAGCTTCTGGTATCATCAAAATACCAAGCTTATGCCCCTAAGAATGTTCTCAAGAAATGGATTCAAGAGGTAATTTCTCTCCCTCTTCTCCTTTAATTTCCTTTCATGTTCAAGTTAATTTCTTGATCTCTCTCCACATATCTTTACCCAAATGGTATTTTATCTCTAGTATAATACATATAATACAATGTTATGATGCTAATGGGATATTATATCATACAACCTCCTTTTACCTCTTTATTTAATTTTATTAAAGAGAACGTTGTTCGTGAGGGGTTAATTTATCACCTTCAAGAACGACATGTTTTCTTATTCAATTTCTACCTTTAGATCTGCAAATGAAACTATTTTTGTGGTAGAAGCAGAATATGTTATATGTATTATTTCTTATTTAAATTTCTGGAACGTATTTATGAACATATTACTAAGTGATAAATTAAAACAAGTTTGTTGTGATCGAAAAACCGCCCAAATTAACCCAAACAATCATCATTTAATTATTATCTAATGATTCGTCCACTTGGATATAATATAATTAATTATAATATTAGTAAAACTACTTTAATATATACCATGTAATATCATTTCTGGATGATTACCCATGTTTTACCCGAAAATCAATTTAAGAATACAAGAGAACCACTCAAGAAAACCATAAAAACAAACATTCCCGAACAATGTTTATAAACTCTATAACTCATTCAAAGGCACATAAAATCACATAATGAAACCATAATGAACCCTATTAATGTATAAAATGTTCTATAATTTCTAATTAATGAATATAGTGTCATTATACATGACATTAAAGAGAATAAATCATTCAGATACAAGGTAAGGGGAAATCTCGAACTCAATTTTCTTCCTTCGGGTTCTCCTTCTTTCACTCCAATTTGATTTGATTACTCCTTAAAGATAATTTATTCATAATTATCTTACCTTTTATGGGATATAAATGTTTTCTAATGAAGTTTTTTTCTAAAAAAATGTTTTCCAAATGAACTCTTTTTTATGAACTCAACCTTTACCTCAAATTCATGGTTGATGGTTCTTGTATCAAGTATGTTGTTCCCGCTTTCTTTTGGGAACCCAAATCTTATGAATGTATTCTTATGAGATGAAACCCATTCCTTTACATAGGTTAGTTATGTTCACTTTTGATATGTTTTCTACGTGGAAATCATGATAATGATAATGTTATGATGTGATGTGTGCGCCAGGAATTATATAGCGCAATATGAATGTTTCAAAGTGACGGGTGCGCCCGGAATTATACAGCGCTCCAATGCATTGGGTAAACTGATGAATCTCATGAGTAAATTTGAAATGATGTGTGAACAAGATGATATCTTGGTTCCCAAGTATGTGTGGTAGTTAACCACTAAAACACAATGTTACATTTTTATGCAATGCCACATTTCAAGTCTTTTATTTATGTTCCTCTCATGTTCACGATCTTTTGCCTATGTCATGATTATGATCACCCCAAGATATATTATTCTTATCAATACTATTACTGGGATTTTATCTCACCCCATTTGATGTATATCTTCAAGTGGATACATGTACTAAATAGGGGGAAAGTTCCAACAAGAAGCTAGAGAAGAATTAATTAATAAATTTTAATGCTTGATGTTTTAATTGTTATGATTGGTCCTAGTTTTACCAAGACACTAAACCTTTGGATCCTCTATCTGTAATACTATTATTTTGTTTATCTTTAAAATTATTTAATAGTAATGTAAGAAAATGTCAGGATACTATAGTTTTTATCAAAGGAATGGTTTAGATAATATGGGAATTAGGATTAGTGAACCATAGAGAAAACCTCTAGCATGAGACTATGTACAAGTAGGCACACAAAATAATCTACATAGGGATCCCATATGTTATTTTTTTGGTAAAAATTGTTTAAATGAATAAGTTATTCATATCTTGTTTACTTATGTTTTGTTCTAACCTTTTTTATTTTAGAAAATGGTGGGAAACAAGAGAAATCAGGCCAACAACTCGTGTGAGGGCCAATGCAACGATTGCCCGAACGACATCCCCAATGATTTGGGAGGTGGAGTTTAAAAATTCATGGCGATGCTTACCCAATTATCTTAGTTTATGAACAATAAAAATAATAATGGGGAACGTACTCTTTCACCAGAGATGGAGCAACTAGATATCGAATGTTTTATGAGGCAACGACCACCAATGTTTAGTGGATATTCTGATCCACTAGTTGTGGAATAGTGGGTTAACTTCATGGTGAAGATATTTTCTGTTCTTCACTGTTTTGAGATGGAGAAGGTGACCCTAGCTATTTATCATCTAGATGGAGAAGCTGATCAATGGTGGGATTTGATTAAGAACAATAAGACAAGGGAGGAAATTGAAGAGATGGGATGGGAAGACATTAAGATAATGTTTCTTAATAAGTATTTTCCACGAACTCTTAATACAATGATTGAGAGAGAATTTATAGAGATCAAGAAAAAAAGGATTAGAATCTATCACAACCTATGAAGTGAATTTCACAAGGCTTTCAAGGTACGCTTTGGGTTTTTTTATCAACAATGATAGAAAAATTGAAATATTCTTTAGTTGATTAAAACCACACCTTCGAAAGGCTCTAGCAATTCGAGACATTGGGAGTTATGAACAAGTTTTTATATGTGATCTCAATATGGAGATGGAGTTTTTAGAATGGTCCAATGGATATGGTGATAAGAAAAGAAAGATGGATTTTTAAGCATTTGGATCTAATGACAAAGGTTGGAAGAAAAATGAATGACCCACATGGTAAAAATGTGGGAAGTTACACCATGGGAACTGCCTCAAAGGGACGGGGAAATGATTCAAGTGTGGTAAAGAAGGAAACTATTCCAAAGAGTGTCAAAAAGACACCAAAAGGAAGTATAATGTAGCCGATGAAAGGAGAGAACCACTCATGGTTCAATGCTACAACTGTAGGGAACTAGGGCACTATGAAAACTAGTGCACTAAACCTCGAGTTCTTGTGGGTAATCAGCGTCAGCAACCACCAAAGCCAAAAGAACAAGGGAAGGCTTATGCCATCACTACTGCGGAGGTGGAGCATGATAATGAAGTCGTATAAGGTACAATTCCTATTTACACAAGAATGAAAAAGGTCTTATTTTATTCTGGTTCTATGCATTTCTTTATATCTTGAAAGTTTTCTAGAACTATATAATTGAAGCCCCGAATCCTTGAAGTAAATATATCTATAAAACATCAAGTGGTGAAATCATTGAAACCCAAGTGTTTGAGTCTTATCCTATTAGTATATGTGGGAAGATTCTTCCGAAAAATCTCGTAATACTTCCCTTGGTGGAATTCGACGCTATAATGGGAATGGATTGGCTCTCGTCACAGAGAGAACATATCAACTGTCGGGAAAAGGAAATATATTTTCATATTCTGAACCATCCCAGGCTCTTCTAAAAATTCAAGGAAGATCATGAATCTCCTTTTAAAAATCCTTCAATGGTGTGGGTGTTGATTCCCTATGAAGAAGCATACCTTGCCCAAATGGTTGAGTTAAAGGAAAGTGAAAACCTTGGGGAAATGCCCATCGTGAGGGAATACGATGATGTATTTCCTGAAGAGTTACCTGGAATTCCCCCAGATTGTGAGGTAGGGTTCTCAATTGAACTCATACCCGGAGCTACTCCTATCTCGAAGTGTCCCTATAGGATGGCCCCTATCAAACTGGAGGAGTTAAAGAAGTAGCTGCAAGATCATCTGGACAAAGGGATCATACGCCCTAGTACATCACCTTGAGGTGCACTAGTGCTCTTTGTGAAGAAGAGGGATGGAACAATGCAGATGTGTATCGATTATCAAGAACTCAACAAGATCACCATAATGAACAAGTATCCTCTTACAAGGATTGATTACTTGTTCGATCAGTTAAGAGGAGATCAATACTTCTCAAAGGTGGATCTTCATTCTTGATATCATCAGGTAAAGGTGAAGAAAGAAGATCTTCAGAATACTGCCTTCTGTATAAGGTATGGGCAATATGAGTTTTTGATGATACCCTTAGGACTTACTAATTCCCCTGTAATATTAATGGATTTGATGTAGAGAGTCTTTATACATTACCTTGACAAATTTTTGTTAGTGTTTATCGATGATATTCTCATCTACTCAAAGAGAAAGGTGGAATTGAAGAACATCTAAGACTTGTGTTGGTGACATTGAAAAAGGAGAAGTTGTATGCCAAGTTCAGTAAGTGTGACTTTTGGATGAAGCAAGTCACGTTCTTGGGACATGTGATCACAAGTGAGAGAATATCTATGGATCCTTCCAAGACAAAGGTGATTGAGGAATGGCCCAGGACCTCTAGTGTCACAGAAATCCGTAGTTTTCTTGGATTAGCTGGGTACTACCGACATTTTGTGAGAAACTTCTCACGATTGTCAAGCCCGCTAACTAAGTTAATAAGGAAAGGGTTAAAGTATGTCTGGAAAGAATAATGTGAGGGAAGCTTCAACGAGCTAAAGATATGGCTGATCACTACACCTGTACTCACACTACTAAAAAGTAGAGAAAGTTTTTTGATATACAGTGATGTCTCAAAGAAATGATTGGGTTGTGTACTCATGAAAAATGATAATGTGATAGCCTATGCCTCATGACAGTTGAAGATCCATGAGCAGAACTACCCGACACGTGATCTAGAGTTGGAAGCCGTGTTTTTTCCTTGAAAATCAGGTGGCACTACCTTTATGGTGAGTATTATGACATATACATAGACCACAGGATCCTAAAGTATATATTCACAGAAAAGGAGCTCAACAGGCGTCAGAGGAGATGGTTAGAGCTAATCAAGGATTACGATTTCTCTATTGATTATCATCATGGAAAGGTGAACAAGGTACCTGATGCTCTTAGCAGAAAAGAACCTCCTACTCTATCCATGCTGCGGATTGAAAAAGACCATATCTTCATGGATAGGCAATGAATGGATTTGAAAATCATAAGGGCAGGGGATACATCCTACCTTGCCCAAATGATTGTGCAACCATCCATCCAGGAAGAGATTAAGGAAGCACAAAGGGATGATGTAGAGATACAAAAGAGGGCGAATGCAGTAAAAGAAGGGAATCTACAAGAGTTCCATATTGACGATGATGGTGTGATTCAGTTTGGAATGCGGCTTTGTGTTCCTTTTTCACCCGGGATAAAGAAGGAGCTATTGGAAAATGCACATTGCTCAAATTTCTCTATCCATCCTTGGAGTACCAAGATGTATTGTGATCTCTGGGAATACTTCTGTTGGGATAACATGAAGGAGGAGATTTTGGAATATATATCAAGGTTCTTGGTATGTCAACAAGTTAAAGCTAAGCGACAAAAGTCCAAAGGTATGATGTATCCATTGCCTATATCCAAGTGGAAACGAGAAAACATTACTATGGACTTTGTCACGGGTCTCCCAAATACGTCAAAGGGGAATAATGTGATATGGGTTGTGGTTGACCAACTCACCAAGACTACCCATTTTATCGCTATTCGGGAATATCTCTCTCTTGAACAACTTGAAAAGTTATATGTGATGGAAGTAAAGAGACTGCATGGTGTTCCACTCTCAATTGTCTCTGGCTGTGATCTAAGGTTCACATCTAAATTCTGAAAGAGCCTTCAACATTCTTTGAGTACTAAATTAAATTTCAGCACGGCCTATCACCCCCAAACTGATGGCCAATCTGAATAGAGTATTCAGATGCTTGAAGATATTCTTAGAACCTATTCTCTAGAATTCCAAGGTGGATGGGATCAACATCTCCCATTGGTTGAGTTCTCATACAAAAATAGATTCCACTCGAGTATTCAGATGCCTCCATATGAAGCTCTATATGGAAAGCGATGTAAAACTCCAACCTTTTGGGATGAAGTTGGAGAAAGAAAGTTACTTGGACCTTATCTTGTTCAAGAGATGACAGAGAAGGTTCAAGTCATCCATAAACACATCAAAGATTCTCATAGTCGGAAAAAGATCTATCCTGACAACCGTCGAAGGGACTTGGATTTCGACGTTGGAGATAAAGTCTTCCTTCGAATATCTCCATGGAAGAGAGTCATCCGATTTGGGATGAAAGGGAAGATAAGATCAAGGTATATTGGCCCCTTTGAGATCCTTGACCGCATAGGAGCCATGGCCTATCATCTTTCACTTACACCAAATATGGCTCGAGTTCATGATGTTTTTCACGTATCACTCTTGAGTAAGTACATACCTGATCCCTCACATGTACTAAACTCAGAGGTGGTCCACCTGGAAGATGATCTCTCCTATGAGAAGCAGCCAGAAACGATTCTAGACCGAAGTGATAAGGTTCTACGCAACAAGACAACCCACCTTGTCAAAGTTTTGTAGAGGAACCATAAGTTAGAGGAAGAAACTTGGGAACTGGATGAGGCGATGAAGGAGAAGTACCCCCACCTGTTTATGTAAAACGAAATTTCAAGGGAGAAATTTCTTAAGGGAGGGAAATGTAACGGCCCAAAGTTTTTCAATGAAAATTTCCTTCATAAAATTATGTCATAAAATCACATGAATGCACAACATAATGAAATACTAACTGATAAGTGACCTTTAAACATAATTTTGTCACTTCTGTGTTTGGAATTTTGAAAATCCAACACACACGGTTGTGTTCAAGATGATTTTTAGAGTCTGATAGAACATTCTTGTTTTTTTGATGAATAGTCACATACCCTTATGAATAGTAATATGAATATTAATATGACCCTTATGAATATTAAATAATAATATTTTTTTATTTTCATAAGGTAATAATATAATGATATCCTAATTAATTTTTCAATGAGAGAAAAAACTAAGCGCACCTTTAAGATTGTTATTTTTCGAATTAACTATGACTTTATTTAAATATTTAATTAATAATATTTAAAAAATTAATTTTGAAAAATGGACTACATTTCTGAATTCTACACATCGAAATATGGTTACAGTAAAGTTTTGGTATTTTTCTGAAAAACACAAATTTTTGATGAATAGTGAAATACGGTAAAATACCGTATATACAATTTAACAGTTAAATACACTATTCATGACATCAAAAGTAATACAAGGCCACATGTTTCAATCTCAAATGAACATATTACTATTATGGGTCACATTAAACAATAGTATTGGTTGTCTTGAGGGAAATAATAAAATAATGAATTAAATATTCAAAATTTACCCATCCTCTCCACTATAAAAACCACCCTTCACCCCCTCATTCCCTCACACCTCTCAAGCTCCAAGACTTCTCTAAACTCTGCCCAAATATCCTCCATATCCCCTACCCCACTCCCAAGATCTTCTGGTCTCATCAAAATACCAAGCTTATTCCCTTAAAAAGGTTCTCAAGAGAAGGATTCAAGAGGTAATTTCTCTCCCTCTTCTCCTTTAATTTCCATTCAAGTTCAAGTTCATTTCATGATATCTCCCCACCTATATTCACCCAAATGGTATTGTAACTCCATTATTATACATATACTATAATTTTATTATGAAAATGGGATATTATATCATCCAACCTCCCTTTTCCCTTTTTTATTAAAGTGAACGTTGTTCGTGAGGTGTTAATTTATCACCTTCAAGAATGACATTTTTTCTTCTTCCATTTCTACCTTCAGATATGGTCATGAAACCAATTTTATGGTTGAAAAAGAATATTTTATATGTATTATTTTCTATTTAAAGTTCTGGAACTTAATTATGAACATATTACTAAGTGATAAATTAAAACAAGTTTGTTGTAATCGAAAAACAACCCCAATTAACCCAAACAATCATCATTTAATTATTATCTAATGATTCATCCACATGGATATAATATAATTAATTATAAGATCATTAAAACTCTTGTAATATTTAACATGTAATATCAGTTCTGTATGATTACCCATTTTCTACCCGAACATCAATTTAAAAATACAAGAGAATCATTCAAGAAAACCATAAAAACAAACATTCCCGAACAATGTTTCTAAACTCTATAACTCATTCAAAGGCACATAAAATCACATAATGAAACCATAATTAAACCTATTAATGTATAAAAGGTTCTGAAATTTCTAATTAATGAATATAATGTCATTATACAGGACATTAAATATAAGAAATCATTCAGATACATGGTGAGGGGAAATCTCGAACTGAATTTTCTTCCTTCAGGTTCTCCTTCTTTCACTCTATTTTGATATGGTTACTCTTTAAAAATCATTTCTTCATAATTATATTACCTTTTCTGGGATATAAATGTTTTCTAATAAAGTTTATGTCTAACCAAATGTTTTCCAAATGAACTCTTCTTTTAAGAACTCAACTTTTACCTATCATTCATGGTTGATGGTTCTTGTATCAAGTATATTGTTCCATCTTTCTTTTGGGAACCCAAAGCTTATGAATGTATTATTATGAGATGAAACCAATTACTTTACATGGGTTAGTTATTTTCACTTTTTATATGTGTTCTATATTGAAATCATGATAATGATAATGTTATGATGTGACGGGTGTGCCCAGAATTATATAGTGCAATATTAATGTTTCAAAGTGAAGGGTACGCCCTGAATTATACAGCACTCCAATTCATTGGGTAAAGTGATGTATCTCATGAGTAAATGTGAAATGATGTGTCAGCAACATTCTAGCTTGGTACACAAATATTTTTTGTAGTTAACCACTAAAACATGATGTTTCATTTTTATGCATTGCCCCATTTCAAGTATTTTATTTATGTTCCTCTCATGTTCATGATCTTTTGCCTATGTCAGGATTATGCTCACCCCATGCTATATTCTTCTTATCTATCCTCTTACTGGGATTTTAGCTCACCCCTTTTTATGTATATCCTCAGGTGGCTACATGTACTAAGGAGAGTAAAAGTTCCAATAAGAAGCTAGAGAAGAAGAAATTAATAAATTTTTATACTTGATTTTGTAATTGTTATGTACGGTCATAGTTTTCCCAAGACACTAAACCTTTGGATCCTCTATGTGTTATACTATTATGTTTTTTATCTTTAAAATGATGTAATAGTAAAGTAAGAAAAGGTCGGGATTCTATATCAGGTTTATTACTACAGAATAAGGATTCAACCTTTACCCTATGATATAGAGTACTGAAAAGATTTCATATTCGTTCTATATAAAATCTATATGAAATTCCTATAACTATATGAAACTATATGTTTTATTAATTGATTTAGAATCATGATACTCTCCTTAACATGGACAATATCATTGAGGATCCCCATCATCATACTTTATCCATCCTTATACGTGTCCCACACAAAATCCAAAATTCACCTAGTAATAATTCCCATTTCAAATGTTTATTTAGAAAATATAACAACTGGTTCACAATGGAACAGTCTCTATTATTTTATCATTTCTTTTTATTCCATTTTTATATTGAATCCCTTCAACTTCAACCATATCTTAGATTATTCATTAAGTTTTTCTCTATATTATATATTAGAAAAATATGGATACAAACCATCATATACCATGTCACGGTGGAAAACTACACTGTGTTTTTCATAGGCAATTTTTAATCTCAAAAAAACACATTAAAAAATGTTTCACTAATAAGCTCATTTTCTTCAACTTCCATAATGTGGATCATTGTTTCAAAACATGGTATTTTCCATAAAAATAGATATTTCATTCATGCTAATTTATAAACACCTTTACTCGATATTTATGAAAATATAACAACTTTAAAAAATCATTTTTTTTGTGTTTGTGTACCTTTATAATACACAAAACACTAAAAATTAACTACGGTGATTTTTGGTAACACAAGCCTTTTGAAGACTCATTTTCTCACATAACTTGACTCTTTAGACAAATAATTTTATATATAAACTTCAAGGATCATTTTACATAGTAAAACAATAACATATATACAATATTTTCATCACTTAAAACTATAATAATAATCCATGAATTATCATCGGTATTTCATCATTCATAATTATCCTCTAAGAATCATCAATGTGGTTATCCCTTTATCTCATCATAGTTATTTTTTCAAACTATGTCATCGATATCCTCATTAGTTATATTCTAAATCCCTCTATTACAAATATTTTTCCATTATTTTCATATTCCTAAAATTACTTATAAAATAAAATCATGTATTGAAATACAATTTTATTTACAATAATGGAAATGGAAACAAGAAACCCATGGTCACTTCAATATCCTTATATGTCAAGGGAACCTCAATATCCTCCTATTTATTTTTAATCAATACCAATATTATAATACCAAATTTCATATTACTAAGCTTATTTAAATATTCTAGTATCTACATATTGTTAAAAATAACTCTTTAATTTTTTATGCCTTTATTTTTTTTAGTTTTTATTTGAATGTGTGAGATCGGTCCACTAAATAAATTTTGGCCATGTGCTAGTGGGACTCTACTAATCATGACATAAGAATATCTCTTGGTGTGACTTATAAGGTGGGATAATTGGGGGATTTATTCAGGTAACCCCCCCCCACCCCCCCACATGGGGTTCTAGGATACAAAGTGCTTCAAACCAAATTTAGAAGGCACTTTTGAGTAGTTTTCCAATGATACCGAACATGTACTATAAAAGTTTTTACATTTTAATCATGGGTATTGTAGTTGTTTAGACATTATCAAACTGGGAACTATATAAATGTAGAATGTTGTGTGGTTCTAGAAATTTGGAAACTCTAATTACAATCTCATTTCATTTCTTTATAAACTCATCATGAAACTTGGTTTTTTTGTAATGGGTGTGTCACCAAAACAATTCTCTAAATTATAGTGCAATTGTTTTTTCACTCCATTGGTACAAGTATTATTATATAATAACAAAAATATTTATTTTCATATTATTTTAATATTTTTAATTTATTATTCCCTTTTTAACTCTTTTTCTATGTTCTTTTATTATTGGTAATCACCATAATTTTTAAATAAATCTATATCATAGCTTGAGTTCGGAAGATCTAAGTAAGTCTTCACGAGTTGAATGATGTGTATAGAAGAAGGAAATATAAAGACTGATTATTTTGATAGAAATGACATTAGATTATAGATAATATAGATAAAATATTATCTTAATCATAAAAATATTCTTTTATCGCATCAATGTGTTAAAGAAACTGTAATGAGAAAGAATCATTGAATGTTAATGGATTAGTTTTTTGTGGAGTTTTTCATCTTTTGATTGTAGTGAATTTTGTAGTCAACATTAGAGAGGAGATACAAATGGATGGTTTGATGAAATCACTCATCAATATGTATGATAATCCGTTTATATAAAACAATGTGCACCAAATGTGATTATTATTTAGTCTTAAAATTATTTGTAACATCCTGGCTCAGATGCCACTTAAATGGTTCCCTGAGTAGGTTAACAACATGAACATAAGATCTCATCCTTATACTATAGATTCTAAAAACTAATAGTGAGGTTTTTATGTGGTAATATTAGGATATTATAACCCCATATGATTTTTCACAACAACAATGTCAAAAATTAGTCACCAAAAACATCATAGTACATAGAAGTAAAATATCAACATATCAGGGTATAATATGTAATGAAATTATGTAAAGGTCTGAACAACCACATAATCCGTAAAACCAACCACCCAATGGACCAGTTTCCCAGACATAGAGAATAAAAAAATGCATGAAAATGGATTTATTACATATCAAAGAAAAACCTCATCCAATAACATGCCACTATCTGATCTATCATATCTGATCATGAAAAAATAAACATGGACCACATCCCTAAACATGAGCATATAATATATATTTGATAAATGGTCAGGTACCAATGTACACTGGTGGACCATTTATATATATATCTTATCTATATCATGATTTATAATTTCCGTTCATTTAACAGATTACCAACTGAAGGGGTGATCATTATTTTTTAATTATCACATTTTAAGTGGTTGTTAAAAATATTATTGGATTTTATAAGGGTAATTAACTATTTAATGGGGTGTTTGACACCATTTTTTTCATTAAAATGTGTTTCTCTTATTATAGAGTCATTTTATAGAAATTTATGTTGGTTGTAATTTAATTTTTTTTAAATGGTTTTGAGACCATAAGTCTCATTGTCGATTGAAATGTTTTGAAAATATGAAAGTTTGGTCTTCAAAAATGGGTGCATGGAAACAATTGACGTTTTTATAGAGGGTTCACATTCTTTTAAAAATTATTTTTTGGAAAATAGTTATATTTCTAAATTATTTTTCAATGTTCGGATTGATAAATTATTTTTAAAAAAATTGAAGAGTTGATCAAATGGTGAGAAAATTGATTGGATTCAAATTTTCATTATGAAATGATGATTGACACTTTAAGAAAAATGTTTTTATAATTTTGTGAGACCCTCTTGAGCCTCAGGTGAGTATAGTTACTTCTAATGAGACTTGTGATCCCATGAAGGGAAGATTTTTATTGATCTATCTGTGTGTATTTTTTAATGATTGAATGATTTTTATCTGGATTCTATTTTATATAATACTATCTATGATTGATTTCCTTTTTTTAGATTGACTTTTTTAGTAAATATATGCCTCTTCTTATAACTACCTGAGTTATATCTTTTTCACTTTAATTTATCAATTTTCCAACATTGTAATACTTTTTGTTATAATTTCTTTTAATAAGTTGTAGGAATATTATGATATATAAAGATAAAAGATATTTCATATTACGGATGAACACATCTTAGTATGATAAGTGATGGGAGTAGATTTTTTATTTTAAAATTTCCAATCAATCTGTTGATGGGAGAATAAAATTTCCATTTCTTAAAAGTAAATTTAGATGATGGATAAAGAGGAATGAATTTTATGAACACTTGATATTGATTCAATTCTGTTCTAAATAATTATATTGGATTTGGACTAGAGAATCGAACGTTATAGAATGTTTGAGCATTTATTTCAATCTATATAATGAGCTCCAAACTTCATTGAAAATTAAAAATGAAATGAAAAACCTTATAAATAATGATTTCAACATTGCAAGACAACCACATCAATATTAAAACATATCAAAATAACAAATTAAGTGTGATACAAATAGAAACATCAAAAGTTTTGTTTTGGGATAGTAGGACAACCAGATAAAGATTTTAAATTATCATTGGATCCTCCTCTTGATTCTACAGATACTAATGTAACAGAGGAATTCATAAAGTATAAAAATACATTTCATGCTTTATTTGACGATGAAAATAAATATTTTTTATGGTTGATGATGAAAATATTCAATATATTATTTTCTAATGAAGTTGTACCATATCAAATCACAATGTGGAATTATAATTAATGGGATATCCATGATATTGTAATTGTGGAATGATGCATTTCCTAAAGATAAGATAACTGAGTATTCTTATTATATGAATTTTTTTTGACATTCTTGTTTTGAATTATAAAAAAAATGAATGCTTCTCCCAATGATTGTATTCTTTTTAGGGAGAGTATTCAAGCATAAGATATTGAAAAAAATGTTCTTCTTTAAGATTGTAGTTAATGGGTGATGTTGGAACTATGAATCAATATAGATCTATGAATAAGAATAAAAGTAACACACCAACAATGTTTTGGATTTACTTTTCATTAAATCCCAGATTTCAAATATCATTCATGTCATCAAAAACCATTGAGCACATGAAGTGGAATTTTATAGATAATAATAATGATGGGTTAATGTGACAAACAATAGATTCACAATCAGGGAATACATTGGATCCATTATATCCATATTTATCATCTAATCCTAGTACTATTAGGATTGGTTGGTGATAGATTCAACCCATTTGGGACTTGGAGCAAAAATTATAAAATTTCATCGGTTATGTTGATCTCGTACAATTAGCCTCTGTTTTTGTGTATAAAATGAATGAATATTAAAATTTCCATGATTATTACTAGAAAAAAATAATGAAATGATAATGGTGTATCCTTGAATCCTATAATTTAATTATTATAGGAGTTATGGAGTACCGATGTTGTTACATATGATGCATATTCTAGTAAAATGTTCCAAATGAAAGCTGAAATAATGTGGACCATTAGTGAATTCCCTAGTCATGATAATTTTGACAGTTAAAATACATACACAGGTTTGGAATGTCCAATTTTTAACATTTATGTTGATCCCAAATATCTACCTCATAATAAAAAATGGTTCTCCTTGTTTCAACAAATATTTATTGATGAATCTCATATATTTCAGTTGAAAAAGTAATTATTTTTCTTTCTATTGCTCATAGACCACTTCCAAATTTTTTGAATGATACTGAAATATTGGAACAACATGGAAATGTTGAAACTAAATTTGAGAAGGTGGATCATTTGAATTATAATGGGAAACAAGTTTGAAGTGCATCATCAAGTGAAATCATAGCACAATAATGGAAGAAAAAATATATTATTAAAACTTTTGTATTGAGAATTTAATTTTTTGCGGTATAATATTTATTTTATGCATATTGAGAATAATTTTTGTGAATATTTTATCATCACATAGCTTAATGAGAAAGGAAAATCAAAGGAACATCTAAATTATTAGAAGGACTTACAAACAATGAACATAAATCATGGCCTCTTTCCAGATGAGAATGAAAAGTGTGCTATGGAATTTGTTTCATGAAAAATTGGGACAAAGATACATTGCTTAGAATTTTAAAACGTGTGAAGGTGTAAGATGGGTATTCAATTAATATCTCAAGGTGTTTTGACCTAGATAATCAAAGGTTAGATGCATTTAAAATTAAGGATTCACATATTTTTTTATAGAAGTTACTACTATTAGAATTGGGTACCTTATTACCTGAAAAGCATACTATTGTTCTACTTAAATTTTTCACATTATTCTGGAAACAGTGTGAGAACAATCTATAAACATTTTAGCTTGAAACCTTTAGGATATATTTTTATTTACACTTTGTGAAATAGATATGATCTTTCCCCTATTATTTTTTACTTTCATGATGGATTTAATTGTAAATTTCATCGAGGAAGTTAAATTAGGACGCCCCTTACATTATCGATGGATGTATCCAATTGAAATGTACTTTATTTATTTATTTTATATAACAAGTAAGATATTTTTGGAACTTCATTAAATAAAAAATTATTTTTATTTATTTTATTTCACATATATATTGAGAATTTGAAATTATATGTGATACATAAATTCCAACATGAAGACTCAATTTATGAAGGCTATTTAGCAGAGAATTATCTGAACTTTTGTTCTGGATACTTGGATGATTTTGAGATAAGAATAAATCAAGTTCAAAGTATTGATCACATATCAATTCAATCTCATCTATATGGGAAATCAAAAATAATTAATGTTTTTTCCCGAACAATTGGTAGGAGTGTAAATGTTACCTAGTAGAAATAAAATTATTACATGCACATGGATATGGGCTACTAAATAGTGAAATTGAAGATTCATTCATTGAAGACCAATGGATACAAACAAAAATACCAATGCGAATGTGAACATAAAATGTTAAATATATAACAAAATATATTAATAAAGATCATTTTTAATGTTTTACTTGACATGTAAGTTCATAAATATTATAATTAATATGGATATTAGGTCAACACATATATTTTTTATATAAAATAATATATATTACTTTTATTAGATCATGAATATAGATACTTGAGATAATTTGTCATAGGATTCGTCATTTATGGCATGAGGTCCTCTGAAGCATTCTAGAATTTTCAACACTTACAATGTGAATGGCTGCAAATTTCATAGATTCATTTGGGAAGAGGGTTTGAAAACACATAATAGTATTATATTTTAGTTTTTCAAAGTGGTACACTATAGATACTTGACTGATATTATTAAATTAAACAAAAAATCATTTTTCAGTTATTTTACTCAAATCTAATTAGGTCGATATTATCAAGGGTAATAAAAGAGATTCCTTACAATTTACATATGTTAACTTTACTGGCTTGATAGATGTTAGTGATCATTAATTACCTGATCTGTTTATCTTATGATCACAAGATAAAATGGTATATTATATAGAAGATATTGTTGATGTAGTGTGTAGTGTAGTTTTTCATGTAAATGAGGGTACTTTTATGATATAGGTGATGAAGTGGAAGATTTTACCTTTGACATTGAATCCCATAAACATCAATAAGTGAAATTATTTGTGCATCATGATATTTAAAATATTATTCTTTAAATGTTCTATGGGTTAGATGAAGTAACGATGGAGTGGAAAAATTACATGATTGAAGGAGAAAAGTATTGTATTTTTGAGCATCCATTCTTTTATCAAAAACTTATGTTATATGTGTATTTGTTCATTACCATGGCTATGTATATTTTGTCTGTTAGTGTTGGGAATCTGTTATCATTTCAACTTTTTTATCGATGATTTTTTTAAATATATGTTCTAAAGATAATTTTATTTGATTAAATGATAAGAATTATTAAGATGAAGAATCTTACTAATCCTAGTTTCCACAGAGTCAATGTTATCTTGACCACATTAATAGGTTCTATTATATAAGTCTCTATCTAAACAATATCTAAGACACCATACACCTACCCCCCGAGACTGTCTCTCATATCATCTATTCTATCATCTTTTGGAAGACCCTTTGTAATAATTACATCAATAGCTAAGACAGTGCATCCACATTCAGCAGGCTAAGAAGCAAAAGAGCAGTTCATCACTCCTATTACTTCATGGGGATATTTGAGGGTTATGTCTATAGGTAAAAAATTCAATGTGAAAAATGTTATTTCACTTTTTTATACTACTAACTATTTTTCATTAATGTTGGAAACAATGCTACTACGTATAGAATCCAAAACAGTTCAGATATTTGGAATCTGAATATACTGATGATAGTTGTCTCATTTTTGTTCTATGGGGTCCCGACAGATGATTCCATTGGAATATTTGGCTAGAGGGGGTTTGTTTCAATTAGAAGAAAAATTATTGAATAGAGGGATCATATAAATATGCAAGATTCAAAGTTCTTTGCTCGGTAGAAATCATTGGTTGAATTATATCAAAATATTATTGGATATATCAATGGTGAGATTTCATCGATGGACAGTACTAAGCAGGTAAATCACACACCTTCAATATAATTTAGTACAAAATTTTTTATCAGTTTATGTTTAAATTTAAATATAAAACATTGTTTAATTTTCAATGTAATTGTCATGAAGGTGTTGGAATTAGGAAGTGGACACTGAGAGGGAGAGTGTGTTAACCAATTTTCATCAGGTAATGATTTTGGTTAACTTGGGATTCAAGGATAATGTAAAACTAATCGAATGGAACTTTATGTATATTGATTTCAATGGTTATGGTTACATCCTTATTCAACACCTTTCTTTTCTTTTCTTATTGATCATATGTAATTTGATATTATTAGATAATAGATTTATTCTTATATACTTGAAATGGGGTCTATTTTAACCGGTATTGGAGTTGGGATTGATAAATTTTGTTATGAAATATCAGTTTCTGTTTTTTTCCATATAGAGCTGTAGATTTTTTAGTTTTCTTAACTAATATTTAGTATCCATTTAAAATACCTCCAAAGATACATTTTTTATCATTTCTTTAAACCTCCACTATATAATGTCATAGATTTTTTTAGTGGTGGTTTTCTTGTTTAATCAGTGGTTTCCCCATACAAAAAATCTCATTTATATTGGTTGTTTCTAAACTTCCCCAATATCCATGACCTATTTTATGAAAAAATTCCTCTAAAACCAATAAATCCCACCGATAAACAGTCATTTTATGAAAATTCCTAGAAATAGTTTCTAAATTGAAAGAACTCACCCGAGTTTGATACCATCAATAAATTTAGAAACTATTTTTTGAAATCATCATAGAAGCATTTGGTGGTGTTTTAAACCTCCACCAAATAAAAAAAATCCTCTAATCGACTATTTTTTATAGTGTTTATCCTTTGGTCATGTCTTGATCAATTTCCACTTCACCACTAACTCTAAGTGTGTAACTTTTTGTCGTCTAAAGAACAAAATGAGATCCATAAAATAATGATATGTCATTAATTATATCTCTAGATAATATCAAAACGAAATGGTTAGCACAATTTATGCTTAAATCATCATATGTTGAAAAGATACAATAATATCTGAAACCTCATCCAAAGTTAAACTTAAACCATTTTATAAATGGTTATCCTTATGAAACTTCCAAAAGAATAAAATACAAAACTTTATAAATAATGTCATTAAATTTCTAAAATTAACTAATCATTAATCCCCCAAAAAACATGAATATGATCTAAATTTTCACATACCAAATACGTGAATACCATCATCATTTATTTTATTAAAACATGGTAATGATCGTAATTACTATAAACCTTATTGAAAACACACATGATTCCTTGTTACTTGAATAAAACCACATATTATTGAATATATTACATAAACTAATAATGTTGTAAACTCCATTAATGATAATATTAATAATTTTTACACAAATCATTAATAAGTTCCAACATCATCAATTCTATCAAATTTTATTTATTCATCTCAATCATCTCTTTCTCTAAACCTAAAATAAGTTCTTCAATATCAAGAACCCATTAAGGATAATCTTCCATTAATCACGCGTTTTCTATAAAATACAATATTACCATTAAATCATTACTATTTAATATATTGTTTAAAATATATAATGAAAAACATTTACTAAACAATCCTAATATATTTCATAATTCATTAAAAATAATTCTAGAATTATAATACACAAACAATTCAATCAACCCACTTCCTTCACAAAACATGAATTATTATTCAACATCATATTCATTAATCCTTATTTTCTTTTATATTTCATTATGAGAATATAAATCATAAAAAAAACCCATTAATCATACAAACATACTAATTATCTTCATGAGATTTCCCCTCAAGAAATTGATTTACATGGTTATAGTGTCCCATCCCAGAAGACATTAATTGGTTCATTGAGATTGATCACCACATGAACTCAAGCAAACCTTCCCTTATTCCAGAGGATTCCAACTAGTAAATAGGGCCTAGAGTGTGTCCATGGGGATACTATTCCCTCATGAGTCAGAGTGTAGCATGGATTTAATAAAATAATAATAAACTAAGAAATCAACAGAAGTTGAGAAGTTGTGGAATAATACTAACAAATCATTAAATATAAGTAATTTGGAGGAAGATGAATAATATATATATAGAAAATGATTGTGTTCATGTCATGTAGATATAAAAAAAATGAGTTATGTGGGATTTAAGTGAAATAGGGGTATACTATGTACTATAAAAAAATACAAAAATACAATAAGATGCCACTATTCGAATCATGAGCATAGGCTGAGTCCTTTTCTCCCATACTAAATCCCAATACTCATAATCAAACATCGGATGATAGACTCATCCATTTATCTACACATATAAAATCTATGTATGCTCAGGTACCAAGGGATTCCAAGCCAGGGTGTGAGATATAATTAGTTTGACACCGCCAAATACGTCTAGAACAATCCATTCTGTTTATATAAAAATATCAGTGTGAAAGTACAAAATAAAATTAAGGTAATAAATAAGGAAATTCTTATCGATTATTGTTCCTTATTTTTGATCAAACAACTCTACATACTTCATCTTAAGTTGTGTGTGTCTGAACTAGGGTGAACTTATACAAGTATGATATGGGTGTAATAATGGGTCTTCATAAAGTAAGCATAAAGGGTGGACTGAACCCAAGCATGTGATTTTTATAGTTGAACATGTATCTTAATATAATAAATTTTATTCTTTGGAATTTTATATAAGGCATATCTAAAATTTAAATAAGCATAAACTTGGGCCTTTCGAAGGAAAACCATAAAAAGGACCCTGAGTATTACACTAGGATCACTACAAATACCCAACATCATTAGAGTCCTTCCAAGGATATCTATAAATAAGGCATCCCATGTATCACTCTTAGTGTGGAAATTATGACCCTATGAGCTCATCCTAGGTATCTCACATAGGGGACCCTTTATTTCTCATGGATAGTATAACCATATCTTCCAACAATCCCATCCACGTTATCTCACCTAGGGAACTAGTATCACTCAAAGGTAAGTATGTAATCTGCCCAGTGATCACATCCATGGAAATCCAAAAAAAGGATCCATGAATCACTTCTGACGTAAAGGCAATCATCCCCATCTATAAATATGAAGCATGTTGATCCCATTCAAGTCTTCCATAAGTCAGGAGCCTTACATCGCTCTTATATTATGTAATGTGAAGGTCATTTTTAGCACTAACACATCCCATAACCCCTGGGCATTGTTAAAAAGTTTTCTAATTAATTTTATTCAAGTAATTAAATTATGGAAAAAAAGAATAAGGCCAAACTCATGGATAATAGTCCTTCATTGTATTATTTCAGGTTCAGAAGCATTTATTACAATATAAAACACACATCAAAAGTTGATTTTACAATTTATGTTTAAGGGAATAATTCCCTTAAGGAAGGGAACACCCATGGGGGTCACATCATGGAAATCAACCAATATCTTGATCATTTAATATCTTATACCATATTGAGAATGGAAAATAATTTAAATTAATCTACTAAGTATTTTAGAGGTGTTTTTGAATATATTTTCCCATGAAAATATTATTCATAATATAAATTCAAAAGAAACTTTAGGTAAAATAATTTTACCACATACCTTAGGCATATAGCACACTACTCATCTAGTTTTGTCCCTTAAATCGAACTAGAATAAAAGAAAATATAAGAATGAAAAAAACCCTAAAAATAGTGAATATCATCTCACACCAAAATATCACAAATAAAAGAAAGCAAATTGAATAAAATAAAGAAGATGATTGATGAGCTTACCATTTCAGATCCAAGACACCCAATGGTGAGGATAATAGAGCTTAGACATAGGATACCCTATGTAACCTATGGTAGGCATGGAGGGGGATCTCTTTCCAATTGTACCACCATGTGGGAGAACAAAAATTAGCCATTAAAAAAAAATAAGAGGCTATACCCGCTTTTTTAAGAACATGCCATGGAATTTAAATGGTAATTAAATTCCATACACGTATTTTAATTATTTGGTTTCTCCCTCTTGGGAAAAAACCTCTACAAATCAAGAATATGGTCTAGCCACCATGTTAACATCAGGTTTTTAAATACACACCATGTATTTATTTACAATCTATGTATTCGGTTTTTATCTAGGTTTTATCCCTCCGAAAACCTTTTTTTCTTAAAGAAAATGAAATAGACTAAGGACACAGTTAGAGAGTCTTTAGAAAAATCTGGAACTTCATAAGGGTTTACCAAATATAAAATAAAACATAACTCACAAAAATATTCTATGTTACAACCAACCCTCCTTAAAAAAACTCACCCTGAATTTTCCATTTCGAGGGTGGTAAAAATTCTTTTGGGAAAATTTATGGCCACATACCAGGTACACCGATTTTGATTTCCTAGGCCTCATCCTATTAACAACAGTGTTACCACAACACTTTTATTATAGAAACAGACCAACCACTAAGATTTTTTATTCTCTAATCAATGAAATTTGTAGGATGATCTCAAAGGAATCATCTACGTCAATCTCAATATCCATGAGATAAAAATGAATGAGATAGATCATAACGATAATGGTGAGATGTGATACGTGTAATATTTTATGCATGGCATGGTATATATGAGGTATGTACAACCAAAAGGTTACCAGACCAACTCTCTTCCCAATCTCAAAATTCCTAATATAATGATGTGATTTCTTGAACTATCTCTGAATCTGTCTATTAACCAATCTGGTGACACGTGAAGAAAACCAATTTCCCACCTCAAAATCTAGAAGTTAATGATGACAAATGGTATAATACGTCTACATAGACTGAGCTATAGAAAAAAATTATAAACCAATTATACTTTCTCTAAAGTCTCATGGATGAGATGAGGACTCAGTAGTGCTCCCTCACCTACCTATAAATAGACCAGGGATAAACCACATATTCTACCAGAAAGGTCCTTATAGGGAGCCATCATAATTGTTTTCTAGAACCTATTATTATATAAAAACACAACTAGATGTAAGTGTTTCCCTCAAAAACCTCCAAAATCAAGGGTGTATTCATAGAACTTATTTTCTAACACCTGTATCATTCGTTATGAATACTCGTGGGTCTAAGGGTGATTTTTTTTTGTATAAAAGAACCTATTAACCTAATTTTTTCTCTTACCCCTACCATGACCATGATGTAAACCAGCCATCTTGATCTGAAGTGATAGAATGGGGATCATTATAAAGTTCAACAATCTCCAGAATATAAATCCTCCCATTCTCACGATTGAGAAGGTCTATCATATTAGTAGGATGATTTTTTACCTTGGTTATCCTTTAAAAATCACCCATACCACATCGCCACCTAGAGGGGATCTCAAAAAATCCATCACAATATCCATAGTGACATCATTTAATTTCCACTCAAGAATGGATAGTGGTTGTAGGAGTATGCAATGTTGATGGTGATCCTCCTCCACTTAATGACTGGTAGAACACCTCATAATATGTCCTATAATGTTCTTCTACGTACCTGGTGACCAATACTGATGATGTATGTCTTAGTAAATCTTGATAATCATGGGGTGAACTGTCCAAAAAGAGGCATGACATTCCCAAATCAACTCTTCCCATATGTTACCAGTCACCCACACAAGCCTACTAAAGTGCGGGATTATATTCTCATTGATAATCCTTATGGGTTATGGGTTCTCACTTGAGATACATTCCATTAGGAATAATCCATCAGTTTAAAAAAAACTACCTCAACCTTACCCATTCTAGAAGAGAGGGTGTCACTAGTAATGATACTAAAATCGGTTTCCCCTGACCTTCGTGAACCTCTTGGTGCATATCATAAAACAGAGCCATCAACTGTCAGTAAATTATACCCTCCTAGATATCCTATGTCTGATTCTTCTAGATTAGTGTGTCAGATACTAAATTAAACTTTTTAGTGTAAAAGAAATATCAGAGATGAATGATGTCAAGTATTCTACCCACCATCTTTACCTAGGATTCAATTCAAACTATGTGGGAATTCATTTGAGTATTTTATGTTATTTATAAACAAATAACCATTCTCTAAATAGTTAATGCCTCCAATAAAATAAATCAATAACCATAGATGACGGATCATGTTCATGTGTAGGGTAATTTCACTTGTGTGGTCTCAACTGTAGGAACTATATGCGGCAACCTGATCACCCCACATCACAAATCCTCCAAGACAAATTTCTAAAGCATACCAACAAATTCTGTTGCTTCTACCTAGGTCTATCTGAATCTTGATTGGAACTGAATTCAGTCTCATTTTTAAATCCAAAAAGTTTTTTTTGACAATATTAAAACCAAAATAACATCACATCATTTTTAGTCAATCTCGTACTAGGTAATTATGGGAAGGAAAATTAGTTAGTAAAATGAATGTAATATATTTTTATCCCCAAGAAATTTCATATGTCAAAGACATTCTTGAGATACTCGTAGGAAAATGCAGGTCTCACATTCTCTAGGTTAATGGATACTTATTCTTCAAAGATGATATTACAAAACATGTGAACCTTATTAGTCCAAAAGTGGCATTTTCTAAGTGAATCATTCCCCTGGTTCACCCTCAGTGTATTCAGTATGATCTCAAGATGTTTGAAACAATCATGTTGAGTATGAGAATACACTAATAAATTTTCCTTGAATAAAACTTCAAATGAATCCAAAAATGAGGGGAGACCATATTTATTAGAACCATGAAAGATGATGAGTGTATTTGTAAGGACGAATGGAATAACCAGATACTCATATAATCCATACATACGTAGGAATGATATATGTTGTATGTTTATTGGTATAAAACTAATCTAATGGTATACCAATCACAAATAAATCTTATAGAAAATTTTTTCTCTTTATTGTTGGTCTAATTGGTCATCTATACAAGGCAGCTGATATTGTGTCTTAACTATAATCTATTTCAAACTATATAATCAATGAAAAACAAGAGGGTGTCATCCTTCTTATTCCCAAAAAGGATAGGTTAACCCCACGGAGAAGTATTGGTTCCTATTAAACTCTTCACTTCATGATCTTATAAATACCTTTTAATTTATTAGAGATTAGTGGGTTCCCTCTTATAGGGAATAATGAACACTAGTGCCCCACTCGGAACTAGCCCAATGGTAAACTTCACCTCTCTAACATGAGGTCAACTAATGAAACCATTAGAGAAAATTTCCCCAAAAATAATATGTAACATGATTTAATTATACAATAGAAATTCCTTGATTTTTAATAAAGATACTATCTATATAGGTTATAAATATTCCCATCCATGATGCTAGGGTCCGTCACGAATATCCTGGACATCCCATTCCCCATTATGAAAGTAAGAACTTCCCTTGGGTGATGTGAATTCCACTATCTAGTAATATAAATCACCATGGTCATGGTATGGGACTATCCAATACATTATGAGTATGATTTCAAAACCTGTCTTCTCAAGGAAATATAAATTCTACACAAATCAATACCCACTTATCTTAAGGGGGACTTCTTACACTAGAATACACTCTTTGAAAGAACCCCCAATGGTGTGTTGATATTAATGACACCAAAAAACTACTCTTTCTCAATCCCCAAACCTTCCATAATTTAAATAGGTATAAATAGTGTCATAAAGCTATATCAAATAAGGAAAAAATAAATTTTATTTTACAATAATACTATCTTGTATTGTACAAGACCCTCGACTGTGCCCCTTAGAAGTAGGATGCAATACATATATATGGCTTAATCTATATCCCAAATATGTAACCTGAATTAACTAGGTAGGTATGCTTTATTGGTGCTAAACCTATGAAGTCTGACTACCTCAGTAACAACCACCTCCTCAACCTAATCATCCTATAGTAAACCGTCTCACAGTCTGACATAGAGAAACTGCAAATGTAACAAATGAGGTATCGGTGTGTATCCATTTTCTATATGTATTGGAGAACAATTAAGGTATAAATTCTGAAGGTGACCAATCACGTCACAACCTCATTACTTTATTTGGTTCCTTGGACACTGGGGATTCTTAAGGTCATCCTACCACATTTGTGGAATACCACATAGCTATCGGTATGTGTCAACTGTCTTACACTAGATCCACATACACCCACTAAGTGACATTTACTACTTCAAGGTGAACTATCTCCCTATCTCCTAGCTAAACCAAATTGGATAACATTAACAACTTCCCTCAGGTCCATATCAATGATGAGGGCCTAGTTTACTATCTTAGAAACAATTGTTATGAAAAAAACATTCACCTGCATTCAGATGGAGTACACAAGACCATCCTCAGATCACCTCACATTCCTCGTCTCATAAAAGGTAAAATCTTCTGAAAAGTGCTTAAGATTAGTTAAATTAGTAGAATACTCCATAACAGACATATAATCCTACTGAAGGTTTATATAATCTTTGGTTTAGTACTCTCTCGTTGCTTGTAGAAATAAGTACTCATAGAAGGTTGTTTGGAATTATGCCCAGACAACACTTTGATTATGATCCATGAGAAATATGGGATCCCACTGATGATTTGAAGAGTCTTGAAGAATATAGGTAGTGACTATTACCCTCCACTCTGATGGTGCCTCCATATTCTCAAAAATTGATAGCATGTCCTCTAGATGAGACTCGGTATTCTGAGGACCTCCATCCCCTAAGATGGTGGGAGGATGATGCTGCATGAATTCTTGTAAAAACTCTACCATAGTAGGGGTAGGTCTTGGAGCTCTCTGTATGAACTTAATAAAGTGTAATAATATATTATGAAACTGAACATTGTTGCATAGTGAAAGATTAACTCGGGGTTCCCCATGTGGCACTATTTGAAGTAATAATGGGTGCTCACAAACCACCACCTCTGGAGCATGGTCTTCCCCACCCTCCTAGAGTATGACTTGATCAAATAATGGTGAAATAGATTTATTATTTCCAATAACATTCCATAGATAAGATTCATCATTATATAGAATAATTAATGTAGAAAAGGATTTGTAAAAGATTTTCCTATTAATAAGTCACACCTCTCTATCTACACTTAAATCCAGGTTTTATTGATAATAAAGGTAAAAACATACCACATGAGTTACTTCCTACTTCCCAATACTAAGGTCAGGTTAGGGAAAAGGACTCATACAACATAAAATAGGTTTTGGTATATGGAGTGTCTAATAAAATTTATAGAGGAAACCACCCTTTACTATCCAATTAGGGCCCCATTTAATGTTAACTATTAAATTTACAAATTTTAAATTTATTTTAGTTAAATAATATTTATATGAATATAGATATCGCATTCCTATTTAACATGTCACCATTATAAACTTATAAAGCCACATACACTTTATAAACTACAATTGGTATACCAATTAACCGAGACTTTACATTTAATCCCAATATCAATATTTAACTGGTCTTGTATATTGATTCGATTGATTGATATACAATTCGAATTTTATAAAATTAAATTATTCATAAACTATAATTTTTATTCAAAAATCAAATCAACTAATATTTTATCCCATAGAACTGGTGGTTAATGGATGAAACGTGGAATAATTGGTTAATTAAGGTGGAATCATAAATATATGCAGGAAAACAACTTTTAGATTGATATAGGCATATTAATAAATAAAATTATGCTATCCCTATAATAAATGTTTGAAAATTTATATATATAATAAATTATGAACTAACTATCTGCAACATGAAATTAACAAAAAAAGTAAACATGGAATGGAAAAAATTCATGGAAAGTAAGTCATAAAGTTCCTAGTATCATGCATGAACCAATACCTCATTATTATAAAAGGGAAAGGGAGTAAATCCATAATACTGATATCAATGAAAAAAATTTCATAAAACACGTGCTTCACCCAATAATGAAGTCAGTAAAACTATAAGGGGAACAAATAAAAACAACAATAACCCATCTCAAGTAATTTGGGTTTCCCCAATACATGTGTTAGCTACTCCCAGTAACATGATCATTACCAAATTTTTATATATCTTATTTTCCAATATATTACCCAAATAGAAGCACAATAGGAAAATGAATATATGAAACCACTTTATATCATTCCACCCTAGAATCTAATAAATATTTCCCCGATATGGTTATCCACTTGACCTCAAGTACACCTCCATGTACATTAGAGGTTGTAAGCTAGCTATGGGGGCCGAGGGTGTATCCATGGGGAGACTATTACCTCATGATTCAAAGTCTATCATAGAAATAATATAAATATAATAAATGGTGAAATCCAAAAAAAGAAAAAAAATATCATATTAATAATAATAAACTACCCACTCCTAGTAAATTGGTAAAATATGAATAATTAATAAATACAAAATGATGTTGATCATGTCATGTAGAAATAAAAAAATGAGGTACACAAGATACAAGGGAAACATGTGTATACCACATGCTATAAAAATTTCCAAAAGAGAAACAATTTCCACTGTTAGAATCATAATCATATTCTTGGGCCTCTGAACCCATACTTTATCCCAATACTGAGAATCAAACATAAATAATGATAATACTCCCTTTATCTACACCTTAAATCACGATGACTTCTTAGATACTAAGGTAGGCCTGACTAGGTTGTTAAATATAATCAGTAGGCTACCACCAATAGTTTTTAGATCAATCGAGTCTATTCATATAAAATGAGAAGTTTGAAGGTGAAAAATAAACACAAGGAAATAAATAAATAAATCCATATCGGTCCGGGTTCCTCATGGATCCCAACCAACACTACCTAATTCAGACTTAACTATATTTATTTGAACTAGCATGAAACTATAAAATTATGATTTCATCATTAAAATGGGTCATCATAAAGTAATCATCATGGGTGGACCAACCTAATTCATGTGTTTTGACATGGAAGACATGTTCCATAATTTAATAAACTGGAATATCAAGAATTTTATATAAATAATCTCTAGAATTTAAATTAGAGTAAATATTGACCTTTCTAAGCAGAACTGAGAAAATGAACTTGATTGTAGAACATGGATCACAAAAATTACCCAACACCATAATATTCCATCTATGGAGATTTGTAAAAAGGAATCCCAAGTATAACTTTCGACGTTGAAAGTATGCCCCTCAGAGGCCATCCCATGTATCCCACAATGGGGGCTAAGTATCACTCATGGATTGTGTAACCATATTGCCCATCTATTCCATCCAAGGTATATCCCCTTCAGAACTGATACCACCTATTGGTAAGTATGTAATCAACAAGGTGGGCTCGTCTATTGAAATCTGTAAAAAGGTTCTAGGTATCAATTCTCCCATAAATGTAATTATTCTCATTTTTAATTATTTAGATTGATGATCCCGTCCAGGGAGTCCTTATGTTGGGAACCCACTATCACTCTTTCATCAAGTAAATGGAAGGCTATGTTTATCACTAACACATACCATACACCTTGAGAATTGTTAAAAATTGGGCCAATTCATTTAATTCAACAAATTCAACCCTTGAATAAATAAAAGGTAATAACCCATGGACAAAAATCTTTAATTAGATCAGTTCACATTACAATAAATTTATTAAAATGGAAAAATGACATCAAAAGTTGATTTAATTATTTATATTAAAAAGAGAAATTAGGACCTTAAGGAATGAACACCCATAAGGGGGATCATGTTAAGGTAATCAACTAAGGTTTTGATTAGTCATTAGCTATAAACTTATTAGGAATGAAACCCCATTTAAATTAATTTTTATTCCAGAGGTGTCTCCAGAGATTCTAACATATGGAGAGATAGTTAAAAATATAAAATCAATGACACTTTGGTAAAATGAACTAGAACTTATACCTTAGTCCTATAGCACTCTCCTCATCAAGTTTTGGCCCTTGAATTGATCTAGAACAGGATAAATTCTAAACACATTTGGGGAAGCCAATTTCACTTCGTGTATTTAAATACACATCATTTATTTTAGTATATGTCATGTATTAGGTCTGCATCTAGGTTTTACCTATCCTACAACCTTTCTTTAGAAAAATTAGTATGAAATCCTAAGGGCATAGTTACCCAGTATGAAGAGAATAGGGTAACCTTACAAGGGTTGAATAAAAATAAAACAAAACATACCTCACTAAAAACCAAGGACATTACAATAGTGCCCATACTTTCTACATTAAAATATTCTATGGTTGATCATATCTTAGGGTGTCCATTATTCTCATCCTTTATGTCAATAAACATTTCATTTTTTCCCTATAAATAAATTCTTTTTTACTTATTTTACAAAATCAAAGATTATTCCCATTACTATAATACATTTCCTAAAGTGCTTCCTCCCAAATTCATATAATATATGAAACAAAATATTATTTATTCTATGGTTTTCTTTACCCAAACTCTTAGAGAAATTTATTCTAATCTTATTTGGTGATCCCAAGAGTTGGTAAAGGTGATCATTGTTAATAAAATATCATGATAACTGGTTAGGATTAATCACAGCATCCTTTACTATAGTAATCATCCCATTAGGAATCTCATCAAAAAAATTCTATCTCATTCAATGTTAACTCAGTTCATTCTAGTTCCCAACATTAACTAAAACCGTAAATTAGAGTGTGAGTAACAATATTCGTACGTACTGGGAAACCATATAATCATGAAAAGTCATTTATAATATGTCTAGATAATTAAAAATTTTATAAATTATATGACACATTAGGTTTATCCTGGTCTATTCATAGTGATCATCTATTTAAATTCTTCATGATGGTTATTAAAGAGTTTATGAATTTCCAAATCATATCTCCCCAATAGTGTCATCCCATGTCTAAAAAAAGGCTCATTATTATTAACCGAGTGATAATAGAGTCCAAATAAATACAACCTTTTCGTATGAATTACACATAGGTACTTCTGTATTAGATTCACATCCACTTGTAGTATCCATATTGGGAAGTAATTACTTGGAAACCACTTTCTATATTGATAACTCATCTTTATATAAATATATTTATAGGATTATATATGTGAATTCATTGAATGTTAATTTATTAAAGTTTAGTTTTAAGGAAGATTTTCATGTCTTTTTTATTCCTATGAAGGATTGGTAGTTGTAGAATATGATGGAAAATATGAAAATTATGGAGAATAAATGAAATTTTTCATTGATTAACGAAGCAGCTTAGTACGAAAACGAAAATATAATGAACTCACAATTGAATATGGAATCCAAATAGATAATTTCTCCCATTGAAATATAACTTCCTATGATATTTGATGATCACTTGATATTTTGAAGTCTTAATCTTGAAGAACCAAATAAAATGAGACTTCTAATATAAGCGATTGATGATATATGTCATGTAAAAACTACACAATGTTAAAATATTACAAGGAATGTAAGTAGTATGTGATGGGAATATAAGAAATCAATCTAGAGTTCATCCCAACACATTACTCTTCATGTAATCTTTACATGACGTGTAAGTATCTAATAGAATAAATATACCTTGATTTTCAGTGTATCTTCAAAAGAGGCCCTACATATTTTGACTTGGTCGATCATTTAGTGTTATATTTGACCCAATGGATCATGGGATGAATTCATAGCCTATATATTTGGGTCTTTCCCAAGATATTCATGGATTCTATTACAAGCTTTATTTGAAACCACTGGGTGGCTTTTTTAGGGTTCTGACCCACCATTCTTCATATATAGTTTTTCTTTATGCTTTGTTATTTTCCTTTTATTTAATTAATGTAATGTTGAATGATTTATAGTTTAATTACAATATCTTTCTATTATTCATTATCTTTCTCAATCATTCATCCATTACTATATTCTTTGTTGTTTCTTTGTGCATGTTAGTTTTTAATTGATTTTTCATTTTTTCAATTGTGGATTTCATTGTTTTGAAATATTTAATAATTATATAAAGCATTCTGTTTTTTCTGTATATTTAATAATTCTATCATGTGCGGATAATATGATTAGTTTTTGGGGTCAAGGTAAGGTATATTTATAATCCTTGTGAATTTTTAGATTGAACGTTTTTAACCCTATAGATTGTAATTATGTTAATAATAACTATTCATCAAATTCCTATGCCCAACATAGACCATGTGAACTCGAATTGAATGACCTTGACTTAATTGGAGTTGAGAAGGTCTATGAACATTAGATTGTGATGATTTATACAAATAATCTTTGTGTAATTACTACAGGCTTTTATCTCTACCCTAACCATGGTATAATTATAGTATAGGGAGATCAAATTGATCTGACCCAAACCAATTGGCAACCTTTGCACCACTTCACGGCCTAAGCCATAAAACTATCCAAAGTAAGATTTAGGATTACCATATTCTTAAACCTTGAAATTGACCATGATTAATTAATTTCTTTCTTCCTTCATTAAACTATTTAACTTGTGTTATTCAATTAGTTTAATAAAATCATTAGAAATTGGTGTGACTCGACCTTTCATCAAGAATTATATGTCTTGTTCCCATCTTTTTCTAGGTTTAACCATATACTTCCACATTAAAACAATTTTGTAGCTAGTGTTTTTTGGGATAAAATAAACATGATTTTTTATTAAATGTGAGGGAAATAATTCCACCATTTGGGATTATAAAAACTGGATCTATTGGTGGGGAGCAGTGTAGCATCATAGACAACTTGAGATTTATTTCATAGTTCAAATAATTTTATTATCTAATTTTTGTTTACTTATTTTATTTGAGTGATTTCTTTCTTTAATATTATTATTATTATTGTTTTATTACACTTTTCATAGTTGATGGTGTATTTAAATATATGATTCACACCTCATCAATATTGTACGACATCACCATTCGAGTACAATGAATGATAAAAATATCTGACTACATCAAAACTAATGAATTTTTGAGGGTGTTCATGTCAAGTAATGAGATGGGTTGATTCATATTATTTTTAATAAGACAAATTATTACGTCATCATATAAGTTACACCTACTATCAAACTTTTATAGGAGACCCCAATTTTTAGAACTACCATTATTCGGTTTAGAAACAATTAAAAGACAGTTTGATCGGGCTACTGAAAAAGTACATTAAAGTCATAGATAATAGAATAGAATACAATTTTGATGATCTCATTAGATTTGAAGATAAAAAATGTCAAGATTTATTCTAAGTAATTGATGAAAAAAAACCACAAGAGTTGTACATTCAAGAAGACCATTCATTTCAATAACCACTAGAGCTAAATTTAGGAGAAAAACTATCCATGTTGAAAAAAAAGTACATGTTAATCTTCGATAAGAGGATGTATTATCATGAACACCAACTCATTAAACAAGGATAATTACCTAATAATCATTATCATTTTATTTCAAATTTAAATTCCCAAATATTAAACTTCCCATTAAAATATAATAAAGGGATAGGTTGGTTTTAAGATAAATAAGAACAAGAGGTGGAGGGAGTCAATACTGTAGAAACAATTAGGGAAGAAAAAATAAGCGGTAAAAAAACAATTAGAAATATCTAGACAGTGTTGATAATGCTGAAAAAGACGATCCTCTGTACTTAGAGAAGTATAATTACCTAAGTAATCCATTCTATGAATATAGAAAGTCCAGGAAATAAAATGAGAATATCTTTTGAAACTTTGAGAAGAAGTGGAAAGAAAGATGATGGGAATTATTTGTTGGATAGTATAAGAGAAAGAGGATAAGGTGGTTGAAGAGGTACAAGCTAGTGAATTTAAGAATGAATAAGAGAAGTTAATGGAATATAAACCAATGGAGGTTGTTTTGGTACCAGTAATGGAATCAAAGGTTCAAGAAAAATTGAAGGAATATTATGTTGATCAGTCATGCACCAACCTCATAGGTATTCTTAAAAATAAATTAGAATAAGACTCCCTTTTATACATTCATGAATAGTAGGATAAAAAAGAGGCACTAATTCGAAAATTCATTCTATGATCTCAGACTATACGAAATAAGAAAGAAGTTGTTATGGATTATGAGACCAAAAAACTCTTTTAACACATAAATTTCTCAGTTTTTTCACTAAATTTATTATCAATATGCAGCCCACAACAAGTACCAGTTAAGGTAAACCAATGTAAGAGGAATAAAATGAGTCCCCTAGATTTACAAAAAATATATAATTGGTTAAATATAATATGGTTATATCAATATCATATTCTAATTGGATAAAAAAGGAAAACATTCTAGCTATAGACATTAAAGCAGTTCTACTGGGAAGCAACCAATTTTTTAGATTTAATTATAAAACATATATTTATTTTAGTTTATTATTTTAAAAATTCATCCCCTAGTTACCACTTTTTCTATTTGTGCCAAATATTTTTCATTTTAAAAATTCATGTACATTCACATTATATGAATATTTTTCAGACCATGGATGAAAATAGAATGAATAAACTGATGTTTTGTATAAAATATCAATACACATCATTAACCACACTCATTTTTTGAATTACAAAAAATACATGTCTTGAAAGAAACTCACATAACGAACCTCGTTCAGACAAAACCATAGAAACTGATTAAAAATAATCAATGTATGGGTAGTAAATTATTACTTGTTTAAATTTTTGGGCCACTATTTTTTATTATCGCATTAATTTTTTAAATATGTAAAGAGATAAAGAAAATTGAGAAAATTTATTGAATTTTTGCATGAACTAAATTTAATTATATTCACACACAAAAATGAATGACTTTTTTGTCTTGTGGATAGTAATATAGGAGACATCAACACATAAAAGAATATTATGAAATGTTGTCAAACATGAAATATCATTCCCATAAATGAGAAATATATAAATGGATACTTTTGGTAGTCAAAAACTTAAATCAATTTTTATTTTATTATAAATTATTTCTTGTATGATTTATTTACATGATATGGATTCCTAGAACCTTTGATTGAGTAAACTGATTACTAATGTTCATTCCATGATCTGATTGACTTATATGTTGTTCCCATTACAAATAAAATTATTTACAAAATACTTCCTAATTTTCTAAGAATATGTATTGATTGAAAAATGGGGCATGTAAACCTAATATAACTTTCATTTTTATCTTTCAAATATATGGATGAACAAAATAAATTCTGAAATGATTGATGTATTTTTTTAAAGATCAATTTTTTCATAAGACCCACCTGAATGTTTATCCTTATTTATCCTATAGAATCCATAGATTACATTATTAAGATTAATCCACATTACATAAAATTATATTCCATTCATACCCACCTCTTCATATTTTGTATCATATTCAATTAAGTGAGTGTGGGGGAGGTGTTTTCATGGTGGATATAAGATATTATTCATGATTTGATATTTCATGGTGATTCCATGGGATTTTTTTGGGAAGGTTCATGATTGTATTCTTTATATTATATTATTCATCCCACTATTGGTAAATATATATATATAATTAGAAAATAGTTTTGTTTATCAGGTAGTTCGAAAATCACCATTCTCATAAAGAAGATCTCATAATCATATGTCATTAGGTGGTGGATGTGAGACTCATCCTATGGTCACTTCTAAAAAAAATAAAAATAAAATTGGTTAAGGATTGAGAGAATAAAAAATATCCATTACTATGATGATTATTTTTATTATATGTGGTTAGGTAGTGGATGTGAGGCTCATTTCAGTTCATGAATTTCAAAAAGAATGAACAACAAGGGAGGGTTATTTGTTAATATGATTTCATTGTCTGTGACCCATTACATTGAGCATTGGGGTGGTGTGCAAGATGACATTATATTTTTTTAGGACCATTTAATAGATATTTTATTTTGAATATTATGTTTTTTATGTATGATTTTAGATGTCTCCTTGATCCTTATTAGATTATCAACATTTTTACCAACATACCCTCAGCCTCAATGTCATTTGAACCTTATTGAAAATCCCTCATGATTAATTATGATATTTATCTTCACAGGGTGAAGAAATTAGTTTCAATACAAGCCTATGGTTAGGATAATTTGCATGTGGTATGATAATATATCCATTAAAGTTTTACCTTGAGTTATGAGTGGAACTATTAATGGTGAGGTAAATCATAAATGGCTTGCGTGTTGATAAAAAATTGAAATCTTTGAGTGAAAAGAGGAAAATGTCTTGAATTTCATATTATAAATGAGGCATGATTTATGGGATTATTTATTAGGTATGTGTTATTTTTCTGAAATATTCACTAATAACATGTTTTTATGTGAATCATAATTTTAAAATTTCCATTTTGATGTTTGGATCCTTATTGTTTTGATGTTGATATTTTTCTCAATGAAAAGGAATAATTTGAGTATGGTAGGAGTTGATACCCCTTCTTTATATCCATATTTTGATAGGTTTATATAAGTTATTTATCTTTATATTAATTAATCAAAGTATATATTAATAGAATATATTGATGTTCGGTGTATTATTATGCATGACCTGTATTTGTTGAATATAATATAAAACAAGGAAATTAAGGAGTGTAAAGGAACTTCATGTCGAGAAGCAAAGCGGATCAGCATGAAAATAGAAAAATGATGAACCCATGATTGAATATAAAATAAAACATTTCAATTATACCATTAAAATATCACTTTCCATGATTTTGTTTGATCACATGATGTTCTAGAGGCTCTTAATTGAAGAACTAGAGAAAAGGATACATCCAATGCAAAAGATTCACATTACACTCCAGGTAAACACACACAATTAGAAAATATTACTATACAGATAATAATTATGTGATGTGAAGTGAAGAAAATATTCTATATTTTAATCCCACACATTACACATTGTGTAATATATACAAGATATGCGAGTGTCGAACAGAATAAAAAAACTCTAATTTCTAGATTGTCTTTGACAGAGGCCCTACATATTATGAACACATAAACCATTAAATACCATCTTTTACATAGGGTTCATGGGATTTATTCATATCCTATATATGTGGGTTTTTTCCAATAGAATCTTTGATTCCATTAAAAAATTTATTTCTGACCACTGTGAGGCTGTCATAGGGTTTTGAATGACCATTATTTGAAAATATGTTTTAATTATGCTTTATCATTTCCATTTTCTGTCATTTATGTAATGTTAAATGATTTCTAGTTCAATTCCAATCACTCAATTTTATTCATTATCCTTATCATTCATTCATCTGTTAATGTATTCCTTATTGATTCCTTTTTCATGTTAGTTTTTAATAGTTTTTTCATTATTTCACTTGAATTGAATCATTTAATCATTATATATGTCATTCTATCTATTTATTTATGTTTAATCAATTCCTTCATGTGTGTATAATCTTATTAGTTTTAGGGGTCGATAGTAGGGTTGTTTTTAGCCTAATTTTTCTATATATCAAACCTTGGTAACCCTATGACAATTTATTATGTTATAAATGATTTTTCATCAAATTGTTTGGGAGAAACATGACCATGGTATGTTACATTGAATGATCCTAACCTAGTTTGATTTGAATAGGACTATGACTATTAGCCTATGAAACATTCTACATAAAATCTAACCTTAATGATCCTAGGTTGTTACTTATACCCTGACCATGGAATACTTACATCGTAGGTGGATCCAATTGGTTTAACTAAAACCAATTCATGATATTTTCACCACTTTTTATCATAATCTGTTAAACTATACCAAGTTATATTTAGGATTATCCTATGTCAAAACCCTAAAATTGTGCTAGATCCATTATTTTCTTTCTTTTTATATTCCATTATTTCATTTTTTTTAAAAAAAATTTAATAAAATGAACTAAAATTTGAGTAACCTGACTGTTGGTCATTAATTATCGGTTGTGATCCTTCCTCTCTATGAGTTCGACCACATAAATCAACTTTACTATTACTTTTTAGTTATTGTTAATTAGGATAAAAATAAATTTTTTTATTATATTTAAGGGGAATAATGATTCTATTTGGGCCTATCTAATCTATCCTCTACCAGAATTATAGGAACGTTTCATATACTTGGACTAATTATTAGACATACCCTTAAGGACATCTCTATACATATCCATCAAAATATTCTTAGGTATATCCCTAAATTTTTCTTCTCTTAGATTTCAAATGATATATGAAACTATCCTCTAATACCAACTATAGTGACCCAAGCTTCTAATTCATGGATATTATGTCTTTTTAGATGAATATAAATTATATTACATAAAGAAATTCCATAGGACTATTATAGTTTATTTACTTTGGAAACATCGAACACAATATTCTTAATTCGTGAAAATTATTTAATGTCTCCCATATAGATATTCCCCTTTAATACTTCTACCTATAACATGTCTTCAAAAACAGGTGAAAGGAAACATTAGAATGGTTGAGCTTATATTCTCAGTAAGCTTAAATAATGAATATAAAAAATCATAACATGAGCATAAGTGTATGATAATTTGAGACTAAAATTTGAAAACCATACCATTCATATAAGAGATCATGATCTTAAATTATTTACTAAATATTAGTATTTCATAAGATATGAATCATAATAAAATCAATGAACATGATCCATGAGAGCATACCTTTGGTATAAGAAATAAATATTAGAAATACATATAAGCATGTAAAATATTTTATCGAGAATACCCAAAAAAAACATTAATAATCTGTTAGGATTGTAATGAACACCGATGTAACTAAATCAATATTGGAATGACCTCTCGTGTACCCTCCTTCAATATTTGGATAACCTCCTGAATGATCTCTTTCGGGTTTGGGAAATCCTCTTATGTCCCCTTTGAGCCTCTATAATGTTAATCCTTACTTAATGAAATGGAGGGGTATATAGGTACCACATATTACATGATGAAAATCATACAGGCCTATTCCATAAGAGAATAAAACATTCATAATATCTAAAACAATAAAAGAAATGGGTTTCCTAAAAATTTTATTATATCATAACCTATAGAAAATATATAACATTCATAATCATTTCATCATAGAATAATCCGGGAAAATAGACATACTTCATAATTATTTTATCATGGAATAATCCATAGAAGATAAATGTGTTTCAAAATCATCTTTTCATCATAAATATAAACCATTCAATTAAAATATAATAATTCTATCATTGGATCATATACTAAAAAAAGAAAAATTTACATCAAAGAATGTCATATTAGATGGAAAATGATTTTGAAAGATAAATAATGTTAAAAATTTCTTGAGGACAGTTAATTTAGTTCTAAAATACCTTTTTAAAATCAAAAATTCATAAAAATGGATATCCATCACTTTGAAAAAAGCATTGAAACAAATAAAAGAAAATTTAAAAATCATTTTGAACATTTCTTGAAAAATGTCATTTTACCTTTTAAAAAACTTTTATAAAATTTTGAAAATACTTTCCTTTCAAAATAACATTAAAACCTTATAATGGAATCTTCAAATAAAATAATTTTCATAAGGATAGGAATTTCCATTCATGTTTTACACATTAAAGAAAATATTCCTTTCCTATTTTTTGTAAAAGTCAAATGGGAATTGTATTTGAAAATGAAATGAAGATTCAATTTAAAAAAATGTAAAAATTAAATAATGGTTACAAATTTATTTATTAAATAGACTTTTTAAAAAAAATTAAAAAACTGATTTTTTAGAAAACATGGTTTTGGAAGAAAATGGTTTTTGAGTGAAAATATAATTTTTATTAAAAAAATTCATTTTGATATCTTGAGTAGATAAAGAGAGGAAAAAATTGGAAAAAAATATATTCTCAAGATTTTACTAAATTTGAATAAATTTCATTATTTTCTAGGTATATGGATCATAATATTATATATCTAAAACAATACTGATAAATGATGAAATTGTAACATTCTATGTTTACCACTTTGGTAACTTTAGTGCATGAGAACCATGAAGGAATATATTTATATGAAACTTATAGTATTATTAGGATAAATAAATTTATTATATTACATCTAAAATGTTATATATATACACCTCAAAAAATAATATATGTGCATAACAAAATTATATGTCTTAAAGAAATTAAATTTAGAAAACAATCCATTACTGATTTGGTAACGTTTGAACTGTAAACTCCATGAAAAAGAGATACTAAAATGGATATGAAAATAAAAATAATTTTATATAGGATTATCATAAAATAAATTCATGGAAATTATATTAACCACATAAAAGAGACATGTGGTAAATATGGAATCTGTCTCAAATAAAAATAAAAGTGAGATGAAAATCGCTTACCTTAAGTCTAGACATCTTTTATACTATTTAAAACCCCATGTATAATAAGTATAGGTTTATTACAAATATTTTATAGAATAGAAGAAAGATATATCATACCATATAATATTTAATTAATTCCATTTATTACCAGTTCATTAACAGTTTCTTATTAAATGGAAATTTCGGGTAATAACCGCTTTGTTTTTCATATATATTTTTTATTTTTTATTTTTTATTTTTCTAACTCTTACTTTTATCGTGGTTCCATAATATCTAGAATAATAATCATGAAATAATAATAATATCCATAATTTAATTATACTTTTAATTTCAATCATGAAATACAGTTTTGAAAATTGATGTATGTCATGATCATGGAGATGGTAGGTCATACGTACGCATGAGTTATGTTTCCATTTTTCAACGATCATTATGAAATGGATTTATGTAATATATTATGTTTATATAATGATATTAATATCATAAATATAATATTTTTTATTCAAATATACTTATACATATCATCCATGTGGTGTGGTGATGAAAATAGATTCACATCACTTTTTGAATGTGGTAGTCAACATGTACACGAACGACGTTACCATCTTTCAGTGAGTGAAACGATAATAAATAAAATTATAAGTTATATTTTCATAATGATTAATAATAAATTAATATTATAATATTTTCATTTATATAACAAATATTCATTAAATTTTTCCTTATTATCTTTTATGTTAAACGTTAGCAAAAACGAATCACATCACTTCGTGAGGCGGTAGTGTGTCTTACACATGTATGGTGTTATTGTATCCCATATATAATAGATTGTAAAAAACGTATATTGATATAATGTATCCATATTTATAATTACTATATAAATATAATATATAAATATAATATATATATATATATATAATTTATATCCATTAGTATACCCAATTGTGATAGGTAGTAATGGAAACATGAATGACATCAGTTCGAAAGATGGTAGTCCCATGTACACACAAGTGATGATTTTATAACCCATTTGATGGAATATGGGATGTTTTTAGGTAATTAACATAAAATAATATAATATATTTATATCCAATATATAGATATTATTATATAATTATGGACTAATAAGAATTCAAGGGGTGGAGTAAGAAATAAAATAAAAATTCTTGTTGAAGAACATACATCTTTTTCAGGTTACCTCTTTAAATTCTCAAAAATATATTTCCAAGGATGAAATTCTTTTGAAAATAATATTTCTTGTAAGATATGAGGTATTATTTCAAGTTATTTGATTTTCCAAAAAAAATGTTTGAATGTTTTGAAAAAGATACGAGTTTGGGAAACCTTCTATATGTGATTTGAGTGGCACACTGGTAGTTTTTTAAAAGAAAAACATGTACCCATATTTTTTCATCAAAAAATTGATTAAACCTGATACTTCTAGATACATATACATGATACAGTTTAAATATGGAAATAAAATATATTTTAGACAAGTTTTTAGGTCATTTTAATACGTATCTTTTTTATGTTAACCCCTCAATAAACTCATTTTTACCTTAATCGCGGTAAGTAATTTTTACTATTTTCACTATTTATTTTGGATAAAAATTAATTTGACCATTTTAGGTAATTTTAATTACTATGATTACAAATATTGATTACATTTATCCAAATTCAATTAATAGAAGTGTCAAATTTTAATTAAAAAATAATTTTGCAGATGTGATGAGAAAGCGAGTTTCCAAATAGAAAATGATCAAAAGATTACAATGTTTTTATGTTGAATTTGAATATAAAATTTATTAAGATGAAATAAATTATATTAATATATATATATTTTAGAACTAATTTATCTTTAAAACAAATTTAAAATATAATTTAACTTTAACAATAATTTAAATGAACATGCAATTTTTAATTAAAATTCTATATTTTTCAATATTCATAAAAAAAATTAATCTTTCCATAATATTATCAAAACATATCCCTAATAAAATATATATTTTATTATTTAAATAATTAATTTAATTTTTTAAAATGAGTTTTCTAAATGTACAAAAAAATTAGTTTTTAAATAAGGTTATAAAAGGTGACAAAACAACTCTTTTGAAGAAAATATTTTTATGTATAAAATTGGATTTATTCTTATCTCAAGCCTAGAAAAATCATAATATTAATGTTAAAAATTTTATTAAATAAAAATTTTATACATTTAATTAAATTATTCCCTGAATATTTTTCTTACATTATTGATGTATAACACATTTTTTCATTAAAAAAAGTTATTTTCAAAAAACAATTTCTTTCAATTATCAAATAGTTTTTATTTTCAAACAGCTTTAATATTCATTTATAATTAATTTTTCACAAATTAATTGATTTATATACATTTTTAAACCATATATGTTCATAATTTGGTAAATCCTATTCATACCCTCCTTTTCAATGGCTATTTGATAACTATCCTATTATATAATATTATTTTAATATTATGTCATGTTTCTTTTAAACTCAATGATTCATGTAATGTAATCTAATGTCAGTGTTGTGTCTTAATGAAACTAAACTCAGTTTTTTTGTAAAAAAAATTTAACTCATTTTCACATTTAAGATAAAACGTTGAAAATAAAAAATCCATTTTAAAAAAAGATATTTCACAAAATCTTGTAGTGTTACACTTTGGTTGTTTGGAATATGTTCATAGATATACTAATGTATAACATTAGATATATTCTAAATCCCAATCATTTTTATTTTTCCGATATAGTTCAAAGTATTTATTTTTAAAAACTAGGATGATAAGAAAAACATGATCATCAAAATCTAGAGAATAATATTTAATGAAGGTATCGTTTACAAGAAAAACTATGTGGTTGTAAATGATGGTGAGAATAAGAAATTGATGATTCATGAGAAAGTGGAGCTTGAAGGTGTAACTTAGCTTATGACATTGGAATGAGTGGGGCTTACAAGTCATTTAGGGATAAGGAGTTGAAAAATTGTGAACAGTACTATGTATAGGTATTCACCATCCTAATACTATTTTTTGTTGACTAAAAATGGAGACCTATAAAACTTTGAAGAGAAAATGAAGTTAATGTAGTCAAGAAAGTGTGATTTAGATATAAATGAAGAAATTTATTTATTACAGGATAATAATATTTTAGATCCAACACCTCAAATATAAGGAAACCATGAATTGTAGAAAAAATAGTTATATGCGGTATGGGGAAATCATTATAAAAATAATAGGTACATGGAAAGGCTGGTGGTTAGAGAACTTTGATTAAATTAAGGTTGGGATTCAGTGAAATTTTTACATCTGTAGTGAATCTTAACTCTATACTAGTGGTTCTTAGTGTTGTTGTATCAGATAATTTATATCTGGATTTGTTTGATATAAATACTTATTTCATTTATAAAGATCTTGAGAATGAAATTTATATGTAGTATCCAATGGAATATGTTGATTCGGGAGAGGAATAATTGGTGTGAAATCTCTAGAATAGGTTATATGGTTTAAAGCAAGCACCTAGAAAGTTGATAAATCATTTTATTTAATTCAACAGAAAAAATTATATAAACATTATGTCTTGGATCAATGCTACAATTTCACATCTTTTGGATATCGATATATTATATCTTTTCTAAATGTGGATGAAATTTTCATTGTAGGATAATTTATAAATATTATGGATGAGGTGAAAGATAAATTGGATAAATATTTCAAGATGAAAGATGTTATAGAAGATGGTATGATTATGGGGATGAAAATAAAGTGAGACGGTTCAGATCAAACATTGATGTTATTAGAGGTTGGAAATATTATGAGAATTTTGAGTAGATTTATAATGTTGGAAGTAATTCCGTAATATGTTTCACTCTATATCCATTCTAAATTATTAAAGGAGAAATCACAATATGCTGTATAGAATATCGAGTACATGAAAAATGTTTAATAAACATAATCTAATGGAAGATTTATGTAATATAGGGTTAGAACCTAATGTGATATTTCTCATATAGTTGGAGTTGTGAGAACATACATGGAAAACCCTAGAAAACAAGATTAGGAATCTGTGAATTTTGTAATGGAATATTTTAAGGAAGTAAGGAATTATCTCTATGCTTTGGGAAAGAAAATTCATTGTTGGTGTATGTGGATGTTGGCCTTAGAGGTGATGTTGATGGTATGAGGAATACTATATGTTATGTTCTTACTTGTGGAGGAACTATGCTGAGTTGGATATCATATTTATAAAGGTGGTGGTATTATTCACAATAGAGGTAGTGTATATTACTATAATAGAAGTCATAAAGGAGATAGTTTGGATCAAGAACACCTTGGAGTATCTTGATAGAAATCAAGACAACAATTTATTTTATTGTAATAGTTACTATGTTATATATATTTCAAGGAACCCGTTATTTCATTCCTAGATAAATGATATCTTGTTAAAGTATCGTTTTATTAGAGGATTAATACAAGATGAGTTTTTGAAATGGTAGAATATTTATGGAACCAATAATTAGGGAGATATTATTACAAAGATAATTGTGATTGAGATATTAGGTCACTATTTTTCCTCTTTTAGTCTTTTTAATGGATGAATTAGATGGGTCATGACATGGAAGAACATTCTGAGATAATAGAACTGTGGGTAGTTTTTATTTCATGAATCCTCTGCTTGAAATTGATTCTTTTAAGGTAAAACACCATTGGTGAGTTATAAGGAGGTTTATCATAGATTATGCATATTTTCAAAATTTGGAATCTTGAAAGGATACTAGTTTTTTAGAGCATGCTTCAAGTAGGTTATTTTTGGAATTATGTAGCCTAATCCATTGTATGAATTTGGTAAAAATATTGACAGATCACAAAACACACAAATCCATAACTCTAACTGACCATTGTAGAAGAGATGACTATTGACATTGACAGTAGTACTATTTCTTTTCCTAAATTTTTGGTATAGCACTATAAAATCTTGTAATATAGTGGAAATGGTATTATATTTCCTCATAAATCTTGATAGTAGTATTTCCTCACAACATACCAACTGCGTATATTGGAACTATAGTAATATAGGTTGGCATAACATCACAACTATTTGTGATATCATTTTCATGCTAGTGTTTCTATAACATTCAAAGAATCTCCAAATAATTTTATCATGAAATAATGTAGTGTTCTTACTATAAATTTATTTAGGGATTATCCCCAAACAATTTAAATCTTTTATTCTATGATCTTTATCATTTTTTTACCATTTTACACTTCCTTAAAATTATAGATTATCAGTGGAGTTCCAATATTTTCAAAAACAATTATCCAACTGATATGTTACAAATGGTCTATGGGTATCATTGAATGGAGGGTTTTGGGGGTTGGATATATAAAATATTTTTCTTCGTCGTTTTATAAGGGGTAAATGATCATCAGTTTTATCCAACACTTTCGAAAGCTCTTTTTATACCCATAACATCCTTCATTGTGTACAGAAAAGGTACTAGTTCCTCCCAGGACATATCAAAATCTTTAATAAATTATTTTGGATTCAAAGACAAATTTTTAAAAACCCAATTTTATATTTTAATAATAATACTATGTTCGACTATGTGTACCATATGAAATACCAAGCTTAAAATGAAATATGAAATATTGTTAAAAACTTATTATGAAATTATGGCCATTATAACACAGCTATTTGATTTTCATGTTTGAATTGGAGTAACCACATTATTTAAAAAATTTATAAATGTTTTCCTTAATAAAAATTTATCAATTAATACCAAGGAAATAAGAACTCAATTTTAAATAAAACATTATTAAATTAAAAGAGATATTTTTTAGAAAATAGATTTACATATACAATGTGTTTTTATCAAAGTATAACAAGTTAATCATTATAGATGAATGTTTTTTATGAAATTTATTGATTATATATTTAATAAAATAAATTTATATTCATGTAATGGTTTTTATAAGATAGGTAATGAGTGTATATTAATTTTATACCTCAAAAAAAAATTATTACATTTTTTAACAGATAATATAATTAATTTATTCTAATTTTTGAAATTTTATATCAAATATTGAAATTATTTTGAAAACAATTATTTCAAATAATATTATGATAATTGTTTTTTCAAATATTCCCAAAATGGTTGATTATTGGATGAATTGTTAAAAATACATATTTTGAAAAAAGAATCAAATCTTTATGTTTAATAAATTAATTTCAATATTGCATTTCATTTTACATTTTCTTTAAAGTAAAATAAGTTCCATTTTATTAAACATAATATAATTAATTCCATGATAATGATAATTATACATGATTTTGGTCTGTAATCATTATTTTTCTGAAAACATATTTTATCAAAAAATTGCTTTTCATTTCATTTCTCACACTAATATTAAATATTTTTACCACTGCAAAAATGTTAAATATTTGAAACTAAATTATATATTTGAAATAATAATATTAAAATTATTTAATAACATTAATATCTTTTTTATTTATAATGAATAATAACCACTATAAAATTTTATCACTACAGTAAAGAGTAAAATGGGTTAAACGAGTTTAAAAAAATAGAATGAGGCAAAAAATAAGTCCAAAACATTAAATTATTTCACTTAAAGGGTATAAATAAATGATTATGATATTATATCAAAAAAATTCATATTGGTTCCACATTCCTTTTATTAAAACCTTTATATTATTTTATGTAAAGGATAATTAAAAAATGTCACATTATCTTACTTATTAGGTTGTCATAATATAGATATAGATAAAAATTATTTATGAATGAATCTAGATGATAAATTTTATGAAAAATAATTTATATTTATTATAGTAATTTATGTTTTATTTTTAAATATTTTATAATTACCTTTCATTTATATGCTACTTTGATGAAATTCATGTGCAAGGAGTCGAAAAATTAAGTGAATTATTATAAAAACATAAAAAGAAATAATTTGTTGATTAACTATGGCGTTCCATGAATTTAATGAATAATTAAAAATTATAATTAATGGTAACAGTTTTTATACCATAATTCCATTATTATCATGATTCCATTAAAATCAATATATATGAATAGTCATGAAAATATATTTAGACGATATTTAATGTTTAAAAAATATATATAAATCATTATAAAATCACAAAATCTTGTATTTAAAAAATGGAAGGGAAATATTATAGTATATCATGAATTTTCCATGTATGTTCTACTTTAAATTTTTAAAATTACTTTCATGACCCTTATAAATTAAAATATTTCTTATCACGATTAAGGTAAAAATGGTTCACAAGGGGTTTTAACTAAGATAAAATGTTCAAAACTCCACTTAAACATGTCCAAATTTGATTTTTTTAATTTATTTCTAAATTTTCCCTATTATATTTGAATCTAGGTTACTTTTTATTCATTTAACAAGAGTAATACACATATTATATATTAATAATTCTTGTATTTACAGGATTTCCACCTAGAAGACATAAAAAATGAATCTCCCATCCTCTCTTCCCTACACCACATGAGCCATTTATCTCAACCAAGACCTATCCATATCTCATAATTTACCATATAACCATTTCATAATGGTTCTTTCCTCACCAAAATACCATCATAGAAGGATTGATGTGTATGGAAATGGAGATTTTCTAAATAAGATGTGTAACTCTTAAATGAGTGTTTTCTTGTTTATTTATTCTTCCACCTCACTCAACTATTCTATAACTAAGATGATATGATAACAAAAATAACTTAATTTTACTTAAATTTTATTATTAAGATGGTAAAACCCATTTTTATCTCTTTTTACATTCTATAATAAATGCAAACATCGCTTTTTCATGCATGTGAACTACCGCCTCCACAAAGAAAAGTGTTTTTCTCATAACCACACTAAAAGGATGATAATTATAGTGAATTTAATAAAAATATATGTTATCTAGAACATAATTATGATTTTATTATGATATTATATTACTTTCCTTCTAACCCTTCAATTTGTTAGAAAATGATAATTTCATTTGTGCATACGTGTGGACTACCACCTCCACGAAGCGATTTGATTCATTTTTCATCTATTCTTACCATGGATAGTTATAAAATTATTTTTAATGTAAATAAATAATAGTTATTGATATTTTATAACCATGACAACTTTGATCATGGTCAACCTACTGAATTTATTTTTGGCAATATGAACCGAGCACTGTCAAAGTGTCTAACATAAAATTAACTAATTTAGTAATTAAATAATTGATATTAATAAATAAAATTATATTGATAATGATAATGAAATTAACATTGAAAATTTTCTTATTAAATATTACTAAGATAATTTTATTATTCCTAATTTATAGATAGTATAGAATGATTCGGGACTCGATGTATGAGATTTATCTTCTTGATTTCCTTTCAATGAGACACATGACATAGTAATCACATGTTCTATTTTATGTTGAGAATTAACTACCATATAGATATATTTTATCATTCATTTACTGAAATTTATGTAGTTTAAAAATACTTTAAATGTTATCTCCTTCAGTGAAATATTATTCAAATGTTTCTATAGTGGTAAGGGGTTTCGTTTTGAAGTATCATTTCAAATGTTATAAAATCATTTTCATCCATATCGTTGTTTATTTAAATTTTTCAAGAATTTTGTTATCTATTATAATAATATTATTAAATTTCATTATCCAATAATTTCTTATTTTGTTACAATGATTTAAAAATAAAACTTTTAAACATTTCATGTATCGGTTATTTAGAGTTTTTTTCAAAAGTATAAAAAAGAATTTTTTTAATGTTTACCACATTACTTATTTCTTACACCAGATTATATTTTATTAATAAAATGATTCTTTAATATGTTTCCATGTTTTTTAATGAAAATAATATTCCAAATATTTTTGATTTTTTATATTTATATGTTTTTTGAAAATAAAATGATATTTCTTATTCATTTCAAAGAGACTTCATAATGTCCCTATAAAAGATATTTTTTATCTATATAATCATCCATTAAGGATTATTATACTTAATTGGGTATATAATCTAATGATATTATCCACCTTACTTCTCTTGATGTCTTATGACTAGGTTTTCTATTTATTGATTGAGGAAAATATTCACATTTCAAGTGTTTATTTTCAAAAATGATTGATTATATTGATTATGTATTGTATTGTTATTCATTTATTAAAATAATTAATGCATTTCACATAGTAAGGTTTGGAAATCGACTCTTATCATCCCTCTCTTCATCAGTACATCTCATCAAACAACCTAACATAGGTATTTGGTTTATGATTTACCTATTTATGTGTGATGTCTTGGAATGAGGTCATGAAGGTTTGATTATTTTGTATGAAATTAAGTATTATATCATCAAAAAATCAATTATTATCATCTATGTGAATATTTAAATAGACTGTATATATATAATTTTATTTAGTTTATGGGTATTTATGTAAATATTTTTATTTCATATGATAAGAAAATATGATTATGATTTAAAGGATTGTAAAAGATCTTCTATTAGTGAAGAGTGTGTTTTCAAGGAAATTCTTCCATATTTTTCAAAGAACCCTCATGAATTAAGATATTTTTCCTTGATTTATTAGGAAATTTTTTATGAAAAAAATTTGGTAAAATTTTTATTTAATGTGCACCTAAGTGTTTATTTTTAGCTTAATGTTTATTACATAAAAATGGTAAAAATTAATGGTTTTCAAGTTTTTTACTAGACTATTTGGTTTCCAATTTTTTATATCTTCTACAAAGATTTATTTTTATCACCCATAATTTCAACTGTTTTTTAGGGATTAGGGTTGAGTATGAACTATGGAAAAGCCTATTTTCCATTATTGTAATTAATCTTAAAAGAATAAAATATGTTTCCAATGAAACTAGAGTTTTAATATAACGAAGCTTTTTTGTAGAAAAAAAATTGTTAATTAAGGGGAAACTATCCAATTTTTATTATATCATCATGATATATAATTTTCTTCTATAATCCCCTAAAACACTACATTGAAAACAACCTAAAAATGTAATAAAGTGAAACATTTACAATATGACATAAAATTATAGTTTTTTAAGTTATTGGTTATTGTACGGTGTAATCACTCAAAGACGAGATGCTTTTGTTTTGTTGTTGTGGTGATCAACATCAATAATTATCCTATAAAAAAGATATAGAGGTAATTACACACTGTATACATGTAAAAATATGTATATATTCTTAATGTTTTATATACTACATGTTGACATCCTCAATTATATACTGGGAAAAATTTATTTTTCCTTCCACCATAACATTCCATATCATAAACTTCCAAAATCCATCACTGGTGTCTGAGTTAGGTTCAGTAATGAATCAACGTGTTTCTTTCATTTTTTAAGGAATAAATTGATTATAAGACATACACAATAATTTTCTATATTATATTATCTTTTTAGATAATGTAATATCATTTTCATGAATTATGGTTACATTGAGTTTCAACATAACCTGAGGCACTCCCTTTCGATTTAATGTTGAGAATTAACCTAATATCACGTAAACATTAAGAATAAATATTTGAAAAAATATTTTTCACATTTTTTTCAAATATTTAATTATAAAAATATCTTAATATAAAAATGAAACTCGGTATTATGATTTGTTTTTAGCACAATATAGTGTTTTTTCAAAACATACATTATAGGAAAATATATCTTATGTCCACGATATTAAAAAAGTATCATTTCTGGTTAACCTAAGGATACATTAAGCTTCAACATACTGTAAGGATTCATCCTAATATTATGTCAATTGAAATTGTAATATGAAGTACAATGCCATACCATGATAGTTTTTTTTATGAAATCAGGGTATGAGATCATACCACAACACTACATTGTGTCAAAACATTGGGTACAGATAAAACATAAAAATACATTGACCAAATTTATTGTCAATTGGAAATATAAATTAAAATTAATGAAATTTTATATTTAGTTATTTTTTTAATTTTTTATAAATGATAAGATTTAGGCCTAGAAAATGATATTTTTGAATTTTAAATAAATATGAAAATTTTATATTTGTATCTCATGTATTTGGAAAAAAAATAAAAAAATTGTTTATTTAATTAATTCAATCTATATTCAAATTGAGTAAAATATTTATGAAATATAAATATTATGTATGCAATGTTTATGGGATAAATTATTTATATGAGATAGATCCCTATATTTCATTCTAGGTATGACTCCAAAAAAAATAGTTTTCATCTACCATGACCTTGGTTTATAATCAATGTTATTGTCTGGGATTTTGAAATTGAAAATAGTTTGCATATATTTGGTTTTACAATTATTATAATTTCGATTATCTCTTGTTTAAAATATCCATGGGTATTGTAACTTAGGTTTAGAATTCCTTCTAGTCAAGAGACTTATTCCTTGTTCTATAAAGGTATGGGTCAGATATTTGTGGATATGGGCTTACTCATATTGAGTTCATCAACCTCATATATTTTTAAAAATTTACATGAATAGTGAATATACCTTATAAATTTGATGCATATGGATATGAATGAATAATTTTGGATTCTTTATTTGGGTGAGTAACAAAAACTATGGAATGTGTAAATGGTTAAACATTTATGTAGTGTGAACACATTAATTTTGCAGACAGAATACAGATTCCAGAACTAAATCATTAAAATCATTCATACATAAGGGAATAAAACATAATAAGGTAAATATTTTATTGAATTAAAATAATTATAAATTTAATAAACATATGATGTATATTAATTTTCAAATAATTTTAAAGGGAAAATCCCATACAAAACAAAGTGTTGGATTCCTTTTAAAATGGAAGTTTTCCGGATCTTGATCATCAAAACAGGTAGATCATTCCAAATTTTGGTACCTAGAGATAAGAAAATGTAAGGAAATAAAGTATTAAGTAACTCTCTACTATATTATAGGGTATTCCATTCAAAATATGTCTACCCCTTGGTAATATATGGCAAGCTTATTCTTGGAGTTTTTTTGGGTTTTACTATCTAGGAGAAACTAATAAGGCTAATTTACTAGAGGAATAGAATTTATAATTATTTATATGATTTTTATGAATAGAATTTATAAAACTCAATTATATAAAAAAATTGTTATTGGGGTGATTCCCTACCTAAATGAATAAATAGTAAGAAAAATGTTGAAGTGGAATCATTGTTTAGTGAATAACAGCTCTTGTCTTACAAAATGGGTGTTGTGTATTAGGTCATCAATTTTATTTGGAGACCATTTATTAATATTTATTGGGAAAAGGATAAAATACATGATACTTCCTCCAAATATTTTTTTTTATTTTCATAAAATCCAATTTTAGGGGTTGAGTGGGAACCACAAACTCACCAAATCACACATTTTTGTGGGAGGGACACACGTTCAAAATTTAAGGTCACAAAATCACAATTCAAAATTATAACCAACAAACAAATAGAATATTTTATTGTGGGAACCGTCATGTCATTGAAAAATCCTTTAAATCATAAGAACCGCCTGAGAAACCCTACATCGAGGATGACATGTTGTGTCTAATGCATCATCTGTGTCATCGTCATCATAATCACTTCGTCATAATCATTATTTCATTTCCACCATCCACTGTAAAAGACACCACCATTTCCATTACCTTAAATAAATCTATACCATCCTCTCACTGACCATTATTATATATATTTCCCCGGTAATAACCCACAAGAACAACTTCTCAAAATGAACTCATCCAGCCTTAATTGATGGAACCAGGAATCATCCCCTTGTATAGAATCTCCAGAAATGACCTAGATTTATCATTTTCGAAACATCACTGAGAACCAAACCAACCCAAAGAAACCACCCTCAAAAACATAAACAAATAAATATGCTCCCTCCATAGCTAAACCACTATAATATAAGACATTATCTAACTCTCCATCATCATTTCACCTTGAAAAAAACTAGAAGAAAACAATAGATATCGTCAATGGACTCTGCATCTATCATAAGACCTCACATCATCATCATCATTTCTAGAAAAAATGAATTATAGGCATCATCACCATCATAAAGAACAACTGAAAAATCTACTAGAGTAAAATCAAACAATATAACATATAAAAATCTATCTAAAACACACCATGAAAATTGAAAAAAAAACACAAATGAAAACTAAAAGGTAGAGGAAAAATGATCCACTAGTGTAGTCTAAGAATAAAATAAACCAAAATGATGAGAAAGAAACAAATGTCATGGGAGAAAGAGCATAGAGACTGTTTCCAAACCTCCTCCAACCCCATCCCATGTTTCCCCAAAACCCTCATCAAGCCCATCCAAGATGGGGTCAAGCCTGATGGGTTAGACAATAATGGGATATGAAATGAAAAACACTGAACTCCAACACCATTACTAACCTAAACCATCATATTCACCCACACATAGACCCAAAATGGAGGTTTAATGCACAGGGTATGGAAGAAGGAGGGTTAGTGAGAGGCATTTGTAATCCCTTCAGTGAACAACACCATGAAATCTAGGGAAGTAGAGAATAATCAAATGAATATAAATAATAGTGAATCGAAGTGAGGAGTACTATCACCATCTAATGCCATGAAAAAACCCTAGGATAAAGGGGAAGAAAAGGAGTAGGGGTGTATAGAAAGAGTTCAGGGATGATTAGAAGTGAGGAGTAGAATAATGAGGTAATTTGGAAGGGTGATACAAATTTTTAAGTGGTGCACAGGTCTCCCCCCTTTATATCTTTTCCGAAAGAAACCTAGATCAAGAGATATAGGCGAGAGGGTCCACTCAAAGGCCCCAAAATAAATACATGATACTCAATTCTAGATATGTATTTATAATTTTTCATTCCATACTTAATGATAATGAAATTGAGATTCATAATAGGTATTAACTGGATAAAATTTAGAGATTGGTTTCTATGGTTGAAAAATGTTCCCAAAAAATGAATAATGAGAATATAAATTTGAATGTTATAGAAACAAATTCCACAAACTCAAACACATGGGTAATAGATACTAGGTGTGCTCACATATTTATGAGGATTAATAAAGACTCAGAGATAGGAGATAATTTATGAATTGTAAATTATATCTTCATTTTGATAATGGAGAAAGAGTTCATGGATAGGCATTAGAACTTATAAATGGTTTTTACCAAGTGTATTAATATTACAATTAGATAACATCTATTATGATACTTCCATAAATAGAAATTTAAATTTTTTATCTTTTTTGGACAAGAAATGATTCTCATTCCAAATCAAGAACAATTGTTTTTCAATATATATATTTGAGATGTTTTATGGAATCAAGAATATGGTAAATGATTTATATATTATAAATATGGATAATATCACTATTATCATTAAGAATAAGTAGTTCAGGATTTATTCTAAACCCATCTACCTTCGGAATGGTCATCATATACATATAAATCCGAGATAAATCCAAATAATCAAAAAAGATAGATTATTAGAATAATTTGATTATAACTAATTTGACAAATGTGAATTTTGTTTATTAGGAATGATGACCAAGAAATATTTTGGTAGAAAAGGTGAAACAGATATAAGACTACTGGATATATTACAAAGTGATGTATGTGGGCCATTGAGTACATAAGAAAGTGGTCATTTTAGGTATTTTGTAAAATTTAGTGACGAATTTAGTCAGAATAGATATATAGTTTTCATGAAAAACATATATGAATTTTTTTAAAAGATCAAATATTTAAAAAAATTCAAAATCAACTAGAAAATATTATGAATAATATTTGATTAGATTAGGGTGGTGAAATATTAAGTTGGAGATTCATTGGTATTCTGAGATATTATAGATTTTTTCCAAAACTCAATCCTCCTAGAACACCATAAGGAATGTTGTGTCCGAGAAGTGGAATCATACCTTTTTTATATGGTTTTATTAATGATAAGTCAGTGAAACATTTTTGTTTCATTATAGGGTTAAAATTTAATATTATGTATTTTTATTAAACCATGTTCCTTATCAAGTGGTTACAAAGTTACCATATTATATATGAACTTTATAATTTCATTTTATGTGTTTTATATTGATTTTGGGATGTGGTTATTTCATGCAATGATTAGATTATGATAATATGGACTCTAAATATGAAAAATTATTATTTGTTGGTTATCATAAGGAAACTAAGGGAAATTATTTCTATAATCATAATAAGCATTGAAAGTCAAACTCTGAAAACCTACATATATTTTTTACAATATTACATTGGTATAAGATACAAGGGATATCACCATGTAAGATCAATAAATTTAGCTATATTGGAAAATAGATATATAAATGATATCCGTATTAATATGGAAATATAAAATCATAGAATAAGAAACATAATTTTATCCTTTAACTCATTAATAACATAAATCTTTATATCCTATAGAAAGGGAAAAAATTAAGGGTTATCATAGATGATCAGTAAGGGTTACTTGAAATTGAATTTTTCATGAGAAAATAAAGCCTAATCAATATAGAAATGTAGATTTTTGAAACACATTCACATCAATCAACAACTTGAGTTCAATTAGCATAAATTGATATTATCAAAATAGAAATCACATGGATGATTAAAAATTAATTATTAATAAAGGAATTTCATAATTTTAAACATTCAGGATCAATTTCCCTCAAAAAATATATAACGACTCATATTTTTAAGGACTCTCATCCAATAAATTATTCTAGAAAATGGATAGGTGTGAACTATATACCCAACTAATATATAATTCCTACTATTTTTTTTGTTGATAACTATTGATTAACTAAAGATCTATCTATAATAGGTCCCCATATTTCACCATCACATCCTATTTGTTTTTTATTCTTTAAATTATTGGTAATATTTATTCTAAAAATTTTATATAAGTCCATAATTATCTATATTGAATTAATAATAATAAATACCACTATTTCTCTAGTAAATGAAATTGCACTCTTACAACTATTTCATTTATTGATGTCATGTATTGAAATGGAGTACAATTGAAACACCATCAAAGTAACAGAAATGATTCTGAATTTATCAATGATATTAAAAATATGGACATGGAGGAGAAAAATAATGTCCAATGGATATTGGATAGTGATAGAAAACATGCTCAAAAGAAAGTGAATGATATCAAAATAAGTTATAATCCATTATCATTAAAGCAATACCATATATTCATAAAAATTAAGGTTTTCTAGTAAAACTATTCCTTTATGGATTAAAATATAATCAATACATTAAAAATATCTTCCTTGAAACTTCATGTGAGAACAAGGTTAAAAAATGATTTTAAAAATTCTTTTCATTCCTTTTAAAAAATAATAACCATTTATTTTGATGTCATTTTAAAAAAAATCCAACAATATGGAGAAATTTTTTTCTTTATAAATAAACTTGAAAAATTTTAACTGAATCATCATTGAAAAAAATATTCAAGATAATGGGAAAATTAATTTGTGCAGTTTATGTTAAAATAAATATTATATTGATAATTTGGTAAAAAGTACCTTATTCTGAAAATGGCATGAGTATTCTATATACACCATTTTTATAAATTCATACATGGGTAAAAATGAAGTTAATAAATATTTTTATAATATTAAAAACATTATTTAAATGAATTTAAATAAAATATGGTCATGGAAGAAAAATAGGAGAAAGGAAAACTCCATTAAATTTTTTTAAAATAAAGTCTCTTACCTATAACCTACTAGTGGATTATTGATTATATAATAGAATAAATTAAAAATAAAAATTTAATCTTCAAAATAAATAAAGTAAAACTAAATTTATAGTTTTGAAAAATTAATTATCATAACATTTTTCGAGAGGAAACTCGAACGTAAACAATCCAGAAATAAAATGAGATTGTAAAAAAGATCACATACCTTTGGTCTATTATTATTCATATATGTTTGGTACACATAAATAATTAATTTACATTTATTAAAAAAAAAATTAGATTATTTTTATCTATATTCCACTTTATTTCCCTTTTATAATAAGTTGAAATATATTCATTGAATAGTTATTGCTTGTGTCGCCCAATTTATGGTTGTTCAATCAGTGTTTCTAAAATTACTTTAGAATATTATGCATGCTTAATAGAGTTATTAAATATTTAAATATTCTAAATAATGTTAACAATATAACTAATATTATTTTTATTAATTATTTTCAATTTTATAATCATCCGTACTTAGTGGTAATAGAAAAATACATTGCATCGATTTGTAGAGGAGGTAGTATACACGTATGCATGAGCGACATTATCATTTTTTAATAGATAGAAGTGTAATAAAGTAAAAAATATATTTTTATTATATGTTCATAAATAAATTATATCTATAATTAATTTCAAATTGATAACCACCCATGTATTGTGGTAATGAAAACTAATTACACCACTACGTGGAGATAGTAGGTTGTACGTACACTAGAGTGATTTTTTCTATCTTCATATTATTTCAAGGAGGAAAAATGGTGGTCTCATAAAAATAGTAAAATATCAGTACATTTTTAATACTAGATTTATTTTTTTAGTATGTATAAAATATATTTATAGGATTTATAAGAACAAAATAAAAATTTATAAAGAGTCAAGTAAGACGATTGCATATTCTTTGAGAGACCACTTTTTTCATACACCTTAAACGTTCTTAGGAAGGTCTCAAGATCAGAATAAAAGATTAAAAATGAAATAAAGGAATATAATAATTTTTTTGGTCTGGATTTTCAAAGCTATAGGGATCAAATTTTTTGAAAAAAAGAGGAAAAGTTATTACCTTTTATAATTTAGGAGAGTAACACACATGGAATTACATAAATTATTTTAAAAATATAAAGTAATTTTCTTATAAAATTTATCTCAATAATAATATATCAGAATATTATATGTTTATTGTCAAAATAAAACCTACCATTAATTTTTAAACATGTGTTTTTGTTACCTTGAAGACTTATCCCTTTTCTTTGAATCTTTTTTATATATTTTACTCTTAACCAATGTGATAAATATTTACAATCTTTACACTTCCTTATGAAAAAAAAATTAATTATTAAAAAAAATTAATTATTATAATTCAAATTATGGAATTAATTTTAAATATTTAAACTCTTATAAGTTCATGATATTTATTTTAATATAATTTTTAAAAATGAATTGCAAAATCTTTTATAAAAATGATTTCTTTAGAGATAAAAATGTTTTTATAGAAAAATAAAGTGTGTTGTTGATTAAAATGGATTTAATTAGATTATTTTATGTGAAAGGAGACTTATTTTCTATTAAAACTAAATAAAAAATTAAAATTTACCACATAAATACTTGAATAAAATGAAATAACGAAAAACACTTTTAATTTGAACAAGAAAATTACTTAGATTTCTCATATGTTAAGAGCATATTTATAAGTTCAAATTTTATTTTTATATATATTATATTAATTATTTAATATATTATTTTAATATAAATTTTTTTCATAAACATTTAAGTAATTCATAGACCCTTATAATGACATAAAAGTGGTAGTTTTGTAAAATTATAATTTTTCACTATTCACCAAAAATAAACTCTTTATAAACAATATCAAAAAAAATCCAAATATAATTTTGACATGTGAATTATAAAATGAAAATATTTTCATTAAATTATTTTTAGAAAATTTTGGAATTTATTTTTTAATCACATTCTGGAATAATGCTATGTACCTGATGTAATTGTTTCTTTGGAAATAAAATCATAATAATATAATTAAATATTAGGGGAAACATTATTCCCTCACTTAAAAACTTCTTCCATGTAATTTCATTAATGTCACATAATGAATATATTTTTATAGATATTCATTATATATTCTTAATATTCCCATGTTTCCTCTTCGATTTTATGATTTCTCTAAAGTATGATTACCAATTATGTCGTCTGATTATGAAATAGGTGTCCTCTACTATTAAGAATTTAGATATTATTATCATGCTAAGGTGAATTAGGATCTAATTAAATTTTATTAGAGGTGATAACATGTGTTCATTCTAGAATTTACATCCTCAATAAAGAGATATAGAATACATCATAAACATTAGAGAGGATATGAGTTATTTCTTAATGGTAAGCCACAACTCTAATTATTTACAAAATTTTAAATGGACAAATGTACCTAGGACATACTTTCCATTTCTTTACATACCTTATAACACCCTTCCTTAGAAGTAACTTCAAGAAAACATAACCTCCCACTTGAAAAATAAATCCTTCATTTATATTCATTTCTCTTTCTCTTTCATGGAGATTCTTATATATGACTCTGAATAGTTCATATTGTCTTTGTTTTATCCTCAAAAAGTTTTGGGCCAAAAATATTTCTTTTTTCAATTTTATCTTAAAAATTTGGTATATGAAATCTTTTCACATATAGTTCTTCATATGATTCCATTTTAATCTTTGAACAGATGTTATAATTATATTCAAATTCCAACAAAGCTAAATAATGATCCCTCATGTCATGAAATTCAAGTGAGAAGGACCCTAACATGACTATTAATGTATAAATAATACTCTAATACTATCCATATATCTTATAATGATAAGTAGAACCCTAATTTAATTCGGTCATAAGATCCTTCTAAAGACTCTTCTATAATGTTTATAGAAATTTTGGGTTATGATCAGAAAAAATGAAAGTATTCTCACTATGAAGTCTTATAAGTTTTTTAATAAATTGAATTTTGATAATATAAAGAGGTAATACTTTTCTTATAATGATTTAATGTGTTGACTTGGAATGTTTATCACCAATAACCCCTATATAGTCATACTTTCTCAAATGCTCCAGTATTCTGCTGAAAAAATGCATAGTAATCTCATCATATTTCCACAAAAGAATAGGTAGTTGTCGCATAAATCATTTAGAATGCTCTCTCTCAAACATTACCTATTAAAAAAACTATTCATCATGATAAGAAGTCTTCAATTTACTATTTCATATTTTCCAACTAAATAGTTTACTTAAAATAACAATACATTTTCAAGATACCATGGTGTATACCGAAATTTATGATATGAGCATCATCAAATAATTATCTTTTTAGCTCAATAACAAATGAAACACGTAGCCACTTTACAAAATTGAATATACTTTCTTTATATAATAAATCTACCAACTTCCCATCATTCATTTATTTTATTTTCTTTTCAAAAAATTTAACATCAAGAAGGTAATTTTTTATTTTCTAAAATAAGGATTGTTTCAAAATCATTTATAATTGATGTGTTTTTTCCCCTTCAATAATTATTACCATATCCAACTTTAACAAATCCATTAATATAGGATACTTTTAAATAATAATTTTATATAAAAATCTATGTTCTCTCGTACTCAACACATTAACCATGTTATTTTACTTCAATAGGTTGTATCATATTTACAAATCATAATCCTTGAGTAATTAAAGCCGTAAACTTTACATCATGTTGACCACTTTATTTGATAATATATATTTCAAATTTTTGATCTACATATATTTCACATTTTTCACTTTAAAGGTAGAGTTTCCATAACATCAATATAAATATTAAAGGTACCAATTCTAGATCATGGGTTGGAAATTCAAATAATGAATCTTCAATTTCCTTGTTGCATTAGAAATAATTATATTTTTCTATATAAGGACTTCTATAAGTGAATTTTTCTATATCACTATATATCATAAATATATCCCTTCATGATAGTAAAGTCAATATAAATACATTGATAAATATCTTATTTAACTACTAAAAACATTATTTACATACTTTTGATCATATTAATAAAACCCATTAATGTTTCAACTTAGTTAACAGATCATAAAATCAAGCATAATTTTGAACCAATCCTCAATAGTAACCTAATAATCCAAGGAAACTATGTACCTTAGTTATATTCAAGTGAATTTTCCATTCCATCATTGTCTTTTTATTTCAAGTACCATCTGATTTTTTATCCTTAAAGTTAATATAGTAACGAAACGAATATTCCTCAAGTTAGAAGTCTCATTTGATAAATTTTCCATATAACACATTTTCTCTAAGGGTTTTAAGAATGATTCGTAAATTACTCTTATTCATATCATGTAAATTAGAGTATATTAAGATATCAATAATAAATACCCCCAAAAATTTATTGATAAAACACTTGAATGATGTGTTTATAATATCCATAAAAACATAGAGTCCTTTAATCAATCCAAAGAGAATTACTAAGTATCTTTAAAGTCTCTACCACATAATAATTTTTCATATTTGGAATATCTTCATATTTACTCATAGTTTATGATAACTAGAACAAACATAAAACTTCAAAAAATATTGATCTCATTGTAGTTGATCAAGAAACTCATTAATGTTGGGAAGAGGATAACTTTTATTTATAGTAATGGAATTTATTTCTCTATAATTAATGAAAAGCATCACAACCCCATCTTTTACTCTTAACAAAAATGAAATATTGATCACCACGGTAAACACAAGGATGTATAAATCCATTATCACACAAATCTGATATTTGTTTCTTTAGTTACACTAAATCTATTGTGTTAATCTTATAGAGTTTATTTTATATTGGTTTTTCATCAGGGATTTGATCAATACAAATATCAACTTCATGCTTAGGTGGATCCCTATGTATTTATTATGGTTAAAAATCAATTTATTCCAAAAAAATTGATACATAACATATTATTGGGATGCACTTCCCCTTCATAGGATTCATCATCTATTATTCTCTATGAAGTTTTTTAAGGAGATAAACTAGATGTGGATTCAAACATGATTAAGATGATATAGTCTCTCCTAAAAATATAAAGGATTCTGCATCTCTATCATGAATTGTAATTTATTTATCTTGGAGATAAATTTTATAATTTTATTTTTAAATCCAACCCATACTAATTATTATATCAAATTCAAACAACGGAACAATAATCTTATTTTCAAATAGGGTATATCAGTGTTTCATAATTTGACCAAGCTAACACATACTAATTTCAAAAAATATTTGTAATGGGAGTGTTGAATAAAAACTCCCTTCTTAATGTTCTAAGTAAATATCTAATTTTCTAGTTAAAAATAGAAGATATAAAACAGTGAAAATATCCATATCCAAAAAAATATTTTAATAAATTTTATCTTTTAATGGAAATACTATCCACCATATCTTTTAGCACTTCAACCTCAACCATAGTAATCACATAAACATAGACTTCTCCCCTTTGCCTATTTTGTGTGAGGTTACCTTGATTCTTGGGATAGTTATTTGAATAATTCTCTATCTATTTATATTTGAAGCATAATATATTAGTTGTTTCATTCTTTACTATACATTCTTGAGCCTTATAAACCCTTTCTTGACATTTGAATTAGTCTCCTATTCCCATTAATAATGTACCTAGGTTTCTCATTCCACAATTATGACATGTTTGAGGTCTCAAATTTCATTCTTCCTTTACACATTTCTTTTTTCTTGGTTCCCATCTGAACACTTATGTCCTAGATTTCTCTAGAAGATATATGACCATGAAAATTATTTCTCTATCTTGACAGAACTCGATACAATTTCACCATATAATGAAAATGTTTTAGAAACTAGATACCTTTATACGCTCAGCTTAAGACAGTGAAATAAATGATAAATTTTTTTTTTGAATTATGTATGTAGCCTATAACATTCTTAGATAATATTTTAAAATTATTCTAATAATTTGTAACACTTTTTTCTTCCTTCTACTTTATGTTGGGGAACTTCCTATACATTTCATCTTTCTTCTATCATGGAATGTATTACTTATATAATGTCACATTAAATTATTTCCATTCCATAATTTATATTTCATCAAAATAATATGTTTTCTAGATCAATAAACACCATTTATCAATATCTCTCTTTAGATAAAACCATTCCATAATAGCATTTCCCAGTTTATTACATCCTGATTCTAGAAATATGTTTTCCAGAAATTTAATCCACTTTTTAACATCCAATTGATTAGAAGTTCCATTAAAATATAATGAATAATATCTCATTAAGTTGTCTAACATAGGTGAATTACATATAAGACAATAGGTTTCTCTATACATGAATGGTTATTTTTCAAAAAGTGGGCTATTTACCCGAATATAGCCATGATCTACATAGTTTCATCACTAATTGTACTGTCTTTATCCACAGGGAAATTCTTATACAAACTATGGTTTTGATTCCATTTGTTTCACTAGGTTCCATTTCTAAAAAGGGATACGCACTGAGTTAGCTCAGAATTTTCAAGAATATTGGGGTATAAAAAACATCCCCATTATAATAAAAGTTCTCAAATACCCTAATGGGTAATTATAATTCACATGTTATATATGTTATTTTAAAATCTTGTTCCCATGGTTCCTATTGAACTTTATGTGATACCAATTAAAACTAACTTACTATAGAAAACTAAAGTTGATTTTTTTATTTATTATATTGGTTAAATATTACATGGAACTCACCAAATATAATTGATCAGTTAATTAGTCTTTGAAAACAATATACTTAACTGATTCCTAATTTCATTTTAAATATAAAAACATAGTATAAGAAACATTCACAAATCCATTAAATCATTCATAATATCTTTATTCATATCATGGGGAATGGAAAACAAATAAAGAGTTATATCATATTCTCAGTAATGGTTATGTATAGTAGAATCTATCATGAGTAAATATGGTATAATCAATATGGTAGAGTGGATAATCAAAGCACATAACACTCGATCAATCAATTTACTTCAAAGAACATCCATGGAAAATGACAACATAGAAATTACATAAGAAATAAAAATAGAATTCTTAATAAAATAAATGAATAATTCTATAAATTCATGATCAAGGCCTCTTGACCAAGATATAATGAATCTTACTTTCAGTTCCTCTTAACCCAAAAATCATTATTAAAAAAGTGGTTGGCATAAACTACATACCCAAATAAAATGGAAATCCTACTTTTTTGCCTCATGAGACTAGTCGAATCATCAAAGGGATATATATAGCAGGGGTCCACCCATCACTTTCATATCATAATAATTACTTATAATTTTAATGATCAATAAAATTAATTCTAATAATTCCTCATAATTCAAAAAATATACATATCGAATCCAGAATATAGAACATAAATATTACTCCATCAAATTAAATAACATAATTAAAAATATGTCTTCAACTACTATCATATAAAAAATGGTATATGATTGAATCACCATAAAATTCATAGTAATTATTCTGAATTAATCCATGATTTTAAAAGTTTGAACAAAAAGGAGAAAAATAATTTCAAGAAAATAATGGAATCTTTTAGAGAACTTGATTACAAGAAGCTAAATAATCTCAAAATAATGTATAATCCAATATTATTAAAGGAATACTATATATTCAATATAAATTAAAGACATTAGAAAAGAAAATAGAATCAATAAATTAAAAATTACATCCTTGTAACTTTGTGTAAAAACAGAGTTATAAATTACTTTCCTAAATTCATTTAATTATTTTAAGAAAATAATTCCCTTTTATTTTTATATCATTTTAAATAAAAAATAAAAATATATTGTAAAAAATATTGTCTTATAAAATACCTATGTTAACTTATAAATTAAGCTTCATCATGAAAAAATTGTCATGACAGCGTGAAAATCTATTCATGATGTGTATGTTAAAACAATGATTTTATTCACACCTTTGTTAAAAAGTATCTCATTTGGAAAATAAAAATAAGATTCATTTTAAAAAATAATAATTTCAAAAATAGGTAAAAATGGTTTTAATAAATATTTTTAAAATAGTAAAATAATTGTTTGAATACCGTTTAAAAAATATCGAAATTGATGAAGAAGAATTTGAATTAAAAACATAAAACCATATTTTTAAAAGTCACTTAAATGTAAATTGTTGATTATGGATTCAAAAATAGTGGAAATGGAAAATAAATCTATAAAATAAAATATAAACATAGGAGAATAATATATATTGGTTTTAAAATATTACTAACACAAAAAAATTCCAAAGGTTATCTAAACATAAAAAATCTCAGAATAAAATGAGATTGTACCAAAAATCCATTACCTTGGGTCTATTCTTATGTGTATGTGTTTATTTCTAGAGTATAAAGAATTTAAATTAAATAAATAATTTATTAATATTATTCTCATCGATATTCCATTATATATATTACTTTTAAATTCTTTTAAAATCTATTCATTGAATATTTCTTTCTTACATCGACCACTTAACGGTTATTCAATCAGTATTTCCAAAATAACTTAGGAATATTTTCTATTGTTAAAAAAGATGTGAAATAGTTACAACATATAAATAATGTTCATAATTTTATAAATATAATTAATATGAATTATTTATAATTTTAAAACCGTCACTCTATATTTTTAATTGAAAAACAAATCACATCGCTTCTTGTAAGTGGTTTCCCACACGTATGCATGATCGACATTATCATTTTCCCAGAGATTGAAGGGTAAGAAGGTAAATGATATGTGTTATTTTCAAAATAATAAATGTTTCATATATTTCATATATATTTCAATAATTCCACCTATATAACCATCCAACTGAACGGGTGATGAAAAAAATTATACTACTATGTGTAGATGGTATGATATGTGTACACACGAGTGATGTTTTCATTTTCAATTGAATGGAATTTAGGTGGAAAATGGATATATCATAAAAATAATAACATATCAAAACATTTTTTATTATTGGATTAATTATTTCATTATATATAGAATATTTTTATAGGTAGTATAAGAAGAAATAAAATGTTAAAGTGTCAGGTATGATAATTACCACTTCTTTGAGAGACCACTTTTGGAATACATCATAATACTTCTTAGGATGGTCATAAGGTTAAAAAAGGTGACCAAGAATAAAGTTAATGAATCTATAAATTCATCTAGGTAGTTATTTACAAATCTAAAGGGATCAAATTTTGTGAATAAGGGAGGAGAAGGGGTTCCCCTTAATATCTAAGGGAAGGGACAAACTTGGAATTACTTAAAAGTTTTTCATAATATAAAGTCATTTTATCATGAAATTGGTCCCAAATTGATATCTATTTTAAGATGATAATATTTAGTTATAAATAAAACCATCCAATGAGGTTTAATATTTTTTTGTGTTTTTTGGAAGAATATCCCTTTAATTAAACCCCTTTTAACCCATTTTACCCTTAAATGAGGTTATAAATATTTATCATGGTAAATGTTCATTATTACCAAAAATTATGTTTCCCATAGTACCTAATATAAATTATTATTAAAAATATTCAATCCATTTTATATATTTCAACTACTATAAGTTTTATAAATATCTTATAATATAAGTTCGCAAAATTCAATGAAAAACTTCTTAGATATATGTTTGTCTTAACAATAAAAACTATTTTACAATAAAATCAATGATAATATTGATTAAACTAGGAATAACTTTATTATTAAAATAACGATCCCTATTTTCATTTTAAACCAACCAAAAAAATAAAAGGTAACTCGTAAAAACTATATAAAAATAAAACAACTAAAACAATTTTAATTTGAACAAAACATAACATAGATTTCCAAAATATTGAGAATATTTGTATAATGTAAAAAATATAATTTTATATGAATTATATTAAATACATAATTTATATTTTTCTAGAAAAATTTTTTCATAAGCTTTCATGTTATTATTATAGCAATATTGTGTTATAAAGTTGATAGATTGGTAAATTCTGTATTTTTCAATATTCACCTAAAAATAAACTATTTATAAAAAATATAAAAAATTATCCAAAATATATTTTGATACGATGAATAAAAAACTAAATTAATTTTATTCAAATTAAATTAATAAAATTTAGTTGTTAATCTTTTAAACATATTCTTGAATTAATTTATGTGCATTATGCTACTGTTTCTATTAAAAGAAAATCTTACTTTATATAACTAATTCTTGGGTATTACATAAACACAAAGTGTTTCTGGAATGAAATTTTGAATTTATTTAAAAGGAATATAAAATTTTAGGAGATAGTTATAAGAAAGTTGAAATTGGATTGGTTCAAAATGAACAAACTAGAAATATTCCTGGGATGTAGGTCATATCGATTTCACAGAGTTTTGGAAGAAGAACTGATTCAAGTTACTAAATAACCAAAAATATCTAGTGTGATTCATTGGAAACCTAAGAGATATATATTTATCATGGAAAATTATGTCAAATTAACACTCATATAAGATAAAATGTCTACCAACCATGAGGCCACTGAGTGTTCTAATTCCATGTTGTTTTTAAAATATGTAGAATCTAAATAGACTTCTTTTACACTAACTAAGTTTGTAACATAGTGGATTCACCTAAATAACTAATAACTACAAGTGTAAATTGTGATTTCCACAATAAATCTAACCAGTAAAGTAGAGTGTCTACCTATAAATAATTTCATGGGGAAAAGGTTACATAAAAATTAATGGTATTGATTATGAATAAGTGATTTCATTCATTTCAATGATAATGCCAATTCTAATGTTTCTTCTCATAACAACTCATTATGATTATGTGGTATTTAAAATATATAAAAAATCACTTTCTATAATATAAATTTTTTCAAGGAAATTTATATAACACTAACTAAAAGTTGTGAATTTCCAAATGACACTTCATAGTTATGCAATCTGAAATAATACAATTTTTTATTGAATTAATATTCATGGAGTTATAATGTATACTTTGATGATTCAATAAAAGAGTTTGGTATAATCAAGAAAAAATATTATTTTTGTATATATAATAGGATTATTTGTATTATATTTTATTTATAATATTTTTCTTTGATTACAAAACCTTTATCATAAACGACATCCTGACTCTTCACTCCATGAATTTGTGGTCGGGTAGGTACTTCCCAATAAAATAAATAGGTGATGCTACTGACACGATAGTCTTGAATATTTATAGACATAGATCAAAGAGGATATTTGGAATTAGATAATACAAGTATATTGGTAAAGTGACAAATTATTTTGTCATGGTGAACTCAAAAGGGGGTATTTGACAATATTACTTGGCATGAATATAAGGAATATTTTATATCCATCAAAAGAGATATATTTTATTGATATAATATCACATGTGTCCTCTATAAGTTTTATCATGGATTTCATTTTGTGTACCAAACCTGATATCACATATTCTAATAGAATGAAAAGTATATTACAATCTATTCCGAGTGATATTCACTAGATTTTTCTGCATAATTTTCTTAATTACTTGATAAGGGCTAAGTATATATTATTGATCTTTGGAGGAGATGATGAGATATTTATAAAAGGAAACACATATAAAAGTCTCAAATAAAACAATTCTATGAAATCTTAGTATAGTTATATGTTTTTACAAAATTGTGGTGTTTTCAGTCATAAAATTTCTAAAAAGTCCATAATAATAGACTAAATATAATTGAGAGAGTACATCACTTCCTCAGATGTTGTAAAGGATGTTTTTTTGATCTAGAATTTGATATTTAGACATGAAATGGTCACCTAAATTAAATGAGAATTTGATCTCTATAATAAAAATAATAAATCTAACTCTCAGTATAAGGAAACATGGTCCCACCAAATGACCAATTAAATCCTTCTCAAAAACCAACTATTAAAGGATATTATTTAGAAAATTGATGTAAGGATCTATTAGGTGGTTGTAGAGGATGATGTAACAGTTAAATTTTTGAAAACATTACTGAAAAACGACACGAGTTTCATTTTGGGTATCTAAGTATTAAAAAAATGAGATACTAATGTAATTTATATACCGTGTAACATGATTTTATAAAAAAAGGAAATATTTATTTATCATTTGTTGATTTTTGATTCAATTCACTTTACATGAATAGTAAAATGATAATATCCCCTCAAGTACAATTTTTTGCTTCTTGAGTCTATGATCATCAAAATGTAGTGTAGGTAGTGGTGATATGATAAAATTAGTATAAATATAATCCTAAACTCGTTGAAAATTGTTTTATATTATATTTTTAGAGTATATTCAAGATGTAATTAAAAGATACTTATTACTTTGAATGAACCGTTAAAGTATATCCCATGAAATTTTATACAGTCATTGGTATACATAGGGGTGTATGATTTTTACCAATAATTTTAACATAAGGTATGTGAGTTACCTAGAATGAGAACCTTCATACGTTGATGCGTTTCTCTTACAGGACAAAATAATCTTAGCTAATCAGGGTAGGTTGGGTATGTTTTTGATCATGTAATCAGTTGGATCCAAACAAAGATAGGATTTGTCTACTTATATGATGTGGAAAAAAATGAAACTTCATTAAATAATATGGATTAAATTCATGGATATTCTTTTTTATCATATATGATGTAATTATCAAATTATATGGGGTGAATGCGATGTGATCATCTATAAAATGAATTACATGTGATGTATTCATCAACTAGGTTAGTCTATTTTAGACAATCAATAAATTATGGGATGAAATATACTAAATTAATGTGTTCCATGTTTAATGGTAACTCAATATTAAGGATAAATGGATTATATAATGTATTCATATGGTATATATGATACATCATATAGAGGACATGTTTGTATATATATATGTTCATGTCTGATGAAGATCACACCAAACCTAGAGTTTCTGGATTAATATTGATTATTTTCTAGAGGAAGATCTTTTCCTAAATATATAGAATAAAGATTTCAAATATTTATCCATTATATTAAGTCTCGTAATATCACACAATAAGGATTTTAGATAATTATATGTTTTAGATAAATTTCATCTTCCAAAATGAAGAGAATTCAAAGAAACTATATCTAAAAATAGTTTTTAAATGATTCACAAAGAGTTGTAGATTTTTTTATGAATTCCATATGGATTTTAGTAAAATTGGAATATTATTGATTATACACTAAAAACTTATGTATATGATACATAAAACACATATATGTTGGTTATAATATATCCCTAATCCAGATCCTGAGAATACATTACACCAAATATAACATATTTTTAGTTCATACATCTATCACCCCAATTCTTGAATGAATTTATCAACCACCTATATCCCATATGGTATCATTGAGATACCAATAAATTATGAATTAATTAATTATATATTCATTATCCGTAAAATGGGTTCAATGGATTCCTCTAAAGAGAGGTAATGTACACACTTAATGCGTTGCATATTGATGACTTGTTTCATTACATGGATTGAGTTGTGGTTTTCTATATAAAAGGTTGTGATATTTAATATTGTAAGTATTATATGATCATGGGATTCATGAAAAACTTCTTAAATCTATCCTCCTTTCTATTTTTTTCATTCATCGCATATGACGAAGGCACTAGAACCCCACTTGATGTACATGAATCTTCCTGACACCATCATTGATTCAACAGCCAATGTGATCCATCAGAGGTATGAGACTTTCTTTTACTTATTTAGTGATACAAATAATAAATTACACTTAAATAATAATGAGAAAAAGAAAATTTATTTATATATACATTTATTTTTATTTTTATGTACTTAATTGTTTCTATACTATAAATTGATATTATGAGGGGAAGATCAGAAAGAATTTGTGTTTTCTTTCACTACCATATCCATATGATAAACACACAAAATCCATTAAAAATATTAATTTATATAGGAATTCATAATATTTATCCTATAATATCTCATACTCTTATCACTACATTTGAATTCATAGTAATGTGTATTAAAAGAAATAGGTGATAAAATAGCTCACTGGTTAGTTAATTTTTTTATTTATAATAAATATATATATTTTTTATTGTTTTTTAATTAATTGATTAGTTTTAGATATTTTTTTATTTTTCAATAATAACTCATTTTCTGAAATTCTATATTTAAAATACATTTAAATAGGTATTTTATTTTCAATTTGTTTTTTAGTTGTAATTTTAGGTACAAAATTGTGATATCTTATTTAGAAGAAATTAAATGAAGAGGTATGGTTGTGAAGTTAAGTATCTTTAAGAAACAAATCCATGAAATGAAGGTTACATAAAATAAACTTCATGGAGTAGTTGGATCCAACTGCATTTCAACCTACATCAATGACATCTGATGTTCCAATGCAGCCTCATAACATACTAATGAAACCAGACAAACTAAGATTACCTCAAACTACCAAAATTCATTCTCAACCCCATCACCATTTCAAACAACACCAATAAAATTTCAAGACCGAAATTATTCTCATGAATTCTCAACATAATCTCAAAGTTCATATTATTATAAATTCTTCCTAATATAATCTTGATCTCAAGTGTAATTTCAATTTTCATGAATGTTATCCCAACGTCCTAGGAGACCTTAAGGGTGCCTAATATAACCTCAAGACCTAAAAAAGCCTCAACTCTAAATAAGATATTTTTAGGATATAATTTACCCTTGAGACTGGTCAATGTATTATCCATTCTATACAAATATTCAACCCTTGTAATCAAGTTCACCTGATTATTGTTGCACTGGAAAAATTCTAGTGAATCGGCAAGAAGTTTGTTAAAATCCAAATTTTGTTTGGAACCAAAATCTAAAAATGATCCCTGAATTTCATCTCAAATTAATATGGAAAACATGAAAATGTGAGAAATATTCATAAAAGGCCTATTTTTAAAAATTTGGTAGTCAGTTGAGGAGGGTATAGGTCAAAGAAAATCATGAAGTTAGAAGTGGAAGATGAATCAAGTTATTACCCTACTCTTAAAGTGTGGGAGAATGTTGAAGCATCTAGGATTTTTGTAAAGAATTAATATCATTTTATTTAGATTCAACCAATATGATGATGTTTGTTTTCATTAAAACATGGAAATTCAAAAAATATAAGATGTTTCGAAGATTGACTGACACAAACCATTCTTCTTTCCCAGTTCCTAATTACATTTCATATTATTCCATCATTCCCCCCACAGAAAGACATCTTGTCTATTTATTTCAGAAAAAATCTATTCATTATGGTAGTGGAGTTAAAATAGGTCCAAGGTAGTAGAGATTAATTTTCATATATTAGGTGGATTCTCTATAACTGTCTTTCTCTTCATTAATTTTAAATTATTAAGAAGACCAGTATGTAGGGGGTTTGGGGGGGTATGAACATTTATTGTTATTTATATAATTTAGATCTTGATAAAATAACATTTATTCCTTTATCATAATGTTTATCAATATTTATGAATGTTTAGAAAATGAGTGGTATAGTGTTAGTAATGAGAGTTGAATACTATTCCATGCAATAAGGATTGATCATTTTATACTAAAGAGTGAGAAATAAATGAAAAAAATAGAAAGATAATCACATATAAAAAACTTTAATCACTACTCATAAGGGATTAAGAAAAACTTATTCTCCCATGGATTCATGGGTATGTCATTATACTACCATGATAGTGGATTCTATATAATTTTTGATCTTTCAAATTGATTCCTATTAGTTCATCCATGAGACAAATTTTATGAGGGTGATCACTAAAATAATTCTCCCACACATAAAAATTTGAATAAAAAATATTATTTTTTATTCTTTTCTTTTCATTTTATTGTAAAAATATGCATAGGAATATTTTAAATTGAAAATTATAATCCTAATGGATTTGTGTAGACACACTTGAGAGGCGTGTTAATCAGTTTATATCCAACTTTCACTAAATTCAGATTTATTCATTAAAACTTTCAATCCTATCAGATTTTAAAAGTATGATGTTACTTAAGAATATTCAGTATTTTTTATATAACAATGAATAATCCTATAGGTAATGTAAATAAATAAATATATTAGCACAAAGTTTGTTACAAGGTTTGACCCTCCAATGGATCTTACCCATTGAAGCCACTTTTTATCTCATTCAAAATATTTTCCAATATGAATATTATTATCAATACAAGTATGTAATGGGATATTTTTATCCTAACCTACTCTCACCATAATACACTAGTGTGTGTTTTCACAACATTGGACATATGAAAAATATATCATTCCATTATACTCCTCCAATTTGGAATCCCACCACCTATTCTTTTATTTACTTCTCCTCTTAAAGTATATCATAAAAATATCTAGGGATTCATTATCACTAAAAAACTGATCTCCTTTTTAAATATAAATTTTCTGTAAATTTCTTATTGAATTTAATTATTAATCTTGAAACTCATACTATGTGCACAATAAGGATCCCATATTCTCTATAGAAATTTCATGATGGATTTCTCAACTCAAAAAATCATGTAACTCGATTGGATATAGATTTTTTGTAGGATAATCTACATGTCAACATTTCTTACTAGTCATAGAAAATATATATCTAGATTAATATTATAAGAAGAATCCCCATGAAAATAAACAATAAAATCATAGGTCTTCTCTTTTACACTCAATTATTATTCTCTTTTTTCTCAACCTCCCTCAATTCAGAAGTTCTGGTCAACTAACTTGGTTAGCTTCATCATTTCATTCTCTTTAATTATTAATTTTTAAAATGAGAATGGTTTTCTTATTCATCCTTGGTTCAGTTTCACTTCTTCTTCTTTGAGAGATTCTTATTCTCTTTTGTTACCACAATTCATTCACATCTCTACAATAGGAGACGATAACAATCAACTCTCTTTTATTTTTCCTTCATATTCTCATATTCTTATATTGCTTCATTATATTTATCCATTCATTTTAAATATCTATGAATGAAATTATTATATGTTTTTATTTTTCCCAACCAAAAATCATGGTTATAGAATAAAAATATTTGGTTTCCCATGTTATTTAGTTCACTGCTCAAAAAGAAGACAAATGATTCTTATTTTTAGGACTTTAAAACTCAATTGATAGAAAATACATTCCCTTTATTTTTCATTTTAAAACAGGATGGAATTTTTTTCTCCTTAATCTCTAAATAGAATTGATTTATTTTCCTTAAACCATACTACAAATATTTTCAAATAAAAATATTTCATAGATGTATAAAACATTAAATAGATAATATATTATAGTGTGTATCTTTGTCTTATGGGCTATAATTATTTATAAATCACATATTAAGAACAATATTCCATTTATAATATGAGATAACTTATTATCTCACACTTTTTAAATCAAAGCTTTAATCAGATCTAATTTTTGGATTATTTTATCCACTGAAGATCAATAACAATAATTTTATAATTCTGAATTTCTAGATTTTACAAATATGGTTTTCTCTCTCATTTTAATCATAATTAATTTCTTTTAAATTAATATTCCCATTAATATAATCCTAGATAACATAGATCTTAATGGGTTATACTCTCTTGAACATCTTTTTCATTAACTCAAATTAATCATCACTATTCTTGAAAACTTTTGATGGTTATTCTCCTTTATCAAGCAGTTTATCCACTTAAAATATCGTAACAATATTGGACTATATATTAAATAAGAATCATGAGGTTTAGAACATTAAAAAACAACTCTTTCATCATCCCATTTTTTTCTTAATCATAATTTAAATTCTAGAAAACTAATTTTTCACCAGGCTGGATTTTCAAAATTCTACTAAGAGTTGAAGTCTTACATAACTCATATGTATAATGTGAAATTCATACCTTCCTCTCTAAAAGCCTTATGTAAATTTTAATCAAGTCATCCATGGATATATTTAAGTCTAACATTACGTAAAAATTCATATGTAGGAAGTCTCATGGGATATCAAAGTCATATGTGATATCAAGTCAAAGTCTTATGTCAGCTTCTCAAAGTTGTACACACTTCCTTGAAGTTAACACTATACTAAAAAAATTTTACACACTCCTTGTAAAATCATAAGTAATGGATATAAATCATACTTCAGTCTTTAATGTCATACACTTTATTTCCAAAGTCTTATTCTCATACATAAAAGCCACAAATTTACATTGGTGGACTTTAAAAAAATCATTTTTAGAAATCTCAGAAGTATACCATGAAAAAATAAAGGTTATATTCTAGGTCATCTAAATCATTAAATTGGCATTAGACATCATTTGTTTTTCATTTTTTTTACTCCATCTCTATATTGATGACTTATTCAAATGACTTCATGATTACTTATAATCAATTTTGGCCATCATAAATATCCATCCATATGTATTTAATTATAGATTTAAATATCCAATATGATAATAACTCCAATGATGGATTATTTAAATTTATGATATCTTTTACAGTACATTAAAACTATTTGAAACATTTTTAATACAAATTATACATGTTATATATTATAAATTCAACAAATTTCTCACTCATAACTTCATTGAAATTCTTATAACTAGTTTATGGAGTCCTCCAACCATTATTACATTCTTTTCAAATGAGGTTCAACTTGATAATTTTCTTATATTTTGTAAATTTGCATTCATTTTCCCTAGATGTAACTCTGGGATTCTTTAACCAAATCTGTGGTCCATGTTCTCACTTCATTTTCCAATATGAGATAAACATCCATTTTATGAGTGAATTGGATAGAAATTTTCTAGTTTCCAAAAGGGTGGATGTGATAGAATTATTTTGTACATGAACTTTTATATGAGAATAGGTCGGTGAGAAGCCAGTTTCACAAATATAAGAAATCCTATATTTATGTTTGTGCTACATTATTACTTACGTTCAATGGATAAAGATTTATAAATAATGTTTTTTCATACACTAAAACAATTATTTGATCACTTGATTTTTTATATATATATTTTCTCTAATGGAATCATTTTTAATTATATATTTTTTGTTGGGTGTAATTTTCTTATGTATGTTGATTATACCCATATACTCATCTTATGATGATTTATTATCATTGATTATTATCACTTATGTCTATCCTTACAGGTCATATGAGGTCACCACTTTCTTATTTTTATTTTCCTCAAGTTATAAATATGATTATATCATTTTAGATATGTAGTAAAGGGTATTAAAGAGCATAATTATAGATAAATGTCTTCAAGTGTAGAAAACTAACACATTTATATTTCTAATCTCTAAGACACTAAACCTTTTATCCTTTGAGTTGTGTGAATATATGTGAGATATATTATTTAAATCATGATATTAATGTATTTTTTATGTTATGTTTATATTGGTTCACTTCATCATTTGTCTCCTGAGTTCATTTCTCTAAATAGGCCATGTGATATATCAGCATCTTCAGACCCCTTCTTTTGATTTATTTTAATTCCAAGTTGTATCTTGTAAAATATTCATGTAAAAATGGTTTTGATTTTTGTGGAATTTTTATTGGGAAAAATGTTTTTTATTATGTTTTATAATTATTCCATGTTTGTATTTTCTTACTTTATAAATTCTTATTTACTTTGGAACAGTAATCCAAAGAATGGGTATATCATACTGGGTTCTCTATTGGAACCCATTATAGATCATATTATTCTATATGGTGAACTCATTCCCACATGTACCCTTGTGATTCTCTGAAACCATTTGACAACCTATGGTGATCAGGAATGAACCTTAGGAATTTTACCATTTTATAATGGGTAATGTGTTACATTATCCCAATTTGGTTCATTGTATAATAACATCATAGACTTATTTCACTTTGGGGGGTGATGGTAGATTATATTTAAAAGGGATAGAGATCAATCTATGGTGTGGAAGAGTTCTTGGAAACTATTACTCATGATAACCTTGAGTTGTCATGGGTGTGTCGGAGTTTTCTTTTGAATTTTTTATTAATGTTTTTTATTAATGATATATTATGATGCGATTGGTTGCTAATCTGCGTTATAGGACGAGCCCATGTGTTTTTTATAAAATTCAGAATTTCAAACTAAAAATATATCTAATCTGGGGGAACATGATTAAGGTTAATGGTCTATAAAACCATCTTAATTTGTTCTAAAAACATTTCATGGAACACTAATGATTGGTGTATGTTCTGACAAGTTGTGTGGAAAAATCACTCTTAGTGGAAAATTTTCATGAATTTTTTCATTTTATATCATTTGGTTTGGAAACCCTTATTATGTTAGATTATAGTTTTAGAGAAAAAGTGAATATTTTTGGGGTTTTAAGTTATTTTATTAAATTTTAAACCAATTCTTTTCGATTTGGTATATTAGTTTACATTAAAACCATGTTTTGTGTCTGTTGAGTTTACTTTGTGGATTTTTTTTTAAATTTAGAGAAAATGATGTAAGTGGATGAAATTATTTTTACTCATAATGGTTTTAAAAGAAATAATTTCATTTATTTTAGGAATTTTTAATTCATAATATATTTTTGGACTAGTGTAAATTTAAAAATGATAAGTTGTCTTAAAAATAAATGATTGATTTTTTTGTACCATTCGAATGGAATTTTTTTTCAAGAACTGGGTTCCTTTTTAATGTTATACTTAATGGATTTTAAGTTTATTATTGTGATCCTAGAATGATATTTTTATGAGCTCACCTATTGTTTGGAAATGAAATAATTTTTTATTAGGTATTTTTTAAATGAATTTTTAATGTGTGCTTGGAAAAAATTATTTTTTTTCCATATAATTTTTTAAATCATATTTTCAGTTGTGGGGTGGTTTCATTAAATATTGTACTTTGGATAATTTATAGAACATGGACCCTATAAATAATTTGACAAGACATGAAGGGATCATCACTAGTAGTAATTCAAATTATCCAGATGTGGTATTCCTAGCTTCTGAATCTTCCCAAAATCTCAATGGAATTGTCATTCCTTATTCTTATCAAGTCTTGGATTATGAAAGAGATATTATGAATCAACATATTTTTATTTTTATAGTTTATCAAGGATCCCATGGGATGATAGAGTTTCTTGTGAATATCAAAGAGATTTTCAAGTCACTAATTATCCTTGAAACTATTGTGGTGAGGTGTGCCACTACTTTATTTGAAGGATTGGGTATGGATTAGTGGAAGTTCACTATATATTCCTAACCATTTGATGTTTTCTCTGGATTATATTTCAAGGATTCCATCATCCATTTGATTTATTCTAAGAATTTTAGAATATAAAATGTAATGTAACTATTCTATATTCATCAACTTAAATAATTAATAAAGGACTACATTGATTGTTTCAATGGACTTATGACCTTTTCATAAGATTTGGTTATTGAAGATTAGAAGAAACCATGGTTTTTTATAGGAAACATTCATCTATATCTTAGTTCTGTAGTATTTCAGTATGGCCTAACTACCTATATATAATTTTTCAATAATTCAATTATTGTTGGGGAATTTTAAGTAAAGGAATCACTATTAGGTAATTATGTAACCCAAGATAGTGTTATTAAAGGTTATCTAGTTATAGGGAATTTGAATCCAGTAGTGTAACTCAAGTGTGTGAAGTCCGGGCATGTCTATCCTCTTACCTAATAACCCCAAGAACCAATTGTCATTAAATCCATATTATTTATATATAATGATATTTTAAGATGAAAGTATGTCATAATAATATGTCTCAAACCCATCATTTATCTAATATATATTTAGTGGTGTTTCTTTCACTGGAGAGTTGTAATCCGTTTTATGGTTTTGGGAGTGTCCAATTTCATGGACTCTTCTTTTGTTGGAAATTCTTCCATTTATTTTGTACACCTTATATATATTTTTTATAATGGATGAAAGAGTATTTGGACTTGTTTCATATCTTTTAAAATGTACATTACGCATTTATTTTAGATCATTTTATTTTTTTTTACATGGTGTTGACCATGATTTGAGTTTTTTATAAATAATGTCCTAAGGATAACTTGGTTTCGGGGAGGTTTAACAAGCATAATCTATTGATTAAAAGTTTTTTTATGAAATCTAATGGGATTTTATTTCTTTTCAGGATCCCTAAGTGTGGTTTTTATATGAGTTGGACTTCAAGTTACCCATCATGTTGTTTTTTGACCCAATGATGGTACCATGTTATTCCATATTAAGGAATGTTCATTTTATGGGTGTCTCTCCTATTTTCAGGAAGTGTATTGTTCTAGTGATCAGACCTAGAGACATTTCAGTTTTTCCTCAATTATATTCTCCCTTATGGTGTTTTAGTGGGTTATATTATGATCTATTATGGTTAGTGGAATCATTATTATTTAGAAATTAGAATTCAGGTGGGTGTTTCTATCTATTCTTCTCTATATTAGATAAATCCAAAATAGTGTGGACACACAGGGCTAATATCTATATGTTTACCTTATTCTATTGGGATTTATCTTCTATGGTATTTTTGGATAGTATATTTATTTAATTATATCTCTAATAACTATAGGTATTCTATAGGTGTTGGTTTTGTTTTATTCCACGGTCTAACATTGGACTCGAAATACACTGGTGATTTTTAGTATGCACATATGTTAAAGTTTCTAAATTTAAAGTAAATTAGAGGATTGGTATAGTGTTTCAATAGTTTGGAGAATCTTGAATATTTTTTAGTTTTACTCTCAAGGAGTGAGATTCCATTGTCCCATGCTCTTGGTTTTAGGTTTGGGGAAGTTATTCTTTTGGTTAGATCCCTTCTGTTGGTGAGTTATTCTTGATTTTTTCCCTTGACATAATTTTTTTTTCCAACTTCCCTTGACATAAGTTGTTGGTTAATTTTGGATGGAAAAGTTTCATAATATGAGGAATTTTGAAACCATGAAATTCTATTTTTCTTTATTATGTGTATAAGGATAATTTCTCACTTTAGTTCAAGGTGTCCCTGGGTGAAATTTTGGATTTTTTGGAACTTATCTAGGGCTATATGGTTAGGCACATGGTTTTCAAAACCATACATAAGAAACCATGTTTCATCTATTGTTTTGGATAGTGGTGAACTCATGGTTACCACATGGTTTGGTAAACTATGTGGGTAAACTATGTAACCTACTTTATTTTAGGAATTTTTCTCATTTCAACAAATTTTTAGTTGAGGCTTCTAACTCACTTTTCCACACTCAAACTTCCCTAACCTAGGAACCTCCCAATGGACATTATCCTTCTTCCTAGAAACTATAAATTAAATTATTCATGGTTTTATTGTGGTTATTAACTATATTTAATGGTTAAAACCTATCCTTCTTCTCTCTCATGATCTCTTTCCATTTAATACACTATTCTCTAACCATAGTGGCCATGGTTGGATGATTTTTTTGTCTAGGGTTAATATAATTTTTTTATTTTTGTTTATAATAGTTTTTTTTCATATTAGGAGGCATAATCTCATGGTTTCTATTAATGGATACATGGTTTTTTCTCTTGAGATAGGTTTTTCTATTCCATTTCCATTAATTAAATATTTCTATGAATTCTTTATTCTTTAAAATTGTTTTTAAAGTAAATTATTGATGTATATGATATCTAGATTTTACTTTTCAAAGAATTTAAATACTTGGGTGGGAGTTAATTTTTTAAAAATATTGAATTGTATAGTTTAATGGAAATTTTTAAAATAGTATTTCTTTTATTTTATGTGTTTTATAAATGTTTTATTTGTGGTTTTATTTATGAAAAATTATTTAGCATGATGTTTTGGTCCATGTTTTATTTATAAAGTGGGGTTTTATTTTATTATAAAATGGTTTATTATCTTAAAGGGTGTTTCTATTTTTAAGGGGGATTACTTAATTTAAATGGGTTTTCCTTTTTTCTAAAATGTGGATGTGTTTATTGAGATTATTATTCAGTGATTTCATTAAATGAATTGAGAATTATTATGACATCTTTCCCTATATCATTAGCTTGAGAAAGGATATAGTCCCACTAACCTTTGGTGATATCCACAATACACTAGAGGCTGGAAATAAATTCTAAGGTCCTATAAAAAAGATGGGGATGATTTTCATAAGAACCAATACCACCAAATGAGAAAAAATAAAAATAACCAAACCAACCACATGATGCATGAGTAATAAAAATAAAACCCAAATGCAGTTTTTGGATCAATAAAATTATAGTATCAGTGACAAGGTAATAAGGGTGATATAAGAAACCAAAATACATCCAATATAGTAAAATAAAATTGGAATCGCTCCAATGAAATTTAGAGAGATGTCCATCATTAGAACATCAAATGAGAAAGAAGCATGATGATGTACCACTAGAAAAATATGATACTTTTTCTTTACCAATATCTAAATATTATATTTCTAAAAATACACAAATGTGACCAAGAATTGGGTGTTTATAAACATATTAGGCATTCCACAATGACTTCCCAATACATTACACTAGTATAATAACAAATTATCATAAATGTATATAAAACATAAGATAATTGGTTTGATTGTTTTAATCGAGACCATAAATATGTTACATGTATTAAAAACACTAAAAAATATTCCATTTCTTAGAAAAATACATAATAACTACATTTTGACCCCCCCACCACACACAAAATGCATGTAAACGTGGACCTCCTTATACTCATGAGTGGTGAGTCATCATTTCACTAATTCATCACATAGTGAATCCATTTTATGGTGGAACTTCATGCCATTACTCTATACCACATTGATGGTGGTACTTAATTACATTTTCCATAAAAAGTCACATGAACACATACCAACATGTACGAGAAATCATCATATAAAATTATTCCATATAAAAATATTCTTTTAAAAATATTTTTTAAAAATTCAAAAAAAAACATGTGAGAAACAATCCAAAAATAAAGAATTTATGTACTAAAACCAAGATAATTTTACAAAAAATCAGAGTTAAAGGAATTTAAACCCCAATACATCAAGTTCTAGAATGAGTAAAATGAGAGAGAATCAGTCTTCCTCATGATAGTAAAATAAATTCTGCAATGACTCACAAAAATGTCAGATCCATCCAAGAATATTATTATCTTAAATATATCCAATATGATCTCATTAAGATCTAAAACATAGAACATAGATCCATTCTTGAAAAAATAATGATATAGTGAGAGAATATGGGAGGATATATAGATAAAGATAGAAACAAAGTACTTATATTCGATTCCAGATCTCCAACACACTTAGTTTTCTAAAAATTTACTTTTAGGTCAAATAGAATCACCAAGGGATCTTAAGAGTGGAGAGGTGTTAGAGATCCTGATATAATTGGAGAAAAATGAGAGTTTCTAGGCCTTAATATTAATTTAAACTTAATTTTTTAATCAATTACAACACATTTCTTGTATAGTCCACATGGTTTTTGAAACTGTGTTCCAACCATGAACATGATGCTGGATATCACCACAGTAGACACATAGTTTGTGCTACTTTGTTTTGTAAACTATGAATCAATAGTGTCGTGAAACCACCTCAAGGATATCCCCTCGCATGGTTTGAAAACCCATGTGCATGTTAGGTTTTGTTCAATTTTTCTACTTACGCAGTTTCTTTTGGGAACCCACATGGTTTTGGAAGATCATGGGCCCATTGTGTGCCTTCCTAATCACTACAAAAACAACTTATATGGTTTTTGAGAGATAGTTCATTATTTGTACTAATTTTTCTCAAACCATAGACCCTCCAAAATATTTCTCAAACACTTCAAAACTATCCAAAAAGTCATAAAACTAAACCCAATTATTATATAACATGAAAATACACAATAAAAGGGCATATTTCTAGAAAATCATGGTGTTAAATTCTCCCCACGATTCTTTTCTTCATCCCCAAAATGTGGGACCCCAGAATTGTTTCAAAAGAGCTCAATATTCTCCTCTAATATTTCTATTTCAAATTTTCTTGTCTCTTTTTGAATTGACCTGATTCCATAAAATTCATTTGAAACTAATGATTTTCCAATAAAATAGATTTTCTTGAATATCCAAAAATTTTATTAACACATGAATCAATAAAGAATCTAATTCAATATCAACATGTTCCCATAAAATCACATAATTAGCATCAGGTTGAAACTTCTTTAATTGAGTTACATGAAACACATTGTAAACTGAACTAAACATTTTTGATAAATCTAATGTGTAATACACGTCAACAACTCATTCAATTATCTTAAAAGGTATAATGAACTGAGGAAAAACATTCCATGATGACCAAAATAATGTTTCCCCAGCCAGGGGGAGATTCTCCGAAAACGTGATCATCCACATAAATCAATAATGGTATTTAATTAATATCTTCATATTATTTATGTATACACTAAGTCATCTCCATCCTCTTTATGACCATTTTAATCATCTATGGTGTCTTTTTTTTAAAGATAGGTCCAAAAACTGAATTCTCACCTTTTTCCACCCAATAATGTAGAGAAAGACCTGGAAGACTATAAAATTATTAAAAATGATCTATATGTATAGATGAAGGATTGGAATTATTTTATATGAACTCAAATAATATTATATGATCCTCCCTTGAGCCACTAAAATCTGTCGCACATGCTCTAATCATGTCATCCAATGATTGGATTTTCCACTTGGACTGACCACCTATTTAAAGATGATAATATGTTCTCATGTTTAGATAGGATCTAATGTATTACTGTAACAACTTCCAAAACTATGATATAAACCTAATTTCCCATTAAGACATATTTGAAAAAAGAATTCCATGTATTTTTACTAATTCCTAAATATAGATATTTGACAATTATTCCACCATGTTGGATACAAGATTTGGGATGAAGTGATTCAACTTCATGAGTCAATGAAAAATCACCCATATTTCATAATGTTTCATAACCATTTTGGTAGAACTATGTCAAAATATAGATATATTTTTCTTTCATGTAAGAACATGGTTCTTCCTTTATGGTATCAGGTTCTTTTTTTGAGAAAAAGGGGACAAACATGGTTAATACTGGATTCAATCTTGTTACATGTCATAAATTGGGATTAAACATCATGTACCCCAAGTACACACTATTTAATGGTATAGATGTGTGATTCCTACACATGGAATGTACTCGTGTCGATGAGGAAGATAGGACCAACCAATTACATGCCTTCTGCTTACGCGTACAAGTCGTGTACTGATGTCCGTAAGAATTTTATTATGATGTGGAAGGTGAGGAGCCTTTAATTGTTAGCAATGATACTATTGGGTTGGGTCTGAGGATCATCGTGATTGAGGTTATGGTACTGGATATTTATTTGAGGATAAACATAAATGTTCCTTCGGTGGTCGTTCCACAGCCCCACATGAGCTTACGAGCAGGGGTCCTTGGGAATGGGAAAAAAATTATTTCGGTGTGCCTTCAGAACGTCGGTACTTTGAGAAAAAAAGGTTTTATAAGGCACGTGGATCTAGGCTTTGGGATTGGGGTGGAACCTGAGGGTTCACCGAGACTTTATGAATACAAGATTACTTTTTCCATGGGCCAAGGACTCTCTTTGATTCCAAGATTCTTGCAATGGTCGAAGAACGTGACACTCCCTGGTGGATGCTGAGCACCAATGGAGGTCATGGTTATTTATTGCATCATACTATTTACCATAATTAGAAATGCATGTCTTCTTAAACATATATACTAGATACGCACCATTGGGTGGTATCCTAATGTGATTCGTCTCACACCATACATGAGCCCTTCGGGACACATGTAGACTTTATGGATTTACATACAACTAAAGGATCAGCATTAGGAGTTGTATCATAGTACTTTTTGGCATGGATATTGGCTTGGGCCTTGAGATTATTCCTATCTAGAGATTTACTTTTGTTTAGTTTTCTTTTTGAGTTTTAGAATACTTATTTTGTGTGTAACTACTATGGTTATCCATAATCACCCTTTTTATATTTACATGTATAACGTGCTATGGATTCATACCTTTTTGTTTTATTAGTGGTTACAAGTGTTTATTAGCATGTTATTATACTTACCTTCCATTGTAGTTGTTTCATTATCATTCTTATAATTTATTTGATATTGGATGTGTTTCTTCTCTGTGTGTATGGTTTGAGTCTACTGGGTTATTATTTCCATTTCATATGTTATGATTACACTCAAACCAGTGTATTATATATTCTTAGAGGGTATGGACTCCCAAATATACCTTTTTACACCCTATCTTCTAGTTGGAATCCTTCGGAATTCAAGGAGTTGTGCCTAAGGTCACTGACGACCACCGCGAGAGCACTATTCGAGTGGTTGTTCCGTACTCGGACGTAACAAAGTGATATAAGAGGAGTTAATTCTTCCTCTTTTATTGGTATTATTATTTGGGATTATGGTATAATGTAGATAGGTTGTTTTTTGAATGGGATTTTGAACTTGTTCTTGGGTGCCTGCAGCCCCATGTACAAGGAATTGATTGAGTTTCCTTGGGTAAATTTTTCTACTCATATTTATCTAAGATTATAGTATGTATGATTTCCACCTTGGTGGCTCACTTGGTTTGTGATGATTATTGGTTTTGATATGTGTCCCTTGACTCGGTGTGGTAAGAGAGGATTTGACCTTAGCCCTATAAGGAAAGGTGTGGTTGTTTGGATTTTGATAGACACGTATTTAGGGTATTTAAATTTCATATATGAATGTATTCCTTTTTAACTGATAAATCGATGTGATATATGTCAATTTCCATGTGAAAAGGTAAAATTACATATAGAATTTCTAGTTTTATGCAATGTGAAATTCCATGCATTAAATTTATGTAAAATTGAATGTGGTATGTGAATGGGAAGGTCTCCTATAAGAGTAGGGAGGTATTATGGTTGAGGTGGTTTTGATCACCAGGATTGTGCGACTCGGTTTTCGGACTGAGGCAACATTGGTTGTTTGGAAAAGTGTGGCCTAAGAATATTGTGATACTTGGCTTTGTTTAGGGTGGGTAAGGAGGCCATAAGGCCAAGATTCTAGGGGGCATGGTTATAGTGGAAAAGATTTAGGGTAGTGGGGATGTTCTACCTTTTACTACTTTCCATATCTATGTTATATATATATTGTTATATATGTGGGTGGTCTGACCACGTATGGTATTCAACGAGTTACTCTCATACGGATCAGATAGAGCGTCACGTGGGTGATGCTACATTGTCCTAGGAGCATGATTAAGGTGGGACCTCTGAGGGTCTAGTAGAACATGAGTTGTAGGTATAGTCTCATGGAAAAAATCAGGCATAGGATCCAATATATGTAGTAAAACTACCGGGTTTGACATTTTTCAGGTCGTGGCTCGATGAGAATCTTTAAACTATCCTGTTACATATCTTGCAAAGGATCTATAGATGTGCTCAAGGAATAGATCCATCTATGTCCTATCTTACTTAGAGGTTCCTGTTGTAGCACCCATCACTTTTTCAGGGTGAGGGTGGTCCACATGAGGCTAAGAACTAGATAGAAATCATGAAAATGATCTTCGAGTAGCTCGAGACACCTCCTAGGCGGAGGGTCGAGCTGGAGACATAAATGCTTAGAGGACCAGTGAAGTACTAGTGGTATGACTAGGTTCAGACTCGCAGAAATGAGGGACTACAATAGAAGTACTTTGAGGATATATTCTTCGAGAACTTTTTCCAAATATGATGAGAGAAGAGAGAGCTCATTAGTTTTGAAGGCTTCAGTAGGGTGACATGTCCATCAGGGACTGTGCGGCTACATTCACTAATTTTTCTCGCTTCACACCTGGTTTGGTATGCGATGATACCTTGAGGCTGAGGTTCTTCGAATATGGATTAAGAAACACCATAAGGGGTAAGTTAAACATCATTAGGTTGGCCTCATTCTCAAATGTGGTGAATCAGGCTCTCATAGTCGAGGTCACCCTTACAGAAATGTCTCACATGGTCTAGTCAGTTGCTTCAGGTTATGGTTAAAATAGTAGGAAATGAGTTCGAGATGATTTAAACTATGGAAGTCATGCCAAGGACCCCACTAGATCAACTCATGTAAGTTCATTAGTGATTTTCATTCATTGAGGGCAGCCAGTGCGTGTCCAGACTCATAGCGATATGCCTCCAAAGGAGTGCCGAGCATTGGGAAAGGTTGGGAATCTTAAGAGTTTCTAAATGAAACCTCCTCAGATAGCTCGCAGGAAGAGACCAGAAAATACTGTGGAATCTGAGGTTGGATTAGGATCGGTACCAGGTGAGGTTAGTTGAGGTTCATCTACACACGGGGGACATGGAAGATATAGTGGGACTTAACCGTGGTGTTAGTGGAAAGTGGTTGGTGCAGCACCGTAGGGAGTAAAGGCTTCAGGTAGTTGTGTGTTAGGATAAGTGCATGTTATGGAGCTACCAGAAGCTAAGTAGTTTGGTGAACCAATGATGGTGAGAGGTACGTTGCGGGCATGATTGTGGTTATTTTTTCTTTTGATTTTCATGGCCTATTGGGGCATGTATGTTTTGAGTGCACGAGGTGCACAAGATTTATATGGACAGACCAGATGCTAGTCAATGGGCTGGAACCATCTTGGGTGTGTGATTATATATAAATATCTATATATGAGGTTCTTGGCATCTGTAGCATCGTTGGATGCGAGTTACATGAGGTTCCATGGGCATCGGCGCATCAATGATGTTATTTGTGATTGATGCGAAAGGCACCAGGTTGTTTTGAGCATCCATGGGATATGGGACCTCATTGTTCCATGGGTTCCATGGACTCGAGGCAGGTTCCGATGTGGTGAAGGATATCATTGGGCGTCCGAAGTGACATAGGAGAACCTAATGAGGAGAAGGGGTGACGATGTGTCTCAGGTGGACCATGGGTCCAAAAATAGATTATTGGACCTTGATTGATTTGAGATTTGGGATGGTGTTATTCTGGTGTGTTTTTACAATACCCTTGGAAGGGAAATTCTAGGATCAATTTCTTTAATAGGGGATGTTTTTAAGAACCCGGTTCTTCCTTTTAGGTACGGGTTTCTTTTTTTCAGGTAGTTTTTAGAGAAGAAAGGGGGTAAATAGGGTTAGTACTAGATTCAAGTGTGTTACTTGTAATAACATGGTAATACATGTCGTTTACCCCTAGTACATGATGTGTAATGGTCTAGCCATGTAATGGATATACATGTCATGTAGGGTTGTCAGTGAGGAAGAGATAATTGTCCAGGTACTAGCTGTGTACTTAAGCATACATTTTGTGTACTGATGTCGGAAAGACATTTTAATGATGATGAGGGTGAGGATCTTTTGGGTGATAGGGATGATGCTATCGGGTTGGTTTTTGAGGACCTCTATGATTTAGGGCATGGTCCTGGATATTTATTTGAGTACAGACATCGTTTTACCTCTTGTGGTCATGCCATGGGCCAATGTGAGCTTACGAGTATGGGGTCCTTGGGAAAGGGATACTATTTTTTTGGGTGTGCCTTCGATATGTATGTACTTTGGGACATTCGTTTTCAAGAGGCACACAGTTTCGGGCTATATGATTGGGGTGGAACCTGAGGGTTCACCGAGACATTGTGACAACATGAGTACCTTGGTCCATGGGCTAATGACTCTCTTTGCTTTGGAGATTTCGGTGATGGATGAAGTAGGTGACACTCAGTGGTGGCTTCTGAGCACCGTTGGAGGTTGTGGTTATTTATTTCATCGTACTATTTACCTTACTTAGATATGAATTTCTACTTAAACACATATACAATGTACTCACCATTAGGTTGAATCCTACTGAGATTCGTCTCACGCCCTATACAGGCCCTTCGGGACATGTGATGGCTTTATAAATTTACATACATGTAAAGAATTAGCCTAATGAGCTGTATCATAGTACTTTTTGGGATTTATATTGATATGGACTTTGAGGTTATGCCTAGCTTGAGCTTTAATTTTGTTTAGTTTCCTTTTCAGTTTCATCATGCTTATTTTTTACATAACTACTAGGGTTAGCAATGAGCACCCCTTTTATATTTACATGTATGACCTGCTTTGGATACATGACATTTTTTTTAGTAGTGGTTGCAAGTGTTTATTATCATGATTTTCTATTTACGTTTTACTTATGTTGTTTCTATTATCATCCACTATTTTTTTAGATATTGGTTGTGTTTCTACTCTATAGGTCTGGTTTAAGTCTACTAAGTCATTATTTCCGCTTCATGTGTTATGATTATACTCAGACCAATGTATTATCTATTCCTAGAGGGTATAGGCTCCCCACTATACTTTTTTACACCCTCACTTCTAGTCAACATCCTTTGGAGTTTGGGGAGTTGTACCTAATGTCAGTGACTCCCAGACCGATAGCACTATTCGGGTGGCTTTTTGGGTATGGGATGTTGCATTTCATTTCCAAATAGGAATCAGTAAATAATGTTACATACCATCTAGTTGTTTGTGATCCTACTTAACTAGTTAACAGGCGAGGCGTCTTGATACAAATGCCTCCACTTTCCTCTTCATTCAATCCCACAAAAATTTTGATCTCATTACTTTATTAATCTTCTTACTATCAAGGTAAATAGATCATCTCAAATGGTCATAGAAAGAAATAATTTGTTCTTGATAAGATGGGGGAACAAAAATCTAATCTCTAAAACAAAAGACATATCTCCTAACTTTAATCCACCCCTTAATGGTCTCCACTCCGTAGACTTTTGACCTCGTGGTTAGACATTTTGTATTGGATGTATGAACATCTTTAACATGTTTAACCAAATTAAGAACAAGATAAATAGAAAGAAAAATAAAAAATTAACTTTCACAATAATACCTCAATGTATATCAACTATTATGGACATTATTTTCCACTGTTCTATGGACTCTTTTGCCAACCGATTATCTGAATTCTTACTCAATGAATCAAATATTTAATTACCTTTACCCAATGCACACATAAAGTACATATAAAACATCTAAAGTTATTACATTCATTTTCATTTTCATAGATTTAAATACCTTTTTGATAACATATATTTCAAGATCTTATGATACATGAACATTATGAATTTTTCACAAAAAAAGGTAATGATGCCAGTTTTTCAAGTCATGGACTACAGTATCCAATTCCAAATCATGTGTTGGGTCATTATTCTCATTCACCCACAACTATATTGATCCATAATCTACAACATTATCTCCATTCATGAAAACACATCCCAACCCAAAACCAGATGCGTAGAAGTAGACAACATAACCTATCTTATCTCCGAGAATTTAAGGATAGGTGTTGACGTGAGGATAACCATAAACTCTTGAAAATATTTATGGAACTCGTCAATCCATTGGATATAAACATATTTCTCTTTAAAATATTTCATCAGTGAGTTAATTCATGAAAAATCACGAACAAATCATCGGTGATATCCTACACAGCCAAGAAAGTTGTGTATCTCAAAAACATTATTTGGGGGTTTCCAATATATAACATATTCTATCTTTTTTGGATCTACTTAGACTCCCAATTCATAAATAATGTTTTCAAGATATAATACCTCTTGTATCTAGAAATTTCACTTTGAAATATTAGAAGAAAAGAGATTTTATGGTAAGATATCTAATATTATATCCTAGTGTTGTTAATGATTAGTCATCATCCTAGAATATAGAAAAATATTATCGAAGAACACCACTAATAAAGAGTAAATATACCTTTATAAAATATGGTTCATAAATTCCATTAATATAAATTGGGCATTCATAATACTAAAGGTCATAACTATGTATTCATCTTTACCATAAAAACTCAAGACTGATTCATTTGGAATTTCCTCTCTCTAAACATGATGTTGGTGATACCCTAACTGCAATTCAGTTTTATAGAACCATAGGGCTCCCGTCAATTGATTAAACGAATAATCAAATTGTGGAAGAGGATAATGGTTCTTTATTATAACCTAGGTTAGTTTAAATTAATCCATACAAGTTCAAAGTACTCCATATGATTTGATGAAAAAATACTCACTTTTTTCCATGGAGTCATACTAGGTCAAATGACCCATTTCATTTCCAACTCTTCAAGATACATTTTCAATTCACATAATTACATTGGTTCTATCTTCTAATATAGAAGTGAAAAAGTATTTATCCCTAGTAGGATATTAATCATAAATTATACTTCCTTTAGAGTGGAAACCAAAATTAATAATCAAGGAAGACATCATTAAATTGGTCAATGATGGTTTGAAAATATCTTTATATTATTCCATCAATGCATGGGAAATTAGTTGTTTCCAAATAATAAGTAATTTTCCGAAACACTAGTACCAAAGGTCCCTATATAAATGCATGAACATCATAATCTTCTTTAATGATAATCTTAATTACATCATAAGATGTGAAAATTTCCTTTTGGGTATAATAGTCGATATAGGCCTTAAAGGATTTCAACAATTCCATTCCCCAAATCAAGTCATATATATCCATCTAACTAATAGATAAATAAAAAACCAATTCATCTAAATCAATAGTTATAGAACATGTAACACAATTAATGAATCGACATTCTTGTTGGATGAGAGCTTTTTGATGTTTCATGGAATAAGGCATCTTATCAATATGTAAACCTATGTGATAAATAACAAAAGAGGAAATGAGATATCTGTATGTGATTATATCATAAAAAGGCTTTCGTAATAGTAGAATTGAAGAGAAAAGTACATATTGTTGTTTAAGGGTTAGATTGATCCTTTTTTATCATCTTCTCATTGTTATACAAATATTTACTTGTTATCCGTTAATCTTTGATTCTATGTTGAGAAAAAATTTACACGGGTATCTTGGTGTTCCTAGAATCATCTTGTCTCCCTCTATTCTATATTTGAGAGTTACTCTGGTGATTTCATCAAGTCAATTGATAATATGTCTAAAATAATTGAGATATATCACATGCACTAGTCTTTGAATTTATATATAAATAACCCCAGATATGTACCATCTGATTATATTTTTTAAAAACTTAATGTTGTTTCATATATTCTCACTTAATTTGAGACAAATAACCACACTATAAATAGCTAGAATTTATATTGGGTAATGAATTAAAGTTTACTAATTCAGTATTCTATGCATAATGTGTGTCACCTCCTTGAGAATATATTCCCCTCTTCCTCTTATTCCCAGCAATATATTTCCACTTATTCCCTTAGAGACACACATATCTTCTTCCACCAAAATCCCAAAAAGATCTATTTCTCTATAGTCAACCGATTAACCATCATTGTATAATCTATATACATAAGAATAATATTTTATATCAAATCACTAGTTATAAAAATTATTCAAATATTTGTTCCTTTAAGGATTCATTAGAAGCTACCTCTTGAACAAAACCAAATATTTTTGTAAACCTATCTACATACTATGTTACAGAATGGTTCTCTTATTTAAGGATAAACAAATTTTATAATTGGGCTATATTAAATGTGTGAGGATAAAAAAAAATTCTCAAAAATTATTCAAATTCCTCCCATGTAAGACCTTGGTCAAGTATAGCTCAGATAGAAAAAACCTACAATTATTTCAAAACATCCTCCAGCATATACACTGCTAACTAAGACTTTGGGTGTGTTTTTGTACCAAGGAAATCAAATATTTTATTATTTTTAATTACCAAAACATCCACCTTTTCAACCTCATAATTCCTCGAAGAGATGGGGGAATTCTATTTCTAAAAATTTATAGATTTATCCACATATAGGGTTCATCATTCTAATTTCCTCTATCAATTGCATAAAAATACTGAAAAATTCTTTAGAAAGTTTTTGTTTCACTAGAGGCTTGGGTGAAACCATATTTTCTGCATCCTCTAATTTATTATTTTTAAGACATAAACACTTTTACATTCTCTATAATAAAGAAAAAACATTTTCTTGTCATTACACACTAGTAACTGAAGGCGTAGAAAATTCTAAATCACTATAAGAAATAAGAAATAACTTTTCCTTTCAAAATCAAACCATTGTATACATATTACATTAATCATAAAACACAAAATAAACAATTTAGTCATAGTGGTAAGTCTCAATATCAATGAATTATATGCAATACTCATAGACTAAACCAATGATGATGAGATAAAACACACTAAGAAGTTTCATAGAACAATTTGCATGTCTAGAATACCATGGTAAGAAGATGTTTGGAAAAAAAGGTTAGTTATATATTTTAATGCTATAAAATTCATGTTTTTAAATTTCTATATCCTTGCTACCATATCAGAAGATATATGGATAGACTAATACTAATACCATTTATAAAATCATGCCCCAAATATTATTATTTATAGTAGCCAAAGTGTCACTAACCTTAAGGTAAAATTAAACCTAAATTAGCATTATCTGATAAGAACTATGGTAGAGCAGTATATGAATGTATTCATGGTATAAGATTTTACCATTTATGGATTGGTTGTTTCATTAGCACTGTTATATGTGAATCCCTTTATTTGATCATAAAATATATGAAAAAATAGATCTCTTACAGGATATAGTGGAATTATCAATACGTCAAACCAAATGACTCCAAATACAACGGTTGGAAATAAATTGAAAATTATTAGTGTAAAGGTGGGGTATTATTTTCCCTAAGAAATAATACCACAAAATTAGTCAAAATAGAAACAACAAAACAAAGTACATGATGAATGAGTACTAAAAATACAACCCAAATTGAAACCATGGACTAATATCATCAGATTAGTATAGTCAACTAAATAAGGATGATAAAAAAATACATCCAATGAAATAATACCAAATTGGAATCACTACAAGGAACCAAGATATATATTAAATATCTGAATATAAACTGATAAAGAATAATAATGATGAACCAATAGATAAATGTGACACCTTTACTTTATATTTATCTTGATATATGATATATGTACACAAACCAGTGTTCCCTAAAATTGGGTGAGTATAAATTTATTTGGAATTCCCCATAGACTTTGAAACAGATTCCACTTAGAAAATAAAAAATTATAAAAAAATTATATAAAATATAAGATAAGTAGTTAAAATATTTATATTAAAAACATAAAAAATCAACTTACCAAAAACATTCCAGAAAGTCATTCTTCCATTTATTACCACTTAGAATAATCCCTCAATTTTTTCACCCCCAAACACACTCACAATGCATAAAACGATGGACCTACCAATAATTATGAGTATTGATTAATCCTTCAACAAATATTTCACTTGGTTAACACATTTTATGAGGGTACTTCAATCCCTTACTCTATCCCTCTTGGACAGCGGTACTTCACTCCATTTTCTATCCCAAATAGACATGAACACATTCCACCATGTATGCCTAGTTCTCAAATCAAATTATTCCTCATAAAAAATAATTTCTAAAAATAATTTCTTTTAAATAATTTATCAAAAAAGGTTTGTGAATCATAAAAAAATCATTTATTTTGATATTAAATTCAATACATGTTTTTATAAAATAGGACATAAACTTATTTAAACAACAATCCTTTAAGTTCTAGAATGATTAGAATAAGGGATAATTAATATACATCATGAAAATTATTGAAATTGAAGAAAGACATATGAAATACCTAGTTATGGACTTGAATCTTAATCCCTTAAATAAATACAACAATAACTCATCAAGATACATAACATGGAACATGAATCTATATATGACATAATATATGTAATGATATGATTGAGATAAAAATAGAGGATCTAAAAGAAAGAAATGAAATGTGGATTTAACGTCTTTTCTAGATCCTCAAAAAATGTAGATCCACCAAAAAATTTCTCCAAATAAATGGAAATCACCAAGGTATCCTATGAGATGAGATAATTTTGACATCCTGAGAGAATAGGATAAAAATGAGGGTTATAGGAATCTAATCCAATTTTTAAATTAATTTTTGGATCATTAACTATAAGTCACATGGTAAGGATATATCGTATGTCAGATCATGCGCTAACTATGTGCATGGTACTGGACATCACCTAGCTAATTACATGGATTGGGAGACACATTTTAGAAATTCATGTTCTAACCATGAAATTCAAATGTATAAAGTTCATCCCCTCATATATTTGGTTCGGATGGTTAGTAAAACCATGTTCCAAAAAAATTTCTAAATTTTTTCCGCATTCATGGTTTCTCATAGGCACCCACAAGGTTCGACCAAACCATACACTGATCGTGTGTCTTAGTTGTGACTCCCAAAACATCTTTTATAGTTTCCTATAGATAGAAAATAGTTTCCAATAATTGTGATCAAACTATTAGCCATTTAAAACAGATAAAAACTATAAAGAGACTATTAAAAATAAAACCAAATATTATATATATTAAAAATACATAATACAAGGGTAAATTGCCTAATATCAGCCATGTTACAATTTATTCTTGGTTTCCAAAAAAATTGAAAAGGTTGTATCCAAGGTACGATTCTTGGTTTTAAAATAAAAAGACCATATGTAATATTACATTATATATTGAATAAATAATTTTATTTTTACAACCTATTTGTACCTCGTTATTACCCATTTTTTATACTTGTGAGCATTATTTATTGAATAAATGGATCATGATTCATGTTATAGAGTTTGGGTTGTGGGTTTATTATGGAAGGGGGTATGTCATAGGTGGTATTTATATCATTTTTGTGTTTTATTTATTTTGGGATCTGTGATTATCATGTGTTGGCTATTATCTTCATAGAATCCCACGTTTGTTATCTATTTCATTAGGAACCCATGGATACTAAGTGGGAATGTAAGAGATGTATGTGTTACAAGTTGAGAGTTTCACAATGGATAGTAGACCCTGTTTTAATGTTATGGTCTGGGTAGGGAATGTGTCACTGGTGAATATTGTTTAGATTGATTCAGGTGGTGATGTATAAAAATGATATCTTTCTGGAAGATATTTCCACCAATACACATCGATTACTTGTCCTAATAGTCCCTAAGGTTCTTACTCATAATATATATCCTACATTAGTCCAATGTGTTGATTGTTGGAAGGTGTTGTTTATTTCTTAGATAGAGATTTATTTATGGTATTGATATTTTTTATAGTTTAGTTTTGATATGGTCTAGTTTTAAACTATCTATTTATTATCATTTTATATGTCCTTCCCTGGATTTTCATCTTTATTCTCTTTATACTTTACTCGTATTTTTGGAGTGTGAGTGTCTGGGTGTTTGTGTTTGTATTAATTTTTTAATAAGGCAAGGACGTGATTTTTTTCAAATTCAAGTTTTCATAAAATGTGTTGGAAAAAATTTTAAAACTATGTTAATGGTTAGTTTTCAAAACAAATGTTTTAAATGTAAAGGTATTGTTTAACTTGGTTTTATTTAAGATATATCTTTTTTAATAGAAAATGGTTGATTTTTGAAATGATGGAATGTTTTTTTGATTGTTTTTTTAATAAAAGATATAAGGCATTTTTTTATTTTCATTTTTTATAATGGAAAATGAAACCCATTTTTCTATTAATTTTAAACTAGTGTACTTCTTTATAAAATGAATTTAATAGAATTATGGTAGCAACATACTAGCCTTTTCCACACACTCCACATACTCACTTTATTGGGAATGAATTCTTTATGTTTTCTATAGGACATTAAGATATATATTATATTTTATTTTATTACCACCCTCTCTTGGAAAGAAGATACTATAGCATTAATGGTGGTAACTTGAGAGTCACATGGTGATATCGGGGTTTGTATCTTGCTTCTGTTAAGCCAGTTGGGTTGCATGGGGTATCATCATCTCCCCCACCTAACTTTATTTTATTGTGATTCCTATTTCTCGTTTTTAATATATATTTTTAAAATATGGTTTCATATAATGAAAAAATATTTTAGAAAATTGTTTTCTATTATTTTATATTATTATTCCTTATTTGGATGCTCTTATTTCAGTACTATTTATTTACCTTTGGATGGTCATCCAATGCATGGAGTCCTCATGTCAGATTATCATTTTGAACTCATTATTGAATATATTTTTCTTGAGGGTGAAATTATTACCACATGTTCACTTATGATACCCTGGAATTAGTTACTAGTATTAGGTAATTGGAAATCCACCTTTATCCTTATAGAATGAAAGTTCAAGTGACATGTCAAGTCATCCTAGTTTTTTATGTTACAACCAAAGTACGTGATCTTATGGGCCTTGTAGCATTGAAAATAATCCATATTTAGTAAATATAATCAAATAGACTCCTCCATAAAAATGTTAGTGTTACATATTCCACAAATGGTTTTTTAATGATATCTATAAAACCCAATCACATTTCATTATGAACTTTTCCACCATAAAATAAATTATTAACATCCTATGTATACCTGTATAATACCTTTGTGTAATTCACTGAGAAAAAAATTGGCATGGAAAATGTTAATTAAGAATAGGTAAACTCATATATTCAGGAATTTCTATAAAATATTGACCAGTAAGAAGAAAAACATCACATGTCATTTATCTAAGTAATAAAGAACATCACATGTTACTCAACTAAACATGGCCCTATATTTTCTTATAATAATTCAATAATGGGACCTAATTTCATAGTTTTATTACAAGATGACAAATATCATATTTTTAAACCTCAATTGATGACATGATAAAACATGCCTAACCACCTCATGATTAGCTCAGCCTCAACACTAGTCTAATAAAGGTATTAAGGAATTACATTTCACATGCTTATTATGTTCCCAACCTCAAGTGGAGTAAATTATTATTAGGATTATACCCATAATAATTTCAATTATTTTATGAAATTCCATGTGATATATTTTTACATTTAATCAAAGATAATAGGTATACACGTATTATCGCATGAGTCTACTATGTATCATATATGAGATTCTACTCATGGTATTATTATCATATCGACAGAACCCATAATAATTCACAATTTTCATCTATTAAGGATAATGTAAAGTCATAATTTGAGGGTATATTATTATTACCCTATTCATATAATATATATATAACATTAAAAGGAAATAAAATAAATCTTACCTTTATTAAAAAACAATTATTACAAAATAATAACATCAAATATATCATGTTTCTAATACCAGAAGATTTAAAATAACCCTCGGGATTTAAATATATTAATATATTCACAATATTATATAATTAATTATCATATGTACACATCCAATAGATCCTTAAACCACCCAATGTAATAATCTATCAAATGATATCATATTTTCAATGGGTGTGTTAGGTCTTTCGATGAGATCATGGTTCATTGGTCTAATAAATATATTAATTTCTTATAAAAAAACCTTATTTGTATCTCAATGTTAAAATCCTTTTTATGTTTAGTGATAAACTTCTTGATCTAAACATATTGATTTTCCAAATTTTGTGCAAATATTTACTCTTTTTTTCATGATTATCATGGTGGATTATTTAGAACTCTTCCAATTAATAGATCCACCATTATGTAAAAACAGAACACCATATTAAGACCACATATCATCTTTTTCATATTGGAAACACGCATCTAGGTAGCCCCTTAAAATTATCTCATTATCACCTCAAAATATAAATAAAAATCTGTAATTATTCTCAATTATATAAGTATATTCAGGAAAAAAATCTACTAAACCACGCCTATATTATGTTGGTATCTACATGTTACACTTAAAGAATAAGATATATCAGATCTAGTATATAACATAGAGTATATAAAAGATATGAATAATCTATAAGGAATCATATCCATATTTTTTACATGTTTATATGGATAATGAATATTTCCAATATTTTCACCAAGAAACACAAGTAAATATCCCTTCTTTGAGATATCCATGTTAGGCCTATTTAACACTTTTCTAATATATGTGTATTGACTTAGTCCGAGAAAACACATTGATCAGTCTCTATAAATATCTGTACCTAGTATATAGGATGAATCACATATTTCTTATATCAAGAATAACTTCTCCATCCCTTTTTAAAGTTCTCCCACGGAAATGATTGTGTACATAATAATCATACGCATTATTTGTGAAGCTAAAATCTTTGACTACGTCATTAAATTATTGGTTTCAACTTTAAGATTCTTGATTTAATCTATAAATATACTATTACACATTCTTGACTTATATCATGATCATATGGTACATCAAAGCATTTCGGTTGTATCATAGACATTCTTTTTACTAAATGTATTTTAAGGAAAGTAATTTTGACATCCATTTGATAAAATTGATAATCATAATGAGCTAGAACAGAAAGAAATATAAAAATGTAATTTATCATCATAACTAGAGATATATCTCTTCATAGTTAATATGGTTAATTTTTGATAAACCTTTAACTACCAATAAAATTTAAAGATAGATATTTTCCATCTATCTATGTTTTCTAATAGAAAACGCAATTACACCCAATGTTTCTTACCCTTCTAGGTGAATTCACCAAGTTCAAAACATGGGTTTTGCGTATATACTCCATTGCATATTTCATAGAATTTATCCATTTCATGTAATTAAAACTCTCTATATCTTCTCAATAAGTAGTAGGTTCTTCATCTATGAACATTGCATCATCTTAATTCCCCACCAAGAAATCAAAATATTTCAGGATCCTAAAAATCCTATTATACCTTCAATGTTCCCATATACCCAAAGTTGGGTTTTCTTCCATGAATCCTTGTGGAACCCTCTCATTTTTTATATTATATTTTTTTGGTTTTTAACTTCTATATGTTAAAAAATTATCCCACTAACCTATTAAATAATAAATTATTTCTCAAGGAAAATTCTATTACAGCCCAAAAAAAACTTTTTGTTTAGTAGGATTATAAAAGTAAAATCCTATTGTATCTTTGGGATAACCATAAAATAGAAATTTATATAATTTGAGAATAAGTTAATTAGAATAAAAAGGTTTTATATAATCTTTATTTCCCTAAATACACATAAAATAAAAATTAGGACACTTCCCATACAACATATCATATAGGGTATTTATGTCCACCATGTATGGAACACAATTTAATATGATTGATTCTAAATCCAGATCATATCCTTTTAATGATAGAGGAAGGTCACACTAACTCATCCTTGATCAAACCAGGTCCACCAATGTATGATTCCTCAGCCCAAGAACACTATTCAATTTAAGTGTTATAGGATGAAAATATCATAAATGATCAAGGGATTCATTTTTCAAAATATTCACCACCTCAACTAGACCAGAGAATCTTATCAATTCTTCTAAGTTGAATTTAAGATTTACTTTTGAGAACATATAAATTTGTAAAGTTTTCAAACTTTTGTTCAAAATAAAAACATAATCATATGAAATAAATTCATTAGTGAATGGTATAACGTTCTTATATCCACCACATTATTAAGAACTCATTGGTACACATACATTACTCTATATCTTATCCAATAGTCTACTATCCCTAAAACCTTTTTCAAAATTTTTATATTTAGTTTTACCCACAAATAAAATTCTTATATATCTAACAATTAAAAATTGAGTTCAACAATATATATCTATATAGTCTTTGGATGTGTTTCTCATTTATTTTCAGGAGTATACGATGCCAAAGATTTGAGGAGTTATAATCAATCTGAAATATTTTTATTTGGAATATTACAGACTATATAATTTAAAATTCAAAATGGTTTCATGACTATTGAAATAAAAAATTTAAATATACACTAGAATATTAAGGATGGTTCGAACCCAAAGGGAGGGGTGAGTTTTCTAAAGGATTATCTTTTCTCTAAACAACTTCAAACATCACTCAACTAGATGGAGATAAAATGGGTGGGTATTTTTCAAAGAGTGGTGTGTAAACCGAAGAGTTATCATTGTAAAAACTAAATATACTAAGGAATATATTCATGAATATGTGATTCAAAAGGGAATTTATAACAATATAAATCCCTAAATATACTGTGATTTAAAGAAAAGGTTCATAAAAACTAGAAAAAAATTTTAAGTGTCAAAATCTCCCTCAAAATATATGACTAATGCCATGAAAATCACAATTTTTCTCAACATTTGTGATCAAAGAGATTAAATTATAATAAATAAATAAAAACCATGGTCAAGAAAAGAAAAAAATTACAAAAACCAAAACATTCCAATCAATTAAGTTCAAACATGTTCAAATATATAATTATTCATAAACAAAAATAAAATTTAAAACAAATAAATAAGATAAAAAAACATTGTATCTCTACTGTCGTCAAAGTATATCTCTCTTCTCTTTCATACCTAGTGTTCAACCCAGTTTATGATCTTCTTTAAGCTCACCATGAAATTATGTTCCTCCCATCATCTCTTTTGTAATAACCTGAATCATTATAAATTAAATTCCATTTTAAGATGAGTAAATAAATTATTAATAAATAAAATTATAGAAAAAAACATACAATAATTTGGTTTTTTTGAACCATTATAAGTTATATATTTTTGGATTTAAATTACCATTAATAATAATAACTATTGATATTATAATCGTTATAAAGTGATAAAAATATTAGTATATATATAGGGTTGTGATAAAATCGATTGACATAAAAATAACAAGTGATGGCCTCGATCAGTGGGAATGTACTCTATGATAACCATTTTTTAGAGCTTCTAAAGAAGATAGAAACACTAAGAATTTCCCAAGACCAATCATGGGACAATATTCAACAACTAATTCATGATCAAAACCATTTATGGGATACTTTCAATCTCATAAATATTAGGACCCAAACAATTCTTATCAAAAAAGTCCAAAAAACTCATCATCACAAACCTTAACCTTAGGAAATTCACTAGTGTAAAGAAGCGCTATATATATAGTCCCTAATAAAATGAATTTTTATATTTTTATACTATTTATATTTATATTTAATTACTTTATAGTGACTAAATAATAGGTTTGATAGAAATTAATATTTGATATGATGAAACGCAAATTGTATTTTTGGGAAATATATAGTTTCAATAAAGAAATTATTTTTAATTATTTCATGAATTTTTAAAATAAATTATATTTTAAAAAAATATTAAATATTAGTAATTAAATAAAAATGATAATACAATCTTATGAAGTCAAATGAAATTTTTATATGGGTCATAATACTGTTATTTTCAGAAAACTATTCTTTAATTAATAAGGAATTTTTATTTGTGTGAGTAAATTATCTTGTTTAGGGATGTAATCTGATAAAATAAATATTATTTTTGAAATCATCATGTTGAAATTATATACTAGTGAATTTTTTATAATTTTATGAGATTGTCAATTTTTTGAGAAAAATGTAAATATTATATAAATATATTGTATGTATTATGACATCATAATGAACCCAAAGTGATATAATATAACACATAAAAGGTATCCATGAGAAAATTTATACTTTACCTTTAATATATTGTTTTTCTAAGTTATTTGGTTAATTTTAAAAATCATTAATGAATCCTCAAAAACATATATTATATTTTTTTGTTTTAAAATCAATTATTTATGAACATGACTTGCATCCACACCACAAAGGATATTATTTTAATGAGTTCGGTTCCTATAAATATTATATAATGAAAACCAATCATATTTTTCCAATATCTTGGGAAAAATAATGGTAATGTTTTTGGTTTTGATTACTTTATGATATATAGTACAAAACAAAGGTTTAGAAACTAATAATGAATTATCATACCTTTTTCTATAAAAAATCACCCAACCACCCATTAATATTTACTCAATATCATTATATAATTATGTTTCTCTTACCATAAATCTATTGTTACTTTACACGGTGTTCCCAATATTTTAGGAATCCCATCCTAATCTTTTTTTCGATCCCTCTCATGGTAAGGGATCCTCCACTTCCCCTCTTTATTCAAGAACCTTCCTTATAATGTGTCTTTTAATTACCAATTTTTCATGTTTGGATGTTTCTTTACTCATACATGTTACTATTATTATGATATTAAATGATTATATAAACCTTTAGATCTCAATAAATCCTTCCAAGAATATTTATGTACCCCTATTATGCTGCCGAAATTATCCTATGATTTTTCCATTAAAAATATTTGTATAGTGAATACGAATCCCCATTTACACTCAACATTATTCAAATAGATGTAAATATCCTTTATTTAGTGTGGAATTATATGTATGTAACCCACACTTCAAAATCAATCGATTAAATTTTATGAAATATAGTCTTGTGTTGAATGATCTATGTTGTATACTTATACATGTACATAATATGAATATGATAGGTGGGACCATAAATAGTTATCCCTCCAATGAATTGGATAATGACTTTATCTTCTGAGATTCCATATATGGTTCCAAGGAGGATATCTTAAGCACATGGGGTAATAATTTCTTAGTTCATAGCATTGACGTATTCTTTTGGTGTCATGTTTTATGTTGTTTCCACATTCACATTTTTCCCTTATGTTATCATATTATATCAGAATTTTATGTTCAATTCTATGATTCTCACCCCTCTTATGTTACATTGATATTCCTCTTCTCTAAACTGTATTACTTTACCTTATTCAATACTTTGATTATTCCCTTAATAATATTTTTATCTCACCCCTCTCTTATGTATGTAAATAGTCAAACACATGATTTTTTAGAATAACAATAGATTTTTAAGAGCATGTTTAAGGAGTTAAAAATATTTCTATTGTTTTATCTATTTCATGTTTTTATATTATTTACCTAATTACCCAAATACACTAGGAATCATGATATTGTGATATTATCTTGAGTGGAATTAAATTATTTTATGGGCATAGATTATATTTCTTGTAGAGATCGAACCTAAATTTCCTAGAGAAATAAATCACCCTCTCTATCACAAATCGCCCTATAATTATATACAAGTTCTAGGGGGAGGATAGATATCCATTGGTATAAATATCTCAATAATAGTTTATATTTACTTTGGAGAAATTTTATCTATCACAAATGATTATGACTGAAGAAAAAATCATCACTTATGACATTTCCACTATAAGAGAAACTATACATCAAATAATGGTTGGATCTTCCTCCTAAACTTGACGTTGAGTTCTCAATCAAACATATACCTCAAACAAGTAGAATTCATGGGGAATGATATCACCAAAATAGGTATATATGTGTATCCTTAAAAAATAAATCCAATTATTGGATGGCCCAAAACAACCATGATGACAGAATTATATAGCTTCATTGTATTAGATAGGTAGTATCACCAAGTTGTGAGAAACTTCTAATGATTTTCAAGCAAACAAACCAAGATAAGTCAGAAGGGAGTGAATTTTTTCTAGAATAATGAATTAAAATAAATATTTAAATTGATGATAACGAGTCTAATAACTACACTTATTCTTTCATTACCCACCATTGGGGAAGAAATTATGTTCTATATAGATGTATCCAAAATGGTATTGGGTTTTTCTCTTATACAATATAAATAAATTATATCATCTTCTTTCCTCAAATTAATGATCCATGGGTAGAAATACCCAAAACATGATCTATAATTTTTTGTAGAGATCCCTACACTGAATATTTTGGGACATTATCCTGACTAGGATAAGTGTTACATATATATAGATCATTAAATCATCAATTATATATTTACATAAAATTATTTCCATATGTTCTAGTGAAGGTGGTTAGAGATAATAAAGGATTATTATTTTTAAATCCATAACCATCCTTGAAAGGTAAAAAAATTGGTATATTCATTATTAATAATGGGACATATACCCCTAACCATGATGAAAATTTCAATGGATACAATCATCTGATATATACAGATGATGTACATGGGAGAAATAAAAGGATTGCCATCCTACCTTTCTCAATTTTCTACTAAACCATCTATTATTGAGAGGATAAAGAAGGGTCAGAAGGATGACAAGGTAATATAGAAAAAGGTAGTGAATATTTCAGAGTTCAAATTTTCAAACGATGAAGTTATAACGTTTAGAACCAAGATATATGTTCCATCAAAACCAAAATAAAATTTGGAACTTCTAGATGATTTTTATTGATTATACTTCTCTATTAATCTAATAAGTACTAAGGTGTATAGATATTTGCATCAAAACATCTAGTTAGATAACATAAAAAGGGATATTACATAATTTTTATCATGATGCTTGGTGGGCCTACAAGTCAAGGCTAAAACATGAAATTCTAAGGAAATTATGAAACCATTCCCCATAATGTTTTGTAAATGTGAAAATATAATCATGTCTTACATAAAAGGAACCACTAAGACCACTAATGGAAATAACACCATATGGGTGGTACTCGATTGCCTTAAAAAGTTATAAAATTAAGAGATGGATATGGAACTGAGATTCAACACTACATAGAACCCTCATATGGATTCCCAATCTGAGAGAACAATTTAAACCTTAGAGTATAAGTCAAGATATTGTTCAATGGACTTACTATAATATTTTTATCAACAACTTCTTGTATTGGAGTTCTTATATAAAATGGTTTATATTATATCATTAAAATGGAACCTTACGAGGCTTTGTATGGGTAGAGGTGTCAAACTCAAAATTCTAGGATGATATTGGATAGAAAAATCTAGTATCAACTGATCTTATCAAATAAATGATAGATAAGGTTGAAACCCATCAGTTAAATATGAAATCGTCACAAATTTGGAAGAAAATAAATGTTGAAAATCATTGATCATGCCTTGTGTTTGAGGTTAGAGATAAAGTGTTCCTTCATATAACATTGTGGACTAAATTCATGAATTTTTTAAAGAAGGGGAAGTGTATTTTGAGATACATCATCCCCTTGTTTATCATTGATTTTAATAGAGTGATGGCATATCTACTATAACTCTCACCTAACCTATCACAAGTACACTATGTCTTCCATATATCACTCTTTAGTAATTACATACCAGAACTATCACATATGTTGAATTGAAATGGGTTACCAGGGAATAATGATATTCCATGTGAGGAGTATCTGGTGAAGATCTTATATCATAGAGACAAAGTTCTACGAAACAATAAATCTCGCATGGTCAAAGTGATTTAATAGAACCAAAAGTTTGAGGAAGAAACTTGGGAACCATAATATAAGATGAAATAAAAGTACCCTCAACTTTTTTAATGTATGAAATGAAAATTTAAGGTGAACATTTTTTTAAGGGGTATGAATGTAATGACCCAAATATTTATAAATGACGTAATTTTTTTAAATGAGTAAACACCTTATTAATATTTGAAATTATAGAAAACACATGCATGAATTTTGTTATTTTGTTCCGTTATAAGATATATTATATCAAATTTAAAATAATGTTAAGAATCATAACCATTAATAGTATAATAACCATACAATAAATATAAGATTAGAATAAATATAAGATTATGATAAATCAGATTTAAACTGATAAAGGAAGTGAGGGTCTCGACTAGTAGGATCCTACCCAGTGAAGCCCATTTATAAAATATTCCAAGGGATATAGCATCAATAGGATTTATCCTTTATGAAGTATAATATGTGATTCAATAACTAAATCATGAGTGAAATCATTTATGGGAGACATTATTTCACATGGATATCACAACCCAAATCGTGTTTTTTGAACCATCAAAAGAAAAGGTCATCATGATACACCTAACTCTTAGGAATTACCTATTGTAATATAGGGATATGTTTCTAGATCCCAATAGTATGGTTTTTTATATGATTATAATGATAATATTTATCCTTTATTACTTTATAATGATTAAATAATAAGTTTGATAAAAAATAGATTTTGATATTATTAAACTCAAATTATACTTTTATGTAATATATAGTATCAATGAAGACACTCTTTTTTATGAATCCCTGAATTTTTTAAATAAAAAATATTTTAAAAAAATATTATTATTAAATAATTTTTATTAAATACTATTTATTATATAATCTTATGACATGAAATGTAACTTTTATAATGTTCATAAGAAATGTTATTAAAAAAACTAGTATATTTCAATAAATGTGAATTTTTAATTTAAAATAGTAAATTATCATATTTAATGACTTATTTTTGATAAAAATATATATTATTTTTTAAAGAAATCATGTCAAAATTATCCAATGGTTAATTTATATAATTTTCTATGACATTCGAATTTTTTGGTAAAACTTAATTAGTGTAAAGATAAATAGAATGTATTATGACATCATAATAACCAAAAAGTATTGTAATATTTTCCATAAAATGTATCCATAACCAAAGATATATTTAAAATATTAAATTATTAATATTTTAAAATTATTTAATTAATTTTATAAAGTAATAATGAATCCTCCAAAACCAATATTATATTTTTATGGTTTTAAAATCAATTTTTTTTTACATGAATCACTTCCAAATTACCAAGGGTATTGTTTTAATGAGTTCTTTTATTATCCTTATAAAACAATGAAATACACATATCTTTGAAATAAACCATTGTAAACCCCATGGGTTGTTTTTTGGTTTTGATTACTTTATCATATAGAGTACAAAACCTATGTTTTGAAATTAATAAAGAATTCTCCTCTCATTTTCTATAAAAACCCACACAAACTCGCATAAATATTCAATAAAACCCCTTGGTTCAGAAAGTCTCTCTTCCCTTTCCTCTATGTATCCCTCACAATGCTTACCCAAGCTCTTAATAAACCCTTACCAATCTTTTATAAGTGCCCTCTCAAGGTAAGGGATCCTCTACTCCTCTTTATTAAATAGCCTTATTTATATTATCTCTTTTGATTCCCCATTTTTCATGTCGGGATATGTTTTTAAACATGTATATTACTATAAATATTATTTAAATTTGATTAAAGAATACTTTCAATCTTAATAAACCCATTCATGGATCTTGTTGTTCCCCTATTATGCTGCCAAAATTATCATATGATTTTTCTTTGCTAAACACTTGTGTAGTAAATACCCATCTCCATTTCCACTCAATGGTATCCAATAAGAGTTAAATTTACTTAATTGATTTGGTAATTTCATTTATGCAACCCAAATTTATTAATAATGGGATTTTATGTGATTAAATATGATCCTATGTTGAATAAACCATGTGGCACACTTATGTGTGTCCATAATATGAATGCAATGGTTGGATCTAGAATTATAAAACCCCCCATGCATTGGGTAACCTTTATATATAATGATATATAATTTATGGTGCAAGGGAGGTTACCCTAAGAACATTATGTTATGAATTATTATATTTTATCCAGGAATTTTACTTTTAATTTCATGTTTTATGTTGTTTCCACATTCTCATGTTGCCCTTATGTTGTAATCTCATATCTTGATTTGATGTTCAAGTTTATGATTCTCACCCATATTATGTTGACATCATATGAATCTTGGATTACATGTAATACATTAACTTGTTTCATAATTTGATTATTCTATACTTTTTATTTATCTCTCATACATTTCTTATGTTTTCCCTCAGGTTATCCCACTTAGTTTTAGAAGAGTAATAGATTTTTTAAAGATCGTGTTAGTGGAGTTTTAAATAATTTTGGTGTTTTTATATTTAAATATTTTATGTTATGTAAAAAATTACCCACAAAAATCGTGATTCATGGTATTATGGGGCGGTATTAAGTATATATTGTTGTAATAAATCATTAAATAAAAGAGATATGGGTTGTCATATCTACAACTCCAAGAATCTGTTAGTTGAGTTCAAATCTTCAAGACGTTATTTTGAAATATTCCTTCCCCCCATATTCCCTATTGGGTTTTTGAATGTTCCCATTTATTGAGATGATTCCACTAACTTAACTCTTGATTATTACTCCTCACCAACCACATTTCATTGATCACAAGATTTAACCACTATACAAGAAACTATGAAAACATCAAAAAAATGTAAAAAGACAAAGTGCACTATATTCTAGTTGTCATGAATCCTTGATCACTCTTTTCTGGGTCAAATTTTTTATCATTTATATAAACCTTTTATTAAACTCAAGCATATATCATGCACTGCAACCCAACTCATATCCTTAACAAAATCAAACTTATCAGATCCATTTCTTCTTATCTAGTGTATTATTAAAGCTAACAATTATAAATTCAAACAGGAATTTATATGAGTGGGAGGTGTGAACTATTTCACATCATCATGCACACATCATAGAGATCAATTTAAACCCCCTCCTCTATTCAAAATTGACCCTATAAACAAACATGGAAACAAATAACAAACAAAATCACCATACTCGACCACAAAAAAAAGTAATTCATCATATTTATCTTATATTAGTACACCAAAACTTTGTCGTGTTATACTATTTAAATTTCAAAATATATTAAACATCTTCAGTGAACCAAAATATCTCTTTTATCATCACTATGTACAGTCCATTCTCTTTTCAGCTCAGTGTGAGCACAAAAATACATTTATTAATCATATTCATTTCAATTAAGATACTTATTTCGCTTACCATGGGGATTATATAATCCTAGTATTGGAACCATCATGCTTAAATCTAAAGTTTGGAATACTTCATAAATAAAAATTCAAAACAAAATCTCAGAACAATCCTCATTTGGTCAAACATAGATCAACCAGCAACTAAAGAATTCAAACAGTGAGCTCAGAGAATTCTCTTCCATGGTCGACCATTCCCAACCCCATGGTCGAATAAATGTAGCACAGTAGTACTCAAATTCATAAAACATATATAATTACCATACCTGAATGTACGTTGGTACACTGGGTGGATATTTAAGGGTGATTCTGGTATGAATGAATAATTTTTCTTCCTATATGGTAGCACAAATTTAGGCATGGTAGAGTGCTTTTACTCTCACGGTAGAATGTATCCATGGTCAAATTGTTAAATCATAGTAATAATGGTATGGTCATATCCATCATGGATTTAGGTGGACCAATTATAAATATAAATTAAAAAAAATAGAATAAAAAATATAAATTAATATTTTCTAAAAATATTAAAAATTAAAATATAATCCTACTAATTAATTAATAAATAAATAATCAAATAAATTAAAGATTACATTAAAATAACTGAGGAATTAAACAAAAAATACGAAAAATTAATAAAAATAAAATTCAAAATGAAATGAATATATTAATTAAATAATGTGAATTTGATAAATTAAAAATGATCAAAAAATTATTTAAATTTTCATAAATTTACTAAATATATTATAATTAAAGAATGAACTATTACTATCCAATTTAATAACACAATTATCACTAAAATAATAAAATATATAACAAAAATTATCAGGAATAATATTTTAAAATGAAGCCACATCAAATTCTCTCACACTTTTTCTTAACCAAATGAAAATAATTCTAAGAAATTCAGTGTAAAAATAATAATTATAAATATTGAAAAGGTGATGTAATGATAAGAATAAAATTAAATAAATATTCATCCCATGTAAAATCTTTAAATAAAAAAGTTCATTTCCATCAAAATAATAGATGATTTTGTAAAAAGTTTGTTTTTATTTCACAAAAATGATTTTTACTGACAATTTTGAGTGTTTAAACAAAAATCACTTCTCATTTAACTTGGACATCAAAAATTAACATTACCTCTAGTTTTAAAAACTCACATAAATAGAATCCAAAATAATTAGAAACTATTTTTTGATGGTAAAACTTAATAATTACCCGGTGTCATAGATAACTCATCCAACATTTTAAAGAATAAAGGAATGAAGGAATGAAGGAATATAACCTCAAACTGGATATGAAAATTAATTTCATAAATACTTTAAATAAATAGCTTAAAAGTATAAATCACAATCAAAAGGTTCAAACATAATGATAAATGTAAATCCTAGTCCCAAAGTTTAACCAAAAATAAAAAAATCAAGAGATAAAATTGTATTTTGAACACAATTAAATATATGAGAAAGAATAAAATGTTGACCTCCTCAAAGTAGAAAATAAATTCTCAAAGTTTAAAAAAAATTGATCCACCAAATATGAAATTTCTTTCTCAAAACTTAATAAAATTTGAATAATTTTTAGGTAATTTTTTTGTACTACATTGCATTAAATTTTTAAAAAAATTAAGACCCTTTACCCAGGATTAAAATACAACAATTACCCCATTTTTTAATAATAAGGTGGTATAATATATTTTTGTAGATAAAGTTAAAAATTATTTAAAATTGAGTTTAGTTCAAATTGTGTTCAATAGTTATAAGATAGTTCAAAAAAACAAGCATAGTCTCTAAACAAAAACATAAAAAAATTAAATGTAGATGATTTATCAAAAGGAAAAAACACAGAGATATATATCTATGTTCCAAATATAGCATGATTAAGAGTAATCACAAAAGTAAAAGATCAAGATTTTTATTAGTTATATTTAATAAATAATAAATTATGATTCATAACACAAATCATTAGATAATGGATCATAACAAATTTTTAATATTGGAGGTAATTTCCCAACACACTTAATTCCATATAACAAGTGAACTTTAAAAATAATAATTAAAATAAAATTCCCAATGATGCCTGAAATGAGTTAAACAAGTATATATTCCTGAATAATTCAAGATAAACCTCCAATTAAATTTCTTACATAATTTCATAATGCTCATCAGAGTGATCACCCTCCTTTAAACATTCTTGTTACTATTGGTTTCATGATGAATGTACCTTTAATCATAAAGAAAATTATTCACTAAATTCATAAAATGAAAATCAAAAATATGGGTCCAATATAATAAGGATAGGATACATTATCTAAAATTAAAATACCATGAAAAATACTTACCAACTCAAATTATAGGCAAATGTGAGTTGGGTTTCATTTCAGAAATTAATTATAAAATATGATGATAGAATTTTATTGAAATGAAAAACAAAAATAAAAAATGAAAATAAAAATTTGGGTTACATCCCAAGAAACTCAAGGTTTTAAGTATTCTACCAGAATCCTTGAAAAATATAACTACATTTACTTTGGGGTTTGTTTTCTTATCAATAACACACCACATGTATTTTTCATATTTTTTTAATGAAAATAAAAACCTAGGGTTACTTATACTTCTAAAAAAACAAACCACTCTCTTAATAGCTAACATATTCTAATTAGAATAGTAATTAACATGAAGGAGCAGCTCGAGGAAGTCATAAAGTGGAGAAAAATGATCATCAATTAAGTTCACATTCTTGTCAATTTCAAAATAATTTGGAATATGTTTGAATATAAATAATCCTTCAGGATCCACCAAGAACTATTTATGTTCATAAACTGAATACAGTTAATAAAAATCTCTCTTGTAAAGAGGGAAATATATATCATTATTCAATTTAGGTTTAGAAAACATAGAGTTTTCATTATATTAAATAGTTAATTATGGGTTCTTAAGTGTTTTACCTGATCATCATTACTTTCAAACTCATTCATAATTTCATGACTACTAAAATTAGGGGTATAATGAGATATTTTAGACAAGAAGGCTAAAACATAGGGTTATTAATAGTTTTTAATGATGAATTAAATCCGTTATCAATCATAAGAGTTTACTATACCAAGTAATTCTCAACTACTAAATGGAAATATGCACCTAAATTGGATGTGGAAGACACGGAGAAATAAGAAATATTTAAATTTTGTTCATATATAAGACCAAATTTCCTAAAACATTGACCTTCTTCCAATCACTCCTCATAAAAATACCAGACTTCACCAATAATGGGTTTTAAATAATTTTTTTTCAATATACCTACAAATGTGTGTCAAAGAGTTTTTCAAGATCACATTCAAAAAAATTTCCTTCCAAAGAATTTTCATTTGTGTTTTTTTATCCAACTTATAGGAAAAAATGTTCAATTTAGTCCTATAAAAGACAAAACCAAAAGATATCTAGTTAAAACAACTTTATCTAATAACATCAAAACTAATTTCTATTTATTTAAAAAGAGACTTAGATGAATCATCAATGAAGTAACCAAAAATAAAAATATCATCAATCTATTTTTCTTAAAATTAAACAAGCTCATTATCTCAATCAAGAATGAAATTATAAATTATTGGGTTTTTAATCTCAATTGAGGGAAGATAACAGTTATCAAAAAATGAAAAATTTCAAACAACATTGAATTCTTGATTTCTGTATTCTACCAATATCTCCCAAACTTCTATTCAATGTCACTTCCCATAATTTTAGAAAAACATTTTAAAAGATTTTTAGTATTTAAAAACATATATCTAATACTTTAATCAATAAGATTTATCATGTTCTTAAACCTCCTATATAATTGAACCTGTTAAAAACTAGGAAAAATAAATATAATGTGATAATTGTTTTTAAATTATTTTTTCTATGTTCCTCCATATTTTCTAAATCAAATTATTCTAAAATTTTCACATATTCATCATAACATTTTTTTTAAAATTTATAGAGTTGTTTATATTGACATATTCATCTTCATCAAATTCAAATTATTTCAGATCAGTGGATTGTTCTTAATTTTTAAGTTCACATCCTTTTTCACCCATTTTCTAGAAATTAATAAATTCTTTTTCATAATCACTTATTTCAATTTCATCATGATTTTTAATTTTCTATCACAATTCCAAAAATTAATCTTTTAATTTATTTAATTGAATTTTGGGAACATGAGAGCTTTTTTGGGAATTTTTACATTTATTTTATTGAATTTGATAAAACCTATAGTTCATTTCCATCATATGTTATTCCAAGTGTAATACTTTCTATATTTATGGTTGCAAAAAAATTGGTTTTCTTCAAAATGGTAGAATTGTTGTGGTTAGTTATAGAAAAAAATCCCATAAGTGTGCCCATAGTAGCCACAATAATTACAATTAACCTCATAGGTGTGATTACAACCCTCTTTTTAATCCATATTATTTAAACACTCATCAATAAAATATCAGACTATGAAAAAAAACTAACCATATTAGAATGAAGACATGAAGATTGTTCAAGTACGAAGCATAGAAAAACTGAATATCTTGAAATTAACTCCTATGTAGTGAATTAAAAAAATTATTATTATATTTTTTTGTTTTTTGTTTTTTTTATCCCAAATACACTATGCATGTTCCTTACCAAGAAATGGTGTCAAATTTTGAAAGGGTTTGAGGTCATAACTAAAGTAAAAAATAAAATTAATATACCAACACTATCATATTAGTGAAGTTTCAATCCCAATATAAGGTGGGTAAATTTTAAAATGGATTATTATTTCCCTAAACTATTTAAAATAGAACTAAACTAATCAGTGATACATTGGGTGTATGGTGTGTAAAGAATTAATTTTTAAATTCTATGTTAGTATTGTTAAATCTAACTAGATTAATGATAATAGGCATGTAGAAGTGGATAAATAGGGAATTTTAAATTATAGAAATTATTAAAGTTTTTATCATTTTAATAAAATGTTCATATAAACATGGAATTTTTTTTGAGTATCATAATCTCCCTTGATATTTATAAATACTCCCATTAAAATTAAATTCTTCCTCAAAATGTGCAATCTAGAAGATTAGATTATAGTAAATAAATAATTTTCAAGATCAATAATTTAAATTAACTAAAAAAATTGAACCCCATCATTAAACTAAGTTCACAAAAGTTAAAAAATATAATGATAGATGAATGAAAAAAAATGCAAGATATAAAGAACATAAAATAAGAAACATAGTATCTTCAATGTCATCATAGTATATGTCTCCTCTATTTCAACCTTGGTTTTCACCCAAGTTGAATCTCTTTCTCATTATAACCATGAAATTTCATTTTTTTTCCCTTTATCTTCAATACTCCAAGAATTTTTTAGTTGATTTTTAATCTCTAAGATGCTAGTATGGAGTATTTTCCCCCTATATTCCCTATGGTGTGTCATAAAGTCCTCATTTAATGAGATAATTCCACTAACATAATTCTCAAATTTTACTCTTCACCGACCACATTTAATTGGTCATAAATATTTATCACATGTATGTTATAATATTGTAAATTTATAATATAATGTAAATAATCCCATGTGTACTCTATTATAAATATGACGAATACTAGATCGTTGTTTTCCTGTTGAAAAATATATTCATTCTTCTTGATTATATCTTATCTTCGAGAATGTATCATGTATTTCAACTCAAATCATAGATTCTACATAATCCAACACACCAAATCCATTACATATTAAACATCCACTTATTTAATCTTACATATACAACTCTAGAGAGGCATTTCTACAAGTATGTGGTGCACACCATTTCTCATCTTCACAGACACATCATAGGAAGCCATCAAATCCCTCTTTTATATTTTAAACCAACCCTAAAAACAAACACAAAACATATATAAAAAATCACAGATCTTAACCACAATAAAAAGGTATTTTTCAACTTCATTTGATAGTAGTATGTCTGAACTTGGAGGTAATATACTATTCAAGTTTCGAATAAGATCAAAAATTATTAAGTGAACAAAAATTGAACATCTTTTATAAGATCGCACAGTCTATGATCCCCTTAACTTGGAATTGGAATAAAACTACATTGATTGATCATCATAATTCTAGTCAAGATTCCTCCTTTGATTACCACGATTATACCACCACTGGAGTCACAGCACTATCATCCTCACTTCTGAATTTTTTCCTCCATCATAAATCTAAAATGCACAAATAATGCTCAGCCTAATCTTTATTCAGTCAAAATATGGTCATTCATCAAGCCCAGGATTCAAATTCTAATCTCAGGGAATCTTCTTTTATGTTGGATCATTCCCATCCCTACTATTGAATGAATGTAGCATGGCAAAATTCAAATTCTTGGTCATGATAAAATGCCCATGCTCGCAAGAAGGGTGGTCTCATGGGTGGATCACTAAGGGTGGGTCTAGCATGGTGGAAGAAATTTCCTTCCTATATGATAGAATAAATTTAGCTATGATATTAAGGTTTTACTCTCATGGTCAAAGATGGTCACGATCACACCTTTAAGGTATGTTAACAATGGTATAATCGCAGACCCTCGTGGAAGTAGGTGCACTAACAACAAATGTAAAATGTAAAAATAGATTAAAAATTATAAAGTAATATTTTAAAATATTAAAACTATTAAAAGAAGAGATTAAAAATTAAAATCAAATCCTATAAATTAATTAATCAATTAGTAACAAATAGAAATAAATTAATGATTAAATTAATTGAACACAAGAATTAAAAAAAAGATATAAATGAATAAAAAAATATCAAAATGAATTAAAAAAATATTTCAAATGATAAGAATTTGATAAATTAAACATGAATATAAATAGAATTTCCATAATTTTTATAAATTTACTAAATCTACTATCATTTAAATAGAGACTATAATCATCCAATTTTATTAAATAATTTTCACTAAAAACAAAACATATACGATAAAAATGATGTGGAAAAAATATTAAAACTTGTAAACAAAAATTATCCATATCAAGATTTTATATACCATTCATCAATATTCAAAATTCCATGAAACATTTCATTAATATATATATATATATATTTCATAATAATTCATGAAAACCCCTTCTTGTCCAAATAAGAAACAAAAATAAAATTTATGTTTATGGAAACAATGTAATAACATTTTTTCCAATTCTAAAAATAAATAAAAGTTCATACTTAAGTGAGAAATAAAAAATATAATCAGGATGAAATACTTAATCTAAAATAAATGAATATAAATATATATGGATAAATATCATGTATTATATCTATTAATTAATAACTTTTAATAAAATCTATCTCACTAAAACTGATGACCACGTGCATCATATCCATTTAGTGATCCAAGATATATATTTTTTTATAACTTATCCCCACTAAGATATATCATAAGCCATAATTATAACATGTAAACCAACATAGTAATAATATAAAATATGAATCATTGATAGTTGAGTGGATAACTCTAAATCCTAATCCATAATATGGATTAACTCAACACTAATCCAATAGTAGGATAATGTTTTGGGTTTCCTAGCTATGTATAACCAAAATAATACATCATATATAGGAAGTGGATTGGTATGGATACCTTTCACACCCGGAATTTTAATTCCATGATTTTTTTTAAATATTCTTTTGGTTCTTATATTTCTCTCGGTTTCCAGGTGTTCCGAGTCTAAATTCTTGGCATCTCTTGTGATTTTGATAAATGTCCTTATTCTTATCGGTATTTTATGGTTCTTGGCCTCCTACTTTGTCAAAGGGATGGTATGATGTTGAGGTGGTTTGGAGTTGGATTTGTACACTCCTAGTGGCACCTCATGTGGGGTATGTTGTTGGGGTGGTTTATACCCTTCAGTTGGATGATTCTTGGGGTGGAAATGTGGTCTTATTTTGTGTATTATTTCCCACTATACTTGGCCTATATTTCCCCCTTGGTTTCCCCTTATACCACACTAAAATTGGAGGGAAAATATCACTTTTTGGGTGGCCAAAACAGACCGCACGTTTTGGCTGCATGGTTAACTAAACCGTGCAAACAAACAGTGCAGGGTGTCCAGCTCATTAAAAATATTCTTGAAATTACATGTTTTCCCTCCCGGTATTTATCCAAACTCTCCCATTTCTTCCACCATTTGACCATTTCAACCATGGAAACCTCCCAAACTCCCCAAACCTCCCTTGTAACACATTTTTTAATGGGTTTTTAATGGGAAAACTTCAAGTTCTGTTCATGTAAGTGCTTCTATCATTGATTTCTCTCTAATATTTAGGGTTGCTTCTCTTATCCTTGAAGTTCCTTGTGTCCAAGAGGTAGGGTTTCAAAAATAGGGTGTGATCCTTGGTTTCTTGGCCTATTCATATGGTTTGAGGCTTGATCTAAGTCCCTCATCATGTGGTGGTGGTGTGGTTGGATTTTTGCACAAAGATTCAAGGGATTTAAAAATTTTGGTAGTTGACTCCATGTGTATGATATCCTTGTGACTTATCTTACAGTTTTTATATCATTTTAATGTTTATATAATTTTTTTCTCATTGTATTTGTGGTATTTACCTTTTTCTTAGGTAGTGTTTGTATGTATATTACAGAATATAAAAAGTTTTATTCAAATGTGTTATTATTCTAAATGTTTTATTTTGAAAACTGTTTACAATTGAAAGTTGAATTTCTTGGAATTTATCGCCACTTCTCCTTACATATTAAATTTTTGTGCTTTTTCACCTTGTATTGAATACTCTTTAGAATATTTGGGTGTTATTATATTGGGATTCGGCTCACACCCTACTTACACCCCTTGGGTGTAAGTAGACTCTGTTTTGTTTGACACGGGTAAAGGTAGAGCCTTAAGTGAGGTGGTTCGGGTTGTTAGTCTCCTCATATGGTGTGGTGTTGTGAAGACGGCTCAGGGGTGTTTACCCATTGTCATGTAGAGTAATTGTGGATGATTTTATGTTGTTTTTATTTATCATTTGACCTCTTTTTCTATGACTAGAAATATTTATTTTGTTCTAGATTTTGTATAAACCTCGTTTTGTATGAATTTTTTTAGATCCATTTATTCAGATGTTTTTTATGTTTTATGTATCTAGGTTTGGGTAAATCATTCCCAAACTAAAATAAATGATATAAAGGTACTTTTTTCCGCTTTTGGGGATAGGGAATGCCTTTTGGGCCTTGTCATGGGCTGGATTTGGTGCTGGTATTAGTGCTGACCATATTCGGTTGGTGACAAAATGATATCAAAGGAGGATCAGGTTAACTCTATCAGTCATTATATTTGGGGAACAGTTGGGATAGATCGGAGTTAGGATTTTTGGGACATGAAATCCCGGTTATGGGTATTGTGCCTACCAAAAAAAACTCATGACAGGATTCAAGTTTCCAGGGGAAGTTGGTTTTTATCTGAGTCCATTGGTTTTCTTGGTTTGATTATTATTAGGGGAAATGAAAAGAGAGTTGAGATAATGGTATCAGTGAGCTCACAGGGTCAGGAAAGAAATGTGGAGATGGGGTTATTTCTCTAGAACACTCTCTGTTATGGTGAAGTGATTGTAATATGGCCACCAACAATATGTCCAAGTCGCCCACTGACAGTAGTTTCCTCTCACATTGTCTTGTGTCCATATGTTTTGGAGTCTTGGAAACTTGGTTTTTAAAGAAATCTGGCCTGATTTTAAGGAGTGTGAAATTTTTTAAAGCGATATTCTAGTAAAGTGAAAATGGTTTTATTTTTGAAAGTATAGAAATGAAATTTTAGAATTATTTCAAAATGGTAATTTATGTGTTTACCCTCTTTTGAAAGTATGAATTAGGTTAAAGGGGGTTTTGAAAATGTGTTTCCACTATAATTTTATAAATCATGGAAAAGTGTTTTGAATTGAATTAAGTGTTCTAGAATTTATATGTAGGGGTTAAAGATGAATTCTGATTTCATAAATACTGAGCCTTTGAAATGTTTTATGAAATTTTAGAACCTTGTTTTTAAATGAGAAGAGTTGAGTTCTTAATTAAATGGAGATTTATGAAATGGTGTTTTCCATGAAATTATAAGTGTTCTGAAATGGGATTAAATGTTTTGAAATGGTTTTTAAAGATATTATAGTGAGTTTTTATTGAATTATGGGTTCTTTACTAAATTATTTTGTAATATTTAAATTGGGTTTTGATTTTATTGTTAGCGGTTTTAAGAAAGGGAAAGTGTCGTTAAAAAGGTTTTGGTTTTGAAAAGTGGAAAGGATTGGTTTTGGTCTTCTGTGTTCTCATGGGTAACCCCATGCATGGGTTTATATGGTAATATGGATGGTTAATGGCACGAATAGATGAGTTTCAGGATGGATATGAGGTGGGTTCCCGGTGTGGCATGTAAACATGAATGTGCGAGGCTCATGGGATACCATTGGTAAATGAAAAACCCACCAGCACTGTTTTTTTAGAATTATTTGGAGGAAAGTGTTTTTTATGATAATATGTGGTTGGGATGTGTCACTTATGTGTTTTCAAGATTTTTATTGTGGGAAGTTTTGAGTTCAATGAACCCTCTTTATTAAATGATGTTTTGGGTTGGTGTTTCATCAATAAGTTGGAACAAAGCATTGGTTAGTGGTCTCTTTTGAGGAAAACTTTAGCAGGAAAATGTGGTGGCTCCCCTTGTGTGTTTAGTTCAGGTTTGTGGTATTTTGTGACCAAATGACCTGATTGGTTAGATCCTTGGGTTTTCCTTTTTCCAAGGGTATGCCCCTATAAAGAGTTAATACATGACTCATGTGTGGCCCATGGTGATTCACCATTGGAGTATCCTCTAGTTTATCAACATAAGGACTTTCTTCTAGAGATTTGGAGATTTAGTTTACCCCTAATCATTTTCAGTTATGTAGATCCCCTTATAGAGGGAGAGTGGTTATGGAAGGTTGAAATAGACCTTAGTTTCTTATGAGGCCTAAGTCGTCGAAGGGGAATGGAGTTCAGGGTTTTCAGTGTAGAATAATATCTTAAAGGGACTTTGGGTCTTTTTTCAGTCTCATCCAAGTAAGAGTTCATGTTAGGACACCACTGTGATAAATCTGGCCAAGAGTGGCTATTATGGTCTATTTTTTGAATTTTTTGATGTTTGGGACTCAGCGTAAGATCCCTATCCTTGTGTTTTTTAGCTGCAATGGTCATGTTCTGTTACACCTGGTGACGTCATCTATTCATTTGACTATAGGGGTTAAGGTTGGGAAATATTATGAGAGTATCTGTTTTTTCGGATGCATGTCTCCATTTAGGTATTAACAAGGGGTGACTTTCATGTATCCATTAAGCCCTTGTTTTGGTAAAATGATGGGCTGGGGTAAAGTGGGTTTGAGGTGCATCATGTCTTATTGGGACCATATGATATCACAGTCTATTTGTTTGTGTCACTGGAAGAAGAAGTTCCATTGGGGAGTGTTTCTAAACACTGACTGCAAGGCAGGAGATGGTTTAACCATTTGATCTTCAACCATAGGTCCCAGAGTTATTATGGCACATAGTCGGGGTAAATCATAAAGACATTCAACCCTTTGGTCAATGTCTTATCCTCAATATGAAATATGAGAATAGTTTAAACCTCTAGTGTCATCGTCTTGTTCCAATTTTTCACGTTAGGTGGTAGAGTTAGGAGGACTTTGTTTCCATGTTATAGCTTGAGTTCATGATATTCCATTGTGTTTCCTTTTAATTTTTAGAGAAAAGGATGAATTTGGAATAGGTATATTGAATTGAATAGTTTTCACATGGTTATTAGTAATCGTGTACCAAACTAAGAAACTGTGAGATAAGAGAGAAAATCTACTGCATGGTCTCGATGAAACCGTGCACCTTGGCCCATGTAACTATACGAAGCCTCCCTTTTTGGACAGAATTATTTTCATAGTTACCGAATGGTGTCTAAAACCATTCAGACTAACCGAGTGATCGTGAAAACTCTATAAATTTTGTGGCCTTTTCGTGTAGGCCTGTGATGGTCAGTTAAGATGGTTGGTTGTTATGGTGGGGATGCCCATCATGGGTCTCACATAAGTTCTCTTGGAAAAATTCTAATTTTATTTTACTCCTTATGTTGGGGATACCATTTGGTCCTCCCCCAATTGGTGTCCTGATTATGTCTTAGAAATTAAGTTGTCCCTTGTGGTGGGAAGTCCTCTTTGGTCACCACATATTAGTGACTTAGTTTTCTCCATAGTGTTTTCTTTGTTAGAGGTAGTCTTGTTCGAGTTTATCTAGCCACCATTTCCATAATTGGGTAATGGTGGGATTGGAGCACGCCCAATGGTTTTGTTTAAGTAAGGTTGTGGTATCATTATTCGGGTTTGTTGTTCATTTTAGGTGGATTTATTAATCATCATCTGGTATTGTTTGAGGTGTTATGTTTTGGGATTTCATTTTAATATTTTTGATCCTTTCAGTTAAGTGGGGTAAGTTTTGGTTGGTGAGATTATTCTCTTCCTTTGTTTTATCAACTGGATGTGTTTGGCCTTTTGGAGGTGAGTGAAAACATGGTAAGGGAGTCTATCTTGGTCTATCATTTGGGCTTTTTTTTACATCTGGTGTTGTTGTGGATTTAAAAGGGTGGAATGCTTTATGGTGGGGAGAATTGTCACAACCAAAATTTTAATTCCATGTTTTGTTTAAATCATTTTTTCTTTTTTATCCTTCTCTCGGTTCCCAGGTGTTCCAGGTTCAAATTTTTGTTGTCTCTTGTGTTTTTCATCTATGAACATATTCATGGGGGTCTTGTATAGTTCTTGGAATCCTCTTTTTTGAGAGGGATGGTATGAGTTTGAGGTGGTTTGGAGTTGTATTTTTTATACTCCTAGTGGCACCTCTTGTGGGGTATGTTTCTTGGGTGGTTTATACCCTTGAGTTGGATGATTCTTGGGGTGTAAAGGATGTTTTCTTTTGGGTATTATTTCTCCCTATCCTTGGCCTATCTTTCCCCATTGGTTTCCCCCTGGGACAACCCTGAAATTGAAGGAAGAACATCACTTTTTGGGTGGCCAGAACAGGTTGCACATTTTGGAAGCATGGTTTACTCAACAATACATCCAAACCGTGCATGGTGTCCAGCTCATTAAAAAGCATCTTGAAATTTCACGTTTTCCCTCCCAGGATTTATCCAAACTCACCCTTTTCATTCCCCATTCGACCATTTCATCCATGGAAGCCTCTTAATCTTCCCAAAACTCCCTTGGAAATCATTTTAGAATGGTTTATTGATGGCAAAAAATCATGTTCTCTTCAAGTAAGTGCTTCTATATCTGAATTCTCTCCATTCTTTAGGTTTTCCATCCCTATCCTCGAGGTTCCTTGTGTCCAGCTGGTAAGGTTTCAAACCTTGGGTTTGATCCTTGTTTTCTTGGTCTATTCTTCTATTTTTAGGCTTTATCTATGTCCCTCATGGTGCGTTGGTGGTGCGATTGGATTTTCACACAAATATTCAAGGGTTTTAACAATTTTGGTATGTGATTCCATGTGTATGAAATCCTTGTGACTTAGCTTGCTCTGTTTATAACATTTTCAAGTTTATATAATTTGATTTTTGGTGTTCATTGGATTTATAGTATTTACCCTTGTCTTAGGGTGTGCTTGGATGTACATTACAGTAGCTAAATGGTCTTATTCAAATGTGTTTAAATTCTAATTTTTTTTATTTTGAAAACTGTTTAGAATTGAAAGTTGTGTTTCTTGGAATTTATCGCCTCTTTTCCTTACATATTAAAATTGAATGCATTTTCACCTTGTATTGTTAAATCTTTTGAATATTTTGGGGGTATCCTATTGGGATTCGGATCACACCCTACTTACATCCATTGGGTGTAAGTACACTCAGTTATGTTTGATACAAGTAAAGGCAAAACCTCATGTGAAGGCGGTTCTGGTTATTAGTCCCCTCCTATGGTTCGGTGTTGTGGAGAAGACTCAAGGGTGATTCCCCCTTTTCATGTGGAGTCTTTGTGGCAGATTTTATGCTATTTTTATTTATCTTTGGACATCTTCTGCTCTGATTGGACCTATTTATTCAGTTCTAGATTTTTTTATAAACCTCATTTTGTATAAATTTTTTAAGATTCAGTTTATCGGATGTTTTTTATGTTTCATGTATCCATATTCCGATAAATCATTCCCGAAACAAAATAAATGATACCTGGGCACTTGTTCCATCCTGTGGAGATAGGGAACGCCCTTCAGACTTTTTCATGAGATGTATTTGGTGTCGGTATTACTGTTGACCAAATTCAGTTTGTGACAATACCTATAATCTACTTTACACAAACAAGATAATTCTTGGGTACCAAATGGTTAAGTTCACTTGTACTGAATGATCATGGTGTTATAAGTGCCTAATTTATAATTAATCTCTCAGTTAGTATTTGAATGGTTTTCTTAGTCTAAAAATTTTAATGTACATCAAATGCATATTAAATCCATAACTATTTCATAAACTGAAATATTTATCATCTCATGTTTTTTTTCCTATATGTATGTATTCTTCTAATGATTTAGTTATTGGAATAACTATTAATTTCACAGAATTAATATATTCCTACTATATTAATATTTAACTTCATACACAGCTCAATGTTTATGTTACTATCCCACAAATAGTATCCAAATATATCTACACATATCCAAATACATAACATGAATATAGTATATGAACACCGTCATGTATAGTCTTATAATTATAGGAAATCAATAATACCCATAAGAGTATGTATTAAGTGACAAATAACCAACCCTAACTTTTCCAAACAAGCCATCAGCCTCCAAGCCAATGAGTTTTCTAACACAAACTCCCTCTAACTAAGATTTTTTATTCGAGATAGACCACAACTTCATCATAAATTTGACACATTATATATATAAGATATAATAAACTTCTAAATTCATCCTCATAACCTCCTAAATTGGATGTCTTTTAAAAATAATAAATAAATATTACTTTTTTCAGACCATGCATATAACGTTTGGTAAGAAAATTTTATAAGAAATGATATAAAAATTTTAAACTAAGTTATAAGATATTTAAAATATATAAAATATTTATAAAGGAATATTTATATATAAATAAACAATTTATTTATTTTACAAACCTCGGATATTGATGTGAACATTTTATATTCTATTTTGAAAGAAAAATATTCCATTTATAATTCTTAATAATTATATTTTTTTAACAATTCATAAACTATTTGAATTTTTGAAAATAATATTATATTTAAAGTAATTTTTTCCTTATATAATATTTTATTATAAAAATTATGTATTGAATTCCATGATTTAGTCATTGCTTAAGATAATTACTATCTGAGATGGCCTATCTTGTAATAAGATATATGTTATCATATAGCATATTTCATTGAATGAACTATATCATAATTGATGATATTACCTATATCTCTATTATGATTTGAGGAACAATTTTTTGTAACCTAGATTATCATTCATATATAATAATAACTCTTATCATAACTTATGACATAGTGTAAAACCATGGTTTTTGATGAATCATACACTATAATACACCCATTTATACACTAAAACTAAGAAAAACCTGAAATAACACATTATAATATACCAAATCATAAACTATGATATAATGATTCAATGAATAATAATTATCCATGTCATTTCATGCCTTAAAATATCACACTAACCATATTATGATATAAATTATATTCAAAAAATCATACTGAAAACAAGTTGATTCAATAATAAAGGTTCCTTAGATAGCACTTGTTGTTTATGTATGAAAATATAATCCTCATCAAAGTATAGTAAACCTAATAAAAAACAATATTTATCACCATCTAATCAACATGTTAATGAAGAAAACAATAATTGTTCCTCGTTTTCAGTTTTATTCATATTAGTGGAGTATGAATGAAGACGACCATTGAGAATAAGAACATGGGATATTTCCTCTATAGATAATATACTATCCACAAAAATCATAATAGACTATGAGAGGACCCCATTAACTTCAAATTTGTGTTATCGACTTATCCTTGAAGAAAAAATTATGAATAAGGAGGAAGAGTGCATCAAATTAGCTTGACATAATCAGAACGCACCCCAATAAGAGGATCAAATCCTATATACAGGCTTACTTCATTTAATAAATAATTTCAAGAATCAACTTATAATATTTTAAAGCTTACATATGTTTCCCTCCTATATTATCATTGGATTATATTTTTCATTTAAAAATTCAATTATGATATCATATTTCTCATGCCATAAACGAATTATATATTTGATTCAAACCTGATGGTAAACTATTTGTAAGAATTAGTAGTTTCTCATGCACTAAATGTCATATATTATATGTTTTACTATACTTAATGGGAATACCCATGCCATTAGTGATATAGACATTTTTTATTCTATGGTATGCATTGTATGAATATCCTGGATTATGATATGGATGAATCATAAAATATTATTCATCATATGGAGATATTACCTAAAGCTAATAAAATAGTATAATTTTTTTGGTTATATTATGTTCATGATATGAGTATATAGTAAGGTATGATATGAATTTTGAAAATGGATTATTTTAATCTATAGGATATTTTTCTTCATATGATATATAGATATCAATCTAAAGATGCCTATAACAAGTCATAGTGTATGATATGGGCTTGTTTTATGGCAGTATGACTAAAGGTACAATATTATATAATACTCATAACACCTTAGGATTTATAATTTCCAATTAAACATTAATAGATGACTCTAGGATCTTTTCATGTTCGTTATCATTAATAATCATCGCATAAAAGGAAATGTGTGGGAGAGTTATCTCAAAATAAAGGGTTGTATGAATTTATAAATGGAATTATATTTACTTAGAAACTATGAATATATAGGTAAATAAACAGATACATATGGATCATCCATGAGGTCTATATAAGGAGGTAGTAGTAATTGAGATTAATATATAAGTGGTCATGATCTCCAGCCAATTCTCCTTGAAGCTCTCATGTTTCTCCGTCCTTAGATAATGAGAGATACTAGCATACCAAGGCTTTAAGGATGATCTAAACCAAACATTGGGTGATTCAGATGATCCATGGATATAACATAGAGGTTATAGTCCTTTCGTTATTTCTTATTGATATTAATTAGCTATGGTGATTAAAAAGGTGGATCCTCTATATATTGTTAAAGGTACATTTTATTCATTAGTTTATACATGGTTTTTATTTTGAGTGGCATGGTGATTTCAATTATTAGGTTTTTAACATATTCCACTATATTGAATAAGAATTATTCGATCCTTATAAACCATTTTAGTGGTATCACATCTCAACATGCCTCTTAATTCTTGAAATGAATTTTTAAATGAAGAAGAAATGGATTATGTAATGTTTGTAATTTAATACAATATAGTTTTTAAAATACTCCATTTGTTATGATATGGGATATTATATGAAATGATGTAAATTATGTTCTATGGAAGGTTCTAGGATATTTGATAACATAATTTTTGATATGGTCTCCAAGTATAATATGATAAATATTAAAACGTGACATATTGTAATTCCTCCGGTTTTTACAATATCATAATGTATGACAGAGGGTGTCGTAGTTGATGATATCATTGAATTAATGCTATATAATAGAGAATCATATTGATAAAATGATATAATGTATATTATAATATATGACTCCTAGGAGTTGAAGGTCATATTATAGGCGACTTAATGCCTATCATTAGTTGTAATGGAATTGTGGTTTATGATATATAACCCAATCATAAAATATCACTGACAATGTCCTAGTTCAATGACAGACCACTAGATTCTTTCATAACATGGGATATTGTTTTTTAGGTATAGTGAAATATATGACATGGTTGAGACAATAATAGGGCATAAATGAGAAATTTTATTTTTCTATGATTTTAATTATGAATTGAATTGCATATTTTATCAATTTTTTCTCAATTATGGGAAGTGGTATTTTGGGATATTTATTTAAAAAATAAAGGTAATTATAAATTAATTAATTATAAATTGATTCAAACAAATTAATTTAATGTTTATAAATAATTTGTTAAAAAAAATTCAATAATAATAATTACTAATATTAAATAACTTTTTAATTTATATGGAATATCATTTAATTTTGATATTAATAATTTATATTGAAATGATACCGTTTATTATAAATATTTAAAAACTAAAAAAGTAAGGAAATGTACAAAAAAGTTTTTATTAAATTATGAATTTTTTATAATAAACAAATTGAAATGATCAAATTAAAAGTAACTATTTGGGAAAATTATATGAACTGTATAAAAAGAAGTTTTGAAAGTTGATCTGGTCAATGTTTAAATGATATCAAATATATCATATTTTGATTATATAAATTGCTTTCATAATAGAATTGGAATATAAATTTCTTATATTTCATTTAATATTATACATTTAATAAAAATTCCATACAAAAATAATTATGAAGGATTTCATATTGGAAATAAATATAAATTTTTTATATTTATTTTAATTATGTAATTTCAGTAAAACATGGATAAATTATAATGAATATAAAATTCCATAATTTATGAATTACTCATAAATTTTTTATCTCATTTTTAAAAATATGAATTTTTTTAAAATTTATTTTATTTACCATTAAATTTATGAATATAAATTTTATATTAGTAATTGGTGTTTGATTTAGTTTAAAAGTGTTTAAACTACTTATTTAAATTATCATACATGCATTTAAGGATTTAGACTCTGGGTATGGTAATTTGATTCTTCTACCCTAACAATAGAATTCTCATGGATTGTATGAAAGGTTATACATCAATAATGTTTTAAAATTTTGATTTAGTGGAATGAATATGAATTCATAATTAAATAATTTGATGCTTTTATACATGTGAAAGGAAAACATGAGATAATACAGTGAGATTAAATACCTTTAAATTAATTCAACATGTCATATTACATCAAAAGAAAATATCATGACCTTTATCATCCAATTGTGTAGTTTAAGGATAAATTTGAATGTTGTTGGATTATCCACTCTAAATAAATCATGACCTAAAAAACTTACTATCCTATTTGTTTGTTTCCATTGGGTTGCACTTAGCTGAGTAACCCTTAAGAAGGATACTAGAGGAATGGTTTTAAGTTTATCCTTAAAATAGATTGTACAAGGAGTTTTTTATAAAGTTCTTAGTGATATAGTGAAGTCATGCTGAGAAGGGGGCTAAAATAGAGTAATCTTTGTTTTTACTGAATTATCTTCAAATTTTTAATTCATACTACAAAACATGGTAGGATAAAGGGATATTCTATGAATCATACCACACAAACACACTATATGAAAGGGAGAAAGTTATGAGACAACAACACATGATATTTTTATAAGGATTTTACCCAATGTGGGTGAATAATACCTCATTATGTTTGGATAAAATAAAATGCATAGGTTATTTACTAATATCATAATATTAATACATAAGTGCGTATCATCCTCAACCTCAAAATTTTCATAAAAAAAGAAATATTGTTTCCCACCAGGTTTATTATAAAGGCTCTTGTTACTTTAAAATGGAACCTCCAACTACAGTCTTGAATAGGATCTTAAATACTCTCAAGGATGTCATAGAATCAAAATATTAATATCTTCTTCCTAAGATTTAGTACATTGGCTATTTGATAATAAATAGATAAACAAAATACATGTCATCTTTCTCCTCAATCAGAATGATCAATGAATATATATATCAATTTCATCTATGTTTTTGTATTCTGCCTAAGAACTCTTTAACCCTTTTAATAATCTTTAGCAATAGTATCTCTACATTCTTCAAGACTCTTGTTGTGTTTGATGTTTACTAGAAATAAAATAACGTTGGTCTCTCTTTCTATGACAACCCTGCTTTTTATTACAACTTAAACATGCTTTATTACATAAAACATCACTTGATCCAACAAAGAAGATCGAGAGGTTTAGTGTCTTTGGGGCTTAAGATCATTACATAGAAACTTTAAACTTGAAATACAACATCTTTATTGAAAACTTCCTTTACATGTCCACTACATTCCTTCGTACTTAGCATTGCATGGGATAACCTGAGGACATGCATAAGAAAAGGGTGAGCTATAAAGCCCAGTAAGGGAGTAAACAATGAATAAAATGAGGAGTGAAATACATGTTAGGCAATAGGCATATCAATAGAGCATAAGAGAAACATGAACATAAAGTCATGATAAAACATGATAATCATAACCTGGAAATGTGGCAACAACACTTAACATTGAATTAGCATGATCCAAGGCTCATTGCACATGGAGCATGAGTAAACCCTCATTGCACTTGAAGCACGAGTAAACCCTCGTTGCACTTGAATTAGCATGAGTAAACACTCATTGCACATGAGGTATCATGATACTATACTTTAACCAATGCATTGGAGCGCTATAAACGGTGCACCCTTCTTAAACATTTCATTTCATGCATAAGTGTGCCACATGGATCATAAAACATGGATTCATAAAACATAATCATTTCTTCCACGATAAAGGAATGTGGAATTCATACATGAAACTTTACAATAAATATGTATATGTTCATAAAGGTGAATACCCTTGATGGATAAATGGGCATGGTATTCACTACACAAAGACATTGGCTTAGAAAATCGGTGCGATTTCGGCAGCATAACGGCGTGACATAAGAATTCATAAAAAAGGTTGATGAGAGAGAAAGAGGTTCCTCATCATATTTACATGTAATGGGCAGTAAGGAGATCATATATATACATGTCCCAACAATAGAAATGGAATTTAGATTCATGATACAAAAGTATTGCTTGAATGTAAAAGAAGAGAGAGAAGTTCCTTTCGGAATTTCGGCATAGTAACGGGTGTACATGGGAGGCATTTAATGAGAGAGAAAGGGTTCTCCCATCATTAAAACAATAAGAGGGCAGTATGGGGGAGGTGCGAAACCATACCCCAACATTCATAATTGAAATAAAAAGGGAAATACAACTTAAAGAAAATTGACAAAAAAATGAGAAAGGAAGAAAACCCCTTACTTGGAAGTGTGCTTCCAAAGGCTAAAGAGAGGCTTGTGAGAGGCTTCTTGGGAGCTTGGGGCACCTTGAGAGGATTCTAGAGAGATTAGGTCAGAGGTTGGACGAACTTAAAGGGATTTGAGTGAGGAGGAAGTGGGAGCTTGGGTGGGTTTATATAGGAAAGGTGAGAGAATTCTTTATTATTTAGGTTTGGGACCCCTTATATTAAAATAATCCAAACCACAAACCATACCATCGTATTTGCCCATGGTTTCTGGAAAAGGAAAGAGGAAAATAATATTTTACAAGTCCAAGGTCCGAACTTATTAAAAAATTAGGGTTGCTTATGTGGAGGTGAGTCACACTCCCATGGAAATTAATTTAAAAAGGAAAAGTGTTGAATAAGTCTTGAGGGCTCCATTAATGCTTTGAAAAGTGAGTCAAACAAACCCAAAACCTCATTATTTTAATGATAAAACATATATTGGCCGAACATAAGGATTATGGTATTTTATTACATCACCATTGGGTCATTATGATGTCATAAAACACATTATATATTTAAATGGTATTTAATTTTTACCCAAAAATTTGACTGTCTCAGAAAATTATGAAAAATTCACCGTTGGATAATTTCGACGTCCTGATTCCAAAAATAATATTTATTTTATCTAAATAATTTTCTAAATATGTGAATTTTCACTTTTAAAATAAAAACTGACATTTATAAAAAAATTCACGGGTTTTGACAGAAATGGCTTTCAAACCTTAATAAAAATTTTAATTGCATTCATAAAATTATAAGATCCTTTATATTTAATAAAAATTAACTTAATATTAATAATAATATTTTATTAAAATATTATTTAATTCAAAAATCCTTTAATTTAATAAAATATAATTCTTAATTAAATAATAACTAAAAACACTATTTGTACTTTAAAAACTAATTACAATGCATCAAAAATGACTAGAAATTATATTCACTATTATATACAAAAATAATGTACATGAACATGGTGCTACTTATTTGTTACATAACCCCTTAAAATAGCCGCATAAGACCTAAGGGTAAGGTGTGCGATGGTGACAGACTCTTGGGGTTGCTCGGATAACATCGCTCGGGTGGTAATCTCTATCAACTTCCATTTTTCCCGTAGACGATCGCATTCGATCTTGACTTGATGGAGCTCAGCTTGGGCTTGGTCAAGGGAAAATCCCAAAGACGCCACCTCTTTTCCGAGCTCCGACAAATGGGCTTCGTAAGGGGAAATTCTACTGGATGAGGCCATCGCTTCCTTTTTCTGAGTAGAAATGGTTTCGTTAAAGCCTTATATTTATAATACTCAGATGATCACTGTTCAATGGCTATAAAAGTAATGGTCACAAATCTTAACATAAAACTAAAGAAGTTGACATTATATAAAAACATTTTTTTCATAAAGAAACATTTAACTGGATCAAGAGGGATTTTCCATTAATGAAACTTTGGGTCGTTACAACATTCCCCCCTTAAGAAATTTCTCCATCGAAATTTTCCTTTTCCCACACTAAAACAAATGTGGGTAACTTAGCTTCATCATATCCTCCGACTCCCAAGTCGCTTCTTCGAACTTGTGGTTTCTACACAACACCTTGACGAGGGGCATTGTCTTATTTCATAGAACTTTTTCTATACGATCTATGATCTTCACTGGTTGCTCCTCATAAGAAAGATCGTCTTCTAATTGTACCACCTCGGAAGAGAGTACATGTGAAGGGTCTGGTATGTACTTCCTTAAGAGGGATACATGGAAGACATCATGCACCTTGGCCATAGTAGGTGGAAGTGCTAGTCGATAGGCCACAGCCCCAACACGATCAAGAATCTCGTAGGGGCCGATGTACCTTGGACTTAACTTCCCTTTCTTTCCAAACCTCATGACCTTATTCCACGGAGATATGCGTAAAAACACCATGTCTCCGACTTTAAACTCAAGGTCTCGTCGACGATTATCTGCATAACTCTTCTGCCGACTCTGGGCTGCCTTGATATGCTGCTGAATGTTTTTCACCTTCTCCACCATTTCTTCGACCATTTATGGTCCAAGCAGATTACGTTCACCGACCTCATCCCAACATGCAGGTGTTCTACACCTTTTCCCATACAGGGCTTCATATGGTGCCATTTGGATGCTCGAGTGGAAACTATTATTATAAGAGAACTCAACTAGAGGAAGATGTTGATCCCATCCTCCTTTAAAGTCCATTGAGCATGCTCTCAACATATCCTCAAGTGTTTGGATAGTCCGCTCAGATTGGCCATCAGTTTGAGGATGATAGGCCGTACTGAAGTTCAGTTCAGTATTCAGAGCATTTTGAAGACTCTTCCAAAACTTAGAGGTAAATCTTGGATCTCGGTCAGAGACAATAGATAGTGTTACTCCATGCAACCGTACCACTTCCCTGATATATATCTGTGCCTGTTGATCCAAAGAGAAATCCTCTCGAATAGCAATGAAGTGTGCAGTCTTTGTAAGACGATCCACAACAACCCAGATTGCATTGTTGCCTTTGGATGTCCTTGGAAGTCCGGTGACAAAGTCCATGGTGATGTTCTCCCATTTCCATTCTGGTATGGGCAATGGTTGCATCATCCCCTTAGACTTCTGCCTCTCTGCCTTCACTTTCTGACACACCAGTCACTTTGATGTATATTCAGCGATCTCCTTCTTCATATTATCCCACCAAAAGTTTTCTCGGAGATCTCGATACATCTTTGTGCTCCCTGGGTGAATAGAGAAATTTGAACTATGTGCATCATCCAAAAGTTCCTTCTTCAGCTCCGAACTTGATGGAACACATAGTCTTTTCCCAAACCGCACAATTCCTTCTTCATTGACATTAAACTCTGAGGATTTTCCCTTTTTGATAGCTTCCACTTTTTCATGGATTCCTGCATCATCCTTTTGAGCATCCTTTAACCTTTCCAAAAGAGATGGTTGAGAATTAATTTGTGAAAGGATTGATGATGTTCCTTTCTTTATTATTCCCACGTCCACCTTCATCAAGTCTAAGAAGATTGGATCCTTCTCAATTCTCATCATTAATAGAATTGCTGGATCCTTTCTACTTAGGGCATCTGCCACCTTATTCGCCTTCCCAGGGTGGTAATGTATTGAACAGTCATAAACCTTGATGAGCTCTATCCATCTTTTCAGGCGCATATTAAGCTCTTTCTGTGTGAATATATATTTAAGACTTTTGTGGTCAGTATATATCTCACATTTCTATCCATAGAGATAATGCCGCCAGATTTTCAAGGCAAAGATCACCGCCGCCAACTCCAGATCATGCGTTGGATAGTTTCGCTCATGGATTTTCAACTGCCTTGAGGCATAGGATATCACTTTATCATTCTGCATCAGCACACATCCTAAGCCCTTCTTCGAAGCATCACTGAATACCACAAAAAGATCCCCACTTGTGGGTAAAGTGAGCACGGGTGCAGTGATAAGCCTACTTTTCAACTCTTTGAAGCTTTCTTCGCATTCATCACCCCAAGAAAACTTTACTCCCTTTCAAGTTAGCTTGGTAAGAGGGTTGGACAATCGTGAGAAATTTCTCACAAATCGTCGATAATATCCAGCTAACCCCAAGAAACTACGGATATCAGTTACCGATGTTGGCCTCGGCCATCCCTCAATTGCATCTGTTTTGGAGGGGTCCACAGATATCCCATTGCTTGTGATGATATGGCCCAAGAATGAGACCTCCTTCAACCAGAACTCACACTTGCTGTACTTGGCATAGAGCTTCTCCTTGCGCAAAGTCTCCAGTACAATTCTTAAATGCTTCTCATGGTCCTCCTTGGTTTTGGAGTATATTAGAATATCATCTATAAAGACTACCACAAATTTGTCTAGGTAATCTCTAAAGACTCTATTCATCAAGTCCATGAATATTTATGGAGCATTGGTGAGTCCGAAAGGCATTACTATGAATTCATAGTGCCCATACCTTGTACGAAAAGCAGTCTTGGGGATATCTTCCTTCTTCACCCTTACTTGATAATATCTCGGCCGCAAGTCGACCTTGGAGAAGTATTGAGCTCCACGCAGCTGATCAAACAAGTCATCGATTCTTGGGAGAGGATACTTGTTCTTTATCGTGATTTTGTTAAGTTCACGATAATCGATGAAAAGCCGCATTGACCCATCCTTCTTCATGACGAAGAGGACTGGTGCACCCCATGGTGATGCACTTGGGCGTATAAACCCTTTATCCAGATTCTCCTGTAGTTGTTTCTTCAGCTCTTCAAGCTCAACAACAGCCATTCTATATGGAGTCTTGGATATTGGTAGCGCCCCAGGTATAAGTTCGATTGAGAACTCAACATCTCTTCTTGGAGGAAGACCAGGAAGTTCCTCGGGAAATACTTCAGCGAATTCCCTCACAATAGGAATTTCTTCAAGGGTGGTTTCTTCCTTGGACTTAATCATCTGAGCCAGATATGCGTGCTCATAAGGCAGTAATATCCATGCTTGAGATGATGGAGCTAAATGAGATTCATCTTCCTCCTGACACTTGTAAAGAATCGGGGGTCGATTCTCCATATGGAGTGTGATTTCCCTCTCCCGACAATTTATGTTGGCTCTATATAAGGAAAGCCAATCCATGCCAAGAATTGCATCAAATTCCACCAAAGGGAGTATGACGAGGTTCGCCGGGAAATTCAATCCACAAATTATAACAGGGGAGGACTTATACTCATGGGATGCAATGATTGCCCCATTTGCCGTACTCACCGACATCTTTACTTCCATGATTTGTGGTGGTGCAGGGTTTATTCTACTAAACTTTTGAGATATAAAAGAATGCGTAGAACTTGAATCAAAAAGTACGTTCACTATTCTTGAATGAATAACTAGCGTACCTGTCACCACTTCGTTGTTGGGGTTCACTTCGGCAGAAGTGATGGCAAAAGCTCTTCCTTGCTGTCTTGGAGGTTGTTGATTTCCTCCGATAACCCTTGGATTAGGGAATTGATTCGCAAAATGACCCGGTTCTTTGCATTTGAAGCATTGAACAACGCGTTGAGGTTCGAACGGAGCGTTCCTCTCCTCTGTCGCAGCCGCGGGTCCTTCTTGCTGATAGTTAACAGCTAGGTGCCCTTCTCTTCCACACTTGAAGCATTTTCTTGTCCCCCTAAGGCAATTTCCAGGGTGCTTCTTTCCACACTTTTGGCAAGTGGGGTGCTGGAATTTCTTAGCGCCGTTGGATTTATCCATCGGACCACCAGCATTGAAGTCCACCTTACGCTTCTTGTCCCCATGATACCCCTGTGATTCTCCGATCTCCATTTCAACCTTGAGGGCACATCGGACAATTTCCTCATAGCTGTTGAAGTCACGGATCGCTAATGCTTTCCGCAAGCTAGGCTTCAGCCCACCAAAGAAGCGGTCAACCTTGCATTCGGGGGTAATGACAAAGCCGGAAGCGTATCGTGCAAGCCTTCTGAAGTTTGCCTCGTATGCTCCCACAGATTCTTCAACTTTCTGCTTGAGGGAAAGGAAGTCCCTTTCCATCTTAAGACGGAGGGTGTGTGGAAAATATTTATCGAAAAACATCTTCCGGAATACCTTCCATTCCAAAGCCTCGATCTCCTCCTCAGGCTTCGTATTTTTGACCAATGTCCACCATTGTTCAGCTTCACCCTCCATACGATAAGCCGCCAGGAGAACCTTCTCTTTTTCAGAGCATTGGAGGATGGAGAATATCTTTTCAATGGAGTTGATCCATTGTTCAGCGATCGTGGGATCGGATGATCCACTAAAAGTAGGAGGCCTTTTTCTCATGAAGCTTTCAATAGCGACTTGTTATTTCTTAGGGGGGGTTGAACATTCCTCTTGACCAGTGTTTCTATTCAAAACTTGAGTTAGCTGAGAGAGAAGCGTGACAAAGTTCGCGATTCCCACTCCCATTGGATTGGGCATCTCATAAGTACAATCATCACACTGATCTTCACAACGGTTGTTAGCCCGAGTTCTCCTATTACCGGCCATTGGCTGGAATAAAAGGAAAGTTAGGGGTAACACATAAAGGGTAATCCAAAGACAAAAGTTGATGACTTATAAATAAACTTTAATCTCTTTAACTCATGAGTCTATAGGATTCAATCCAGGCTTTTCATGATCTTCCTTCTAACATATATTCTTAGGGGCATTTTTCCCTTAATAAGGGTTCATACTAAGATTGTGAATTTATCAAAACATATCCCCTGGGAGTGTCGTAACCAAGAGTGCAGCAAGGCCCGTTGTCGTGCACCAGTTCCCGTTCGAGTCTAGCTCAAAGCGGTGTTTTCGGGTTTTACCCCTAGGATACATCTGTGCCAGAGCCGCCTCTACCTGCTCGTATCCAGACAGGGATGTATTTGTTTGATAAACCACTTACTTAGTATTTAACAAAACTTAGGGATGTTTTTATTATGCTTAGTCTTGTATCTAAGGCTTTACTAGGGTTTCCTAATCCCAAAAATAACTAAACCTCCCTCTGATACCAACTATGACAACCCTGCTTTTTATTACAACTTAAACATGCTTTATTACATAAAACTTCACTTGATCCAACAAATAAGATCGAGAGGTTTAGTGTCTTTGGGGCTTAGGATCATTACATAGAAACTTTAAACTTGAAATACAAAATCTTTATTGAAAACTTCCTTTACATGACCACTACATTCCTTCGTACTTAGCATTGCATGGGATAACCTGAGGACATGCATAAGAAAAGGGTGAGCTATAAAGCCCAGTAAGGGAGTAAACAATGAATAACATGTGGAGTGAAATACATGTTAGGCAATAGGAATATCAATAGAGCATAAGAGAAACATGAACATAAAGTCATGATAAAACATGATAATCATAACATGGAAATGTGGCAACAACACTTAACATTGAATTAGCATGAGCCAAGGCTCATTGCACATGGAGCATGAGTAAACCCTCATTGCACTTGAAGCACGAGTAAACCCTCGTTGCACTTGAATTAGCATGAGTAAACACTCATTGCACATGACATATCATGATACTATACTTTACCCAATGCATTGGAGCGCTATAAAGGGCGCACCCTTCTTAAACATTTCATTTCATGCATAAGTGTGCCACATGGATCATAAAACATGGATTCATAAAATATAATCATTTCTTCCACGATAAAGGAATGTGGAATTCATGCATGAAACTTTACAATCAATATGTATATGTTCATAAAGGTGAATACCCTTGATGGAGAAATGGGCATGGTATTCACTACACAAAGACATTGGCTTAGAAAATCGGTGCGATTTCGGCAGCATAACGGCGTGACATAAGAATTCATAAAAAAGGTTGATGAGAGAGAAAGAGGTTCCTCATCATATTTACATGTAATGGACAGTAATGAGATCATATATATACATGTCCCAACAATAGAAATGGAATTTAGATTCATGATACAAAAGTATTGCTTGAATGTAAAAGAAGAGAGAGAAGTTCCTTTCGGAATTTCGGCATAGTAACGGGTGTACATGGGAGGCATTTAATGAGAGAGAAAGGGTTGTCCCATCATTCAAACAATAAGATGGCAGTATGGGGGAGGTGCGAAACCATACCCCAACATTCATAATTGAAATAAAAAGGGAAATACAACTTAAAGAAAATTGACAAAAAAATGAGAAAGGAAGAAAACCCCTTACTTGGAAGTGTGCTTCCAAAGGCTAGAGAGAGGCTTGTGAGAGGCTTATTGGGAGCTTGGGGCACCTTGAGAGGATTCTAGAGAGAGTAGGGCAGATGTTGGACGAACTTCAAGGGATTTGAGTGAGGAGGAATTGGGAGCTTGGGTGGGTTTATATAGGAAAGGTGAGAGAATTCTTTATTATTTAGGTTTGGGACCCCTTATATTAAAATAATCCAAACCAAAAACCATCCCATGGTATTTGCCCATGGTTTCTGGAAAAGGAAAGAGGAAAACAATATTTTACAAGTCCAAGGTCCGAACTTATTAAAAAATTATGGTTGCTTATGTGGAGGTGAGTCACACTCCCATGGAAATTAATTTAAAAAGGCAAAGTGTTGAATAAGTCTTCAGGGCTCCATTAATGCTTTGAAAAGTGAGTCAAACAAACCCAAAACCTCATTATTTTAATGATAAAAAATATATTGGCCGAACATAAGGATTATGGTATTTTATTACATCACCATTGGGTCATTATGATGTCATAAAACACATTATATATTTAAATGGTATTTAATTTTTACCCAAAAATTTGACTGCCTCAGAAAATTATGAAAAATTCACCGTTGGATAATTTCTACGTCCTGATTCCAAAAATAATATTTATTTTATCTAAATAATTTTCTAAATATGTGAATTTTCACTTTTAAAATAAAAACCGACATTCATAAAAAAATTCACAGGTTTTGACAGAAATGGCTTTCAAACCTTAATAAAAATTTTAATTGCATTCATAAAATTATAAGATCCTTTATATTTAATAAAAATTAACTTAATATTAATAATAATATTTTATTAAAATATTATTTAATTCAAAAATCCTTTAATTTAATAAAATATAATTCTTAATTAAATAATAACTAAAAACACCATTTGTACTTTAAAAACTAATTACAATGCATCAAAAATGACTAGAAATTATATTCACTATTATATACAAAAATAATGTACATGAACATGGTGCTAATTATTTGTTACATAACCCCTTAAAATAGCCACATAAGACTTAAGGGTAAGGTGTGCGATGGTGACAGACTCCTGGGGTTGCTCGGATAACATCGCTCGGGTGGTAATCTCTATCAACTTCCATTTTTCCCGTAGACGATCGCGTTCGAGCTTGACTTGATGGAGCTCATCTTGGTCTTGGTCAAGGGCAAAGCCCAAAGGCACCACCTCTTTTCCGAGCTCCAAAAAATGGTCTTCGTAAGGGGCAATCCTACTGGATGAGGCCATCGCTTCCTTTGTCTGAGTAGAAATGGTTTCGTTAAAGCCTTATATTTATAATACTCAGATGATCACTGTTCAACGGCTATAAAAGTAACGGTCACAAATCTTAACATAAAACTAAAGAAGTTGACATCTTATAAAAACATTTTTTCATAAAGAAACATTTAACTGGATCAAGAGGGATTTTCCATTAATGAAACTTTGGGTCGTTACACTTTCTCTCTATATTTTTCTTCTACTTTGATACTTTTGATCTTTAATATAAAACTTTTATAGCAACCCTCTATTATTTCTTCCTTAATGCTTATAATAATCCTTCTACATGTGTCACCAACTTCTCAATATCAATATTGACTTATTTATATTTATTTTATAGTCACATAATAATAACATAAATATAGTTTCCATATTTTTACTATGAAACAAAAATGGAAATTATAATCTATTAATTAAATTTTTTAAAATAATATCTCTTTATAAATAATTTAATTTTTTATCTTTATAAATAATACTAAATAACCATATTTGAAATCCTTGAATTACTGTGAAACAAACATCTTCATATTCTCTTTTAATTATCCTAAATACTAGTATTTTATTAGTTTAAATTTGCCTTAAAATCAAAATCATTCTATTAGGTATGAATGCAATAATAATATACGGGAATGTCACATCTAGTTATAAAGAAATTCATTAAACCATCTAATTCAAGTGTTACACTAATAAATTTTTTCTCCCCATTATGGAATGATTCATTCTAAGAATAATCTCTTCATCATGAAAAATGAAATGGATTTATTAATATGGTGCAACACCATCCTAAATATTTCACTTCCCCTTGTATTATAGAGTATCCTTCATATCATTTAACAACCTTCTTCTTCAAATATCAAGTTAAATCATGTTCCAATATTCTAAGCATCATGATTTTTTTATCTTGAAGAACTGGTTCAACTTCATCCAATTTAAATCTTCTAATATTTTATCTTCTAATTATTCAATTAAATTCTTGTAATATCAATGTCAAAATCCATCTCCAAATATCCTATTCATTAAATAAAATATCTTTCTTACAAAGACTCAAAAAATGTGGTTCCACGTATGTACCTCAAGTGTAATCTTTTCCATGGCCTATTTACACATACATATGTACTGTAACACCCCTAGATTTGATAAGATATTATATTTTAATTTCATTGATGTCTTCTATTATACACTACACCAAGATTTGATTGTACTATATGCAACACTGTATTAGCTTGCAGTATACTCAACACTATTCTTGGCTCGTGTTACACACAAATTCAAGTTCATTTTGTGGAAATTATTCTACGCAACATTAAGTATAGATTTTGTTTAATGTATAAACAAAATATGTTTTGATTATGTTATATGCAAAACCAAACAGAGATTTCACTACACGCATCCATGACTTGGCTTTCATTACATGAAATCAAGACCCTCCTCGATAGCCTGTGTAGTACGCAATACTGAGTTTCACTAAACGAGATATTATTATAATATTATTATGAACTAGCTGTTATGAATAGTAATACCCACTTTTTGAAATTTTATAAATTTTATCATTCAAAATGGACTTTTTTTTGGATTTTTAATATCGAAATTAGCTTAGGGTAAATTTTTTGTATTTTTCTAAAAACATTCAATTTTTGATGAATAGTGAAAACACTGGGTTACTATTTAAAAACCGACTTTTTATTTAAATAATTATTTATTTTATTTAAATTTATTTTAGGCAAAAATTGATATATAATACCTATATAAGTTCAATGTAATTCATTGGAGTCATTTTATAATAATTTTAGATATATAAAAAAAATTGGTCTTTTCACCGTCTTTTACCCACCTCCTAGGAGAATTTGAAAATTTACATAAAACATAATTTTACCACTTCTGTGAGTGGAATTTCGAAAATCTGATAAACACGGTTAATATCAAGGAGTCAAATGTGGTTCAATAAGATAAAAATAATTTTTGGTGAATAGTAACTTTTTTCTTTTTTTACCACAGTTAAAATAAAATAGAGTAATTAAGGATAAAATGATATTATTATTACCCTAAAACATGTCCTAATTCTATTGGATATGTTTAATTCTTCCAAAAACAACCTTAGGAATAAAATATGACCATCTAGGTCCACTTGGATTAGATTAAGACATTTATTATTATTTTATTTAAAGAAGAGTAAAAATAGTTAAAATCAATGTTTAATAAATAAAAAAAAATTAATAAAGGGTTATACATAAGATAAATTCGACTATAAATAATCATTATAAATATAAAATGATTTAATACATAATGGTATTTTATTTATAATTTTTAGACATTAAATAATTTAATTTATTTATGACACAATGATGATGTCGTAATTACCTTATTAATGAAATATTAACATAATTGATATTATAAATACCCCAAATAATTGTAATTTGAGACTTTTTATGAATTAAACTAATTTTATAGGTTAATATGACATTTTAGTATTGATTTAATTAACTTTTTTGAACTAATCTTGCTGTTATGATTTTCACAAAAATCAATTACCAAATAGCGTCAAAATTGACATAAAATTGTTTTTAAAATAAATATTATATTATTAATTGTTATTTTATTCCTAAAAATATAAGGATCAGAAATATGACTTAGATAAGGTTATATATATTAATAATGAACAACTTGGGGTTTCTTTGGCTTGTTATAGTATGTTTATTAACCATATAGTGTAAGAAAACAAGAAGACGCGGTAAAAGTAAAATTATTTAACTTAAAGTTAAATCTAAATGATAAGGTTAAAATAGTGACCTAAACTTGTATAAATTCTATTATTTGAGAGGATTTAGAAACCTCCCCAATTTACCTTCGAAATAAATCAATTTGGATGTATTATAAACTGAATATGACTTTATTATAAAATAATATTTTAAGTTTTTCCAAAGGTGTCCCTCTCCTCCCTTATAAAATGGGAACCCATTCCCTCTTCTCTTCACACACTTTTGTGCCCTGAAGCTCGGTCAACCCCTGAAAATTTCTATTCCAAACCTCTCTAGTTATATCACAGAGGTTCTGGTCTTCTCAAAAGACTAACTCTAGTGCCCTAAGAAGAATTCTAAAGGAGGTGCATCGAGGAAGAGGTAATCTCTTCTACCGACTCTTTCAAGTTTCTTTCTTCTTCTACTTCCTCTTATTTAGTTTTTTCATTATAATGTAATAACATAAGTATTATTTATATACTAATATGTTATTATAAATATAAAACAACCCTTTTTCACCTTCCATCCATCTTACGGAAAATGAAATCACCGCGCGTGCGTACGTACGGAATACCGTCTCCACGCCGTGGTGTAATCAGTTTTTCCACCTCCACCTTACTTGGATGGGTATAATGGTATAAAGAAAAAATATATATTATTATTATAACATCATACTGATTCTAATATATTATATCACACACTCCATTTCCATTCAATAAATATGGGAACGATATCGCCGCACGTGCGTACGTACGGATTACCGTCTCCACGACGCGATGAGATTCATTTTCCATGTTAACAATTAAAGAATGATTATAAAGTATATATAATAAATAATAATAAAATATATGACATAATAATTCTACTGGATTTATTTATATATAAATATATATATATATATATATATATTTCATCTACTTAATTCCATTCAATTCAATAAGGAAATGAAAAACAATGTTCATGTGTACGTATGGCCTACCATCTCCATGAACAGTGTATTTCATTTCATTTATCTATATTTTATATATATATATATATATATTTAATATATATGATATATAAATCATCATTCAAATTCTGGAAGTAATTAAATCATCATATAAGTAATAATAATATCAAGAACAACAATTCCAAACACCTACGATAAATAAAACGATATTACCCAAAATGCTGCTTTAACAGGGAATTTACCAAGGAACGGGTAATATAAAGTCATAAGTGAAACATATATGATATCATAACAATGAATATGATTCTGTAATAATTCAATTACATTATTTCTATCATTATACAGGAGGTTTAGATATGTACGAAGCATATCGGACCTAAGGTAAGGGATAACTTTTCCAATCTCATTTTTATCCGAGATTGTTTATTCGTAAGTATTTACTGGGGTTATATTTATCATTCATGTCCATATTTTCTAAAAATTGTTTCATGTATGTTTAAATTCCTTTTGACCCATTTTTTATGTTTACTACATGGTATGTAAGGAATTTTTCTTTCGTCTACCATACGAAGTACTTTTTGACTTTTTTGGTAAAAGTACGAGAAGAATGTTTTTTTAACTTGTACGGCATGAACGAATTTTTACAGTTTTATAACGCCTTATTTTCAAGAAGCTTACTCTAAAATATTTCCTGAATATTTTCAAAAAAATCTTTTTCTTTTAAAATTTCATGTCATTTTTTGAAAAGAAAATGATTTTTAAGAATAAAGGATGTTTTCCTCAAGAATTATTTTCAAGTGTTTTATCAAAACCATTTTCCATCTAAGATGAAATTATTTCATATGTGTATGTTTAAAGTACAATATATCTATGATTTACATGGTTTAACTTTTATTATGATGAAATGATATCCATTTGTTTTATATGAATTATTTTATGATGGGATGATGTTTATGAAACCGATTTGATTCTTTGGGTTATGATGAATGATTTATGTTTATATTGTGGCACAAGTATGAATGATTTAATTATGAGATGGATGGGACCTATATCTCCCACAAATTAATTGGGTAAATATTTATATCTCATGAGATAGAAATGGCTAGAATGGTAAGTTAATCGGATTCTCTGTTACAGGACTGAAATGAGGAGTGAACTCAATTCAGAAAGGGACTTTGTCCACTAAGATAATCTTGGAAATAATTCCTTGGCTACTATGGAAATCATATCATGTGCTTAATGGTTTTACACAATTAAATATTTTATTCCCATGCTATTTTATCATGATTAATGTTCATTTATGACCTATTCTTTAATTACTGCCATGATTTATTTCACAACTCATGATTTTAATGTGTAAACTTTATGTTCATGTTTTGAAGTTCAAATGTATATAGTTTGTTTTATTTTCTACTTTATTACCCTTACTGAGCATTTGATATCACCCTTTATATGTTTTATTTTCCCCAGGATATAAAGAAAGGTTTTATGTAAGAAACAAATGTAAGATATTTATGGGAGATGTTGAAGATCTTTCACTAAGATTTGAAGATTATTCTTCCGACTTTCCAAAGACACTAATCTATTACGGTCATTGTGTGTTTGTTTTTATTATGTATTAAGAATTCCGCAAAAGTAATGTAATGTCTATATACTTCAAGCTTTGGGTCTCTACATGTACTAGAAAAAATCTATTTCTCATACATAGTTATATATTATTTTTATTCATGCACTATTATGTAAAATTATTCAAAATCTCCAACTAAGAACCTATATCATTGATTTACAACTCTATCAACTCTTGCTTAATAATTAATATACACCTAAAATTGTCTCAAAATAATTTAAATGAATTAAAAATAAATCATTAGAATATGTCAAAATCTCTTCATTGTAATTTCAAATAATATGAGAATTCATGAACTTTAGAACCCTAAAAATTTTCTTTAATTTATCTTTTATAATTTAAACAAGTTTATAACGAATCAATTAATACTCAGATAATCCATCACCCTCCACGTCTTTTCTCTGCATATCAATTCTCAATTACTTTCAAAATCAAATGTGTTGTTTAATCTCCTTAAACATCTCAATATTCTTTATTCATTGAGATCATATTTATCAGTATTCATCATCACTTCAAGAAATATTGACTTTACTTCCTATTGAAAATAAATAAAACACTCTTCATCACAATACATTGCTTGATTCAATCTACTCAACCATAAAATATTGATATATGATATTATTGGCATGATGACCTACCTAATTACCTAGGGTTTCATATGAACACAAAAGTTGAATTATTTTTTATTTGAATGAGGATCTTGTTCTACTATTGGATATGATGAGTTTAAAGGGGACATAATTTTATTGTGAGATTATTTAATTAAATTATTTATAGAACAAGTGTAAGACATGATGCTTAGATGATAAATTTTTTTGTAGATTAATGAAATCATCATCATCTTAAAGCTTAAATATGGGGTCTATCTTGGTGCAATGAAAATATTAATGGAAAAAATTTATTAAAATGTTATTGAAATATAAAAATTAACCTAAACTAAGAAATACATTATATGTGTTATATGAATATTTACTGGTTAAATGAAACATTTAATTTTTCCAAAAATTGTAATTATATGCTTATGATAAGTAGAAGAGAAATCACATAAGGTTTTAAAATCATTATATATATGGTGAAATAATAAAATTTATCATTTTTTGATGTATTAAATATTATTGAGTTCACTAATGAGTTGGAGAGTCTGGGTTTTCCATTAAGGATTTTTATGTCTATTAAATTAATTTTTTATTCATTTTTGTGAATTTTTTAAGAATTTTAAATAGTTTACAAAAAACATTTACATGTTTTCCTAAAACTGTTGACGATAGATAATCATGTCATTTTTTATAGAATCAAATGTTATATTTATTTTATTGATGGGTAAAATTTCAAGATCGAATGTTCTGATAGTTTTTATTAGTCATTGAAACATGAAAGTGATTCTATGAAGGAGGATCAGTGGTTATAAATGAGATGGAATTGTTAGAGATACCTAAAATGGATTTGAGAAAATCCATAGACTGACGGTATCTTGTATCGGTGTTATAGAAATAAATTATTTGACTCTAAAACATGTACGATACCAAATTTATATTTTACAAGTTTTGTAATTATATAGGAGTTAAAAATCATGGTAAAAGTTAATATAGTTTGTATTTTATATTGGAATGATAAAGATAAGGGTTAATCAATCATGTATTTGAAGGTAAATGAATATATTTCGACTAGGGGGTCTTAATAAAGGATGTTTATTTGCATCATATTTCTCTTATATAATAAGGGAGTTTATTTTTAAACAAATATTTGTTATGAAGAATATGAGATGATGATTTTAATACACACAGTTTATGATTCAACATATTTTTTAACATGTTTTGTGAATAAGATAAGGATAAAGTTATTTTGTATAGATATTTATTGAAATATGACTGAAATAGGTTCAATAAATTTTTGTTATGTATTTTAAAGAATAAAATATTCTTATCATAATACTGGTTAAACATTTAGAATACTCTATAAGATATGGTTGTTTATTGTTTATTTGTTAAATTTTTACACTAAAAATAAATAATTGTTATTTACTAATACAAAGTATTTGGTGTTTCTTATCATGATATTTTGAAGATAATATAGTCTCTAAGAGGCTATTAAGAGTATGTTTGGACTTTAAAAAATTCAAACATAAAAAATTAAATATTATACCAGTCAAAGTATGAAGTGAATGGAACTCTATAACATAAAGGAGTTTTATTTTTGTTGGTAATGAAATAATAAAAATAGTTACACTTAGTTACTTAAATGATCTCAAGGGAAACTTTTAATGGAAAATATCCATAAATAATAATGATGTTGAACATAAAAAAGCGTTCTATTTGTATAACAGAAGTTATTAACATCAAATAATTTTATGATATTATATGGTAATAGAGATATTTGATAATAATTATATAAAGATGTAATGAGATTAAGAAACCCCTAAAAGTTTAAAAACATAAGGCACTTATAGTGGTCTATCATAAGGGATATGATGTGACATGAATTTATGTATGGTTTTGTTAAGTGTTATTAATGAGTTTAACAATATAAAATGTATCTTGTTACATAAAGGCATTTACCACCTTAACATTATTCCTTGTTAGTTGCATATACTTATGAACTAAAATGATAATTAACCCCTCAAATTATAACTTTAAGTTATAACTAAATGATGTTTTTAATATCGTATTATATGTTTTAATGTAAGAATAAAGTTATTATGATTATGATTTATTATAGAGATAAAATATTATCATAATAAATAAACATAATTTTGTGTATTAGATAACCCCAAAAGTATTCTATAAGGATTGTTATTCTAAATACCCAAAAAAATTATATATAAATATTACATATTAATAGATGAATATTCATTATATATCCAAATTATCTATAATAGAATTTTTTAGGTCTAGTTCCTTAGGAAACTTGAACATATAATCAACTGGCCCATAATTGAGTTGGGTCATCTCCCACTATGTTGATCATAACTATCAACATTTTTAGAAAAATCATACATAATACCTTTCATCATTACAAGGTGAAACTAAAAACAATAAATGGTGATCTCGTATGCCCATTAAGGGTAAACAAGAAAGATATGAACTTATCATGAACATAAGGATATGATAATAGCTGAATAACATTTGAAAATCATACCCAGTATATCACAGAACATTAACTTGGGTCCTGACATAAATAACGGTATTTTATAAGACACGAGTCATAATAAAATCAAAGAAAATTAATCATGAGAACATAAAATTATCATAAGGAATATATTTTTGGTATATGTATAACATTAAAACGTTATGAACATGAATAATTATAAATAGGTTCACATATTAAGTTAAGGACATGAAATTAGTTCCTTAAATAAACTTATAGACATGTTACCAGGTCCCGGAATAACCTTATGGACATAAAATCTAGGTCCATGCATAAAAATGTGAACATTTAATTGGGTTCATGCATAACATTTTGAACATGTATTGAGGTTCTTGAAAATAATATATACTCATTACTAATCCATCTTTACAAAGTTAATTAGAGGGAAATATTGGTCATATACGTCACATAATTAAAATCATACATATGTGTTCCAAAAGATCATTAAATATTCATCATATCAGAAACCCTAAAAATAAATGGGTTTCATAAACATTTCATCATGATATAACCTATGGAAAAGAAACATTTTTCATAATCTTTTCATCAAATAATAACTAGTGGAAAAGAATTGGGTTTCATAAGTATAATGTCATCATAATACTTAACTATTCAGATAAAGAATAATAACGGTATCCTAGGATCATATCCCTAATAAATAATAGGTCACATCAAACGATTATATATTATGTATATATAGATTTTGAAAGAAAAATATCTTGGGTTGTTTCTTGAGAAAAAATATCCTTTCTTTGAAAATCACTATTTTAAATTGAAAATTTCAAAAAAAAATAGGAAATAATTTTATTTGTAAATAAAATTGGAAATATATAAATTAATCTTAAAATAAAATAATTTTAATTACTTAATGAAATGTTCCTCATATTGTACATGTTAAAATAATGATTCCTTTCAAATTTTCAGTAAAATCTAAATGGCCTTCTTTGGTAAATGACATGAATATTCCTATAAAAACATTTTTAAAAAAGAAAATAAATGGGTAAAAATGTATTTAATAATCATTTAGATAATTTTTTAATCATTTTTAAAATATTTTTATAAAACATGATTTTTGGAAGAAATAGGGGTTTTCATCTAAAGAGAGAAATAAAGATGATTTAAATTAAATATATTATTTTCACCTATTGAGTACCTAATGAGTGAAAAATGAAGGGAAAATATGTATGATACTGAAATAATAATAGGATAAGAAAATTCATGAGTTTCTTTAGATATGGGGTATAATATTTCATTATCATAAACATTATGATAACAATTTTGATAAATGAAGAGATTATATCATAAAAACATTACCAATTTCATAACATTGAATCATAAGCCCCATGAAAGAAAGATACTCAAATGGATATGTAAATCCAAATAATTTTTAGGATAATAATCAAAAAATATATTCATGTGTATTATATACATGAAGAAAAATAAACACATGGTGAATATGTATGTATCTAATAGAAAATAAATGTGAGATTGAAATCTCTTACCATAAGTATATAATTCCTTTCTATATGATCAAAATTCCTATATAATAAATAAAATTTTATCATGAATATATTATAGAACAATAATTACATATATCATACCATAGATGATTTACTTAGGGCCTTTCGATAATTGTTTTCTTATAATTCCTTAACAAAATCATGTTTTGGGTAATTCCTGCTTTTTTTGTGCATGTTTGGATTTTTTATTTCGGGTATTGTTATGCTGATCATGGTTACATAATATCTAAAATTTAAAACATTATAATATATTTTGTATATATTCATTTAATGTAACCCATAGAATTTTTATATATAAAATGAGATACACTATTCCTGAAGACGGTAGGCTATTTGTATAGAAGAACATTGTTTCCATTTTCTTGAGGGATTGAAATAAAAGAATGTGTGTAATGTATGACCTTTCCAATTTAATTTTAATTTCATATATATCACATATGTTCATTAAACCTATACTTCTTAATTTCAATGTAAATTTTATGTGAATAATAAGTCACATTACTTCGCGAGGCAGTAGTCCATTATACACAAGAGTAACGTTATCGTAGTCCCATGGAATGGGGAGAAAGAATTTATAAGTTATATTATAATTATATAAGTATAATAATACCATAAATTTCCTATATAAACATAATATCAATCATTTTGTTTCCATTATTTTGAGGTGGTGATATAAAATTAATTACATCGGTTATTTAGGTGGTAGTCTCCCTTACATATGACGATGGTTTTGTTTTCCATTTGATGCATGAGGAGATGGATATAGTTAGTTCAGTAAACATAATAAAATATCAGTATTTTATATATAATTTTTTTATTATAATTTAATTATTATAACATGAATAAATGTTGTAAGAAAATGTAGTTGGGGTTTGGCTTAGTGGTAAGCACCCCTTAAATCTATATGGAAATTGGGGGTTCAAAACCCATTGGGCGCAGGTATTGTAGCTACTATAGCAGCGGCGGACACTCTATCAGCGACGGGAACTATAGCGGCGGTGGGCACTATAGCGGCGGTGGGTACTGTAGTGGCGAAATGGCACGGTAGCAGCGCGGGTACTATAGCAGTACTATTGACAGTATGGGCTTTGGGCCAAAAAAATGGGTCTACGAGCCATGTAATGGGGTAAATGCCCACTAGGCCTTCAGACTATGTAATGGGTCTCCCTCTACCCAGTTAAAGAGGTCTTTTCTTTGATTTAATAATAAATGAGGCTTCAGCCCCAACCTTTAAAAAAATGTTGTAAGAAAATAATTAAAAATAAAGAGTTTAGTGAAGTCAATTATCATTTCTTAGAACAAACCCCTTTGGATCTCTTACGAAGGACTCTAGGGTTTCTATTTTGGGATGAACAGAACCTCTAGAAAAATATTAAAGATTATGGGTATTGATTTAAAAAGTTTTTTTTCCAAAGGATTTAATATGTGTGAATAAGTGAGGGAAGGATGTATCCTTATATAATGGAAAAGGTGTGTCATTTTTAAAAATACTCAAAACTATACAACAATGGGGAGTCACTCTCTCCCAAAGTGCCTCAAAAATTTATAATTAATGGATTTTATGGAAAATTTGGTGAATAAAAAATTCAAAAATACTTAAAAATTCATGTTTAAAAATTCGTATTCCTTATCTGTTAAGTTTACCTAATTTTTCCATTTTACTTTTCACCATGGTAACTAATTTTTTGTATATTTTTCTATGTTATTCATCCATTACGTTGAAAAATAAAATGATTATTATTAGAAAATTTGTACCCACTATTAATAATTATGAAATAAAATTTATATAATAAAAAATTTATGTGTGTAGAAAATTAATTTTAACACAAACGCAAGAACCGCACAGAACCTACCATACCCTTTACCACGGTAACATAATTTTTATTATTTAGGAGTCAATATTATTTTTATAAAAGTCACAGGATACATTAATGGACCATGATTTATATTTTTAACATATAAAAATATCTTGTTAGAGGATAATATTTTTTTGAATTTTAAATCATCGAATAAAATATTATTTATTATAAAATACCATTAATGTTAATTATGAAACTATTCAATTAATTTGAATTTTAAAACATCAGGAAAAACGTGGAATTCAAATTTTTTATTTTATAAGATTTATATAATGTTATATTTATCTTAAAAATAAATTAAATATAATAATTAATTCAATTTATGTTGCTTTTAATATTTTTAGCATCATATATTTAATTTTTATATAAATTAAATAATTATTGTGTTGGTGTTTCTTATTCATTTAGAGTAATTATATAGTTACCAGAAATTAAAAATAAATTACCCACATGAAATTAATTTCATTGTTCTCAAAATTATCATAATTATTCATTCAAATATTACTTTTTCATAGGTGAACACATAATTGAAATTTAAAATCAAGAAGGTTATATTTTATCTTTTTTCTTTATTTAAATAAATTCATTGGTCACCTTCATGGAAAAGTGTTCCAAAATATCATAAACATTTATCATAAGGTAATAATAGTGTACATACGTCCATAAAATGGGTTTTGGAAAAGTTTTTTCATCATTTTACTCCTTATCTTTTTATTTTAACCTCCAAGTGAACCCGTTTTAACATTAATTATGGTAATTTTTTTCTATTTTTAGTATTCGTTATGGAAAAAAATTAAGTTGATATTATTAGATAATATAAATTATGATTATTCCATATATGGAATATATTTCTCCAAAATCCATTCAAATAATTAGAAAAAATTTAATTTAATTTAATCTCGTAGATGCGATGAAAGATGGGTTTTCCAAAGACTGAAGTTTAAAATGATTAAAAAGTTTTAATATAAAAATTCAATATTAAATTGATTGAAATTAAATAAATTATACTTTTATATATATAATTTAACTAATTTTACATTTTATACCATATTAAAATAAAATTCATCTTGTAAATTCTTTGAATGAAAATTAAGTTTTTTATTAAAAAATAGTATTTTTTCACAATTCACATAAAATGTATCTTTTAATAAAATTATCAGAAACATTCTAAAATATAATTTTTACATTATTATTTTAAAAATGAATAAATTTCTCTCAAATAAATTTTTTAAATTGGAAATAAAATTATTTTAGAATAAGTTCACAAATGCGACAAAACTGCATTTTAGAAAATAAAATTTCTTAACATAACATTGGATTTATTATTATCACATGGATAAAAAAATAAGATGAATGTTAAATATTTTATTTAATATTTAATGAAAAAAGTTTATTAAAATCATTTGTGAATTTCTTTAAATTTATTGCGGTAAAAAATGTTTGTGTGTAAAAAAATAAATTTTTTCAGAAAAACATTTTCTTTTTTTTGAAATTTTTTTATTTTCATTTTTAACTAATTGGTTATAAAATAATTAATTATATTTGTTTGTGTGTGTGTGTGTCTATGTAAACATTCATTTTTATAATTTATTTTATCATATTCATACTTTCAATTCTAACGAGTAAGCGATAACTATGATATAATATAATAATATTTTAATAGTATATTGTGTTTTATTAAAATTCAGTGTTCTATTTAGTGCATGAGAACAATCAAATTAAAATTATTTGAAAAATATATTTCATAAATTCTTAGTGTGCTTATCTATAACCCCCTTAAATAAATGTTTTCCTCTTAATTTGAACTTGTTCTTGGAAAACATGAGTTTAACATTTGAAAATCCCATTATGGAAAACCCGGATTATAAAAAGGGTTAATAAAACTTTTTCATGAAAAGATAAAAATGGATGTGTGAATTTAACCTATAATAACACATAACATGGTTTCCATATAGTATAAAATTGGTGGGAAGTGAAGACATGGGTATATAAGTGAAAAATAATACCCTAATATTAAAGGAGAATGATAGAGGATATGAAAATGAGAAATTAAATGACCACAACACCATAAATCTATGATTGGTGAAATGAAAATTCATTCATCATAAATTAAGGTAAATGTATAAAAAAATAAAGATCATTTTCTTCAAGTTTAATAATTTTCATAAGAAGTTCTACTTACTTGATTACATTAAATTTCATATGCAAAATTTCATATTTTTTTGTTCTTTGTTCAATTTATACTTCATATCTCACTCCAATAAAAAAAGATAAAATTTATTTTTATTTTTAATTACCTAATAACTATTAAATCAAAAGATCTATAAAATTATAATATTTCATTCCTTTTTTTCTATTTATTATTAATAAAAAAAATTAGTACATATTTTCAAATAACATCCAAAGTTCAGCTTAATCCATTCCATGAATAGTTATTCTTAAGGCTCCTCCATGTCTGAACACAATTAAACTAAAAATATAATTCATAAAGAAGGTCACTAAATTTAAAAAATCAACTTATCATTAATCCCTCGAACATCATGAAGTGTCTCTTAATGTCACATGCCAAATATGTGAACACATTGATCTTATATTCTTAATTAAAACATATATGCTTTCATAAATTAATACATTTCTCATTCCTTAAATAAAAACATAGATTATTTAACATATTCCATTATTCTAAAAATGATGTAAACTCCATTAGTGATAACAGAAACCAATTTATCAACAAATCATTAGTCAGTTCCAAGGTCATCAATACTATCCAATTTACTTTATCTATATCAACAATTTATTTATCCAAACTAAATACCATTTTGACAACATAGGGAACTTAATAAAATTATATTCCCTTAATAATTTGTTTTACATAAAATATAACATTTCCATTAAATAACTTTTTGTTTTCATCATTACCATTCAACATATTATTGAAAATCCTTAATTAAAAAATAATACAGAACAATCCTTATATACTTCATAATTCTTGAATACCAATAAATGAACACTTCAATTATTCTACATCATTTTTAAACAATTAACTATGCTTTATAATCTTATTTATTTATACCATATTACTTTCATATTTCATTTATACTCTCTTAATCATCAATAGAAACACATTTAATTTTCCACATTGATGGTCCTCTTCTTAGTCTTTTCCCTTAAGACATTGATTTTTATAATGCCCATAATTTACACATTTATAACATTCAACCATTGATTATTCCTTTGGGGTACCATTATTCTCATCTATTACATTAGCAAATATTTTAATTTTTCCTTAGAAATTACTTACTTGGTGTCCTTATTTTCAGAACTCAAAACATCTTCCAATTCCACTGAGATATTCACATATGTGGTTCTGCCCACATTCTTACTATATTGAAAACAAAATATTCATTCATCTATGTTCTCCACCACCTAAACTCTCAGTGAACTCCATAATTATATTATTTATTGAGTCTGATATTTGGTAAAGGTGAAAGTTTTTAATCATATATTGTGATAACTGATTTGGAATAATTATAATATCTTTCACTCTGGTTATTATTTTATATGGGTTCTCATCAACACATTTTCTATCACATTCAATGTTAACCAATATTTTCCTAGTTTCCACCACTGATGAAACCCAAAAAGCATAGTGTGAGAAAAAATATTCATACTGGAAATCCAAATGATCCTAAAAAATCACATATAGTATGTATAAATAATAAAGAATTATTTTTAATATATGACACCTTAGGTGTGTCCTAGGTCATTCAACATCATCGTCTATTTAAATCCTTCATGAAAGTTCATAAAGAGTTTGTGAATTTCCCAAGCATATCCCCTGGGAGTCTCAAACCTAGTGTGTAGCAAGACTCATTATGATGAACTAGGTGATGATCATGTCTATCTCAATACACCCTTATTTGAGTTATTACCCCTATATACCTTTGTGATAGAGTTTTATCCATTTATAATATCCCAACAGGGATTTAATTACTTGAAAACCACTCACTCTATCATTTACCCAAATTCTAGGAATTTTTTCTATACATTGAATCATCCTTATACTTAGACTTATAGATATACCAATATATTTCCCAATACATAAACCTAGGGATAGCACAAAATTTTTCTCATCCTAATTTCAAAAGGTTAACAAAACATTTCTCTAATACCAACTTTAACTACTCTAAACGTATTATATAAAAATATTATATTTTAATGGGTGAATATTAATTATATAACATAAAAATCCATTGAATAATTTTTTATGTCTGCAGCCTTTGAAAAATTGGTCACACATACAATTGGTCCATAAGTGAGATAGATCATCACCCACTATGTTCTTAATAACTACTAACCTTCTTACAAATATCATACATAATACCTTTCATCATAAGTTAGGGAAAGAAAACACAATAAAGGGTGAGTTAATATGCTCAGTAAGGGTAAACAAGAGAGATATCAATATATCATGATCATAAGGGTATGATAACATGAAAATAACAATTTAAAGTCATAACCTACATATCAAAGATCATAAATTTGAGTCATGGAATAAATCATAACAATTCATAAGACATGAATTATAATGGAATAAAAAAATGACCCATGAGAACATAACATTATGATAAGGAATATATATTTTTCTATCACATAATCTTATTTCATTGTGAATATATATAATTAGAAATAGGTTCACTAATTTAGTTAGGAAATTAAATCTGACCTTTTTAAAATCTAATGGACATGAAACTAGGTCAATGCATAACTTTATGGAAAAGAAATTCAAGTCCATGCATAACACTATGAACATGTAATAAATTTTATGCATAACATTTTGAACATATAATCAGGTTTTCACCTGTTATATTTACTAATGATTTATCCAAATTTACCCAAATCATTGGAGAGAGATAAAAGTCCCACCCATCATATAATGAAAATCATACATATGTTGTAATGACCCAATATTTTATGAATAAAATTCCATTTATTTTAATTACTTGTGGATATAGAAAACACATAAACTCTTTTTTTATTATTGGTATTAAATAACCATTAAGTATCATTACCATTTATAATATAGTCGTTGAACAATGATCAAACAACTCATATAAATATAAGGTTTTTACCAATCCATTCAATAGAGAAAAAGAAGAGGATGGCCTCATCGAGTAGACTCGGGCCATATAAGGCTCATCTATTGAAGCTAAAAAGGAGGTAGTGTCACTAAAATTTACTCTTAATCAATCCCAGGCTGATCTTCAATACGTTAAGCTTGAACAGAATCGCATATGGGAGATGTTCAACTTAATAAGGATTACCACCTTGGCATTGTTATTTGAGTCACCCCAATAGTCTGTCACCATCACACACTTTACCATATTATTTAGATGTTATTAGGGGTTATGTAAAAAGGTATTAGTTACTTATTTTGTAATCCCTTTTTTATAAATAAAAGTCTTATTCCATCAATTCCTTAAAGAGAATAGTTTTTCTTTAACATATGATGAATTTGATAAATTGATTTTTCAGGTAAAAATTGTAATTTATAGAAATATATAAATTACTTTATTAAACTAAGGATTTTATTAATAATACTATAAAAACAATTCTTATAAATTATGATTATATCATTTCCTTATCTGTAAATAATTATGTAATCCGTTTCAAAGGAGTTATATTTTTATTACGATAAAACAAAAAGTGTATTTCTAAAGGATTAATTTTATGTAATTAATATATTGTTGAAATAATTATTATTTTAACAAAATATTTTTTTCAAATTACTTTTATGAATAATAAATGAGTATATAATTTTTATTAAGGATTGAAAATGGTTTTCTTCAAAAGCCCGTGAATTTTCAATAAATATCTGTTTTCTTTTTAAAAGTGAAAATTTACATATTTAGAAAATTATTTAGATAAAATGAATATTATTTTTGGAATCGGCACATCGAAATTATACAACGGTGAATTTTTCATTATTTCTTGAGAGACGAATTTTTGGATAAAAATTAAATATCTTATAAATAAAATATGTGTTTTATGACATCATAATGACCCCAAAATGATGTAATAAATACTATAATGGGTATTATCATACAAATATATGTTTTCCATTAAAATAATTATATTTTATATTTTATTTATTTATTTAATAAATCCTTAGTGAATCCTCAATCCATATACAATATTTTAAGATTTTAAAATCATTTTTTTGAAAGAGTGACTCAACTCCACATTAGTATGGGAAATATTTTAATATATTCTACCATTTTCCTAATAAAATAATTTTTTAAAATCCTATTTTTAAAAAACCATGGGCAAAAACCAAGGGATGTTTTTTGGTTTTGAAGATTTAATTATATAGATTCCAAAACATAAGTTTCTGAAAAATTAAATAATTTCCCTCTCATTTCTTATATAAAGACACTGAAGCTCCCACTTCCCTTCACTAAAAAACCTTGGATCACATCCCTACTTATCCCTAGCCTCTCTATAATCCTCTCAAGTTACCCAAAGATCTGATTAATCACGTCTTCAATATTTTTAAGTCACACTCTCAAGTAAGGGATCCTCACTTTCCTTCCTTTCTCATTTTTATCCAAGTTTCCTAATATTGATACATGCTTTTTTTTTAAATTAAAAATGATGAGGTATGTTTTTTCACATCCCCTATACTACCCTTATTGTGTATTTATGATGGTATACCTCTTTAACTATCATTAATCTCTTCCATACACACCTGTTACCATGCCGAAATTCCATAAGGAATTTCTCTCTCCTCATTTCCATTCAAACATTTCTCTTATATTATTTATAAAAAATTCCATTTCATATGTTTAGATATTATGATCCTTTATACCCTTACTACCCATTTCATGTCTAAATGATGAGATACCCCTTTATCTCCCATCAACCCATTTTATGAATCTCCATGTGATGTTGTTATGCTGCTTAAATTGTACTACGATTTTCCATGCCAAAATCATCATGTGATGAATACCATTCCCATTTCCCTGTCAAAGTTATTCACCTTTATAAAAATATACTTATTGAATATATAATTTCATGTATGTATTCCACATTATTTTCATAATATTCATGTAATCATAATCATAAACCATTCATGTAAATAATAATAAATATGTCCTTGGATCATATCCCCAGTAAAGAATATATAACATCAAATTATTTCAACTTAAATAGAAAATGATTTGGAAAAAAATCACCAATAATATTTCTTGAGAAAATTAAAATTTATTTAAAAATCACATTTTTAAATTTAATAATTAATAAAATATTTTGGAAATAATTTTATTTTTAAATAACCATGAAAACCTAAAACTAATATTCAAATAAAATAATTTTCATGATTTCAGGAAATTTCGTTCATGTCGTACACGTTAAAAAAGTATTTCTTTCAAAAAAATTTAAAATAAAAACGAACCTTGTTTGTATAATGACATGAATATCCTGATAAAAAATAATAAAGGGGTATTATTTTCTTTAAAAATCATTTGGAAAATCTGAAACCCGTTTTTGAAAATTTTAAGAAAATATGATTTGTTGAAGAAAATAGGTTTTCAACTAAAGGGAGAAATAAAGAAAATTTTACATTAAAAAATTATTTTCAAAAATTAATTACATAAATAAAGTAATATGAAATAAAAAAAATATTTTAATTAAATAATAAAATTATAAGAAAATTCATTAGTTTATTGAGAGAAGCATGAAAAGATATCATCATCTGAAACATAATCATAAACAATCCCGATAAACAATGATATTATATCATAAAACCATTACAACATTGGTAAAATTGAATCATAATCCCCATGAAATAATGATCATAAAATGTATATAAAAATCTCAATAATAATTATTATTATCATTATGAAATACATTCATGTTTACTATATATACCACATAAAATAAACATAAGATTAATAGGGCATGTGTCTCACCAAAAATAATGGTGAGATAGAAATCCATTACCATATGTCTTGAATTCATTTGAACATGTTCAACCCTACTATATAATAAATATAAGTTTATTATAAATATATTATATAACCATTTATATATATAATACCATATATTATGTTCTTATTACTTTTTTTCTCATTTGTTAACAATTCCTTGTTAAAATCACGTTTCAGGTAATAACTACTTTGTTTTTCATGTATGTTTTGATTTTTTATTTCTAATAATCTTATTTTTATCCTGTTTATATAATACCGATAATATTAACAATAATATAATTATCATATATATTTGTTCTATATGTATTTCTCTTAGTTTGAAAAATTTACAGATAAAAAATGAAATACATTGTTCATGGAGATGGTGGACCAAACATACAAATGAAAATTGTTTCTGTTTTCTAGATGGGCTGAAATAAATGATGGTAACAAATATGTTAAATTTATAGATTCATTTTTATTTCAAATATATCACATATTTCAATTAAAACTATCCTTATTACTTTCCACATAAAGTATAAGTGAACAGTGAATCACATCCCATCGCGAAGCGGTAGTCCACCATACACAAGAGCAACATTATCTTATTCCAAATGAATGGAGAGTAAGAATTTTTAGGTGATATTATAGTAACATATGTATAATAATTTTATAAATATAACATATAAATATTAAATCAATCATTATATCCATATGTGAGAGGTGGTGATGGAAGAAAATAACATCGGTTGATGAGATAGTAGTACATCATGCACACGATCGATGGTTTAATTTTCCATTTGATGGGTAAAGAGATAGGTATAGATTATTTAATAAATCAAATAAAATCTCATTATATTATATATACCGGTTTTATTATATTTTAATTAATATAACATTTATTAAGGAGGTAATATAGGAATTAAAAAAGAATGAGTTTATTGAAGACAATTAGATTCAACTAGAACATCCCACTTTGGATCTCTTATTAAGGACTCTAGGGTTGAAATTTTGGTACTAATAGTATCTCTATAAAATGTATAAGTATTTTGGGGAGGGTTTTTTTAAGGGTTTTGTTTCTCCAAAGGTCTTAATATTTGTAAAAAAAGTGAATGGAGGAGGTGGCCTTTTATAATGCAGGCAGATTGGCATTTTGGTAAATACCCAAAAACTATTCAATAATGGGGAGTCACTCTAACCCCAAGTGACTCAAAAATTAATAATTAAATGGGTAGTGTAATATATGTTCAACACAACCATAAACTACAAAAAAAATGTTTTAATCAGGTTATTCCTCATCCTTTATGTTTACATAATTTTACCATTTTAGTTTTCACCACAAGTATATGTTTTTTGTATATTTACCTAGGTGATGCTTCCCTTAATTACAAAAATAAGATAAGTATTATTGGATAATTTGGAACAAATTAGTAAAAATATTAAATCAAATTTAAAATGTAAAAATACTATGTTTTTTGGAAAATTAATTTTCACATAAGCGCAAGAAATGTGAAAACCCCCATTATACCTTTTTTCAATAGTAATAATGCTTTTACTAGTTATGGGTTGGTATAATTTTTATAAAATTACAATTGGTAAATGAATAGACCTTTATTAAAAAAATTTAAATATATACCAATAACATGGAAGATGATAGGATTTTTAGTATTTTAAATCATTTAATAAAATATTATTTACTATAAAATAACATTAATGTCAATTTTGACATTATTCATTAAATTTGACTTTAAAAACATCAAGAAAAAAGTAGAATTATCATATATCATTTTACATAGATCCATATCATTATATATATATATATATATGTGTGTGTGTGTGTGTGTGTGTGTTTGTGTGTCAAAAAACTCATGAAATACTATGATACATTCAGTTTATGTTACTTTTAATATTTTTCGTATCATTTATTTTTGTTTTTATAATAATTAAATAATTACTATGCTGGTGCTTCTTAAGCATTTAAAGTAATTATATATTTACACAAAATTAAAATAAAATTTACTTCAAAAAATTAATTTCATTATTCTCATAATTACCATCAATATTCATTAGCTTCTTTATTTTTTCTACATTTGATCAAAAAATTCAAATTTAAAATCAAGTGGGTGACACTTTTTCTTTTTTGTTTATTTACATTATAACATTGGTCAATTTCTTGGAAATGTTTCCCAAAATAACATAAAATAGATAATGAAGAAATAAGGGTCGAAATATGTCCATAAAATAGTTTTTGGACAAGTTTGAAGGTTATTTTAACCTTATCTTTTTAGTTTAAACTCCATGTAAACATGTTTTAACCTTAAATACGGTAATTAATAATTAAAATTATTATTATTTATTATGGTAGGAAATTAATTGGAACATATTAGATAATTTAAATTATTATTATACAGCATATTTAACATATTATTTGAAATTAAATTCATATAAGTTGAAAAATATAATTTAAAATTAATCCTACAGATGGGATGAAAAGTTGATTTTCTAAAGAGAAAAGATTCAAATGTTTAAAATGTTTTTATTTAAACATTAATTATAAAATTTATTCGAATGACCTATATTTTATTACTATATATATAATTTCACAAATATTACTTTTGAAATAATATTAAAATAAAATATAACTTTTAAATGCTTTGAATGCAAAGCCAGTTTTTTAATAAAAATTGGTATTTTTAACTATTCACTGAAAAAACAATATTTTCAAAATTTTATAAAACAAATTCAGTCTAAGATAATTTTAAAAGTATTATTTAAAAATATGATTTAATTTTTCAAAAAAAAAATTCTATAATTTGAAAAAATAATTTTAAAATAAATGCAAAAAATGTGACAGAACTGTTTTTTTGAAAAATTAAATTTTGAAGAATAAAATTGGATTTATCATTATCACATGGATATAAGAAAAATAATATGAATGTTAAAAAATAAATTGAATTTATAATATATAAATTTCATTAAAATCATTCACCAAAATTAATTAGTATAATTTATTGAGGTAAACCGCGTTTGTACACATAAAAATTGTTTTTTAGAAAAAGATTTCCTTTCTTGTCAAATGGTTTTTATTTTTATTTTTAATTAATTCATCATAAAATAATTTATTATAAATATTTGTGTAAACATATATTTTTATAATTTAGTTAATCCTTTTCATACCCACCATTCCACCAGCTGTACGGTTACTATCATATTAAATAGTGTTATTTTAATAGGATGTCATGTTTCATTAAAACTTTGTATTCTATGTGGCACAATATATCAAGGAAATTAAAATTTTATGAGAAAATATGTAGTTTATAAAATCATCAGGTATTACATTTATACACTATATCCTTGGTACACTCAAGGTGTGTGTTTTATTTTTGGAATTCCAATATACCTGAGGTTGGAAAGATACCAAGCATGGGAACCCTCATAATTTGATACTTTTCTTACATAATCCTTGAGGATTGTCTAATATGGTAGTAGTTTTCTATTTTGTAGATAATTTCATAGGTTAAATCTTAACCAAAATTGGATCTTTTTTCTCTCATATGGTGAGTACGATATCTAGGACCTAAATTAAGATAAATTATAGGAATATACAATGAAGAATAGATAATACATGTGATGTTCATATGTATTGGGTGAGTGTAAAGTGATGTGCTAATCCATCAGGGTGAATTAATGTGATAGATTTATCAACTTTTTCTATCTATACTCATAGAATCTTGAAATTTTTAATAGTTATACAGGATTCAAAAACTTGTTTTCCCATACTTATTTGATGTTTTTTATTAATGGATTATATGAAAATGCATTATATAAATTATATAGTTGGAAGACAGAGGTATAGAGATCCATGTGTTTAATGGAGACCATACCAGATCTCTATTTCTATTTAGTATCACTGATGTTTTTCTAGAGGTTTCACTATTATTACATTTATGAATTCGTGAATTCATATTTTTTAAATCAGTAAAAATTCCAATTAGGTAATACTCTTGATGGAATAGTGGTTTCTGATCTATTAAAAGAAGTTTCTAGCTACATGTTAACCTGTTTCAAATGGGAATTTTAATTGATTACTGACCATCGATACTGAAAATGGTAATGTAGTGGTGTGGACATCAATATGTTTGTTTTAGATGTGATGATTATAAACACCAAAAGGGTTACAATAGCTTTATGAAATATATTTCACCATTATATAACATAGTGGAATAACTGTGAAAATCTGTCACTATAACAATGGGAGTTATTAAAGCATTTTGTTTCATTATGACCTCATTTCAAGATACGGTTTTATCACATTGAGTTTTTTATAATTAATTTTCTACCAGGCATATTGAATGTGTTCTGTTTGTCTGTGATTATTTACATTATATTCAAACAACAAAAATCATGTGTTCTTATTCTTATAATTTATTTATTTTTCTTTTTTTCCCATTTACACTTCTTCTGGAATTGAAGGTCATTGTTTCTCCTAACATTTCCATAAATAATTTTTTGTTTAAAAATGGGGAATTAGTTTTATAGAACTCATAAATATTCTCTAAAAAGTGTGTACAATTTATCCAAAATAAGCATTGGATAGATATTCACAAGATATTTTATATGATTTAAAACATCATAAAATTAATAATTTCTTTCCAAAAGTGTTTTTTAAATATCCAAAATTATTTTTGGATATAGTTTCACTATTTATTATATATGATAATCAATAAGGTGGAATGAAATAAAGAATATAAGGCTTTTTGTAAATAAGAGATTGATGGAGATATGCCCTAAAGGAAATATAAAGCACAAGATTTTTATACTTATATTATATTGTACAGTATGAGTATGTAGTAAGGTTTTACACACATGTTATAAAAACAATATTATAATCTATTGGGTATATCATTTAATACATTATAGGGACATTATATTAAACTGACCTAGAACAAGTCATATTCTATGGAATGGGCTTGTTATATGGTCGTTTTATTAGATGAAAAATATTATATGAATTGAATAACACATTTTTATTTAGAGTTAACTCTATAATGTTAATATATTTTATTTAAATATCTTCCATGTTGTCTATAATTAATAAAAATATCATAATATAAAACATACAAGGGAGTTGTCTTGGTCGAATGGTTACTTGGGGAGTTTCCTTGAGGGACATATAATTTAGAAGTATCCAATGAGATTTATATTTTTAGTTCTATTAGTCTCCTACTGATTATCCCCAAAGATCTATTCCTTATCCTTCATTAGATCCCAAGATTTATTAGTATATCATGGTTTCTAGGAGTATCATTCCAATGTTTTGGGTGATTTTTTCGATCTATGGATACACATTATAAGGAAGAGTTCTTTAGTTATTATCAGTGACCTTTATCAACGAAAATGATTGAGGAAGTAGGTGAATACATCCACAATTAAAGATACATTTTATTCATTGTTTTATACCTAATTTCAACTATACAGAGTTTGGGGATATTGGGTATGATGTTGTTTAATGTCTTCCTATTCATTGTATATGTGTTATTTGATCTTTAGAAATAATTCACTCATCCCTTTTAGTTTTTATCCAGTATAATATTCATCTATCTATTATAAACATCAAAATCTATTTACATATTGCAATTATAAAATACTCTATTATACTATATTTCACTATTCTTTGTTTTATTTTACAATTTACTAAAAAAATATATACTCAACCACTTACATAATTTTGAGAAAATGATTACAATAATCTAAACTGTTTTACATGGTAAAATATGATAAATTAAATATCTAATAAGTAAGGAGAATAATTATTCATTTTGAGATTAATGGGGAAATATTTAAAATTTACTTACCCAAATAAAAATTTAATGCATCATAAAAGGGAAGAATACGCTAGTTGAAATGCTATTAAAAGAAATGTATGGCATGAATTCCATCAAAGCAAAGAAACCACTATATATTAAGAAAAAAATTAAATCTCTAATTCGATCCACACATCTATAAATCCACCATTAATATAAAAATATTTAGTCTACCAAAATGGATCATGTAAGGAAAAAATTACTCAAATCAAGTACTTGAACTTATTATAAAAATCAATGGAAGGGGAACTATAAAAATATTGAATATATAACACATATAAACCAATCTCACTAAATCAAATCATTTTAAATAAACTCAACTAATAATAACAATGTATCCTCCCATGATATTTCAAAAGGGAATGGTAAAGTAAAACTCTTGATAAAGAAAACCATAACTATAATTAACCAATAAATCATTTAAAAACCCACTAAAATCCTTTAAAATGTCAACAATAATATTTTAAATGGAACTAAAAATGTAAAAATAAAATAAACATTATTTCATAGATATTTAGATCATTTTTTAACTTAGTGACACATCAATCATTTAGTTTTATACCACCAAAAATTTGACATCAACATGAATTCTAGTGGTAAACACAATTCATATGATAGTTCTATGAGAAATCCAGTATTTATAAATTTCCTTTCATGAAATTGTGTATTCCTCATTCATTTATTATACGTCCACTGTTTATTCATCAAATAATTCATCAAATAAAATTATAAATATAAAAATGAAATTACTATATGTGGTCGACCTCAAAAATCTTGATGAGAATAATTCCCTAATAAGTAAATAATTATGATGATATGAATTTCCTTTTAAATAAAAATCTCTAGAATCCATAAAATATTTGTGAGATTCATTTCCATTTATGTGTCCTTTTAATATCATTACATGAAAATTCATATATATATAAATATATATATCAATTAATAAAATACTAAATAGAATTAATAGTATCAAATCTATGAGGTTATGAGTTTTAATAACTTATAAAAAAGGAAAATGAAATAGAAAAAAAAACATAAACATCATGATCTATAGGATATATTTTTTAAATAAATATATTAAATTAATAACATATTTTATTTATTAGGATGAAACTTACTTTTCTAAGAGTATTATACATGTCACTAAGAAACTAAGAAAAAAATATTTCCTTTGTAGGTGACAATTGGTTATTTGAAACATATATCTTATATATAATACATCTCATTACAGATGGAATTTTATTTCTTTGACATGTAATAATGGAAAAAAAGGTGATCTTCAACTATGTTGTTTTTTGGATTGAATCTAACAAATTTGAGATACCTTGAAAGGGGGTATATATATATTATTATATATTTTATATTAATAAAGGATGAAAACATAATGGGAAGAATCATTTAAAAAATGATCAACCTCATAAATTTTATGTTGTAACATTTATTATGTATCAGTTAATAAAATTTTATTATTTTTTAAATGATTCAGTTACATACTCAAATCATTAAAAGAACTCATAAATTATAATATAATGATATGAAATTTTAGCTCTAATAGTGATATAACCTAAAGTATATAAAAATTTTCTGATGGTTTTTGGATATATCATATTGTATAATATAATATTTTTATAAGGTGTGATATATATGAGTCCAATTATTATTATATTACTTGGTATAGTAACATCATAAGGAATGATGTAGTGATATCATGACACCACCTAATCCTATCATTTTTATGAGAAGTAAATATCACAAGTGCTATATATGGGTATAAATGGTATCCAATGATTCATTGGGAAGTCAAACCATAAGTTCAATATTAGATTAATATTCCATAAAGATTACTATAAAGACCCATACTTTACATACATTGTAAATACTTCAAAATTAAAGCATACTTATTACAACATATAACAAACCCATGGAAGGACTGTATAGGTATAGAGTCTTTAAAAACTGTGAAACATAAACAAATGGTTCATAAATCATCTATTTTGCCTCCCATTTATTTCATCATATCTAGAGTGCCTTTTTGGCATATCCTACTTAATAACCTTCTTCCTGACCTGGGGAAATAAAACATACAAAATGGTGAGCTTAAATGCTCAGTAAGGGTAAACAAAAGAAATATCAATCACATCATAAGAACCTAACTTTTGGAAATCTTAACCTACAAAAGAAATCATAATTTCATAACATGGGATAAATCATAGTAGTGAAATGTAATCCCAATAATCATAACTTAAGACGTGAAACTTTGTGTCATACACACAAAATCATAGAGAATCATTTCTTATTAGTCAAGACTCATTGCCAAGACTATCTTAGTGGACAAAGTCCATTTCTGAACTGAGTTCACTCCTCGTTTCAGTCCTGTTTCACTGAACCGGTTTAAACTGTCGTTCCAGCCATGTCTATCTCATGAGATATAAAATCTTTACCCAATGCATTGGAGGGAGATATAGGTCCCACCCGTCTCATAATGATACCATTCTTTTGTGCACCACAAAATCATAAACCATACATCATAGCATAACCCATGTAATAAAAATGGGAATCTTAACCATCGTGACATCATAAAACAATTCATATAAGATAAAGTAATTCATAAAAATATTTACATCACAACAAAATAAAATCCATGTAATAATAGGGATAGAAACAGAACCCTATATTATCTTAGATGGAAAATAATTTTGATAAAACTCTTGAACTCCATTCTTGAGGAAAACATCTTTTCGACTTCAAAAATATTTTTCCTTTCTTAACATGTCATATAATTTTATACTAAAAGAAGTTGATTAAAAATAAACTTGAAATATTGTAAAGGATTATTCTTGGAAATAATGTTTTAAAAATCCATTCATGGAGTATAAGTTAAAAAAACATTCCTCTCGTACTTTTGTCGGAAAAGTCAAAAAGTACCTCGTATGAAAAACTACAAAAGATTCCTTTCATATCTTTTACTAAAAACTCACCGAAGGGTAAAATTGGATTAAAACAATTTTCGGTGGATGGAAACAATATTACATATTTAGGAAACATGGATGTGGATGATAAAATACACCCCAGTAAATACCAAAGTACAAACAATCTCGGATAAAAATGAGATTGTGATATTTCCCTTAGCTTAGGTCCGATTTGCTTAATAAATGTCCGAACCTCCTGTATAATGATTTAAATAATGTTATTGAATTATTCCAGAATCATAATTATTGTTATGATATCATATATGGTCATATTCTTAGCTTCTTATTAGTAATATTTCATTGCTACATGTTATTCGGGTGTTTATAACTTTTTGTTCTTATGCGTGTTTTGTCAAATAAATTCGTATTCTTCTCTTTAAGTTATAGATACATCATTCCCAGAATGGTATTAATGTACTATATATCATATGTATTCATTCAATTCATTTATATAATCATTATTCAATTAAGATCATGTAGAACGAATCGCATCACATCATGGAGACGGTATTCCGTACGTACGCACGAGCGATGATATCGTTCCCATGATCGTGGAATTGTATTGGAGTGTATGTATACTATTTCAGAATAAATATCACTTTATAATAATCATATATAGTAATTATTTACACCATTATACCCATCCAAGTAAGGTGGTGGGGGAAAATAGATTACACCACGGCCTGGAGACGGTATTCCATACGTACGCACGCGCGGTGATTTCGTTTTCTGTAGGATAGATGGTGAAATGGGGTTGTTTTATACTTATAATAACATATCATTATATGATTTATACTGATGTTATTACTTCATAATGAAACAACTAAAGAAGAAGAAGTTGAAGAAGAAAGAATTTGGAAAGGATCGGTAATGGATATTACCTCTTATTTTTGACTCGCCTCTTCTTAACCTCCTCTTAGGGCAATAGGGTTGGTCTTTGAAGAAGACCAGAACCTCTAGGATGATTAAAGGGAAGTGGGGAAGTGAAATGGGCAGGTGTTTTCTGATCTTGAAGGCTCAAATTGATGTGAGGATGAGAGGGAGGAGGTGCCCTTTTATAAGTGAGGAGCGGGGCACCTTTGGAAATATAAGAAATATTAGTTTATATTAAATCCCAACCCCACTTAAAAACTTCCAAAATGACTCATATCTAAAGATTAGATGAGATAGGGTTGTAATATCATCATCCAATAAAATTTAGACATGTTAGGAATTTATTTTAAACATTATCAACTTGATTTATCCTTATTTATCAATTTAATTTTATTTGTGGTAATAACATTCTAAATTTTAAATTATTAAAAATAATTACATATGTGTTGTGAATTTTAGATAATTTGACACTTTATGACATTTTCGACCATATAAAATTTAATTTATAATTTTTAAATATTTTTGTGATTTTTAAACAATTTTATAATATGTTATTTTTATAAAATTACAATAGTGTCAATTTTGACACTATTCACTTATTTGAATTTAAATAAAATATATACAGAGGATATGTTCGAAATAAAAGCATTAATAGATTAATAAAACGTCATATGTATCTATAAAATTAGTGGATCACATTACATAGTTCATATAATATTTATTTTAATATTTTTAAAACCATTTATTTGATATTTTAATTAATAAAATAATTTCAACATCACTATTGTGTCATAATTAATGATAATTATTTAATCCCTAAAAATTAAAAATAAATTCCTATGATGTATATAATTGTATTATCTTTCTGGAGATTATTCTTGTTTGAAGTTTCATTAAGTTTATCACTAAATTAAAATTATTATACTTATAAGATTTAAGAAAGTGACATGTTGTCACATTCTTTGGTTTTAATAATAATTAAATTATTTTCCTGGAAAAAATTCCATTAAATGAATCTAATCCGACCCTTAGGTTATATGAGTCGACTTGTAGTCATCCAATAGGATTTTGGCAGATGTTAGGGTAATTTTATAATCTTATATTTACCCTTAATTACCCGATTTACCTTTAACTATGGTAAATAAAATTTACCGTAGTTACTATTAATAATGCACAAAAATAGAAAGTAGCCCATTAAAATAATTTGGACCCACTGATTCTAAATATGGAATCTATTTTTCCAAATTCAAAACATATAAGTTGCAGTAATTAATTTAAAATAAATCTCGTTATTAAGAAAACGGGTTTTAGAAGTTAAAACATTGCCAAAGATTGAAATGTTTTTACCTATGAATTCAATGTGAAATTAATGATAATGACATATATTATATTAAATGGTAAAAATATATTCTATTTATAATTTAAAACCATTCAATATTATAATTTATCCATGTAAATTATCTTAATGAAAAAAAGTTGTTTTTAATTAAAACTTAGCGTATTTTTACTATTCATCAAAATATGAAAGTTATTAGAAAAATATCAAAAAATTATCCAAAGTAAATTTTTATTTCATGATTCTAAAGAAGAATTTTATTTCGTCAAATTGAACTTATAAACTTGTCAAAAACTATATTTAATGTGGGTGTGCCATCAAAAGGTGGTAAAACTGCATTTTTTGAAAAATACTTCTTTTATCCAAAAAACTAATTTTGTTTTCATACCTCATTCTAGAAAATGTATAAGTTGGATTAAAATGTTATAAAATTCAAAATTCAGGTAATACTATTCATAACGGCTAGTTTTAATAATATTTTAATAGCATATAATTGTTTAGTGAAACTCGGTATTGCGTACGACGCAAGCTATCGAGGAAGGTCGTGGTTGCGTGTAAAGCAAGCCAAGCTAGTGTTGTGTGTAGTGAAAGATTGATTTGATTATTTATATAAAATAAAAACAAAATATTTCTCATAAAAGTCTCCGGTGTTACATTCTACCCCCCTTAAAATGAATTTCTCCCTCGAAATTCGTCACTTTGTAACAAAAAGATGAGGATACCTCTCCCTCATAATATCCTCAAGATCCCATGTAGCTTCTTATAATTGGTGGTTTCTCCATAAAACTTTCACCAAGCGAGTGGTATTGTTCCGTAGGACTTTTTCGCTACGATCCAGAATCTCTATCGGTTGTTCTTCATAAGAAAGATCTTGCTCCAGCAGTACAACTTCTGAGCTGAGTACATGTGAAGGATCAGGTATGTACTTTCTCAGGAGAGATACATGGAACACATCGTGAACTTGAGAGAGATTCGGTGGAAGCGCCAATCGGTAAGCTACCTTCCCAACACGATCCAGTATTTCGAAAGGACTGATATATCTAGGGCTCAACTTCCCTTTTTTCCAAATCTCATGACCCTCTTCCAGGGTGATATTCATAAGAACACTTTATCACCCACTTCAAACTCTAGGTCTTTTCTTCGGTTGTCGGCACAACATTTCTATCGACTCTGAGCTGCTCTTATGTGTTGTTGAATAGATCGGACCTTTTCTGCCATCTCATCAACAATATCAGGTCCTAATAGATTTCTTTCCCCAACTTCATCCCAGCATGTTGGAGTCCTGCATTTCTTTCCATAGAGAGCTTCATAAGGAGCCATCTGAATACTGGAGTGAAGGATATTATTATAAGAAAATTCCACCAAAGGTAGGTGTTGATCCCAACCACCTTTGAAATCCATAGAGCAGGCTCTCAACATATCTTCTAGAGTTTGAATTGTTCTCTCAGACTGACCTTCTGTCTGAGGATGATAAGCAGTGCTGAAACTCAACTCTGTATCTAGAGTATGCTGAAGTCTTCGCCAGAACATTGAGGTAAACCTTGGATCCTGATCAGATATAATAGAAAGTGGTACTCCATGCAATCTTACCACTTCCTTTACATATATCCTGGCAAGCTGATCCAGAGAGAAATCCTCTCTAATAGCGATGAAGTGTGTCGACTTTTAAGACGATCAACTATGACCCAGATAGCATTATTGCCATTGGATGTTTTAAGAAGTCTGGTGACAAAGTCCATAGTGATGTTTTCCCATTTCCATTCTGGTATGGGTAATGGTTGTAACAACCCCTTAGACTTCTGTCTCTCAGCTTTAACCTGCTGACAAACCAAGCATCGAGATACATATTCAGCAACATCTCTTTTCATTCCATCCCACCAGAAGTACTCTTTTAGGTTCTTATACATCTTCGTGCTTCCAGGATGAATAGAGAATGAAGATCTATGAGCCTCATCCAGAAGCTCCTTCTTTAATTCGGGGAGGGGAGGAACACAAACCCGATTCCTGAACTTTATTATCCCATCACAATCAAGGTTGAATTCAGGAACATTTCTCACCTTCTTTTGTAACTCGACATCTTCTTTATGTGCCTCTTTAATCTTCACATGTATAGATGGTTGAACATTCATTTGAGAAAGATAATATTTTTCCATTTCCATTATAATTCCAAGATCCATCCTTTGTAAATCCATAAATATTGGATCTTTTTTTATCCTCATCATGGATAAGCTAGCATGGTCTTGTCGACTTAATGCATCTGTCACCTTGTTTTCTTTCCCAGGGTGGTAATGGATTGAGCAGTCGTAATCCTTAATCAGCTCCAACCATCTTCTTTGGCGCATATTCAGCTCCTTTTGTGTGAAAATATACTTTAAACTTTTATGATCAGTATAAATATCACACCTTTCACCATAAAGGTAATGCCTCCAAATCTTTAATGCAAAGATTACCGCAGCTAACTCCAAATCATGAGTTGGGTAATTTTGCTCATGGATTTTCAACTGTCATGAGGCATAATCTATCACCATATCATTTTGCATAAGAACTCACCCCAATCCCTTCTTGGATGCATCACTATAGATCACAAACTTTTCTCCACTACAAGGAAGTGTGAGCACATGTGCACTGGATAACCTTCTTTTCAACTCCTTGAAATTATCTTCACATTCCTCCGTCCAAACAAACTTAACTCATTTCCGAGTCAACTTGGTGAGTGGATTAGATAATCGTGAAAAATCTTTCACAAAACATCGATAATATCTAGCCAAACCAAGAAAACATTGGATCTCAGTTACTGTTGTTGGTCTTGACCATCTTTCGATAACCTCTGTTTTTTCTGGATCCACAAATATCCCCTATTTTGAGATTATGTGACCCAGAAATGAAACTCTTTGAATCCAAAATTCACACTTGGTAAATTTGGCATAAAGCTTCTCCTTTCTCAGGGTCTTCAATATTATTCTCAAGTGATTTTCATGTTCTTATTTCTCTTTGAATATACAAGAATATCATCTATAAAGACTACCACAAACTGATCAAGATAGTCTCTAAAGACTCTATTCATCATATCCATGAAGATATTAGGGGCATTAGTAAGACCAAATGGCATCACTATAAATTCATAGTGTCCATACCTTGTACGGAAAGTCGTCTTTGGTATATCCTCCCTTTTGACCCTTAATTTATGATACCCTGAACGAAGATCAATCTTGGAAAAGTATTGAGCTCCACGTAGTTGGTCAAATAAGTCATCAATGTGTGGGAGAGGATATTTGTTCTTCATAGTGATCTTGTTAAGTTCTCAATAATCAATGCAGAGTTTCATTGATCCATCTTTCTTCTTAACAAATAGAACAGGTTCTCCCCAAGGTGACGCACTAGGGTGTATGAATCCTTTATCAAGATTCTCTTGGAGTTTCTTCTTCAATTCCTGCAACTCAATTGGGTCCATTCTATAAGGTGTCTTTGAAATAGGCAAAGCACCCGGTACGAGTTCTATTGAAAACTCAACTTCACGATTTGGTGGAAGACCCAGAAATTCCTCCGGAAAGACATCATCAAACTCCCGTACAATGTTCATATTCTTAATCATGAGTTTCTCACTAACCATTTGAGATAAATAACCTTCATTTAGTGGAATCAAGACCCATAAGATGGAAGAAATTTCCACTGGAAGGTTATGTTCATCCTTGCAGCGATAGACGATCATAGATTGATCTGGAATATGAAATGTGACTTCCCTTCTTTGGAAATTGATATGAGATACATATAAATAAATCCAATCCATGCCAAGAATCCCATAAAATTACACTATAGGAAGGATCACAAGATTTGCAGGAAGCACTTTCCCACAAACTTCAATCGGAGAAGAATTATAAACTTTTGATGTGACTGTTGTGCCATTAGGGGTTGTCACAGCTAACTCAACATCTAATTCTTGAGGTAATACGGTGATATACTTAGAAAAATCTTCAGAAATAAAAGAGTGGGTGGATCCAGAATCAAATAAAACATTTGCTACTTTAGAGTGGATGGTAAGTGTACCTTTCACCACATTGTTATCTCACTCCACATCGCTAATAGAAATTTCATGTGACTTTCCTTTTTCTTTAGCCTTAAGAGTTTGTTGACGTCGACCATCATCATCAACCCTTGGATTTGGGCATTGATTGGTATAATTCCCCATCTCCTTGCAATTGAAACATAGAAGTGTAGTAGGTTCATTCTGTGTGTCCCTTCCTTTTTTTGCATCATTAGACATCTTCTTCCCATAATTGCGGCATTCAAATGCCCGATGACCTTCCTTTCCACATTTGAAACATTTACTTGTCCCTTTAAGACAACTCCCTCCGTGTTTCTTTCCAAACTTTGAGCATAAGGGAAAGCTCATCTTCTTTTCAGTGTGCTCTTTATATTTTCCTTTGAATTCCATTTTCCTCTTCTTATCAAACCCATATGACTGATGGGTTACTCCAATCTCCATCTCAACTTTGAGAGCACATCGAACGATTTCCTCGTAGCTATTGAAGTACCTTATGTCTAACTCCCTTCAAAGACTTGGTTTTATGGCACTAAAGAATCAATCGATCTTACTCTCAGGTTGGATAATAATACCAGAAGCATACCTTACAAGTCTTGTAAAATTTTCTTTGTAGGTACCAACGGATTCATCATCCTTTTGCTTCAGTTCAAGAAACTCCTTCTCCATCTTTGTTTAAAGAATACGAGGGAAATACTTATTGAAAAATAAGTTCTTGAACTCGTCCCATTCCACGGACTCAATTTCATCTCTTTGCCTCGTATTCTTGATAAGATTCCACCATTTATGAGCATCACCTTCCAAACGATACACTACTAAGATGACTTTATCATGTTCTGAACATTGAAGAACTGAAAATATCTTTTTAGTAGTACTAATTCATTGTTCAGCAACTAATGGATCAATAGACCCGTTGAATGAAGGTGGACGCTTCCTCATGAAGGATTAAACAGAATGTTGCTCCTTCCTTTGCTCGTTTGGAAGTCCTGCATGATTCATAGCCTGAGAAAGTTGTGTGAGCATGGCTATAAGATTTTTCATTCCAACTCCCATAACGTTTGGTTGCTCAGGGGGACAATCATTGCATTGCCCTTTGGATTCCACATTAACACGGTTCCTTTGGGTTCCAGCCATTGGTTAAAACCAAGAAGAATAGTGTGAGCAACACTAATTATAATAGGAAAAACACATAATCAAGAATAAAATTTCACACTTAAGGTCTTATCAGAGGTTGTTCATGGCAATTTCTAAAACACTAAGATTGTGTTCTATGCTTAGACTTATCCTTAGGATTCTTACTAAGGCTTTCACATCCTAGTTTCCAAAGGTTGACTATACCTTTCCTCTGATACCAACTATAACGACTTATACTTTAAATACATTATAAATACTTCAAAATTGAATCATACTTATCACAACATATAACAAAACCATGGAAGGACCGTATAGGTATAGAGTCTTTAGAAACTGGGAAACATAAACAACTGGTTCATAAAGCATCTACTTTGCCTCCCATTTATTTCATCATATCTAGAGTCCATTTTTGGCATATCCTACTTAATAACCTTTTTCCTGGCCTGGGGAAATAAAACATACAAAAGGGTGAGCTCAAATGCTCAGTAAGGGTAAACAAAAGAAATATTAATCACATCATAAGAACATAACATGTGGAAATCTTAACCTGCAAAAGAAATCATAATTTAATAACATGAGATAAATCATAGTAGTGAAATGTAATCCCAATAATCATTACTTAAAACGTGAAACTTTGTGGCGTACACACATAATCATAGAGAATCATTTCTTATTAGTCAAGATTCATTTCCAAGACTATCTTATTGGACAAAGTCCATTTTTGAACTGAGTTCACTCCTCGTTTCAGTCCTGTTTCACTGAACCGGTTTAACCTACCGTTCCAGCCATGTCTATCTCATGAGATATAAAATATTTACCCAATGCATTGGAGGGAGATATAGGTCCCACCCATCTCATAATGATACAATTCTTATGTGTTCCACAAAATCATAAACCATACATCATAGCATAACCCATGTAATAAAAATGGGAATCTTAAACATCATGACATCATAAAACAATTCATATAAGATAAATGAATTCATAAAAATATTTCCATCACAACATAATAAAATCCATATAATAATAGGGATAGAAATAGAACCCTATATTATCTTAGATGGAAAATAATTTTGATAAAACTCTTGAACTCCATTCTTGAGGAAAATATCCTTTCTACTTTAAAAACATTTTTCCTTTCTTAACATGTCATATAATTTTAAACTAAAAGAAGTTGATTAAAAATAAACTTTAAATATTGTAAAGGATTCTTCTTGGAAATAATGTTTTAAAAATCCATTCATTCCGTATAAGTTAAAAAAACATTCTTCTCGTACTTTTGTCGGAAAAGTCAAAAAGTACCTCGTATGAAAAATGACAAAAGATTCCTTTCATATCTTTTACTAAAAACTCACCGAAGGTTAAAATTGGATTTAAACAATTTTAGGTGGATGGAAACAATATTACATATTGAGGAAACATGGATGTGGATGATAAAATACACCCCAGTAAATACCAAAGTATAAACAATCTCGAATAAAAATGAGATTGTGATATTTCCCTTACATTAGGACCGATTTGCTTCATAAATGTCGGAACCTCCTGTATAATGATTTAAATAATGTTATTGAATTATTACAGAATCATAATTATTGTTATGATATCATATATGGTCATATTCTTAGCTTCTTAGTAGTAATATTTCATTACTACTTGTTATTCGGGTGTTTATAACTTTTTTTTCTTATGCGTGTTTTGTCGAATAAATTCTTATTCTTCTCTTTAGGTTATAGATACATCATTCCCGGAATGGTATTAATGTATTTTATATCATATTTATTTATTAAATTCATTTATATAATCATTATGCAATTAAGATCATGTAGAATGAATCGCATGACATCGTGGAGACGGTATTCCGTACGTACACACGAGCGATGATATCATTCCCATGATCGTGGAATTGTATTGGAGTGTATCTATACTATTTAAGAATAAATATAACTTTATAATAATAATATATAGTAATTATTTACACCATTATACCCATCCAAGTAAGGTGGTGGGGGAAAATAGATTACACCATGGCGTGGAGACGGTATTCCGTAAGTACGCACGCGCGGTGATTTCGTTTTCCGTAGGATAGATTGTGAAATAGGGTTGTTTCATACTTATAATAACATATCATTATATGAGTGATACTAATGTTATTACTTCATAATGAAACAACTAAAGAAGAAGAAGTTGAAGAATAAAGAATTTGGAAAGTATCGGTAATGGATATTACCTCTCTTTTTTTTACGCGCCTCTTCTTAACCTCCTCTTAGGGAACTAGGGTTGGTATTTGAAGAAGACCAGAACCTCTAAGATGATTCTAGGGAAGTGGGGAAGTGAAATGGGCAGTGTTTGGCCGAGCTTGAAGGCTCAAAGTTATGTGAGGAGGAGAGGGAGGAGGTTCCCTTTTATAAGGGAGGAGAGGGGCACCTTTGGAAATATAAGAAATATTAGTTTATATTAAATCCCAACCCCACTTAGAAACTTCCAAAATGAATCATATCCAAATATTAGATGATATAGGGTTGTAATATCATCATCCAATAAAATTTATACATGTTAGGAATTTATTTTAAACATTACCAACTTGATTTATCTTTATTTATCAATTTAATTTTATTTGTGGTAATAACATTCTAAATATTAAATTATTATAAATAATTACATATGTGTTGTAAATTTTCCATAATTTGACACTTTATGACATTTTAGACCATATAAAATTTAATTTATAACTGTTAAATATTTTTGTGATTTTTAAACAATTTTATAATATGTTATTTTTATAAAATAACAATAGTGTCAATTTTGACACTATTCACTTATTTGAATATAAATAAAATATATACAGAAGATATGTTTGAACTAAAAGCTTTAATAGATTAATAAAATGTCATATTATCTATAAAATTTGTGGATCACATTACATAGTTCATATAATATTTATTTTAAAATTTTGAAAACCATTTATTTGATATTTTAATTAATAAAATAATTTCAACATCACTATTGTGTCATAATTAATGATAATTATTTAATCCCTAAAAATTATATATAAATTCCTATGTTGTAGATAATTTTATTAGATTTCTGTATATTATTCATGTTCCAAGTTTCATTAAGTTTATCACTAAATTAAAATTATTATACTTATAAGATTTAAGAAAGTGACATGTTGTCACATTCTTTGGTTTTAATACTAATTAAATTATTTTCGTGGAAAAAAGTCCATTAAATGAATCTAATCCAACCCTAAGGTGATATGAGTCGCCCTTTAGTCATCCAATAATATTTTTGAAGGTGTTAGGGTAATTTTATAATCTTATATTTACCCTTAATTACCTGATTTACCTTTAACTATGGAAAATAAAATTTACCATAGTTACTATTCATAATGCCCAAAATAGAAAGTATCCTATTAACATAATTTGGACCCACTGATTCTGAATATGGAATCCATTTTTACAAATTCAAAACATATAAGTTGCAGTAATTAATTTAAAATAAATCCCGTTGTTAAGAAAACGGGTTTTAGAAGTTAAAAAATTGCCAAAGATTGAAATGTTTTTACCTATGAATTCAATGTGAAATTAATGATAATGACATACATTATATTAAATGGTAAAAATATATTCTATTTATACTTTAAAACCATTAAATATTATAATTTATCCGTGTAAATTATCTCAATGAAAAATGTTGTTTTTAATTAAAAATTAGCGTATTTTTACTATTCATCAAAATATGAAAGTTATTAGAAAAATATCAAAAATTTATCCAAAGTAAATTTTTATATCCTGATTCTAAAGAAGAATTTTATTTTTTCAAATTGAACTTATAAACTTGTCAAAAAATATATTTAATGTGGGTGCACCATCAAAAGGCGGTAAAACTGCATTTTTTGAAAAATACTTCTTTTATCCGAAAAACTAATTTTGTTTTCATACCTCATTCTAGAAAATGTATAAGTTGGATTAAAATGTTATAAAATTAAAAATTCAGTTAATACTATTCATAACGGCTAGTTTTAATAATATTTTAATAGCATATCGTTATTTAGGGAAACTCGGTATTGCGTACAACGCAAGCTATCGAGGAAGGCTGCGGTTGCGTGTTAAGCAAGACAAGCTAGTGTTTTGTGTAGTGAAAGATTGCTTTGATGATTTATATAAAATAAAAACAAATTATTTCTCATAAAAGTCTTGGGTGTTACAATTATCATTATTATCTACATTCCATATGATGAAATGTATGTGGGAATCAGTTAAATGAATATATTCGATAGATTCATGCATTGAAATTTAGTCAAATGTTATAAAAGGTTTTTAACTATTGGCATTACTGGATCGTTTCTATATATTCTAGTAAATTACATGATTATAATAGCTCGAACATAATCAATAAATAATTATAAGAATTATAGAAATTATTTCAAACTTATACATTCCCAGGACATTTTTTGGTCTAATGTTTTAGAGAATTATAAAAACCAGTATATAAAAATCATCTCCACACAGTGTACATTTCTTCCACAAAAATAGGTTCTTAAATTGAAAATCCTATTTTACTTATAACACACATTATCCATTAAAGGTGAGCCTCATAAATAGAATATTGACCTTTTTATAGTTCATACACGTCCCAACAAAATTTAAAATTATTTTAAAAAATGTTATGTGAAAATAATGTTTCTTAATAGATATAAAAATAAATTCTGCTGAAAAAACAAGCCCAAGATAATGTTTTTATTTTACGTAATTAAATTTTCTCTCAAATAATCCCGTACTCATTAAATCAACTAAAATTTCATAAATATTTTCATAAAATATCTCATAATCAAGAATAAAGGTAAAAAAGTAATCATGAAGGTTATTTGGGATATCAAAATCATATCACTCTTAGAATATCCCTTAATATGGAATAACTTCACCAGTTAATTCCAAAATAATTTCCCAAAAAAATAAATCATTACTCAATGCATTATAGGGGTATAATAGACCAACCCATTTTCAAATATAACATCCAATAACCATAAAATGAATAAAACACATAGTTTCTTTCATTATAATCATAAAACTTGAAAATCATTCAAAATAAATTATAGTTATCATATAGAAATAAATATAAATATAGATTTGTTTAATAACTATTTAAAATGAAATAATAATTATATAATGGGAATTGAATTGTAATGGTTTATGCCTTCTGGGTCTGTTACTTTTTCAGTTTTTTTGTTGGGGTGTTTGAAGGAGGCTCAGAGGGAGTCCAAATAATTTTGGTTACTAGAGGATATAAGAAGGGGCATTACACATCATATTACTGGATTATACAATGAGAAATTCATTTTCACCACTTGTCTAGAATGTTTCATGGTGTGTTAATATTTTATAAGGTGTAAAGGAGAGTTTCACAGTGTGTAATATATCAGGTATAGAAAAATAAAATAAAATGAATAGGCAATGTGATTTTTGGTGGAAACCAAACACTGGGGATTTCATGACGTGATATGGGATTACACATTGTGTCATCCCTCGATTATGTGTAGTTTAAAAATCATCTAAAATTGTAGTCCTTATGTTGGGATCCATTTTCCTCTCATTTTTTTGGAGAACCCTTGGTGCTCTGAGGTGTTATATGAGCCCTTCTTCATCCCTCTTAAATCAGTTGATCCAAGTGGTTATCCACTAGCAATCTGTCTTCAATATGTGGTGATTTTTTTCCTCTCATTATTCTCTATTTTATTTCATTTTACTCGACAAGATCTATTGTTGTGGTGTTTCTTTGGTTTGGGGTATGTGTTTGGGTTTCTTTTTTATTGATCCTTGGTGCATTATAGTTTGATTTGTAGTTTTTATGGTGAAATTGTGGTTTGCGAGCATTCTTCTTTACCCTATGGTGTGTAGTAATTAGAAAGTATAATTAAAGTAGGATTCCCATCATTTCTCTTTATTTTTCATCATGTGGGAGGGGATTTAATTGTATTTATCTATAAATTAAGGTTTTTCCCGATTAAATTAATAATAAAGAATTAGTATATTGAATTTTAATGTGATATGAGGTTTGATCTCCATTTTTATGCATCTTCGATATTGTTTGCAGAATTATTATTATATGGGCCCAACGCCCCATTGAAAATTGTGGTTGTTGTAGGATTTTTTTGTGTGGGATATGTCTTTTTTGGTTGTTTAATAGTTTTAGATTGTCCATTATCACCCAAAAATGAAAAATTGGATAACCACATATACATGGATAATGAATCGGTTTCCTTGGGATTTTTTTAATGATAATACCCTAAATAAAAGTAATGGAATATGATAAAAGTCCTTACAAAATTGTAAAATGTTTTTTTGTGGTGTGATTTATGATTTTTTGTGGTTTGAACATGTAGGAAAAGTGGACTGAATATGGTTGTACAATGGGGTTGTGATGGGCATGGTACGATTATGCAGTAGGGATGCGGAATTTTGTTGGGCTGTAATTTTTTTCAAGATGTGTTCGTGAGTTGGGGGTTTTTTTTGGTTGGTATGGTGGTTTGGGTAGGATGACCTGAAGAATGAATGTATTAATTGGTATGGATAATTCTCTCGGAGTTTCTCCATGTATAACACTTTGAAAGATTCACCCCTTTTCGTGGGGATTATTATATTATATGCAATGGATGTGTGTTAAACGGAGAGGTAATGTAGAGCCATATTAATTTATCAAGGTTCTTAACCTTCTAAAAAAAATATTTTTGTGTTGTTTTATATTATTTTTTCCATTTTAGTTTACAATTAAGTGTTATGGTAAATGAATAATAACTAATGGAATAGCTTGAAATGGTAAAATATGGATAATATATAACTTATAATTAATGAATGAAAATGAATTGTGTCGTGTGTTCTCTTTTTGTGGAGTAATACATTTAGAGGTGGCTGCAAAAGTGACTCTATTGTGAGATGTTTTGTTTTTTTATGAACCCATAGTTTGGGATGGAGTTTTTTATATTATTTTTATATTTTTATATTCCTTTTATTTCTATATGAACCCCACCCATGTTGTGAATCATGTTCCAAACACCCGTATCATCAAGTGGGGGTGTTTTTTCCAACATCCAGTGATGAGTATGGATGGCTGGGTACCCTCTATATTCCACTCTCTCTTCTAGTTGAAGTAGCTATTGCATAGGTTTTTATGGTTAGAGGTTTGTTAGTTATTTGGATGGCAGTTGTGATGGCCTAGGTTTCTTTGTGTGAGATGTGATTTCTCATGTGTTTATAGGCGAGGTGGTTTTTGTTGTCCCAGTTTCCTTCAAGATGAGACATGATGTTATTTCCTAGGTTTCTTGATGATGATATATGATTCAATGTGTTTTCTGGACCAGGTGTGTACTAGAAGGTTTTTTTTATGGACTAGGTGTGTGCATGCAGGATGTGTTGTGTGGCCCACGTGTTTGAAGGTGCGATGTGTTGTGAGGCCTAGGTGTGTGAGGATGGGATTTATTGTGAGGCACAGCTATGTGTGAGCGGGATGTGTTGTATGGAATAGGTGTGTTTCGGTGTTATGGTTTGTGAGTCCCACGTTTGTGCATGTGGTATTTGATGTGGTATACGAAAGGGATGCGAGCCCCAATACGTACAATGTTGGGAGAGAGTATAATACCATTGGTAAAGTGATGTGGAGTACCCTGTCGTCAATGTTATTTACATTATATTATATTACCTAGATTGAATTACTTAGTAATAATGCCTTGGTAATGTTGGGATGGTTAGAATACATGTTTAGGTTATGTTTGGTTCTTCTGTTTTCTCATGGGATAATTAGTGTTCTTCTTTCACATGTGCATGAGAGACTTTTGGTTTTCCAACTAAGTATACTTTTCTGTTAACCCTAGGTATATAAAACTTATTTCAGGTTTTCGGGAGGATTTCTTGGACCGTGTTGTGCGTTACTAGCTTAAACCATTGGATAACTGCGGGGTCACATACTTATCTTTTCTTCCAGGTATTTTCTTTGGAAACTTTATTTTATTTGTATCATTTTTAGTTTTTCATTCATGTAGTATGTTTTTTGGATTCATATTTTATATTATGCCTTGGAGTTGTTGTGGATGATTCATTCTGTATATTGATCTTGTTTCTTATAAAGGGTAATTCCTCCTATATTGTGAGATTTGTACACCCATGGTGCTAGTAACCAACCTAGGGCCTATAACAGGCGGGACTCGAGGGTCATTTTTTCTCCCCCGTCATTGCAGTATCTTTGGAGGGAGGGGGTCGAGATAGAGTGGTGTCAGAGTTGATGGTTGAGATATAGTATGGAGTTTGGAGTTAGGCATAGTGAGGATTTTATGGGATAGTATATAAATGGTTCTAGTTGACCTTAGTGCATGACATGGGCTAGGGAGATCAGCCGGAAACTGGATTTTAGGGGCACCCATGATCTAGTGCATGGGAACTGAGCTTATTTAATGGACAATTGAGGTGGACCTACTTGTATGGTAGATACCTAGGAATGGTACATTAATAATAATGAACTGTTTTCTTATTTGAATTGGATTTTTTTAGGATAAAATGGATAAAATTAATAAAATGAATTAAAATAAATCATAATGAAAATACATACTACTGGGAATAGGAAATATTTATTTACCTTTCGGTTATGGCTCTTGGTTGTTGTCTGTGTGTGGCTCGAGAAGGGGAGGTTTGGAAGGCTGATTTGGTGGATTGTCATAGGGTGGATCTAATTGAAGAGGATGAACAATCACATAGGAAATTGTGTGTTTTTCAGTGGCTTGATTAGGGAAATTACAAAGGGTGTTTTTTAGACATGGAGACAGAGAGTTTTCTAGGGGAGTTGGAGATATATTTTAGATTTATTATAGCCCTAACATAGTACTGGGTCTCTTTAGAAGTCAGTAAGATGTTGGTACCTGCGCATCAATGGTGGATGTTGTATCTAGGAGAGGGGAAGGAGGAAGTTGTTTTGTGGGTCTACTTATAGGTGTAGTTCTTAGTAGCGTTCCTTTCATTGACTATGAAGGAATTAAAGAGGTTATAGATTCTTTCTATTAAAAGGAGAGAATGTCAGTGAAGTAGTTTGAAATTGAGTTCAAGGGCCTTATTCATTTTTCACCAGACCATTTTTTAGATGAGGAGTCTCATGTGATATGTCTTGAGGAGGCACTTTCTCCTTCTATCGAGTATGTAGTTTTCCTTTTTATGTTGTCTATGTATCTGGATGTTCAAAAGAGGGAAGAGGTGATCTAGAAGATTCACTCATGTGGAGTTATACAATGATAGGGGGGACAAAAACGTTTGTTAAGAGGTAGATTTTTTAGTGGCATATCGCAAGCACCAGGACCTTTGAGGTTTCGACTGGCAATGAGTCGACCTCAGCAGCATCCTTTCTGACCTTCTGCCACTAGTGGTTTCCAAGATTTTCATGGGGTCTTAGCACCATTTTTTTTGTGAGATTCGTGTTCATCACCAGATCTAGTTCTCAGTAGTTCCCTATGTTTGGTTTAGTATATGTGGACAGGTTCAGCACAAGCCTTTGAAATAGTTTCTAGTGAGAGCATTTCAAGAGATGGATTTTGATCGGTCGAGGGGAGATGGAGTAGGTAGAGGATGACCTCAGGATGCTCATCATGTTCTGGGACCATAACCAAAGTATGGACGTGGATGTGTTCATCAGTAAAGATGCAGAGGATATGGTTGTGGTCTATTTCATGTAGTGGAGGAAACAGATCTAGAGGGGCTTGAGATCACTAGAGGTACGATCAGTTTTTTTTAGTAACATTGTTTCTACCTTGTTTGATTTAAGAGATTCACACTGTTTTGTTTCACCCGCTCCAACCCATCCTCTGGTATTAGTCATAGAGAGGAATCATGTTCCCCTAGTGTTGAGTACACCTGTAAGAGTACATACCATCTTGTTTGATGTGTGATGGGGTGTATACTGATTATGGGACTGCATCAGTCACAGGGGGTCTCTTATTACTATAGATGTAGCCATATGATTTCTTTCATGGCATTGATTGGTTTTATTCCATATATGCTGTTATCGAATTATTTAGAAGAAGATTTGTGTTTTCATATATGGATGGCCAATGTGTGGTTTTCATTGGAAAGAGGGGTTGTGATGTGGGAAGTCGGAATGTGGAGCCACTGTTTTCCTTGTTGGATGATCTTACTGTGGAATTAGTGGATGCTAGAATGGTAGAGATTCCTATGTTCATTGGGTAGTTCCTTTATGTGTTCCCTAAAAATTTATAATGATACCCCCCAATGTGATGATGAGTCTGGTAAAGACTCACAGCCCGATAATTCTCCAATTTCGATGGTTCTTTATCGGATGGAACCTTCTAAGTTGTGAGATTTCAGGATTCATATATAGATTATCTGATCCATAATGGTTTTATATATCCCATTATGTTGTCATGGGGTGCTCTAGTGTTTTCCGCCAAGAAGGAAGATCTTAGTCTAAGGTTGTGTATAGACTACAGGAGGTTGAATTAGGTAATATTCAACAACTGTTACCCACTTTTGAGGATAGAAGATCTTTCTGACCATCTAATAGTGGAAAGTTCATTTTCTAAGATCCATCTACAGTTGGATATCACATGTTTAGGGTGAAGAAGGGAGATATCCAAAATGTTGCCTTCGGATGCAGGTATGGGCACTTTGAGTTTGTAGTCATGCCATTCGGTGTTACGAACACACCATCCATGTTAATGGGGATTATGACCTCTATGTTTCATGAGTTCCTTGATCAGTTTGTTTTCATATTCATCAATGATATCTTGATCAACTCAAAGTTAATGAAGAGTAATTCAAAGCATATCATAACTATCTTACATGTTCTTCGATGCCATCATCTCGATGAAAAAAAGGGTAAGGCCAAGGACCTTGTAAAAGGAGACCCCACTAAAAAGATTGAGGAGACAAATGGTTTAAAAAGCGTGTCCCTTCTCTATATCACAGTATTAAGAACTCCAAGACTAGTTTAGTCTAAGAAGAATAATAAGAGCAAGGAATTGAGGAGGATACCTTGGCATCTGACATTACTCAAGATATTTTTAATCTTATTACCTCACTTACATCCACTAATTACACACCTGTAGTTGGAATTTCAGCCTCTACCACTAATTTACCATATGTTTTAGGGAAATTGACACCCATTACTGATGCCTCCATAGAGGATACTCACAAGGGTCAGTATTTTTCTAAATCATTGCACTCCATACATGTAGCTCGGTCCGTGATCTCTTCAAAGAAGATAGTGTTTATTCTGAAACTAGGTATTTATTCCACATGGGTGACCTTACCTACTCATGAGACTCTCACAACTGTGTAGACCATCCCCTATAGTCCTTCTTCTTCCAACTTTTTAAAGGTATCAGAGGACTCCCCTACTTTACACACAGTGAATCGGAAGTTTGTGCCATATTAGGATTGTGAGCAGAACTCTTATAGAGCCTCTGATACTACTATTAGTTGTATTAAGGACAAGAAAACCCCTTCTAAAAATTGCACAGTGTCTCTCAAAACTCCCGAAAACACTGGCAAGGAGTCGGGCACTAGTTCTCCAGATAACAAGCACTCAGTTGCTGCTTCTTTAACCATCTCAGATCCAATTTCCCCATATCATGTGAGTCATCCTAACATCTCTAGAAATGACAATGATACTTCAATCTGAAATTCCAAAAGAAGAAAAAAATAAGGTGGGAAGAGAAAAGGGGTTTCTCTACCAAAGTGAAGATATAAATGAATCTTTTCTTTTGGAATTTTTATTGGTTGGAAAATATGGACACTACCACCTCTCTACATCATTTCATTCATGTTTATAAACCCAAGTTCCTGGGTATTTCAAAACCCAAAAAATACAACTCACCTAGTGTTTCTAGCCTTGAAACTAGAGGTTATGTATTTCTTGGTAGCAATGGTATTTTTGATAATATGGACTCGTTATGTGTATTTGTTCAAAAATCTGTTTCTGGGTCCTTTCTCCACCATATTGATGATCAAATCATTACTAGTGAAGCTATCCAACATAGAATTCATTTCTATTGATCACTTTTTTATGCTAGGACCAGTTATTAGGAAATAATATGGATTCGGCAGAGAATTTCACTCCGTAATCAAGGAATTCAAGATTCATGGACTGTACTTGGGGATTTCGATGATATATTGTGTATGAGTAAAAATGTTGGGTGAAATTCTCTCCAATCTTTCCTCAAAGGAATATAAAACATGCATGGACAGTTTTGAACTGACAGAGATTAATCTGATTGGAGTGAAATACACCTGGTATAGAAGTCACAACACATGAATGGTGGCTAGAAAACACGATTGTTCTTTCCCTAAAGATAAATCCCTTGAGAATTGGGATACTATTTTAGTAATTATCCTCCATAAGATTAACTCAAACCATCACCCTATTTTGGTCAGCCTTATCAATATGGAATTTAATCGAATAGTTTCCTTCCGTTTTAAGAATTCTTGGTCTTCTCATCCTTATTTTAACAAACTCATGACCAACTTCAAGTATTCTAGAAATGTTATAAATTATTCCTAATCTTTAATCATGAAGTTAATGCATTTAAATTATCATATCAAGAACTCATGCAAGGATAACTATAATAAGATAGAGTAGGATATTTCTTCTTTGGTGGCATAACTCAACCAGATTTATTTTACCAAAACTTTATCTAATTTCAAAGTGAATTTACAGCAAGAAATAGATATCAGTTTGAAGTTAAATTCTTTTCTTTCCATTAAATACCATCTCCTAAAGAAAAGTTTTAAATCTCAAAGGTTAAAATATGGAGATCGAAACACTAAATTTTACAATGCTCTTCAAAGGGACAGAAAATCTTATAGGCCTCTCACCCTCCTTAGCGATGGTGATAGAATTCTTGATAATGAAGAGTATCTTTCTGAGAATATTGTCTCTTGTTTTGAACATCTTTTCAATGGTTCTAATCTCAACACTGATCTTCAATATGTAATCATTCCAAGCATGGTATGCAATGAAGATAGATTCAATCTTACTAGTATTTCACTTGACTTTGATATTTGTGAAGTAGTTTCCAGCCTCAAATAAGATAGTGCTGAAGAGCCAAATGAATTTAATAATTCCTTATTTCAAAATTATTAGGATATATTCTAATTGGATGTATGTGGGATGGTTATGTCCTTCTTCTCTATAGGTATTTTACTGCATGTTTATAATGCTCAATTTCTCACCGTCATCCCCAAGGTTGAAAATACTTCTGAGATTCACCTTTTTAGACCCTTCACCATCATCAATACCAATTATAAAATTATTACCAAACTCCCTTCCAATTTACTTGCAATAATTTATAGAAAAAAATTCTCTTGGAACCAGTTTTGTTTTGTAAAGGGTAGGACCATCCAAGATTATATAATCATGTTTTCTAAATGTGTTAACCTCTTTAATAAATCTAATAGGGGAGGATGTGTTGTTATTAAGCTGGATATCAAGAAATAATTTGACACCACGGATTGGGGTTTTTTCTGTTAGGTTCATCATAGTTTTGGTTTTAATGATATATTTGTTAATTGGATTGAAGTCATTTTTGAATCTTCTAATATTTGTTTTCTCGTCAATGGCTCTCTAAAGAGTTTTTTCACTATCTCAATGGTTGTCAGAAAATGTGACCCCTTTATTACATCCTTTACTAAATTTTAAAATATTATTTCAGTAGGCTTATCACTCATATAGTGGACTAGGGGCTTCTCAAGCCCATACAAGCCTCAATACATTTGACTACCCCATCTCATCTTCTCTATGATGATGACATGATTCTCTTTCTACGAGGTAATAAAAGGAATATGAGTCATTTAAAGTGGTCCCTAATTCATTATGAATAAGTTTCGGGGTAGGATATTAATTGGAAAAATCCTATATTTATTTTGGTAAGGGAATTCCAACTACAAGGAGATCTCAACTCTTGATGGGACTGGGAGTTAAAGAAGGATCTTCGAATGTGAAATATTTGGGTGTTACCTTTTTCTAGGATGACCTAAGGCCATCTATTTTCTTACAACTATGGATCACATAAAGAACCTTTTCTCTTTAGTTAATGTAAAGTCTTTATCCATGTCTTATAGAGTTTTTCTTGTTATGTACTCTATTATTTCTAAACCTTCTCATTCTTTCGTGATCTATAAATGGAATGCTTATTTTCTAACTCATATAAATGTTTTCATCAATAATTTTGTGTGGAGTGGAATCATTTTGAAAAATAAATAGGTCAATGAGGCCTAGATAAAATTTTGTAAACCCCTTGGTAAGGGAGGAATAGTAATCAAGAACATCATATTATTCAAGGAGGCTCTTCATGTAATGTTCACTTTGAATATTCTCTACAGTGACTCGGTGGTTTTAATATTTCTCAAAGGAAGATACATTGATAAATTAAAATGGGGTCACAATGATTAAATTGGATATTATATTTGGTCATCCATCAAATGTTCTTATGCTAACATCATGTCACACTCCAGATAGATTGCTTAAAAGGAATCTTCTTTGAATTTTTTCCTTACCAACTAGATAGGTTCCCATATTTTTGATTCAATGGATCAGTAGCATCTTTTTGTTGATGAAAATATTTTTATCCAGGAGGATTTATCTCTTTCCAAATTGGAGATTTCTGAAAATCACACCCACCTACTCAATAACTACGTTTTCTCTCCTACCTAGGATCTTTTAGTCTAGGAGCTTCCTCGGAATGGTATTTTGGAATCTAATGTCTATTATTGCTCCAACATTGATACTATCAGCATTTTTTCGTGGAATAAATCTTATAGAAGTCCTTAGATTAGGCCTTCTAGGATGGACCTCTTTTTCAGACTTGCACATCTTAAATTTCTAACGAACGGTTGCTTACAATAAAGTGGTATTGTTTTATGTTCAAGATGATGGATCTGCAACCAGCACTGGGAAGATATTGCACATTTATTCCTTTCATGTTATAAGGCCTCAACTTTATGGAGTGTGTTGTAGGAACCCTTTGATCTTAGTTTTCCTTCAACTTTTGATGTTGTTTCTTGGCTCTATCACTGTAAAGAACTTCCACTCACCCCTCAACTGAATGATCTCCTTCTTGATGCTATTATCGAGATGGTTCACGTGCACTAGTCTGGTAGAAATGATCTTATTCGCATGAAATATTAGTTCCTCATCCAAACAGCCCTCATGCTCCTCGTCACTACTACTAAGGATTCCAAAAATACTTATTCAGATCACAATTATAATACCATGCAATATTTTTTGGTCCTCTAGAATCTTGTTGTGCTTGGTAAATTCAAAAGACAGGTAGGTCTCTTTGAAGTTTTATGGGATGTATCTCTTCCTACATGGATTAAAATTATTATTTATGGTGCTACAAAGGGAAACTCGGGTCCTGCAAGATGCTATGATTTTTATAGAGATCCTATTGGTTAGGTCCTTGGAGTTTTCTTTTGTAAATAGGGTATTTCATCCTCTATTTAATCTAAAATTCTCAGTGTTATTCACGACGTTCACTATTCTCATCTAAAAGGCATGACTAACCTTTGGTAGGAAAGTGTTTCGACCACTTTGGTGCATGCAATACATACTAGAGTATTGTATCTGGATTGGAAACTCACTGCTAAATGGATGAACTTTCCCTCCTCTCTTTTGAATTGCCATTTCATCATTACTCATTCTTACCATGAATCTAATGCGGTAGAAGATGTTCTTTCCAACTAAGGGGTCAACAAGGAACTCACGTAGATCACTGATATTCTCCATGACTTGATCACTCATTATAAGCAAGATTATTATAAAATTACTTCTTTTAGACTCATGTAACCCTCTGTTGTTTTAATAAATTTATTTTGGCCACTTGGCTAAGACATCCCTCCTTAAAAAACCATCTCTATGTAAATTTATCCAAGTGTAAGTTCTGGACAAGATACGTGAATTTCCTTTTTCATTTTTTGTCTTAGTATGGTATTGAAGTATACTCTTCTAAGACTAAAGTAGTTATTTCTTGGGTGACACCCAATAATTTGGCTCGGGTTCATAGTTTCCTTGTTCTTACAGGCTTTTACTGGAGTTTTGTTCCCATTTTCTCTCAAGTTGTAGTACTGTTGAGGTATTTGACTAGAAAATACCATGATTTTTTGTATATTGATCAGTGTTAAGAAGTGTTAGATTACCTAGAGGAGAATATTGTTAGTTCTCTAGTGCTCTAATTTACTAAGGAAGGTTTGATGTTTGATGTGTTTTTTGATTCTTATCATTAGGGACTAGGATGTGTGTTGATGTATCAGCAATAAGTGTTCTCTTATTCGGTTCAGGAAGTTAAATCCCCATGAGAATAAAAATGACACCCAAAATCTAGAACTAGAATATATTATTTTTTCACTGAACTTTTAATGTAATTACCTCATTGGTGATCACTTTTTGTTATTCACAGATCACAATAGTTTCAGGTATATCTATTCCTAGTGTGACCTAAATCTATGATAGTGGAGCTGAATGGAGTTTCATCTGGGCAATGATTTTGATATCTCCTACACCCCAAGAAATGGAAATGTTGTTGATAATTCTTTGAGAATAAAGTCTAAGAAGGAGTTATTCTAGAATTTTAGGATTCTTGGAGAGCGATGGGGGAGTTAGAAGTATTTCACTTCGATGCAAGAGTGGATTGTGGTAATGTTTATTTGTTTTAGATGATGGTGTAGTCTTATCTAATTTAGTAGGTGGAGGAGTCTCAATGGGGATACTAGGATGAAGAGGAGATGAACGATCGTGTTGGCCATGGTGATGCTCTAGAGGGATTGTAATATAATGGTTGGAACTAGATGTTGCTTCATGGAAAGTTGTTTTTTGGTGGCGATGCACAATGGATTACTTAATCAGTTTCATATATAACCCTTTACATTGCACCTAGGATTTTCCAATATGTATCCTGGCTTGAGGATGCAGTTTTTTTTGTCTTGGGATGAAATGGGTAGTGGCGGAGTTTTTCCAAAATGATTGGTTTTCAAGCAAGTAAAGTTTGTGCATCATATTCTGGGTGGTTTGTTGCAGCCCTTGGATGTTCCAAAGTGGAAATTGGAATACATATTGATGTATTTCAATATAGTATTACCTAGATCTTATGGAGGTTTTGAATCTATCTAGGTGATAAAGGATCGGTTGAATAAATTTTCCCACTTATTAGTGATCAAGGAGTCAGACATAGTGGATAATTTGGATAACAGGTATGTGGATGAGGTGGTGAGTTTTCATGGAGTTCCATGGTTCATTTTCTTCGAATAGGACATACGTTTTACCTCACAAGTTTGGAGGGGATTGCAACATTATTTTGACACTCAATTATGCTACAACACTACTTTCCACCCTCAGATAGATGGGAATAAGTAATGGAATATCTCGGAATTAGAGGATATACAACGAGCATGTGTCTTGGACTTTAGTTCATCTTAGATATGACACCTACCCTTGGTAGTGTTTTCTTATAGTAATAGCTATCACTGTTACATTGGCATGGCCCCATTTGAAGATTTTTATGGAATATTGTTTCATTCACCATTGTGTTAGACATAGGTTGTGGAAATAGCCATTCATGGTCCCGATGTGGTGCATAGAATGATATAAAAGGTTCATCTTGTTTTTGAGAGGATGAATGCAGCACAGGACTGAAAGAAGTCTTATACTTATCATAGAAGGATACCCTTAGATTTTGAGGTTAGAAACCATGTTTTATTAAATATTTATCATCAATGTGGGTAGTGAAGGTTTGGTAGAGGGAGAAAGAATTCTCCTAGGTTTGTTGGGCCCCTTGAGGTGTTGGGGTGAGTTAGGGAGGTGGAATACCGGTTGGTGTTTCCACCATGGTTGGAGAGGGTCCATGACATCATACATGTATCTCATATTTTTTGATATCTTCATGATGAATCTCATGTCATTTACTGGGGAGAGTTGGATATCAAAGATGATGTGATGTTTGTGGATCAGTGAATAGAGATCCAGTATCGTCAAGATAATGTCTTGGGTGGACATACCATTTCATTGGTTCATGTGTTGTAGAGGCATGGTTTCCAAGAGGAGGGTACTTGGAAGTGAGAAATGTAGATGCATTCTAAATACCCATATTTTTTGAGTTATGATTTTCTCTATTTTGATTTGTAATGTACTATTTGGATCCCCTTTGTTTTATGATATGAGTTTTTTTCCTTAGTTCGTGATCTGTGTGGTGAGATGTGTAATAAATTACTCACATGTGAAAATCGGAAGACATGATTCCTAATTGAGACACACTAACTTTTCTATGATTAAACATGTTAAGGTGAGTTAGTGATGCCCATTTTTAATAGTATCTTAACATGTCGGATAGAATTACTTAATTCATGTGTTTAGTACAATGCAGTTTGTTGGTCATATCAATTATTGGTTTGGGATGCATGGGGGTGGATATAGTTGTGCAGTGGCTACGTGGTTGTGTGGTTGTGTGAGAGGAGACATCTTGTGGTTGTGTGGTGTGTTTTTTAGTCATTTAGTTTGGATTTTTTGGTTTGTAGTAACGTTTGATGTATGGAGGGATCCTTGAGAGTTATCTCACAGGGCGGTTTTTCAGACCCCTTTTCCTTAAAGATTTTTTTTGTATTCTTGAGGGTATAAATTATTTTAGAGGTATCTTATGTAATGGTATATTCCTTCTTGGTCCACTATTTTTCTAGTTTTGGTTGTTGGAGGTGTCTGAAGGAGTCTTGGAGAGAGTATACCGAAGTTCGGTTGCTAAAGGATAGAAGAAGGGAGATTCCACATCCTGTAACTGGATTACATGATGGAAAATTTAGTTTGAGATATTGTCTATTATGTTTCATGGTTTGTGAATATTTTACCTAGAATTATGGAGAGTTCATGGAGTAGAATATATCTTGGATCGAAAAATAGAATAAAATGAAGAAGCGTAGTGATTTTCGGTGAAAAAAGAACACTAGGGATTTCATGATTTGAAATGGGATTACATGTCATGTAATTCCCCAACCATTTTTAGCTTTAGAAAATATTTTTGGCAAAATATTTATTTATTCGGTTTTCCACCCTTTTTTATCTCTTTTTGGGTGAACCCTAGGCGCCCTGAGGTGTTCCTTAATCCATTCTTCGTCTCTTTTCAATATATTGATCTTGGTGGTTGTTCATTGGTGATCTATCTCCAATTCATGGTGAGTTCTCTAATTATTTTCTATTTTAATATTTTCTTATCCTAGGTATCTATTGTGGTGGTTTTTCATTGGTTTGGGTTATGTCTTTGGGTATTATTTTTTAGGGATCCTTGTTGTGGTATAGGTTGATCCGTCATTTTTGTGGTGCAGTTTTCATTCATTAGTGTTCTTCTTCACCTTGTGATGCATAGCAATTAGAAATGTTCCTTAAGGTAGGATTCCCTTTGTTTCTATTTATTGTGCATCATATGGGGAGAGATTTAATTTTTTTATCTATGATTTATGGTTTTTAGGGTGAAATTAAAGATAAAAAGTCAGTTAATTTAATTTTAAGGGGAAATGGGGTTTGTCCACATGTTTCTGCATCTTCTATATTGTTTGTGACACTGTGATTATACAGGCTAAAAACCCCACTAAATATTGTGGTCATTGGTGGCTTTGTTTGCGCTAGATACATCTATTGTGGTTGTTTCTTTTTTTAAGATTGTTTGGTATCAACATAAAATGAAAATTTACTAACAACTTATACTTGACTAATGAATTTGTTTCTCCAATACATAGTGTGTTTGATAATTCCCCAAAGAAAAGTAGTGGAACATGATAAAAGTTCATGTGAACCTATAAAATAATTTTTTGTGATGTGATGTCTGATTTTTTTGGTTTTTACGTGTGGGAGAAGTCTATAGAATGTGGTTGTATAGTGGGGTTGTATTGGGATTGGAATGATTATACCCTAAGGCTGAAGAACTTTTTTGTGCTATAACTTGTTGCTGGATGTGGTCATGAGTAGGGGGTTTTTAGTTTGTATGGTGGTTTGGGAGGATGACTTGAAGAAGTATAGTATTGATTAGTATGGGTAATTATCTAGAAATTTCTCTATATATAAAAATTTTAAACCTTCACCCTATATTTCATGGATTTTAATGTGATGTGAAATGGATGTGTGGTAAATGGAGATGTAATGTATAGTAGTGTTAATTTATCAGGGATCTTCACCTTCTAAAACAACTAATTCTGTGTTTTTTGATATGCATTTTTCCATGATGTTTTCTTGTTAAGTGTGATGGTAGATGAATAAATACTAATGGAATGGGTTGAAATAGTAAAATATAAGTAATGGATAAGTGATTATTAAATATTGAAAATGAATTGTGGCTTGTGTTTTGGTTTTTTTGGAGTGATGCATTTAGATGTGGAAGTAAAGGTGACGGTGTTGGGATATAGTTTTTTATGAACCCATAGGTTGGGAGGGAGTGTTTCATACTATACATTTATTTTTATTTTTATGTGATTTCTATATGTACCCCACCCATGTTGAGCACCATGTTCTAAACACATGCACTATTTTGCGGGGGGGTGATTTAACCAACATCGAGTGAGGACTGCAGATGGTTGGGTACCCGCTCTCTTCTACTCTTTCTTCAAGGAGAGGTAGGTATGTCATAGGATGTGGTGTTCAGAGGAATTTTAGTGCTTTACAAGGTGGTTCTAATGGCCTAGGTGTCTTTGGGAGAGATTTGATAGTAAAGGTATTTGTGGGTGAGGTGGTTTTTGTTGTCCCAAGTGTCTTCAGGATGAGATGTGATGTTCTTTACCAGGTGTCGTCGGGATGAGATATGGTGTGATGTGTTGTGAGGTTGAGGTGTGTGTTGGAGGGATGTTTTGTTAGTCCCATGTGTATGTGGGAATGATGTGTTGTGAGGCTCACATGTGTGTAGGATTCATGTGTTGGAAGGCCCACGTGTGTGCTGGAAGGATGTGTTGTGAGGCACAGGTGTGTGTGGGTGGGATTTTTTGTGAGGCCTAGGACTTTGTGTGAGTGTGATGTGTTGTGAGGACCAGGTGTGTGCGGGTGGGTTGTGATGTGATAAATGGAAGGGATGAGAGCGCCAAAATGTAAAATGTTGGGTGAGAGAGGCATAGCAGTGGGAACGTGGTACAGGGTACCATGTCATCGATGTGATTTACTTTATATTATATAAATTTTCTTTTGTAACTTGGTGAGAATACCTTGGTGAGGTTGGGATGGTTAGTATACCTTTCTAGGTGTTTTTTGGTTATGATGTTTTCTCACAGGATCATTTGTGTGCTTATTTCACATGTGCGTGAGAGTCTACGGTTTTCCTACTAAGTATACTTGTACGCTCACCCTATGTATAAAAACTTCTTTTAGGTTTCTAGGAGGATTTTTTGGACCACGTTGGGTGTTACTAGCTCATACCTTTAAATATATACTGTTTCGCTGCCTTAAATTTTCTTTTGGGTATTTACTTTGGATAGTTTATTGTATTTGTATCAATTCTGTTTTTTGCACGCATGTGGGATGGTTTTTGGCTTTCTCTTTTAGATTATTCCTTATAGTTTTTGTGGATGATTCATTCTATCTCATAATCTTGTTTCTTATAAAGTTTAATGACAACTATATTGTTATATTTTTACACCCTTTGTGCTAGTCACCAACCTGGGGCTTACATGGGGTGGGACTTAGGGGTCATTATCTCTCTCCCCGGATTGTCGTATCTTGGGAAGGAGGGGGTCATGACAAGAATTTACTTTGGAAAACATGAAAACTTTAAAAGAAATATTTATATAAAATAATAGTCATAATGGAGGTAAAATGAGATCAAGTATTAAATGTTAAAATACATTCTTTTTTAAATGTAATAATGAAATTCACAACTGATTTAAAAAAGTTAAAAATATTCCTTTTAAAATATTATTAAATAAATTCAAAGATAATAGATAATTCCTTTAAGATATCATTTAAGTGAATTGAATAAAATTATTCAACGAATAACTACATGGATGAAGAAAAAAATTCAAAGAAAACATCAAAACATTTAAAATAATGTTGAAAAGAAAAATAACCTAACTCAAATCCTAGATTCTTTAATATTTCTAAACATAATAGAATTATATTAATAATTAAGTTTATTAAAAACTTTTTTGAGGCTCATCCACATATTATTATTCCTTTAAATTTTTTATTATTTTTTATTTATTTACTAAATCATCGTAGTATTTTTGGGGTTGTTCAATCAATTACACAAGAAATACTTTGGTACATTGACCTTGGTAAATGGGGTAATGAAATTTTTTGATAATTTAAATAATTTTATTGATATATTTTTATTTTTATTTCAGTAGCACAAAAATTTTATAGTTTTATAGTTTTATTAAAATAGATTCAAATAAATAAAAGTGTCTTGGTATGCTCGTTTTAGTACGTTAAGTTTTATGATGACCATTCATAATTAATCTTATAAATAGAATGGGAAAAATATATTTCTAAAACCTTAAAAATGGTTTAAATATCATATATATTCATTAAATTTATTATTAAAACTAGTCATATAAGTCAATGATGAAAAATTAAATATGTTATTCATGGAGACGGTAGTCCACACGTGACATGGGTGATGTTTTCATTTTCTTATTGATCAAAGGATGGTAGATAATGGTTATTAAATCAACATAATAAAATTTATAAATAAAAATTAAACTATTTTCATTATGGTTGAATGATTATAATAGATTTAAAGGAGGTGTAAGAAGAAATAATATTGAAAGAACTTGTTAAAAAAATCATCTTCCTTTGTTATCCTAATTTAGGACTCTCCTTAAGACTTATTATATTGGTATTTTGGTGATACTAAAACCTCTAAAAATTTGTAAAGAATATTGGGTATATATTTTCAAAGGATTGGGTTAAGATAATGTTCTCAAGGTGTATGTGTATGTAAGATCCCATGTTATTTATGGGTTGTAAATTACAATGGAATTTCAATTTTTCTTTCGGTGGATGAGAAAAATCTTAAACCAAGAATCATAATGAATTTATAAGAGTTTCTAGGAATTAAATTTGTGTTTTTTTTTGTTTTCATGAGGCCCCAGATGTTCCCTGATTTCTGGGATAAATCTTAGGAGTGTTGATCTTTAAAATATCAGTTTTAGGAGGAATAAGTCGAGGACACATGGTGAGCACATGGTTATTGCTGACAATACAGCCCCAACTGTGTGGCCTATTTTTTTTATGGAACATGGTTTCTTAGGACTATGTGATGGGATCCAGAAAACCATGTGGCTATCCATATATGTAAAGAGGTATCCATACATTTGGAGTATGGGTCGTCTAATATTGTGTTGCAACCAAGAGATATGGGGGTGATTTAGATAGGGATTCATCATGGTTGGCACACAAATTTTCTAACATTACACCTAATTAAATGGGAGAAAATAACCATTTCCCCTCTAGAAAAAAATGTTTTTACACTATTTTCTCCTTCATTTCATGTAGAATCTTTCACATGTGAACCCTCCTCCTTCCCCCTTCCCCTATGGGGGATCTCCCTTGTTAATGGACTGATTCGATATCCACCGGAAGCATTGGAATCCTAAAGGTATGATTCTCTCTCCTTTAGATACATTTCTCCATTTAATTAATTATTTAATTCCCTCAAAATATTATATGTTTTATTCCCTATATCCATTTCATTTTCCTAGTATTTTATTTTCCCTCATTTCAACTCAAATAGATGGATGATTTTATATATGTGAAACTACCTTAGCAAGAGGTAGGTTTTAAGATCTCGTGTTTTGGACTAGTTGAAAATTTCTAAAAGATTTTTAGAATTTCTTTTGGTGGATGGGAAAAATATTATAATGATTTTAGGAATGAAATTTAGAGAGTTGGGGAACATAAAAGAGTTGTTTTTTTTTTGTGTTTAATGTCCCTAGAGGTGTATCAATAGTTTAGATGACTTTTAGGATAATCAATATCTAGAAACATACTTTCTAGGAGAAAATGATAAGGGAATTAGTTAGTTTTAATCTTGGGTCCCCCTAGTATAAATTGAGTGGACCTATATGGGGTGTAATATGGTTTATTAAACTATGCAAGTTGGTGTGAACATATGTGTAGAATATATACATAAAATTAAAAGGGTAAAATTTACCTTTTTTCTATATGCCATTAAAAGGGTTTTACCCCCATTTTCATCTCTCATTTTCCTAGGAGGCCTCCAATGTGTACACCTCTCCTCATCCTCTTCCTATGGTGGTTTATCTAGCATTATTGGTCTAATTCAAGTGTATTTAGGTGCATTGAAATCATATCACTAATTCTAAGACACATCATCCATCCTTTACTTGTTTATTTCCCCTTCTTCTTTGTTATCTTCATGCCATGTAGTTCACCCTTTTCTATTGGTGTTTGACGATTCTTATAGTTTATATTTTTCTAGTTTGAATCAAGGCATGATGGAGGATGAGTGGAGTTCCTTAATTATGAATTACGTGGTCTACTACTTTTCCCTAAAGGTCTCTCTCATTTATAAAATATTTTTATTATATTAAATACCATAATTCACATGTGTTGCTCCTAAATAATTAAATACCTCAACTTAAATTACCTAGATCGTATTTAGACATGGTATGACACCCTTATGTGGTTGGATGTTGGAAACCTCAACCCGAACAAACTCTTAAGGTGATTTCAACTTCATGCTAGTATGTCATACGTTCCTTGTAACCAAACCACCCCTTTGGGGTGTTCATAAATTCCTTAGAATTTTTATAAATTACTTAATTAAGTAATATGTTTTTGTATAAACCTAATGGTACTTGATCACTTTTTGTTTTATTTAGAATTATAAAGAACTAATCTTTTGGAATTATTTCAATTGATTAAAATGTTATTACAACCACATCCTCATTTAATAATAAAAACACGATTGTGGTGTTTTGTGTTATCAAATAGAAGGGAATGATTAAATATAATTTTATTGTCTACTATTATAGAATTATTACTTCCCATGGAATTTATTCTTTATTTATTAAATAAATTTCACTTTTTATTCCTTAAATTATTAATGAAATGGTATTAGGTACTTTCCCCTATTTTCTAATAAAACCATCTCTAAGGTTCACTATCGTCACTAAAACAATCGCACTATATAATGTTGATATTTGAAAAAATAAATGGTAATAGAATCCCTTATTAACCATGGGCATGGTTTCCTTTTTTCTTCATGGGCATGGGGACCCTTATTAATCATGGTCATGGTTTCCCTTATTATTAATGGTCATGGATGCCCTTATTAATCGTGGGCATAATTTCCCTTTATTAATCTTGGGCATAGATTCCATTATTATACATGTTCATGGTTATCCTTATCATTCATAGTCATGGAATCCCTTATTATATTATGATCGATTGGCATGGAATCACTTACTAGTCATGATACTTGGGAATGGTGTTCCATAATTAAAATGTGAAACTTATTATTATTATTATGTGGAATCTTAGGAACTGAGAAATGAGTCTGTTCCGGTGCATGTATATCTATTCATACATAATTTTTTTTATTCTTATATATAAATGATTGAAATTTTAGAGACATTTTTTCTTATACTGATGTCGGTATAGTTTTCTAGGTTTCCTTGAGGAACCTGATCCAACTTCGTTATATTTATAGTTTACTACAATGGCTTACATTGGATATACCTTCACACTGCTTAACATATATACAAGGCGTGTATTACCTTAAAACCTATTTTTTGTGGCCTACTGAGTATATCTCACACCCTATTCAGACCTCCATTTGGTATCCAAAAAAAAATAATTTGATTTTAGGATAGGATCTGGTTTTACTTTGTGATTTCTCCTTATATACTGGGACCATATATGGGGATAGGGAGTTTCATTTTAAAATGTACTATAGTTACATTCTAGAGTTGGAGTATTTTCTTTATTTATATTTTTTAATCTTTTCCTTTTGTATTATTTCATATTGTATGTTTTTATACCCGTATTAATTACACAGCATATTCATGAATGGTTTATTGTTAATTATTAATTTATTTTTTGTTATTATAATACAATATTTATCAATGATCTGAAGGGTATAGTCTCCCCATTGTACCTCCCTTAGACCCTCGCTGCTAGTCAGCAACCTCCTGTATATGGGGAGGCATGCTTGATGCCACATAGTAGGCCAACACAGGGAACTGTTTTAGTGTCTCTTAGGTTGGGATGTTCCAAAGTGGTATTAGAGGATTTATTTTCCTTTTGTCTTAGAGTTTTGGTATGGTGGATTGGAGAATAGTAATTTTTCATCACATTGTAAATATCTAATGTATGGGTCTAGCCAACCAAAGCTTCTTGGAAAGATCAATTTTCCAAGTATTGAACAATTTTTCGTGTTGTTAGATATTAAAATTGATTATTATTCATCTATGGTGATCTATTTAATTTCATTGGTCACAAATTTATGATATTTTTTCCGCTAGACTAGTATAGAAAGAAAGTGTCATTAAAAAAATCATTTTAAGAACATAAAGATTCACATTCCATTTATATAAAATTCCATGTGGACTGCATTATAGGTTTCTTATTATATGATGATTTATATATCAGTCCTAGGTGAGTATTTACCATGATTTCTTGTATACCATGTTAGAGTGATAACTAGAATGAACATATTTATTCTAGGATTCTGAAAATCATTATCTTACATGCCTGTATTTCTTTCTCAATGATAGCATGCCTTGATATACTTCTGATATATGTAATTGGTTATAAAAGTGATTGTATCAACTTAAATGGTTTTTACCTATATATTTTTTTGTTAATACCTTAATTAAAAAAAATCACTTGATTGAGACACGGAACATTAGTTTGATGGGCTGAAAGATTACTGGTTTCAATTAAATTGGAGCCAATTTTTCAATTTATAAAGTCTATAGCCCTTTATAAATTGAATAATGGTGACCCGAATAATTGGACCATTACATATGAACATTTTATATACTGATTCCAAAAATAAATTTTGGTAGTAGTTATATAAACATAAATTATAACTTATAAATTAATTTTCATGTAGAATTTGGGAAATTTAATGCATATAAATGAACAATAGTATGTGATAAATTGGGAATCATATAAAAAAATGGTTCTTTTATAAAATATTGTACCTATATAACTTGGGAAAGATGACCTATATGATTAAATCCCAAACATTACAAAAGGACCCAAGTAGTTCAGTTGGGGAACATTTCTTTTGATATAAACCCATTAACAGTGTTTTAAATCATGAATGAAAATAACTGTTATGGTTTTAAATTAAATGGGTTGCTAATTGTAATTTATGGAGGGTTGACTACATAATTTGATAATGGGTTCCCATATACATTCACCCATATTGGATTTACAGGAACCCCATTGGTCTCCTTTATTTGTTATTATTCCTTAGTACATAATCTCATAGGGTTGTGGTTATATTTATGGGTTGGTTATCTAAAGTTTCTATAGTGGAATATATGATTTTTCCTATAAACATATGGTGTAATTTTACAATTTTGTGACTAGTCTCTCCGCATGAGAGCTTTTACTCCTAGGGTTTTCCTAGGGCTGAGTCTCCTCCATCCCGGTCCTTCCCATGGTGGAGGGGGATTCCTGAACCCGTCGTATTTGGCAGGTGGGCTCTACCTTCTTCGTGGGTAGGGGTTTGGAGAATGGATTGGGGTTGCCTTTACTGGTTCTCGAAATTTCACCTTTTTCTCTCACTCGTCGCCACAAAAATCTTTTTGCCGCCATCTGCCTTCTTGGATTCCATTTCTGGGTTTTGTGAGGGTGAATCCTATTCCCATACCTTCCTATAAGTCTGGATCCGACCGATCGTTTGGACTCCCGTAACTCGAAGGCGCTGACTGCAATTTTATTGATGTGGAACGAATAACGGAGGTTGATTACTAAGAAGGAATTGGTGTGAAGTATTTCTGGTTTGTGGAGATCTTGGGGTCGAAGGGAGTTCCCTCGGCGAGTGTGGTGACTGACGCTCAAAAACCCAGCCACCAAGGGAGGTTGTGAAGATCTCACTGGTTGATCCATCCCGCGGTGGCCGAAGTGCTTCATGGAGAATGGTGTGAAGAAATCTGAGCTCATGGAGGATATGGGAACAAAGGTGTTTCATTCGGCTAGGGTTGAGATTTCTCGCGAAGGGATATTGCGAGATTCCGCCACGGTGAACCACTTCACGAAGGTTGTTCTACTTCGTGGTGTTCTTGTGCGATGTGTGAGGGGTTCGCGGAGCCCTATCCGCAGAGCCTTTTTTTCACCAAGACCATGGTTGTGCTACCCCTTTGCGGAAGGAGGCCGCAGAGTAGGGTGTCGGGCCTGGTTTTTTAGGGTAGCAGACTTTCACGTACTGACCCAAGAGGTGCGGATTACCAGGCTTGTTTGGAGCTCTTTCCTATCCCACGTGCACTAAACAATGGAGGTGGATATTGTGAACTTTTCGAAGAGGATGTCCCTGACAGATAAGGGGAAAGAGACTATCGAGGCTTAGAAAAATGAACATACACTCTTAGAAAAATTCATGTCCCTACTAGTGGTTGGAAAGTTTGTATAAAATATTTCAGTAAACCATGGGGAACTTAAAAACACTCTACAGAACCTTTGGAAATTGGAAGTGGGTGTGGTCATTCATAAAGCGGGGAACAATATCATTGTCTTCGAGTTCTTCAACAAAAGAGACAGAGATAAAATTCTTAGAGGCAGGTCGTGGTCCTTTGATAATCAACTCCTCCTCAGGGAATAATTCAGTGGGGAAATTATATCTAGAAAATTAAGCCAACCCAATCCCCTTTCTGGATACGCAATAAAGGAATTCCTCTCCACGCAAGAACGGAACGTGTTATGAGATAAATTGGGGATAGCATTGGCCAATTAATTGAATGGGAATGCTCGAACCCTGTCCAATGGGGACCCGAGGTTCAGATTAGATCCAGAATTGAAGTTTCAGAGCTATTGATGAGGGGCATGTTTTTGAAAATCGATGACAAAGACAACTGGATTTCATTCAAATTTGAGAAACTCCCAATTTTATACTTCTTTTTTGGACGTCTCGGCCATATGGAAAGAGCATTTGGATCAAAGCAAGGTAATAGTGCAGGTAATATCATTCTAAATTATGTCCCATGGCTCCTGGCCAAAATAACTAAATATTCCTTCATACTAGAGGTGGAAAAACAAAAGGATCATGAAAGTCTCACAGTGGCCCACACAAGATAGGTGGGAACCAAACAGGGAAAGATCATTAGGCTTGGACTTCCAGAGTTCCCTAAAGATAGCCCAACCACTCAGAGGAATAGTAGCATGTATCCACACCCCTTGAAGGACACAGCCTAAACACTTACAGAGTTGGGGAACACACCAAAAGATCCTACAGAACAAAGCGTAAGGTCAAAGAAGATGCACTCTGAACCACTGTATCCCGACCCTGACCCAGAAATGACCATGGTTGACATCCTAACACAAAATAAATGTGGAATTTCAGGAACTTCACCACCAGGCCTAATCAACCATCGAACCTGGAAAAGGGTGAAACGTGAAGTAAGTGCTGGTAAACTGAAATACCCTAAACCTGGGGATCTAAAAAGACAAATTGAGACATGCCAGTCATTGGGGAACTCTCCAAAGAGAGGAAAAATGACAGTTGGAATAACAGGTGTTGAGAACTCAAAGGAGGAGGCAGGTGAGACCCAGCCCCGCCTATATCATTGATTGTCCTATGCTGGAACTATTGTGGGATTGGAATCCCACGAACGGCTCACATTCTCTAGTGAAATTATGCCCAAAGTCTCCCCGATATGGTTTTCTTGTCCGAAACCATACTAAAAAACAAGGACACCACTAGCATTGCTCTGAAATGCGGCTTCCAAGGCTGTATCCCAATCTCCAGACAAGGCCACTCTGGGGGACTATGTCTCCTATAGAAGGATCATCTCAATGTCAAGATCTTTTCCTTCTCCTCGCACCACGTGGCTGTAACTGTTCAAGCGAACCACACCCCGCCATGGACCTTTGTGGGATTCTATGGCTGGTCGGCTCATAATGAGAAGGGGAAATCTTGGGATCTTCTCTGCAAGATTTTTCACGAGCTCACAAGCCCTATTCTCTTTGGTGGGGACTTCAATGAGATTATGTTCCATAGTGAAAAAAGAGGTGTAAATGTCTGGTACACTGCATCGATGGAAAATTTCAAGGATACGGTCACTAGGGCGGACCTGGTCGATTTGGGATACGTAGGTAATCCTTTCACATGGTTCCGAGGTAATAAGGATGTCACACGCATAACTGAGTGACTTGATAGATTTCTGGGCTCAACAGATTGGATAAATCTCTTCAGCATGTTCCACATTTTCCACATGATGCTCAACTGTTCAGACCACTGCCCAATTTTTATTGACTGTACTCAAGGTGAACGCATCAAACTACCAAGTAGACCCTTCAAAGTTGAAATCTTCTTCTTAAAGGACCGGGAATGCGAAGATGTTGTCAGATCAAGATGGAACATCACTCACGAAGATATTGGCTTCAATATCCAAAAGGTCGTATCTAATCTGAGTTGTTGGAGCAATAAGAAGTTTCGTCATCCCAAGAGGCACTATGCATTCCTTGAAAAGAAACTTCACAACCTACTCTAGAAACACCCATCCATTTGCAATCTTGCCATGATTGGAGCCCCTCAAAGAGAGCTGGATGTGACCCTGTGCGTGAAGAAAATATTCTGGTCTATGTGGGCATGAGATACCCACATTTTAGAAGGGGACGCCAATACCCCGTATTTTACCAGAAAGCATCATCTAGGAGCCGAAAAAAAATTTATCATTTGTATCTCACAATCATATGGAAGCAAAGTCATTTATACTAATGGATTTCATGAAACATTGACATGTTACTTCCAGAACCTCTTCAATTCTAGAAATCCTTTCATTTCGGCTGTAGTGGAAGAACGTATCCGACCTGTGATCACTGATGAGATCAATCGACATCTTTCCAAAGATGTGTCAGATGAAGAGATACGCCTGGCTCTGAAACAGATTCACCCCACTAAGGCCCCGGGACCAGACGGGTTCCACGCCCTGTTCTTTAAGAAATAATGTAACATCATCATTCCTGACATCTGCAAAATTATAAAGAATATCTGGGCCGGGAAAACAAGAACTTCCACCATCAATGAAATTTTCCTCATCCTCATTACCAAAATTAAGAAGCCCCAGGAAGTCCCTGACATTAGGCCTATCATCCTATGCAATGTCTCGTACAAGATCTTCTCTAAGATCCTTGTAAATTGGTTGTGACCGTGGTTGTTTGATATTATCTCGGAAAACCAGAGTGCCTTCGTGGCCAAGAGGATGATCACCGATAATATAATTGTGTCCAATGAAGTGTTACACTCTATGAAAACATGATCCACTACGAAAAGAGGAACCATGGCCTGGAAACTGGATATGACCAAGGCTTATGATAAAGTGGAATGGCATTTCCTCAAATTTGTGATGCTGAAAATGGGTTTCTGCACTAAGTGAACAGATATGGTCATGCAATGCATCTCAACCATCTCCTTCATAATCCGGGTCAACGGGGAGCTCACTCGAGGATTCGTGCCATCCCACGGCCTGCGCCAGGGAGATCCCCTCTCCACTTTTCTCTTCATCTTGGTGGCTGATGTCTTTTCTAACATTATTTCCAGGGCTGCATCCGCTAAAACTATTCATGGGGTGAAGGTATGTCGTGTAAGTCCACTAGTGTCGCACCTTTTTTCACCGATGACTGCCTCATCTTCTTTATAGAAACTACAATTGAATGTCAGGTGATCAGCCAAGCGATCCAATAGTACTAGAGGGCGTCTGGATAGTAAATCAATCACGGAAAATCAAAAATCTACTTTAGTACAAGGGTTTCTCGCTCTAAGAGAGATGAACTCTGCGCAGCAGTTGGCATACATTTGTTTGAGAACACCAAAAGTATCTCGCGCAACCCACGGTGATTGACTGGTCCAAAAAATAAATTTTCGCATCTCTAGTGGATAGGATTGTGAAGAAAATTCAAGGCTGGACCCCAAAAAGAATCTCAAAAGCAGGCAAAGAGAACCTCATTAAAGGTGTCATCCAGTCTATCGCAAGCTATTTTATGTCCCTGTTTATGCTCTCGGCGGCCATCGTCAACCAGATCCATACACGTACTGCCAACTTCTGGTGGGGGAAAACGATGGAAGGAATATACCCCACTGGATGTCCTGGGAGAAACTTTGCATCCCCAAGTTGAAGGGAGAGATGGGATTTTGGAATCTTCTTCTCTTCAATGACGCACTGTTGTCCAAGCAATGATGGCGCCTTATTAACCATCCATTATCTCTCTATGTGCGGTTACTACGAGCTAAGTACTTTCCCCACACAAACTTCCATGTTTCCTCACTTGGGCCGCGTCCTAGCTTCCGTTGGATAAGAATTTAGGGGGCTCGAAAGCTCTTGGAAAAGGGACTGGGATGGAGGATTTGGGATGGCTCATCTGTCAACATCTGGTATGACCCATGGATGATCGATACGGAAGTTATGCGGGCTACATCCCACGCTCAACCAGGCTTTGAAGACGCCACTGTCAGAAGCCTCCTTTCCGACCAAGGGACGGGGTGGTGTTTGGATAATATTTTTGAATAGTTTAACTAAAGAGACCAAAGAATTATCCTAAGCATCCCGTGGGTCCCTGACGTAGGCCCCGACCATCTCTTCTGAATCAATGACATGTCAGGTGAACACACGGTGAGATCCGGATATAGACTTGCTCTTGGAAACCACCCAGAAGGCCAGAACGAGGGACCATGGAAATCGCTTTGAAAGCTCAACGTCCCCCCAAAAATATGCCACTTTTGGTGGAAGGTTTGCATGGTCACCCTCCCTATGATGATCCTTCTCATTTACCGACAAATATCTAATGCCACTTTATGCCCTTTCTTCCCGAATATCCCAGAGACCCCCTTACATGCCATCATTCACTGCCCATGAGCTAAGTAAATTTGGAATAAATGGGACCCGACCCCAGATGCATCACTAGACATGGATTCTGACCTCCCCTCTCTCCTGATGTGATGGTGATCCTCTCTCTCATCGGCTAATGCAGGTTCACTCTGCACCCTGTCCTGGATCATCTGGGTCCGGCGTAATGATGTTGTTTTCCATCACATGCATAAACCTCTTGAATTATGGACAGAACGGTCCACTTCATGGATCGAGGGATGAAATCACCACAATGGACATCAAATGCCTATTTCTCCCCCTCCTTACACCCTCATTGGAACCCCCCAATGGAATGTACTCTTAAGATCAATGTGGACATGTCTCTCCCCAAGTATGGACTTGTATCCCTCAGTCTCCTAGCCCGAAATCATCTAGGGAAAATTATCGCTGCAAAGTACGAATAACATCTTTCCTTTTGGGAACCTATTGTTGCTGAGGCTAATTCCATGCTGGTAGGTTTGATGATGGCTTTGGAATGTGGAAGGGTTGATATCATCATTGAATCTAACTGCCTCACTCTGATCGATGCCATTAAACACAACGACGGTGGACTCCAGTCGTTTGGCCTCATCATCAGGAGAATTCTCTCGATCTGCCAGTGCTTTTCATTCTTCACCTTCTCCATTACCGAAAGAAAAGGCAACAATGCGGCCCACCAGTTGGCGGCATCAGGCCCCTTTGAGGCCAACCAGCTCTGGCTGGACAATTTTCCTTCATGGCTTTGCATATGTATGTCTGCTAATATTCTTCATTAATGATATCTGTCTTTTCTCAAAAAAAATATCATGTAATTTTACTAAACCAACCCCAGGTAATTGATAAAGAACCTATTAACTACTTTTAAATTTTATTATTTTGAGACATTAGTTAATTAATATTTAAATTAAAACCTAAATAGTGTTTTCCTATATAACTTGGAATTTAAATTTTCTTTCAATAAGAAAATTTTAATGAGTTTTGGAAGATTAAAATGGTTTAAAAAGAAACTTATGAGATAATTTACCTAATACTAATAGGTGTTAGCTAAGTAAAGTGCTTCTCTCAATTGTCTTTAAAAACTAGAAATAGGTATCCCTTATATTTGAATTGTTTTAAATTTTATAATAAATTAGTATCGATAAATCCCTTTAGATTAAACCTTTTATATGTGTTATAGTTGGAACCCTTGTTTAAGGGTTGGTTTTAGTGTTTCCATGGGATGGTAATATGAGTATTTCCCATAGACCTCAGTTGGTTCCACTTTTAATTTCTTAAATCTAAAGGATTGGCTAGAGGACCTAGGTATATTTTATGCATGACCCCAGTTATAGGTTGGATGATTTACGTTTTAAAGAGGGTTTATCCTGTAGATGAACTACCCTCTGAGGTAATTAGCATGGGTAACTTATTACTTTCAGTTTTCAATTAAGTGGTGTCATTCAAGTGTTGGTTTTCCCAAGTAGAACTCTTAATTGATGAAATGACACCCCAAGGTGAGAAAATGTTTTTCTAGTGATTTGGAATTTCAGGGGTTATTTTAGTATGTTGAGACCTAATAAGCATCATCTCCTTGTGACCCTTGTAGATTGTTGATCCTTCTTTCCTACTTCTATTTTGACCTCTTTTTGAGAGAGTTTATAGACACGTTATATTTCATGTGATGAAATCTATTGTGTGGAGAATGTTTCTCATGTGAGATACCTTAAGAGTGGTTGAAAAATATCAATACCCCTAGTTCACTCAGACCCTGGTGGATTAGTTGCATTTTGTTTGATCGAGGGAAACCTATGATGAAGGTTTTCTCGATAATTCTTTTTTACCTTAAAAGTTAGAATCTTTATTTTAATACTTTTTTTAGACTGATTCATGGAATTCATTTGGGTTTTGATTTATAGGAATAGTGATGGATGAGTTTTCAAGGAAGCACATATAGTTCTTTCAAATCAAAACTGGCTTCTGTGGGAAGTGTTATTCGAGTGCCTGACCCATTTGACCAGTAGTTCTTCATTCAAACTTTAATTTCTAAAATGATTTCCTAATTTGGGTATTCGTTCAATAAATCATGTAACATGTAGGTGGTAACTTTTGAAATTTAGTTCATGGGAGATCCTAGTGTGTTATAAACTTATTCTCCTTGTAGAATGATCAGCTTGACCTTATTGATAAACAACCCATGTGAGCGTGAGTCGAGTATCAAACTGGGTGGCGCATGATAGTAAACCCACTATGTATGGAATGCATGGTGTGTAATGATTTCACATGGGATCCTTTTATGGTTCTACATTAGTGAATGGATACATGCGAGCTAGGGATCAATGGTTTCAAATTTGGTTCTTGCTGGTTGGTGATGCGGATCTTTGGGAAGATTAAGGAATGTTCCCAATAATGAGGGATGGTTTTTAATGAATCGGGTGATGTAAAACATTTGACCTATGAATGAACCTAGAAATGTGTGGTCGGATGATGTGGTGTTTGGTTTTGTTTAATTCAAATATATCATGCTTAATGTGAGTGTGGATCGGGAGATCTATACATGCATAAAAATAAATTTTAGTGTACTCCAAGTCTAGAGGAAACCATGTCCTCTATCGTAAAATCACTATGTATATGATGAAAAACATCACTTATTTGATTATATACGTGTTTAAATAGATTTCATAGTTTAATTAAAGGAATCCTTGTGATTTGGGCTCAAGGATCGGTCTAAGAGAAGCCACATGGTGCATAGTATGCCATTGTCTATTTGAGTGTGGTGACCCTTGTTTTGATTTAAATTTCATCGATCGTGATGGGAACCCTTATCATGAAGTGGGAATGAAATATTGGTGATTTTTAAAATATTTATTAGGATGAGTGAGTTCTTATCCATGCCATATATTTAGTATAAGTATAGACATGGAATGGGCTATGGTAAGTAGAAATGAGTAACTGATGTAATGAAGAGTATGCTCTTAAGGTGGGGAGCATGACCTTGGTTGATGGTGTGAAACCCTTGTGTAAAATGGGTCTTGAGACCTAGATACTGATAGTATGGAGGTATTTTTGGCACTCATATTCCATTAATTAAATGGAAAATATATGGATGTATTTCTCCATAAATTCAAGGTACATGTTCAATTATGGACACAGTGGAGTCTGAGAGTAGGGGTTAAGACCGTAGTAGCCTGTGAAGATCAAGGGATGCTTGATCAAGAAAGTGACAATGGTTGTGATATGTTATAGTTATTATTTTTATAGAAGGATGGATTGAATAGAAGAGTTCATTTGAATTCAATTACATGATTAGATGAGTGTGATCAGAAAAATCTTGGTATGTGTTGAGTTAAAGGCTTTTGGGAATCAAGATTGGTGACTCATTAGCTATTGATGTTAAAAACTTTCAGAACCAGTGAGACATAGGAATTTCGACCTAATTTACCCTTTTAGGTAGATTCAGTCAAATAAGAACCATGTTAAGCATTCCATCAGGAGTAGATTAGTACAGTTAAAAGTTTGGTTGTATCTTATCAAGGAAAATCCAATGCGTCCAATTAAGTGTAATCAATTAGGATTCAACTGTTTTTATATAATCATGGTCTATGCATATTTTTTTTGTGTGTAATCTCATAAACATGATAGGTGTGTCACTATGACACCCAGGACATGCTTAAAAATTAAATTTTTATGGTGGAAGCACCAAGACTCAGAATTGGCCATTGGAAGTTATAATCTGTGGGGGGAAGCACCATAGGCTGGTTTGTGAAAGGGATGGTGATGTGATCATATATGGAGATGGATGGGATCAAGTATGTGTCCTCTTGGGGTTTTAGTTTCAAATATAAGTAATTTCTTATGTTTAGCAGCTTAAGTATGGCATTTTTAAAGTAATGCTTGCATGTGTGTTGGGAATGGAGAATATAAATCATCTATTTGAGGGGGTTTTCATGACCTAATAATGGTATGAGTTGTTTCCATTATTCCCCAAGGAATATTTTGGATAATAATATCAAAGGTGGGAAGATAGTAAGTTCTCATGGTTTCGACCTGTTGAAAATTTCCAAATGATTTTGAATTTTTTTTTGTGTTTGGGCCAAATATTAAAGTGATTTTTGAATGATATTCTAAGATTTTGAGATCACAAAATTGTTTTTTATGATTATTAGGACCTGATATGTGTATCTAAATTTTGGATGAGTTTTAGGAGCATTGGACTCCAAAATCATTCTTTCTGAGAGAAAATAACATGGGCATCCAATTAGTTTAAACTATGGGGTCCCCTAAGAGAAATGATGTATCCCCATATGGGGTGTTGTAAGGTTTTTTATACTATACAAGGATAGGAACACGTTCATCCGGAATGTCTATGGAAAATTGAAAAGTTAGGTGTATAGTCTCTATATGGTTTAACAAACCTTGTGCCTAGTCAACATGGTTAGTGGCACATAACTAGTAGCATTGTACGGTTGGCATATAGTTATCCCAAGCCATGTCGCCAAATTGTGTGATGTATAGCTCTTGGGAATTGTGGGTTGAATTGTTGGTGCATAGATATCCAAACTGTCATAATTGTAAATTAAAGTATTTTAAATAGGCCATTTATGATGGGATCCCATCCTAAAAGGTCATTTGCGAAAGAGTTCCATCACAAATGGTCCACTGTAGGAAACGGATTCGCAAATAGTCTATCCTGGTTTTCTTAAAAACCATATGTGACAGGTGGATGTACCCATGGAAAATAAGTATTTTCTATGGGATGATTTATGTGTTTCCAAAAAAATATTAATAAAAAATTAAAAAAATATCCATATTAAAAAATTTAATAAATTATTAATAATAAAAAAATAACAAAATTAACAAAATTAACAAAAGTAATAAAAATATAATAAAAAAGTAAAATAATAAAATTAATAAAAATATAATAAAAATAAAAAATGAAAAATAATAGTAATAAATAAAAATAATAAAGATCATAAAATCATAAAATCATAAAATCATGAAAATCATAAAATTATAAAATATAAAATATAAAATAATAAAAATAATAAAAATATAAAATATTAGCAATAATATAAAAAACAAACTATGTATAATAGAAAATATATGAATTAAAAAATTATTACAAAAAATATGTACATTCAAATGTTTATAAAATAAATACTAAAATCACTAAGGGGGAATCTAGAGGAGGTTGTGGTGGGAACTCCACCCCTAACCCATAAGTCAGTTGTCGCTTGTAATCCATCATCTTCGTATGTTGTTGTGATTGTTATCGACGCATCTCTTTCTCCTACTATTGCTGCTGTCGACGGAGCTCCTCCTACTCCCTACGCATGGTCTCTATAAGTTCACCCTAAGCTCATAGATTCTCCTAATACTGTGTATTTGATGATGATGACTCTCCATCAGATCCCCTCGAGCTGGACACTAACTTCATAGTGATACCATAAAGGCTCATAGGCATCAATCGAGAGATGATACTAATAAAACTGCCTTTCTTGAAGGCATACTAAGTATCCTGCAACCATGATGCATAATTAAATTATGATGAACTAGTAGTCTGATCCTTGGTCTCGATTTGACTGTCATTGCATTTTTGAGAAGTCTCAGTCCCATATGATTCCATAAATTAAAATTTAGAATTAAAAAATTTAAAATATTTTTTGTAGTAATTTTTAAAATTAAGAATAATAATGCACACCACAATATTCCACGGGAGATCACCTGTAATCTCTTTAGTGATAGGTTCATTTTACATCCTCTTATAAATTTCAAACTCTATAATATCTGAATATTTGACCACATAAATGATTATAAAATAGAAAATAAACATTTAAAGTTATATAAATTATAAAAAAACACTTACCATATGTCGCTGATGTATACTAAATATATAACTACCAGCTCGATATGTCATCTCCTGCCTCCCCCGATTCTGTCAACCTAATGATGCTCTCCTCTGAAAAGTATATCCCACTCATTATAAACATAATCCATCCCAAACAAGAGATGATATGTAATCTCATCAGTGAGGGTAGTAAGACTGATCAAATTTTGTGACTCTCTCTTTCTTCATGCTTGTCCTCCTCAGATTGTGAAAAAACTAGCAGCAATGCTCATGCATACAGATCTCTCATTCCTCTCAAATAGTGTTCAGCATTTTATCATCGACGGGATACCATAAACCCTACAAATAATTAATAATATCAAGTTACTGACTAAATAAATTTCAAAATAATTGTTATCTATTTACCTTCAATCCAACGATCTAAAATGTGATGATGAACATTAAGAGGAATCTAATCCCATGTTACCCATTCTATAGAAAAAAATCTGAAAAATAGTACTCACTTATCCAACACCTATATGAAAAAAATTGTAAAAAATGGAACAAATAATCAAATAATTATTATATAAATAAATTAATAAAAATTAATCAAAACAAACTAAAATACACAACTAAACATACCTATGAATGCGTGGATCGAACTCAATAAGTGGACATTGCTTGAGGATAGGGTCAGAAATCATTAGTCTCACAATACAATGACCCCTCTGACTTTTCATCGAACCACCAGTAGTTTTTGGGTTAGATGATGGAACATCTTGCTTGTCACTAGGTAGATCAGACTCCTTCTACTCACGAGAAAGATTAGATAATCATTCATCAGCCATCTGAAACATGAAATGATAATTGTTAGAAAATAGATTAAAAAACTATTATTATTATATATATATAAGAATTTTATATTATTATAACCAACATTTAAATATATAAAATTTCATCTCCATCCTAGTCTTTGTATATGATGGTGTCAATATCTTCATATTCCACCTCAGTGTGATTAATTTCTGTAAAAGTTTCAACTTCATCATCACTTGATCTTTCAAATTCATTTTATACATCAATAACATCATCATCACCATCAAAAAATAACTATGACGTGTCATCATCGATATTCAGGTCTCTTCATGGAAAATATGGATTTGGAGTAGTCTCTTGAAAAATTCCAATGCCTAACAATTCAGTGGAACCACATTCACTTTGGATAAACTTATTTTTCAGATATTTTATTTTTACTATGCCCCACCAATTACTTAACTCTCTTGAAGTAGGAAATTAATTTTTATAATAAATTTTATGTTCCTAATGAACCAATAAAAATAGTTCATTTACTGCAAGAATACTTTTAAATTTAATGTCGAAGATTCAATGGTGTGGATGAACATGCAATCCTCTCTAAGTATACAACTAATGAAATGTAAGCATCATTATGTAATTATATCACAAATAACATATTTTAATTATTTTCTCCATCATTCCATAAAATTCAACTTCAATTTCTCTATGAGGATATCCTCTCCAGAAAACACCACTATTCATTGTTTTTTTATTCCCTATATGCATGTGTATGAAATCAAAAACCATTCACCGCATATGCATTATAAGATTTAACCATTTTGGATGGTGGGTTACTCAATACACACAATCGATTATCAATTTTGTCAGCATGTTGAGATAACTAGAAATTTGAAAAATAATTATTAATATAACAATTAATATATTGATTTTATATGTTAAACCATAAACAATTTACATTACAAGTTTCTAAAACTTGTAGGAAATTTTTTTTCTAATATTCTTCAAGAGAACCTGTTATATTTTTTGGAAACTATTTCTTTATTTGATTATCATATAATCTATAAATAAAATCATATAAATTTACATGAAAAAAATATATGTAATAAGTGATAGAAGAAATCAAATTACATGTGGTTTAATTTCTTCACAGTTGAGTAGAACATATACATGATCTCTTGGATGTTCATCATATGAAACCATCATACAAGAAATCCACCAAAGTCGTGTTCATGCTAATTAAAAGTTAATAATTGATTTTTCATTTCATCATCAAAATTTCCCTATTTATAGGCCATGTACTTATGTTTTTAGGGATATTCATATTGAAAATAATGAGATAAGAAAAAAGAAATTTCCTCCTAAAAATAAGCTTCTTCAATTAATCCTTAAAATTGTACATCTTTTAGTACCTTTTTCTTCAATTTTACATACATCTCTTGAATGGGTACATCCATTAGAACTGTACCAACCCTCCACATTTTTCTTCATGTGGAAAATGTAATATAAAATATTCCCTTGAATTGATGAAAGCTGGCAGGAATATTTTTTTGAATTTACCAAAAATTAAAACAATATCTTCTTACAGTATACTTAGTCCATCATATTCCATATTTTCCAAAAAAAATGTCTTGAAAATATATGATATTTCTATTAGAAAATCCAAAATCCTAGAATTCAATATACCCATCAATCCAATTGGTAGAATTCTTTCCATTATAACAAGACATACATGACTTCTTAATCCATTAATATGACCATTTTGGACACATTTAGAAAAATTAGAAACATAACAATCCCAAATCCTTAAATCTATAATCCAATAAAAAATAATAATCAATTTTTATTAGAAACAATATTAGATTATTTTGGATTCATTAACTTTTGTGATCTGACATTTTCAAATAGTTTATGTTTTGGTCACCTTTAAATTTTGGTAAGTTAAAATCATGACTATATATTATCTTTTGTCTTACAAGGTGTGTCTAGAAATGTATAAAATATATTATCAAAATATTTCTTCTCAATATGCATGATATCCAAGATGTGACAGACCAAAAAATAAAACCAATATAGTATATCCCAAAAAATGATCTATTTTATCCAATTCTGTTCTTTCCCAGAGCTATAAATTTTTATTAGTTTAGATTCGGTCAAAAAATATTGGGAGGTAATGAAGTGAAAAATTATTTTAATTCCATACCTGAGATCATTATTATAGTTTCATATCATCCAATTGTGTCTTTTCTAAAATGATAAGTGTTCCTATAAAAAGGATGATCGGTTAAAAGAAATATGAAAAGTTAGTCAAAAAAACACGGTTTTATTCCATTTATGATCATAAAAGCTTTGATGTCTCTAATATAGTACAGACATGATTTTGGATCATATGTACTCCAGCCATATAACATACCATATGATGGGAAGTCTCTAATTGTCCACATCAATGCATCATTCATTAAGAAATCTTATTTCGTGGAAACATCATATGTACTAACATCATTACTCTAAAATAAATTTAACTCATCAATCAATGGTTTTAAATAAACATCAACATTATTTTTTGGATGTCCTATAATTAATAAGATCAAAAAAAATATTTGAATCATTTAATAACATCCAGGAGGTAAATTGTAGGGTGTAATGAATACGAGACAATAATAATATTGACTACAGTAAAAATGAAATGGGAAAAACCCATCAGTATAAAGACCCAGCCCCAAGTTTCAGGCTTCTAAAGCAAAAGATGAATTTACTTGGTCAAAAAATTTCCATGATTCACCACGACATGAATGATTTAATCTTTTTCTGATTGAAATATTGGTTTTTTTTCATGACATAAATGGCGATGTGTTCTGAGAAATAAATAATCTCTTCAATATGGGTGTACATGGGAAATACCATAATTTTTTTATAAGAATCATTACGGAATTCCCTAGTTGAGCCTCTTTGTAACTCGATTTTCCACATTTTGGACAACTAAGAAACAACTCATTTTCTCCAAAATATAAGATGCAGTCATTTAAACATGCATGAATCTTCTAATAACCAAGACCAAGATTACAAACCTTATTCTTTCCTATAAATAAATTTTTAAGAAACACATTTTTTAGGTAACAATTTTTTAACTAAATAGAATATCTGATAAAAACAGCTGTTAAAAATTCCATTATATGATTTAACAGCCATAAATTTTTTAATCACTTCAAGTTTACTTATCTTTAAACTGGGATATATGGAATCCTCAATGTATATAAACAATTCATAAAATTGAGATAGTTTCAACTTAGGAGTTAAATCAATATCATCACGAGTTTCAGTTTGATTAAAAGAGGACCTACCAGATCATGTACAAAATTTTGAAATTGTGAGGGATCTAGAACCAAATTATCAATATCTTTTCCAAAACTATGTTCACCATGTTGATGCCAAAAAACATAATCTGTTCAAAAACCAAAACACAATATATGCCCTCTAATGTTTTCAAATGTTTCAACCCTCTTCGGATCACATTTCTTACATAGACACTTAATTGTACCTCCTAAAAATTCATGTTCTAATGATAAAAATGATAAAAAAAAAACCCTTCCACACCTTTAATATATATAGGATATATACCAGAACTATTTGGATTCTAGTGATGATTTATCCAATTAAGATCCTGTAGAAAATAATTTTGTTGAATTCCTTATTCAATATTTCTCTATAAAATTAAAAATAATAATTTTTTATGAAAAATTTGATAGAAGAAAATACAAACCAAAAAATTATAGAAAATTAAAAAATTATAATTTACTTGTATATATGGTTAATTTTATCTGTTTACCATTGATTATTACTAATTACCACAAATTAGTACTAATTATTATCATTTTATAATAATTTATTATGAATTATTACTAATCGCTACTAATTATTACTAATTTCTAATTATTATTATAAATTACCACTAATTATTACTAATTAATGCTCATTTTAACTTAATAATAGTGATTTACCACTAATGTTTACTAATTAACGCTACTTTATGAAAAAAAATTACTAATTATAGTGATTTTATAATAATTTTTACAATTCTCATCCTACTACTGATGCTACCATTGACACATCACATCCTACATGTTGGGTTCTTACTAATTGTAACTAATTATTAAAAAATATTACTAATTACCACTAATTATTACTAATTACCACTAATTACAATTAATTTTAACGAATTATTACTAATTAACACTAATTTTTACTCATTATTACAAATTAATACTATTTTTTACAATTTTATTACTAATTGACACTATTTTTTACTAACTTATTACTAATTAGTAATAATTACCACTAATTTTTACTAATTAATGCAGAGTTTTTCTATTTATAACTGGTTACAAAAACTTTTAACAAATTACAAGTAATGTTTACTACTTATCTCTAATTATTATTAATTTCTACTGATTACTACAAATTATTACTAATTTAAACTAAATATTACAAATTTTTTCTAATTTTTACTCATTATATCTACCTAATACTAATTACCACTAATTATTATTAATTATTAATAATTGTTACTAATTGCCTATAATTAACACTAATTATCACTTATTTTTACTAATTTTTATTAATTAGCAATAATTTTTACTAATTATTACGAACCACCACTAATTGATACTAATTATAACAAATTATTGCTAATTATCATGAATTATTAGTAATTATTACTAATTACAACTAATAATTCCTAATTAACACAAAATTTTACCAATTTTTACTAATTTTTACTAATTATTATTAATTATTACTAATTACCACTAATTGCAACAAATTACTACTAATTATTACTAATTACTTCATATTATTACTATTCTCTAGAAATTATTACTAATTATAACTAATTACCGATAATTAATACTAATAACAAATAATTAATACTAATTACCACTAATTATTACTAATTACCACTATTTCATACTAATTACCCCTAATTTTTAATAATTCCCTCTAATTGTTACTAATTATTTCTGATTATTACTAATTATTACTGATTTTTACTAATAACCACTAATTGCCACTAATATACACCAATATTTACTAATTTCTACTAGTTATTACTAATTATTACTAATTATTACTAACTACTACTAATTAGTACTTATTACCACTAATTATCCCTAATTACCACTAATTATTACTAATTTATAATAATTATTACTAATTTACACTAATTAACACTAATTATTACAAATTATTTCTAATTTTTAATAATTACCACTAATTTTTACTAATTATAACTAAATATCATGAATTATTACTTAATATCCGGAATTATTACTCATTATGATGAATCATTACTAATTATTACTAATTACCACTAATTATTACTAATTGCCACTAATTATTACTAATTACCAATGATTTTTATAAGTTTTTACTAATTTTTACTAATTGCCACTAATTACCACTAATTACCACTAATTACCACTAAGTGTTACTAATTATTACTAATTACCACTAATTAGTATTAATAACCACTAATTAAAACTAATTACCACTAATTAATACTAATTTCCAATATTTTTTACTAATTACCTCAAATTTGTAAAATTACCACGAATTGTTCTAATTACCCCCAATTATTACTAATGTTTTTCTAGTTATTAATAATTTTTTATATTTATTAATATTTTTTACTAACTTGTAATAATTTTAACCAAATTTTAATAATTAATACTAATTCTAACTAATTTTTATTAATTTTTACAAGTTATTACTAGTTACCACTAATTTTTACTTGTTATTACTATTTATTACTAATTAATACCAAGTTTTACAAATTTTTACTAATTTTTGCTCATTTTTACTAATTTTTACTAATTATAACTAGTTATAACTAATATTTTTACTAATTTTTACTAATTATTACTAATTAAAAGTATTCTTTACTAATTTTTACTAATTATCAATCATTTCTACTAATTACCACTAATTTTTACTAAATAAGACTAATTTTTACAAATTTTTACTAATTTTTACTAAATATTTCTCATTATCATTGAGTTTTACTAATTATTACTAATTATCACTAATTATTATTATTTTTTATTACAATAAAATAATTTTCTACTAATTTTTACAATTTATTAATAATTACCACTAATTATGACTAACTACCCCCAATTTTTTCTAATTATCACTAATTGCTTGAAAGTTTTACTAATTACCAATAATTTTTACTGATTTTCTACTCTTTTTTATTAATTATTATAAAATATTAATAATTATTACTAATTATTACTGATTATACTAAATTGAATTTCTAAAATTTATAATTTTTTATTAATTTATTATAATTTATAAAAAGTTATACTATTTTATAACAATTTATTGCAAATTTTTACTAATTTATTAATAATTATTACTAATGTTAAATAGAATTAAACCTCCTTTGATACCATGTCCCAAAAATCCTTTCTCCAGACTATCCCGATTGTTCCCCAAATAACATGACCGAAACAGTTAACATAAACCTCCTTTGATACCATTTTTATCACGAACCAAATCTAGTGGCCGCTAAAACCAGCACCAGACTCGGATCGCAACATGGCTTGAAGGGCTTTCCAGGTCCCCACGGGCTCGCACAAGTGCTAGAGTATCATAACCTAAAAGTTGAGAACACTTTACCCAAGTTTATAAACCTAAAACAACAAATGTATCCAATAAAACGAATCTAGAATTTTCAAACCAGAAAATCTTTTACAAAAATTCAAAAATGAATTACAAAGATTAAAACAACTCTCAAAGACTATAAAAAATGTACAAAACCAAAAATAAATATCCCATGAACCCTCATGGAATGAGGCACCGCCCTCAAGCCATCTCCACAAGACATCACCACCAAGAACCTGCTAGAAACCAAAACCACTAGAACAATAAATTGTACCCAACCTGCGACATCAAAAAACCAAGTCTACTTACACCCAAAGGTGTATGTAGGGTGTGATCAAAAGCCCAATAGGATACCACCATTAAAACATTCCATGCGATATACTTTCCCGGATTAAAAGCATGCAATTTTTCAAAAACATGTAATTTATAGTTACAATTTCTAAAAGATGCAACTTAAAAAAAGAATCAGTTTTCAAGTGGGCAAATTTAAAGAATCAACACTTTTAAAATAAATTCCAAATCAACTGAATTTTCCATCCAAATATATCTTATGTTGATGGTAAGTATAAAGGATCTAATAAACACAAGCAATAAGAAATAACCTCTAAACCATAGCTAGTTGTGGGTCCCAGGTACCTCGTATCTCGGTGAGAGTAACCGTCGCAAATATCTGTTCTCGTACATGAAACACTAGTAGGGAATATAAACATAACCTATTGGTCCCCAATCATCATCATCATCACAGTTTATTTGGAGTTGTAAGCGTCAATTTTGCTATGTGAAACTGAGGCTAAACCTCATGGATTTACTAGCAAACTAGTATACGTCCACCCACATAGATACTCGTGTTTTCCCCTTGTGCTCAAACAAGTTAAAAAGTATAAAATATACTTTTCACATGAAAATATCATTTCCACATCAAAAATTCACCAAACATCTCACATGTTTACCAAACAAGTCAAAAAAGTCAACTTTTCATTCAAATTGATTTTGAAATCCAACTCACACTAAAATAGCCCACAACACTTTTCACATTTCTTTAACACTTCGAAAAATCCATTAAAAAATTTTATAAAACTATTCTAAGATATTCCAACTCACATAACATCCCACTCACTTGTTACATAATACCCTTTTCATAAGCAAAATCCATTTGCACATCACACTCACACAAAATATCCCACATCACATTCACATCTCTTACACACTTTAGTAAATCCTTCAACCATTTTTATAAAACATTTCCAAGATAGAACACATCACAAAACATCCCCTTTCACATTTAAAATGTACCATTTCAAAATATACACACTCCAAAATAGTTTTCCAATATGGTTTCACCTATTACATAAATCATGAAATCATTCAAATCATTCATAAAACAATTTTCAAGAGTATACCCAAACATTACTCATAAAACCCATTTCAAACCCATATTTCAAGGACAAAACAACAACAAAACACTACCAACATAGAATTGGATGCCTTACAAAAATTTATAAAACCACTTTCAAGTGTTATAAAATAACCTTGACTAATACCACGAAAGATACAAATGAAAACACCTATTTTCATTAAATTCTCTCAAGAAGTATAAAAATGTTTTATACACCAAACCTATTCCAAAAAAACCACTTATAAGGCCCACATAACACTAAGGCATTAATTAAACATAATTTTCAGCCCCTTTAAATCACTAAAAAATCAATTTCATATTTTATAAAACTACCACAAAATATACCACATGTGTTACAATCGAAACGTTCACAACTTCAACAAAAATGCATTAAAGATTTAAATGCATAACCAAATCCCTCAAAAACGGTTTTCACACCATACACAGCATATGTGAAACATGGAAAACCAGTAAAAAAATAAAAATAACTCATCAAGGAATGGTTAACCGTGGAATCATCTACCTTTTGAGTCCAAACCCTCAAATCTTGGTGTGAAACATCAAGCGCACCACTGCTGCACCACAAGGAAGTGAAGATAAACCTAAAATCTCAAGATTACACAAAAATTACACCATTTCAAACCCTATATTTGAACCCTAACTTCTGGAAACTTTGTAATATCAAGAAATATGGATGAAACCCTATGTAAATGGAAAAATGGAATGGAGGAACACTTACTTGGTGGAATCTTAGATAAATCGCTCTAAATCCACCAGTATCTGAATTTTCAGATAGCCAAGAATTCATGGGAGGTTCGAACAATGATGAGGAGATCATTTAGAAACTGTAATGGGGGAATATAGTGGGAAATGAATGAGTTATTAAGGAATCAATTTAAATCTTCAAATTAGGGTGATTTGAGAAATCCAGATAAGTTTCACCTAAATTCCTAATGCAAATGATCTCCAAAGAGGGAAAGGAGAGCATGGGAGCGTGACTAAGGTTAGTGGACTCGGGTGAGAGTTTGAATCATAGAAAAAACATAAAAATTTAATGATATATTAAAGAGTTAAATATTGTTTTAAATGTTGAAAATGGTCTTTCAGGCTGGCCCAACACCTTAATAAAAAACCCAAATCCTTCATTGTTATAGATTCCTATGGATTCAAAATTGATATGGTGATTTTAATATAATAGGGGATTTCATTTTGGAAATGTAATGGGTGTAAAATTTTTAAAATATAAAGATTTATAAAAGAAAAAAATATATTTTTAAATCTGGAAATGGGCTTACGGTTTGGCAGAAATTTCGATAACCCACCGTTTCCACCAAAATGTGTGTTAAACCCCCAAAACAAATCAGGAATAGAAATTAAATGAAAAGTTAATTTAAAATAATTCATGGATGTTACACATAAAATAATCACATACATAATTATAATATAATATATATCCATTTATAACATTTCAAAACTCCTTTTTATCAATCATTCAATAAAATTTTCATTTATAGGTGTCAAATTTTTAATTTATCATCATATTTTCAATTCAATTGTTATTATCGACGATCATTAATCATAGTTACATAATTTTAATAATTTTAATAATTATATAAATATAATATATTTTTATTCAATGCATATTTTTATTCATCCATATGTTTATGAGATAGAAAAGAATGAATTAGAGTTTTTATAGTGACGATAGGCCCTATGTACGCATGAATGAAAAATTAAATTTTTGATAGATTAAATGAAAGAATGTTAAATAATAATTTACATTTAATTAATTTTAATCAATGTATATATATAATATATATTAATTAAATCAATCCTTATTACTATCCATATAAAATAGAAATTAAAAATGAATTACATCACTATGAGGAGGTTATAGTCAACCCCAATGCAAGAGTGACATTTTCATTTTCCAATAGATTGGAAGCTAAGAAGTTATATGTGATATTATAATTATAATATTATATTTATCTTAAAATTTAATATGTAAATATTAATCCCATCATTATACTCAATTATAATATATGGTATTTAAAAATGTATAGTATCACTATGTGTAGATCGTAAGTCAAACTATGTATGAGAAAAAAAATCCACTTACCATTTAATGGTAAAGTTGGTGAATAATAGAAGTTTCATCATAGTAATAACATTTAGATTTATTGAGGATACATTTGTTAATAATTTATGAAAAATTATAAATATTTATATGAGGTAATAAATAATTATAATATAACATTATTGGTTCAGGAAATTACATATTATTTGAATGAACTCCTTTTAATATACAACTAGGGTCCCTAGAGATAGTATTTTTCGAATAAAATTTCATCTAGAATGTGCATATGGAATTTTATAAGGTAATAGTTCTAAATATGATTCATCATTAAGGATCAATGTGGTTTAAATATGTGAGGTAGGAGGATCAATTTATAATTGATGTGATAGGTACTTGATGAATTTCCCAAAATATTAAGATATAATAAATCCATTATCATTGAAACTTCCTCCAAATGGATAGGGATTATATGATAAGATATTATAGAGTAGTAATAAATCAAATCAGTAGAATTTATACATGTTTTCTCATTTTAATCTTTATATTTTCTATTGACCTTATGTTTAAAACTATTAATTTTTACTGTGGTAAAAAATTTATTAGTACTAATGGGTTTTAATTTTTAATAGTAAGTTTAAAAATTATACCATAAATAGAAAATTTATTACATGTTATACTATATCATATAATTATTTTCTATAATAATGATATTTTTTATAAAATATAAAAAAAATTATTTTCATGAAGTCTAATTATTGTTAATATTAACACCATTAATTTAATTTTACTTCGAAGACATAATGAAGCACTATGAATCTGACTATAATCATTTAAAACAACATTAATACTTCATAATAATATATTTATTTTATGGATAACTATAAATTATAAAAAATTATATCACTTTTAATAGTTTTTTATAAATACCTTGAAACTAGATCTCTTAGTGGATGCAAAATTTGAAATTTGATCCCTTGTAAAGTTTAAAACTTAAAAAGTTTAAAATAAAAAATATGAGAGAAAAGTAGTTCAGAGAAGTTTAGAGAAGATAAGAATGAAAAATTTTGGAAGGTATATATAGGTTCGATTAGTTTCAAAGAGACTATTTATGATGGGTCCCATCGTAAATATTATCTTGTCGATACATCATTTGCAACAGCAGTAAACCCTCGTCACAAATGACCAAGAATAGGGTGAGCATTTTCCACAAGGTTTTATCCCCATCAAAAATGCTCTTCCTGCTCTTTGGCGTGCATAGCACCCCAAAGGTTTTTTCCATGGGAATTATTCCCATTGCAAATACATGTTTTTTATCAACTATTTGTGATGTGATACAACTCACGTCAGAAAATATTATATTTCTACAGACTATTTTCTACGGGTCCTCTTCCTGTCGCAAATAGACCATCTCAAAAAATCTCATAGTGTGTGTGTCCAAACTATGTGCCTCATTAAAATGGAAAATTTTACCTTTTTTCATTGCACCCTTAAATGGGTTTTACCTCATTTTCTCTCCCCATTCACCCAGTTGGCCTCCCACATGTGCACCTCTCCTCATCCTCTTCACATGGTGGTTTCACCCTCATTCTTGGTCTCATTCAAGAGTCACTGGTACGTTGGAATAATATCAGTAAGTCTAAGACTCCTTATCCTTTAATTCCCATTTATTTGTCCTTCTTTAGTGTTATCTTCATGTGTGCTAATTTACACTATTTTCCTGTAATTTGACAATTCTTCCAATTTCTCTCATTATGGATCGAATCAATAACTTGTATTCGATGAGTGGATCATCATAAGAATGTGTTTTTTGGTCTATTTCCTTTTCCAAAAGGTTTTTATTATTTAGATAATATTGTCATTGTACTATATTCTATACTTCCCTCACGTTTCTCCTAAATAACTTAATTCCACAAATTAAATTTCCTCGAACTTTTTTAGATATGATATGACACCTTTATGTGGTTTGAGGTATGTGGCATCAACCTGTCCCAATACTTAAGTTGAGTTTGACTTCATACTGGTATGTTTTCACTACCTCGTGACTGAACCACCCTTCGGTGTGTTCTTAAATGCTTTGGTATGTTTATAAATTCCTTAAAGAATTAAGATGTTTTGGATAAACCCTGTGGTCCTTAATCACTTTTTGTATGCTAGAACATTATGGGGAACCAAGCTTGTTTAATTTTTATGTTGATTAAATTGTTATGACAACCACATCCTCATTTTATAAAAAAACCATCGTTTTGGTGTGTTGTCTTATCAAATGGAAAGGAATGATTGAATAGAATTTTGATTGACTCATATTGTGGAATTGGTTATTCCCATGTACCATATTGGTTTTTTATGACTGAAATTTCCTTTTTTATTTTTTAAAGTGTTAATGAGTTAGTATGATAGCATTGACCATGTTTTCTAATAAAACCATCTCTGAGGTGCACTATCTTCTCTAACAAAATGGGGCAATTGAATGGTGATAATTGTAAAATTAAATGGGAATACCATTCCTTATTAATAATGTGCATGGAATAGCTTATTATTCATGGGTATGGTGACCCCTATTAATCTTGGTCGTGGTGTCCCTTATTATTCTTGGGCATGGATACCTTTATTAATCATTGGCATGGAATCCCTTATTAATCATGGGCATGGAGTCCACTATTATTCATTGCCAATGAGGACCTTATTATTAATGTTCATGGCATCTGTTATTATCTTATGATCGATATGCCTGACATCCCTTACTATTCATGATACTTGGGTGTGGTGTCCCTTAATTAAAATGTGTCAGTTATTATTATTATCATTATTATTATTATTATTATTATTATTATTAGTATTATTATTATTATTATATGGATGCATGGGAACTATGCCACGGATCCACATTGATGCATGTATATATCTATATAAATACCCCCTTTTATACTTATATATACATGATGACATGTTTAAAGACATTTCAAAATAGGATGAAGTAGGTATTGTCAGCCAAGTGTCCTTAAGGAACATGAGTCGACTTGGTTATATTTATTATTTACTACATTTACTAACTTTTTATATACCTTCACCCTACTTATTTTATATACATGGATTGGATTGATTTAGTCACAGTTGGTGATGGCCCACTGATTATATCTCACATGCTTTTTGGGACTCTGTTTGGTACCTAGATATGCGTCATTTGATTTTAGATTAGGATCTTGTTGTACTTTGTGAATTTTCCTTATGGACTAGGACCGGATATGGGATCTTGGGAGAAGTAGTTGAGAATGTACTTAGGCTTCCTTCTAGATTTGGAGTCTTTTCTTTATTTACCTTTTTAATTCTATTCATGTTGTATTATTTCATGTTGTATAATTTTCTTCCAATATTCATTGCTCTGCATGTTCATGCATGGTTTATTATTAATTATTTATTGATTGTCAATTATTATCTTACATTGTTTATAAATGATGCAGAGGGCACATCCTCCCCACTATACCAATTTTAGACTCTTGCTTTTAGTCGGTAGCCTCTGGAATATGGTAAGGTGTTCTTCAGGACTCATAAAGAATTGTCTTGTATAACTGTTTTAGTGGCTCTCAGGTCGGGATGTTACATTGGTGGTCAACCTATTTTTTCCTAAAAGTATTGTAATTTATATAATGTTTCATCTTCTCACAGACTATAATTTCCAATAATTGCATATTTAATTTATAATTCCTTCAATTTTCTTCCATAAAGCCAAACCTATATGTAGTATAATATTCTTTTAAACCATTGGAGGTTTTCAACCTCAACTCAAATGACCCCTTAAGGTGATTTCATCTTAATTTACATGATGACCTTTATTTTTATGGAACCAAAACACCTCTTAAGGTGTGTTTTCATTGACCCATATTTAAGTCCAAATTTACTCTTTACTGAGTAATGAAACAACCCCCTTTAGGGTGTGTTTGGACATGTATTCCTTAAGAACCTTGCATTATGTTTAACTAAACCACCCCCCAATAGGGTGTGCTAGTTTCACAATTAAGAAGAACCCCAATTTTCTACTTGGATCCAACCACCCCTTATGGTGTTTTAGGTATAGAACCTACATAATGGAACTCATAGAAGGAATACATGGATCTCTTGGATTGTTTAAACATATCTCGTGAACTTAGGGTGTCCTGAGTAAATTCAAGAGCTCAATTCATTTACTTTTTTAAATTTCACTAAGAATAAATGGACTAATTAAATTTTTAACTGATATACTAACTTTTTAAAAACCATGGGATAAAAATCCTTGGCTGTGGAATATTTCCAATGGAGAACTTGATTCGATTACTTCACTTGAACCTATGATTCATACCCGGAATCCTTGGATTTCCCTTTGGGGTTTCTATAGAACATATGACCTTTTACTATGAACACCTTGGCCTAAATGAATTAGATTAAGGGTAAAAGTGACATTATGATATCCCATTTTATGGTAAATTGTGAAATGTGTATATTGAACTTAATGGAATATAAGTAATGGGTATTTTGTTAAAAATTTCATAAAATTCCTAAATCCAATAAAGTACATACATAACTAGTTCCCCTTATTATTAGTTAACGGCCCTAGTCTTGTTGAAATAATGAGACTTGTAATGGTCATAGTGAGGCAGGCCAAGGTTAATGATTTGATTCCAATTCAAAATTTCAAGTGAAAACTTGATGGACACGCCATGATTCATTAATGTGAATGCTAAGGTATGTATTCCATTTCAACCAGATCAATGTCTTCCTTTAGTGAATACCTAAGCCTAGCAAAGATGACTCACTAGCTTCTTTTAAAAACACTATAATTTCTAGGATGAGATCTCAGGATTCAGTATGATTTCCTCATACATGATATGCCTTGGATTACCTCCTTAGGTCTCAATCTAGTAATCTTAAGATTAACTTGGACTTACCCCTAGGGATATGTTAGATCCCCTTTATAAAGAGAAATTCATTGGATTTACTCCTTGGCTTCATTGTATTCATGATATGTGAGAATTCACAGATGAATTTCCATGGATTCATCTGGATACTTGTTTTTTGATTTCTAGGCTTATGTCCATGGGTCTTATGACTACAATATTATTCCTATGATATAGAGATAGTCCTTACTATGCCAAATTGGGTGGAATTTTCTAGTCCTATTATTATTTACTACTTTAACTATTATTTATATACTACACTTGATAATATTTTATACTCATGGATAGGAATACATTAGAAATTATTGGTAGTGGCCCACTAAGTTTTACTCACACACTATTTGGTCCCCAATTTAGTACAAGGTAAGATCTTATTGTTGTAGGTTACAACATGGATAGTGTGAATTTTCTAAAACTGATTGGTTGTGGTGTGTTATAATATCGAAGTTGCGTACAATGCACGCCATTTCATTATTCAAAGGGAAACGTATCGTGGAAGCTTGGGATGTTACATTTTCCCCTCCTTCAATAAATTGCGTCCTCACAATTTTTTTAAAATTGGTCTTGAGAATATAATGGAAAGTCCCACATCGGAAAAAGATTCAATAAAACTATCACCATAAAAGAAAGGAAGAGAGGTATAAAGGTCACCCAAGATAACCCAAACTAGGATTCCATGTAGGAAAACATGGACATGGACGATAAACTAAGTGTTAAGTTCTAATGGAGAGGGATAGAAAACATGATCAGGAGAAAGTTAACAATAAGAAAATCACAAACTTGTGTTGGGACAAACGGACTTTAGTCTCCCATTAGGAAAAGTAAAACGATGACATTTTTTGTTTTAAGTTACATTACATAAGGACGATGAATTCATTTATGATATTGACTAAGAACATAAAGAGATATACTTACTTTTTAAGTAGAGTTTCATTTTTTTAATAAATTTTTACCACTAACTCATTTTTTTAACAATGAGTATTCAAGAAGACTTGGTCACAATGGAAGAGCTAGAATAAACTTCTATAGAAATACATGATCCACGTAAGATAAACTATATATATACCTTGTATTTAGAGATTTATCAAAACCAAAATGGTTAGTATAATATCTGATGATTCCCCAAATGGATATTTCATTAGAGGAAAAAACACTAATCTTAATTTATAAAATTAAACCATCAATACACCAAAGTTAAATAAATACCATTCAATAATCAATTTTCCTTAAAATCATTAAATATAATCAAAACTAATATTGAAACCCAAAACTTATAAGAATGCAGTCTTCCACATTAAATTATAACTCCAAATGACATTAATTACTCTTAAAGTCACATACTTAAAAGTAATTAACCTAATCATTTCCATAAACAACCCAAATCACTATAAATCCACAATAAAAATATAGATAAAAATCCACCATTACTCATAAAATGAAATCCCATACTATTATATTTTCCTTGGGTATATAGTGTTCAAAACAAAGTGAACAACTTCCAAAATAACATTTATCACTTAATTACCATATCATTTTCCTATACTAAGGGTATTCATTTGATAAGACATAAGATCCCAAATAAAATTATTATTGATCAATAAAATCATTTAACTAAAAATAATAGTCACACTAACCAGGGACTTCACGTAGTCCAGTGGTAGGACATAAATTCCAATCGCACTTTGGTTGTGGGTTCGATTCCCACAGCTTTGTAGGATGCACCGGGATGTCACACGGTATCCGTGTTGCCCTTTTTCAAAAATTATATTTTATAATATTACCAAAATGAGATAAATTTCTCATAATAACCATAACATAATTTAACCACAAATTTTATCTCATACCTTGCATTTTCATCCAAAAATATAATAACTTGTAATTTCCTCAAACACAATGATCATATAAAACCAAATGGTTATTTATAACTTTATCCACAAGGGAAAAGATAATTCTTCCTCAAATATCATTCCTAGAAGGAATACTGCAGGGTTACAAATAAAAGAGAAAATATTCTAAAGTAAACCCATCAACAAGGAGAACTAATACTTTTTAAACATTTCTCCAACCATTTATTTCTACATAGCTTTTACTTTGACCAAGAAAATATCCTATTGAATAGGGCATTCACCCGGGTAATGGATAGGTCCCCTACATTTACGGAAAATGACTGTAAATGGATTCTTGGGACCATTTTTATCTTCTTCAATAGTACTCTTCACTTTTCTTCAGCAATTCTTCACTTTATGTCTTTTCTTCCCGCACGTAAAGCATTTATTTATCCCATTGAGACACTTTCCTGGGTATCTCCTTCCAAATTTCCTGCATGATGGAAATTGAGGATTCATTTCTCCATGGTCTTTACTATTGGAGCTCTTATTATTCATCACCTTTCTCTTCTTTGTTGAGTCCGGGAATTGGTTAATATATCTATTTTTGATCATATTTTTGGAAAATTGATTTAGCATAAAGACGATATCCTTTACACCTATCAACATTTTATTTTGTTGCTCGTTGCTACCACCGTTCCCACATTGTACGTCATTTTCAAAGTCACTATGACTTCCTTGGAATCCATCCATTGACTAAAACCAGAAATAATTGTGTGAGTAACAGTAGTCATAAAATAATTTAGATATTAACATGTCACCATATTCTCAATTTGAAACACATTAGGATTAACCAAGGTCATTTACTCTCATCTTATATATACAATACATCAAATCGGTTTGTAAAGAAAATGTAAATTTTCCTAAGAATATCCCCCGGGAGTGTCGTAACCAAGAGTGAAGCAAGGCCCGTTGTCGTGCACCAGTTCTCGTTCGAGTCTAGCTCAAAGAGGTGTTTTTGGGTATTACCCCTAGGTACATCTGTTCCAGAGCCGCCTCTACCTGCTCGTATCCAGATAGGGATGTATTGCTCGGAAAACCCACAAAATCTCTACAATACCAAAATTCTAGGAAGTTCTTCTATACCAATCTTCATGGTTCATCTTAGGTCTACGTGCTCTAATCAGAGTTTATCTAAATCTAGCTTTCAAGGTTTGTACTAAACTTCCTCTGATACCAACTGTAATGCCCCGAACCTAAATATCCAGAGTCGTTGCATTATTACATAACATTGGCATGATCACAAGAAAGATAAAGTCTCGAAAGACCGATTAGTTTAGTAGCCTTGGAAACACTAGATATATTCATAAAGTTTACATTACATCAATAAGTGAAAAACTAGAACAACATATTGTCTTTATATCCCCTCATACTATCCCTGCAGGTCATTCATAAAATACTTCTTCACATCCTGGGAAAAATAAAACATTGAAAGGGGTGAGCTCAGATGCTCAGTAAGGATAACAATATAGCGAAAACTTTCAAAAATAAACATAAAAATTTAAGGCATTGTATAACTAAAACAAAAGCCTTTTAAACTTGAACTTTAGCATAATATGGCAAGGATAAAATGAAATAATGAAATTTACTTATTAACATGGATATTCTACTAGTCGAATAATCACATGAAAATATTAATAACCACTTTCATAATGACGGAATGCATAATGCCAGACTATCATAACCACGTAGCCAAGGCCTTGTTCCAAGACTACAAATAAGATTTTGTCAAGGCCTCATTCCAAGACACTAGTTTGTCTCATGAGACCTACCGATGCATCGAGGTGCTCTAGCGGGCTCCACCTGTCACTTACTAAGTCCAATTCATTCCTTATATGAAAAGTTTTAAACATAACATAAACATTCGTATTAAAACTAGCATACGAAATGTCAATACTTTATCCAGAAACCATGAATGGTATAAAAATAGCATATCCACAGTCAAACATAACTCATTCAATAAAATATGGAAGATTATATTGTATCATATTAACCTCAATCGAGAATGATGATGGATATTGACATAGACGAAAATAATCATCAAAACAATTAGAGTGAAATATCCCCCTTTTTCTTGAAATCATTTAAAAGTCACACTATTTGTCAAGAATCCATTTAAAATAGATTTTAGAATCAAAGTGTCCCATACCACTTTGAAACTTTTAAAATGAATTTTCATTTAAAAACTTTAATGTCCATATAAATAAATCCTTAAAACCGTTTTTAAAACATGGACATTAATGAGAAAGATTTAGAATAATCAATCTTTAAAACATTTTAAAATGTCATTTTAGTTAGAGTTCCTAACCAAAAGAGATACGCTTGAATAAAAATAATTGAGGAAATAAAAACTATGTAATATAATGAGAATAAATGGATTCATGATATATTATTTCAAAGTACATTATATACACCATATAAAAGTGATTTGGTGTATAACAATAAAGGAGTCTCAATGGAATGTAAATTGAGATGAAATATCTCATAAAGGCCGTATCCTTCGGTTAAGGATAAATCAACGACATAATTATGAGTGAAAAATAAAAATACACTCAATATTATTGGATATTCAGTGTAAAACAATCAAAGGACATTCACACGTATTCTTGTAAAAACAACACCAATGAATTGGATGTTTAACTCAAAAAATCGAGATTGAGTAAAAATTACTCTTATCAAGTTCATACCGATGACCTGATAATTTATCAATGGAGTGATTATGTGTATCAAAAGTATATACACAGAAATGGGAGTGGAATTTTTGACATAATCAAATTAATAGTGATTCTATACATAATCTTGGAGTAAAATAATCAATGAAGTATGCGTAAAGCCGATTGAGTGGAAATTGAAATTTCAAATTCCCTTATTGATTTGGTAACATAAAAAACATACAACCATGAAAGAATAATCGTACAATGATGATGTAAATATAAATGAATTAAAGTATATTACACAATAAATACAAACATGGGCAGTACACACACCACATGTAATAAATTAGTGGTGAACAATGGAATTCTCATGGAATTAAAAGTGAGATAAGAAACCCCTTACTTTATATTCTTTGTTATGTAAGTCGTGTTTGTTATGGATAGGTTCTATCTTATTCATATCCATAATTATATCAAGTCCTTAAACATTATTTTTAATCATCAAATGATAATTATACTTAAATGGAAACGATGGAGAATCAATCTCATCGCGTTCGTGGAGACAGTAGTTCGTACGTATGCACGAGCGATAATATCATTCTTTTGATGTTAAAATAAAATATAATTTGATGGTATATCATATATACAGAATAATTAAAATGTTATATTTATTATTTACATGAATTACACATAATTATTATACCCATCCAAAAAATAATTTATTGAATGACAAATACACCACAACGTAGAGACGGTATGCCGTACGTACGCACGTATGGTGACATGTCATTCAAAGGATGGACATAATACTGAATATGGTTGTACCATATTTATAATAAAATCACAGTATATAGAATATACTGGAGTTATTATTTAAGAATAGAAATAACAAAGAAAGAAGAAGATGAAGAAGAAAGGAACTTGAAAGAGGGTGGTGAAAACATTAACTCTTCTTCGGGTTCTTCCTTTTGATTTCATCAAAAGGGATCCATAGGTTGACTTTATGATCAAACTAAGTCCTATATGTTGTATTGAGGGAATTTGAGAGAGTATTTGGGCAGGTTTTGGCTGATCCAAAAGGCTTGAATGTGTGAATTAGTGAGAAGGGGGAGTGCCCTTTTATAAGAGGGGTGAGGGGCACCTTTGGAAAAGCTAAAAATATTATTTTATAACAAATTCATATTAGGTTTATAATGGATCCAAAGTGGATTATTTAAATTTTAAAGTGGGGATTGGTCTAAAACCACTCAAAAAATAGAATTTAGATAGGTTTGGGTCATTATATTAACCTTATCTTTAAGTATTAACTCTTAGTTAATTAGTTTCACTTTTACAATGTTTCTTTGTATTTTTATATTATATGGTTAATAAACATACTATATACATCCAAAAGACCCCCAAGTGGTCAATTAATGATACACCTATCATGATATAAGTCTCTTGTACGAACCTTAGATTTTTAGGAATTGAATATAAATTAATAATATAATATTTGTTTTAAAAACGCTTTAATGTCAATTTTGACACTATTGGGTATTTTGTTTTTGATAAATTCATAACCGCCTTATTACTTAGAACACAATTTATATAATCAATCCTAATATGTCATATTAACCTATAAAATTAGTTTAATTCATAAAAAGTCTCAAATTACGTTTATTTTGATATTTATAATATCAATTATTTTAATATTTCATTAATTAGGTAATTACTGTATCACGATTGTGTCATAAATAAATTAAATTATTTAATGTCTAAAAATTGTAAATAAAATACCATTATGTAGGAAATCCTTTTATCTTTATAATGAATATTTACAATCGAATATATCTGATTTATAACCCTATATTAAAAAAATTAGTAAATAAACTTTGATTTTAACTCTTCTTTGAATTAAATAATAATAAATGTCCTAATCTAATACAAGTGGACCTAAATGATAATATTTTACTCCTAATGTTGTTTTTGGTCGAGATATACTTGACCAATAGAATTAGGACATGTGTTAGGGTAATGTTAATATCATTTTTACCCTTAATTATCCTATTTACTTTTAACCGTGGTTAATAAAAGTAAAAAGTTACTATTCACCAAAAATTATTTTCATCTCAATGAACCACATTTTACTCCTTGATATTAACCGTGTCTCTCATATTTTTGAAATTCCATTCACAGAAGCGGTAAAATTATGTTTTATGAAAAATTCAGTTTTTTAACTACCACTTAGTGGTTTCACTATTCATCAAAAAATGAAAGTTTCCAAAAAAATACAAAAAATTATTCCTAAGCTATATTTGATATAATGAATTAAAAAATGATGTCTATTTTACCAAATTAAAAACATATCAGTTGCATTAATTAATTTAAAAATTAATTCTCGTCGTCAAAACAAAATAGCGTGTTTTTAAGAGATAATAACTATCAAAAGATTGACACTTGTTTATGTCTGGTTTAAATGTGAAATTACATCCAATGACCAACATTGTATTAAATGGTAAAAATATATTCTAAATATACTTTAAAACCACTCAAATTAATAATTTATCCCTATTAATTATTTCGATTAAAAAAATTGTTTTTAAATAAAATTTAGTAATTTTCACTATTCATCAAAATATGGAAGTTATCCGAAAAGTACCAAAATTTTACCCTAAGATAATTTTGATATTACGAATCCAAAAATTAAGTCCATTTCAAAAGATAAAATTTATAAAATTTCAAAAATTAGGTATTACTATTCATAACGGCTAGTTTGATTGGTTGTGGTGTGTTAGAATCTCGAAGTTGCGTACAATGCACGTCATTGCAATATTCAAAGGGAAATTTATCGTGGAAGCTTGGGGTGTTACAAGACTAGGAAGCTGTTGGAACATGGTAAATATCTCATGAATGGGAATGACCAGCCCATGAATTGGGGGGATCATGTTTCTAGGGATGGGGATACTTTTCATGTTGTTCATTATTATAGTTGATTATTAATTCCCAATGAGTGACTTTTTTCATATTTATTATATTACTGATTTATGAGATAATTACTCATGGGAAATCATAGCATGAGGAGTCGTGTCCATGTATTATATTAATCCCATAGGATTTACATCTCATTAGCATGTTTTTCTATATACCATGCTTGTTTGCTTACCTACCATGTATACTTTTATTTTATACATGATATATTTTCTTATTATAGTTATGGTATAAGGTTTGTTAAATAAATTGTCTGCATAAATCTAAATGGTGTTTTCCCATACAACTTGATGGTTGAATCCTATTTAACCATATTAAAATGATTTAAATAAATGAAATGATTTTAAATTGGATAATGAATCAACCTAAACGGGGTATTTAATTTTCAAGTAAATTTGAATTTCTTTTTATAAAAATAAATTCATTGATTATGGATTTCATTTAAATGGGATGCTAATTGTAGCTTATGGAGCAGTTTCCTCCATAACTTCGGAATTGTTGCTCGCATAATTCAATCCTTAAATTCTTGATTTAATATGTGTAGTTTAATCTTAGAATTATATTCCTATATAATAAACTCCTTAAAGGTTTAAGTAATTGGAAGTTTCTTTCTTAATAAATTAAAATGCCCAGGGATGGATTTCAATTAAATAGTGTGTCAATTTCAACTTATAAAGGCTTATACCTCTATAAATTGGCAATGATAACACTCATAAATTAATCCCTATATGCTCAAATTGACCCAAGTAGATTAGTTTTGGTATATTGTGCCTATGAGATATACCCACAAAGGGTGTATTTTATATCTTATATAAATTAAATACAAATGGGTTTTACTTAAATGGGATGTTAATTGTAATTTTTAGTGTGTTTTCTCTATTAATTGGGAATGATTACCCATATAATTGAACCCAAATTAACATAAATTAACCCCCATAGGTCAAAAATATCCTTACATGCACTATTACAAACTGTGCCTTTTACAATGCTAGTAAAAGGGTTCTATCAGTGCTATAGAAGTGCGGATAATGTAAGTGATGTTAAAGGGTTGGATTTAGTAGTGCAGATAAAGTCCCACTTTAATAGTGCTAAAAAAGTTATGAAAAATAAAGTCTTTATCAGCACATTTTTTAGCGCTGATAAAGGGGGCCCTTATTAGTTCTTTTTTTAGCATTTTAAAGGCCACATTTATCATCACTTTTTTGTTCTAATAACAAACCCACTAATAAATGGGATATTTTTTCACCCTCCCCGATTAGTGCTTCCCATGACCCATTATCAGCACTTCCCCCACCTATTTACCAACACTTTAGATAATCCCACCATCCTACGTGTGCCCTTACCTCGAGTGAGTTTCAAACCTGAGACCACCAGCTTGTACATCATCGCCTTTTCCACACTCCCATATTGTTTTTTTACATTTTATGATATATCTATATATTTATGTATAATTTTTCACATTTTATATCTATTAATTTATATATATGTTTATATATATATATTAAATGCATATATAAAAAACGTTTTTATGTGTGTGTGTATGTGTGTGTTTATAAATATATACAAACATACATATATCATTCATATATATATATATATATATTCATCTAAAAATATAATTATATATGTTTATATTTATTTAGATATATTTTATATTAATATTTATGTACATATAATAGAATATATAGATAAATATATTTTTCTTTGTCAATACACAAAAAAATATATATATATACTTTATATATATATATTTATATTTATTTATTTTATAGGTATATATATATTAATAAATTTGTATTTTAAATAAAATTTATATTAGTTTTTATTTAGATAAGGTTTATATATTAAGAAATATATTTTATATGTAATTATGTTTAATTGATTACTTATAAAATTGAATTTTTATGTGTGAATATTTTAAAAATATGTATATATTGTTATATATTTGATTATAAATAACATTACATTCTAAAAATGATAAAATTAAAAATCTATAATTTCAATATGAATGTAATCCTAGGGAATAAATCCATTCCCCGCTAAAAAGATGCAAAAATACCTCCTTAAACGAGGCTGAAATTCATCCAATGTTAAAAAAAATTGGGTATCTAGACAAAAAACTCAGTTTTGGAGGCCTTCTAGACCTTTTTTAGCCTTGAAGAAATTGTTTCCACCCACCAAATAAACACAACATATATCTCGTCATAGGTTTTTATTTGATATGCAGTCGAGTTCAAAGAGACACCTAGATCAAAAGTAATGGATGTTTAAAATTTGACTTACATTTGCATCTTATTTTAGATATTTTATTAATTTTTGATTTTTTTATCTCGAAATTGTTATTAAATGACTATTAGTCAATACTAATTAGAAAATTATTAATTAAAAATATTTATTTAATTATTTTATAATCCATTTTCACTAAATATCTTATATATTATGTGTAAATGCCTATTTAGACTTATCTAAAACATATTTAAAATATATATATTATAATTATATCAATATAAATATATTTATATATTTATATATTATTTTTAATTAAATATAATTTCATTTTTAAAATATACCCTTTATCAGTGTTAGTAAAAAATCACTGATAAATTCCCCTTTTATTAGTTCTTTTTTGCTAGTGGTGATAAATGGGGGCTTTATCTGTACTTTTTTATAAGCTCTAACAAAGGGGCCCCTTTAACATCCATTTTTTAGCACTGTAAAAGGCACCAGTTAATATCACTAAAAAACGCTATTAAAGGCCCCTTTTAACATCACTTTTTATAGCACTAATAAAGGGGGTTTCTTAACAGTGCTTTTATATAGCACTGTTAAAATTGTAGTGCTGGATAAACATAGTTTTTTAGAAGTGATTTCATATAACGTAACCCATTGGGGTATAATTATGTTAATTTGGAGGGTTATTTAAATTATTAGCATCCACCCTATATGGTGTTTCAAATAAATGTATAGTGGAATATTACTTAACTGGTCCCCTTTATTTGATAAAATAACTTTTTTTTGTTTTTTAGACCATGTTTTTATGAAGAACCAATCAATTAAAATACCATTTATAATATAATGATAATTTACATCTATAGATTATGATTGATATTTCCTTTAACTGATCCCTATTGTGAAATCACAAATATAAGTATTGATAGAATGAAAATTATGAGAAAATTTTCCAAGAATTCCATACAGAATCAACTATAATGTTTCATGTATAGTTTTTAAAAAAAATTAATCAATAATAAGTCCTTGACATTTCATTTTTTAAATCCTTCATAAGGTTTTTTAAAAGGAGAATTAATGTTAAGGATATTATAAAACCTTTTAGTTATGTTGGTAGTGATATCCTATGTGTGAGGGTTAGTTTGGGAGTTTCCTTTAATGTTTCATTGGATAAGAACATGAACGTTTCCCATGGGTCTCTATTGAATTATGTTTTTGTGGTGGGCCAAGAGGTTGGGTGGGTAATCTTAGAGAACATTTAAGAATGACCCTTGATTTAAATTGGATGATTTTTGTTAAGTGAAGGTCTAGACCGGTTGTGGTTGCACCCTCAGTGGTAAAAAACATCAGTAAATGCTTGTGATGAGTTTTTAGTAATGGGAAGTATTTTTCATGTTACATTTTGGCTCATGTGGGACTCTTAGTTGTGAAATGAGACCCCTTGGTAAATGGGTGTTCATTCAGTAATTTTGACCATGTGAAGGGCATAAGCATCTGGGGTTAATGGTCATGTGGAATAACATTACACCAGGTTGTTATTTTGTGTAGGATATCACGTACTAGGTATGTGTTGTTTCATTGTTCTGCTGAATTAAAAAAGAATGGGAATTCTGGTTGTATTGTTATAATTTCGATAAAATATACTTAGTGACACATGATATCATTGAGTTAAGAAATAGTTTATGATCTAGATGTAGTTTTTTGGTAATCATTTAAGTCTTGATGTGGTTTGAGTGACATAATCACATAACACCTTAAACTATGTTATTTCATGATTTCTTGGAAAAGGTTTTATGAGTATGTGAAGTCTATGTTCATAGGTTATCTTCAGAGGACATGGACCAGAGAATAAATAGTTTTTTTGGAACATTGTAGACTTGAGTTGTTAATAGAGTTTTGGTTATCCTGATGTTCTGGATGGAATTACAAAAGATATTGGGTGTTCTAACACTATCAGTCAATGTTTTTTTGGGCTTTATGTTTGATTATAAGTATGTTTGTGATCATGTTTTTGGAGTAGCATCACAAAATAATATAGAAAATAACCTATTCTTGTTATGCTTTTAAATAATTAGAGCTCATGTTGGAACTAAGTATAAGTATGTTGCACATATTCAAAAATCATGTTTGATGGTGGATGGATCATCTGCTCTATATATTTGGATTCTTTTTTAGTAACAAGATGATGAAGACACTCCTAGTGTGGGGCGCATCGTTTCAGTAGAGGAAGCATTCCTTCAAGATAGAGGGAACATAGTCAAAGAATAACAGTTGGTAATGGTCAGAATAGCTTCTAAAATCCTATGAGCTATTTATTTAGAGTTCTCTTTATTATGATATGATAATGATTTTAATACTCATGTATTATTTTAGATAGATTATTGACATTAGATTTAGGATCTGGGTGAGTAGGTGATCTTAGAGTGCGGTATGTCGACAGTGCAACTATACTCACAACATACCACAGTCATGAAATGGTTGTTTGGGCATAAAATGTTTAATGGAAACTGAGGTTTGGTGTTAGAATTTATTATTTATGTCTGAATGATCACAGATACCACTTGGATTCAACGTAACTTCCTCAATCCCTTAGAAAAGGCTTTTCTTTTTAATAAACAAATTATTGTGGTGAGATAAGACTGTATAGAGTAAGTTGTTTTCTATACGACAAGTGAATTTTTGAATGGTTATAAACATTGTGATGTGTTATTGAAATGATAACAATATGAATCCAAGGGTAGGGGAATCATGATCAGATAGATATAACTCATGAATGGGTTCAGTTGATCATTTCTCCGAAGAACTGGGTAGAGGTGGTTCGATTTTGGTTCCAATTTTTAATAGGGTGTGGATGGTTAAAAAGTGTATTATGAATTTATTTTTGGATATGATGGAATAATTTTGGGTTTCTATTGGAGTAATTTTGATAAAAAGGTTAACATGATCATATTTTGAATGGATTAGGAGGCATGTCCATTCGGACTTTGGATTTGGTAATGAGAGTGAGTACTAGGTTGATGGCACTCTCAGGTATGTGGAGAAATGGTATGTTGGTAAACTATTCAATGAAGGTTGAAAAACTGTTGATAATCCACTTCGACAAGGAAATTCTGATAGTGGTAAGTTCTAAGGTTTAGAATTTCCCTAATGAGCTATGCTCTAAGGTGGAGAGTACCATGGGTTAGTTGGTCCAATGGGAGAATGATATGAGTGTATTGGGTTTGGCACGATCCATAGAGTGTTTTCATGGTGTTTGATGAGGAAATAAAGTGTTAGCTTAGGTTTAGGTATTTTTGAGTCATTTTCTTTGAGCTATGCCAGAAATATGTTGGGTGATCCAATTTTGAATATTTCCACATGAATATAATTTGACAACTGGCATGCGTACGGTGATGTTGAATAATTCTATCAGGGATTCTCAAGGAAGATAAGTGATAAGGTGGGAAGTTTTTAATATAGTATGTTACAAATAGTTTTTAAATTCCATAAGAATTTGTTTTTTTCATTTTATGGATGGTATAACTCAGAAACTAACATTTGGAATAAATTTATGAGTGTTTAAATTCCTCGAAGTTGTGTTTTTGAGTATTGATGAAGTCTTGAACAATCCTTCAGTGATCAAATTGGTCTCAAAGTGTTTAGATTTGAAATCTCAGTTTCAAGAGGAAGTATCCAAGGGAACATGATTACTGAACAATTAGTGCTAATAGTGAACCCCAAACCACGAAGTATATTTAGTAAGGAACACAGTTGGGACTTTGTGAGGGGATCTAGAAAACTATGTGGATATTAGTATATGTGTAGGGTATATTCAAGGTTGGAACGTGGTTTTTTTATCTGTGTGTTATAACCATGAAATATGGGGGTTATTTAAACTGTGAGTCTATGCAGTTGGTGTATGGTTTTCTTAATTGTTCAACATAACCGGGTGCCTCATTAAAAGGAAAAAATTGTCATTTTCCCCACACACCCTTAAAGGATTCTACCCTATTTTCTCGATTATTTTACCCATTAGCACCCCCACACATTCCCTCCTCCTCCCTTCCACCCTGGGTGACCTCCATTTTTCTAGGTTTTATTGGATCATCATCAAACGAATACGAAACCTATAGGTAATTATATCTCTCTTCTAACTATACTTTTTAGTTTCTTTAGTTATTTTGTTCCATCTTATTCTTTATGTGGGTTATGCCCTATTTCCAAGGTATTTTCCGAGTTTCTCATTTTGCCTCATGTTGGCTCAAATAAAAGGATGATATTAGATGAGTAAATCATCCTTAGCATGAAGTAGGTGACCTATAGTATTTTACCTAAAAACATACAATTTATAAAAAAAAATTGGAATTCCACACACCAGAATTTCCAAGTTTAGATTCATTAATTTATGATTCCAAGAATTTTTCTTTCTAAATCCCAACCAAAACATAGTATAATATTCTTGTACATTGTTTGAGGATAACAATCTAAACATAGACTACCTATTAGGGTGAGTTATTATTAATTCCCATGATGAACATTATTTTTACAGAACCAAAACACCTCTTAAGGTGTTATTGGATTGACCCACATTTAAGACCAAATGTAATTTATACCATGTAATGAAACCACCACCTTAGTTTTTGTTTAGACTTGTATTTCTTAATAAAATTTCCTTAGGTGTAACCAAAACACCACCTATGTGTGTCTAGTTTGATAATTAAGAGGAACCATAATTTTTTACTTGGATCCAACCAACCCTTTAGATGTGTTGGTCATGACACTTGTATAGTGGAAATATTAGGAATACCACATAGATTTCATGGATTTTTTTAACTCATCTAAAGTATTTAGGGTTTATTCAATAAATTCTATAGATTAATTCATTTAGATGTTATATATCTCTAAGAAGAAATAGGCATTTTAAATTGAAAACTAACGTGAAACCTTATGGAAAACCTATATAAACCTCTCCGTGGTTGTGGTTTATTTCCAATAGATACATTGATATGATTACTTCAATTTCCCGGATGATTTATACCATGAATCATTGGATTCATCTTATGTATTTCTTTAGCACTTATGACCATTTTCTATAAGTAACTTGGCTTCAATGGATTAGATTAAGGGTTTGGGTTAAAATATTGATATCACTTTTTATATGGTAAATTGTGAAATCTGTATATGTAACCCAATATCTGACAACTAATATGTATTTTTTATGAATTTTATGAAATTACTCGATCCAATGACCAAAATTTATTAATTTTTTCTCCTTATTATTACTGAATATCCATGAGGTTTTTGAAATAATAAAACCGTTTATGATCATTATGGGGACTTCCAAGGGTAAGGATTGGATTCCAGTTATAAATTCTATGTGTGACCTGATGGATACCACCCAATTCAATGATGAAAATGCCAAGGGATACACTCTCTTGGGACATGGTCAATGTAATACTTTAGTGAATGTAATGGAATGGTGTTGATGATTTACCTTCAACTTCTGGAAACATTAGAATGCATGCGATGAGATTCCAAGATTCATATTGATGTCCCCTAATATTTTATGCCTTGAATTACATCATTGGGTATCAATCAAGTTGTCTTGAGATTACCTTAGACCTTTTCCTCAATCTCATTTAGTACCCCCTTCATAAAGAGGAATTCCTTTGATTAACTCCTTATATTCACTTGGTTCCAATATGTGAGAATTCTAGAACAACTTTCTATATATTTTTCTGGGTATTGTTTTCTTGGATGTCTGGTCTTATACCCATGGGTATTCTGAATAAATTATTTTTGTTATGATAAACAAAGAGTTCAGCCTGTACTGAACAGGTGGTATTTCCCAGTTCACCTCTACATTATTTCTTTCATTATTATATATATACAACACATGGTTGTGTTTTATTATCATGGATTGGAATTCCGTAGAAATCATTGTTGGTGGCCTACTGAGTTTTATACACACCCTGATCAAGCTATCATTTGGTTCCTAGGAAGATATTAGGGCGAAATTTTAAGACTACTCTAGTGCTTCTTTGTTGATACTCAATAAGGTCTAGGATTTTTAAGAGTATATCCAGTTGATAGTGTACTCAAACTATCATACCAAGTTTCTTATTTTATTGATTTTATTAATTTTTATATCTAGATTTGCAGTATATATTACATGTTTTATGTTTTACTTCCTTGTATATTAATCATAATTAAACATACATGGTTAATTTATCCAATAGTTTCTGAGTTATTAGTTCACTATTATTTTCCATTATTCATCTATTGTATTTGATACTAATCTAGAGGGTACAGTCTCCCCACCAAACCACTATTTGAGCCTCACTGCTATTCAGAAACCTCTAGAATAAGAGAAGTCACACTTTAGGCCATATGGTCTCTCATTTTTACTATCTTATGAGTGAACTATACCCATGACATCATTATATAAAAGGGTGTATTGAAGGGGCCTTTTATAGAAGTTAGGGGTGTAATTTGTATAATATTAATTTTTCAATATAAAAAGGGGAACTCATTCTCAAGAAAAGTAGATCAAATATGGATAAAAATGGAAATAGATAATGAGGATGTCCATCAATCCTCTATAAACCCATTTATAGATATGTTTTTTTGATATTTTCTGACCTTGTCCATTAATTTAATGATTTTACCATATTTAACCCTTATTGAGGCGACTAACATTTACTATGGTATCTTACTTTTATAAATAAAAAAATCAACTTTGTTTTATAATTTGAACATGATGATTTCAAATTTTAAAATATTAAATTTCTAAATGAGTTAAAAGGTAATTTTAATAAAATTAAGCTTATCATATCGTAAAAATAGATTTTAGAAAAAAATAATTTTCAATCATAAAAAATGAATTTACACTAAAATCATTTATAGTATTGATTTGCATGACATTTATTGATTTATTATGAAACCTGCTATGGTTATTAAACATTTATATAAATAAATATCTAAATGTAACCTTCCAAACCCTTAATTTATGTTCAAATAACCAAAAATTGTTATTATTGGTAAAAATAAATTCTAGTTTTAAATAGTTCACCATAGAATTATAAATTCAACACATAAATTTTAAATCCATTATTTTAGTACATAAATGATTTTATAGTCAAGAAAAATTATTCATATATTTTTAATTCAATCTTATTTCACAATGATGTCATAAAATTTATAGAATTTATAAAATCTATATTTTCCACTATTCACCCAAAAACAACATTTTCCTAAAAAATAATCCTATGTTAATATTTATATTATGAATCTAAAAATGATGTTTATTTTATCAAATTTAAAATAAAAAATTTAGATGTTTAATTTTTATATAAAACCATACAATAAATGGATAATAATTTAGTTAGAATAAAAAATACTTCAAAAAATAATACTCTTGTATAATAAATTAATAAAAAAATTATAAGGTTGCAATAAAAAAATACTAATATCAATACATATAATAAATATAATTGATTAATTAGAAAAAAATTATGATTTTTCACAAACCCACCCACCCCCACCTCAAATGAAAGATAGTTACTCTTGTTATCTATATAATTATTTTACCAACTCTAAGTTTCCTCATGTGGTATAGAATCATATAATCCTTTGTACCCATCTCTTTTACCAATCCAAGCTATGAAACTTTTCTATCCTAGACATCATCTCAACATGTTGGAGTCTAACATATATTTACATATAATTCCTGAAATCGTTTCATCTGAATGATTAAAGAAAATATTTTATTATAAGAAAGTTATATTAATGAAAGGTGTTGATCTTGACCTCCATGACAATACAATAAGAAATCTAGGAGCATGAATTCAAAATTTTCAATTTTATAATCTAATTTTCAATCAGATTGAGGATAAAATGTTTTATTGAAACATAATCTTATACCCATTGACTTTTGAAGTCCCTTTGAAAAAATTAATGTAAACCTTGTATTATGATCAGATAAAATAGAGAGAGTGGTACTCCTTATAACTTGAATATCTATTTAAGATAAATTCGAGAAATCTGGTCCGAAGACATATCATCTTGAATTAGAAGAAAATGAATAGATTTATTCAAAATTTCAATATTAACCCATACTAAATTATTACATCAAGATTTATTTGTTAATCCCACAATGAAATTCATGGATATACGCTCTAATTCCCATTCTATAAATGACAATGGTTGATGCATTGAATTTGGTAGTTCTCATTGAACTTTAACCTTTTTAAAAATCAAAAAATTCAAGGTATAATCAAAAATATATTTCTTTATTCCTTCCCACCAATAATATCCCAAAATATATTTATACATAGTTATGCCACCAAGATGAATAGAATATGAAAATCTAGGAAACTCACTCAATAATTTGTTTTTCATTTGAGAGTCACCTATTACACAAAACCAATTTCCATGTCTTATAACACCTTATTTGTCATAATTACACTTAAAAAACATTCATTTTTTAAATAATTTTATCTTTATTTGATATCCAAGTTGTTATTTGTGATCATATTTAATTCTTTCCAACATCTATGATTTTATAAATACTTGATCCAAAAAGGAGGAGTTTTTCAAATAAGAATTTTCTAGTTCAACTTTAATTAAATTATTAACTATTAGATAATGTTCCAATACTATCATGGTTAATGATGTAATATCCTTTCAAATCAAGGCATATTATACCTTTTTTACTCTAACTAGATGATAGTGAATCATACAATCATAATCATTTATCATATACATCTATATTCCAATCCTTTTGTTCAACTAATTTTTAGTGGATATATACATTAAACATTTGGGATCCATATATATATATCACATTTCCCCCCATATAAATTATTCATTTATATTTTAAAATAAAAAATTATTTACAAAATTTCAAGATCATGTATTGGATAATTTTTATCAGGGGATTTCATTTTTTAGGATTCATATGTAATCACCTCATCATTTTCATCAAAACACAACCCATTCTCTTTGATGAAGCGTCATTATAAATAAAAGATTCTTGTTTCTTGATGGAAAGGAAAATACTGTAGAATTAACCAATGTTAACTATAATTCCTAAAATTTTTAATTGTATTCATTTATCTAAATAAATTTTTATCCATTTCGAATTTACATTGCTATTGGGTTAGCTAACCAAGAAATTTTTCCAATAAACTATAAGTAATAAATCAATAATCCAAGAGAAAATTGAATCTTAGGGACATTAGCATATTTTTCTATTATTTCATCACTTTAGTATTTACAATATCAGATTATATAACATATATAATTATTATATTCCTAAGTAATGAAATATGTTACAATGAAAATTCATATTTACTAAATTTTTCAAAAAACAATTATGTAAGGGGATGTAGAAAAATCCTTATATTTTTCCCATCATCCTTATAAATTTTCAAATATTCCAAAACATTATTAATGTATAACACTATAACTTTATCTAGAAAATCATATAATACTCTATTAATTATATTCATATATATAGTGTATTCATTTTTCAACCAAAAGGTAATGACCATGCAATTATATTGGACATACATTGTTTCAAACTCCATCCTTGTAATTTCTTCTTCATTTACCTTAATATGATGATATCTCAACCTATCACCACTTTATTTTATACATTAAAATCATCAATAGAAGTATAAAATGATTTTTCCACACCTTTACTCTTATGACCTTGATAATTTCTTCCCATTATACTTATATTCATACACAAATTTACATAATGATACGCCTTATTAAAATTAAACAATTTCAATTTCTTATAACCTTTATTGTCCATGTTGTTGCCCAGTTATTTATAAACATAATCCAAATATCCAATATTCCCTCAATGATATCAATTTTTTAGTCTCATGAGACACTCTCCAGAATTATTTTTACTACATTTAGGAAACGATGCCAATTTATTTCTCTTATCTTTATATTTCCCTATTAATTTCTTTCCAACCAATTATCACCGTAACAACTTATTGTCCTTGTTGTTGTCATATTTATAAAAGTAAAATAACTACTTATACACCTTTTCAAAAAAAATGAAAAAATTGGTTATAGATTTTGAGTTCATCAGTAACCAAAACCATTTATAAACAGGGTTTCAAACCTGTGAGAAATATATCAATTTTAGTTTCACGGTCAAGAATAAAATCCACTTCATACCAATCCAATATGGTAAAATTTTCTTTTATTCGTCAACTTATTCCTCTCTCATTCCATAGTATCAATCTTGTTCTAATCCTTTGTATCTTAAAAAAATACTACCACTAATCAGATTCACCTTCAAGATAATAAATAGCTAGAGTTACCTCTTGATTTTATGAAAAATTAAAAAACACAAATATATTATTAAAATAATTGATCTATCCTTCAACTATGACATGGTCTCAGGTGCCATAAAATGGAAACAGTTGTATTTATATTAAATGTTCCACTGTTGAAATGTTATTATACAAATAATTAGGTCACACTCTTGCATGGGTACCAATATTTATATCCTATGTTAATTAAAATAACCTAGCTATAAACTACTCAGTTATAACTCTATCCATTTCTAATTACTAATTTGGAATGGTATTTTCCTATTATTCCCATACAACATCATTCTCCCTATTACAACTATGGAAAATATTCTAATATAAACATAGATTAAATGAAGAAACAAGGAAATCAATAGATCCACAACAAACCATCTCATGAAAATATAATAATAAATTAGCATTCATACCCATCTTTCTTGACTCTAATGTTATCTAAACCTTTACCTAATATAAATCATGAAAGGTCAAACATAATCAACCCATAATTATAACTATTTTAGAAACTAATTCATTCAACTACATTCAAATTACCTTTTAGGTGTATAGTTTAATAGAATTATAAAAACTATTACATGTAAAAATATATACCTCCACACAAAGTATATAGTTTCTAAAAAATTAGGTTCTTAAATTTAAGCTTTTGTTTTATTTATGACACACTGGATTTATTCAAGGAGAGTCTTCATAACTGGAAGGTTAATATTTATATAGTTACAACATATCTGTAGAACATATAAATCATTCAAATTCTTGGAATGGGAAAAGAAATATGAGCACGTGATATAAAAAATAAACTTGATAGACCATTTAAAAACATAAAAACCCATGCGAATGTTTTTCTTTTTATATAGTAAACATTCAACTCAAATAATAAATTACTTATAAAATCAGCTTCATTGCCCAAATATTTTCATAAAAAATCTCATAATAAATCATAGAAGTAAATACATAGACATTAATGTTACATGGTATATTATATACATATGACTCTTACAATCATCCTTACAATCACACTTACAATGGAATAACATCACCAGTTAATTCAAAAAAACATTATCTAGAATATAACTCATTATCCAATGAATTTCAAGGAAATAAAATTACCAACCATCATCATATATAATTTCTAAGAACCATAACATGGAAATTTTTTTGGATATTTCACTTTCATCATAAAACTCATAAATCATTCAAAATCACTAATAGTTATCTCATAAAAATAAAAAATATACAATTTTCTATGATATGTATTAAAAATAAAAAACCATACAAAGGGACTTGAATTTAATCTATAAAACCATGAATACATGAAAATTAGTATTCATAATGAGAAATAAAAATGATGATAGGAAAAATAGATGAAGTATTAAATGTGAAAGAGGAATTATTTTCACCACTTTATAAAGAAAGTCGAAAATGACCTGAATTGAAGATATTAAAAGTGTTCCATTTTAAAAAACTATAAATAATGTAAAATATTATATAGTATTAATATAATAAATCATTGAATTTTATAGAATAATTTTCTTCAAATAATATAGACCTGAAAGAAAATTAGTTGAAAAGAAAATATCAAAACATTTAAAATAATTATTGAAATAAAAATCTCTTACCTCCAATAATAAATCATTTCATATGTCAACTACCCTCCTCAATAATAAAATTATATTTAATTTTTACTTGATTAAGAAAAATTTTCATGTTAATTACATTATTATTATTGTTCTTATTTCTTTTACTATCATTTTTAATTTATTTACCAATTCATCAGTGAACGTTTTTGAGTTATTCAATCAATTCCTCCGAAAATTTTGGTATACAGGTCATGTTCAAAAGGGGTTGTAAAATTATTTCATAATATTTATAATTATATATATATATATATATATTTCCCTTATCATTTTAGTGGAACAATATTTGGTTTTTGAAAATTCCATAAAGGAGATTTTATTATATATAAAAAACTACATATTTTTTTACTGGAGCCAATACTGAATCCATGAAAAAAGAAGAATAGAAGAGGTTGAAAAAGAAGGTACTTGTGATGATGTCAATTGTATTTGATCAGAATGTGGAATTTAGTATTAATGAAGTGAAGATTACATCATACCTCATGAAAGCCTTAGTTTTCTTGTTTGAGAAACCAAGAGAGATGGACAATGTGTTCTTTTATGGAAAATATTCATCATGTGAATATTAAAACTAAGCTCTATATAAAATAATATCATTGAATTTAATGTAATTAAAAGTCATATGGAATCAATAAAGGTACGCATTGGAGACTCAGGTTGAAACTGCAGTTATATTCCTCACTTCCAGAGTCATAGGACAAAATGGTGACAGCTATGATAAATTCATCATAAATAGATTTAGGTATCTTATGGTAACACATGTAGTTTGAAAAATAACAGAACTAATTGTTGTAAGGAAATATCCTTGAAATGGAAAAGGAAGGAGGATTCAGAGAGGAGGAAGGCTAATGTCCTAGGCCCGGATTCCACTCAATAGTGCCCCGATCTCCATCAAAAACATGGCATCAAGTGAATCTCCTGGAATTCCAGAGGATACCAACTAGTAAAGAAGACCTAGGTTGTGTTTTGGGGGATATTATTCCCTCTCACCAAAGTGTAACACAATTTAATATCAGTAAGAGTCAAAATTGGAATCCATATAACAATCAGATAATTTTCAATGGTGGGAATAGGTAACAATAATTCTATAAGTGGATCATATTCAATGATGATGATACATGTCTCTACAATGAATCCAAAATACGTACATGGTATTACAGTACAATATATGTCCCAAAATACCAAAAAAATATTATCTCCCAATAGCATCATGAACCTTAAACCGGTCCTATTCTCCCTTGATCCTAAGCATGGCACAATATCAATCATCATACTATGTTCACTTGCCCCAGTCCCTACCTGTATCCAAATAGTCTATTCAAGTACCCAATGGTGGCCTGAAAAAGGTGTGAAATACAATCTTAGTAGGTAACCAACTAAATATCTATACAATCCAAGCTGTGTATTATAATAATCAAAAAAGTGTGAGAGTGAGCAGGTAAGAAATATGAAAATAAAGTTCACATAGCATAGTTGTAACAAGAAAGTGATACTACATATCCATACATGGATCGTTTCAAAAAAAAATCAGCTCTTGTAACAAGGAATATATAAAAAAAATAACCAACACAACCTTACCATACATCCATACATATCATGTTTACCATGACCTTATAGTGTAGTGAAGTTTCAGAGTAACCACGACCAAGGAATTTATCCATGAATAATATATTTACCATGTTCTTATCATATAATAAATGTGTCAAACCATGAAGGGTCATATCAATGGTGTATAAGACCAAGTAATCCTCATAGATTTCTAGTATAATCACGATGAAAACTCAGTAAGGGAACTGGTTGGAGTCCTAGGATCATGTCATCAGAACCTGTCCTACATGAGCCTATGTAAGATGGATCCAAGGGGTACCAAGTTCGAAGGCATCCCATGGAATCAAGACCCCAGAAACAAAATCTATCAAAGGAATCCCCTGACACATTCTAGACCCATGGGAGAACCATCCATGGAATCTATACAATCACTCATCAAAACCATCCAATTTCTATTCCATAATATGAGCTTACCCACTCATTAGTCAATTCACATTCAAACTAAGAACATGAGAAGACCCACTCTTATACACAATTTCCAAATCAACCATTTAAGCAATTAAAAAATAATCAATGAGTATACCCACTCATTTAACATATCCCTTAGAATATATTTAATCAATTCAATAGGCATGCATTTCATCATAAGGAAAACATAGAAAAATACATATCCTAAAAAAGAAACTCAATTTAATTTAATTATAAATAGTATTCCTCTAACTATGAAAAATTTAAAACACACCTCAAGGGTGTTTTAAAATGTGGAAAATTCAAAGGGCACACCGCATAGGAGGCTTGGTAGGAGAAACAACCACCAACTATTCTCAAAGGATCCATAGGACATCCATAACAAGTATAATTCCATTTATTTCAGTTAATCATTTCAATTTTGTGGCTAGGTCATAAATTGTGGTTGGTATAACAATGTTAGATAGCCTAATAAATTCCCAAAATCAGTGGTAAAAATATATACCACCTACTATAGATTGTTATTAGAGTGCCAGTCCAATACCAACTCCTGATTCGACTTTGGTCAGAAGAAAAATGAAGAATGGGTTAAGAAATTGAAATTTGGGCATATTATCTTGCACCTAAATAGTGCATTTGATACCAAGAAGAATATAAAATAGTGAAAAAGGAACTATGAATTCACCGATGTGTATCCAATGAGACTTATGGCACATGAATCATAGATTAGATGGAGAAACAGGGTTAAATACTATTGTAGAGATACAAGGGATCTCTCCAAATGTGAGCTTGATGTCCATAGTAATAAAGTGAAAATAAGTTTAGTTTTAAACATTTAGTAAGGTAAATTTGGTAATTTCACTAAAAAATCATGGGTTTACAAGGTTTGGTTGCATAGTTAGCCAAACAATACACCAACCATCCCCACATAGCTGTCGGGAGGGGCACCCCACATGGTTTCCTCAAAAAATTTGACTAACCTTGTGGAAACCATGAATAATACCACTGTTAAAATTATAGAAATTCATGCACATCTATGTTCATAAAATATCATGGTTTAGTCTAATGTTGGATTCCCTTGTTCTCTGCCCATGTCTCTCAGGTTATTTCAGACCTTGCGGTCATCCCAACATGGTTTAGACTAACTATGTTCCATGAATTTTTCATCCCAAAAGATGGGTTCCAAGATGAAAACAAGTCTTTAACACCCCCAAAACACCCATTCTCAAATTTCTTACTCACAATAAGTTGTAGTTAAACATTTAATCCAAAATAAAAAAGATTCTTACCTTGTACAAAAACCTAGGTTCTTACAATTTTCCTTTCTTAAAGAAATTTATCCCCAAATTTCCCTCTCAAGGGTAGTCAAGATTCATCTGAGAACAACTCAAACCAATGAGAATGTATTTATTACTCCCTCTCAAATGTATGATCATGTAAATGGTCATGCTTATAGAGCACCTATACTATAGGAAACTGACCAACCTCATAGAACCTTTATGATCCTGTCAACGACTTGAATAGGATGCTCCACAAATCACACATCTACATGTAACTCAATCTACTTAGGATGAAAAGAATGAGATAGGTCTAATTAATAGTGATATATTTGAGATACGTGTAATACATCGGGCATGGCTTGGAACCTATGAGGTAACTGCAATAGATAGGATACCATTCTTAATCTACCTAGAATCTCAAACAGCCTGACATATTGCGGTTAAAGCTCACTCTACCACTTAATTCTCCAATGTCCAAACCTTAGTGAAACGAATAATAAAATATGATCCCCAACCTCTAACTCCATAAGTAATCTATGGTGATTAAAGTATGATTTCTTTTGAGACTACATATTAGTCATCCTCTTCTGAATTAATTGAACATGCTAAAAAATCCTTGAATTAGACGCTACCATAGTAAAGAAGCCTCTCCAGCCTCTAACTAGTACAGGGTTTATAATCATGGCCTACCGTACAAAGCCACATAAGGATACATCTGTATAGTCTCTAGATATCTATTATTGTATTCAAATTAAACTAGGGTTATATGCCTCTCCCAAGGGACCCCAATATCTAGGATGTATGCTCATAGCATATACTCAAGCACTTATATCATATGCTCTTACTAGATATCTATCTGAGGGTAGTATGATATGCTTAGAATAACTTGTGTGCCCAACACCCTCTAGAAACTCTTCTATAAATGAGATGTAAGGCGTGTGTCCTTATCTGAAAGGATGGTTCATGGTACCTTGTGAAGTCATAGTATCTCATTGCTATACAACCTCTAAATTTCACCTACATAGAAGGACTCCTTGATCATCGGGAAATAATCATCCTTCATGAGCCTATCAACAGAAACCCACATAGAATCACTGCCTCAAAAAGACCGCAGAAAACCAGTCATGAATTCCATAATGACATTATCCCATTTCTACTCTGGAATAGGTAACTGCTGTAAAAGTCTAGTCAGTATGGGTTTTTGGCCTTCACATACTAATAGTTGGACACCTCAAAATAAAACGAGCTTCCTTATGCTTAATACCTGACCAACAATACTAATGGAATAAGGTATGGTACATATTGGTGACTCTTGGATGTACTTCACAAGATGGGGAATGAAACTCCTCCATCAACTCCTCACATATATCCACTATAACCCAAACATGACCATGGATATATAGATTTTCATCCTCACCTATGGTCCAACTAGGAGGTGCGTTCTCACCTCCCACACTCTCTCATAGGACTAGGCCCTCTGAATCTAAAAGCTACCTCATCCTCACTCTATCCATAATGGTAGAGGCCATAGATAAGGATGATATAAATGTCAACCCCTAACTAGTATTCAACACTAAGTGCATCTCAGAGAATAAAACCATATGTTTCCACTCACTATTGTCTTTTTCAACTGCATGTTTCTAAGTCCTCCTTCTCTATGCGCTGGCCACATTATTTTCTTTACTAGGAATGTACGTAAGCTTAAATTTAAAATACTATATGTACTCCACCCACCTTCACTGCCTCAGTTTTAGATCCGGTTGTGTAAATATTTACTTGAGGCTTTTCTTGGTCCATGTACACCCAAAAAACTCTCCTAGTAAGTAATTTATCCAGTAATGAAAATCGTGAACAAATACATCTAATTTGAGATTATGTGTCGGGTAATTCATGTAGTGTGTCCTTAGCTTCTGAGACCCGTACTCCCTGACTCTATCCCCTAGCATCAGAACATCTCCAATTTGGATACCTAATGAATCAAAATACATAGTGTCGATCATGCCCTTCTCTGGAAATATCAAGACTATTTCTAAATTAAATCTCCCTTTCATCTCAAGAAAGGTTGTCTCGTAGGTATCTATCCATAAAAACATCACACCCTTCTTATTCAGTCCCATAAATTCTATTGATAAGAATTAAAAGTCCTATTTGAAACACTTTTAATACCTAGTTATCCCTAAGAAATATATTTTTTCAAATACAATCTTGCGATGTTTCTGGGAAACTACACCTCTCACCTTTTTGGGGACAAAGTATAATCTTGTCTCTTAGATAATGTGACCCAGAAAGTAAATATGATCCATTGAGAAGTGGAAATTTGTGTGATTAGAATATACATAATTCTCTCTCAATGTATCCAAAAATAACGCATAGTGTTTAGAATAGTCATATTGACAGTCATAATACACAAAGATATTTTCCATGAAAATCACCACAAAAAAACTCCAGATAAGGATAGAAGACTCAGTTCATCAGAACCATTAAATTGTTGTTTAATTCATGAGACCAAACAGCATAACTAGGTATTCATATAAACCATACATGCTATAGAAATATTTACAATGTATGTCTGCAAGTCAAACTCTAACCTGGTTATATATCAAAATCATATCAATTTTCAAGAACACCTGAGCTCCTCAAAGAACATAAAATGGAAAATACATCCTTGGAAAGGGATATCAGTTCTTAACTGTCACCTGGATTAATTTATGATAATCCACACATAGTCTAAAGGTATTGTCCACCTTTTTCACATAATGTTCTGAAAAAAACCACAGATAAGTATCGAGTAGAATAAACCCCTTCTACTCCAAATCCTCTAGCTACCTCTTTAGCTCATGCAACTCCATCATAGTCATTCTGTAAGGAGGAATGGATATCGATGTAGATCCTATCACTAGCTCAAAGGAGAACACAAACTCTATCTTAAGAGGTAAACTACAAAAGTCATCCGGGAACACATCCATGAAAGGATCAACCATTTTAAGAAATTCATCCTCACATGCTCCCTAATTATCCAGATAAGAACTAGTGATCTGGGAAGTCATTAAACCCCACCCATGATGCTTTGGTCCATCTCAACTCATCTAGACAGCCAATTCACCCATGTGAGTATCAATTGTGCCCTATGGTGATGTGAATTTCACCCTCCGGTAATAACAATCAACATAATATCACTAAGTGACTTGCTAGTCCGTCACAACATGTTTTCAAACACTATAATTTTGAGGAAAAAAGGTTCCATATAAAGTGATACCCACCAACCTCATGGGGGAACTCCCTACACTGAATTACATCCTCTATTCTAATTCCCAACTGAGTTTCTAGCTTCATAACTCTCTTATAAGATTGTATAATAATCCTAATTCTATTCTCCATTAATGCATCTATTGAACTATGTGATTCCCATATATCAAAAACAGCATATGAAATAATATAGGCTGCTAAGATTATACCTCTCACTGTATATGGTTTGGATTCTTGATCCTCAAGGGTAGTATGTATATAATAGATCTAGAATAAACCATGATCTTATGAAACAAACTCACTTCCCAGAGTAGGCTTAGTCTTATGTCTAAGTGTAACTGGCACCCAGCTGCCTCATCTAAGACCACCACTACCTCAACATGATCGGCCGACACAGCTCAATATCACATCCTGATGAGGCGATGAAAAACATACTCCTAAACCAGGTGTCTCATTTGACCCCCTACCACTCACTACTGGGGATAAATTCTTGCAAAAACATTTCATGTGACACATACTGCCATATGCTAAGCACTAGACTAGGAAGCGGTCGAACTGATTCTTCATGTGGCCCCTTCTTCCACACCAATGAAAAAAATAGAGCTACCAATACTCACAGCCTTCCTAGTACTCATCTCCCAAGAATCCTAAAAACGTCGCTTCCTACCACTGGAAGTTGAGATACTAGGTTAAGAGACTATACTACATTTCTCTATGCCCCCATATTCTCTAAGGTTTCTCTCTATAATCTGTTCGTGATTCATAATTTCAGTGATATAGGTCTATCTGAACATGTTGACCTAAGATCGAATTACCTTCTATAATATTCTCTCCCTCGATAACCCATCAACAATGTTTGTTGGCGTAAAATACTACAGCTATATAAGGCACTTCGAGTACTCCATAACCATTATAGTGCCCTTCTCTTGATGCATGAACTCACTTGAACACTCCGACCATATAGTCTCGGTTTAAAAGTAGTCATAAAACCAATTTTGGAAATCATCTTAAACCATGTATCACATCCTATTATCCTATTTCAGAACATCCTGCCATCTCTTTTCTCCCCCAGGAAGTATATATTCAGCAAGGTTCACTCTCTAATCAGAATGTGTCTCTAAATACATGAAGATCACAAGTGTAGTCTCAAGACACAGCTCAACAACCTATAGATCATCATACCCTGAAAATGTGGGAGGATGATACCATTGGAACACATTTTTAAGCTAATCCAAAGATAAGGTTGTCTACGATACTCCCTAAAAAGTCTTCATGAAGTGATAAACCACATTGTGAAACTTTCTCTCATCAACTATGTCTAGAATAAAAATTGGTTCAGAGTTGGTTCTAAAGGAGGATCCATCAAGAACCCAGGGCCCACCACCTTCATAATTTGGTATTAGTCACTCTCCTAGTGTATGAATTGAGTTCATCGTCATGGAATGACTTTACAATGCCAAACACATGCCTCAAAAAAGAACAATATCAAAGTTTACATCCCAAAATCATTAAGAAGACAACACCTTCTTATATTAATCCTTTCCACCTAGCCAACTCCCAAATCTAGAACTGTAAAAAGAACAATAAAAAAAGTCACTAGATACACTGCCTCTTACCCACTCAAAATCTTATTCTAGGTCAAGTCTTTGTTTATAGGTTCAATTTTACATTGAAATTTAATTTAATGTTCATTTCCAATATATCACAATTTAATTTAAAGGTTAAACTAAATGGATCACCAAATTCTGATCCATGAGGTCCCATACTCCTCATGAACCAAAGCATGGAGTCCAAAAAAATCATAGCATAACACATTCCATAAAGTCTATCAAAACTGTAGGTATAGCTATCACAACACATATCACAACAACATGTAATAGGTAATGCATCCTAAATGGCTAGGCATAATGCATGGAATGTGATTCCTGTGAAGAACCAAAAAAGATGAATGATATGGAATACCCTCATTTTTTTGGGTTGAGATAGAAATAAAACCCTCGTTTTTTCAATATTAGCATCATAATGAAAGTGAGTCACCCAACGGTGGAATCAAATAAAATATAATAGCCAAAAATATTGAAAATAACAATTTAATTTGAGGAAATTTGGTTTTTTCCTATACAAGAGGTACCTACTCCTAGGAAAAACTCATTACCAACTCTTATTCCTTCCTAACCCTTTCTATTATCACAAAATGGTAAAGTAAACCCGAAAATAAATGTTGAGATACAACTTTGTAATATCACAAAATCAGATTCTACTCAACAGTGCCCTGGTCAGGGTTTTCCACTTGGCCTCAAGTGCATCTCCCTGAATTCTAAAGGTAGTCGAAAAGTAGTGAGGGCCTAGGGTGTGTCTGTGGGGAGATTATTCCCTCTCACCAGAGTATAGAATAGTGTAATATCAATAACATTCAATAGAAAAAGTAGTATAATTTTCAAACAATAGATAATAGCCAAAATAAGTAACAACAATTCCAGAGGTGTCTCATATATAATGATGATGATACATGTCTCTAAAAATAAACCAAAATAGGTACAATATAGAACAATACAATATATGTCCAAAAATACCAAAAAGAACAAAATTACTATCCTTGGGTAGCATCACAAGTCTCATCCCAAGAAGCATGGGATAGACTCATGCATAGGAGGGTGAAGCTGATCACTCTTGAGTCGTCTATCCTTACCCTCTATGTAGTGGATGTTATGTGTTTTTAGTTCCGAGTAGTAATGGTGGAGTAGGAGGATGTCTTTCCATGAGATGTTTCCAAGGTTACCTCCCCACAGGGAGAGAGACTTATGTATTTTTTTCTACACCTCGTGATGGAACCGATATTAGCATCAGTGTATCATATAAATTTCATAGAGCTTCACAAGTTGAGGGTACAGATGGGGGACTTGTAGAGGAAGGGATTAGTAAGACCCAGTGTTCGAGGTTATGTGTGGATTTCTGAAACTTTAACCAAGTGATCGTGGATGAAAAGTATCCACTATCAAAGGGTTGATGACCACTTTTATCTTTTGAAAGAGGCAACCTTTCACATGGATAGAAAGGTGGAAGTTGTCATTTTAGAAGTTAAGACATAGATTTATGACTGCGCTGACCTTAATTTTTCCAGAGGAGGGATTAGAGTGTGTAGTGTTCTACGATGCATCAGGGACTGAACTTGGTTGTGTCCTGATGTAGAGGAAAGGGGTGATTGCCTATATTTTGTGTTAGTTGAGACCACATGAATAGAACTACGCATCCCATGATCTTTAGTTATAAATAATAGTCTTCACATTCAAGTTGTGGTGCCACTACCTATTGTGGGGGAAGTTTATTATCTACACACACCATAAGGGTATCTAGTATATCTTCTCTTAAATGTTTCTGAACTTGAGACAGAGGAATTGGCTAGTGTTCCTCTAGGAATATGACTTGGAGAGATTTTATACTCCTGGTAAGGGAAATGTGGTAGTCGATAGTCTCAGCATGAGATCCAGTTTGTAGTTTCTCAATGAGGCAACGAAGTAGTTGGCCATGTTAATGTTATCCTTTGTGGATAGAGATGATGCATCTTACCCCCAGTTGGGGGTTGTTACCCTTCGACTCTTATAGTGATTCAGGGAGACATAGCTTGTAGATACTGATGTTGAGACTTTACATGCTTAGTTGTCCATGAGGAATACCCCAAATGAATATTCTAAAGGTGGGAAGCACATCGTTCCTTTCAGAGGATTCAAAGTAGTAGCAGTGGACGCTGAGAGTGGTGAGATGCATCGAGATATGCATGTGGGTGTTATGGTGGACATCGGGGATGACGAAACTGGTTGAAGTTGGGCTTACCTATTGATATAAAATATGATCACTTTTTTGAATCAGTTCCATGGTTTCTCAACTCACCATGTAGATCCCCTATGATTAGAAGGGGTTTCTCTTTTCTTCCTTGGGGTTCCAGGAAGGGAGTGAGAAAGGATATCAATGGACTTCATGAAAGTTTTACCACGTACGTCTAGGGGACACGATTCCATCTAGTATATCATTGAATAACTAAAAATGATGTCCCATTTCTTAGATTTTTGGGAGAAGAGTTTGATAGAGAACTTAGAATTACTCTACATTAAGTAGATACCTTGACTCCATGGAATCCCATAGAAGATAGTTTCTGACCAGGATGCTCACTTTACATCCTTGTCATGGAGATCAAGGATCGGCATGAGAGACCCTCTATGGGCAGTCGATTCCTTTAGTGGATGATTGAAGGTAGCATGAGAATCATTGGAAGAGAACACGAGAATGGGGGATCAGGTTTGTTCTCGTGCCCTCGTCTATTTGGGTATCCCTTGGTTTGGTGTTTGGGGACATAAACCCTTAAGTTGGTGAGAAATTAATGTCTTGAATTTTCCTAGTTTTATTTTTAGAAAATTTCTGGAAACATTTTGAGACCAGGCACTAAGACGGAGTTTGATTCTGAGGCTCGTTGTGCCCAAAATGGTTTGATGAAAAATGATAAGTTTTTAAAAGCACATGTGAGTGGTTTTCTTAATAAAGTGGAATAAATGTAAGAACTTGGATCTTCTTTTTAGGTATAGATCTTGTTTTTAGGTTTTTTTGAGGAAAAAGGCAGAAAAGAGGATTTTCTAAGTGCCCACGCTATACTTTTGTGTACATGTCATGTACCTAGAATGCCACATATAGCCGTGTTTGTACCCTATAATGATTGAATACATGGTTGTGTGGTTACCAAGAATACCCACATAATTCGGGGGCCGGTTAAGGATACTACATGGTGTGTAGTGTAAATGAAAATTCTATGTAGTTTTCTTTTTATTTGATATATCAGAGGATGGTCATGTCTCATATTTGGAACCATCTTATTCTTTTTGTGTTTCATACAAGAGTGATCTGGAACGATCGATGAAGTCTGAACCCCTGATTCTCCATACTAACTTTGATTGAGACACCATTAGGTGCGTTGGAATCCCACTGATGATTTCTCAACCCCTCTTGAGCCTTTTTTCCTGATTAATCCTCTCTTGTGAGTTATTCAAGGTTGGGTTTTCTTCACCCTTTTGTAGATCTATGTTGATCTAGGCCAATTCAAGAGATGACATTCAATTATATCAATTGTACGACATTGAGGTAGGTGGTTTGTTCCTTTTATTTTTTGTATTTTGATTATTTATGCTAAAAGTGTTGCATGCCCATCTTTTGGGTACTTTTTATTTGTAATTTTACCGTTTTATTACCAGTTATGGTTTGATTGATTGATAAAGCGTTGTTTTATATGCGTAAGGTTAGATACCTTGTCTAAGGAACACCCCAGGGGTGTGTTTCCCTTTTTTGGTTGTTTATGTCCATCTGTTCTAGGTTTCCTTTGATCCATACCCTATTTTCCAATCCTTGTCCTATTAGGATGAAGTTTGATTTTATGAAATGCATGTGATATTCTTTTCGAATGTTTATCCATATAGTAGTTATAGATTACATGAGCTGCGTTGATATGATATGTGTGTTATTTTTACAATGGACAGTGAGATCCTTATACCAGGGAGACTGAGGGGACTTCTATATTATTTTCTTTGATAAGATATGCATGATATATTTTGTTCCAATGGACCATGAGAGCCATGGACCAGGAAGATTAAGGGTACTTATGGATTATTTACATAGGACCGTGAGAGCCTTGATTGACCCAAGGGGATTAGACTATGAGAGATTTTCCAGAGGATTTTTATTTAATTAATTGATGCTATGTTGGACCAAAGGGGTTAGACTGTGAGAGATTTCCCATAGGGTCATTATTTAATAAATAGATGCTTTGATTGGACCAGAAGGGTAAGACTGTGAAAACTTTCCCAGAGGGTTGTTTGTGAAAAATTAAATTATTATGACAAGTCTTCCAAGACAAATCACAAGTTTGGATTCTGTCTTAGTTGATTTTTTAGATGGTCTTCTAAGACATCTATTTTGTTACTTCAAATAGGGGATATAGATATTAGTCTAGATCCTAGGGTTACAAGATTAAATAGGTGAATAGAAAATGTTAAATTAATGTAATTGAAAACATTAGTATTGTTTACTTTTGAGTTCTTCCTTTTTTATTGCTTCATTTTTTGAATATTAGCTACTATATATATTCATTGATAGATAGGAATAGATTTTTCGATGGTTTCCTACGGGATTTGTCTCACATCATTTTTGTATCATTCTTTTGGTCCCAATTAGGTTATATGATTTCATGTATAGATAAGGGAAAGGACCCTTCTTCATTAGGTACTTGATTGCTATTGTATCTAGATACCATTAGACCAAGATGAGTCTTACGAAGTTTTCAGATTTTACTTGTTATTTCCTTGTATTTGATTGTATTGTATTTCCATCTTTGTGAAATGTTTTCACTACTTTCCTAGACACATATGACATGTATCATTTATACATATATATATTATTTTACATCTTTTGTATGGTATTATCTCTTCCTCTGTTTTTTATTCCTAATTCCTCTATGTATACTCTTCCAATGAGGTAATAGTTTCCCCACTATCAGACCTTGGCCCTTGCTACTAATTAGAAGCCTTTTGCATTTGTGGAAATGAAGTGGAGGTCATGTGACCAACCAGGTATGGGGAAACCTTGGGTGGAACCTAAATCTGGGACGTTACAAAGTGGTATTAGAGGATTTTTATTTTCTCATATGTCTTAATGTTTGGATACATTAGAAAGGGATATGAAGGAAATAGAGTTTGTTAATTAGTTGTTCCCAGGAGTAGCAACCATGTGTACAGGTAAAAGATAAATTTTCTCGAATTGAATTTTAATTTCAGGACTTTGAACTATTATAATTGATTTGATTTCACCATTTGGTGACTCACTTGTTTTGTGCAGTTAGTATTGATATCATTGTGGTTCTATTTTTTTGAAACCCGATGATATGAGGGTAAACCATATCATACATCATATAGGAACTTGTTATAAATCAAATTCCATGAATTCATTCCATTCCATTTAGAGAGAATTATTTATTGCATGTTTTTTTATTGATGTCTTTCTAGATATACATGTTGTTGTGATAGGTATTGTGATAGATATTCCTACTATTGTGATAGGTTTATTGTTACGTGTTATGATCAAATTGGATTGATTCCAAACTTTGATCTCTGAGGAGTATGGGCCCTCTTAGATCAAAATTTGGCGGATCACATTCTGATAATGGGATATAAATTTTGTTTTCATGTGCTATATGTGATGCCAAGTTTTGATTCGAGGGGAGTATGGGCCCCCACGAATCGTAATTTGGAACACATTTTCTTTATTTTGAAAAAATAAATGTTTTGAGGAAGTTTTTGAAGCTTGCTGTCAGGAAACCCGGACAACACAGTGTGTGGCCCTGTGAACACATGCAATGTGTTCTAATATTCTGGAAGAAATGACTTTTCTTATGTACACACTGTGTACCATATGTACACACCATGTAGTTGTCGACTGTGTGAGAAGAGACATGGGGTTGGTAAAATTTTTGTAGAACACGCCATGTACTGGGAATACATGTCATGTTGTAATCGATCGTGTATCTAACTGTGTGACTAAAGACATGGGTGGATGGAAAATTTATTGTACATTCCATGTCTAGAGTGTGCACACCATGTAGTGTCACACCAATATAACCGGCTAGTTCCATTCGTGTAGAAGTACCTGGGCAGGAGGGAATATTCACATACAGGTCCCATCTCAGGAAGAAAACTTTGTGTGTATGGGGAGTTACAAAACCAATTTGGAAGAGGTACACACCCATGTTAAGTCTTAAGGTAACACACCATTTAGTGGTTCTACACACCATATAACCCTATTTTGTAAAACTTTAATGCTTTCCTTCACCTATTCAGTTATTTATCTTCTGATTTTTAGTTTTTGTTAATCTTGTACTGAGGTGTGCGCTTGACCATACAGAGTCATGCCACCAAGACACTCTCCAGTTGTATGCTAGGTACAGGGTGATGATCAGACACCATAAATGGTAGATCAAGGAATACCATCAGATCCTCCCATCATACCCTTCTTGACACCAGTTGTTATACCGAACAAATGTGTTGATACATAGTTCTTTAAAGGATTTATGAGGATGATGCAGACCTTTTAGGAAGAACCACATCCTTCCCCGACTATGGTAGAGTTGACAGGGGTGTTCCAGTAGAAGCATCCTCCCACTTTATCAGAGGATGGAGGACCACAAGAGGCAAAGTCACAGTTGGAGGACATGATTTCTATCTTCGGGCTTATAGAGATGCCTACTGATATAAGGGTGAATCTCACAATTTACATTAAATATGATTCTTTCAAGATATAGTGGGATGTTTTTTACAGGTGATATGTCATCAGGATATGTCTTGAGAAGAGTTTCAGAGGACCTTCTATGATTACTTCTACCCCGAGATGTTGAGGGCCGACTGAGCCTGGGAGTTCATGAATTTGGAGTAGGGATCTCTTTCAGTGATGGATTAATCTTCTCACTTTGCAGAGCTTCATCACATAGAACCTGTTCTATTGGGTGACGAGTTATCATTGGATAGTATATTTGAGGATGGTCTTAGGTAAGACATCCAATCATCGGTGAATGTTTTCAGGTTGACTTTGATGACTGTTATAGTGAACCAGATACTGATTACCAAGTGAAATCTAAGGGAGTTTTGAGCTACGAGCAAGGGTGGTTTAGCATCCATGGTTGTTACTCATTCGATTGATATTAGGAAGCGCCACTGGGAGCCCTTGCAGGGTGATTCCAGTAGCCTTAATGTATCTTCAGGTAGCCAGATGAGGTGCTACTAGTGCAGGAAGATTGGGAATTCAAGTCCGTAGTGCCCAAGATACCCAGTTGACTGTCGATTTTGTTGGAAAATGGGTTATATTCAGCGTTTTTACAGAATGTTCTCACCAATATCTAGTGATAGGGGATCTATTATGACTATAAATATAGGATAGAGGCCACTACTTCCTCATAAGTTAGGGAATTTGAGTTCTTCAGGCCATTCAGGCCAAGGTGTTGGTCGTGGTCGTGGTAACCAGACGATAAGTTTTCAATGACAGCAGGGTGGATCAGCTCAGGAGATCCAGGAAGGGTCACAGAACCACAGTACTGGTCAGACTTTTTTGATGGTGCAAACCCAGTTGGAGCAGGATTAAAGACCCTATACGATTAGAGGTAAGATTCTAGTTGCCTTGGTATTAGCTTATTCTCTTTTTAATGCAGGGGATTCCTATGGTTTTTATATGTTTCCATTTTTGGGAGCCTTGGGATCTTTATTTTTACTTCTTATGATGTTATGGTGCGAGAAACTCCGTTGGGAATTAGGATGACTATTGTACGTCAGTGAAAGGAGTGACCTCTTGAGATTGGTGGGTGTCACTTCTTATGATACCTCTATGTATTAGAGATGACTAGTTTCGATATCATTCTAGGAATGTACTGGTTGGTATCATTTCAGACCTTTGTTTACTGCTATCACCACAGGGTGAGTTTCACATCACTAGAGCGTGGATCTTTTTTATTCAAGAGAGAATGGGATGTCCAGGCGAGTAGAGATAGACCCAAGAATCATGGTTTGGGAGGAATCACAGCTCATATTTCTTGTTTATATCTAGATGACAAGGGGACCTCAAAGAAGGGCTTTCCTCCAATGGTGTATCATTGTAGAGATGTCTTTCCAGACAACTTTTCAGGTTTACCTTTGTAGAGAGAGGAGGATTTCACTATTGATCTTGTGCTCGAGCAACACTAGTGTACATTCCTCCTTATAGGATGTCTACACCAGAATTATAGGATCTCAATAAGTAGTTAGAGGAGTTGCAGGAAAAGGGTTCCATCTAACCCAGTACTTCTCCTTGGGGTTTTCCTCTCCTTTTTGCAAAGAAGGTGGACGATACCCTCAGACTTTGTGTGGATTATCGGAAGCTGAACGAGTTGAAAATAAAGAATTGGTATCCCTTTCCAAGGATTTATGATCTCTTTGATCAACTTCAAGGAGCCTGGGTGTTCTCAAAGGTTGACTTGAGATATGGTTGTCATCAGTTGTGCGTTAAACCATCAAATATACCTCTTACTGCCTTTCAGAGTAGGTATGGCCAATAGAAGTATTTGGTTATGCCATTCGGTCTCATGAACACACTGAAATTTTTCATGGCACTAATGAACAATGTGTTCCATCCTTACTTGGATCCTTTTTTGGTAGTCTTCATAGAAAATATCTTGGTGTACTATCACACTCAACACGACCATGCCATCCATATTGATATCATATTTAGTACACTTAGAGAGCATCAGTTATATGCTAATCTCTCAAAGTGACACTTCTGGATGGACCAAATTCATTTCTTGGGTCATGTCATATTAGATACAAGCATATCAGTAGACCCATAGAATGTTAGAGCGGTAGTTTCTTGGGAGCAGTCGAAGAACGTCTTTTAGGTATGAGGTTTTTTGGTGCTGTCTGGTTACTACATACTCTTTATTCAGGACTTTTTATGCTTAGTATCACCACTAACATACCTAACTAGGAAGGGTGTGAAGTACTTGTCAATATATTACTTTGATTCATCCTTTTAGAAGAAGAATAGGAGATTGTCTTCCGCATCGATACTGATTTTTATGGAACCGGGTAAGAGTTACTCCATTTACTAAGACACGTCAGGTATTGGGATGGGAAAAATGATTATGCAGGGGAAAGGAGTCATTGCATATGGGTCTCAGCAGTTGAGGACACATGAGAGGAACTATCCTACGCATGATCTCAATTTATCCGTAGTTGTTCATGCCTTGCGCTATTGGATACATTATCTTTTTGGAGAGAATTTTGTAGTATACACTGACCAAAAAAGCCTCAAGTATATCTTTACTCATCGTGATCTGAATTTGAGAAAATAAAGGTGGGTTGAGTAGCTTCAGTATTTTGACTTTGAGATTTCCTTCACGCCTGGGAAAGGCAATGAAGTGGCTGATTCTTTAAGCAGGAGGACTCAGATATAGGAAATTCAAAAGGTCTGTATTGATTGGTGGCTTATGGTTCTATTCTCTGAGATACATTTGTAGGTGCATGGAAAATAGGGGTAGGCATTTATTTATTCTATATCTATTACTTATACTCTACTAGATCTAGTGTGAAAGAGGCACCTATCAGATTCTGAAGGCCTGGTCCTACATGAGAGTGTGTCAGGCAGGGACCCTTCTCTAGGGTGGACCATATACAAGGATGAGGTTTTGCATTTTTATGGGTTTGTATGGGTGTCAGAAGACATACATCAGGAGCTGTTGCAATATTTTCATGCCTCATTATGGGAAGTTCATACTAGTGTCACCAAGATGTATTGAGATCTACATCATCAGTTTGGTGGCCAGACATAAAGAGGGATGTAGCTAGTTTTGTTATGATATTTTCCACCTGTTAATAGGAGAAGGTGGAGCATCAGTGGCCGGAAGGGATATTACAACAGTTACCCATTCCCAAGAGGAAATTTAATGATGTCACGATGGATTTTGTGTTGGGTTTACCAAGGTCACCTCAAGGAAATGATGTTGTATGGGTTTTTGTTGACAGAATCACAAAGATTTCACATTTCCTGTTGATCAAGGAAACATTCCGTGTTGATGAACTTAGAAAGTTTTACATCCAATAGATAATATGTTTGCATGGGGTTCCACACTCTATCATTTAAGAAAGTCATGCCCGGTTTACTTCTCATGTCTGGAAGAGACTATAGAGGCATTTGGGTACATAGGTACATCTGAGTATAGCTTACCATCCCTAGAAGGATGGCTAGTATGAACTCATGATTCATGTTTTGGAGGACATGCTTCAAGCATGCATCCTGTATTTCAGGGCCTCTTGGGAGAACACATTCCCCTGGTGGAGTTTTCCTAAAACAATAGTTTTCAAACAATTATTTAGATGGAACATTATGACTCTTTGTACGGTATTCCATGCCGATCACCCCTATATTGGTTGGAGGTAGAAGAGACAGCTATGATGGGACCTCTTCTTTTCTAGGTGACCACTAAGAAGGTGGAGTTGATTCGAAAGAGGATGGCTACTGCACAGTCTCACCATAAATATTATGCTAATCGATAGAGATGACCTCTGGAGTTCAAGGTCGAAGATTACGTTTTCTTAAGTTTCTTAATGAGGATGGGACACTGGAGGTTTAGGATAAAGGGTAAGCTTTCACAGAAATACATCGGTCCATTTGAGGTTTTGGAGAGAGTCAAGATGGTTTCCTATCAGTTGTAGTTACCTTAGAGGTATCGAGATATGCGTGACGTTTTTCATGTTTCTCAGTTACAACACTACTTTTCAGACCCATCACATATTTTTCAACAAGAGGAGGTTGAGTTGAAGGTGGATTCATCCTTCAAGGAGCACCCTATTCAGATTGTGGATCACAACCTGAAGGTTCTTTGATGTTGGTTTTTCCCTCTAGTGAGGGTGATATGGAATCATGGGCGAACTCAGGACAAGACATGGAGAGAGGGAGGCTGATGTGTAATCGTAGTGGCTGGAGGTTTTCACAGATTCTTCCTCACCACCCTTGGTAGTAAAATTTGGGGACAAATTACTTTATGGGGGGAGTTTTTAAGAACCTAGATCTTCTTTTCAGGTATGGATCTTGTTTTTAGGATGTTTTGAGTAAAAAGAAAGAAAAAACAATTTCTAAGTACACGTTGTGTACATGTCTCGTACCTATCATGCCACATACATTTGAGTTTTTACCTTGTACCGCCTGAATACATGGATGTTTGGTTCCCTGACAGACTCGCTTAAGTCGAGGGCCAGTTTAGGCTACTTCACGGTGTGTAGTTTTAATGAACATTCCATATAGTTTTCTTTTTATTTGATATATCAGAGGAGGGTCGCGTCTCGTATCTAGAATCATCTTCTTCTTTTCGTGTTTCTTATAAGAGCACTATGGAACGACTGATGAAGTCTAAACCCTCTATTATTTATCCCATCTTTCATTGAGACAACATCAAGTGCATTGGAATCCCACCGGTGAGTTCTCAAACCCTCTTGATACCTTTTTCCTAATTCATCCTCTCTTATGAGTTATTCAAGGTTGGGTGTTTTTACCCTTTTGTAGATCTAGGCCTGCCTAGTCTGATTCAAGAGCCAATGTTCAAGTTTATCAATTGTACGACATCAAGGTAAGTTTTTTTGTGCCTTTTTTTGTATTTGGATTATATATGCTAAAAGTGTCGCATACCCACATTTTGGGTATTGCTTGATTAGTAATTTAACCCTATTATTACCTGTTCTGGTTTGATTGATTGATAATGGGTTGTTGGTTATGTGTAAGGTTGGATACCATGTCTAAGGGACACCCCATGGGTGTATTTCCCTTGTTTGATTTTTTATGGTCATTTGGTCTATGTTTCCATTGAGGTGTAACCTATTATAAAATCCTTGTCTGATTAGGATGAATTTTGATTATATGAAATTCTTCTGATATGCTTTGAAAATTTTTAGACATGTAGTAGTTATAGATTACGTGAGCTTCTTTGATAGGATATGCGTGTTATTTTCCCAAAGGACCATGAGATCCTTGTACTAGGGATACTGAGGGGACTTCTAGAATATTTTTTTGATATGATATGCATGCTATATTTTTTTCATTGGACAATGAGAGCCTTAGACTAGGAAGACTGAGGGGTATTCTAGATTATTTACATGAGACCATGAGAGCCTTGGGGTAGATGATTGAACCTAGGGGATTAGACTATGATAGCTTTCCTATTGGATTGTTATTTAATTAATTTATGCTAGGTTGGACCAAATGAGTTAGACCATGATAGTTTTCCCAGAGTATCATTATTTAATAAATTGATGATATGATTGAACTAGAAGGGTTAGACTGTGAGAACATTCTCAGAGGGTTGTTTGTGAATAATTGAATGATTGTGATGATTCTTCCAAGACAAAGCACAAGATTGGACTTGTTCCTACATGATTGTTTAGATGGTCTTCTAAGACATCTTTTTTGTTACATCACACAAGGGATATTGAGATTAGGCTAGATCCCATGGTTACATGATTCAATAGGTGAATAAAAAATGTTAAATGAATGTAATTGAAAATTATAGGATTGTTTACTTTTTAATACTTCCTAGTTTATTGCTTAATTTTTTCATATTACCTACTATATATATTCATAGAAGGATAGACACATATCTTTTGGTGGTTTCCTAAAGGGATTCATCTCACACCATGTTTGGTTCATGCTTTTTGACCCAAGAATATTATATGATTGTAGGTATAGATAAGGGAAAGTCCCCTTCATTAGTAAGTACTTGATTATTATTGTAGCTGGAGAGTATGGGACCAATATGAGGCTTTCGATACTGTTGGAGTTTACTTGTTATTTCCTTGTATTGGATTGTATTGTATTTCTAGTTTTGTGACCTCTTTTGGATTCTTTCCCAAAAAAAATTGACATACATCATTTATACTTATATATATGATCCAGCCTTCCACTATTTACTTCTATTTTATGGTATTATTACTTCCTCTATTGTTTTATTCTTAATTACATTGTGTATACTCTACCAATGAGGTCATAGTTTCTCTATTATTAGAATTTTTCCCTCGTTGCAAGTTGGAAGCCTCTAGCGTTTGGAGAAATGTGCTTGAGGTCATGTGACCAACTAGGTACGGAGCACACTTGGGTGGCACCTGAATTTGATATGTTACAATAACTCTTATACAGGTTCCCTAATCATAAATATGAGAGCACTATTTCATTCTAGATTGTGGGATTACACTAGGTGGGAGTTACCTTTAGTCGGCACAGGTATCCAGTGATAAAACATGAAAAAGATGTAACTGTAAATAAAATAAATAAACAAAATTATTTTATTTTAAACTCATAATAACTCATTAATGGCTACTCAAATTGGAAATCTGAGACCACTGTTGAGTTCATAATATGGCATTTTCCTTAGGCAGGGCCTAACATCGACCAGTACATGTCAACTGTGAAATTTATTTTTTGGACGTTTCATAGTGACGCAGCAATGTCGCGATGTTGTGATGAGTCATCCCATTTCATTTATTAAAGGAAACAGTGTGGTGTCCCTACAATGTGGAAATTAAGCCAAAAAGTTTTCTTTTCTCCTAAAATTAAACAGGGATTCAGGTTTAACGAATAACCCTGCAATTCCTTGGAAACTCTAGAGAAAGAATTTGGCAGTTCCCTCTCATTGGTGAATGAAAAACGACGATGAATTCCAAGGGAATACAGATCATGGATCAAGGATCTAGGGTCAACGAACAATGATGATGTGATCTCTCTTCTTCAACGATCAAAATGAATCCAGGTGGGGGTTTTATTTCTATGTGATTTCTCTTTCCCTATTCTTTATTTCTAAATAATGAATGCAGATCATCCCATTATTATATTGATCTATGGGTCGATCATATAATATTGATGGGAGTTATCTTACAGGGATTAAATGGGAATTAGATCATTGTTGTTGTTATTTTCGATCTTCGTGGTCTTGCTAACAAGAACGAACTAAGGCTGACATGAACAAAGGCCTGGATCATTCTTTGGGTGTTATTGTGCTTCTCCTTTTTCCCTCGTTCTTCGCATTCTTCATGATCTTGAGAGTGATTGGTTGTTGTGCCTTTGATTCATGGTGTAAAAACCTGAAACTGAGAATTCAATGCCCAAAAAATGTCGTGGAGGTGCAACGGTAGGCATGGCATTAGATGAGGTCACTGACGGAGTGACTAGTGGTGGAAGCGACACCAGCCCAGTGGCATGGCTAGGCTAGGCGGATGGCCATCAACATTGCAGCTGGTGGCAGTAGCAACCCGCAGTCCAACAAGACCATGGTGGTGGGAATACCCATGGTAGTGGATAGTTGTCTCGATGGCCGGTGGCAGTAAGAGTCCACGGCGGCACGGCCGCAGGCTGCAATGGGAGTCACGGCAGTGTGAACCGATGACGCGACAGGGCACCGCATCATCTGGATGGCATGTCGTCTTACAGACCATGTGTGGGAGGAGCGGCCAGCTCGTCGGTCGGCTGTGTTAGTGAGGTGGGGTGTGGCATCCTCCGCGTCTGAGTGGACCGAACCAACCCACATCGGGTGGTCCGGGCAAGAGCTAGTGGGTCGAGCCAACAAAATAAGATGGGCCTATTATAGGTGGGATGGGCCTGGTGGGTCAAGTCGACGGACCTAGGGTTGGGTTGGATCTAACTTAGACCCAACTAGAACCTTTTTACTAAAATTCTCATAAATTCCAAACCTAATGTTCGTTTGATGAGACATTTTCAGCATTGGAACACTAATGACAAGGTATTCTTTTGATATAATCTAATTGTGTTTTGTGGAAAAAGAATTGTAATCTTAGTCATGAGTAGTAGGTTCTCCCAGAATAAGGGCACTATGAACCGAATCATGTATTTGGTTGTGACGCGGAGACTATGTGACATGAAGACTACGTGACATTGTGGCTACATGACTTACTGAGACTAAGTGTCTTATCGATACTGAGTGTCTCATCAGGACTAAGTGTCTCATAATGACTAAGTGTCTCATCAGGAGTAAGTTTCTCATTGGGACGATGTGTCTTATCAATACTGGGTGTTTTGTGGACTACATTCGATAATATTTCTTTTAGTTTCATAGAATTATTCTTGTGTGAGAAGACTCTAGTGACTCTATTGGATGTAATATCAAGACTCCTTGTCTTATCGAGACCAGATGTCTCAGGGAAACTTCATGGAGTACCGATACCAGGTGTTGTCTCGGAAACTTTTGGTATACTATTTCTATGTGCTTACTATCATATAGATCTAGGAGTGTTATCTCCTAGATCGAGAATGCTACAAGCAGAACCATATGGATGGTATTGGATGAGAACTTGATTCATGGTATCCTTTATGAATATACTTGTATGTTCTTCTTATATGTATTTTTGATACATACCTATGATGAGATGACTGTATATTATTAGTTTTTTTTCTTTGTGGTCTTTTCCTTTATGTTTCGGGGTGCCCTGCTGAGTGTTGTTTTACTCACCCCTAAACAGGTTTTTCCCGCACGTGTCGTGTCTTGTGTAGAAAATTGACGCTTTGATGGAGTCCTTGGTGGACTGGGGCCAGGTGGTGCTTAGAGTGACCTGATAGACGAGGTTTAGTTTTGTGGCTGCAGACATCTGTTTATGTACCTACCCTTCAGGTAGGGTTTTCTACAAAGAATTTTCAGAGACTTGTACTTTTTATTTTCCTTTTTGCCGGTCTTGTATTTTAGCCCAATTCACCTTCAGTTTTCTACTATCATACCTTGTGTTAGTTTACTTAGTGTTTTTACTTTTCATTATCTGTGGCTTGGAGTAGTGTGCGTGTGTACAAGTACTTAGGAAAATACCTCCCATTTGTTTGGGATATACCTACTCGATGCTAGTCACCATCCAATGGCTTATGGAAGGCGGGCTAGGGGTAGTCAAGGAATGAACCCTAGGGGATGGGTTGTGACAGTACCAGTCAGACTACGAGTACTGGTAACTCGATTTTCTATCATTAGTGTGGTAGTCAAGGACACGTGAAAAATTAGTGTGACCAAGACCCAACCGAGTGCTTCTCTTGTAGTAGGATGGGTCATGATAAACGTTTTTTAGGAACTTACCTTTAGTGTTGAGTGGTAGGGTATCATATCAAGCACCAGGTTTAGGAGAAGTTTTCTTAGCTTTGTGTTAGGATGGGAGATAGAGAATTTCCAGTCAACCAGCCCGAGGTAGTGGTGGTCATGGACAAGGAAATTAGGCACCAGTTACATTGAGACATCAAAGTTGTCCTACTCCAGGTGGTGATGTTGTGTCACAGATCTATGTTTCATCCCAAATATATTTTTTACTACCTACCCCTAAGGAAAATGGCATCAAACCATATATGGTGAGAGGTATGATCTTTGTTTCCTCTACTATTACATCTGATCTATTTTATACAGGTGCAACGTGTAATTTCATATCTGTGCCTATGGTGAAAAGACTTGGGCTGGTCATACTATCCTCTAAGAGGTTTATAATGATAGAAACTCTGTTTGGAATCAAAATGGAGCATGTATTCTAGTTTAGGTAATGCCCCCTTTAGGTTGGTGGGTTTCACTTCATCTGGAATATTTTTTCCCCTCAAAATGAAAGGGTTTTATTTCATACTTAGGATAGACAGAAGAGTCTTATATCAAGATTATGTTGAATATCACCAAAGGATGACTTTCACATCACCATATGGTGTAGTATATACTCACAAGGTTGAATAGAATGTTCAAGAAAGCTGAGCTGGACTAAATCATCATGGGTTGGGTGGGATGACAACCCAGATTGCTAGTTTGTACCTAGATGATCAGGGAGAGAATCAAGAAAAATTTCCTACTGGGGTTGATCATTTCAGGGATGTAATCTAAGAAATATTTTCTTATTTCTCTTATGATAGAGATATTGATTTCTTTATTGATCTATTTCAAGAGCTGCAATGGTATCCATTTCTCATTACAGGATGAAAATGACGGAGTTTCAGGAGCTCAAGAGACAACTAGAGGATTTGGAGGAAAGGGGGTTTATACAACCCAGTACATATCTATGGGGTAATTTAGTTCTATTTACAAAAAAGGAGGACGGTAACCGTAGGATATGTTTGGATTTTCAAAAATTGAACTAGCTTGTGGTTAAAAACTGATATACCTTTTTAGGGATAGATGACCTATGTGATTAACTTCAAGGAGCTTGGGTGTTCTTTAAAATTTAATTGAGATCTGTATGACACCAGGTATGTGTTTGACCTACGTATATACCTCATAATGATTTTTCAAGAAGGTATGTTCTATATGAGTATCTGGTTATGTAATTCAGTCTCACAAACGCACCAACGATTTTCATGGACTTGGTGAATCGAGTCTTGCATCCTTATCTGGATTCATTTATAGTGTTTTCATGGTAGATGTCTAGGTGTATTCTCACAGTCAACACAATCATGTCAAATAGCTTGAGATCATATTGGATAAACTGATTGAACATCAGTTATATGTTAAAATCACAAAGTTCCACTTCTTAATTGATCAGATTCACTTTCTAGGTCACATTATCTCAGTGATAGGAGTATCAGTTGACTTAGAGAAGGTGAGAGATGTAGTTTCCTAGGAATAACCCATGAATGTTTTTGAAATATAGAGTTTATTGGTTCTAGTTTATAATTATAATATTTTTATATAGTCATTATTATTCTTATCAGTTCCATTGATGGTATTGACTAAGAATGGTGTGAAGTTTTTCTAGACAGATACAAGTTAGAAAGCCTTTCTGGAGCTAAAATGGAGATTAACTTCAGTGCTGATACTGATTTTTTAGAGATAGGAAGGAATTACACATTGTACTTCATTTCATCTGGTATTAGTATAGGAATACTTGTTATGAAGGGGTAGAGTTATAGTGTTCGAGTCTCGGTAGTTGATGCCACATGAAAGGAATTCCCCACTGAACAATCTGGAGTTAGCTGCAGTTGTTCATGCATTGCATTGTTGGAGATATTACTTACTTGGAGATCATTTTTTGGTGTAAATTAACCAAAAATACCTCAATTACATATTTACATAGTGCGATATAAAACTAAGATAGCAAAGGTGGGTTGAGTACGCACAGTATTTTGACTTTGAGCTTGCCTATATGCCTTGTAATGGCAATTCAGTCGTCAACAAACTAAGCAAGAGGAATCAGATATAGACAATGTAGAAGGATGGTAGAGAGTGACATCTTATATCTTTGTTATCTAAGGTTCACTTAGAGGTGTATGAAGGTCGGGGGAAGAATTTTCTATCAACCATAGATGTAAACTCTACCCTACTCGATAGAGTGAAGATGATGAAACTATCAGATTCATAGGGCCTAGTCCTATGGGTGTGTGTGGTATGTGAGGACCCACCTATAATTTGGAATGTAGGAAAGAATGAGATTCTATGTATTCATGGTCATATCTGGGTGCTAGTGGATATACGTGAGGAGTTGATTTGGTAGTTTCGTGCCTCTGCTTGGGTTGTTCATCATGTAGTCACGAAGATATACCTTGACTTATGCTGTTAGTACTGGTGGTTGTGTATGAAGTGTGAGGTACCTTTTTTTTATGAGGTGTTCAATATATCAGTAGGTGAAGGAATAACATCAGAAACCATGTTTGTGGGTGGTTTAACAAGCTTTCCTCGAGGTAGATATGTTGCATGGGTTGTTTTTTAAAGGCTCTTGAAGTTTGTTAATTTATTGTCGATCTAGAATACCTTTAGTGAAGATGATATTGGGAGGTTGTATATCCCTGATATATTATGACTTCACATGATCCTGGGAACTATCATTTAAAACATGGACACCATCTTTACATCTCATTTCTAGAATATTTTACAAAGCGTGTTGGGAATATAGGTGCTTCTGAGCACAATATTATACCCTCATACTGATGTCCATTCAGAGCGTACAATACATGTGATTGATGATATGCTGCGAGCATGCACGTTAGATTTTGGGGGCTTTTGGGAGAGGCATATAGCCCTGGATGAGTTTTCCTAAAACAATAGGAATCATGTGACTATACATATAGAACCTTATGAGGCTTTGTATGGTAGTCCATTCTGATCATCCATGTGTAGGTTAAAGGCACGCAAGGTAGCTTTACTGGGACCATGTCTCATGAAGGATACTTTTAAGCGGGTCTAATTGACTCGGAAGTGGGTGGCTATAGAAATCATACACCAATCACCGTAGAGGACCTCTAGAGTTTGAGGTTGGGGATCTGATTCTCCTATGTATTTCACAGAGGCTGGGACACAAGAGAATTAGGAATCCAGGTAAGAATTCATTATGATAAATCATCCCATTTGATATTCCAAGTAGAGTCGGGCCATTATCCTATCAGTTTTAGTTTCCTAAAAGGTACTGGGACATGCACGACATCTTCTACATATCCTAGATGCACCACTATCAATAAGAATCATCTCATGCTTTCAAGCATGAGGAGGTTGAGTTATAAGTAGATGCATCCTTCAAGGAGAATCCTATTCATATTGATGATGGGAGCATGAAGGTCCTCTGAGGTTGGTCAATTATTTTAGTACAGGTGTTATAGAGGCACAACCATTCATAGGAAAAGACTTGGGAGTGAGAGGGTGGAGTATATGCTCAGTGGACGGAGTTGTTCTCTAATGAATCTTAACCATCATTGAGAGAGAAATTCATGGATGAATTTTTTTATGAGAGAAGATTATAAGAACCCTAGTTTTGTAAAAGGTGTGAAACTTTTTTATTTTGGTTTAAATATTTAATCACGGCCTAGTGTGAGTACTTAGTTTGATCAAGGGTGTTTTGGGGGTGTATATGGATTTTTAGGAGCCCAGAACCCATCTTATGGGTTGGAAAATTCCTATCACTTTGTGAGTTTAAACCATGCGGGGCAGGCCACATAGTTAGATAAAACCATGTGAGGCTGGATAATGAGCTGGGGAAGGCCGCATGGTTATAATAAACCATGTGATTTGTGTCGTACAGCCATGAAATCATGTCTAAAATTTTGAAAATTTATTTTTTCACAGTTTTCAAATGGTTAGTAAAACCATGTAGAAAAACCATGTGATTTCCCTACCGTACAGTTAAGTGTGCATGTTTTGTACATAGTTTGGATAAACCATGCGACCAAACCATGTGACCCAATATTTATTTTGGAAATTAAAACTTTTCCCTTAAAATCTATTTTAAACTAAAATCTATTTCACTTTCCTCTGCCACATAGTAGTGGACTCATTAGATATCCTCTTGAAGTCAAAATGTAGCCTTTGATACTAATCCTCCATCTAATTTCTGATTCATGTGTCATCGGTCTCATTGGATACTCATTGGTGAGTTCCTAATTCTTTTTTAGCCATTTCATATTTTTCTTGGTATCAGTTGTGATATTTATTTGTAATATAATATGCCAAAATTTGAGGTTCTTCATTTTTTCTAGATTTTTCTTCCAATCTAAGTTGAATCAGAAGTTAACACTGTATGACCAGTCGACTACTGAGCTACTGTAGGTGGTTTATATTTTTTCCTATTGGTTTTGGTACTTTATTAGGCTAGCATCCATTGTTGCACCTACCAGACTTTCCAGAGTAGCCCTGAAATTGAAATGATAATTGAATTAAATGTAATTGGACATGTTACGGATGTCATTAGGTTCCTTTGATATGAGTTGGTGGTTATTTATTCCATCCAAGGCCACCCATGGGGTGTTCCATGTAAGAAGCCTATGCATGTTCCTTGTTAAAACACCCAAGGGAGTCTCTTTATGCTTTCCTAGTTAAAGGAATCCCAATTATAATTGAACTAGACTGAATTACATGGATAGGATATGGTTTTCCTCCTTTGTGTGTTGATTCCTTTGATTGAATGATTCATATGGAATTGGTATTTCTTAAATGGTTTCGTTATAAATTTTACAAATGAGTGGGTATACTCATTAGTTGCCTTCGAATGTGAATTGTGGTTAAATGAGTGGGCATACTCATTGATTTTTATGGATGTGAATGGTTATAAGAGTGGGTAGACTCATATGTTATGAATGATAATTGGTACGAAATGGTAAATGGTTTAACATATTCCTAGGATGATGCACTATGAGTCTTTAACATGGTAGTGGATGCCTCAGATAGAGTATCCCCCTTGGGTCTTGATTCCATGGTATTCCTTGGGCATTTCTACCCCTTGGATCCATCTTGATTAGACTTTCATAGGACATATTTAGATGAAATTCTCCTAGGAATCCAACCATTTCTATTACTTAGTTTCCATTGAGATTATCCTAGGACATGAAAAGGATGTCTTGGCCTTCTACACCTTGGATTCATCCCTCTGTTGTCTAAAACATTGATTACATGGAACGACCGTGGTAAATATGGTATGCTTGGTTGAACGAATCGACTGTGATTACTCAAAAACTTCAATATATAGAAATTGTGTGGTTGACATGATATGTATAGTTGTATGGTGAGTTCATGTTAGTTATTTCCTTTTGTTATAGCTGCCTTGTTATATGAGTTGACACTTGTTTTGTAGGGATCCATATATGGATATGTTGTATCACTTTCTTATTAATGTTTTTCTGTGTGAACTTTACTTTAATATCTCTTACCTTCACAATTGAAAAATATTTATCTTATTATATTGAAAATTCCAGATAGTATAGACCATTGGGTGGTTATCTACTGTGATTGTATCTCACACCCTATTTGGGTTGTCATTGGGTACCCAAACAGACTTCATGGATGCAGGTAGAAACTGATGCAAGAACCCACTGTTTGATGATTGATATAGTTCCATGTGACTCCAACTATCATTATGACAGAGTCAGAGTTTAATTATTTGTGTTTCCTACTAACTAATATATAGTGGATAATAGGGTCGAACCTACAGGGAAGGATGGTGACCAACTTTCTTTTAAAACTTCAAATTACCCAACAGTGGTTAGTGGTGAGGAGACTACCTTCTTTGTTTTTTTTCTTTTTTTCTTTTTTATAAATTTAATAAGGCAGTAAAGAACACACAATTTTTTTATTTTTGTTCTAGGATATTATGAACAGGACAAAATGTGAAGAAAACAATAACAATATAGAGAACATATGCTAAAAGATGAACAGTCAAGAAATGTATCCAAGGAAATATCTATCGAACTGGTTTTGAAAAGGATTATTAATCACATTAAATTTGGATGTAACATGCCACTGAAAACGAATGACGTATTTCCCTCACTAGAAGATAAGTCACTCAGATTGATTAATCTTAAATTTTTCCACTGCAAGAAGATTCAACTGTAAGATTAAACTAGAAAAAGTGCAATAGAGAATAATCCCTATCCACTCTGAAGTTTTCTTTTTGAAAATGAATGTTTTTAAAAAAATGAATCCATGATCAAACTCATAGAATGATCATGGAATTTGAAATTAATTACAAGTGGTATAGATCAATTGATTGGTTTTAGAATTAATCTCAACGATCAATTCTGAAACATTAAAATAAAAAAGTGAAAAGGTAAATTGAAGACTACTGGTAGAAAAAGACATTCCCTAGAACTAAGAATTATATCTAAATATCATGTTTGAAATCGAAATTGAAATAATTCTGTTAAAATATTATGAACTAAAAAAGAAAAAATAGGAGGGATAGAACTCCCTTACAAACTACAATAGTGTAAGTCCTGCATCTACTCCACCAGAGCATCAAGATGTGGAACTCCGAGGTGCTCCTCTGCTCTTGTGGAAAGTGAATAAATTGTTCATAAAACCCGGCGCTACTCTATTTTCACTTATTTACTCTATTTTCAAACTCTACTTTGTAACCAAAAACCTCCGCCAACTTAAACAGGTGCTTCAGTTTCGCACCACACGTGTGCACCTTTTCATGCATCACATGTTTTTTTAACAAAAATCTTGTAACTAACTTCTGAAAAGTTATTTAAATGTATCTTGATATGTTTATAGCTCCTGTATGTACCATCAAAATTACAATAGGTAAAAATAATTAATTTTATGTTAAATAAAAAAGTTAACTCTTAATAAATATTTATTTAGTTAATTTATAGTTAGATGTATTATTATGTCATTTAGTTTATATTAATAAAAATTTGTTATTAATTTATTTATTATTATTTAGGTTGAACATTTATTATCTATTTTAGCTATATAATTAATATTATTATAAGATAAAAAATTATTATATTATTATATTATTTATTTATTTTCTATTATATTATTTCTATTGGTATTAATTAATTTAAGAAGTTACAATTATCGAAATTATTTATAGTGGTTATTAATATAATTTATTTATTTAGATTATTATTTAATAATTTATTTTAATTTAATAAGTAATTTTATTTAAATTGTTATTATTAATAGTTTTGTTCAAATTATCTTTTTTAATTGGTTTATTATTTTTTTTATAATATATAATTATTTTTAATTTTTATTATTATTAAATTTTATTTTAACTAAAATATTTTACAAGTTATCAAATTTATTTGAGATAATAAAGTTAATTTTAATAAATAATTTTATTATTATTATTTTTAATAGTTTTAGTTTTAAAATTTTAATTTATTTATTTTTATATTTTTTTTATTTTATTATTTAATTATATATTATAATTATTATATATTATTATTATTAATTTTATTTATTATAAATTTTTTTATTTACTTTATTTTTATTTGGTTTTTATTTAATTGTTATTTGTTAGTAATTTTTTTTCTTTCCCCCCAATCTTCACACTGCAAAAGGATGGGGGTTTCTGGTTCCTTCTTGAACCCACAAACTCACTCAAGATCATCCTTCAAAGGAACTTCATGGTGGACCCTCCTGGTCATCCAAGCAGTGTACAACATAGACAAGTGAAAGGCAATGCATCACAATAGAGGTGTGGCCCCTCTTGCGGTATGGCCTCGACGAAACATCAGCTTGATTTTCTTACGGCCATGATTTGGATGATGGTATGACTCTCCTCATCCAGGAAAAAACTTACGTTGAAGGTTTGGGTTGCGGCAATTACCGACAGTGGTGTGATGGGTGTGGTGATGATTGGTCAGCCGTAGGTTCCTCTTCTTTTAGCACGACATCAAAGGTTTAGATCTCTGAAGAACTGGGTTTTAATTGGGATTTGTGTATGAGTTGTATTGATCTTGTTTTGGAATGATGTATTGTGGTAGAGGAAATAGTGGTAGATTGATTTAAAGGGGAAACGATGAGATGTGAAGCATGGATGTTAGTAGCTGAGTAGAAGGAATAAGTGCATCAGTGTCTCGTGATGCATCAGTGAGATGTGAGGAACTACCAGTCTCAATGACAGTAGAGGAGTGCATGAGAGACCAACACTAACAGGTGGGGTATTAATCGTCAGTGGAATTGATTAAGAAAATAAAAAAAATTATCAGGGACTCATATATATTTTAACTGAAAAACAAAAATAGAAGAATTAACAACTAAAATAATTAAGAAAAATTATGACATAAAAAAATAATTTAAAAATAAATCAAATTTATGAAACTTAAACTAAACAGTAAATCATAGTAAAATTAAAAACTCACCATCAACAGTAGCTTGTTTGCGCCTATTAGTGAGACCGACAGACTAAGAAAAATGTAAGTGTTGGAAGTATCATTAGAGACCAACCCCAATAGGGTATAAAATGTGGCAACTTAACAACTTTATTTGGATAACTAATCTTAAAATGGTGAATTAAATGAAATTATAACTAAACCTTAAATTAAGTTGAGTAATTATTTAACTATTTAATTAAAAACATATAACTGAAAAAACTTAAAAATAAAATCAGAAACTAAAATTAAGAGAATAAATAAATTTTAATTGGGTTATTAATTACATTTAAATTAAAAAATCCCATTGCAAGATTAAATTATTATTAAACACATTGACTAATAGAATTTTTTTAAACTAATTTGATAATATAACAGTAAAATATTAAAAAACAAGGTATTAAAAATTCAATTTATTAAATAATTTAATTAAAGTTAGAGATAACAGTGAGTGAAATATAATTCCATCGATGACACGTTGATTTGACGAAATTAATAAAAAAAGTGTTTATGAGACCAATAGACAACTGTTGGTGAGGCGGACAGACAATTGTCGGTGAGTCAAAAATTAAAGGGAAAAAATAGTAAAGTATGAAATGAATCACCGACACCTATTTGTGAGTTAAAAAACCTGAAGGAAAATAAAGATTTAATAATATAAATTAATTAATTAATTAACTAGATAATGAATAAAAATTAAAAAATACATTACTTTATTAAGTTAAAACTTAAGTACTTAACTTGTGCTAGAACTAACAGAATAACTAAACATAATAATGTTAATGTTAATTTACTTCAACCAATATAAATTATAAGATATAATTCTAAATTAAAAATTAAACTAATTATATGAAAATAAAATTATTTATTGATTAATTAATAAACCTATCAAATTAAAAACTTAAGCAGGTTATAACCACAAAGCTAATTAGAAAATTTGAAGACTAAAAAAATTCAGTAATAAAAAAGTAATTATTTTAAACACTAAAATTACATAATTAAATATAAAACATGATTAATTAATTAATTTAATTATAAAAATAAAAAATTGTGAATATTTAGCAAAAAGTACAAAATTAATTAATTGAAACATTAAAAAATAATAAAAAGATATGGAAAACTGTGTAAAATTAAGGCCACATCAAATTCCTCCACACATGAACATTGTTTCCCGAAAAAAAAATCTGTGTTTTATAAACTTCAAAAAACAAAAAAAAATGATTATTAATCATCTCAAAATGTAACATGTTTAGAAATTTCAAAACAGAGGACTGAAAACTACCGATAGGCTCTTGAAATATAATGTTTAAATGAATCTTTCCTAATTTCAAACTCTTATTGGTAATCTAGAGTGCAGTTAATCATCAACCAAATAATATTTCATGCATTCTATATTAATACTCTTAATGTATTACTCCATTCAAATCCAATTTCTAAGTTCAAGAGTAAAAAAAGTTTAAAAATCAGGGGAATTAAAAACTTAACCAGAGGAACATTTTACTTTGACTTTCACTTAGGTTCAAAAAATATGTTTTTTTAACCACCTTATGGATATAACCTAAATGATTACCATATAAACCAATTTTCCCTTCTTCATTGTTTATTCATCATTCCCCTCACCTTAATGAAATCATTTTTTACCCTAAACACTTTATTTAATTTTTCCCAATCCATGTAACATGTTCCAAGCATAGTGAAAATGTACTTATTCAAAGTGTACTGAGGGATTTTCTGTTAATAGAAATGCACCCAGTCTCTATGGTCTCATAGATTCACCATGGGATCCCAAATTCCCATTTTACTCCAATTTAAAAAGATTTAAATGAAAAACATTTACATTATCCCACTAAGATGATTACTTTTTAATAACTAAAAAAATTTAGTTAGATAAGATCAATTTAAAACTTCTAGTTCCTAAAGTAATGTTCTCAACTCCATTAATAGGTAACCTACATCACTCTCAAAAAATAGTTCCTAACACAAAAAATCATAAAATCACTAAGAATTATCATTCAGAAATCATTAACCCACCTAATATTCATATCAAAGGTCAATCTTAAATACCAATAAGATATTATCCTTAGGAAATACTCAATTAGAGTAAAAAGGGAAGCCTAAAATTGTGTACGAATTTTGAAAAAAATTAACCATTTTTTCACAAAAAGTTTTAATTGTCAGTGGGAATTGATGAACTTCATTAAGAAAAATTTAGCTCAATCATGAATTCACCCCCTCCCACACACTAAAATCCCAACATTGTCCCCAAAGTAGAATTCAAAAGTGGAGACAAACAATTTAACAGTTAAAGTTCAAAGTAGATTTTCAAAAAAGTAGAATGATGACATGTTTCAAGGGTCTCATTAAAACTCAAAAGAATGATGGTTTCCATAATAATTACTTTAGAGAAGGTGCACAAAAGTTCGTGCAATATCACTTAAGTCAATGAAACAGATTTTCAATTAGTTCAAACTGTATCACGTAAAATATTTGGGTGCATAGTGAATAGGGTGTAAGAAAGTTCAAAATTTTGGTTCAAATAGATTTACAATTACGTAGAATAATTCATGATAAAACATAAAACTAACTAAATTAGGTTCAAAAATAAACACAAATAGCCTGTCTTCATGTACTCCTCCCCCCTACACTTAGATTCAAGCTGTGAAGACACTTTAATAACAATGAACTTCAATTTTATGCCTGGAGAAACATGCCAATTTTTATTTTTATAGCAGTAGAAACATAACAAGAAGCATAATTTTTTAAACACCATCATCACATTTGGAAAACATTTCATCATAAAAAATCAATTTCAAGTAGCACAAAACATGCATAATTTTCCAGAATATGCAGCATATTTTTATAACATATTGATAGATAAGGAATAAATGTTTCAAGACCTATCCCCAGTGATTCACCAAAAAATTTTCTAGTGAGTCAGTGATAGTAGTGTATTGGTGGATTAGGTTCATCGGTTAGTAAATTACTCACCGACATCCGTAAAATTCGGATTTAGAAGAATGTTTTTTTACGTAATAAGAGTAGATAATAAATTGAAAAGTAAAAGAAAGAACTTCCCTGATTTATGTAATTAATACTCAACATGGGAATTCTACTCCTTTATGACTCCAACATTAGAAAACACTAAAAACACAGTGTAGAAAAACCAAGGACAAAGTAACAATAATAAATTCACTAAAATAGAGTAAGCATCACTTTATTCTAAATCAAAAAAAAGGAAAAAAGTGAAAACATTAAAAAGAATGGGTTGACTTCCATGTAGCACTCAGTTTAAAGTCTTCAGTTATAGTTTATTCATGATCATTTATTTAATATTGTGAAGGAATCCAAGCCCTTTGGTTGTCCTTAAAATAGATTTTAAATGTTTTCTCGTTAACCAATATAGTTTTTTTCTCTTCGCCTACAATCTCAACAGCTCCATTCTGAAGCACTCTAACAAAAGTAAAAGGTCCAGACCACTTGGACTTTAATTTTATATGAAAGAGTTTGAGTCTTGAATTAAAAATAAGGACCTTCTCACCCAGTTTAAATTCATTGTTTTTAATTATATAATCATGAAATAGATTAGTCCTCTCTTTGTATATTCTTTAATTATCATAATAATCTCACCTTGTCTCATCAAGATCACTCTACTCAAAAAATATTCTCTCATCAACACTCTTAAAATCAATGTTCAGAGCCTTAACTTCCCAATATGACTTATGTTGTAACTCTATAGGAAAATGAAAACATTTCCAAAATAAATCCTATATGGATACATACCTTTTGGGGTCTTAAAAGTTGTTCTATATGCCCATAAATCTTAATCCAACTTGATTGACCAATCTTTTCTAGAATTAAATATAGTTTTATCAAGAATCTATTTCATATACCTATTTGAAATTTCCACCCATCCACTGGATTTTGGATGGTAATAAGTACCAGTTTTATTAGATAAATCATACATTTCCATGAAATCCTTAAACTTGTAACTTTTAAAGTGAGTTCCATTATCAGTAATGAAGGATTTTGGGACTCCAAATCTTGAGAATATATTATTTTTGACAAAATTAATTACTATATTATCTTGATTTTTGGGAAGAGACACTACCTCAACCAACTTAGAAACATAATCAGAATTTACTAAAATATAATCATTCCCATGCGATGATGGAAAAGGACCCATGAAATCTAAACCCCATACATCAAAAATCTCAACTTCTATAATACCATTTTGGGGTAACTCCTACTTCCTACCAACATTGTCTAACCTATGACATATATCACAAACTACCACATATATCCTAGAATCTTTGAACAAGGTGGGAAAATAAAAACCAGAATGAAGGAATCTTTCAGCTGTCCTTTCACCACCATGGTGACCTCCCCAAGGCGAGGAGTGACAACTTTCTAAAATGGTCAGCATTTATTCCTTAGGCACATACCTTCTAAGTATTCCATCAGTACACCTCCTAAACATCAAAGGATCATCCCAAAGGTAATACTTAAGTTTAGAAATAAATTTATTCCTTTGGTTATTAGAAAGATCTTTAGGAAAGACTCATGATTCCATGAAGATGGAAAAATCTAAAAACCATGAAAACTACCTTATTGACATAATAAGAATTTTCTCATCATGAAAGGAAGAGTTTATCTACCTTGTATCTTTAGAATGATAGTGATGAATCCTAGAAAGATAGTATGCAACTAAATTCCCATCTCCCTGCTTATCTCAAATTTATAAGTCAAATTCTTGTAACAATAGAATCCATCTAATAAGTCTTTGTTTGGTTTTTGTCTTAGACAGTAAGTATTTCATGGAAAATGGTCAGTGGAAATGGTAACATTAGATCCTAGTAGGTACTGCTTAATCTTATCTAGAGAAAACACAATAGTTAACAATTACTTTTTAGTAGTGGTGTAATTTCTTTGAGCCCCATATATCAATCTACTATCATAGTATACCACATGCAGCTTATTTTCTCTCATCTGTCCTAATAAAACTCTAACAGACATATCACTAGAATCACACATCAGTTCAAAAGGGAGTTTCCAATATGGTGAAGTGATAATAGGTTAAGTAGTGAGTTTTTCTTTAATCATATTAAATTATTTCAAAAAAATCATCAAAGTGTAATGGTGCATCCTTAACAAGAAAAAACAAAGTGGGTTAGTGATTTTTGAGAAGTATTTTATGAACATCTAGTAGAAACCAGCATGCCCTACAAAACTTCTAACACATTTTACATTTTTAAGAGGAGGAGGTTTTTGAATAACTTTAACTTTAGCACTGTCAACCAACAAACCTCTCTCGGACACTTTGTGTCCTAACACAATACCCTCAGTGACCATGAATTGGAATTTTTTCCAGTTAAAAAAAGCATGGGATATATACATATCTCTAACACCAACTCTACATTTTTCAAGAAAGAATCAAAATTACTACCCACAATAGAGAATTCATCCATGAAACCTCAATAATTATCTCAATAATATTAGAAAATATAGCCATCATACACCTTTGAAAGGTAGATTGGACTCCACACAACCCAAAGGGCATCTTCCAGTAGGCAAATTTCCTAAAGGGGCATGTGAAAGTAGTATTCTCTTGATCCTATAGAGAAACTAGAATCTAGTTGTAATGAGAATACTCTTCTAGGAAAGAGGAAAATTCATTCGCAACAATCCTCTAAAGCATTTGATCAAGGAAGGGTAGGGAAAATGTTCCTTCCTAGTGGCAGAATTAAGATTCTTATAGTCTATACAAACTCTCCATTTTTTTTGATTTTATAACTTTAAGTTCTTAGTTATTTTCATTAGTTACAATATTAAAAACTCCTTTCTTATGGACTACTTAGACCAGACTAACCCAAGTACTATGAGAGATAGGGTAAATTATTTTAGTGTCCAGTAGTTTGATATCTTCCTCTCTCACAACATCTTTCATGTCTCGATTCAATCTTCTTTGACACTCAACCCTAATCTTATGGTCTAGATCTATAGGAATTTTATACATGCAGAATGAAGATCTAATACCCTTGATATCAGTTATGGTCTAGCCTATGGTATATTTAAATTTCTTTAGAACATTCAATAAACTTTGATCTTGGTTTTCTTTCAGTTCAGCAGAGATGATTATAATAGGTGTGGAATTGTCACCAAAGAATGAATATTTAAGATGTGCAGGAAGGGGTTTAAGTTCATGGATGGGTGATTTTTCACTTGATAAAAGACTCTTGGGCCTAGGAGGACCAAGGTCTTCAAAATATCACTTATAAGATGTTTGAAGGGATGAAATATTTTCAACTTATAATTCAGGATTAATATAATCCTCACTACTATCCAAAGTGGAAATCTCACTCTCAAAGTATTCCAGTTTAGAATTTTCAAAATTCAATAAAGTAGAAGCATCAAATTGTTCAATCGGCTCTCCATCTACTTCATCAAATTTTTCAGAAGTTTCATTAAGATCAGAAACAACCTTAAGTTCACTAGAAAATTCTTTAAGTACAGAAACACATGAAACGTCTTTAGATAAATGAAATACTGGACCGTTGTCTAGTTCTGGAAAATTTTATAGATTCAAATTTCGAGCATATTTTTGAATTTGTGGAACAAAGAAAACATGAATTTCAAATTCCAAATTTATTTCTTCATAAAAGGATTGTTTTTCATATTATTCAAGATTTTCAAAGTGATTATCATCTTCTAAGGACTCTATCTTCGAATAGATTTTTGAGAATTTTGGTTCTTTAACATTTTAAAATACATTAAATTAATCTAGTTGTTCTAAAATTATAAGGATAAGATACCCCTTAGACACATCTATTATATCACCTCCAGTGGCCAAGAAGGGCCTACCTAGAATAATGGGAACCTCTTGGTCACACTCCATATCAAGGACTAAAAAAACCAGGTAGAAAGAGTTTCCCCACTCCGACTAACAGGTCAACTACCCTCCCCATAGGATAAGTAAAGGAATGGTTAGCCAACTGAAGGATGACTATGGTGGGTTGAAGATCACCCAATCTCAATTGTTTTAATAGTGAGTATGGGTGTAGATAAATACTAGAACCTAAGAAAAATAAATAGTTGAGTTGAGTATAATTTCTTAAGGTACAGGGTATGAAAAATCTACCTGGGTCTTTGAGCTTGGGTGGGATTTTCTTTTGGAGCACAGCACTACACTCTTCAATGAGGCTATAAGAGGAAAATTATTTAATATTATTTTTAAAAAAAAATTATTATGATTTTTCAAGTAAGATGGTATTTGAATTAAAGCTTGGATGAATGTAATTTTCACTTGATGTTTAGTAAAAATCCCAAGGAACTGAAGAAGTTCATCCTTTGTATTACTTTGAAGCTTCAATTTCTCAGGGAAAGGGATGGGTGGGGAAACTTTTCTTAGGAAAATAGGTATATCCATAAGTTATTCAATATATGTTTCTTTTCCTTTATTCTTTCGATTCTTAGAATAATTTCTATCTTGATTTCTAGGTGAAAAAATAATATTTTGATCATTTTCAACACTTTTATGTTGATTTAAACATTGTGTACAAAATACATTTTTATTTCCAACTTCACACAGTTTTTCATTTTTGGAATTTTCAAAGTATTTTTTAGTTTCAGATTGAGTATTTAACCCAATTCTAGTTACTAAAGCCATATCATTCTCTCTTGGGTTGACATTACTTGTACTATGAAGCCCACCTTTTTCTCTATTTCTAATATCCATAGCCAACTTCCCCATTTTAATTTCCAGGTTCTTCATTCATGCATCCATTTGAATTTTATCAAAATAATTTTTGGTATTTTGTTCATAAACCTCCCAATTAACTGTTGAAAAATATCCTTAACTTATTTATTAGAACTAGAAGTATAAGCCTTATGTTGAGGTTGGGATTAGAATTACTGTCTAGGAAGATGCTGGAATGCAGGAGAGGCAATAGGTCGAAGGACTCCATACTGACTCCAAGATTGTTTTAGGTGGTTCTTATACCCCTGATTATAGTTTTTTGAAAAAAGGACATTCCCAACGATGCATCCTAGGAGCATAGCCATCAAATTTTTCATTATCAAGAAGACGGATAGGCAAGTCAATTTTTGGACAACAATTTTTTGAATGACCATACATGCCACAGTGGTGGAACTACTCTCTAAGGGTGGTGTGATTATTCTCATCAAAGAATCTAGCTGCTTGGGGTTCAGCTTGAGGGGAGAGGAGTGGGTTCCTTCTTAGCAATGATTCTCCTTCTAGAGCATTTGTGATGAGAGTTTTGATCTAAAGTGTAAAAGATATTTTTAAGATCATCAGTTTTCTTATCACTAAAGTCCCCTTAAGGATACTAGTTCACAAAGGTTTGGTGCTAAGGGGTGAGGCTGTTATAGAAGTTATCGATGAGTAATTGGGGTATGCACTGGGTGTTAGGATGCTGCCTAAGAAGTCCCCTAAACCTATCACAGGCTTCATGAAACTGTTCTCTCTCATCTTGAAGCAATCCAGTTATCTTGTTCCTAATCTCAAAATTCAACCTCCTGGGATAGAATTTCTTTGTGAAAGAATTATACACTTGATCCCATGTGACAAATAAATCCTCCTCCAACTATTGGAACTGGGTCCTAGAATTTCCCTTAAGGAAGAAGAGGAACACTCTCAGTTTGAGCTCTTCCTAACTAAGGCCCCTAAGTGGAAACAGCTGAACACTATAATAAAAGTCTCTAATGAAGTCAAAAAAGTCATAACTAGGCATTCAATTGAAGTTCTATGGCTAACTCAACATAGACTGATTGATTTCATAGTTTCTGGACATAGGAGGGAGCCTAATGTGGGATGAGTTTCTAGACATATAGGGTATAAGGAATTATCTCATCCTATGATTCTCAACTTCATCACTGTGTTTATGTTGAAAATTTTGAAATTTATTAGCTGGAACTTTATCACCTATTTTTTCCATTTTATATTTGTTCTTCCTTATTAGAGTAGTTAAGTATTTGTATATTTTAAGATTGATAGGCTATAAACTATAAAATGTAGATCTAGTTCTTTTGAAATGTATATTAATATACTAAAATCAGCACAGATAATAGTGAAAAACTAGTAACAATACAAGTACAGTTAACAATGGGTAAAAACAGCAGTGAATCAAAGTAGTAAAAGGTAGTAGGAAATGGTAACAAACAAGTAGTAAAACTACAAGAAAAGAAATTTTAAGCTAATAGAAATAGTAGCAAGCAGTACTTGATAGAGAATTTTTTTAAAAATGGTTTTCAATTTTTTCAATTTTTTATATTATTTTTTATGATATTTTTGTTTTGAAACTTTTTAATGAAAAGTAATGTTCAGACGAAGCCTTCCCCGAAAAAGGCACCAAAAACATGACTCAAACTTTCATTTTGATTAAGTTGGAGTTTAATTATTTATGTTTCCTATTAACTATTATATAGTGGAGAGTAGGGTCTAACTCATAGGGAAAGATAGTGACCAACTTTCTTTTAAAACTTCAAATTACCCCACTGTTGTCAGTAGTGGAGAGACTACCTACTAAGTTTTTTTACTTTTTATTTTTTTTAGAAATTTAATAAGGTAATAAAAACACACAATTTTTTTTATATTTTTGTTATAGACTATGATAAACATGATAGAATATGAATAAAACTAAAACAACAGTGAGAACATATGCTAAATGATGAATAATCAAGAAATGTATCTATGGAAAGAAATATCCTACTGGTTTGGAAAGGATTCCTAGTCACTTTAAATGTGAATGAAACATACCACTGAAAAGAAATGAATTAGTTCCCTTTCTAGGATATAAGTCACTCAGGTTGATCAATCTTGTATTTCTCCACTCCAAGAAGGTTCAACTATAGGATTAAACGTGAAAAGTGAAATAGCAAAGACTCACCATCCGCTCTGAAGTTTTTTTTTTGAAAATAAAAGTGTTTAAAAATTATATATCCACGATCAAACTCACTGAGTGATCTTTGAATTTCAAATGATGTACAAGTGGTACCGAGTAATTGATTGGTTTCAGAATTGATCTCTTTGATCAATTCGATAACTTTAAAATAAAAAAGTGAAAAGGAAAATTGAAGACTACCAGCAGAAAAATAAATTCCATAGAACTAGGAATTATAGCTTACTACCATGTTCTAAATGGAAATTGAAATCATTCTATTACAATATTAGGAATTAAAAAATAAAATTGAGGAGGGAGATAACTCCCCTTTGAACTACAACAGTGTTGGTCCAACTACTACTCTAGTAGAACTCCAAGATGTGGAACTCCAAGGTGCTCCTCTACTCTTGTGGAAAGTGAATAAATTATTCATGTGTCTCAGTGCTGCTCTATTTTTACCTTTTAACTATCCTATCAAACTCTTCTTTCTAACCAACAACCTCCACCTACTTAAACAAGTGTTTCACTTTCGCACCGCACACGTGCACTTTTTCGTGCATTACATATTGTTTTAATAAAACTCTTGTAACTAACTCTTAACAAGTTAGTTAAATGTATCTGGATGGATTTACAGCTCCCGCATGTGCTAGCAAAATTATAATAGGGAAAAATAACTAATTAAATGTTAAATAAAAGAGTTAACTCTTAATAAATATTTATGTAGTTAATTTAGTATTAGATGTATTATTATGTTATTTAGTTTATATTAAAAATAATATGTTATTAATTTATTTATTATTATTTATATTGAACATTTATTATCTATTTTAGTTATATAATTAATATTATTATAAGATAAAAAGTTATTATATTAGTAAATTATTTATTTATTTTATATTATATTATTTCTATTATAATTAATTAATTTAAGAATTTATTCTATAGTAAGTAATTATTAAGGTTATTAATATAATTTATTTATTTAGATTATTATTTAACCATTAAGTTTATTTTAATAATTAGTTTTATTTCAAATATTATTATTAATAGTTTAGTTCAAAGTATATTATTTAATTATTTTATTATTATAGTTATTATAATTTATAATTATTTTCAATTTTTATTATTATTAAAGTTTATTTTAACAAAAATATTCTACATGTTATTAAATTTATTTGAGATAATAAAGTTAATTTTAATAAATAATTTTATAAATTATTATTTTTTATAGTTTTAGTTTTAATAATATAATATAATTTATTTATTTTTATACTTTTGTTTTATTTGATTAATTAATTATCTCTTATAATTATTATATATTATTATTATTAATTTTATTAATTTTTTATTTTATTTATTTACGTTATTTTTATTAGGTTTTTATTTAATTTTTTATATTTTTTTCTCCCCCCCCCCAATCTTCACACTGAAAGAGGGAGGATGTGGTTTTTTATAGAACCCTCTAACCCGCTCATGCTCCTCCTTACAAGCGGCTTCATAGAGGACCCTCTTGGCCAACCCTGTGGTGCACGGTGTAGACATGTGAAGGGCATCACATCACTATGGTGGTGTGGCCACTCCAATGGATCGGTCTCAAAGACAAAGCGGCTCAATTTTCAGGAAGCCCTGCTTCGGATGATGGTGTAGCTCTCTTCATCTAGGAAATAGGTTTCGGTGAACGTTCAGGCAGTGGTGGTTACTGGTGGTGGCATGAAAGGTGTGGTGATGATTGGTCGGCTGCTAATTTTCTTCTCCTTCAAGCATCGTGGCACAGGTTCAAATCTCTAAAGAACTGGGATTTAATTTGGATATGCATATGAGTTGTATTGATATGGTTTTGGAATGATGTATTGTGGAAGAGGAAATTGTGTTAGATTTATTTTTAGGGGAAACTATGAGATGTGAAGCATGGCTATGAGAAGTTGAGTAGAAGGAATAAGTGTATAGATTTCTCACAATGCATCGGTGAGATGTAAGGAATTGTCGGTCTCACTGACAGTGGAGGAGTGTGTGTAAGACCAAAACCAATCAGCGGGGTACGAACTGTCGATGAGACCGATAGAAGAAAATAAAAAAACATTATTAGTGACCCATAAATATTTTAACTACAAAACTAAAATAGAACAAATAACAACTAAAATAATTAAAACAATTATGAAATAAAAAACAATTAAAAACTAAATTAAGTTTATGAAACTTAAACTAAATAGTTAATCACTCTAAAATTAAAAACTAACTATCATCAGTATCTTGTGCATGCCTATCGGTGAGACCGACAGACTAAGAAAAATGAAATTATCGGCAATAGCATAAGATACCGACACCAATAGGGTATAAAATATAGTGACCTAAAAACATTATTTTCATAACTAAATTTAAAACGGTTAATTAAATGAAATTATAACTAAACCCTAAATAAAGTTGCGTAATTATTTAACTAATTAATTAAAAACATGAAACTAAAAAAATTAAAACAAAAATTAAAAACTAAAACAAATGAAAAAAATAAATTTCAACTCAGTTATTAATTAAATTGAAATTAAACAACCACATTATAGGAAAAAATTATTATTAAACAATTTGATTAAAAGAATTTTTTTTAACTAATTTGATAATATAACAGTAAAGGAGTATAAAAACAAAGTATTAATAGGTCCATTTATTAAATAATTTAATTAAAGGTAGAGATAATAGTGAGTGAAATAGAATTGCGTCGGTGAATCATTGAGTCACTGATAGTAATAAAAAAAACTTTGTCGGTGAGACCAACAGACAACTATCAGTGAGACTGACACTCAACTGTTCGTGAATCAAAAATTAAAAGAAAAATTGGAAAAGTATGAAGTGAATCACCGACACCTATTTGTGACTAAAAAACATTAAGTAAATTATATATTTAATAATCTAAATTAATTAATTAATTAACTATATAAAGACTAAAAATTAATAAACACATTATTTTATTAAGTTAAAACTTAAGTACTTAAGTTATACTAAAACTAACAGAATAACTAAACATAATAATTAATAAATTTAATTTAGTTTAATCAATCAAAATTAAAATAAATAATGATAAATTAAAAACTAAACTAATTAGATGAAAATAAAATGATTAATTGATTAATTAATTAATTAATAAACATGTCAAATTAAAAATTTAAGTAGATGAGAACCACAAAGATATTTAGTAAATTTTAAGACTATAAAATTTAGTAAGACTAAATTAATTATTTAAAAGACTAAAAATACATAATAAATTATAAAAATTGATTAATTAATAAATTTAATTATAAAAATAAAAAATTGAAAATTTTAAGAAAAAAGTGTAAAATTATTGTATTAAAACTTTAAATACTTAATAAAAATATGTGGCAAATTGTGTAAAATTAAGGCCATGTCACCTTATTGAGAGTAGGGGTGCACGGGGCTGGGATGATGCTCGTGATGTTATCAATAGATAGTACTTTTGGTTATTTTGTAATTTTATGATATGTATTGTACTCTATTATTGTGAACCTATTTTTGGTTGTTTTGTGGAGAAATGTATCATCATAATTGTATATGACATAATTAAAGAATTATTGTTATCTATTTCTATTGTTATCTATTTTATGACTATTATACTACTTTCTCTATTGATTATTATTTATATTTCACTATGTTACACACTGGTAAGAGGGAATAGTCTCCCCACAGACACACCCTCTACCCTCACTGTTAGTCAACAGCCTCTGGAATTTAGGGAGATGCGTGATCGTACCACGATTCACTGTGTCATTTTCACCCTTACACCATTGTATTAAACTGAATTTGTATTGTAAATTAAAAATATAATAACAAAATTCATTCCATGGTTGATTCAATTATTTTTTGTTTATCATTGTTAAAAAGTGGAATGTTACTTTTTTTATTAATTTCATTGAAGGTGGAGGTGATTTGGAGGATCCATGACGAAGTCCAGGAAAAATGGGCCAAACTATGAAAGACCCAAACACACCAGTGGATCCATCCACACACTGCTACTAGACCATGAATCCAAATGGGCTGAAATGTTTTTCCCTGGCCCAAAATTTATTAGGATACATTTCATATGAAGGTCTTAAAGACTCATTCATCCATAGGCCAAACCAATCTGATATGTCCAGCATATCAAATCTGCATAATATGAAATGCAATGTTCTGTATTTTATCAATATCAAGAGATGTAGTTGTCAAAATGGTGACAACATTTCAGTGCATACAGTCAAGAGGTGGGTAAAATGTTTTTAGTTTTTTTTAAGTGATATTTGATTGTAAAGTGGTCGAAAACTATCATCCAAGTGATTTTACACAATCTGTGTGCCCAAAACCACCTTCCATTTTGCCAATAAAATGGAAGCTTGGGATCCTCATTTGGTAGTTCATCCAAGAAGTGAACTTTTCCATTTTTAAGTCCTATAGGAGTCTCCTCCAAATCCTTTAAGTTATTGAGGCCTCTGTCCTCTTAGGGTGGGGTCAAGAATGAAGAAGGAGTTCTGCCCTAGCCTCCTCTTCCTCTTGATGGCAAGCTAAATAGTGGATAATCATTTCGAGGGAGATACATAAACTTGGGAGTGAGTTTCAACACATGTTCTTCTACTAGTTTTTTATAATTTCTGTGTTTAATATTTCACATATTTTGTATCTTGACATGCTTCTCCCTGGATTACATTTAATTTGATATAATTAAGTGGAATGCTATTTATTTCAACACCGATTGGGATGCGATTTCAAGTGGGGATCTTGGGTTGTTCTGATTGGACAACACAATAATCCTATTTATCTCACACATACATAAGATTTAAGTATGATTTGGTAGACCTTTTATTTTATGTTTGAAAACCAAATATTGGGAACATGATTGTTTGGTCAAGGTGTGGTTCTTTAAGCATCATTTGAAGAGGCAAGAGGGGAGCCAAGATCTTGACAACCTTCAACAAAAGAATTAATCAAAACCATGTTATATTTTCAGAACAATGAATTATACAAGATGTGTAGTGAACTTGAAATGATCTTCTTCATTCATAATTATTAATACACCACCTTTATTTATCAACTATTTAGCTATTTAATTAATTAATTTACTTAAATCTATTTTCAAAACCACCCCCCTCTTTTAGTACTTCTTATTAAAAATAAATTCTCTAAAATTATCAAACTCTCCTTGAGAGACGACCTAGGTTCCTACCTAGACTATAAATTTATCTTCAAATTATAACCAATTTGATGTGTCATGACAACACGGTAAATTTGAATAGGGAAATGTGAACAATCCGTCTTCAGAAACTATTTAGATGAATATGGTTCTGGGATGTTATAATATACATATCATAAGATAATATAGGTTTGTAACATAACATATGTATTAAAGAAGGAAAATTGAGACAAAAATCCCTTACCGCATTAGAAATCTTTATAATCGTAATCCCCCAAAAAATAACATCAAATGAAACTTTAAATATTTTTAAATGAAGGATATTTTGTATATAACATTTCAAATGGGTATTATATACACCACACAAAAGAAATGAGTGGTGAATTTTCATATGTCTCCCAAAAATAAAAGAGAGACTTGAAATCCCATACCATAAATCTCGACTTGCATCGTACACAATCAAACCTCTTGTAAGGTAGATATAATTTTATTATAAATATATATAAGAACCATAATTATATATATATAATACCATATATTCTTTACTTATGAACTTTTATTACATTTTTATTAACAATTCCAAGTTAATGGCATGTTTCCGGTAATAAATGTTATGTTTTTTGTGTAAATTTTAATTTAGTATTTTTGGTCCCCTTAATTGAATCATGATTCCATAATCTATAGAATTTTAAACATGATATAAATATAATAAATATTAATTATATATTAATTTATAGTTATACATAAAAGTTATATATAGAAAATGAAATGCACCGTTCATGGATATGGGATGCCGTACGTACACATGAACATTGTTTCCATTTTATCGATGGATAAAATGAATAAAAGTTAAATAATATATTATAATTATAGAATATTTTTTATGTAACATATGTTACATGTTTTTATTTAAACCTATCCTTATTACCATCCATGTAAATCATATCTGAAGAATGAATCTCATCGCTTCGTGAGAAGGTGGTCCACCATACACACACCAAACATTATCATATCCCCTGCAGATTGGAAATTTAAAATGTATATATGATATAAAAATTAAACAATTATAATCATATTAAAATATATATATATATAAATTTAATATGACCTTATTAACATCCAACTAAAACATAAATGAAAAACACATCACATCCCTTCACGAGGTGGTAGTCCAACGTAAACACGATCGACGTTATTTTTTTCCAACACTTTTGGTGGTAAGAAGGTATATGTGATTTTATAATTTAATTTGTATAATAATATCATAAATATAATACATAAAAATTAAATCCATCATTATATCCAATCGTGATAGGTCTAATGATAAGGAATAAAATTAGTTCATGAGGCGGTATTCCACCATACACACGAGCACTAGTTTCGTATCCCATTTGATGAAAGTGGATATGGTAATATAAAATACCATTAACATAAAAAATCTTATTATATTTAATATAATTAGGTTATTATATCATATTTTTTTAATAATAATTAAAGGACATGGAGGATGAAAAAAAATAAAACACTTAGTTAGGGATGTTACATCTCTTTTATAAAATTTCATTTGGTTTTCACCAAAATAGTTCCTATATTGGTTTTATAACAAAAATAAGGCTTCTAGGACCATATTAGTGAATTAAGGAATTTATTTTTATAGGTATTTTCTAAACCAATGGTTTATGGAAGTGTTAATATGAGATAATATGGGTGTCCTATTATAAGTGAGGTGAGTGGAAAAATTTAAATTTTTGAAAATAAAAAGTTATACCCATGTTTTTCACATTCCAAAAAGATATAAAATATGTAATTCTCAAAATTTATAGTATATAAGGTCTATATATTTTCATCCAAAACGTTTTGGACAAGTTTATAGGTCTTTTGGTCCTTTATTATTTTATTTTAATCCCCAAAAAACTCATTTTTACCTTAACCGCTCCTCAAACCATTTTTTTGTATTTTCTAAAATCCACTTCGAGGTTTAGTGGGAGCCAAACTTTCCAAAAAAATACACAAATATATATCCAATTAAAAAATTCAAAATTAAAACAAGTTTCAACCAAAATCAATGATTTCTAAAACTATCTCCTGCAATAAGTTCTTCCATAGGTCACCTGCCACACCAATATTTTCATAAACAATTCTTTATAATCACCATGACATTAACATCATCAACAGTCAATGGAAGAAACCCAGATCACCACTAGAAAACCTCATCATCAGCACCAGATAACCCCCAGAGTTGATAGTCAGATCAAAGAAGACCCTCAACCTCGTCATCATAGAACCACCATTGTAGGCATCATGATCTAAAACCATCTTCTCAGAAAACACCTTGCAACGATGAAACAACAGAATGAACATCTATCATACTAGAGTAAACTCATATCTTGTGAACATCTCACATAGTAGATGAAAAACTAGGAATATTGAATCTTGGATTGAATACATCCTTAGATGCACCTCCTAGAACTCTAGCGACCAATCGAACTGTACATCCCAAAACCTCCATGAGGCTATCAAAGCAGACTAATAGAGAAAGAAACAGAGGAATCGATAGCTAGAGAAGTGTTTGAATCGCGATATGAAATCACCATAGAATCTCATCCTTGACTAATCCACTGAACATGATCAATGAAGCCACCTCCATGTGAATAAAATACCTAAAACAACATTAAATTAATAACACCACCAGGAAGAAAGAATAGGGATATGGTAAGACCAAACGCAATCCAACATCTTGAGATACCTACACAACTCAACCCAAACATCCAAAATCTCCACAGGAAAACTGGAACACCAGACTAGAGTGGGGTTTTAAATGTGTATATCATGAGTAAAGTTTATGGGAAGAGAAAACAAGGCTTAAACAAGTGTAAAGGTCATAAAAGGGCTGAGTGGGAGCGATGAAGATGGGAAAATAGAAACAAAGAAGAAGCGAGGAGAACTAGGTAAAGGGAGAAAAGGGTAAGGGAGAGGGAAGGAGGGAGGAAAGGGGTGGGGAAAGCTAGAGATGTTCTAGCCACCCCCAGTGAGGAAAACCTAGTGGAGAGTGATGAGGGAGTGAATCCGCTCAGAGGCCTTCACCTTAGACATGATAATTAATTTTTACTACATTTATTATTCATAACTGTAAAAAATTAAGTTGAACTTATTTGTTAATAAAAATTATTCTGGTTCCGAATATGGAATCCATTTTTTCAAATTCCATTTTATAAAGTGGAAAATTTAAATTTAAATTTAATCCCATGGATGTGAAGAAAAAGTGGTTTTCCATAGAGAAAAATATAAAAATCTTAAAAAAATTATATCAAAATTCAATATGGTATTGATTCAAATGAACTAAATTAGATAAATAGATATAAATATATATATATATATATATATATACACATATATGAACTAATTTTTCTTTTAAAACCAAATTAAAATTCAATTTATTTGTTAAATTCTTTGAATGAAATGGCAGTTTTTAATAAAAACCTGTATTATTCACTATTCAATAAAAAATTCAACTTTTCAGAAAATTCTAAAAAATTCACCCCATGATAATTTTGAAATAATGATTTCAAAAATGATGTTTATGTTTTCAAATTAATTTTCTAAAATTCACAATTTTTAATTTTAATATAATTTTGCAAAAGGAAACAAACTGCTTTTTCGAACAATATAGTTTTTTAGTATAAAATTAGATTCATTCTTATCTCTTTTATAGGAAACACATTAGATGAATTTTAAACCTTTTATTGAAGATAATATATATATATCATTAAAATCATTAAAAAAGTTATTTGTTTAATTTATTGAATTAAAATGCATTTGTGTGTATAAAAATGGGTTTTTCAGAAGGAAAAAAATTTATTTTCAAATAGTTTTTTATTTTCATTTATAATTAATTGGTTAACAAAGAATTAATTTTCTATACATGATTAGATCATATATTCTCATAATTTAATTAATATTATCCTTACCCTCCATTCCGATATCTTAGTGATAACTATCATATTAAATAATAATATTTTAATATTATGTCATGTTTTATTTAAACTTGGTGTTTCGTGTAATGTAAGATAAACTCAATTTTCATGTAATGAAATATAAGATCAGTGTTGTGTGTAGTGAGAAATATATAATAGGTTAAATTTATATAAAAATATATATTTCACAAAATATCAGGGTGTTACAGTTAGTACTGACTTTTTTGCCCAACCATGAAAAATCTATAACTTAATTTCGACAAAGTCGCATGGTTTTTCTAATTATACAACTCAAACCATGTTGTTGTAAAGGAATTTATAGAATATTAAACATGTTTTTCATGTGATTTTGAAAACCATGTATTCTATCTATGATTTTAAAAGAGAATAATCACATTCTACCCTTAATGAATTAAACCCCACTATCTCTATTATTTCTCTCCATTTACATAATTCCAGCCCTAGGGGGCCCTATGAGTAACCAAATAACTTTATTCCTTGATTTTTTTGTCCTTATTATTCAATTCAAGAAAATTTACTTAGGTTTTGTCCATATTTATTTCTTTTTTACCCATTATTTCTTATTTCTTTACACTTTTTCTTATCAAAGGTTGGTGTTCACAAAATTATGGGTGTTTATTTTGATCTAAATTTATTTATTTGGTTCTTAGGGTGTGTAAGATAATTTTTGGGTCACTCTATACATAAATTTTAAGGATTCACCCCAATAGAACTTGAACTGGGAAGGTTTTTCCATGCCATTGCTTCTTCTTAACATTCCATGTTGTTTTTGTGGTTTATAAACTGGTTTCCTTGCATGAATGTAAATAATATAGGTCAATATAAGTTCCTAATTGAAATTAATAAAAGAATTGGCATTTTTAAAAAGTTAGATTCTTCTTACTATAGGTTTTTCATGCGAGATTCGTGGTTTTTGAGGGGTTATGTTTTGGGACTTCCCTATTTTATATACATTAAAGTGAATTTTCATTTGTTTTTAGACTTTTTATTTTTTATACATGTTTCTGGTTATTTTATAATTTTTTAGTAAGGTTATTCCTTAGTGTTATTATATTTAATTTATCTTATTGGGTTTTCAAAATGGATTTCCCCATGATTTCAAAGTACTTTCAAATGCCACTTATTTTTAAAATTGTTTTTAAAGGGGATTTAAAAGTTAGATTTATAAAGTATAAAATAAATACCTATTTGGTACACTAAAAAATAAATTTATGAATGATATCAATTTGTAAATAGTTTTTAAAATGATATTTTTTAATAGGAATACTAGTTCAAAATACCAATCCTTAGTTAGAACATTAAATTATTGATTTCTTCTTAAATGTGACACGCCCTTAACATAATACCCATTGATTATAATTTAAATTTTCTGTTGGGTGGGTGTCATTTTTTTCAATGCCTATACAATTTAAAATGGTGAATTGAGTGGGAAGGGTGTCTGAGGGTGGTTTCAGGTATGTTATTTCAATGCGTTATCCTATTTTTCATTATTGGTGGGTGTATAAAATAACGCATATCCATCATTACTATATATAACTATTATCATAGGGATATTAGGTATTTCAAGGATGGATTGATAGGATTCTTATAAACATGTCCTCATGAGACATACTTGTATCCCCTGGTTATAAGTTATGTCCCCTATGTGGCTGGTTAAATAAATTAAAGTGGATATTGTCTAATAACATCATCGGTTAGGTCTGTGAATAGTTCCACCTAATCACATCTAGAATAATCCCTTTTTAGGTTTGCAGGTTTTCAATAATTCTATACATTACTTTGACCCATTTAGCACTATACCTATCGATGTTACTTTACCCATTTTACTGTTATTCTTTTATGTTATGTTCATTTTCCCTTGTTTCCTTTATAGCTTGTTCTAAATGTATATTTGTTAAGTAGTCATACATTGATATATGAAATAATTTATAGATTCTATTAATCCTGGAATATTTGGTTACCTATTTATTAGTATTTTTTATATCAAATTATATTGATCTGATTGATTTTCTATTTAGGGTGTGTTGTGTTCTTTATAAAGAAATCTTTTTCAAAAAGGTGGATTAGAAATATTTTTGGAAACAAAGTGTCTAAAAGGGGGTTTCAAAGGAAAATATAAAAATTATTCTTTAATAATTATGTTTTGTTAAAAAGGGTAGAAATTTATATTCATGTATTCATTTTATTAAAGTGTTACAAAACCTATTTTAAAATTTTGATTTTTAAACTACTATTTTAGGAATATTTTGAAAATGAAAACTTGGGAATACTCTATGTATTATTACTTGGTTATTGTGATCACACCCAACTTATATCATTCGGTGTCTATATATTGGTTGGATATTTTATAGGTTCGGGTTCTGTATCAATTAGATGTGTTATCTTATAGACTTCTTCTTTCATGGTCGCTCATGGAGTAGGTGTGTTGTGGATGGAGAGTGACCTAGGAGTCTTGAAGAGATAGTATCTTTCACTTTGGTTTTATTTTATGCCATACACATACCTTAAAATTTTTCCTCCCTAATTTAAATTTGGATCTGGATTTGTTTGTATATATTTTGAGGTTATGATTTTTTTTATTTGATATGCCTTGTTTGGTTTATGTAACACACTAAGATTTCAATATGTAATACTACTTTAAATAAACCTTATCCTAAATTCATTATTTCACACATATAACTGAACTGGAATAAGATGTGAAATATTATACAAATATAATTGAGAAAATTATAATAATAAAAACCCTCTAGTAAATTAAAAATAGTAATCAACTAAAAATGATTACATTTAGAGGATAAATAATTATTATAGTTTTATATTATAAATATGATGTTTTTCACATAACTATTTTTTTACGTGTTTTGTATTTTAATAAAATAAAGATCACTATTAAAATATAATTATTATAAAATATAATATTTAAATTTATTAAATGATATATTAAAATTTATTTAATTTATAAATGATATGAAACAATATTAAGAATAATTCAAACTTAAAGGTTATTTTTCTACAAAATCAGTTTTCCATTATATGTTTTATTTTCAGTTAAAAGAAAAAATCATAAATTTTAGGATTTTTTATTTTATAAAATGAACTTATTTTTTGAATTAATCATATAAAATTATCTTTGCGTGAATTTTTTATATTTTTTTAAAGTGGATGATTTTTTGGTGAATAATGAAAAATATAGTTTTTACAAATACTATAACTTTTGTGGAATCATCATCCAATAAAAATGACTTTAATGTTTTTGAAACCTTTTTATATAATAAATACATGTTTAAGGAATAAAATAAAATGTTTAAAAATATTATGTTTAATTTATAAACCTCAGTGTCTCATTGTAAAACCTAATGAGTGTTTTATTCTTATAAAATAAATATTTTTTTATAGTTTTTAATTATATATTCACAATGTTTTGTTAGGTTTTGGATTTTTTTTAATGTCACATAATTATAATATTTAATTAACAAAACAAAATTTATCATGGTAATATATTATATACATTCTTTTAGTGTAAATTCATTTTTATGCTTAAAATGGAATTTTCCTAAAAATTGTTTTTCATTGCATTTTTCATACTTATATTAAAATAAATTTTTAGCACCTATAGAAATTGAATATTTTAAAATTTATTTTATATTTCTAATAACCATATTAAAATTATTTTATAATTTCCATTCATTTTATGTCTTAAAATTAGTTTACTATAGTAAAATTTATTCACCACGATAAAGGTTAAAATGCTTAAGAGGGGTAAAACTAAGGGATGGGTATTAAAATATCACTAATCTTTTTTAAAATTTAATTATACATATGGATTTATACCCTAAAATGTCGTATATTTTAAAATATTTCCGCTTATTCTACTTGATAATGATGAAGACATATATATTATTTTAAATTTAATATAATTTTCAAGGGTGAAACTCTTCACACTAATAAAAGGATCCCCTCACCCCCTCACTTATATATAAAATTTTAGCATCATAGATCTTCCAAAATCTGCCAAAACTCTTCCATAACACACTTATATGCATCATAGAGATTATAGTCTCATCAAAGGGCCACTCATTGAAATGAGCCTCCCATAAATAAAGGTGATAACTTTTAATTATTTTTAAAATTTCTATTTTATTCTTTTAAATCCTTAAAATATATCCTACTACTGTCAATTTAATAAAAAATTTATCATTAATGTATTGAAATATTATTATGTTTATATGATAATCATTATTTACCTTCATCTTACCTTTTCTAAAATAAGGGAAATGTTTATTTTGTTACAAGTGGACTACCACCTCAATGGACAACGCACTTTATTTTTTATCATTGTATTACATTAATGGTTTAATAAATGAATTTAATGAATAATAAAATATTGATGACATGATTAAAATTATTTAAAGATAAATTAATAATCATATTAATGATACTAAGATTAATTGATCGTAGTAACTTTAACCACTCAAAAATAGGAATACCGAGACATTTTCATAATTTGAATCAATTTTGGAATATTTATTGAAAAGTTTTACTTTTTACTAGTGAAACGATAAATATAATAAAACTATATAACTATATATATTATAAACCCATTGAGATAAAATGATGAACAAAAATGTTACACCAAAATAAATAAATAAATGTTGAATTGCTTACAATTGATTATCAATATTTAAAGAAAATAAGTATTAACTATGTAAAAAATGAATATAAAAGATTAATATAAAAGGTAAAAAACATGAATAAATTTTTCAAATAAATTATTAATGAATATTACTTTATTATATAGGAATTTAAAATATGTCTAAGAAAGTAGGGATTCGGGGAAAAGGTATCTCGTCTAAATCTTCCTTCTTTGAGACATGTTTTAAATTATGCACTTATTTACATTGTATGGTGTATATGATGACTATTTAAAATATGTTATATAATAATCCAATATTTAATAATGGTAAATAAATATCTATTTCAAGTTCCCTCTTTTAATTGTTTTTGAATCAAGTGTTATAAAATTTGAAAGGGTTTATTTTATAATCTCATTTTTTAATGGGATTGCTTATGTCAAAATTTCAATTGGGTGAATTTTTATGTTATTTATCTTCTAAAACCAATATATTTTATTATAATATTCTTATTTATGGGTATTTTAATTTTTATTTCTATTTTTATTCTCTTTGGTACTCAAATCAACTAAAAGAATGTTTATAAGAAAATCATAACTTGTTACCGCTTTTTTATTGGAAATCTTTTTCCTTCATATCCATATTATTTATTTTTCTTATAGAATTTTCTTTTAAATAATTAAATTACTCCTTAAGTTCAATTTATGTTACCTTTGAATTTCTATTCAATATATTTAAAGTAATATTTTTAAATTTTTCCTTTCAAGTCATTTTTGCCTTTATTTATAAAAGTGTGAATAAAATGTTTTTAACATATTCTATGTAAATACATTTTATAACCACTATAAAAACTATTAATAATTAATATTTCCCTCCAAGATTACATGGTTTTGAAAATAAAATCATATTCCCACTTTTTTATATTATTTATTTTAAAAATAATGGTTTACTTTTTAGAATAATTAATAAATGGGTTTTATTTCACATATGTATATTTTAATATTCCACTCCATATTTTTTAAATTAAAAAATATTTATTTTAAAGGTTTTAATTGGGAATTGGGATCACTAAAAAATAATTATATTTTTTCAACAGAGGTATATCTGTTGGTAAAAGTTCATTTTCTATTGGTAAAAAGTTTGACCAACAAAAATTGTCTTGTCACTAAACTATTGGTAAAAACTTTATCACTAAATGTTATTCAGATAGATAAAATGATTCTCTTATAATTATAATAATACCAACATATATTATATATTTTTGTAAAAAAAAATTCAATAGATTAATATGACTAATATATCTATTAGTAACATTATTAACATTTATACACAATATCATCATTTAATATTTCATTGTAAATTATACTCTAAATGTTGGTATTCAAATATTTATTATTAAAATTTTATATTATATTTATTAATAAAATTATATATAATATATTATTATATTTATTATATAATAATTCAAAAATTATCTTATATAAACCCCCAAAAATCAAGACTTTATCAAAAAAAACATGTTCCAATATAATTTAAATACATTTTCAAACTTTCTAAAAAGACAAGAAGCACGAAGAAACGTATTAAAAACATGTTCAAACACTAAGAGGCATTACATGGAACTAGATAAACTTTGTCTATAATCTATTTCTCACAAAAATTAGATGTCACTATATAAGAATACCCATAACTTCACATGAGCTATTATCTACTATAGTGGATTAGAACATAAACAACTTCACCGTTGTCTTCTTGACTATAGTGGAATACCCTTCAAGGCTTTAAGAATCACCTGTCCCTAATCCCTCCACTTTATACATGCATAATCACAAGAAATGTTCTGATCACAAAAACAAAATAATTGTAAAATAATTTTCATTTAAATTCATGATATAAAAATAATAACACATGATATAAAACTTAAATTTAGTGACTGGAGGATAATCTAACCAATGGAAAAAAGAACCATAATATAATATTACTAAATACCAAAAAAACCATAAAAGTTTCCATCATGACAAAAACAATACTATATAATGAATACCAAAACAATTTTCATAACACGTGATATAAAAATAACTAGTGATCACAATAATAGAAAAATAACTAGAAGAATCGATGGCTACAAAAAATAAAATTTTAAGTGACCACATTTACATAAGATATCTAGTGACCAAAAAAAGAAAAACAAAAACACATGATATAAAAATAATAAGAATAGTATCTAACATGTGACCATAAAACATTTAGAATGACTCTAACTTCAATTAATAGTGACACATAACTCAAAATTATATAATTTATTTCAAACCATATGAGACATTAGTTGGTTTTCCACCCCACTCCCCTAAAACATTTATTGAAGAAAAATAATTTTATAGTGCATACATAAGATGAAATTTTAATATCAAGGAATTGATATAGATTTCAAGAATATATAACATTAATACACATATCCAGGAGAAATAATGGTCACTCTTTTAGCCATGTATCCCAACCATTCCCCTAGCAAAAGATGACTCAAATAGACCACATATTAAGAGGTTACAATTAGGACATAATCCCAACCATTTAAGGGAAGTAAATTTGGAAAGAAAAACTACATTTTTAATATTTATTCAACTAAGAAAAAAACTCGTAGTAGATAGAATGAAAGTAACATGAAGAAATTTCTATAATCTTTCCTGACTTTTACTTTTACATCAACAGATTTTTCCAGCTACAAGTCATTCTTTAACATTAGGTTAAAGTTTGAGCATTAATTTTCAAAACCACGCTAATAAATATATGTAGAATCCACAATGGAAGGTTAATATTTTAATATTACACCTCCAAATATATCTTCACCTCTCTGGTGGCTATAGTCCTAGATTATATAACCCAGGAGAGGTTAAGATGCATAAAATTTTGTCTATGATTTGTATACAAACCCTTGTCTATAACGATACTCCCCATCTATTTCAATCTAAATTTACTCCATATAGGCCTTTGAATCATCTAACTCTATATATATATATAAGTTGAAATGGGTTAGAATATAACTAATGTTCTTTAGTTTGCATAGAGGGAGAACTGAAGCAAATGATCAGTCATCCTAAGAATAAATGGATTTTAAAAGGAGAGAGGTAAATCAAGGATACGTATCCATATGGACAATGAAGAGGAATATATATTCATATTACACTCAAAAAAATCCCTAAATATATAGAATTTAAAATAATTGAAGGACTGATGGGATCTGGTCAAAGCACAACCTAGATCATATTCATCTTTCAAACAAATGTGAAAGTTTCGTGGATCAAGGATACTCGCTATCATTTTATTCTATAGATCCCATGTTCCATTGATGAAGTGGTTGAAGGCTCCATCGAGGGGATGTCGCTATTCAAAATGATCCACCAATGATTAGTTTATAAGGGAAAAATTCTATGTGAACTCCAATGGAGAAATTGATAGGGATGAAGCTCCATGTTTAAAACCTAAAAGCATGGGAAATAGTGAACTTTCAGTAAATAAAGGAAGCCAGCATGGGTTAGAGGGAGGGACAACCCCCTAAGGAGGAGGAGGAATGGGGATGGGGACCCCACTCCCATAGGTTTCTACCATTCAAAAAAATTTCAAGGAGACATCAACGAGAACTGAAAGTAAACTATCTGATCCCCAATGTGGGCCTAGGACAAAAGGGCACCAGAAAATGAACCATAACCAGAGTAAGAGGTAGGGGTTGGATGTTGTAATGACCTGATCTTTTTTAATCAAATTCCCTTTGTTTTAATGTCTTATGGATATCGAAAAAACATGCACTCATTTTTTTATTGGGTTTAAATGACTGTTAAGTATCATTACAATTGATAATATAGCCATTGAACAGTGATCACATGACTAGAATAAATATAGGTTTTTAAAGAATCCTTTTTACACACACAATAGATGTAATGGCCTCAACTAGTGGGATCATTCCCATTGAAGCCCATTTATCGGGTCGTTTGGGGGAGATAGCATTTTCGGGATTTTCCCTAGAACAAGTTGAAACCCAAGTCCAACAACATGATCATGAGTGAAACTGTTTATGAGAGAATTTCAAGCTAATCAAGATCACAGCCCAAACCATGTTCACTGAACGACCCCAATATAGCCCCACCATTGCACACCAAACACCTAGGGAATATTCTAGTGTAATAAAGGGATAATTAACAATTCCCTATAATTATTATTATTATGTGTATTATTTTTATATATAATAATTAATATACATTCATTTTTTTATTGTTACATTGTAACTGATTTTTAAAGAAAAAATAGTATTTTTAGTTAATATTCAAATTTAATTAAGAAATTTGTTTTGATGAATTAATGGATTTTTGAATTAAATAATATTTTAATAAAATATTATTACTAAGTTACTTTTATTAATAATAAATTATTATATAATTTTTATGAAGTCAAATGTAACTTTTATTAAGGTTTGAAAAAAAAATTCAAAACCAAGGAATTTTCAATAAATATCAGTTTCAGTTTTAAAAGTGAAAATTAAAATATTTAAAAAATTATTTAGTTAAAATAAATATTATTTTTAGAATCATGACTTCAAAATTATCCAACTTTGAATTTTTCATAATTTTATGAGATAGTCAAATTTTTGGGTAAAAATCAAATACTGTATAAATAAAATATGTGTTTTATGACATCATAATGACCCAAAAATGATGTAATAAATACTATAATGGGTAATCTCGCCCAAATATATTTTTTACCACTAAAATAATGTGATTTTAGATTTATTTTACTAATTTTATAAATCCTTTTTGAATCCTCTAAGACATATACATAATTTTATGATTTTAAAATCATTTCCTTTAAAGTGTGACTCACCTCCACAAAAGAAAGGGAAATATTTTAATAACTTTTGTCCTTTTCCTTATAAAATAATTTTTACCACTCCCCTTTTTCAAAAACCATGGGAAGTTTTTTGGTTTTTAATGTTTAATTATATAGATTCCAAAACCTAAGTTTGTGAAATATTAAAGAATTCCCCTCTCATTTCATATATAAACCCACCCTAGTTCCCACTTCTATTCACTAAAAAACCTTAGAGAATGTCCCTGATCTTTCTTTATAACACCCTGATCCCGCTCTTCCGAACTCGGTGCTTGAAAATTCTGTGAAATTGTTTTTTAAAGAAACTTAACAATTACACAACACTTTAAAAAAATGAGGATCTTTTACTAGTCTAGGTTCTAGAGAAAAGATACACACTTAAAAAACATTAGAGTTACAGATTGAATTGAAACGAAAAGAAAGATCAACTCCACTTCCACGTGCTCTACAACAAAGATGATCAACTCTGGATTTCAAATCAACATGTGAAAAACATTTTTAAAATGTAGTGTGAGCACAAAAGGTGCCTAGTAAGGGGTTTTGAAAACCTTTGATAAATCCCATAAAATATTCTTTTGAAATTTCATTCTTAAAATTAAATTAGAAATACTTTTTTAGAAAACCCTTTAAAAAATACTATAATTCTTTAAAAATTAATTATTCTTTGCAAATGATTTTAAAACTGATCCAGTGATTTAGTTGAAAATATTATGCAAGCTCTTAAAAACAAAACAACTAAGGTCACTCGTAACATTGAAGGCTATCTTGGGCCTACCCACTTGAGGTATGAATTGACTATCCAATTCCCTATCATATTTATAAAGTTAGAGTACCCATTTTTATAAAACATTTTTTCTTAGCTTTCCTTACTTACATATAATTTTCACTGGAGTTGTTAATTTTGGATACATGTTAATGAATTTAAATAATAATTTCCACTAATATCTATATATAAGTGTGTGTATATATATATATGTAAATTTTTATTGAAAAACACTTGTGAGTATTGATTCCCAAAAACTCACGTCACTTGGCATGTACATAAACACCAACATACCTGATCTTCAATTGATAAATAATAAAAAGAAATATCAATGATTTGTTTTCTTGATTAAATGACTTAAACCATACTTGTAATCATAAAATAATAATGAGCATGCACTGAAGATTATAAATGATAGATTTTTTTAAAATCAATATTTCATTCATGAGTAAAATTATAAATATAAATATATACAAGACAACTTAAAATTATAACAAGTCTAAAAAAAATTTATCCAATTACCTTAAAATTCATTTCTTTGTAAAGTTTATCCAATGTTCATGAGTATGTGTATATACCGATATATTCATATGCATGTATGAAGATTCATGAACAATCACCAATGTATGGCCATATCCTTGAATTTTATATGACTTACACATGACATAATAAAATTATGATATTCTTAACTTCTATTATAATTTATTTTAAATAACTATTAACATAAATATTATACAAATAAATAAATATGTGTCTCATATAATGAATTCATGTTTCAATAAAGCTTTGATAAATAGAAATAACCCTTAGCATGACTAACGTGAAGTAAAATAAAAATATAACTTTGATACATATATAGATATATCCATCTCATGTAATTAAAATGATTCTAAAGAAACTAAATAATAAAAACATATTCAGAAATAATTTTCCCTTAGCAAAAAATTTTTCTTACATATAAATAATAACTAATCTCACTAATTTATATTTTGGAAACATGGAATAAAAATATATTCATTACGCAAAACCATAAAATTAAAATCATAATTTTTAAATAAACAAACTATCTCTTACTAATAATAGAAAAATTTGGAAATAAAACAAAACTACCCCTTATAGAAAATACGAAAATAGAATTTATAATTTGAAATGAATAATCAAAATTCCTTTACAAAAATAAAATAGAATAAAATTGTGAGTATTTGAAAATAAAAGTCCCTTAAAAATTATAATTTTATGAAATAAAAAAGAGTTGTAAAAAGGAAATTATGAAATCCCTTACAGAAATAAGAGTTCAAAATAACCAAAAGCTTTAAAATAAATATTTCCACATTACAAAAACAATAACTTGTAATTGCATAAAAATCATTTGAAGATACTTAATTCCTTACACAATTATAATTTTAGGAAAGAAAATTGAGTTTCCAAAAGAACCCTACAATAACAATAATTTATAACTACATAAATAATATTTGAAAATACATAATCCCTTTGAAAATTAAATAAAATAGCAGAGTGAGTGTTTGTAAATAAATAGTATCTTACAAATTTTTTTTACATATGTGTTCTTATGACTTCTTCTCCTTCCCAAAGACACTTTCCACTAAAATTCTTAAAACCCAAAAAGAGAGAAAAACCAGGCACTCTCCATTTTATTCCCCACAGAATTTCCACACTCCATTTTTATATACTCATAGCAGGATAATCTATGTGATTTATTTATTACATATTGTGAGCATAGTTTATTTTATCTGATTGATTTTCAGTGCAAGCTAATTTATATATACAGAAAGTGGGAAAATAACACCACCCTGACAGATAGCAGCATGAAAATTGATAAATACATATAGCTTGGAAGTTTAGTGAGTGGAATCAAGATATTTAATTGTAAGAAAAGGACTCATAAATAGAGTAAACAAAGAAGATCGATAAACTAAAAAGAATATGATTATTGGGAAACATGGACAAATCCAACCGTTAATGTTGAAAAACGATACACATCATTAAATCAATAGAATCCAAAATGTATCAAATATTGAAATTTTAAGACAAAACCAAATGGAGTTAAAGAAATTGTTACAACAATGGGACCAGATATTGAAAAAGAACAAGGGGATGAATAAAATACTGAAATCAAATCTGGAAATCGGATAAAATAGACACCTAAAGGATAAGAACAAAACAAGAATCTATCATTAACGTGCGACCTTAACTCATCCACCAAGATCAGATCTAACTCGAATCACTCATTAGGGGTTTCCATCCATGATCAACATTTTCTTTCTGTGAACGAAATCCTTGGATGATATTAAACCACTAAGAAACGTTGGGCCCCTCTTTGTTCAAACACTAAATGGAGATCAATCCTCGAAAGATGATCGAAGAAGTCTAATATGATTATGAACTATGGGTCGGTAACTCTTATCTTGGTCTCGCCCTTGGTTCTTGAAGAAGAATACGAACCCTACAGCATTGGTATCGGCCTGGACCATCGCTCGAGCTCGACGAAAACAAGACCAGCGGATTTATTCATCTCACACTGGGACTACCCCGAATAACCCTATTATAGCTTCCCAAAAATGTAAAACGTGGTTATTCATTTTGTTTTTTATTTCATTTCACCATTTTTTTTCTTTTATATCTATTTGTTTTATTAATTATATATGTATACAATTCAATTTATGTTAATACTCTAATTATTATCTTAACTTCATTAATAAAGAATTTATATTATACATAATTCATAATAATATGTATTTTGTTTCCTATATAATTATTCAAATATAATTATAACTATATTATATTTCAAAATTTTAAAACAATTATGAATTATAAATTATATATATATTAAATAATATAATGTTTCTTGGAAAATAAAGTATTAAGTTATATTTTGATTCAAAACATATTTTTATTATTTACAAATATTTATAAAACCATTTTGTTAAACCAATCATTAGTTAGTTTAAATTTTTAAACAATTATTAAATAATTAATTACCATTTAAATTATCTCGGGGTGTTACATTCCTTCCCTATATATAATAATCCCTTGTCTCCCCAATCTTATAATAATACCTTCTTCAATCTTTTAAAGTCACACACTCAAGTAAGGGATTCCTCTCCTCCCCTTCGAATTCAAGCACCTTCTTTGAGAGTAATTTTTTAATTTCAATTAATTGTATTGAAATTTGTATCTAATCATTAAATAATTGTCAAATTTATGTTATTTAAAAGTTGGTTCATTTATCCTCTCCCATTTTGACCCTTAAATAATCCTTTACTATGCCAAAATTCCGTAATAGATCTTCCACCCTCCTCTTTTATCAAGCATTATTTTCATGTTACGTCTTCTAATTTCTTTTAATCTTATGTTGGGATATGTTATTAAATATCCTCCTTATATTCTATTTTATTTATAAATTATGAGATCCCATTTCACTCTCATTTATCCCTCTTATGAACCCTTATGTACACCTGTTACCATGCCTAATTTTCGTAAGGGATCCTCACTTTCCTTCTTTTCTCATATTTATCCAAGTTTCATTATATTTTTACGCCATTTTATTTTCAATTATAAATTATGGGGTATTTTTTAAAACTTATCCCATACTTACCTTTTTATTTTTGAATGATTAGAGGCCCCTTTATCTATCATTAATCCCTCTCGTATAGACCCGTTACCATGCCGAAATTCCATAAGGGGTTTCTCTCTTCTCATTTCCATTTAAGAATTTATTTTACATTATGCATCTAAATTAAATTTCATATGTTGGGATATTATGTTACATGATTCCATTAATTTCCATTTGATGATTAAATTATGAGATACCCATTTCTCTCTCATCAGCCCATTTTACAAATTTCTATTCGATGTCGTTATGCTGCCGAAATTGCATCATGATTTTCCATGACAAAATCATCATACAGTGAATACCATACCCATTTCTATATCAAGGGTATTAACCATATTTATCATGTACTTATTGAAAAAGTAATTACATGTATGCATTCCACATTACTTTTTTGTTGAATAAATTATTATATTTAATGAATCTATGTTGTATGATATATGTGGCACACTTATACATGGAAATGGAATGATTATGAAGGGTGTGCCCTAATATCACTCCAATACATTGGTTAATATTTAGTATTATGATCCTTCATGTGAAATTTGGGTTTACCCATGCTAATTCATGTGCAATGAGGGTTTACTTGTGATAATCCATGTGCAATGATCCTTGTCTCGTGCTAATATCGTGTTGTATGTTGTATCCACATTTCAATGTTCTGATGATCTTTTTATATCATGTCTTTATGTTCATGTCTCTATTATGCTCCATTGATATTTCTATTTACTAACATGTATTGTATTCTCCATGTTATGCCTTGTTTACTCACTTACTAGGCTTTATAGCTCACCCTTTTCTTATGTATTTCCTTAATTTATCCCATGAAATACTATGTATAGAGGAATGTTGTGGTCATGTAAATGAATTTTTCAATAAAGATATTGTATTTTATGTTTTAAGTTATCATGTAATGTTTTTAATCCCCAAAGACACTATACCTCTTGATATTATGGGTTGTATTAAGTGAAATTTAATTTAATAAGTCATGTTTAAGTATGTAATAAAGAGATGGGTTGTTATAGTTGGTATCAAATGATAGGTTTATTTATTTTTGGGATAAGGGTTAAAAAAACTCTAGTGAAATCCTTATGGATAAGATTAAGTATAAGAAAATAATCCCTAAATTTTGGTGAGTATAGAGTATGTGGTTTATTAATAAAATGAATCCATTTCTACATACAAACAAGTAGAGGTGACTCTGGCATAGATGTATCTAGGGGTAAAACACAGAAACCACTGCTTCGAAATAGATTCGAATGGGAACTAGTGTACAAAAACGAGCCTTGATGCACTCTTGGTTCGACACTCCCATGGGATATGCTTTGGTAAATTCATAATCTTAGTATGAATCATTATTAAGGGAGAAAAAAATCCCCTAAGAATATATGTTAGGAAATATACCATGGATAACTTATATTGAATCCTATAAATTCATAAGTGATGGAAATAAATTTAATTTATTAGTTATCCCTTTTTTCATTGGATTTCCCTTTATGTTTTTAAGAGTTTAAAATAATTACCCTTAATTTTACTTTTATTCTATCTAATGGCTAGAAATAAGAGGACTCGAGCTAACAACTGATGTGAAGATCAATGTGATGACTATTCTAATGAGATTCCCAATCTGATGGGTGTGATAATTGCAAACTGTTTCACAATACTCTCTTAGTTAACTCATGTTTTGAATATAAACATGGTTCTATAGGAATGTAAAAATTCCCCTAAGGAAAAATTGAAATCGATGGCTTCATGAGAAAAATACCTCCTACTTTCAATGGATCATCTGATCCCTCAATCATTGAACAATGGATAAACTTCATTGATAATATATTCTCTATCATTCAGTGTTACCAAAAATATAAGGTTCTTCTAGTGGCTTATCGTATGGAGGGTGAACCTGATCAATGGTGGACATTGATTAAAAATATGAAGCCTGAGGGATAGATTGAGGCATTGGAATGGAAGGATTTACAAAAAATGTTTTTTGATAAATATTTTCCTTGCACCATCTGTCTTAAGATGGAAAGGGACTTTCTTTCCCTCCTGAAAAATAACAAAGAATCCATTGGACCATATGAGGAATGCTTTACAAGGCTTTCACGATACGCCTTTGTCTTTTTATTTACCCACAAATGAAAGGTTTCTTGCTTCTTTGGTGAGATAAAACCCAGTCTACAGAAATCTTGAGCAATCAGTGAATTTGATAACTTTTAGGAAATTATTCGATTAACCCTCAAAGATGAAATGGATATTGTAAAATATTAAGGTATCATGGGGATAAGAAGCAGAAATTGGAATTTAATTCTGGTGTTCTAATAGAAAAATCCAACGGTGCTAAAAATTTCTAGCACACCACTTTCCAATGTGTGTAAAGAAGAACCCTAGAAATTGCCAGAAGGGGATGAGAAAATACTTTAGGTGTGTAATAGAAGGGAACCTAGCCAATAATTTCCGACAAGAAAAACCTAATATTGTAATAGAGGATAGGAACACTTCGTTCGACAATCAATGCATTGTTCGTTGCTATAAATTCAAATAACTAGGGAAGTTTGCGAACTGGTTCCCAAATCCAAGGGTTTTTAGAGGCAACCAAAAACCTCTATGGCAGTAAGGGAAAGCCTTTTCCATCACTACCACCAAAGAGAATCCTGACAATGAAGTGGTGATAGGTACACTAGTTATTAATTCAACAATAGTGAATATACTTTTTTATTTTGGTTCTGTGCATTCATTTATATCCCGATAGTTTAGTAGAACAATCCAAACACCACCAAAAATCATAGAAGTAGATATATCGGTGAGAACGGAAAATGGGTAAATTATTTCATATCATGAATATAATTCCCCTCTCACAATTTGTGTATTTAACTTCAAAGAAAACCTCTTCACACTCCCTCTAGTGGAATTTTATGCAATTCTTATCATAGATTGGGTTTCCCTATATAGAGATAACATAAATTTCTATGAGAGGGAAATCACTCTCCATATGGATAATCGACCCTTGATTCTATACAAGTTCAAGGAATATGATGAATCTTCTTTAGCACCATCGTCTCAAGAGTGGATGTTACTACCCTATGAGAATTTTAATCTTTCTTAGATGATTGAGTCTAAGAAAGGAAGCATCCTCAAAGACATGCCTATTGTGAGGGAATTCGCTGATGTGTTTCCTGAGGAATTCTCTAGTCTTCCTTCTAAAAGAGATGTTTAATTCTCAATTGATCTAATACCTAGGTAATTTTCAATATACAATAATACATATTGAATGGATATTATGTAGCTTTAGGATCTAAACAAAAAACTATAGGATAATCTAGATAAAGGGTCTATACACCCAAGTTCTTCGTCGTGGGGTGCACCAGACACGTGAGCCTCAGCCCTGTTGGTGAGGACTCCTTAAGTGCATCCAAGAGACCCAGGATCAAATCTAAGTGGAGGATAATTTTCGGGGTAATGTAGCAGTACTGTAACATTATTGTAGCAGGAAATTTGTGGTACTGTAGTAGATACTGTAGCGGGAACTGTAGCAGGTACTGTTTAGCACTATAAAAACTGGTAATATTCCTCTGTTTGAGCCTTCAGGCCACCGATTTAGTCCCTGAGTACTTTAAGGCCTATGGGCCACCCAGGCCTTCAGGTTACTAAGGCCTTCGGGCCACCTCAAGGACTTCGGGCCACCTTAAGTGTAGATGTAAACCAGACAACATACAGTGAACAAGCTTTAGAAGGATGATGAGTAAGGAGCTTTCACCCTAGCAGAAGCTAAATAGATTTCAAGAATGAGTGGGTATGGAACCTACCATCAGGACAAGCCTATGCATGCACGGGAAAGCCTAGTCGAACATCCATGCAAAGGTTGAGAGCTAGTTTCATGATAAAGATGTTGGGGAGGAGTAGTTTCAAGTAGTTAGTTGGTTTTTATGTAATTTTTGAAGCCTACGGGCATTGAATTCCTCTAAGAACTACGGTCCATTTAATACTTACACCTATAGGCCTTGTAAGTGTTCTACCTCACCCCTTGAATGGTGGATTATCAAAGTCAATAAAAAATGAAGGCCTTAGGGCTATTAGATATGGGGTTCACTAGTCCTCTTCTTCAAGAAGAATGATGGGTCAATGCACCTTTTCCTTGATTATTGTTAGCTCAAAAAAATTATAATAAGGAACAATTATCCTTTTCAATGAATTAATGACATGTTAGATCATCTACGTGGAGCATAATACTTCACCAAGGTGGATCTGCGGTCAGGATATTACCAAGGGTGAAGAAAGAGGATATCCCCAAGACTACTTTTCATACAAGGTATGGGCACAATTATTTCATAATAATGCCATTCGGACTCAATAATTCTCCAGAAATATAATTGGAATTGATGAATATTGTCTTTATATATTACCTAGAAAAAATTTTGGTTGTCTTTATAGATGATATTCTAATATACTTCAAAACTAAGGAGGAGCATGAGAAACATCTAAGAATTGTACAATAGACCTTTTGAAAGGATAATCTCTATGAAAAGTACGTAAAGTGTGAGTTTTATTTTAAGGAAGTCTCATTATTGGGTAATATCATCATAATTAACGGGATATATGTGGATCCCTCTAAGAAAAATGCAATTGAGGGATGGTTGAGACCAACATTTGTGATGGATATCCATAGATTCCTTGGTTTAGCCGGATATTATCCCCGATTTGTGATAAATTTCTCATGTTTTTCAAACCCTATTACCATGATCACTCAGAAGGGGGTCAAGTTTTCTTGGAATGATGAATTTGAATAAAGCTTCATGTAGCTTAAAATAATGCTTATCACTGTGCTCATGCTCACTCTAACCATAAGTGGAGAAATTTTTGTGGTATTCAGTGATGCTTTGAAGAAGGGCTTGAGATGTTAATTGATGAAAAATGAAAAATTCATTTCCTATGCTTCAAGTCAATTGAATTTTCATGAGAATAACTAACCAACACATGATTTGGAGTTGGCTGCAATAATCTTTTCTTGGAAAATTGGGTGACATTACCTCTTTGGGGAAAAGTGTGAAATATATATAGATCAAAAAATCCTCAAGTATATATTCTCATAGAAAGAGTAGAATATGTGACAATGAATATGGTTATAGATGATCAAAGACTATGACTCCTAAATTCACTACTAACTTTTGAAGGTGAATAAATTGGTAGATGCTCTAAGTAGAAAGTATCCAACAACTCTTTCATTAATTAGAATTTAAAAGGATACAATCTTCTTATATTTGATAAATATGGACATGGGAATCATAAAGAAGATAACATCATCAATCCTTTCCCAAATTATTACTCAACTATATCATTTTTAATGGTTAAAGGATGCTCAAAAGGATAATTTGGGAATTTAGATGAAAGTGTAAATTATCAAAAAAAGGTAAATCCTTGGAGTTAAATGTTAATGAAGAATTAATTGTGAGATTTTGGTCAAGAATATGTGTTCTATCAATTTTGGAGTTAAAGAAATAACTTTTGGATGATGCACATAGTTCAAATTTATACATTAACCAAGGAAACAAAAAGATGTATTGAGATCTCTAAGAGCGTTATTGGTGGGATAACATGAATAAGGATATCGCTGAGTATACATCAAAGTGTCTGGTATGTCAGCAATTGAAGGCTGAGAGGTATAAGTCTAAGTGGATGATGCAATCATTACCCATACCAACATGGAAATGGGAGAACATCACTATAGACTTTATCACTTGACTTCCAAAGACATCCAAAGGAAACAATGCAATATAAGTTTTTGTGGATCATCTTACAAATACTACAAACTCCATTGCGATTTGAGAGGATTTCTCATTGGATCAACTAGTAATAATATTCATCAGAGAAGTGGTAAGGCTGCATGGTTTACCACTATTGATTGTATCCGATCAAGATCTAACAATCACCTCTAAGTTCTAGAAGACTCTCTAACATGATTTGAATACTAAAATGGACTTCAGTATGGCTTATCATCTTCAAACTGATGGCCAATCTGAATGGACTATCTAGAAACTTCTAAAAATATAGTGATCTTTCTCAATGGACTTAAAAGGAAGATGGGACCATCATCTTTCTTTGGTGGAGTTCTATTACAACAAAAGTTTCCAATCAAGAATCCAAATGGATCCGTATGAAGCCCTTTATGGGAAGAGGTGTATAACACCATAATTTTGGGATGAAGTTGGGTAACGAAAACTTCTAGGTCTAGAAATGGTCGAAGAAATGGTGGATAATGTGATGACCATCCAGTAGCACATCAAAACTGGTCAGATTTGACAAAAGAGCTATGCATATAATCGTCGATGAGAACTATAGTTTGATGTTGGATACATGTCATTCCTCTACATATCACTATATAAGAGATTTATCAGATTTTGGAAGAAGAAAAATCTTAGTCCAATGTACATCGAACATTTTAAAATCATTCATCACATCAGAACAGCGGCCTATCGACAAGCACTCCCACCAAACCTTCATCAAGTATACGATTTATTCCATGTATCACTCTTAAGGAGTACATACCTGACCCATCACATAATCTAAACCTATAGTTGGTACCATTAGTGAATGACCTCTCCTCTAAAGAGAATCTACTTAAGATCTTAGATCATAGATAAAATGTTCTGTGAAATTAGATGATGCCCCTCATCAAAGTGATTTGAAAAACCCACAAGTTTCAAGAAGCAATGTGGGAACCTTAGGAAGTGATGAGGTAAATTTAATTTCATATATTTTAGTGTGGGGAAAGGAAATTTCAAGGGAAAAATTCTTAATTGGGGAATTTTTTAATGACCCATTCTTTTATGAATAAAATTACATTTCTTTTAATGTCTTATGGATATAGAAAACATATTCACTCATTTTTTATTGTGTTTTAATGACTGTTAAATACAATTACCATTGTTAATATATTCGTTGAATAGTGATCACATTACTAGTATAAACATAGGTGTTTACAAAATCCTTTTGACACAAACAAAGGAAGTGATGGCCTCGACCAGAAGGATCGTTCCCTTTGAAGCCCAATTATTGGATCTTTTGAGGGAGATGGAATTTATGGTCTTTTACATAGACCAATACCAATCTGATATCTAAAAATATAAACATGGGTGAAACCATTTATGATATAACTTCAAGCTCATTGAGATCACAGCCAAAACCATTTTTATCGAAAAACCCCAAGAAATCTCCACCATCGTAGTCCATACTCTTAGGGAATATGCTTGTGTAATAAAGGGATATCTAACATAACCCTATAATTATTATTATGTGCATTATTTTTTTATATAATAATTAATATACATTCATTTTATTATTGTTACATTGTAAATGATTTTTAAAGTACATATAGTATTTTTAGTTCATATTAAAATTCAATTAAGAAATATATTTTTATTAATTAATGGATTATTTAATTAAATAATATTTTAATATAATACTATTAAGAAATTAATTTTATTAATAATATATTAATATATAATTTTTATGAAGTCAAATGTAATTTTTATTAAGGTTTGAAAACTGTTTTTCTCAAAACCTGTGAATTTTCAATAAATATAGGTTTTCATTTTAAAAGTGAAAAATCACATATTGAAAAAATTATTTAGTTAAAATAAATATTATTTTTAGAATCATGATGTTTAAATTATCCAATGGTGAATTTTTCATAATTTTCTGAGATAGTCGAATTTTTTGGGTAAAAATCAAATACAGTATAAATAAAATATGTGTTTTATGACATCCTAATGACTCCAAAATGAAGTAATAAATACTATAATGGATGTTATATTCCCTATATATTTTTTCAAATTAAAATTATATGGTTTTAGATTTATTTGACTTATTTTATAAATCCTTAGTGAATCCTCCAAGACTTATACAATATTTTAAGATTTTAAAATCATTTCCTTTAAAGTGTGACTCACCTGCACATAATCAAGGGAAATATTTTAATATCTTCGGCTCTTTTCCTTATAAATTTTTTTCCCTCTCCTATTTTTAAAAACCCATGGGAAAACCATGGTAATGTTTGTGGTTTTGTATATTTAATTATACAGATTCCAAAACCTATGTTTGTGAAATATTAAAGAATTCCCATCTCATTTCCTATATAAACCCACCCAAGATCCCACTTATCTTCACTCAAAATATTTGGAGAACATCCCTACCCTTCTTTATCCTCTATAAAATCCTCCAAATAATCCACAATCTCTCAAGATTCTCCTGTTCAATCTTTTGAAGTCACACACTCAAGTAAGGGATTCCTCTCCTCCCCTTTGAATTCATGTAACTTATTTTAGAGTAATTATTTTAATTTCCATTAATTGTATTGAAATTAGTTAGTAATAATTAAATTATTGTCCAATTTATGTTGCTAAAATGATTTATCATTTATCCTCTCCCATTTTGACCCTTAACTAATCAATTTCTATGCCAAAATTTTGTAAGGGATCTTTCACCCTCCTTTTTTATCAAGCATTATTTTCATGTTATGTCTTTAAATTTATTTTATACCTATGTTGGGATATGTTATTAAATATCTTAATTACTTCCCATTTTATGTATAAATTATTATATATCATTTCACTCTCATTTATCCCTCTTATTAACCCTTATGTACACCCGTTACCAGGCTGAATTTTTGTAAGGGATCCTCACTTTCCTTCTTTTATCATTTTAATCCAAGTTCCCTTATATTTTTATGCCCTTTTATTTTCAATTATCAATGATGGGGTATGTTTTTTCACCTACCCCATACTTCCCTTTTTATGTTTTAATGATGATATAACCCTTTCTCTCTCATTAATCCCTCTCGTGTACACCCGTTACCATACCGATATTCCGTAAGGGATTTCTCTCTTCTCATTTCCATTTAATAATTTATTTTAAATTATGAATATAAATTCCATTTAATATGTTGTGATATTATGTTTTATGACGCACTTACTATTCATTTCATTAATAAATGATGAGATTACCCTTTCTCTCTCATCACCCCATTTTACAATTTTCTATTTAACGTCATTATACTACCAAAATTGGACCACGATTTTCGGTGCTAAAATCATTGTGTAGTGAATACCATACCCATTTCTCTATCAAGGTTATTAACCTTTATTCTCATATATTTATTGACTTGAGAATTACATTTATGAATTCCGCATTCCTTGTTCTTGGAATAAATTATGATGTTTAATGAATCCATGTTGCATGATATTTGTGGCACACATATACATGAAAATGAAATGATTATGAAGAGTGTGCCCTAGTAGCACTCCAATGCATTGGGTAATGTTTATTATCATTATACTCCATGTGAAATTAGGGTTTACACATGATAATTCATGTTAAATGTGGTTTTAATCATGAAAATCCATGTGCAATGAGATTTATCTCATTCTAATATCATGTTGTATGTTGTCTCCACATTTCCATGTTATGATGATCATGTTTTATCGTTCTTTTATGTTCATGTTTCTCTTATGATCCATCGATATTTATATTGACTAAAATTTATTATATTATGTATGGTAGGCATTTTTTACTCCCTTACTGGGCTTTTATCTCACCCTTTTCTTATGTATGTCTTCAGGTTATCTCATGCAATGCTAAGTATGAAGGAATGTTGTAGTCATGTAAAAGCAGTTTTCAATAAAGATGTTATATTTTATGTCTTAAGTTGTCATTTAATGTTCCTAAGCCCCAAATACACTATCCCTCTCGAAATTATGGGTTGTATTAAGTGCATGTTTATGTAATAAATCAAGTTTAAGTGTGTAATAGAGAGTAGTTTTGTTATAGACATGAACCTTAAAAATTGATTCTAACACTACAACAGTTCCAACAACACACTTCGGACACAGCAGCAAGCTTGAGGAACCCAAAAAATATCACATAAAATACTGATCTCTAAGTAACCGCACACTACCACCATCAAGAACATCGTGGTATATTGGAGAGGAGAAGATAGAGGTCCTAAATGTTGATGGAAGAGGAAGAACAATAGTATAACATCGTTAAAAGAGATCCATGGAGAGATGATGATGTTCTATGGAGATAACCCTTATCTAATCCCTAGATACAGATATCACATTCTACCAATTCCAATTGTGATTTCATGTTAGATCTGAGATATAAATCCTTTTCTGATCATTGATGAATAGTTCTATGTTAGATGGAAGATTCACCGGGGCAGAAATGAGACTATGAAGTCTCATTAGTAGAAACGACTCATGACCCATTAGTACGGAAAAGGTACAAGCCCCATTACCCCTCTCTCATAGGTTACCTTAGATAAAATTTACCATAATTGGGACTCACAATCATCACATTCCATGGTTTAATGAGGAGGGAGGCATGTCGCTAGGGTTCCTCCTGGATGGGGCGTGCAACTCAAACAGGAAGGAAAGGGGGTGGGGATGCATAGGGGAGAAATGTAGAAGGGAAATGAAAAAAGTAAATATAATATTAAATAACGATAATAATAATAATAGAATATTTTTTGTAATAAAATGAAATTAACTGAGTCGGGTGTGATAATGGAATACACAATAAGAGTGATCTGATCACTACGGCTCGATAATTTTAATTTAGGAAAGAGAGTTCCATATTATTAGTATAATTTAGAAAAATCATGATGCATAATAAATTTATATATAATTTAAATATAATGAAAAAAAATTTAAATTTATATATTTTGAATAAAAAATAAATAATATACATAAAATGAAATTATATTTACATGAATTTATTTTTTTAGTTTTTACTGCATTCGATCATATTCAAGGCTCCAAAAATTATAATAATTTATCATCTATTTTATATAAGATATATATATTATCACGAACATATAATGTGTGAATGAAAACAAATTATTATATGATTTTATTAGAATATTTATAACTTATAACATTTATTGAATATATATATATATAATTTTATTTTTGGTAAAATATTTTATGTTTTTTGGATAATTTATTTCTATATATTTTTAGAATGGTAACAAATGGTAATATAAATTAATAGTAATAGAATCATTTATTGGTAAAAAAATTTAGTATTGATATGATAAAGAAATAGATATAACTATTGGTAAAAGATTTGTTAGTGTTAAATGATTAATATCAACAAATATAATTATTCGTTAAAACAAGTGTTGGTACTTAAAATCTATACCAATAAAATTTATTATCTATTATAATTTATCATTTTTACAAATAGGTATATAATATATTAATAAATTTCTATTGGTATAATCCATTTTTTGTAGTGGATGAGAATACATTAGTGTAATTCTTGAGTATAAATCACAATATATTTTAATATCCTAAAATTTTGGTAAAGAAAAAAAATGTGGGTTTCCCTAGAAATAGAATACTTGTCTATATATAAACAAGTGGATTCAAGACTTGGTAGAGATACCCCTTGGGGTAATAACCCCAAAAAAAGTTTAGTTGAGTGTTAACTCAATTTTGAATTGGTGAAAAACTAGTGGGCCTAATTTCCCACCTAGTTTAAAACTAAAAATATATATGATTTCTATATTTTACATACTTCCTTACAAACCATTGAACATACAATATCAAATTATCAAACTCTTGATCTCTTATTACGTGATACCATTTGAAAGTGTTAAGTGGTCCATATTTTATGAAAAGTATTTTTCATTTATTCAATATAATTTATTATTTCTTATAATTTTTTTGGTATAGGTTCCAATGAAAACATCCACATAAATTATTTGGATAGCTTAAGATAGCATCTTAAGGATGTTTTTATGAAATCAATTTCTTTCCCATGTTTTAGTTAAGATATGATGGAATTATTAATTTTTTCATGTTCATGAAATTTTTCTTCATATTATTACTCTCGTTTATAAAAAACTATTTTTCGAAATACCATCCTTAAGAATTTATAGTTCATACCTCACATGTTTCATAAGAGTTGTGTTCTATATCACTCTTGGTCTCTCTATTGATGTTATTTTTCTCCTTCATTTCCATGTTCTCCAATCTCATGGATGTATTCAATATCAAATCCATTATTGAAAAAACCATATATTCATTACTCTATACAGTATGAACACTTTAAAAATTGAAAGGTATTTACCAATAAAGGTATTAAATTAATTTATAGGGGAATTATTGAAAATATATATGCATATATTTTTCAACACAGACAGATATTGATTACTAAGGCATGTTGATTACGCCTTATTTATTCATTCATTTCATATGATGAATGCAGTTGACTTTTTTATTGATGGGTTGGGCCTAGAATTATATATCACATTGATTCATTAGTTGGTCTCATGAGACAAAATAGTATGATTATTTGGTGTATTCCTATGCAAATATTTATGATGTCTTGGAATGAGAACTTGTCGGTAGGAGTAAGATGTTATGTATTCTGATTTCCATAATTATTTAATAAATTATTGATACTTATGTGATTATTTATATTATTATGTTATCCAATGATATATTTCAATCAAAAGTTATTGTAGAATTTTTGGTTATTATTAATACTTATTATATCTATCATGCCTCAACTATTTAATGATAACTTCCATTATAATCTAACTCAACCAACCTTTTGAGCTCACCCTTTCTTATGTTTCCAATTCCCTATGTTATGAAGAAGCATAATATGAATTATATTTCTATAATTTTATCATGTGTGGATAATATTTTGGGATATATAAATGGATTTTAGTAAAATAATAAAATTTTTGTATAATGGAGAAATGTCCATTTAGTGAGAAAGATATGGGTTTTATTAGTTATAAGTTTTCCTAATTCCCTTATGATATAAACCTAAAAGGATTTGGTATGTTAGTGACTCCATATTTTTTTAATGATATTGTAATTATGGATGTTTATATTTGGGTCATGTGAGTTGGTATCAAATCAAATAGATAAATAATATATTTCTAGCACTGGATTTGGAAGTGTGGGTCTGGGCCTTCACATTTGGTATCAAATAATGGTTTAGATAACTTTATAGGTTTGTATGTTATCATATAATTACAATTTAATAGTTATATAAAATATAAAGGGTTGAAAATAGTAAGACTGATAAAATGTTTAGAGGTAGAAATACACTTTGGAAGCCTTATGTGACTAGATTTTAAAGTGATTCAAGATATTTTAGGGCACATTTATTAGAATACAATATTAAGGTAGATATAACCCTTGGGTTTAGAATGTGATTTAGTGTTGATGTTATTTGAGAAGATTTTTATTTTTAGGGATAATTTTAAGGTATAGATAACCATTATGGTTAGTATATGAATTTAAGTAAATGTAATTGTGGTTATTTTTTGGTGAAAAGGTTATCATATTTTTGGGAACATATAGATAACCTTTAGGATTGAAAGTTAATTCAATGTTAATATAATTTAGGTTAATTTGGGTAGATTAATATATTTATGGGATCATATATTTACATGATTTTATGGCTTGGTACCTAGTAAAAAAATATTTTTAATTGTTATTGAGGTTCAATAATTTTTATGATGAAAGTTAAATTTATTTTGGATGAAAATGTGATCAAATATTTGTGATTTTTTATGTTTCGAATTTGCTCAATAATATATTGAAAATATTAAAAGTTTATTTATTTGTGTAGTGATATAAATTTAAATTCGTGTGCTATTGTTAGGTTTTTTTATATTAATTTTTTAATTCTTCACATGATAGTTTATTCATATTTATTATTATATTAACTTATGCTTACCATTTTGGATTTAGTTAATGGCTTTAAGTAGGAGAAATGACTTCCCAATATTGTATGGATCTCCTGATCTATTGAAAGTTAATTTTTGTTCTTTAGGGATGAAAAATTCATAATATTTATTAATCATTTTCAATATTTGGTTAAGAATAGGTGGAAAATAATTGAAACACAACTGAATGATGAAATTACTCTTATAGAATGAAAGGAGATCTAGTATATTTTCTCAAATTTTATATCTAGATAGTAAAATAATTATTCAAACTTAAGAAAGTATAAAATAAATCCATCTATTCTTTTGTGTAAAAAATCACTCGGTTATTAAGGTATGATTTTGGAAATATATTCATAGTTATTAATCTTAGAATGCTATATACATAGTTTTAGAAATATTTCAAAGATATTAAGTTTCCTAGTAGAAACTTGAAAATTAATTATAATGATAAAATATTTATTTGATATTATAATTATGCAAATATATACTAATTTATATTTAGATCAAATTAAAATTGTGAGGATAAGATATTTGTAAGAGGGGGAGAATTCAACACCCTAAGATTTCAATATGTAATTCTATTTTAAATAAACGCTATATTGAATAGCTTGTTTCACACATGACATCAAACTAAAATGAGCCATGACATATTATATAAAAAATTTTAAGGATGTTATAGGAATAATAAAACATAAAGTAAATAAAAAATAGTAATAAATTAAAAAATATTATATTTAGAGTATAATTAATTAATATGATTTAACTTTAAAAAGGGTTGTTTTCTTAAGAATGGTTTTCAAGTGTTTCATATTTTAATAAATTAAATTTATCGCTACTAAAATATTATTATGATAATATATAATATCTAAATGTATGAATTATTATATAAACATTCGTTTAATTGGAAAATGATATGAAATAAGATTAAGAACACCTAATACTTAAAGGTATTTTTTATATAAAAGTAGTTTTTCTTAATATGTTGTATTTTTGTTTGAAAAATAGATATAAAAAAATTTATAATTTTAATTTTATGAAATAAATTTTTTTTAATTTCATCAGGTCAAAATTATCTTATGGTTAATTTTTAATATTTTTCTGAAACTGTTTATTTTTCTTTGTATAATCAAAAATAAAATTTTTACAAATATTGTCACTTTTGTGACATCATTGTGAAATAAGAATAAATTTAGAGTATTTGAAATCTTTTGTATATAATAAATATGTCTCTGAGTATTAAAATAAAAAAATTAAAAATATTTTCCAAAATTTTGAAACTTAAATTTTGCATTTTAAAACTTAAGTCGTGTATTATTTTAGTAAAAAACAATTTTATGGTTCGTTGAATTAATTAAGTATTTAAATTGTTACAATTAGTTTTGGAATATTATTAAAGTCAATTTAACTCTCCATTTTTTATCAATAATAAAATAAATTTCATGGGAATCAATTCTAAACATAATTTTGGTGTAAATTTATTTGTAAACATAAAGCAATTTTTTTACAATTATTTTCCATTGTGTTTTGTATAATTAAATTAAAAAAATTATTCCACAACAATAAATATAATAATTTAAAATGGATTCTATATTTTGGGAAAAAATAAAAATATTTAACAAGGAACCATTAATTTTTATCCATAAAATTAAATTACAAAAGTGAAATTTAGTCACGAGAGTAAAGGCTAAAACGATTAAAAGGGGGGTTAAATTAATAGATAAGGATTCAAGTATCACTAAAAGTTATCTAAATATGATTTTACAAGTTTATTTATACCCTATATTATCTTATATTCAACAAAAGAATCAACTTGGTGTGACTTTATCATTATGAATAAATTTTTATTATTTTAAAGTTAAGAGTATTTACAAGGGTACCACTCCTCTCACTTATAAAAGGATCCCATAACCCCCTCAGTGCTCCACACACCTTGAGCATCCTAGAATATAAAAAAATCTTTCAAACCCCCAAAAAAACACCCTTATAAACATCCTATATCTTTTTGTATCATAAAAGTACCACTCCATTAATCCATAAACCACTTAGTAAATGTGACTTTCAGGTTGTAAGGTGATAACTTTTAATTATTTTTTTATCTCAATTTTCTTTGTTTGCCTCCTCCAAACCAATAATATACATGTAATATAAAAATATTATTATAATTAATGTAATTAATTTAAATGATTGGAATAATAAATATTATATATATACATAAAAATATATATTATGAACTAATTTATATAAATTTTTTACCAAAATTTCTACACAGAAATAGAGAATGGACGATTGAATTACTAACATTGGATGATCAATATTAACTGAAAATGAGTAATAACTAATTAAAAAATGAACATAAATGATTGATATAAAATTTAATAATAATGAATAATTTTATAAAATAAATTATTAATTATTATTATTTTATAATAGATGAAGTTAAAATCTGTCTAATAAATCAATTATTCATGGTAACAATTTCTTGTCTTAAACTTCCTTCTTTGAAATATATTTTGAATTATGAACTTATTTACATTATATGGTGTATATTCTACCTCTTTTAAATATATTATATAATTATACACTATTTAATAATTCTAATTAATGATTCATTTCAATTTCCACCTTTTATGAGGTTTTATTCAAGTGTAATTAAATTTTTAAGGGTTTATTTTGTAATCTCACTTTAATTATAATTCTTTACATTGCAATTACCATTGGGGAAAATTATATGATATTTCTATCCTAAACCACATATATTTTTATATATTATTTTTATTTATATATTTTTTTAACTATTGTTTATATTCTTCCTCTCTTTGGTACTCAAATGAACCAAAATAATGTTTATAAGAAAATCTTACCTTATTTTTTATTTTTAGCTGGGAATATTTTTTTCCATATCCATATTATTTATTTTAATTCAAGAATTATATTTTATATACTTATATGATTCATTAAGTTCAATTTATATTAAATTTTTATTTCTATTAAAAAATTATACATATTTTTTTTAATGTTTTCCTTACAATTCATTTTTTACTTTCTTCACTAAAGTATGAAAAAATGTTTTTTAACATCTTCTATGTGAATGAATTTTCCAACCATCATGAATGTTATTCATAATTAATATTTCCTTAAAACTTTCCATGGTTTTTAAAATAGAACCTTATTTCAATTATTCTATGAATTTTTAAAGTTAAAAATAATGTTTAATATTTTAAATGAATCAATAAAGGGATTTCATTTCACTTATGTATACTTTTATATTCCACTCCACATTTCTAAACTATAACTTTATTTGTTTTCATGTTTTAATTAAGAATTAGGACTAGAATAAATTATTGGGATCCCTATGGATTAATCTAATTATAATTTTACATCCGAAAATTTTGGTAATTTATTAAGTATGTGGTTTCCTAGAAATGGAATCATTGTCTGGATACAAATAAGTGGATACAGGCTTTGGTATAGATGTAGCTTAGGGTAGCAACCCTAAAACAATTGGTTCAGTGTTAAATTTATATTCACTCAATACAAAACTATTAGACCTAACTTCATAACAATGTTTACACTGTTATAGTATATGATTCAAATATTTCACATACTTTTTTATAAACCAATGTACTCATGGTTTTAAATGATCAAACTATCGATCACTTCTTATGTGATACCATTCATAAGTTTTAAGTATTCCATTAGTCATAAATTTTTTTTTCATATATAGAAACATATTCTAATAATTATTATGTTTTTTTGGTATATGTTCTAATGATACCATCCACCTTGTGTCTATGGATGGATTAAGACAACGTTTTAAGGAAGTTTTTATAAAACCCAATTATTTTCCATTAGTTAGAAAATATATAATGTAATTAAGAATGTTTTCATATTCCTAAAATTTTACCTCTTAATATTACTCTCATTTTTTATAAATTAATTTCTTATATCCACCCTTAAGAATTTATAGTTCATAACTCACATTTTTCGTAAGAGTTATGTTCACTATCATGGTATATCACTCTATTGATTTTTTTATCTTTCATGTTCACATTATTTAATCTTTATGATGTATTTTATACCAATTCCATCATTGAATTAACCATATATCTATTACTCTGTATGGTGTGAACACCTTTCAAATTGAAGGGGGGTTACAAAGAAAGTAATTCCATTTATTGACTAGATAATTATTTACAATCCTTATACTTATTATTTCAAAAGGAATAATTATTGATTATGAATTCATGTTGATTATGAATTATTTATTCATTCATTTTATATGATGAATGTATTTTACTTATTCAATTATGGGTAGAGACCATAATTGTATATCCCCTCGATGCATCTGTAGTTCTCATGAGACAAACTATCCTGGGTATTTGGTGTATGTCTACCCCAATATTTATGATGACTTGTCAGGAGGCCTTCATTATTTGATTAAAATGATCTTCACTATACATCCCATTATTATATAATTGGTTATTGATGATCATGGGATTATTTAAGTTGTTATTTTATACAAGGATACATGTCATATATAATTTAATATATAATATATCACTATTATGTATTCCTACCATATTTATCATGACTTGATCATTCTATGATATCTTCTACTGTAAAATTTCTCCTATTAGGCATTTTATCTCACCCCTTTAATTTGAAATGGTTTTGAAGAAGATTAATAGAAATAACATTTACAGAAGAGTATTATTTGTGGATAATTTTATGGAAAATATGGAATACTTATCATATAATAATAAAAATTTGGAATAATGTAAAAAAAATCATTAGGTGACAAAGATGTTGGTTTTGATAGTTAATAGTTTTTCATAATTCTATAAATATATAAACCTAAAAGGTCTTCGGTATGTAAGTGACTCTATATTTTTTTAATGATATTGTAATTATGGTTGTTTATGTTTGGGTCACATGAGGTAGTATCAAATCCAATAGGTATAGAATATGTTTTTTGCACCAGATCTGGGAGTGTAGGTCCAGCGAATCATATTTTGTTTTTATTTATGACTACTTATTTTTTTATTCATATATGTATAATGTATGTAATCACTATTCAAAATTCCAATAATAATTTAAATATCATTTAAATATCATTTATCTGGGATAATTCATTCCCAAAGAGTGTATTTTTATTCCTTGGCACTTCTTGACAGCCCGTGGGAACTAATAACACACGTAGAGACATTACACAATATAGATAGGGTTCTTAGATCATGTATAGATTGGGTAAGTTTATTAAAAAAATGTATTATAGTACCCTTTCTATTTGGGCAGTTCAGTATATGAGAGATAGGATTGTCAGGAATTGGGAGGTAGGTCATATGTGGGTTCCCAATCACCACTTCCCAAGACCAAACCTGAGTTTCCATGGAATGTAGGGTTTTGGGTGCTAAATTATTTGTATTTATTTATTTATTTTGGGTTTATATTAATTTTAATTTATGTCACTTCAAATTATATTGATATTATTTGGGATTTGTATATATATTTCGAATTTTTGGGAAAATAATGGGAGTTGTACTAGAGGTTCATGATTATATTGTACAGTATGGTAAAATGTTGGGAGCCCATGTTCATGGTTCTAAGAAGCTATAAATTGAATTTTCACTTTTGGTATAAGATCTACCAAACAGTGAGTCCAAACCATACACAACCACTAACACCATTTTAAATTTTTATGTTTTGTTCTTTAAATTATATATTTTCTTAAGCTATGATGGGGAGACTTTTGTTCTTTTTAATGGAATTTTGGAAGAGTTATTAGGATTAGTTGTCATTATTTGGTCCTCTAAGATTTTAAATTTTGTTTTCACTAGAGTCGTTTGTTTCATTTTACCCACCATGATAAACAGAAGCCTTATATGGTGGGGAGACCTAGAAAATGTATCAAATTTTGATTTTTTCATTCTGAATCACTTTTTTTATTATTTTTTAATATTTTTAATGTTAGGATTTAGTTTATTCCTTTATGGTTATCCTATCTAATCTATAGAGGTATCAGGTTTTTGTCTATGTTATGAAATCCAGACCATTATTTGAGTCCTTAGTGGATTTATAAGGGAACAAAAAATAATGTTTGGGATACTTTTGACACCTCGACCTTCACATTTCTCATTATTTTATTTATTTTTTAGTGTTTATTCTTGTCCTAAAATTTTGGGTTTAAATTAATAGAATTATTTCAAAAAAATTGGTTTCTATGTAAGGTGCATGTTAGGTGTACAATTAGTACTAACAATACGGGCCATCCATGTAAACTCAATAACTTAGTTTAGATGTGTTCACGTGGTTAGTGCGTTGTTTTTTTAACTATGTATCCTAAAATATGCAGCTTCCCAACCATATCCAGTAGAGGGTTCATGGTTGGCACACTATTTGGAAAACTGTGTGGCCAATATAAGTGCTTAAAAATATGAAATTCTTATTCTACCCCAAAAAAAATTAACCCCCTATACCCATCTTTTTTCACCACATTTGTGTCTCCAAGGAACCCTATGTGAAACCCCCTCTAGTTAATACTTTATTTTTATGGGAATTTCCATTTATTTCTTGTAAGATTTCAAGGTTTGGCCTAATTTTTTTCTTTTTCAAATTTTATTTGTTGTTAGATCCTATTTATCTTATTGCGGGTTAGTGTTGGATAAATCCTAAGTGTGTATTTGGCTCTAATAATTATGTATTTGGTTACTAGGTTGTGTAGGTCCTATGTGGGTACTTTTATCCTATTATTTAAATTATTCTCCTCAATTATGTTTTACCTAGGTAGGTGTTTCCAAGAATTTTCCTTTTCATAGCTTGTGATGTTGTGGTTGTGGTACCTAAAATGGATTATCTTAACTATATTTCAAGTTAAGGGTTAATATAACTCCCTAATTTAATTTTTAAATGTTATTTTCATTTTTAAAAATGGTGATTTTTCTCACCACTTGTTTTTCTTGGGAGTTTCATGGGTTTTGAGGGGTTATGGTTTGGGAATTCCCTTTTTATGGATTTAACAAGTATTTTTCATAAATTTTAAATTGTTTATTCAGTATAAATTAATTTGTTTCCTGTGTAATTGGTTGGTAGGGTTTTTCCTTGGTGTAATTATGTTTCATTGATCTTAGTGGGTTTTCTAAATGGGTTTTCCCCTTGACTTTAAAGAGCCTTCAAATTAAACCTATTTTCAAAATGGTTTTCAAAAGGGAAATTATTGTGAGATTTCTAATGTATAAACTAATGGCCCATTGGGTAACTTGAAAAAAATATGAATGATGTTGAATTTTAAATGGTTTTCCAAAGGATATTTTGAAATGGTAATACTAATTTAAAATCCCAAGGACCAGTTAGAACTTTCTAAAAATGATTCTTTTTTAAATGGGTTATGCCCTTAACTTAATCCCTATAAATTATGATTAAAATGTATTAATTTGATTGATTTAATTACTATATATTCCTAAGTGATTTAAAATGGGGGCTTGAGTGAGAAAGGTGTATGAGAGTGGGTTAGGTATGTTATTGGATTGGTTTCCACTGTATTTCATTATTGGTGTAAATATGATATTACATAAATCCTTCCTCATCCTCTATTACCAGTATCATGTTGATCCTAAGTGTTTTATTAAGATATAAATATGTAGTTATTATACTTATCTAGATGAGATGGACTTGTATCCCCTGGTTCTATGTTATGAACCCTTCAATGGGAGTGCCACCAGTGAGGCTAGTTAGATATAGGTAAGAGGATACTATCTAGAAACTTCATCCTTTAGGCCAATAGATGGTTCTACATGAGTGTGTCAAGGATCATATCATTATATGTTTAGGAGTTACCTAATACTATATACCTTAATTTTAATTTTTTTAATATAAATGTTGATATTACTACTTTATCATTTTTAGTATTTATCTAGTATGTTATCTGTTTTCCCTTTGTTTCCTTAGTAGCTAGTTTTCAATGTATCATTGTTTAGTAGTTATTCATTGATTCATTCCATCAGTTTATGACTATTCTGATCTTGGCCTATATAGATATATGTTTCTTTTTATTTTCCCTATCTTTTTGGATTTATTTGGTTGATGTTTTATTTAGGGTGTTTTCTTTTCCTTCTTAAGAATTTTTTTCAAACAGTTGTCTACAAATAGTTTTTAAAAATTAAATTTTCAAATGAAGTTTCAAAGGAAAATATAAATGTTTTCTTTTAAATAGTATTTAGTTTTAAAAATGGGAGGGATTTATGTCTATGTAATCATTTTCATAAATTGTTATAAAACATTTTTAAAAATAAAATATTTTAAACTAGGGTTTCTAGAAGGATTTGAAATAGAAAATCATGTAATTTTATGTGAAATCCTATTAGTATATTGGTATCATAACCTACATACACCACATGGTATCGGTTGATAGAGTTAATATCTTATAGCTTTAGGTTTTCTATAATTGAGAAGTTCCTACTTGAAGACTTCTTATTTCTTAGTCACTCATTGAGTTGGTGTGTTATAGATGGAGTGTGGACTTGGAGTCATGATTATATGGTATTTATAATTTGGTTTTATTTTATGTCATAATTATAATGGCCAATTTTTTCATCTCTGATGTACCTTTGGATCTAGTTTAGTCTTTATTCATTTTTAGCTGATTTTTATTTATTTTAAATGCCACATTTTGTTTGATTCTATTTAAAACTGCTTATTTTGTTTGTGCATGGATGTAAAATGCATTGACACCCCATTTCAAATTCTAATTTGAATTCTGATATCTTAAAATATTAATTATTTAAGTGAAATAATTCCCAGGGAAAATATTTTGATTCACTGGAAGTTTTTTCTAGCCTGTGGGGATTAGAAATTCCCTTCAAGTTTTTCCATGAACTGGATCAGGTGCCCAGATCAGGGGTGGCTTGGGTTGGTTCTTGACATAACCAAGAACTTTTGTATTGACTGAAACTTATTATATATGGATTGAAGTATGTGCTAAAAATTGGAATTTGAATTCCAAGGATTTCATGATGGAATGAAATTTATTCAAGAGTAATGATAGCCATTGTTGTTATCAGAAGGTGTTTGATCATGGTATTTTCATAATACATATACTTTACATGAATGACATATTGATAGTGGGAATGGTAAAAGGAATGTATGATAAAATAAATACATATTTTTTCAGAATCTTCATGATGGATCATCTCAGTCCAGAAAAGAGAATTTTTGGAATGAGTATCATATGAGATAGAATTTCTAGTATGAAATACCTGGATCAGGATGAATATATTCATATGGTGTTGGAACACTTAGTTTTTTGGAATTAAATCCTTTGAACACACCCATGTTTAGAAATTTTAATGCAATTAAAGATAATTCTCCTCAAATAGAATTTGTGGTCGAGTATATTGTGGAGGTTATGTTTATATCATATTTTAAATTTTTGATGTATTCCATGGTTTTTACTCACTAAGACATTAAAAAAGAATTGGGATTTTTTATTTGGTTTATGTAAAACCCCAAAAGGGATAACAAGGAAGATATAAAGTGGATGCTACAGTACATGAAAGTTTCTAATATTTTATCAATTTTCTTCAGAATAGATAAGTCTTTACAGGGTTTAAAATACTCTGACATTGGAAGAGATTAAAATTAATGGAATTAAAATATTATATATGTTTTTAATTTTGTTGTAACATCCATAAGTTTGATATCCAAACTTCAATCTATGTAACTTTCAACAATAGAAGTGGGATACATCTCTTTGACTGGAGTAAGAAAGTAGTTTATTTGGATAAATAGTTTTTCGAAGGATATTAGATGAAGGAAAAGTTATGAGATAAATTTTTTACTAATATAAAACTATTTTTATCTATCTCTATTTATTTAGTATTTATAGCTAAAATATATTTTAAATACCCCCGTTTTCAGTGTAAGAAAATGTGTTGTTGAAGGTGTCTTTTAACAGTGGTCTTTTTAGTATTGTTAAAGGGGTTCTTTGACAATGCTAAAAAAGGAACTTCTAAAGGGGGGTCATTATAAGTGACTATAAAAAAAATATTGATAAAGGCTCCATATTTATCAATTCGATAAAAAAATAAGTGATAAAGGGTGAGCCTTTATCAGTGCTTTGAAAAAAAACTCATAAAGGGGAGATTTTATCAGTACTTGAAAAAATGCGCTTATAAAGGATACCCTTTATCAGTACTTTTTTCTAGAAATAATAAAGGGTTTATTTCATTAAAAAAATCATTAAAAATAGTATATTAATAGATTAATAGATTTATAATGATATAAATATAATATAAAGTTTTTAAAATATGTTTTAAATAAGCCTAAATAGGAATTTACACTTAATATATATGATATTTAGTGAAAATGTATTATAAAATAATTAAAAATATCATTAATTAATAACTTTCTAATTATTATTGATTAATAGTCATCTATTAATTTTTAGATGATATAAAAATTAATTGAATTAATGAACATTCTAAGATAAGTTGAAAATATGACTTGAACTTAAACTGACATAAATTTTGATCTGGGTGTTCGTTTGGAATATACCACAATAAAATTAAAGTATGTGATGACCTCTATGACTTACTGACCTGGTTCATCCACCGGTTATGTTTCTCAAATCCAAAAAAGGACCAGAAGGCCACTCAAATGAGTTTTTAGTCGGGGTATCACAATTTTTTAACATTTGATCGAATTTCAACCTCATTTAAGGGGTTGTTATTGTCTTTTTTTATATGGACTGAATTTATTCTCAGGTAATACACTCATATTGATATTAAGGTTTTAAATTTTTATCATTTTTTATGATTTAGTTTTATTTATAATTAATTAAATGGATATTTTTCTTATATTTACATATAATAAATCACTTGTATAAATACATATATCAATATATTTTTATTGAAACATATTTTTAAATATATAAACTAAATATTTATTATTAATTTTAATTAAATTAAAAAATTATCCATTTTATTTACCTTATACAAATTCACTAATATGTATATATATAACTATACAACTAATGTTTATATATAACCATATATGTGTCAATAAAAAATATTTATGTATATGTATATTCTAATATATTCAAATAAATACATATTCTAAAAATTTATTTAAAATAATATGTAACCATTTTCTAATTTTAATATATATATATATATATAAATATATACATGTATTAATAAATGAATGTATATTTATATTATATTCTAGTATATGTAAATTAATATAATATATATTGTTTTTAAAAACATATATATATATATATATATCACACAAACACACATATTTTTTTAATGTATTTAAAAATAATTATATAAATATATAAATTAATATATATATATATATATGTAAATATATATATATAACATAAATATAATTAAACAAATAACAAAACAACATGGTGTAGTGGTAAAGTCGTTTCGTCTTCAAATGAGAGGTATAGGGTTCGAATCCAGGTTTCCACAGGAGTCTGGAAATTCACAAAGCATTGTTTAAGGGGTTGTGGAAGCACTGATAAAGGGGTTGGGCTCATAGAGGTCTGAAAAAATATAATTTTACCCACTTTAACAATGCAAAAAAATCATTCCCTTTAATATCACCTATTTAGATAGTTCTTTATAGGTGTTGGTAAAGTCCCTTTTCTATAGATATTAAAATCTTATTTTGTAGTGGTGTGTTAATTCTTTAAGTGTGATTCACTTACCCAAGAATCCAATGTTTCACTCTCGGATGAAGCACATTCAATGGAAGTATCATTTCATTCATAAATTGTTGGAGGAGGGGGTGTTGGTAAAATATAATATTTAAGTTTAATTAAATATAAGATGACATAAGCATAAAATAAATAAATATTTAATCATTATATATGTAAACTTAATATATTACACAAAAATTCACACCCAAAAACCAAAAAGGTTTAGTGTATTTGGAAGATAGATACATAATAAGATTATTTCATGAATAATCTTCAATATCACCCAAAAATTACTTATCACATGGCAACCCTTCTAGAAATGTCATACTTAATACATTTCTTCATAAATATGGAAAATGAAAACATAAGAAACTGTTAGCTCAAATACTTAGTAAGGTTAAACATAGAAGACATTAACTAAATATTATGAGTGATAAAAGATAACAATAAGGGTGTGATATCATGAAAATCACTTAAAAATTCATATCCCTTCATTAATGATCAAAAATCATAATTCATACAACAAAACTTTATTATAAAAAATACCCGAGTCATATGTTAGTTGGAGTAAAGATATCAAGAGGTGGGTGAATTTACTTTTAAAACATTTTATAAATTAAAACTAAATTTGATTAAATTCAATCAATTATAGAGATAAGTAAAATTAAAAGAGTTAAAGTTAAAGGACAAGCATTATGAGTAGATTCAATTAAATAAATAAGTTATCAAAGTAGAAATAAAATAAATTACACAAAGAGAGTTTGATAAAAAAAGATCAGAAATCACCCTTGAAAGGAGCCTACATGTCCACACCCAAGGCCTTTGGAGGATTTATACTCCATTAGTTAAATGGTACCCATTAAACCCTTTTAAAATGGAAATAACTTTCTTTAAGAACCAATCTAGAAACCAATATCCTGCACTTTAAAGGAAGCGATCACTTATCCCCCTCACATAAGGTTGTGAGTACCCAATACACTTGCTTTAAGTACTAAGAAAGTGGGTCCAATATCCCCTTTCTTTAAGGACTATAAAAGAACAAAATAAAAAAAGAATATGATACTTAATTTTGAGAAATCCCTATGAATAGCACAATCCACTATTTTTTTTGAAAAAGGTGGTGTCTCAGTCAAAGACCCGGACATAATTTATTGAAATAGGAAAATTTTCATGAGTCTAAAATAAGGAGACTTATTATAATCCCTTTCATAAAAAGGTATAATATCAACAGGCAGATCATCCTTCCAAGTAATACCCTGGTTGATTCCCATGTTTGCAATACCATCTACAACACTGTTCGATTCACGAAAGGTATGAGTGACAATATAGTTGATCTCCAAAAGTGAAGTCAGGCATCTCATCCAAAGGGTAGTAAGAGGCCAATAGAGATGGACTATGCCATTCAAAATCCCCTAGATAATGGTTATTGAGTCACTCTCAATCCAGATGTTATTCCATCCCTTTTTCTTGATGAAATACATAGCATGAATCACACCCATCATTTCTGCCTGCAAGGACGAGGTCTTACCTCAGCTGCCAAAGAATCATCCATGGAACTTCCCAATAAAATATATAAATATATAACCACAACTATTAGGCCCCAAGTTTCCTTTGTAAACTCCATCAATATTCACTTTAATCCATCTCAGAAGATGAGTTTTCCAAAACACTTCAAAGGTGTGCCACAGTTTCCAGTAGAGACCATCAACTCTAAGATGATGAAGGATCTTGAAATCACCAATGGAGTTGTTACAATAAGCTTTATGGATCGAAGCTGCATTTGTAATGGAAATTAGTATTCGCATCCAACCTGTATTAAGACTGAATGAGTAATTGTTGTGGATAATGGAATTTCTATCAAACAAGAAATCCACTCACTCTTTATTATGAACAAGAGGAAAACTCAAGTGATATAGGGAGAGAAAAATTTTGAAGATAGCTTGAATGCAATAAGAAATCACAAGAGAGATCTAGATAAGGAATCATAGAAGCATTATCTTTTTAAAGTGAACCATTACATTCTAGGAAACAGAGGGGGAGTATTTATAGCCTTTGGGGGGTTTATAAGGGTTCTAGTGGCCTTCAGGGTTGAATAGATATATTATAGAAAGAATTAAATAATATGGTTCCCTCCTCCAAAAGCTATACTTTAGTATTTTATGAGGTCATCGGGTAGTTAGTGGGTGACACTGGCCATCTGGTGGTACCCCACTAAATAGATTCTGGTATTTATAAGTGGTGGGATCTAAAAATTCTTCTCATACTCTTCTTGATCTCTCTAATTGGATTAGTACATTTACGATAAAATGCTTGAAATATAAATTTTTGAAACAACCAAAAGAAACCATTATAAACCCAAAATTGTGTTTGTGATCATTTAAAACTATGTAAGAGAGTGATTTTTATAACATTCTCCTACTTTTTAATGATCACAAACACATAAAAAATTAATGCATAAAGATAATCATGATTCATTTGATATAAATATAATCAAAATTAATTTCATTATATCATAACTAAATTCATCCCATAATTTGATTTCAAAAATCATTTCATCAATAATTAAATTTCAAAACTTCTCCCCCTTTTTGATTATCAAAAATTCAAAATCACAAAACATTCACAATTCAAGACTAATTGAAATTTAAAATTATTCAATTTTCAAAATAATTTAAATAATCCAAAATTCCTTTAAAATTATTACCTTTCCCCCCCAAAAAAATATAAATGAATATTATATATCAAATACAACACCCCCATTGATGATATAAAACCATAACTATTCACATGCTTGAAATAAAAAAAATAAAAAAAAAATATTTAAAACCTTTTGAAAATATTCATTGAGAGACCAGAAGAAAAGAATGTATATGATTCAATAATTTTTTCTCCCAGAAATAAGTTCAAAAAATACATTAGATAAAACACACCATTACATTCATAACCTTCCTTAAAATTTGAAATCACATGATCATGTTTTTATATAATATCTATAGCTTTTGAATTTTAAACATGTTTAAAATTAATTTATAAAAAGAGATTTAACTCCCCCTCAATTGATGAAATTTTAAAAATGTAGAAGGGGCCACCAAAATCATGAAACTCAAGAGTTAAATAAATATAAAACAAAAACATTTATAAGAGTCTGAGAAAAATAAATCAATAAATTCAAGAGTCAAATAAAATATAAAATCAATGATATCAAGAGATAAAATTAATTGATTAATGTGGTCAGTGACTGCAAGAGATAAAGACATATCAATGATTTCAATATTTAAAAAAATCATGATTTAAATATTTAAATAAAGATAAAATAAAATAATCATATGGATATCTATATATTCATGATTTTAAAAGGGGGTTGTATAATTCAATGAATCTCAAGGTGACCAAAATGTATTCCTAAACAAAGATCAAGGTCAAAAATAAAGCAGACTTCAATAAGGCTCAATATTAGAAGTTTACAATAGTAAAATATACTTAATCTTGTTAAAATTAATTGAGAATAATAATATTAAATAAATTTTAAACTCTACCTTAATAAAAAAATCATTCTCCAGTAAGGGGTTTTATATATGAAAAAAATGTCAACAAATTTTTATTTAAAAGCATGATATCCAAAATAAATTGAAAAATAACTTCAAAGAATTCAAAAAATATATAATATTGGATTTTCCAAATTTCATAGTGAAATATCGAATATAATTTAAATATGTTAATTTTTTAAAAAAAATGAGTTACAATAATATTGAATTTAAATATCAATAAGATAAAACAATATTAGAATTTAGGAATCAAATGAATGATAAATTTTTAGTATTTTTTAAAAATAAATAATATTCAATTAAAAATTAAATTTAAAGAAAAAATTGATAAACCCATGGAAATATATAATTAAATTTCAATATTTAATATAGATTAATATTTTTTAAATATTTTAAATACTCATATACTAAAAATATTATTTAACTGAAGAACAATTTGTAATTTAAAAGAATTTAAAAAATCCAAAATATTTAAGAAGTCAACAAATTAGTGTCTCGAGCACCCATTCTTCATGTACCATGTCTCTCATTTAGAATTTATCTTGTGTAATTACACCTAAAATAATAAAGAATCTAGATATTTTTCGTGGGATATGAGTTTCTATAAGAAATATTAAATTTTCTAAATAAGGCATTTAAATCTAGGTGGAGAAATTTTGGTCAACCATATGAGGAATTTTTAAAATTACACTCATGGATCATGTTCCTAGTTTTCATACAATAATTATTAAGTATGTATTAAGAGATACCTCTTAAAAAATGGTATTTTTAGAATTTTTAGAGGTGACAAAATTATTTTTTATATTCCTTTGTGAACCCAAAATTTAATTTAATTTTTGTTCACCTTAGGTGAACAAAACAATAGATTCTATAAGAACTTGAATGGTTGGTTACATTTTTTCAACATTTGGTTTCTCTTTTATTTTTAAGCATAACTCTACCATTTATTTGGAGTGTTGATCCTTTTCACTCACAATAAGAATATATTTCTTTTTGAGCTACATTATTTTTTTGGTTTACAAAATCCTTCTATTAATTATTCTCAAGAATATTTAAAATGTTTATAATCAATATGTCCAAAGGGACAAGAATAATATGAATAAGAGTAATAATAAGTATGAATTTTTACCTATTTATAGGGAAAAATAAATTTGGGGTTTCCATTACTTAATATGGATGAAGAGGAGATTGATTCATCACGTGTACCCCAATTTGACACTTTAAAGTCCTTCTTACTTTCCTTATTCTCCGTTAACTTCTTTTTTTGATAAGTGTTAATACATATTGATGTGGCCCTTTTTCTTAAAATTGTAGAACCATACCTATGATGCACCTTTTTATATATCCATTTTGTTATGATAAGAGTATTTCTTTATTTTCATGAACTTACATATCTTCTTGTCCAAGTGTTCAAGATCTGAATCACTTTTGAATAAATCATCATCAATGGACTTGAATACAATGTTCTTCCTTTTCTAATTGACCTCCAAGGCTTCCTTCAAGTCCTACCTTTTCATTATAATCTCAAATTTCATGAGTGACCCTATAGGTTCTTCAATCAGTATATTCTTGATTTCCTTCACCTCTTGAATTTTTATCACTTTAGGTTACCATGATCTTTGTAAATAACCATAAGATCTTATTTATAAGGATTTATATGGAAATCACAAAACTAATAGATTCATACCATTTCATATATCAGTAAATCTAGTAAAAATTTCAAAAAATGAATCATTGGAATTCATGAAAAATCTTTTAAATACTTGACAGTGCATATCAATCCCAGTATCATATACTTAATTCATACCCCCATGTTTGACTTCTAAAAATTTCCAAATTTTATGAGAATTTTTACACATGGAGACTCTATGAAATTCATTACTATTAGACCCAGAATGTAGAGAATTCATAGTTTCCCCCATCAAACTCAAATTTAATTATGTCATCATAGGTCTATTTTTATTTTTCCCCCTAAGTGGGGGAATATCTATGAATAATAATTCTATAAATAGTATATATCATACTTCAATGAAAATTAGACATATAATTTTTCCAATAATTATAGTCAAATCCATAAAAGTATAGGGATTTACCCATAGAGTGTCCCTCCAGATCACCTTGGGAATTTTAAGTAGAGGTCATATTTAATAAATCATTCCTTGAAATTGGTTAAGGTTTTTAAATAAATTTTTCCACTAATACCTATTATTGTCCCGATTAAATATGGAAAGAGGGGGAGAATTTCATTTTAAAACATTTTTGAAATTAAATAAAAATTTTATTGAATGTAAACAATTAATGTGATAACTAAATTTAAAATATTTAAATCACAAAAATAATAATTATGAGGAGAATAAATTAAATAAATAAGTTATAATATCTAAAATAAAATAAATAACATCAGATAGTTTGATAATGAAGTTAGACAATCACCAATGAAAGGTGCCTACAGGTCCTCCCCTAAGGATTTTGAAGGATTTATACTCCCTTTGGTTTAACAATACCCAAGAATCCAATTTATAAAGAAAATCTATTCCTTTAAGAATGAACCATGAAACCAATATCCATCACATTAAAAGAAGTAGTCACCTAACCCCTCACTTAATTTTGTGAGCATCTAATAACATTGTTTTAAGGACCAAGTAAGTAAACCCAATATCTCATTTCATTAAGGACCAAGTAAAAATAAATAAATAAATAAGGGACTTACTTTTTCCCAATAACTTTGAATCACACACTATAATATCTCTTTATAATTAACAAGAGATAAGATAAAATAGAGATAGATGAATATATGTAGAATACATCTTGAATATAACAAGAAAGTGAAATAGATATCTCGAGAAGAAAAAATGGAATCAAAATCATTCTACAATTGAAATATTGCCTTCCAAGAACCAAATGGGGTGAATATATAGCCTATGGATGGTTTATGAGAGTTCAAGTGGTATTGGGGGTCTAATAGATCCATTTTAGTGTGAATAAAAACTTTTGAGGTCATCCTCTAATGGCTATATTTTATTTTATATTAAGGACACTGGGTATTTGGTGGGCACTGCCATCCATTTTATGGTACCCCCACTAAGTATTCTATCATGACCCCCTCCCCTCAAAGAGTATCCCTCTTGGTCCATAAATTAGATTAGGGAGATGGTGACTTCTCGAGTCCGGACTCTAGTAGGATATGGGATGACGAATAACACTGAGGGTAAAATAATCACACATATGGGAGGGATTAACCTCTAAGAGAACATGATGAAGAGTGATAAATGAAATATCCCCCAATGAACGCATACTCAAATATATAAAATAGATCCCAATTTAATTCATGTAATTTCATAAAGTACTAAAACAAATTAAAGGGAAACTACTAGCACTAAAAAGGTAAAGATGATAGAGACTGCAAAGCCCGAATAGTTACTGCAAAACTACAATATAGAAATATTATTTCGGATCTCCAAATTACTATGTATGACCTGAAAAAGTTTATATATACTTTGGGTAAGAATAATAGTATACTTAATAGGATCCTCCTTGGATCCAATCATCCAAATGATTAAGAAATCATAATAAATCACAATAAACAGTAGTGAAACTAACTCATCACCTAAACAGGTATACTATGTTCCCAACCTCACTATAGTTATCTCTCACCAAGTATAATGTAAAATAGATCATATATTATACAAATGAAACATCAAGGTTTCCCTGGTACTTCTTCCCCACTGGTTTTCCACTCTTCCCCAACTTTACACATCCTGGTCCATCTCTCTCCAAAATAAGCAAGCCCGTAAACACCTTGGATAAGTATCACAACATGCACCTCATGTATCACATCATCGCATCACCCCATATCATATCTCCACATAGTAACTAGGAAATTTATAGGATCTACCATAACCCATATGACAGTTATCATATATCGGGTATTATACCTCAAGCCATCACATCTCATACATTGAGTAAGGTACCTCATATAATGACCTGAACCCGCGCTTCTAGATTGAGCACATAAAAATACTATGTATTTTTTATAAACGAAAAATGAAAAATAAATAGAGTATTTTAAATACCACAACCTTTTTTAGACTGGGTTTTGAAAAATTATAAAGATACATTACAAATTAACGAAACTGAACAAAAAAAATTAATAAAATAAATAAATTTCTTGGTGTGCGCCAAATCCATAAGTAAAGTGAAAAACTTTGAAAAATTCAACTGAAACTATGAAAAATAAATTTTAAACATAGGTTGAGAATTTTATTTTCCCAGTAAGGGGTTTTAAAACCATTTAGAAATACCCTTCTTTGAAAAGTAGAAAACATTATTCAAACAAATTAATTAGAAAAAATCAATACTTAGCAAAGTGTTTTAAAATAATGAAAAAATTTTCTAAATATCCTTATATAGTGTATATTATTATTAAAACCATGTAATTTTAAAATAGAAAATCTCTATAAATACTACTTTGTATTTACCCATTTTGAAAAAAATAATTTTTATGGATTAATCATGATACTCAGTAGGCCATAAGAAAAATCATAAGGCCACTTAGTCATATCACATGTAGGATAGTGTCCCCTTTGGGTCATGGGTTTACTCCCCATACCATAACATATCATTCAATACTATAGTGCCAATTTTAAGAAAAAAAATTAATGGTCCTTCCTATCTCACTCATAACCAAAAAAACATTTCAAAATCAGACTTAAATTATTTATTTGGAAGGAAATAATCTTAAAAAATTTCTTTACATGGAATAATCATATTTTTAAGAAATTATAAAAAAAATAACTAGGATAAAATCATACGTATGAATACTTTTTATTGTTTAAAATTCATAAATATACATCTTAATCAATTAAATGAATACTGAATTAAAGTGCATGGAATATCAAAAATAATTTAGATGATGGTCATATCTAATGTTATGAATGACATTCATGGACATATGAAAATAATTCACCCATAAAATGATAACATTTATCTTGGTGAAAAATAATGGTACACATAAAATTATAGCCTACACATGAAATAATAACATTTATTATTTTATTTGTAAAGAAAACAATTTAATGATTGCAATAACAAAACAGAGTTTTTTATTATTTGGAGAAAACTTATTCAAAATCATAAAATAACACTTTATATAATTAATTATCATAACTATATATATACATATATATAGAGGGAAATATTTGAAACTAATTGGATTTATTTAAAGGGTTATAATTCAAATTAAAATTTGAAAACAAAATATATAGTTGATAAAAATATTAAAATACTAACATCCTTTTATTATTGAATTTGAAAGTATATACATATAGACATATACATATATATAAATTTAAAAATTAAATGCATCCCTTACAAATAATTTTGAAGATGAAAATAAAATATAAATTATTAATTCATTCATTACCATAAAATATATATTGTGGGCTGCTCCTAACAAAATAGTTCTCAAGATCATTCCCTTACAATGGTAAAAAAAATACAGCAATGGATCTTCAAGACTAGGAAAACTGAACCAACCTACTGCAAAGAGTTTCTAAATAAAACCAGCCTTGTCTGAAACTCTTTCCCACACCATAGGATTATATATATATATATATAGACACACACACACACCTATAATTCCCAAAAATCACTCGAAAACACAAATTCACAAATGTGGTGTGTACCGCAAGATCTCTATTTCTGACACAAAATCTCTACTTTCTCATAAAATAAAACCTTATAATAAATAAAGAAAATTTATCAACTTTCTAGGTTGGGAATTTCATAATCCTACCAATATGAAAATCAGTTTGGTTTCAAAAGGATCCAAAAATGTGAGTCCCACTTTCTTAATCACATTATCTTCACTATTATTATGTTCTTATTTAATCAATTATCGTTACCTTGCATATTCTTTATTATATTTTTATCTTATCATGCCACGTTTTTTAATTCTTTTTTTCATTTTTTTCTATTTTTTATTATTTATTTCGCTATTTTTTTAAATCAAAATGCATCACATTTTTTTGTCTTTTTCTTATCTAACATAGTCTCTCTTTTTTATTATTCATCATTCATTTTTTTATATAAAATAAAACTTATAAATATTAAATAAATTTACTTTTATACATATATAAAAAAATTAAAATTTAAAATCCAGCTTTTAAATAATTATAATACTCATATTTTTTTAGAAGACTTTAATAAATTAAATAATTGTTTTATATTTATCATATTACATTTAATTCATCATTTTATATAAATATGTTTAGACTCATAACTCATAAAAGCTTATAAATTTATTATGGTTAAAAATATATTGCTTTATTTTATTTAGTAAATTAATTATTAAATTTAAGTTCCATTATTTTTTTGTGATAAATTATAATTCTTATAATTTATTTTTTAAAACCAAATATTATTTCATGATTAAGAAATTTAATAAAAATACTTTTATAAATTTATATGTTAACCAACCTTTATTAATGGAAAAAAATTTAGTTTTTAAAAATGATTTATTAAAGCTTATTTTAGTTTTATATTTTATATATAATCTTTCATGATTATTTATAATAATTTAATAATTATTTTAAATTTCAAATGAAATTTTTATTTTATTATAAAAAAATATATGTTTTTACAAAAACAATCAACTATAGATATTTATTTAAAATATTATTGTAAACCATAAAATATTATTTGTGTGTAATTTAAAATTAAATCTTTTAATAATGTATTTAAACATTATAAAATTATATAAATTAAAGTATAATTGATAAAACAATTTAATAAAATATCATTTATCATCAAGTTATTTTTAATATTAATATTTAATTTTACATATTAAATATTAACATATAACCAAAATTTATTTTCATTTATTTAAAAAAAACACTTATTAATATATGGGATATTACATTCTTCCCGACCTAAAAAGAATTTCACCCTCAAAATTCATTTTTCAGAATCTAGAAAATTCTAAATTTCTATCTTCAAAATTAAAAAACACTAGAACTGTATGACTTCTATACTCTACCAACAACATCTAATCTCAAAAAATGTCCATAACATCACTCTGATACCAATTATAAATACCCAAACCTGTTATTCCAGATTCAACACATAAAAATGTTATATATTTTTTTATAAGACAAATGGAAAATACACATATCATTTTATATACCAGGACCTTTTTTGGTCGAGGTTTTGGAGAATTATACATATACAATACAAATTAAAAAAAATGAAAAAAAAATTAATAAAATAAATTGTTTACTTCTTGTGTGCTAACTCGATAGGGAAGAGAACGCCTTCGGAAAATTCTACCAAACCTGTGGAAAATAAATTTTAAACATATGGTGAGATTTTAATTTTCCCAGTAAGGGGTTTTAAAATCATTTAGAAATACCTTTATTTGAAAACTAGAAAATATTATTCAAACAAATTGTGTGATGAAAATCAATACTTAGAAAAGGGTTTTAAAATAATGAAACAATTTTCTAAATATCCTTATATAGTGTATGTTATTTGAAAATCCATATAATTTAAAAATAATAATTCTTTATAAATACTACTTTGGATTTATCCATTTTGAAAATAAAAATTTTTATGGATTATTCGTGATACTCTATAAGCCATAAGAAGAACCATAAGGCCACTTATTCATATCAAATGTGGGATAGCAACCCCTTAGGATCATGGGTTTACTCCTCATACCATAACATATCATTCAATACACTATTTACAATTTTAATGAAACATTTTAATAGTCCTTCCTTTCTCACTCATAACCCAAAAACAATTCAAAATCATATATAAATTATATCTTTGAAAGGAAAAAATCTTACAAATTTTTTTATGTGGCATAATTTAATTTTTATAAAATTCTAAAAAAATAACTAGGATAAATCCATATGTATAAATATTTTTTATTATTTAAAATAAATGAATATAAAGCTTAATAAATTAAATGAATGCGTGAATTAAATTATGTGGAACATAAATAACATTTTATATAATGGTCATATCTAATTTTATGAATTACATTCATGGACATATAAAAATAATTCACACATAAAATGATAACTTTTATCTTGCTGTAATAAGATGGTAAACATAAAATGATAGAATACACATAAAATAATAATTTTTCTCATTTTATTTATAAATGAAACGATTTAATGATAATAATAACAAAACAAAATTTTGTTATTATTTTGAGAAAAATTATTTAAAATAATAAAATAACTCTTTATATCATTAATTATCAGCAATATATATATTTATATATGAATATATGTAGGTAAATATATTTATATACATATAGAGAAATATAGATCTTTGAAACTAATTTTATTTCTTATAAGGGTTATAATTCAAATTAAAATTTGAAAACAAAATATAGACATGATTAAAATATTAAAATACTAACATCCTTTTATTATGAAAATTAAAAGTATATACATATAGATACACATATATATATTTGAAAATTAAATATATCCTTTACAAATAATTTTGAATTTAAAAAACACATATAAATAAATAAATAATCCCTTGCCATAAAATATTTGTTGCAGACTGCTCCTAAAAAAACCAGTCTCAAGATCAGTCCCTAAAAATGGAAAAAAAATACATAGCAATGGATCTTCAAAACTGGGAAAATTGAACCCACCTAATGCAAAGAGTTTCTAAAGAAAACCACCCCAGTCTAGACCTTTTTTCCATGCCATAGGGTTATCTATATATACACCTGTCATCCCCAAAAATCACTAGAAAACTCGCATACACAAATGCAGTGTGAACTAAAAGATCTATAATTTCGACACAAAATATCTACTTTCCCATAAAATAAAACTATATACTAAACAAACTCAATTTATCTATAGCCTAGTTTGAAAACTGTGTGATCATTCTAAAGAGGGAAAATGAAATGGTTTCAAAAGGAGGAAAAAACATGACTCCCACTTTCTCAATCACATTATCTTCATTATTATTATATTGTTATTTAATCAATTATAATTATCTTTCATTTTCTTTATTACATTTTTATATTATCATTTCATGTTTTCTACTTCTTTTTTTCATTTTGTTTCTTTTTTTATCATTTGTTTTACTATTTTTTTAAATCAAAACATATCACATTTTTTTCTTTTTCTTATCTAATGTTTTATCTTTTTTTCATCATTTATTTTTTTATATAAAATAAAACATATAAATATTATATAGATTCAGTTTTATATATATAAAGAAATTCATAATTTAAAATCTAGACTTTAGGTAATTAAAAAACTCATATTGTTTTATAAGATTTTGATAATTTTAATAATTGTTTTATATTTATCATATTACACTTAATTCATAATTTCATATAAATATATTTTTACTCATAATTCATAAGAACATATAAATTTATAACAGTTAAAAATATATTTATTTATTTTATTTTATTAAGAAATTTAATAAAAATATTTTTGTAAAATTATATATTAGCCAACATTTATTAATGAAATAAAATTTATTTTTTAAAAAAAAATATTTAATAAAAAATATTTTAGTTGTTAATTTAACATGTAATATGACATGATTATTTATAATTATTTCTTAATTATTTTAAATTTCAAATAATATTTTGATTTTATTATACAAAATGCGTGTTTTTAAATAAAATAATCAATTATAAAAATTTATGTTAAAATAATATTTTAAACTACAGAACATCATTTGTTATAATTTTAATTTAAATCTTATAATAATTTATTTAAAAATTATAAAATTATATAAATAAAAGTATAATTGATAATAAAATTTAATAAAATATCATTTATCAAAAATGTATTTTTTTAGTATTATTTAATTTTACAAATTTAATGTAACATATAACTAATATATATTTTTATTTAATTAAAAAAACACATATTAATATTCCATATGTTACACGTAAAGCCATAATAGCCCATACACATCGTACATATAATATTCCTTTAGATAATATATCAAGAGATAAATATGTGAGAAATAACATTAATCTAGCACAACCCACTACACACATATATCATAAAGATGACCACCATGCATACTAACACATTGTATTATTAAGATAAGAGAGTAGGGCTAGAGAGGGCAGTCAACCATCCATCCACCAATCAGGATATTGGGTAAAACGCCCGCTGAGAGTCCATTGGTGTTAGTTTCCTTAAACGACATGGGTGGGGTAGCATATGAAATCATAAAATGTATAGTATATAATATACCTCACAGCCACACTACGGACATAACCTATTCCTATTATCAACTCTAAATAAAATCTCTTGGACATCCAGTTATTACTACTAGGGATGAGATATCCTATAAGCACACAGTAATCTAAAGAGATACATTAATTACTTATTTATATTTTATCATTCCTTTTGTAAATTTATTCACTTTTCAATAATTATATATTATAATTATTCTATATTAAACATTATTATCCATAAATCCAAGTCCATTTCCTCCAAGTAAAATCCAAACTGAGTCATTGGTTTCTCAAGAGTAACAACTCGTTTTTATTCCAGAAAGAACCAACCCCATCGGATAAAAAATTATTAACCATTAATAACATCATTCCATAATTCCATTTACTCTAGGAAAATATCCTTGGATACTATAAGAATATGTACACAAGAACATCCAGCTACCTCAATCAGGGGTGAAAGGAATACAGATAACAAGAAAAGTGTTAATTGGCCATTGGCTATTAAATAGATTCTTCCAAAATAAGAATCTAGATTAAGAACAATACCTAAGACAATATTTAACCTATTACATCATATTTAGTTTCCTACCTGACACCCACAAGCATATCCCCATGAAAAATGTTGTCACATGCATCAATTTCTGCCACATCATCTAAGCCTCCCCACCTATAATTCATCATCCATCCCAGGATCATAACACATCACATAGAAAAGATCACATCCAGATCACATCAAAAGGAAGCAATAAAAAAATCATAATCAATAGGGAAACTTATCCCTAAAATAAGTCATTCAACCTTACCCTGAAAATGAGCTTTTATGTCTCTTAAGAAAAAGGATTCATCCTTTATAAGAAAATCGGCACTCTCAACACCAAAGATTTATCTTTTTCAAATAACTGGTTCTTATTCCATCTTGAATTAACAATTTCATTATTCACATGTTCCAACTAAAGGAAACCTAATGCATGTTCTATAAAAATCTATCAAATAATTAAATGAGCTCTCAAGCAACAAACCAGTTTCAAAAAACCGATAGAAGAACTATTATCAATTAACATGCCTTTTTATTATTATTATCAACAATAATTAGCATGATTTAAATTCTTTATCAATTATATTAACACATGGAAATAATATTCAATAAAACATTCACACTTGCAGAAATTTTATTAACATCAAATTATAAGAAACACTGCGTTCATTTCAGCATGCCTCCTCTTTAATTATTTGTCCAACCAATTAAAAATTATTGTCTTTACATTTTTTACCATTTTCCATCAAGAATAAAATTTTAATCCTCATCATAACAAAAAATGATAATAGGAATAACATATAAAGAACACAATATATAAAATCAATAGGCAAACCATTATCACGGCATAAAACACACCAATATGTAATTTTCATTCCAATTTCATTTTTAAACCAGTTAAAAATTATTAGGTAACTTTTTTTCATAAAAAGGGATAAATCCTCTTAACTTTAGGACTACACATAAATAAATAGGAGAATCAATTATTCCATTACCTTAAAATTGTCAATGTTCTTCACATGACAATGGACCAATGTTGCAAATCTCTAATTACCTCTCTAGTGAGAAACTTTGATATAACAAATATTTAATTCCATGAACACACTTAAAAACAAAAAATAAATTTCTATTAGACACAAATAACAAAATTAAAAGAATGTAAAGGATAAATGGGAGGAAAATGGAACCAAAATGAGATAAACCCCTAGAGGTAAGGGGTAGAACCGAACTTATATCACCTTGAATCGGTCTCAATAACTGGGGATCAATCCCTATTGGAAGGAACTTTGAAAAGCCTAAAAAACCACCCTTTTTCACATGGATTTAAAGAGAGAGTAAAACTGGTGAAAGTATGTGGTCATGGATATCAGGGTTTTTTATAGACCCACAAAAAAAACTTTAGACCATGGTGCAACCCATTGGACCCTCCTATTTCCCTCCTTGACAATGGGTATTCTATAGAACAGCCTGAGGGACCATGTCATGGCCACCCTTGGTTAAAGATCATGTGAGATCCTCAAGAATATGCCATTAAATTGGATATGGGGGATATTTCACAACACTGAAGTCCACACTACAAATCCCTTTCTTCCAAGAAAGGGACTATGTTATAGCTCAATACTTGTAACGTCCCGAGTCCGGAGCCCCTCCACTGATTCCCCGTACCCGGTTCGCCACATGACCTCAAGCGCGTTTCCCCGAATGCCAGAGGCTTCCGACTAGAAGTGAGGGCCTTGGTGAGTCGGTGGTGAAACTATGCCCTCATTCAGTAAGGTATACAAGGTAAGAAAGCAACAATAAACAACGGAAGTAGTAAACAACATGCATAACAACATAAACCAAACAGCGGAAGCAATGTAGATATATAACAATGATGAAAATGATGCAGTAGGTACAAGTATCTAAGGAAAACACCAAACACAACAACGTGCTGAAATACAACTGAAACCAAGTGCAAAAGAAAACAAAGTAAGATCATCAGCATCGCGAGCCATGGCTCGGTCCCATGCTCCCCAGCTCCTGGTGCAGTCAAGATCCTGAAGTAGAAGGGCGTTTTCCCTTGTCTATACCTGCAGCAACATAGTCTGCTTGAGCCCAAAAGCATGGCCCAAATAGGGTGGGATATACAATCCCAGTAGGAAATCACCCAAATATTTGTGCCTAACAGTCAATGAATACATGGTAGTAAATAAACAATAAGCAGTAAACAGGAAAGCACAAGCAGCTACAATCCACAGTTCTAACAAGTAAAGTACACAATCAAGCAACCAACAACAAGAAGAAAACAGGTAACCCTCTGGGTAGCTCTCACAGCCTAACCCCTATGGTTCAACCTATAGTACTAGTAACCCTCTGGGAGGCACACACAGTCTCACCCCTCTGGTTCAGCTACGTAATTAAGCTGACTCTCTGGGGAAGCACTCACCATCAATTCCCCCCTATAGTCTCGTATCGTGCTAAAGGCTCTATGGGTAAGCACTCAACGTCAATTCCCCCTGTGGCCCGCATCGTGGATCTACATACTCTCTAGGGAAGCACTAAACGTCAATTCCCCCTATAGTCTCGCATCATAATTAAAAGACACTCTGGAGAAGCCCTTCTTTCAATTCTCCCTTTAGTCTACTACTCTAGGTTCTCACAGTCTTGAGTATAACTAAACATGCTCAGTGTGCGTGCATCATCCAAGTAAACCTCAATAACTACTTGGATAAAAACTAAGGCTCAACAGCATATCAAAAGAGACAGTTCCACTATCCTACAACAGGGTATGGCAACTGGAAAAATTCCCAACAGGCAAAACAAGAATGGAAAAGCAATCTGAGCACAAAATAAATGACACTAATCACAAGAAATAACCTCTACTAAAGCAATCAAGAAAAGTATGTAAACAACAAGGGAAAAACAGGAAACATGCAATACCCCGTTCAAGGGTATTGATGGAATTTGCACATAATATTCATCAAATTTATACGGAAAGGCACAAACCACCTACCTCGATCCAAGGAGATCGATATACGTGAAACTCGATGACAAATTCCTTTTAGAACAACATAGATCTAAGAAAAGGCACAAAATGTTCATCCCACAATAACTTGGAAACAAGGAGGAATCAAGAAACAAGGCTAAAGCAGAAGGAAAAACTCACCGTTACGATTCCAACGTAATCTACCATGCTCTAATAGAAGAACGGATGTCGAGGCAGGAGTTCGTCAAAGATCCGGTCGTACGGTCGCTCTCGGACGGACGAAAACTGAAGAAAAAGACGAATCTGGGGGTTAGACGTGACCCCGGTCCATTTAATGAAAAAAAAAGTACATGGTGTGTACTTATTGAGTACACGATGTGTACTTCAATTTTCCATACTCTGAAATAACCATCCTCCACCTCAGCCTTACACACCGTGTGTGTGGCCCGGACACGTCCAGCACACGGCTTCGAGCCGGGGAAGAGTACACAGTGTGTACTCAGAAAGTACACGGCGTGTACTTCTAAAATTTCCAGAAAATTTATTTTCCTAAAAAACTCCAGAAAAAAGGGAAAACATACCTGAATGAAGATCCGGGTTCTTAGAAACATCCCCCCTTAAAGAAATTTGTCCCCGAATTTCCCTAATGAGGCGGATATAAAGAAACCGCGAACAGCTCCGGCCACTGCGATAGTACATCGGCCTCCCTCTCCTAGGTCTCGTCCTGTACTCGCCCGTGTTTCCATAGAACTCATTCCAGAGGAATAGACCGCCCGCGGAGAACCCTCGTACTACGATCGACAATCCATATAGGATGCTCCTTGAATGACGCATCCGCTTCAAGCTCGACTTCCTCAGGCTGAAAGACGTGAGATGGGTCTGAAAAGTAACGTCAGAGCTGAGAGACGTGGAAGATTTCGTGCATGACCTTATACCTCTGAGGTATATGCAACTGATAGGCGATCGGCCCCACTCTCTCCAAGACCTCAAACGGCCCGACGTACTACGGTGAAAGCTTACCCTGTCTCTGAATCCTTTTGTGTCCCAACCTCGGTGTGACACATAGGAAAACCTGATCAGCGACCTCGAACTCTAGAGGTCATCTCTGCTGATTAGCATAAGACTTATGTCGAGACTGAGCTGTAGCCATCCTCTTCCGAATCATCTCTATCTACTCTGAAGTCTCCTGAACAAGATGAGGTCCCAGGAAAGCTGCCTCTCCTGCCTCCAGCCAGCATAAGGGTGATCGGCATGGCCTACCATACAAGGCCTCGTATGGTGCCATCTGAATGGTTTCCTGTAAACTGTTGTTGTAGGAGAAATACACCAGAGGGATATGCTTCTCCCAAGAACCTCCAAGGTCTAGAATGCAATCTCGGAGCATATCCTCAAGCACCTGGATCATGCGCTCGGACTGGCCATCAGTCTGGGGATGGTATGCTGTACTCAAAAGTACCTATGTACCCAAGGCCTTCTGAAGTCCCTGCCAGAACCGAGAGGTAAAGAGCGCATATCTATTTGAAACAATAGAGCGCGGAACTCCATGTAGACGAATGATCTCTCTGATGTAAAGTCGTCTCAGATCATTGACAGTGAAGGTCTCCTTGATCTTAAAGAACTGATCAACCTTCGTAAGTCTGTCGACGACAACCCAAACAGTATCGTTCCCTCGAGGTGATCTCGGAAACCCGGTCACGAAGTCCATCGTGACATCGTTCCACTTCCACTCCGGGATGGGTAACTGTTGTAAGAGGCCTACTGGTCGTTGATGCTCTACTTTCACCTGCTGACAAGTAGAACATATCATGACAAAACTAGTAACATCCTTCTTCATACCTGTCCACCAGTATTGGCGATGAAGGTTCTGATACATCTTGGTGACGCCAGGATGAACTTCCCAAACTGAGGAATGAAAATCGCACATCATCTCCTCATGTATGTCTGCTGGCACCCATACGTGTCCTTGGAAATGCAAGATCTCATCCTCGCCCACTGTCCATCCAGAAAGAGGGTCCTCCCCTGACACACTCTCCCGCAGGAATAAGCCTTCAGAGTCTGATAGATTCCTCATCTGTACGAGATCAAGTAGCATGGAGGTAACAGCTACAGAATATAGGAAATTTTGTCCCCGTCTATCGTGCATCTCTAGATGCATCTCAGAGAACAGAGTCATCAGCTGCCACTCACTACTGGCCTCCTGAACTACCGGAATCTGAGTTCTCCTGCTCAACGCATCTTCCATGGTGTTGCCCTTTCCCGGCATATAAGCAAGCTCGAAATCAAAAGACTCAAGATACTCGACCCACCTATGCTACCTCAGATTCAGATCACGCTGAGTGAAGATATACCTGAGACTCTTTTGGTCAGTGAAGACCACAAAGTGCTCTCCCAGAAGATAGTGTCTCCAACAGTGCAAGGAATGAACAACAGTTTTCAACTCCAGATCGTGCGTAGGGTAGTTCCTCTCATGTGGCCTCAACTACCAAGATCCATACCCAACGACTCCATCTCCCTGCATAAGCACAACTCCCATCCCGATACTCGAAGCATCATAGTAAACAGTGTAGCTATTTCCTGGATCCGGCAAGACTAGTATCAGTGCTGACGTCAACCTCCCTTTCATCTCCTGAAAGGCTGACTCACAAGAATCTGACCATAAGAACTTCGCCTCCTTCTTGGTTAGACCTGTCAAAGGTGCTTCTAGATGAGAAAAGTTCTGAATGAAGCGTCTATAGTATCCAGCCAGCCCTAGGAAACTCCGTACCTCAAAGACGTTCTTCGGCTGCTCCTAGGAAACTACAGATCTCACTTTCTTTAGATCCACAGATACTCCTGCCTCTAAGATGACGTGACCCAAGAAGTGAATCTGATCTATCCAGAAGTGGTATTTCGAGAGTTTAGCATAAAGTTGATGCTCTCTCAGTGTACTCAGAACGATCTCAAGATGTGTGGCATGGTCGTGTTGAGTGTGATAGTACACCAAGATATCATCCATGAAGACCACGACGAAGGAATCCAAGTAAGGATGGAACACTCGGTTCATCAGTGCCATGAAAACTGCAGGTGCATTCTTGAGACCGAACGGCATGACTATATACTCGTATAGACCATACCTACTCCTGAAGGCTATCATAGGTATATCTGATGGTCTAACGCACAACTGATGATAACCGGACCTCAAGTCGATCTTCGAGGACACTCGGGCTCCTCAAATCCGATCAAAGAGGTCATCAATCCGCAGAAAGGGATATCGGTTCTTGATCATCAACTGGTTAAGCTTCCAATAATCCACAAAAATCCGAAGGGTACCGTCTGCCTTCTTCACAAATAGAACAGGCGATCCCCAAGGAGAAGTACTGGGTCAGATGAAACCCTTAGCCTGTAGCTCCTCCAACTGCTTCTTGAGCTCCTACAACTCAGGTGTGGCCATCTTATAGGGATTAATGGACACCGGTACTGCTCCTAGCACGAGCTCAATAGAGAAGTCTACCTCACGCTCTGGAGGCAAACCTAAAAAGTCCTCTATAAAGATATCCCCGAAGCGATCCACCACTGGAGGAAAGTCCAACTGTGGAGTCCCCTAATCATCCAGATAAAGACTAGCAATCTGGGCCGTCACTCCTCCTAGCCCAAGATGCTCGAGTCCCACCTGACTCGCCCGAACGTCCCATTCACCTCTATGAAGAAAAGATCCACCCTCTTGTGAGATGAAACTCACTCTGTGGTGATATCAGTTGACGACTTCCCGGAAGGGAATCAACCAGTCCATTCCAAGGATGATATCATAGCCTGTCATCTCTAGGACATAGAGATCTCATAAGAAGTGATACCCTTCAATCTCGAGAGGGAACTCTCTACACCGGTGTACACTAGATGTCCTCTTTCCCAAAGGTGTGTCTAGTGTAAACGAGTTGGCAGAAGAAAAGATGCAGAGTCCATGGATATCCACAACGGAAACAGAGATAAAGATATGCATAGCACCAGTATCAAAAAAATATGATGATAAAACATAGGCTACTAAAATCGTACCTCGAATAGTAGAAGGGTCGGGATCCTGATCATGATAAGTCTTCTCCACGGCGAAAGACTGGCATGCACCGCAGCCCTGCGCCCCTAACTGACCACTTTGAGTTGAACCTCCCTACTGGTGCTGAGGGACTGGTGGCTGACTGCCATGGCCTTGACCTCCACCTCAACCCGAACGGCCGGAGGAACTCCAGTTCCCCGGCTGGTGAGAGACTGGAAATGCTGCTCCTGAACGAGGAGTCATGGAAGAACCCCGGTCACCAGCTGCTGGTGAGAAAACCTGGCAGAAACGCTGAAGGTGACCCATCTTGCCGCAAGATCGGCACTCCACGGGGTCCCTCTGGCACTGCGGCCTCGTGTGCCCTGTCCAGCCACACTGATAGCATGTCACCTGGCTGCCTGATGATGTGTCTCGCTTCCTCGAATCACCACGTGTAGGCTCCCTACGGTGCATCTTGCTGTCATCTAGAGGAAGGCTAACTCTGGAAGCAGAACTGCCCTGGCTCACAGCTCCAGAGTCTCTCAGATTGCGCTCCGCAATCAGTGCCTGGTTGATGATGGAAGTAATGGAAGTCAGATGGAAGATGTTCACCTGCGAACAGATCTCCCGCCTGAGTCCATCCTCAAAATTACTCACCAAGAACACCCCACTCCCATCCCGAAGGGGTGTAAAATGTTGCATCTCAGTGAAATGGGAGGAATACTCCATGACAGATAGAGTACCCTGCTCTAAGCTCATGAACTCCTAGGCTCGATCGGCCCTCAGGGTCTCTGGGTAGAAGTAGTCGTAGAACACACACTGGAACTCCTCCCAAACCATACCCTGCTGCTGACCCGCCTATGAGATCACGTCCCACCACCTCTTGGCGGAGTCTCGGAGCATGTAGGTGGCGATCTTGACCCGCCTCTCTGGAGGCGTCTACAGATTCTCGAATATAGTCAACATGGCTTCCAGCCATGACTCTGCAGCCTGAGGTCCTCCCTCCCCCGAGAATGTGGGAGGATGCTGCTGCTAGAAGACCCGCATCAAGTCTGCCATAGACGAGGCAGGAGGCGGTGCTCCCTAAAAGTTCTTCATCATCCTCGTGAAACCCTCCCTGAACTGAGCATCAGCACCCGCGACTGGTACAACAACCGGTGCCAAGGCTAGCTCGGCTGGGGGATCGACATGAAGTCCCTGATCAGCCCTGTCTGGCATCTGATCACTACCTGATGACAGACGTATGACCGGAGGACGTCTCGGAGGCATAGCTCTCAAAGATAAAAAACACACCTTAGATCAGGAAAACAAGTACAGTGAACAAAAGAGTACTAAATGGAAACAGGGGAAGAAAACACACAAGATTGCAAAAACAAGACCACACGACATGTATAAAACTACATGGCGTGTCTTTTTAAGCCACTGACATGGGCGTATACTCCTGCCCTACAAGTCGTGTACACTTCAAACTACACGGCATGTTGACCCCAACAAACAGCATGTACTTGAAAACTATTCCCCTGCCCGAGTCTCCTTACACAGCTAGCCCACACGGTCTGACTCAACCCAAGACTACACGGCATGTTTGAAACAAACACGGCATGCACTAGGCAAGGATTCGGTGGTCTATGTTGTTCATCACACGGCCGTCTACACGGCTGAACCTTACACGGCATGCTCCGAACAAACACGGCGTGTATAGGAAAAGGTGATACCATCCCGTGTTGTTCGTGACACGGCTGGGTACCTGGACAAGACTACACGGCGTGTTCCGAACAAACACGGCGTGCGGAAAAGAAGGTCAAATCGGCTCGTGTTGTTCGTGACATGGCCGGGTACCTGGACAGGACTACACGGAGTGTTCCCTATGGTCACGGTGTGTTCTACCCGATCTTCCCCGGCCTATGTTGTTAGTGACACGGTCGGGTACACGGCTCCAAACTCACACGGCGTGTACAAATGGTACACGGCGTGTTCCCTAAGTTACTCCCATGACACCGTGTTCTGCTCACACGGTCAGTGACACGGCCTGAAAACTACACGGTGTGTATCCAAAAGTACACGCCGTGTATTCTGGGTTTTTCTAGGCAGTAGCTCAGAAACTACGCAGAATTCCAGAAACACTAAAAACAAAGGGAAAAGGTTCCAAATTCCGATCCGTGAGGGCCCATAACACCTCAAAAACCAAAATTTGGCATTCATTTTAATCAAGGAACAAATAAAATAGTTTTCTAGCATATCAGCAGAGAATCTATCAAGCATCTATCACAACAGCATGCATAATCTACACAAAGTCTATCACAAGAGCATGCAATCACTAATACACCCTAGATGGCATGGAAAGAATGCAAGACATGTGATTTCTACAAGTGCCTATATGATGCATGAGATGGCATACCCTCATCTCATCGGGTTGCGACATCAATAGAACCGAAATATGAAAACAATAACCGCACAAGTCATACGAATCACTCTAGGTGAAAACATACCAACCATAAAATCTCAAAACCAGAAAACTGTATTTAATGAGGTAGTATGGCTTTTCCCTGTACAAGGGTTAGCTACGCCTGGGAACAACTTAATACCAAGTACTGAATCCGTCCTATCCCTGGCTAAAGTCTCCAAATAGTAAGTCAATAGAAAAGAACCCCTCTGATACCACTTTGTAACGTCCCGAGTCCGGATCCCCTCCACTAGTGCCTCGTACCTGGTTCGCCACATGACCTCAAGCGCTTTTCCCCGAACGCCAGAGGCTGCCGACTAGAAGAGAGGGCCTTGGTGAGTCGGTGGGGAAACTATGCCCTCATTTGGTAAGGTATACAAGGTAAGAAAACAACAATAAACAACAGAAGCAAAAAACAACATACATAACAACAGAAACCAAACAGCAGAAGCAATGTAGATATATAACAATGATGACAATGATGCAGCAGGTATAAGTATCTAAGGAAAACAGAAAACACAACAACCTTATAAAAAACAACTGAAACCAAGTGAAAAAGAAAACAAAGTAAGATCCTCAGCATTGCGAGCCACGGCTCGGTCCCATGCTCCCCAGCTTCTGGTGCATTCAAGATCCTGAAGTAGAAGGGTGCTTGCCCTTGTCTATACCTGCAGCAATATAGTCTTCTTGGGCCCAAAATCATGACCCAAACAGGGTGTGAGATACAATCCTAGTAGGAAATCACCCAAAGATTTGTGCCTAACAGTCAATGAATACATGGCAGTAAATAAACAAGAAGCAGTAAACAGGAAATCACAAGCCGCTACAATCCACAGTTCTAACAAGTAAAATGCACAAGCAAGCATCTAGCAATAAGAAGAAAACAGGTAACCCTCTGGTTAGCTCTCACAGCCTAACCCCTATGGTTCAACCTATAGTACTATCAACCCTCTGGGAGGCACACACAGTATCACCCCTCTGGTTCAGCTACGTAATTAAGCAGACCCTCTGGAGAAGCACCCACCGTAAATTCTCCCTATAGTTTCGTATCGTGATAAAGGATCTCTAGGGAAGCACTCAACGTTAATTCCCCTTGTGGCCCACATCGTGGATCTACAGACTCTCTGGGGAATAACTCAACGTCAATTCCCCCTTAATTATCGCATCGTAATTAAAAGACACTCTGGAGAATACCTTCCGTCAATTCTCCCTTTGGTCTACTACTCTATATTCTCACAGTCCTGAGTATAACTAAACATGCTCAGCGTGCGTGCATCATCCAAGTAAATCTCAAGAACTACTTGGCTAACAACTAAGGCTCAACAGCATATCAAAAGAGACAGTTCCATTATCCTAAAATAAGGTATGGCAACTGGAAAAACGCCCAATAGGCAAAACAATCATGGCAAAGCAATCTGAGCACAAAATAAATTACACTACTCATAGGCAATAACCTCTATTAAAGCAATCAAGCAAAGCAGGAAAACAACAAGGGAAAAATAGGAAACACGCAATACCCCGTTCAAGGGTATTGGTGGAATTTTCACATAATATTCATCAACTTTCTACGGAAAGGTACAAACCACCTACCTCGATCTGAGGAGATTGATATACGTGAACCTCGACGACAGATTCCTCTTAGAACAACGTAGATCTGAGAAAATGCACAAAACGTTCATCCCATGATAACTTGGAAATGAGGAGGAATCAAGAAACAAGGCTAAAGCAGAAGGAAGAACTCACCGCTGCGATTCCAACGCAATCGACCGTGCTCGAATCGGAGAACGGACGGAGAGGCGGGAGTTCGTCGAAGATCCGGCCATACGGTCGCTCTCGGACGGACGAAAACTGAAGAAGAAGACGAATCTGGGGGTTAGACGCGAACCCGGTCCGTTTAATGAAAAAAAAAAGTACATGACATGTACTTCTTAAGTACACGGAGTGTACTTCAATTTTCCGTACTCCGAAATAATCAGCCTCCACCTCAGCCTTACACACTGTGTGTGTGGCCCGGACACGGCCAGCACACGGCTTCGAGCCGGGGAAGAGTACACGGCGTGTACTTCTGAAATTTCCAGAAAATTGTTTTTCCTTAAAAACTCCAGAAAATATGGAAAACATACCTGAATGAAGATCCAGGTTCTTACAATACTCATTGCATAGCTACACTTAATTTTTAAGTAGCCTTAAAACACCACTATCCTATATCCTCCTTATTAGGTCTTATCTACCTCCAAAAAGGAAATAGTCATGTTTTTTCTCCTGAGATTCCTTACGCCATAGTTGAGATCCATTATTTCATAGACACCAACACTACAGCATAGTAACTACCTCCACGACATATCTATACCATTTTTTCCAGTGGATCCTCTTTTTAATCCAAACACAAACCAAAATTCTTAGAACCTCCTTTGGGTGGATCAGACAATAAAAACTCACAATGTTATGGAATTTTGTTATTAGATACCTTATATGAGATACCTCTCAAATCATCCTCATTATTGAGTATTCAAAACCAACTTAGAGAGAATGAAATAAAATGACGTCATCCAAACAACTACCCCATGAGATACTTCTCAAGGATATCACCACTATAGGAACTCAACCACTTTATTAGTGGAACAAGCATAAAACCACACAATAGAAATCTCAAAATCCTAAAATACCCTCCTAGGAAGATACCTCTAAAAGGAGAGTAAGGAAATAACAAGTAGCAAGAGAAATTTGTCTCATAAACCACAAAGGGTTCAACAACCACATATAGAGTTGCAACAAGATAAGATATAAACAAAAAAATAAATTGGGGTTATGATCATGTATCAGTGACTCATGTTCCTAGATACTCGCCTACATGTCATTGCTTCACTATAATAAATGAACTAAGGGAATAGAATTCCCACAAAACACCTTATCTTGGCAGTCTTGGATCTCTATAGGTCACTCTTTGAAGGTTTCATCATCATAAAAATTGGTCTCTCCCCAATAGATGATGAAATAGTTATCATTAAGGTAACTATGGAACTATAACATGTGGAAAAAAATCATGTATCCATCTCATCTATAGGGTAACTTCTATCCAATACGAATCAGATCCAATGCGATCCAACACCTCAAAAGGCCCAAAAACTGGGGAGAAATCTTTCTCCCACAACCAAACCTACACTTCCAATGATGAGAAATCACTTTAAATAACACATGATCACTAACTTAAAACTCCATAAGCCTCATATTATGATCGATATAGGATTTATAATGATCCTTCACTACTTTCATCTCTATCATATTCTATACTAGTTTTTGCATGATAATTTATTCCTATCCAACCCTAGTCCAGCACAACGGATAATGGAAATTTTGGTCTTAAAAAGATTCAAATGGCTCCATACCAATGGTGTAGTGAAAACTATTGTTGCAAGAAAACTTGGCCAAAGTAATGTTCCTCATCCATGAACATTTTAAGTACATGACATGACAATGCTACATGTATTTAAGAGTATCGATAGTCCACCCTTTCTAACCATAAATTTATGGATTAAAAGTAGTTCCAAATCATAAATGAGAGATAAAATAATGTTGGAGACCTCTACATGATCTTGATAAAATATGATCATCCTCAATATTATATAGAGTCTCACCACTACTTCCAAATACTACCTCAACAAAACCTCCTCTAAACTAGACTCTCCAATTGCTCTAAAGTGGAATAATTTCATTATAAAATCCAATTTCAACCATATAGTGACATATAATCCCTAATCTTGAGGAAAACTAGTGAAAAATTATATTAATATTTCCTCCCACTTCCACTTAGTATCATCTATAAATTGAAACAAACCATTGGGAACTTGGTGCTCATCCTTCACCTTCTAGCAGACCAAACACCAAAACACAAACTCTGTAAATTTACGCTTAAACCCAGTACACAAAAATTGACATCTCAGTACTCAGTATAACTTTTTCATGCCAGGATGTACTGCTAAAGGTGATCTAAGGAACTCATGGATAACCATCCCATTGATCAATAAAGGTAAAAAATTACTTCCCTAGAACAACACTTAGTATCATTTATCCTTTTAAAAACCATAATTGGAATCACCAAAAACAACCTAGTCTCTCCAAACACTACCATATAATCCATTACATGGGACTCCTCTACCTGTGAAACTTAAGGTGACTACACTTTCGTATAAATAAGATAGAATTTTCAGTAAACATGTCTTATATCGAGATGTTTCACTAAGAGCACTTCCATCACTCTATAGGAATCTCTAGATTCACACACAGCATCACCACGTGACTTTTTTACTTTGTGAATCACACACAACATTAAACTTTATAAAATTATAAAAAAGATCAATGTTTTAATCCTGTAATAATTTTATCCACCATCATTTTTGAAAGTTCAAGTCTCACTGGGAGAAGACATACCTCAGGCTCTTTTTACTGGAAAACCCACAAAACACCCACTGATTACATAATGTCACCAAAACATCAAGGAAAACACAACTACTACCAAATTGAGATCATCGGTCACATAGTTACACTCATGAGAACTTAACTATTGGGACCCATAATAAATGAATAATATTTGTTTCATTATAACACATCCTAAACCAAGATGTGAAGTGTCAGAGAAGGCTTCAAACCAAATTCCCACTATTGGAAAATAAAGGATAGGAGCACTAACCAACTTATCCTTAATGTACTCAAAATATTTCTTACACTGGTAGATCTAAAAAAATTCTTGATCTTTTCTGGTCATGGATGTCAGAGGAGTTGCAATCTAAGAGAAATCAGTTACAAACCTCCTATAATTGCCTCTAAGACTAAGTAAATTCCACACCTATACAACAGCCTTGGGGGTTTCCCAAGAAAAAACATATAATATATTCAAAGGATCTGAAACCAATCCTTTCTATAATACCACATTACCTAAGAAAATAAATTCACAATCCCATAACTCACACTTTGAAAACGTCCTAAATAGTTTCTAATGACAAATAAATCCCAAAATGGAACACAGATTCTCTACATGATCCTACTTAGATATAGAATATATAAGGATGTCATCGATAAAAACCACCATGAACTTATCTAGACACACTCATAACACTGCATTCATTAAACCCGTGAACATAGATTAGTGTTCATCACACTGAGTGGAATCACAAAAAACTTGTAATTCCCATAATGAAAAGGAAAAGTGATATTTATAATATCCTCATCCTTTACCTAAATATGATGATATACAAACCGAAAATTCATCTTCAAGAACTAAATTGATCCCATGAACTAATCAATAAGTCATAAATCTACATAATAGGATAGTGGTTATCCACTGTCACTTGATTCAAGAAATGATAATTAATAAAAAGACACAAATTTTCATTGGCCTTCTTTACAGATAAAAATGGTACACCCCATGGTGACACACTCATCCATACAAAACCTCACTTAAATAGATCATCAAGGTGTACACGCATCTCTCGTAATGTATAAGGTGTTATCCTATATGAAGACATCGAGATAGGAGACACTCTCGGCTATAGATCGATCCCAAACCTAATCTGTCATTGAGTGGGTAATAATATAACCTTCTATAGAAATACATCATGGTAATCTTCCACAACCAAGGGAAATACCATGGGTTGGACCTCTGAAAAACTCAGCATTAACTCAAACATCAAGGATAACAAGAACAGAACATGTCATTAACCCATCCAGTGGTCTCACTCACTAATGAACACTCATAGATCTCCATCAACATCATAGAACACGATCTACCTCATAAAGAAGTACACAATAGCCTACACAAAATACAACCAATCCATTTCATGGATGATGTTATATGGATGTTCTCGTAAACATATGAAGTATACCAAAGAGTGGGGTTTCCCTTGATCTAGCTCGAAATCTCTACATAATTCATACAAGTCAACTCAACCTATAAGTGGAATAGTCAATTCCAAGGTCCTTGGGAGTATCTCTACCTCATGTCCCAAATAATGAAAAAAGTTAATTTCTAAAATAGAGTGTGTGGCTCATGAATCAAGTAAATCATGAAACTATGTATAAAATAAGAAAAAGGTACCTCATATAATGTGTAGATCACCCAATGCTAGAATTGATAAAGCATGGAGCTGACAAAAACCTACTACACAACGTCTCTAGCCATGATGTTGACCACCTCCATGGTTTTGATCTACTAGTTAAGGATTAGGATCATATTTGTGTTGTCCTATACTTACTCTATCTTTTCTTTATTGATCCCTACCTAGAATACCCTGTTGTTGCTTCCTTGGCTAAAACTGACTCAACGGGGGGACCTGAAGTGAAACACATATTACACACTAACTACTCAAAAAAATTTACCCATGCTGTAAATGAGTTCAAACTCAAGAATAGAAAAAAATCTATCTTAGGTATGATGGCTTCCACCGCCATAGAAACAAGACGATGAGGGCTGGGACCTACCCCCGCTGACCAAAAACTCTTCTATCTAGGAAACAAGGAAAGCCAAACCACATATATTCTTTATGAGAAAATATGTATAATCCCATCTCATGATTATTTGGTTCAATCCAGTGTCCTCTCAATAATCGCCTCTCTATCCATCATAACGAGACAAGTTGAAAACATAAATAGGGTGACCTGGAGCTGGATTTCTATATACAAAGCCTCCTAAAATTTCATCTCCATAGCCTCCTTATCTATAAATAGGTCTGAAGCATAATGGGGAAGATTCTTGAAATGGATACCAAACTCTCACACATTGTAACGAACTTGTTGAAAGATAAGTAGTTCCTAGCTATTGTATGCCTTCCCTGACAAAGAAATGAACTATTCTCAAAAATTCTCCCATGAGATTACCAACTCCTTACATCCCTCGAGGAATAAGAACCACCACCCCCTCACTACCCCATGCATCATCGTCACGTCCAATGAAACCCAATTCTCATTATATGCATGGATTTAATTGAAAGCTATCTCATCCTACTATAACTAGTATTTTGTGACTGAATCTGAAATGAATCCCTCGTAATTTTGTAAACTATTTCCTTGAAACTATTTTATTTTCTGCATCAGAGTGTCATTATTTTCGACCTATACTCTACAGTGATATGTTGGCATGTCATGTTGAACATATTCTCTACGAACTTACAGTGGACGTTGACCTAGAGCTATACCTGCAAGAAGAACAAACGATTAGACTCATAAACCTATAATATGTAATACTTTAAATTAATTAATTAATTAATATTATTCTTTTAAGGTTTAACCCAACCCAAGGTTTACCCTTTTGAAACATAGGTTAAAGGAATAATGATGCATGATCCTTTCCTAGGTCTCTACCCTACAACCATTATCACATATATTATTTGGCTTTTTAAACAAAAAGTTATATGAATCATATCATAGGGGTTCCTAAATACCAGTGTCTCAACTGTACTCCCATGTTTACATCACTCATTAAACTTATCTTACACTATTTACCAACCAACCCATGATGTCTCACATGTCCCTAAATCCAAACTCCATCCTATCCCTCAACTTGAACCTTCAATTCCACTCTATCCCGACCCCCTCCCCCAAAAGAGTACCCCTCCTAGTCCAGTAATGAGAGAAGGGAGATGATGACTTCTTTAATCCTACCTCCAGTAGGCCTAGAGTTGGAGACTACCATCAAGGGTATAATAGGATTACATGTGGGAGGCATTACCTTCAAAGAGAACATGAAAAAGGGTGAGATAAAATATATACACCAATAGACACCTCGTAAAATATATAAAATATTTATAAAGTGTATACATTTAATGTCATATAGTACTAAAACAACTGAAAGTAAAACTATAAGTACCAACAAGGTAAAAATGGCAGTGACCATGAGTCCCAAACAACTCATGCAAAACCATGGGATACTAACATCCATATTGATCTCCATCCAGATATAGATAACCTAAAAATTGTTTATATATATACATAGGGTTATTATAAAACTATACTTAGTAATATCCTCATCATATCCTATCAGGAAAAAATATAAGGAAAACATACTAAAGCACAATGAACAATATTGAAACTAAGTCATCACATAAACTTGTGTACTAAGTTCCCAGCCTCTCAATGGCTATCTCTCACCAAGTATCATATATAATAGATCATATATTATAGAAATGAAACAACAGGGGTTCACTTCTACTACTTCCCCACTAGTTTTCTGCTTTTCCCCAACGTGGAACATCCTAAGCCATATCTCTTCAAAATAATCCATCCAGAACATGCCTTGGATATGTATCGCAACATGCACCTCATGCATCACACCATACCATATCATATCTCTACATTGTAAATAATTAATTTTTGGGATCCACCACAACCTATATGATGTGTATCATACATTGAGTATTATATCTCAAGCCATCACAAACCATACACTGAGTAAGGTACCTCAAGACATCACATCCCACACACCTCATACATGTAATAATCCTTTGGATACTATATCTAGAGATACATGTGTTTGAAATAACAAAAATCCATTATATCTCTCTACACACATATATGGGAAAGCTAACCATTATTCATACTATTACATAATATTACCAAGAGAAGAGAATGGGGCTAGGGGGTAGTCAACCATCCATACACCCACTCAGATGTTAGATAAAACACCCTCCCAATGTTCAGTGGGTGTTATCCACCCTAACTGACATGGGTTGGGTAGAATATAAATTAACATAATGTAAAATAAATAATATATCTTACAACTACACTATGGAAAAAATATAGACCAAATATCAACTACAAAAATCATCTCTTAGACACCTGTTTGTCACTTCAAGGGACTAGATATCATATAAGAATGCAAGTATTTTAAGAGATAAATTAATTAATTGTTTTCTTTTTATTATTTAATTTTTTAATTAATTCATTCCCTATTAATTAAAAATCGGCATTATTATACATTAAACATTATTATCCATCAAGTCAAGTCCATACTCTCCAAGCATAATCCAAATTGAGTCCACAATTTCTCAAGAGAAACATCTCATTCACATTCCATCAAGAACTATCCCCATGGGTAAAATATTTATTATTCATTAATAAAATTATTCCATAATTTCATGTGCTCTAGGAAAACATCATATAATACCATCAAAAGATAAAACTAATAATATCCATCTACCTCAAGTAGAGTGGAAACGAATGAAAATAACAAGCAACCCATCCATTGGCCATTAAATAGATTCATTGTAACGCCCCGACCCCAGTTACCCAGAGTTGGTGCATTATTACATAACATTGGCATGATCACAAGAAAGATCAAGTCTCGAAAGACCGATTAGTTTATTAGCCTCGGAATAACTAGATACATTCATAAAGTTTACATTACATCATAAAATGAAAACTACAACAATATAGTCTCCATAGTCCACACTCTTATCCCCTCATACTATCCTTGTAGGTAATTCATAAAACACTTCTTCACATCCTGGGAAAAATAAAACATAGAAATGGGTGATCTCAAATGCCTAGTAAGGATAAAAATATAGCAGAAACCTTCATAAATAAGCATAAACATTTAAGGCAATGTATAAATAAAACAAAAGCCTTTTAAAACTTTAACTTCAGCATAATATGGCAGAAATAAAATGAAATAATGCCATATACTTATTCACATGAATATTCTACTAGTCGAATAATCACGTGCAATATCAATAACCACTTTCATAATGATGGAACGCATGATGTCAGACTATCATAACCACATAGTCAAGCCCTCGTGCCAAGACTACAAATAAGATTTTGTCAAGGCCTCGTGTCGAGACACTAGTTCGTCTCATGAGACCTACCAATGCATCTAGGAGCTATAGCGGGCTTCACTCGTCACTTATTAAGTCCAATTCATTCCTTATATGAACTAGTTTCAACATAACATAAACATTCGTATTAAAACTAGTATACAAAATGTCAATAATTTCCCCATAAACCATGAATGGTATAAAAATAACACATCCACAGTCAAACATATCACAAAACCTTCAATACAATATGAAAGTATTGTATCATAATAAATCAACTTCAAATAAGCTTAAAATCCATCAAAGGATGTTGACATAGATGAAATCGAAAGTATTTGAGAGAAATATCTATTTTTTTGAAATCATTTAAAAGTCACATAATTATAAAATAAAACATTTAATTTGAAAATATCCTTATAAGATTGTAAGGGAAGATTCTAAGATTTTATAATGGCGTAAAATAGCTGCACCCGCTGTATAAGTTAAAAAAACATTCTTACCTTAATTCTGTCGAAAAGGTTAAAAAGGACCTTGTTTGGAAAACGACGGAAAGATTACTTTATAAACCTATTATAAAAAGTCAAACAAGGGTATAAATGACTTTAACCCATATTCTGTAAAATAGAAAAAAAAAATTGAAATACATTTTTAAGAAACATGGATGTGGATGATAAAGAGGTCCCAGTAGATAATTACGTATAAACAACCTCGGATAATGAAGAGATTGTTAAATAACCCTTACCTTGTACTTTTACTTGGTTGGGGGTAGGTTAAACTCATGTATAATGTTTAAATAATTTTTATTAAATTATACAATAATCATATTCATTAATATGATATCATATATGATCTTTTAACATTTCTTTGTTAATAATATCTTAGTATTATCGTCGTCTCGGGTGTTAACTTACTCGTATATGTTTTGTAACATAAGCCGTGTTTGTTATGGATAGGTTGTATCTTATTCATATCCATAATGATATCAAGTCCTTAAACATTATTTTTAATCATCAAATGATAATTATACTTGAATGGATACGATGGAGAATGAATCTCATCGCGTTCATGGAGACGGTAGTCCGTAAGTATGCACGAGCGACAATATCATTCTTTTGATATTAAAATAATATATAATTGGATGGTATATCATATATAAAGAATCATTATCATGTTATATTTATTATTTACAAGAATTACACATCATTATTATACCCATCTAAATAATAATTTATGGAATAACAATTACACCACGACGTGCAGACGGTAAGCCGTACGTACGCACGTATAGTGACATGTCATTCAAAGGATGGATAGAATACTGAATATGGTTGTACCATATTTATAAAAACATAACAGTATATATAAGATACTAGATTTATTATTTTATAATGGGAATAACAAATAAATAAGAAGTTGAAGAAGAAAGGAACTTGAAAGAGGGTGGTGATAACATTACCTCTTCTTCGGGTTCTTCCTATTGATTTGATCAAAAGGGATATTTAGGTTGGATTTATGATCAAACTAAGGCCTCTAGGTTGAATTGAGGGAAGTTGAGAGTGTATTTGGGTAGGTTTTGGCCGATCCAAAAGGCTTTGAATGTGTGAATTAGTGATAAGGGTGAGTGCCTTTTTATAAGAGGGGTGAGGGGCACCTTTGGAAAAGCTAGAAATAATATTTTATAATAAATTTATATTCGGTTTATAATGGATCCAAAGTGTATTATTTAAAGTTAAAGGTGGTTATAGGTCGAAAAACACTCAACCAATAGGTTTTATACAGGTTTGGGTCACTATATTAACCTTATCTTTTAGTTTTAACTCTTACTTAATTAGTTTAACATTTACCATGTCACTTTGTATTTTTATATTATATAGTTCATAAATGTACTATATACATCCAAGAGAACCTCAAGTGTTCCATTAATGATACATCTATCATGATATAAGTCTCTCGGACAAACCTTATATTTTTAGGAATTTAATATCAATTAATAATATAATATTTAATTTAAAAACTCTTTTATGTAAATTTTGACACTATTCAATAATTGATTTTTTTTAAATTATTAACAACTTTATTAATTCGAACAAAATTCATTTAATCAATCCTATAATGTCATATTAAGCAATAAAATTCATGTATGTCATCAAAACTTTCAAATTATATTAATTTTAACATTTATAATACCAATTATTTGATTCTTTCATTAATAAGGAAAATATTACATCATTATTGTCTCATAAATAATATTACCTATCAAATGTCTAAAAATTATAAACAAAATACCATTATGTAGGAAATATTTTTAAATTTTTAATTAATATTTATAGTCGACAATCCAACATATAAAACCCTATGTAAAAATTGTTTTTCGAAAAGATATATGCTTATGTAATTTTTGTATTTATTTTAACATAATTAATATAATGTGTCATTATCACTTACAAGTGGCTCCATGGGGTCCCAAAATCAACCCAAAGATTTCCATGGTCGGACATATATCAACCAATAAGGTTAAGACACGTTTTAGGGTAATTTATTATTATTATAATATTATTTGTTTACCCTTATTTACCGGATTTACCCTTTAACCATGGTAAATAAAATATTTACCGAAGTAATTATTCAAAATGTTTGGAAATAAAATTTACCTATTTACACAATTTGGACATACTAATTCCAAATATGGAATCCATTTTTCCAAATTCAAAACACATAAGTGGAATAAATTAATTTAAAATTAATTCCCGTTGTTAAACCAAAAAGGGTGTTTTCAAGAGATAATAACTATCAAAAGATTGACACTTGTTCATGTCCGGTTTAATTGTAAAATTATGTCCAATGAACAAAATTGTATTAAATGGTAAAAATATATTCTAAATATACTTTAAATACACTCAAATTAATAATTTATCACTATTAATTATTTTGATTAAAAAATTGTTTTTAATTAAAATTTAGTAATTTTCACTAATCGTCAAAATATAAATGTTATCCGAAAAGTTCTAACATTTTACCCTAGGATAATTTCGATATTAAAAATCCAAAAATGAAGTCAATTTTGAGAGATAAAATTTATAAAATTTCAAAAAATGTGTATTATTATTCATAATGGCTAGTACGATTGGTTGTGGTGTGTGTTAGAACTCGAAGTTGCGTAAAACACACGCTACTGAATTATTCAAAGAGAAGCGTACCGTGGAAGCTTGGGGTGTTACATTCTCCCCTCCTTAAAATAATTTCGTCCTCAAAATTTCAAGAATATTATTGCATAAAAAGCCTCGGATGGTTCTTCATCATAAGTTCCTCAGGTTCCCACGTTGCCTCTTCCATCTTATGGTTTCTCTATAGAACTTTTACCAGACGAGTCGTTCGGTTTATCAGCACTTGTTCTCTTGTATCAAGAATCCTGATGGGATCTTCACAATAAGACAGATCGGGTTCCAGTTCTAATTCCTCATAGGTGATTACATGTGTTGGGTCAGGCATGTATTTTCTCAACAGTGATACGTGGAACATATCGTGAACTTTGGAGAGATTTGGCGACATTACCAAATGGTAAGCTACAGCCCCAATTATTTATAGAATTTCTAAAAGACTGATGTACCTAGGACTTAATTTACCTTTCTTTCCAAAATATATAACTCCCTTCCATGGAGATACCTTCAAGAAAACATGATCTCCCACCTGAAATTCCAAATCCTTTCTTCAGTTGTCAGCATAGCTCTTCTGCCTGCTTTGAGCTGCTTGGATGTGGTTTTGGATTACCTTCACCTTTTCCATCATTTCATCCACCAGTTATGGGCCTACATGTTTTCTTTCGCCAACGTCATCCCAACAAGTTGGTGTGCGACATCTATTTTCATATAACGCTTCATATGGTGCCATCTGAATACTTGAATGGAAGCTATTGTTATAGGAAAATTCTACCATAGGTAAATATTGATCCCACATACCCTGAAAGTCAAGTGATAAAGATCTCAACATGTATTCTAAGGTTTAATTAGCCCATTCCAATTGTCCATCTGTTTGAAGGTGGTAAGCAGTTCTCAAATGAAGTTCAGTATCCAAGGCCTTCTAAAGACTCTTCCAGAATCTCGAAGTAAAATGGGGATCTCGATCTGAAACAATCAATAGGGGTACTCCAAGAAGTCTCACAACTTCATTAATATATAGTCCTTCTGGACGTTCAAGTGGTAAATCTTCCCTTATAGCAAGAAAATGTGCTGACTTGGTAAGACGATCAACAACGACCCATATTGCACCGTTCCTTCTATTAGTCTTTGGTAGTCCCATGACAAAGTCCATAGTGATATTATCCCATTTCCACTCAGGTATGGGAAGAGGTTGCATGGCGCCTCCATGCTTTTGCCTTCCAGATTTCACTTGTTTACAAACCATACATCTTGATACAAAATCAGAAATATCCCTCTTCATGTTGTCCCACAAAAAATGTTCCATTAAATATCTAAACATTTTGGAGCTCCCGGGGTGTATAGAGAAATTTGAACTATGAGCATCGTCTAACAATTCCCTTTTTAAATCAGGTATATCGGGAACACAAAGTCTCTTCCCGAATTTCAAAATTACTTCTTCATACACAAAGTCTCTCAATCTCCCATCATTCACAGCTTTAATCTTCTTTTGAAATTATTCATCGTCGGTCTGAGAACTATTAATCCTTTATAGTAAATATTTTTTGGTAACCATTTGAAAAAGCACTGATGTTTCACCTTCCATGGTTATTCCCATGTCCATCTTTACTAGATCCATGAAAACTGGATCCCTTTCAATTATCATATTTTTCAAAACTCCATGATATTTTCTCCTCAAAGCATCTTCCACCTTATTTTCCTTCCTCGGGTGGTAGTGTATCGTACAATCATAATTCTTGAGTAATTCAAGCCATCTCCTTTGCCTAATGTTGAGTTATTTTTGTGAGAAAATATACTTCAAACTCTTGTGATCAGTATAAATCTCACATTTTTTACCATATAGGTAGTGTCTCCATATCTTCAAAGAAAAGATCACAGCTACTAACTCGATATCATGAGTAGGATAGTTTTTCTCATGAATTTTCAACTGTCGTGACGCATAGGCAATAACCCTATCATTCTGCATAAGGACACAACCAAGTCCTTACTTCGATGCATCACTATAAATAACGAACCCATCATTCCCCGATGGTAGAGTCAATATAGGATCATTGAATAATCTTCTCTTCAATTCTTCAAAACATTCTTCACACTCTTTTGTCCAAACAAATTTAACCCCATTACGTGTGAGCTTTGTTAATGGGTTAGCCAATCGGGAAAAATTCTGGACGAAATGTCGATAATAACCTGCTAAACCAATAAAACTATGTACCTCAGTTATACTCATAAGTTCTGGCCATTCTTGGATTTCCTTAGTCTTAAAAGGATCAACAGAGATTCCATCTTTAGAGAAAATATGGCCAAGAAAAGAAATCTCCTGAAGCCAGAATTCACACTTTCTAAACTTCCCATATAATTCATGTCTTCTTAGAGTCTTAAGGATAATGCGCAAGTGATTTTCATGATCTTTGTAGATTTTGTAGTATACCAATATATCATCAATAAATACCACCACAAAATCATGGATATATTCCTTGAAAACTCTATTCATTAGATCCATGAATACAGAGGGTGCATTAGTCAGCACAAAAGGCATTACCGTAAACTTGTAATGCTCGTACCTTGTTCAAAATGATGTCTTTGGAATGTCTTCCTTCTTCACAGACAACTTATGGTATCCAGATCGAAGGTCAATATTTGGAAAGTATTGATCTCCATGCAGTTGGTCAAATAAATCATCAATGCGAGGTAGGGGATACTTGTTCTTTATTGTTATAGCATTGATCTCCCTGTAGTCGATACATAACCTCGTAGATCCATCTTTCTTTTTAACAAAAAGAATAGGGGCTACCCATGGAGAAAAACAAGGGTGAATAAATCCCTTATTACTCAATTCCTCTAGTTGATTATTTTGTTCAACTAATTCTACAGTGGCCATTCTATAAGGGGTCTTCGATATAGGCCTTGATCAAGGAATTAAATCAATAGAAAACTCAACTTCTCGTTCTGTAGAATGTCCAGGTAAATCTTCCGAATACACATCTACATATTCTTTCACAATAGGTACATCCTCTATTTGAACATTACTTTCCTCACCCACAGTCATTTCATTCTCTTCCTCCCCAATAATTGAATTTAGTTAAGCTACTGGGGGTGGATCTCGATAAGAATTAGGTGGTGACGATTCTGCTCAAAAGATAAGGTGTTCCTTATCATCATCATCAAAAATAGTAACCTCCTTCTTCTTACAATAAATCTTCGCATCATGGTCTGAAATCCAGAATCAAATAATGTATTTTCTAAACTTGAGGAAACCATTAAATTAACTGTCACCACATCTTTCGGAGCTTCTACCTTAGTAGTAGTGATAGCATAAGCTTGGCCTTGATCCCTTGGCCTTTTCTGAGGTAAGTTCCCCCGACTCTTAGGACATTCATTTCCATAATGTCCCATCTCCATGTAATTGTATCATTGGACATCAGTAGCTTCCTTATTCCCCTAGCAATCACGAGCTTGGTGGACTTTTTCAACACACTTGTAAGAGACTCCCATTCCTTTTAAGCAAGTACCGGGGTGTTTCTTCCCACATTTACTGCAGGATGGGTATTCAACTTTTCCCTTCTTCCCCTTATTTCCATTCCCAGATTGATCAGCAGATCTCTTCTTCTCTTTCTTTTCTTTAAATTCATAAGACTTAGAGAATTCCTTTTCTTTCTTGATAGCACATGAGACAATCTCTTCTTACGACGAGAAGGATTGTGAGACTAATGCTTGATGGAGAAATGGTTTTAACCCATCAAAGAAACGATCAATCTTACTTCTTGGGTTATGTATATAATCTTCAGCATACCTTGCTAACCTTGTAAATTTAGCCTCATACTTTGCGACATTCTCATCCTCCTTTTATCTCAGACTAAGAAATTGTCTTTCCATATCAGCTTGATGGTCACGAGGAAAGTATTTTTCTAAAAATAGATCTTTGAACTCCCTATATTCCATATTTGATACTTCAACATCTTCCTTCATGTTTTGAATCAATGACCACCATTGATCAGCATCTCCAGTGAGGCGGTAAACTGCCATGATAACTTTTTCCCTTTCACTACTCCCCAAAGCCTGAAATATTTTCTCTAGGGAATTTATCCATTGTTTAGCTACTAAGGGATTTGTAATCCCATTGAACATTGTTGGTTGTTGTCTCATGAAACTATCTAACATTGATCCTCCACGTTGCGGATCAGGGTGCTCTATATGGGTAAGGTTATTATTCATAACCTAGGTGAGTTGTCCCAGTATGGTGATTAGCTGATCAGCACCAGTTGCATCACCAGCTCCACTATAATTATCTTGAGAAGGAGGGAAATCCCTAAATGGAGTACGTGCATTGATACGGTTTCCATTTCTTCCACTAGGCGCCATTTCTAAACAATGGCATAAACTAGATCAGTTTATGAATCAAAATACAAAATTTCATACTTATAAAACACTTAACATAAATTGAAATATTTATGGATATAATCCATAATCATAAAAATGTTTTCTTTGAGGATTTATATACTCATAAACCCTTCATAATGATTTGTAAATAAAATGAGAGTTATCCTAAGCATATCCCCCGGGATTCTTGTAACCAAGAGTGCAGCTTGGCCCGTTGTCATGCACCAGTTCCCATTCGAGTCTATCTCAAAGCGGTATTTTCGGGTTTTACCCCTAGGTACATCTGTGCTAGAGCCACCTCTACCTTCTCGTATCTAGAAAGGGATTTATTGCTTGGAAAACTCACAAAATCTCTACAATACCAAAATTCTAGTAAGTTCTTCTATACTAATCCTCCAAGTCCATCTTAGGTCTATGTGATCTAATCAGAGTTTATCTAAATCTATCTTCCAAGGTTTGTACTAAACTTTCTCTGATACCAACTATAACGCCCCGACCCCAGTTACCTAGAGTCGGTGCATTATTACGTAACATTGGTATGATCACAAGAAAGATCAAGTCTCGAAATACCGATTAGTTTAGTAGCCTTGGAATAACTAGATACATTCATAAAGTTTACATTACATCGTAAAATGAAAACTACAACAATATAGTATCCATAGTCCACACTCTTATCCCCTCATACTATCCCTGCAGGTCATTCATAAAATACTTCTTCACATCCTGGGAAAAATAAAACATAGAAAGGGGTGAGCTCAAATGCCCAGTAAGGATAGCAATATAGCCGAAACTTTCGTAAATAAGTATAAACATTTAAGGCAATGTATAACTAAAACAAAATCCTTTTAAAACTTTAACTTTAGCATAATATGGTAGAAATAAAATGAAATAATGTCATATACTTATTCACAGGGATATTCTACTAGTCGAATAATCACATGCAATATCAATAACCACTTTCATAACGATGGAATGCATAATGCCAGACTATCATAACCACATAGTCAAGGAATCGTGCCAAGACTACAAATAAGAATTTTTCAAGGCCTCATGCCAAGACACTAGTTTGTCTCATGCAACCTACATATGCATCGAGGAGCTATAGTGGGATCCACTCATCACTTATTAAGTCCAATGCATTCCTTATATGAACAGGTTTCAACATAACATAAACATTCGTCTTAAAACTAGCATACGAAATGTCAATACATTCACCATAAACCATGAATGGTATAAAAATAACACATCCACAGTCAAACATATCACAAGAAACTTCAATACAATATGGAAGTTTTGTATCATAATAAATCAACTTCAAATAATCTTAAAATCCATCAAAGGATGTTGACATAGATGAAATCAAAACTATTTGAGAGAAATATTTATTTTTTTGAAATCATTTAAAAGATACATAATTATAAAATAAAATATTTACTTTTAAAATATCCTTATAATATTGTAATGGAAGCTTCTATGATTTTATAATCACAGAAAATAGCTACACCTGCCGTATAAGTTAAAAAAACATTCTTACCTTTATTCTGTCGAAAAGGTTAAAAGGGACCTTGTTTGGAAAAGGACGGAAATATTCCTTTATAAAACTCTTATAAAAAGTCAAACAAGGGTATAAATTACTTTAACCCATATTCTGTAAAATAGAAATAATGTTTTGAAATACATTTTTAAGAAACATGGATGTGGATGATAAAAAGGTCCCAGTAGATAATTACGTATAAACAACCTCGGATAATGAAGAGATTGTGAAATAACAATTACCTTGTACTTTTCCATGGATGGGAGTAGGTTAACCTCCTGTATAATGGTGAAATAATTGTTATTAAATTATACAAGAATCATATACATTAATATGATATCATATATGATCTTTTAACATTACTTTGTTAATAATATCTTAGTATTATCGTCGTTTCGGATGTTAACTTACTCGTATATGTTTTGTTTCATAAGTTGTGTTTATTATGGATAGGTTGTATCTTATTTATATCCATAATGATATCAAGTACTTAAACATTATTTTTAATATTTAAATGATAATTATACTTGAATGGATACGATAGAGAATGAATCTCATCGCGTTCGTGGAGACGGTAGTCCGTACGTACGCACGAGTGACAATATCATTCTTTTGATTTTAAAATAATATATAATTGGATGGTATATAATATATACAGAATAATTATCATGTTATATTTATTATTTACAAGAATTACACATCATTATTATACCCATACAAATAATAATTTATTGAATAACAATTACACCACGACGTAGAGACGGTAAGCCGTACGTACGCACGTATGGTGACATGCCATTCAAAGGATGGATAGAATACTAAATATGGTTGTACCATATTTATAATAATATCACAGTATATATAATATACTGGAATTACTATTTTATAATGGTAATGACAAAGAAAGAATAAGTTGAAGAAGAAAAGAACTTGAAAGATGGTGGTGAAAACATTACCTCTTCTTCAGGTTATTCATTTTGATTTGATCAAAAGGGATCCTTAGGTTGACTTTATGATCAAACTAAGCCCTCTAGGTTGAATTGAGGGAAGTTGAGAGAGTATTTGGGCAGGTTTTGGCCGAGCAAATAGGCTATGAATGTGTGAATTAGTGAGAAGGGGGAGTGCCCTTTTATAAGAGGGGTGAGGGCACCTTTTGAAAAGCTAGAAATATTATTTTATAATAAATTCATATTCAGTTTATAATGGATAAAAAGTGAATTATTTAAGGTTTAAGGTAGGGATAGATCGAAAAACACTCAATAAATAGGTTTTATACAGGTTTGGGTCACTATATTAACCTTATCTTTTAGTTTTAACTCTTAGTTAATTAGTTTAACATTTACCATGTCACTTTGTATTTTTATATTATATAGTTAATAAGATAACTATATACACCCAAGAGAACCCCAAGTGGTCCATTAATGATAAACCTATCATTATATATGTCTCTTGGCCGAACATTATATTTTTAGGAATTTAATATCAATTAATAATATAATATTTGTTTTAAAAACTCTTCTATGTGAATTTTGATACTATTCAATAATTGATTTTTTTAAAGTATTAACAACTTTATTAATTCGAAAAAAATTCATTTAAGCAATACTATAATGTAATATTGAGAAATAAAATTCATTTATTTCATAAAAACTTTAAAATTATATTAATTTGAACCTTTATAATACCAATTATTGGATTCTTTCATTAATAAAGAAAATTTTTCATCATTATTGTGTCATAAATAATATTAACTACTAAATGTCTAAAAATTATAAATAAAATACCATTATGTAGAAAAGAAATTTTACCTTTATAATGAATATTTATAGTCGAAAATCCAACATACATAACCCTATGTAAAAATTGTTTTTCTAAAAGATATATGCTTATGTCATTTTTGTATTTATTTTAACTTAATTAATATAAAGTGTCATTATCACTTACAAGTGTCTCCATGGGGTCCCAAAATCAACCCAAAGATTCCCATGGTCTGAAATGTATCAAAGAATAAGGTTAAGACACGTTTTAGGGTAATTTATTATTATTATAATATTATTTTTTTACCCTTATTTACCGGATTTACCCTTTAACCATGGTAAATAAAATATTTACCGAAGTAATTATTCAAAATGTCTGAAAATAAAGGTTACCTATTTACACAATTTGTACATACTGATTCCAAATATGGAATCCATTTCTCTAAATTCAAAACACAGAAGTGGCAGAAATTAATTTAAAAATAATTCATGTTGTTAAAACAAAAAGCGTGTTTTTAAGAGATAATAACTATCAAAAGATTGACACTTGTTCATGTCCGGTTTAATTGTGAAATTATGTCCAATGACCAATATTGTATTAAATGGAAAAAATATATTATAAATATAATTTAAAACCACTCAAATTCATAATTTTTCACTATTAATTATTTCGATTAAAAAATTGTTTTTAATTAAAATTTAGTAATTTTCACTATTCATCAAAATATAAATGTTATCCAAAAACTTCCAAAATTTTACCCTAGGATAATTTTGATATTCCGAATCCAAAAATGAAGTCAATTTTGAGAGATAAAATTTATAAAATTTCCAAAAGTGGGTATTACTATTCATAATGGCTAATACGATTGGTTGTGGTGTGTGTTAGAACTCGAAGTTGCATACAACACACGCTACTGTATTATTCAAAGAGAAGCGTATCGTGGAATCTTGGGGTGTTACATTCTCCCCTCCTTCAAATAATTTTTTCCTCAAAATTTCAAGAATATTATTGCATAAAAAGTCTCAGGTGGTTATTCATCAGAACTTCCTCAGGTTCCCACATTGCCTCTTCCATCTTATGGTTTCTCCATAGAACTTTTACCAGACGAGTTGTCCGGTTTCTCAGCACCTGTTCTCTTGTATCAAGAATCCTGATGGGCTCTTCGTAATAAGACAGATTGGGATCCAGTTCTAATTCCTCATAGGTGAGTACATGCGTTGGGTCAGGCATGTATTTTCTCAACAGTGATACGTGGAACACATCGTGAACTTTGGAGAGATTTGGTGACATTGTCAAACGGTAAGCTACAGCCCCAAGTCGTTCTAAAATTTCGAAAGGACCGATGTACCTGGGACTCAATTTACCTTTCTTTCCGAAACTTATAACTCCCTTCCATAGAGATACCTTCAAGAAAACATGATCTCCCACCTGAAATTCCAAATCCTTTCTTCGGTTGTCAGCATAGCTCTTCTACCTGCTTTGAGCTGCTTGGATGTGGTTTTGGATTACCTTCAACTTTTACATCGTTTCCTCCACCAGTTCTGGGCCTACAAGTTTTCGTTCGCCAACGTCTTCCCAACAGGTTGGTGTGAGACATCTCTTTCCGTATAACGCTTCATATGGTGCCATCCGAATACTTGAATGGAAGCTATTGTTATAGGAAAATTCTACCATAGGTAAATATTGATCCCACATACCCTGAAAGTCAAGTGAACAAGATATCAACATGTCTTCTATGGTTTTAATAGTCCATTACAATTGTCCATCTATTTGAGGGTGGTAAGTAGTGCTCAAATGAAGTTCAGTATCCAAGGCCTTCTGAAGACTCATCCAGAATCTTGATGTAAAATGGGGATCTCGATCCGAAACAATCGATAGGGGTACACCATGAAGTCTCACAACTTCATTAATATATAGTCTTTCTAGATGTTCAAGTGGTAAATCTTCCCTTATAGCAAGAAAATGTGCTGACTTGGTAAGATGATCAACAATGACCCATATTGCATCATTCCTTCAAGGAGTCTTTGGTATTCCCATGATAAAGTCCATAGTGATATTATCCCATTTCCACACAGGTATGGGAAGAGGTTGCATGACTCCTCTAGGATGTTGCCTTCCAGCTTTCACTTGTTAACAAACCATACATCTTGACACAAAATCAGAAATCTCCCTCTTCATGTTGTCCCACCAAAAATGTTCCTTTAAAAATCTATACATTTTGGATCTCTCGGGGTGTATAGTGAAATTGGAACTATGAGCATCGTCTAAAAATTCCCTTTTTAAATTAGGTATATCGGGAACACAAAGTCTCTTCCCGAATTTCAAAATTCCTTCTTCATACACAAAGTCTCTCAATCTCCCATCATTCACAGCTTTAATATTTTTTTGAAATTATTCATTTTCGGTCTGAGAACTCTTAATCCTTTCTAGTAAAGATGGTTTGGAAACCATTTGAAAAATAACTAATGTTTCACCTTCCATGATTATTCCCATGTCCATCTGCACTAGATCCATGAAAATTGGATCCCTTTCAATTATCATATTGTTCAAAACTACATGATCTTTTCTCCTCAAAGCATCTTCCACTTTATTTGCCTTCCCTGGGTGGTAGTGTATCGTACAATCATAATTATTAAGTAATTCAAGCCATCTTCTTTGCCTCATGTTGAGTTCTTTTTGTGACAAAATTTACTTCAAACTCTTGTGATCAGTATAAATCTCACATTTTTCACCATAGAGGTAGTGTCTCCATATCTTCAAAGCAAAGATCACAGCTTCTAACTCGAGATCATGAGTAGGATAGTTTTGATCATGAATTTTCAACTGTCATGATGCATAGTCAATAACCCTATCATTCTGCATAGGGAAACAACCAAGTCCTTTCTTCGATGCATCACTATAAATAACGAACCCATCATTCACCGATGGTAGAGTCAATATAGGATCATTTACTAATCTTCTCTTCAGTTCTTCAAAACATTATTCACACTATTTTTTCCAAACAAATTTAACCCCCTTACGTGTGAGCTTTGTTAATGGGTTAGCAAATCGGGCAAAATTCTGGACGAAATGTCGATAATAATCTGCTAAACCAATAAAACTACATACCTCAGTTATACTCGTAGGTGCTGGCCATTATTGGATTGCCCTGGTCTTAGAAGGATCAATAGAGATTCCATCTTTAGAGACAATATTGCCAAGAAAAGAAATCTCCTGAAGCCAGAATTCACACTTGCTAAACTTCCCATATAATTCATGTCTTCTCAGAGTCTTAAAGATAATGCGCAAGTGATTTTCATGATCTTTGTAGCTTTTAGAGTATACAAATATATCATCAATAAATACCACCACAAAATCATGGAGATATTCCTTGAAAACTCTATTCATTAGATCCATGAATGCAGAGGGTGCATTAGTCATCCCAAAAGGCATTACCGTAAACTTGTAATGTCCATACCTTGTTCGAAATGTTGTCTTTGGAATGTCTTCCTTCTTCACACACAACTAATGGTATCCAGATCAATGGTCAATCCTTGAAAAGTATTTAGCTCCATGCAGTTGGTCAAATAAATCGTCAATGCGAGGTAGGGGATACTTATTCTTTATTTTTATAGCATTGATCTCCCTGTAGTCGATACATAACCTCATAGATCAATCTTTCTTTTTAACAAAAAGAACAGGGGATCCCCATGGAGAAACACTAGGGAGAATAAATCCCTTATTACTCAATTCCTCTAGTTGTTTATTTTGTTCAACTAATTCTACAGTGGCCATTATATAAGGGGTCTTCGATATAGGCCTTGATCAAGGAATTAAATCAATGGAAAACTCAACTTATCGTTATGTAGGATGTCCAGGTAAATCTTTTAGAAACACATCTATATATTCTTTCACAATAGGTACATCCTCTATTTGAACACTCCATTCCTCACCCATAGTCATTTCATTCTCTTCCTCCCCAATAATTAAATTTAGTTGAGCTATTGGGGGTGGATCTAGAGAAGAATTAGGTGGTGACGATTTTGCTCAAAAGATAAGGTGTTCCTTATCATCATCATCAAAAATCGTAACCTCCTTATTCTTACAATAAATCTTCACATCATGGTCTGAAAGCCAATCAATACCGAGGATTATATCAAAATTAATCATAGGTATGACGATGAGATCAGCGGATAAATAACATTTATGTGCTCTAATGGGGAATGATTCACAAAACTTTGTTGTAATGATACTTCCCTTAGGAGTTTTAACTAACAACTCCCTTGTTAAATCAAATTGGAAATATCTAATTTTCTTTGAAAACTTGGAAGATATGAAACAATGCGATGATCCAGAATCAAATAATGCATTTTCTAAACTTGAGGAAACCATTAAATTACCTGCCACCACGCCTTTTGAAGCTTCTACCTCAGCAGTAGTGATAGCATAATCTTGGCCTTGATCCCTTGGCCTTTTATGAGGTAAGTTCCCCTGACTCTTAGTACATTCATTTCCATAATTTCCCATCTCCCTGTAATTGTATCATTGGACATCGGTAGCTTCCTTCTTCCCCTTGCAATCACGAGCTTGGTGTGATTTTTCACCACACTTGTAACAGACTCCCATTCCTTTTAAGCAAGTACCGGGGTGTTTCTTACCACATTCACTACAGGATGGATATTCAACTTTTCCCTTCTTCCCCTTATTTACATTCCCATATTAATCAGCAGATCTCTTCTTCTCTTTATTTTCTTTAAAGTCATAAGACTTAGAGAATTCTTTTTCTGTCTTGATAGCACATGAGACAATGTCTTCTTACGACGAGAGGGATTGTGAGACTAATGCTCGACAGCGAAATGATTTTAACCCATCAAAGAAATGATCAATCTTACTTCTTGGGTTACTTATATAATCTCCAGCATACCTTGATAACCTTGTAAAGTTAGCCTCATACTTTGCGACATTCCCATCCTCCTTTTGTCTCAAACTCAGAAATTGTATTTCCATATCTGCTCGATGGTCACTAGGAAAGTATTTTTCTAAAAACAGATCATTTAACTCCCTCCATTCCATATTTGATACTTCATCATCTTCCTTCGTGTTTTGAATCAATGACCACCATTGATCAGCATCTCCAGTGAGGCGGTAAACTTCCATGATAACTTTTTCCCTTTCACTACTCCCCAAAGCCTGAAATATTTTCTCTAGGGAATTTATCCATTTCTTAGCTAATAAATTATTTTTACTCCCATTGAACGTTGGTGGTTTTTGTCTCATGAAACTATCTAACATTTATCCTCCACACTGCGGATCAGGGTGCTCCATATGAGTAAGGTTATTATTCATAACCTGGGTGAGTTGTCCCAGTATGGTGATTAGCCAATCATCACCAGTTGCATGTCCAGCTCCACTATAATTATCTTGAGTAGGAGGGAAATCCCTACATGGAGTGTGTGCATTGATACGGTTTCCATTTCTTCCACTAGGTGACATTTCTAAACAATGGCATAAACTAGATTAGTTTATGAATAAAAATACATAATTCCATACTTATAAAACACTTAACATAAATTTAACTATTTATGGATATAATCCATAATCATAAAAATGTTTTCTTTAAGGAAAAATAAACTCATAAACCCTTCATAATTATTTGTAAAGAAAATTAGAGTTATTCTAAGCATATCCCTCGGGAGTGTTGTAACCAGGAGTGCAGCAAGGCCCGTTGTCATGTACTAGTTCTCATTCGAGTCTATCTCAAAGTGGTGTTTTCGGGTTTTACCCATAGGTACATCTTTGCCAGAGCCACCTCTAGCTGCTCGTATCCAGAAGGGGATTTGTTGCTCAGAAAACTCACAAAATCTCTACAATACCAAAATTCTAGGAATTTATTCTATACTAATCCTCAAAGTCCATCTTAGTTATATGTTCTATAATCAGAGTTTATCTAAATCTAGCTTCCAAGGTTTGTACTAAACATCCTCTAATACCAACTATAAAACCCTGACCCCAGTTACATAGAGTCGGTTCATTATTACATAACATTGTCATGATCACAAGAAAGATCAAGTCTCGAAATACCGATTAGTTTAGTAGCCTTGGAATAACTAGATACATTCATAAATTTTACATTACATCATAAAATGAAAACTACAACAATATAGTCTCCATATTCTACACACTTATCCCCTCATACTATCCCTGCAGGTCATTCATAAAATACTTCTTCACATTCTGGGAAAAATAAAACATAGAAAGGGGTGAGCTCAAATTCCTAGTAAGGATAACAATATAGTGGAAACTTTTTTAAATAAGCATAAACATTTAAGGTAATGTATAACTAAAACAAAAGCATTTTAAAACTTGAAATTCAGCATAATATGGTATAAATAAAATGAAATAATGTCATATACTTATTCACATGGATATTCTACTAGTCGAATAATCACATGCAATATCAATAACCACTTTCATAATGATGGAATGCATAATGTCAGACTATCATAACCACATAGTCAAGGCCTTGTGCCAAGAATAAAAATAATATTTTGTCAAGGCCTCGTGACAAGACACTAGTTTGTCTCATAAGACCTACCGATGCATTGAGGAGCTATAGCAGGCTTTACCCGTCACTTATTAAGTCCAATGCATTCCTTATATGAACAGGTTTCAACATAACATAAACATTCCTATTAAAGCTAGCATACGAAATGTCAATACTTTCACCATAAACCATGAATGGTATAAAAATAACACATCCATATTCAAACATATCACAAAACCTTCAATACAATATGGAAGTTTTGTATCATAATTAATCAACTTCAAATAAGCTTAAAATCCATCAAAGGATGTTGACATAGATGAAATCAAAACTATTTGAGAGAAATATCTATTTTTTTGAAATCATTTAAAAGTCACATAATTATAAAATAAAACATTTACTTTGAAAATATCCTTATAAGATTGTAAGGGAAGCTTCTAAGATTTTATAATCACGGAAAATAGCTGCACCCGCCGTATAAGTTTAAAAAAACATTCTTACCTTAATTCTGTCGAAAAGGTTAAAAAGGACCTTGTTTGGAAAACGACAGAAAGATTCCTTTATAAACCTCTTATAAAAATTCAGACAAGGGTATAAATGACTTTAACCCATATTCTGTAAAATAGCAATAATTTTTTGAAATACATTTTTAAAAAACATGTATGTGGATGATAAAGAGGTCCTAGTAGATAATTACGTATAAACAACATCGGATAATGAAGAGATTGTGAAATAACCCTTACCTTGTACTTTTCCTTGGTTGGGGGTAGGTTAACCTCCTGTATAATGGTGAAATAATTGTTATTAAATTATACAAGAATCATATACATTAATATGGTATCATATATGATCTTTTAACATTGCTTTGTTAATAATATCTTAGTATTATCGTTGATTCGGGTGTTAACTTACTCATATACGTTTTGTTACATAAGCCATGTTTGTTATGGATATGTTGTATATTATTCATATCCATAATGATATCAAGTCCTTAAACATTATTTTTAATCTTCAAATGATAATTATACTTGAATGGATACGATGGAGAATGAATCTCATCGTGTTCGTGGAGACCGTAGTCTGTACGTACACACGAGCGACAATATCATTATTTTGACATTAAAATAATATATAATTGGATGATATATCATATATACAGAATTATTATCATTTTATATTTATTATTTACATGAATTACACATCATTATTATACCCATCCAAATAATAATTTATTGAATAACAATTACACCACGACGTGGAGACGGTAAGTCGTACGTACGCACGTATGGTGACATGTCATTCCAAAGATGGATAGAATACTGAATATGGTTGTACCATATTTATAATAACATCACAGTATATATAATATAATGGAGTTATTATTTTAGAATGGGAATAACAAAGAAATAAGAAGTTGAATAAGAAAGGAACTTGAAAGAGGGTGGTGAAAACATTACCTCTTCTTCGGGGTCTTCCTTTTGATTTGATCAAAAGGGATCATTATATTGACTTTATGATCAAAATAAGGCATCTAGGTTGAATTTAGGGAATCTAAAAGCGTATTTGGGCAGGTTTTGGCCGATCCAAAAGGCTTTGAATGTGTGAATTAGTGAGAAGGGGGAGTGCCCTTTTATAAGAGGGGTAAGGGGCACCTTTGGAAAATCTAGAAATATTATTTTATATTAAATTCATATTCGGTTTCTAATGGATAAAAAGTGGATTATTTAAATTTTAAGGTGGTGTTAGATCTAAAACCACTCAACCAATAGGTTTTAGACTGGTTTTGGTCACTATATTAACCTTATCTTTTAGTTTTAACTCTTAGTTAATTAGTTTAACATTTACCATGTCACTTTGTATTTTTATATTATATAGTTAATAAACTTACTATATACATCCAAGAAAACCCCAAGTGGTCCATTAATGATACACCTATCGTGATATATGTCTCTTGGATGAACCTTAGATTTTTAGGAATTTAATATCAATTAATAATATAATATGTTTTTAAAAAAATCTTTTATGTGAATTTTGACACAATTAAATAATTGATTTTTGTTAAAGTCTTAACAACTTTATTAATTATAAAAATATTAATTTAAGAAATAATATAATGTCATATTGAGTAATAAAATTCGTTTATATCATCAAAACTTTCAAATTATATTAAATTTAACATTTATAATACCAATTATTTGATTCTTTCATTAATAAAGAAAATACTACATCATTATTGTGTCGTAAATAATATTAAATATTAAATGTATAAAAATTATTAATAAAATACCATTATGTAGGAAATAGTTTTACCTTTATAATGAATAATTATAGTCAAAAATACAACATATATAACCCTATGTAAAAATTTTTTTTCTAAAAGATATATGCTTATGTCATTTTTGTATTTATTTTAACTTAATTAATATAAAGTGACATTATCACTTACAAGTGGCTCCATGGGGTCCCAAAATCGACCCAAAGATGTCCATGGTCGGACATGTATCAACCAATAAGGTTAATACAAGTTTTAGGGTAATTTATTATTATTATAATATTATTTTGTTACCATTATTTACCGGATTTACCCTTTAACCATGGTAAATAAAATATTTACCGAAATAATTATTCAAAATGTCTAAAAATAAAAGTTACCTATTTATAAAATTTGTAAATCCTGATTCCATATATGGAATCCATTTTTTCCAAATTCAAAACACAGAAGTGGCAGAAATTAATTTAAAATTAATTCCCATTGTTAAAACAAAAAGCGTGTTTTTAAGAGATAATAACTATCAAAAGATTGACACTTGTTCATGTCCAGTTTAATTGTGAAATTATGTCCAATGACAAAAATTGTATTAAATGGTAAAAATAAGTTCTAAATATACTTTAAAACCACTAAAATTCATAATTATTCACTATTAATTATTTCGATTAAAAAATTGTTTTTAATTAAAATTTAGTAATTTTCACTATTTATTAAAATATAAATGTTATCTGAAAAGTTCCAAAATTTTACACTAGGCTAATTTTGATATTCCGAATCCAAAAATGAAGCCAATTTTGAGAGATAAAATTTCAAAAAGTGGGTATTACTATTCATAACGTCTAGTACGATTGGTTGTGGTGTGTGTTAGAACTCAGAGTTGCGTACAACACACGCTACTGTATTATTCAAATACAAGCGTACCATGGAAGCTTGGGGTGTCACATTCATTCACAAGAAGAATTAATCTTTATAATAGTAATGAGTAATCCTAACTCCAACTTTTTCCATCATCTCTAGTGTCATCCCCAACACCCACATGGATATGCCAATATATCTCGTCATCATAGGCATCAACTATTTCCACATCATATGGGATTCTCTACCCATATCTCATCATCCATCCTAGACTTAGCTATCCCAGGATCATAATACATCACATAGTAAGTCTCACTTATAACTCACATCATAAGGTAGAAAGAAAACAAGTATAATAAATAGGTAAACCTTCCCCTAAAATAAGGCATTATGCCTGCAAATGTAAATGATCTCTCATGGCTCCCAACACAAGGCATTCAACCTTTATAAGAAAACAATAAATATCATCCCCAAGGATTTATAATTATAAAATAACTCATTCTTCTTCCCTCATTAATTGTCTAATTCTTTATTCATAGGTTCCAACTATGTGAAACTTAAGGAATCAACTATAGAAAGCAATAAAATTATTAAACATGCTCTCAAACATCAAACTAGTTTAAGAAAACTAACATAAAAACTATTCTCACTTCACATGAATTGTTATTATTATTCCCCAAAATAATTTGCATGATTCATATTATTTATCTATTCTATTAACACATGGAAGATAATATTCAATTAAACATTAATACTTCCATCATTTTCGTCAACATCAAATTACAAGGAAGCCCATATTCATTTCAATATGTATTTTCTTTAATTATTTAGCTAACCAATTAAAAATTATCAACTATATATTATTTACCATTTTACATAATCAAAAAAATGGTGATTTATAGTATAACTAAACATTCTAGTAGTGATAACATATATTACAACCCATCTAGAAAATCAATATTAAAACCATCATCACGATATAAAAATCACTAACATGTAATTTCTAATCCAGTTTCATCTTTAATTAGGTTCAAAAATTATTAGGTTAATTTAATTATAATAAAAAGGGTTAAAACATATCAAACTTATAATTTCATGTAAATAAATAGGAGAATCAATGAATCCCCTACCTTGAAAAGCATCAATATTCTTTGCATGAGAACAGACTGACATTACGGAGCTCTGATCACCTCTCTTGTGAGGAACTATAATCTCACAAAGACATCATTACATGAACATACTAACAAATAACCAATAGAACTATATTAAAATATCATATATAAAAATAAAAATCATTGAAAGAAAAAAATGGGAGTAAAATGGAAAAACAAATAGATAGAGACAATTAGAGGGAATAGATATAACTCACCTCGAATCTCTTTTGATCAAACTCAATAAGTGGGGGTCAATACCTATTTAAAGGGGATTTAAAGAGCCTCAAAAACCACCCTTGGGTTCCTGAATTTTTTGAGAGAAAAAAATTGAGAAATACTATGGTCGATGTCAAAGTGTATTTATAGACCCACTAAAAAACTAAAGACCATGTTACAACCCCTTAGACCACGTTGTGCCCCTCCTTGACATGGGGTATTCTACGACGCATCCTAAGGGACCATGCCACATCCATCCTTGGTCAAATATCCTATGATATCACCATCCAAATCCTATTAAAGTGTATCTGGGGACTATGACATAATTCTAAGATCCACTCCACAAGCCCCCTCTTTCATTGAAGGGACTACACCACAACCCATTGGCCACTGTGTAGCTACCCCTAATTTTAAGGTTTCCTCGAAACCCCACTACACTATAGTCTCCCTATTATGCCATATCCACCTCCAAAAATGAATTAGCCTTGTATTTCCTCCTAATATTCCATGTTCCATAGTCAAGTTCCATTATGCTTCAACCACCAGCATTATCACGCAGTGCCTACCTTCATGCTATAGCCATGTCATTTGTGGTAGTGGTTCCCCCTTTTCATATAAACACCCACCAAATGTCCTGGAACCTCCTCTTAGAACCTACAACACCCAAAAATCACAAAAGTAAGGGATTATTGGATTCAGTACCCTATATAGTTTCTAGTACCTAATAGTGGGGGCCTTGGAAAATGGTTCTCATTCTTCTATTAAGCCCTACAATTGGTTTGGTAACTACATGAAAAAATTCCTAAAATATAAATACTAAAATCCACCAAAATAAACCATTTGAAACACAAAATTTGTTTCTGATCATTCAAAACTACCTAATAGAGTGAGGTGTACAACATCATAAGATTGAAAAATCAATAATAATAAATCATGATTCATGAGACCATTTCATAAGCAAAAGAACATTTCATATGAGTGTGTTTCACAATTATAAGCACAAAAAATCATTTCATTAGTCAAGGTTCACTTTCAAGACCATCATAACATATTAGAAAAAGTCCAATAAGAAATTGGGCTCACTCCCCATTCTCATTTGATTCAAAGTGGATAAAGTACCAAATTGGATTGGGTCCACTCCCCATTCTCTCTCATATTATCTCATGAGATATCAATATTTACCCAATGCATTGGATAGATATATAATTATAATCCCTCCCACCACATAATGAAAACCATACATATGTGTGTCAAAATATCATAAAACTTTCATACTTTATATATAGTATAGATTATAGTATCCCATTGATGTGACTGACTAAATTATATTAATTACAAGAAAATATTTCATTACAATACCTTCTCAAGACCATTTAGGTTTAGAGTTTTAAAGAATTAAGACAAAAAAATTAATAAAAAACTCATGAATTTTATAACTAATGGAAATTTATCTATATATATACAACTTCTTAGTCATCAATATCTACAAAAAATTCTACACATAACATACTTTTCTGGACTCATATTATGTAACCTAGAGAAAATAAAACATAAGAAATGGGTGATCTTAGATGCTCAGTAATGGTAACGGTAAAAAATCAAAATAAAATATCATAAGTGAGCATAAGACAAGAATATAGGTTTAATCTGGGTACATAATAAACTTATACCCAACAAAGAATAGGTAACAAATAATGACATAAAGAAAAGGTGATTAATCAAAAGAGTGTTGAAACATTAACAAATAAACATGATCCATGAGAGTGTAACATTGGGATGCCTTAAAAATATAGAAAAAACATTAGTATGGGGATAATTACTTTTATGACCCACCCCATCAGTGCCCATGCTTATGGGAAACTAAAATATACTCATGATTTTCTATCCCATGAGATATAACCCTTAGAACTATACATTGGAGGACTCCACCCATCATCATTCATATATATATGTGTTCCATAAAAGAATAAATTTCCATTATACCATAAAGAACCCATGGAATAAAAATAGGGTGTATATCCCTTTCAAATGGAATCATATAAGGAAAAAAATCATAATTAAATAAATAATCATTACATGATATAACCATGGAAAATAAAATGGGTATACAAATATAAATAGTAACTTTATAAGTAAATTCAATTCAATCAAGATAATAGATAATATGGTATTTAAATATTATATATAAAAAGTATATAGTTAAGTTAATAATTTATCCAATAAATTGATGTATGGAATATAGGTAAACCCATTTCAATCAACGGAATCAAAATAGGGTATTCATAAATAAAATTCAGTGGAAGAACGAAGTTCAAGATAAGACTTTAATACTCAAACAAAAGGTATTTGAGATATAAATATCTCGTACAAGAAACATACTCCATGAAGCATAAAATATTAGAAAATAATTTTTTTGTAGAAAACATATAAACAAAGAGAGAATGACACATAATATAATAAAAGGGAGAAATATACCCAATATATATGAAATAAGTACAAAATAATGATCATAACTCAATGAATGAAAATTAAGTTACTAAAAACTCTTATGACTAGGGTAATACTTGAGTTAAAAGAAATTCTGTTATGAAATTGACCCGGATACCCACTGAAATTGGTACCTTCCCCAAATTTCCACATACCCGAAGGGAATTCCTTATCCCAACAAGCTGGTGTCTAGCACCCAAGAAACAAAAAAAATAGATTAAATAATTTTGACCTACCTAAAGTATAAAAAGTGACATATATAAACATGTACATAAAGGATAGTGTAAGAAAACATGAAAACATATATTTCATAAGAAAAATAGAACAAAGGAAGTAATACATGGAAAAGTGTAGAAAACAATCTTCAAGGGACAAGCCTAATTTAAAAGGACATCAAAGTTAAAAATAGTTACTCTAATAGTCTAAATTTGATATCGTGGGAAAACCCACACCATCTCACCATCCAACTACCAAAACCCAGCTGAAAGAAAACATCACTGCCTCACCATAGTGCCTTTCCTTTCACTCTATTGAAATATATAACATGGTCTATGCACCACCAAAGGGGTATTCATTGTGTGGATTAACAAGATTTGTACGATCACACCCAATTGTTTTATGTCAATCCTCCGAACAATAATCAAACATGCTAAAATTTACAGAAAATAAGGAAAGATATAAAGTTAGCTTTTTTCATCCAAAACATGGAAAAAAATTAATTTCTCCATTTCCCACATTTACAAATAAATAAGGTAAATCAATTTAAAATAATTTCAAATACATATATCAAAAAATATATATCAAGTCCATAAAAAGCATGAAATTAATATCACATTAAATCCATATTCGTACAATCAAAATAGTACCAACCAAAAGCAACCCAAATCAGCCAAGAAGCACAGGTAACAACATGCCAAATATTACACTAAGTTAGGATATCTATGACACTCATAACTAACATAAAAAAATAACATATGTGTTATGCCTCTATACATATGCATCAAGTAAAGAGAATAGAGGAGCACCCAAGAAAATGACCACCCAATAGGTCAAATAAGTCTCTAGAACAATGGTCCTAGAGAGAAGAATAAATCCCCATGAGAAAATCCCTGACAGTGGATGAGATCTATTACTATAAATTCTACCTAAGTACCTAAGCATTACTATGTCCTCAATTTTACAAATAATTCCATCAAATTGTTTCATCATTTCATACTTTGAAAACCATTTCACAAAACCATTTTACAAAGCTTTGAAAACACATTTTTATTTACCAAAACCAGGGGAAATACATATTTTATAAAAACTCATTTCCACACACAAAAATAGAATCAGTTATATCTTGAAATTTATTTTAATAAAAAAAATTATGAAAAATGGGAGAAATGTAGTTCAATAACACAACCTAGATATGGGACCACCTACATCAAAACTCAGGTCACATATGCTCGCAGCAGAATCCACCAAAAGGAAGAAACCAACAATGACAATGGAGGCCTTAGAATCAATATGAAACTTTTAAAATTGATTCAATTAAATATAAGGGTCAAAATAGAATAGAAAACAACACATACCTTAAGAATTCACACCTATCTCACCACAATTAATAAAGTAAATGACCCCAAGAGCAATATTGCACAAAAAACTAAGAAGGAAACAAGAAGGAACATCAAAACAGGTCAACATATCAAATAAATCAATGCAACAGTGTGACCACGATAAAAAAATGAATAATTGGAAACGATTACTCACCTGGAGAGATGCACCCAACTATAATGGTGATAAATCACCGAACGAATCAATCTGGGTCGAATGGAGGCTCCCAAAATCCCCAAAGAAGAGACCTGGGTTGAGAGGGAAGATGATTCATGTCAAATTAAAAAACATATCACTCACAAAAATCCCTAAAATAAAAATATACAAAACTTACATGGTGTGTAATCCATTTATATGTCACGTAATCCATGGGGATCATATATTCCAAAAACCCCTAACTTTATTAATAAAAACTGATCTTTTAGGATTACATGGTGTGAAACCCTTAAATGGAATGTAATCATTCACATTGTGTACTCAACTCATGAATTGATCTTGAGAACCATTACACATCATGTACTCCCATTACACAATATTTAAATTTCATGTCGATAGTAGAAACTAGATATTCTTACATAGAAACAAAAACCACCCCGTGCATTCTCCAAACATTGGTAGAACCCCACCAAGTCATTTACACATTTATACTAAGACTCCATTAATTCAAACAAACATACATCCATGAAATTTAGATAATTTTTCATTGAAAATTTTCACCATCCTTGGGATTCCCAAGATTCACCCAATTTAAGAGTAAAACTAGAGAAGAATAAGAAATTAACTGAAACTGGGAAACCATATGTTACAAAATCCCCACTATAAGAATTTTCATCCCCAAGAAGTAATGTAAAAGAATGAAGTTTCGTAAAGTAGTTAGGCCATAGGTACCTCGTCAACAAATCATTCTCCCAAGTGTCATTAGATTCATATTTTATTTACTATAACACTCTGAACAATAGAATTGACTTTCCATGAAAAACATTCACTTGAGAGTTAAAGATATTTATCGGCAATAGAAACATCACGCTCTAACTCAATATCTTCCTAGAACGTGAGAGCCATTTGGATGGTATTTCTAAACCTACCATATTTGGAAAACATCATTAATTCCTAATAACTAAACCAAAATATGATAACTGATAAGAAACCTTCTCAATTTTCTCAGTGACTCAAAAGGTCCAACATATCTCAAATACAACTTTCCCTATTTTTCAAGATGATAATGACCCAACCAAGGAGAAATTTTTAAGAAAACTATGTCTCCTATTAAAAACTCTAAAGGATGATAATGTTGATCTATATAATATTTTTTTTGAATCTAATCTATAACCAAATGCCAATCTATATCATTAATCCTCATAGATGTCTTCAAAACCAAACTTGGTCCCACCAAAGAAGCTTCTCCCACATCTACCCAACAAAGAGGTGATCTACATGGATAACCATTAAAATCCTCAAAAGGAGCCTCTCTGATCAATGAATAATAACTTTTATTAGAATAAAACTCAACTATTCTAGAATGGATAACCCATAATCTACCAAAATATAAGATACAATCACAGAGCATGACCTCTAGGACCTAAATATCATGCTCTATTTGACTATCTTTCCATAGATTATAAGTTGTACTCAACCTAACTTGAGTTCCCATCACCTTTTGGATAATTCTACAGAATCGTGAAGTATACCAAGGATCCCTATCTAAAACAATAGAATATGTAAACCTGTGTAACCTTCCAATTTCTTGCATATATAGCTTACCCAAATCTTCAACATTAACGGTGTCCCAGATCATAATGAAATGAGTTGACTTTTTCAACTGATCAATCACCACCCAGATAGAATTCCTCCCTCATGGAGTCTGTGGTAATCCAATAACAAAATCCAAAGATGACTCATCTCATTTCTAAATTAGAACCATACGATTTTGAAGAAAACTAGAAGGTTTCAAATGCTCTTCCTTTATCTATTAGTAGGTGTAATAGTGAAACACATAATCAATAATTCCACACATCATAACCAGACATCATAATCATTATATTAGGTCATAATACTTCTTCATAGTTCTTGGATGAATAGACCATGAATAATCATGACAACCATACAAAATTTACCACCTCATAGATGGTCAGATGAAAAACCAATCCCCAGAACTGAGAATACCATCTAAAGAGAGAGAACAACCTAAAACGGTCTCCCCATCATATAGGGTTTCTTGAATTTCTCTAAACTCTTTAACCTACTATTGAATATATATAATATATTCAAGGATAAATGATTAAAAATGAACACTAGGAAGAACCATAGCAGAAACATCCTCCCAAGCATCCAGATGCAACTTAGTGAAAATACACATTAGGTTCCACTCTTCCTTTGATTCTATAATATCTTGTGATGACACTTTCCTTCTAAGATAATCTACAATGACATTCCCCTTCCCTGGGTTGTATGAAATATCAAAGTCAAACATATGAAGGTATTACACCCACCACCTATGTATGAGATTCAAGTATTTCTAAGAAAATATATATTGCTCAAAATCTTATGGTCAAAAAAGACTATAAACCTCACCTTAAAAAGAGAGTGCTGCCAACACTTAAGTGAAAATATTACTGTGTAAAGCTCTAAATCATGAGTAGGGTAGTTCTTCTCATGTTTTTGAAGATAATGAGATTTTTAATCTACCACATGATCATCCAATATAAGCATATAACCCAAAATAGCACCATAAGCATCATAGAAAACCACATATACGTTATTGAGCTCAGGTAATATCAGAATAAGATCCAATATCAAAAGTCATTTCATCTCTTAAAAATAAGATCAATACTTTTCATCCCATATAAAGTTTACCCATTTACTAGTAATATAAGTAAAATGTGATTCCAAATTTGATAAATCCTTAACAAAAAATAAATAATATCAATCAAGACAAAGGAAGATTTGAATCTCAAATACATTTAGTGGTTTTTCCCAAGAAAAAATAGCCTTTTCCTTCTTAGTAACAACTGATAATCCATGCTCAAAAATCATGTGACCTAAGAACTTCATTACTTGGAAATAGAAAATAAATTTATAAATTTTTTCATATAAACGGTGACTCCTAGAAATTTTCAAAACCTAACTCAATTAGTCCTTGTTCTCCTGATCGGATCTTGATTAAACCAAAGTATCAACCACAAACACTACCAAAAAAGTTTTGAGATATTGATGGAATATTCAAGTCATAAAATAAATAAAAACTAAAACAACATTAGTTAGACTAAATAGCATAAAAAGATATTCATAATGGTCATAACTTCTCCTAAAAGTTTTCTTAGGTATATCAAACTCTATAACTCTGAGCTAATGATCACCCAAAGAAATATAAATCTTTGAAAACCACTTTTACCCCTTTAACTAATCAAAAAATCATCCAAATGAGGCAAATAATACTTTTTATTAACTGTTACATGGTTCAAATTTTCGATATTCAATGCACAACAGAAGTGAACCACATGAATTATTAGTAAACAGCACTAGGGATACCCAAGGAGAAACACTAGGGTGAACAAATCCCATTTCCATTAGGTCATTCAAATGAATATTGATCTCCTTCATATCCTCTAAAAACATACGGTAGGAGGGTATCCAAATAGGCTACATACCTAGAACTAGTTCAATTATAAACTCCACCTCCCACTCTAGAACAATACCATAAAATTATTCAGGAAAACATTAGGAAAATCTTGAATAATAGTAGTAAGGTCAAAACGAGAATAAATGTCATCAGGATCGACTACAAAATCAAGAAAAAAACTCTTAATCTCTAGGTAAAAAGGTTCTGCAAGACTAGACATCAGATCTAACCCTCCCTAGATACCCATGATCCTCCATAGGCTACAAGAAAAGAGAAAATTTGATGATAACAATAAACCTCATCATGATGACCAATAAGCCAATATATCCCAATGATGATGTCAAATAAGTCCAAATCAAGAATAATAAAATCCTAGACTTACTCCCCATTAGATATTTATAGCACATAGGAAGGACACTGAAACCCTTATTCTTTCCTTTCTCCAAGAGGTGTTACTAAATCCATCAAAAAAAGGACATGATATCCATCATAAGGTCGAGCATATAAAAAAATATCCAGATATAAATGAGTGGGAAGCACTAGTATCAAATAAAGAAATTACTACAAAAAATCCAATGAATATGGTACCTCTTATTGTACCCACCTCTACCTCAGATGGAAAATATTCTACTTCATAAAGGTGATTCGCTCCTAAGGCTTATGGTAGGATAACTTTAGTCTTAGTAGAATCTAACTACACCACGGTAGCCTTTGAAGATGATGATATTTTTCCATATTTAGGAGTAGATATAGCCTGACAGAAAAGTTGAAGATAACCAAAATTCCAACAACTATTGCACATCTTTGTATATGATAGAAAAGAACACCACGTGTATCTGACCATTATTCACTTACAGAAAGTTATAGGCACGCCACTAGCTATAAATGGAGGTTCTTAAGAGTTTACTCCCAATAACCACCCCAACCATTCCTACGATGATCCTTCTACTTCCTCTTTTTCCTTGATGCACCACTAAATCATTCACTAGGTGGAAGATAAGGGGAAGAATATCTAAAATTTCCATTTATATTAATTTCCTCCACTATATCCCTATCCACTTTATCCATATAGGTAAAAATATTCAATATAAACACCTACAATATGATATCTAGTAACAAATCCCACAGTTTCTTCTGAGCTTTCATTTGGTCATTCTTTACAACATCTGGTGAAAACGAACCATCTCTACAAACCAATTAGTGTATACTAACACTAAATTCTCTCTCTACTGAAAATAGAGGAAGTAAAGAGACTTTTAAATCATTAGATACTCTGTAAAAAAAATCTAGAATTAGTGAGTAGTCAAATCCTTCTAATCCAATCCCATGTGCCAATATTTATATACCATAGAATACCACCGTCTCTTATTGGGACCCTAAAGTCTGAACACTATGAACTTCACCTTAATAATCTCAGGTGTATCCAAGAAGTAAAAGATCTGATAAATATTTTCAATCCATTCCTCTATATCTTGAGGTTCACTTGTACCTTTAAAAGATGATGGATTCTCACACAAAAAACTCTTGTGATTGATCTATGTCTCTTATAGAACCTAATGATATCTCAAAAACTACATTTTGATCTTTCCATAAATTTTGATCCATGGAAAAATATTCCTTCATGATAGCCTCGATAAATTTATGATCCATAGGATGATTCCTTGAAGAGTATTTGTCACACCCTTCTAGGGCACTCAGGGAAAAAATCTCAGAATCATAAAATTGTACACTGAAACAGAAGAAATGATCAGATAATATAATAATGTCAATTAAAACTAGAAAACCCATAAAAACTGAGATTAACATCAAGAACTCAAAATAGGAAAAATGTATCCCAATATCCCATGGAAGTATGAGTCTCATCATGGAAATAGATATCCAGAAACTCACTTTAATAAACCCATCAATTCGCGAAAATCCTATCTCTGGTATGCTGAATGTCCCAAGATAAAGACTCTTAAGGATAGACCTCCTTTTATGCCAAACTAGGAAAAACATGACCTGGGTACCCTCTCAAAATGGTACCCAACATAAATTTCCATATACCCAAAGGGAGTTCCCAATCCCCACAGGCTATCATCTAGCAACTAGGTATTAAAAAACAAATGGAATGATTTATCTCAACCTGAAGCAAACAACATGAAATATAAAAAAAATTATAAAAAATAATAATTGAGGAAAACATCTATGTCACAACAGAAAGAGAACAACATAAGAAATACCTGAAAAATGGTTGCAAACAATATCCAAAGGGATAAGTCCAATATAAAAGTATAAAAATCTAAAAATAGATACTTCAGTAGTCTCCATGTGATAGTGTGGTAAAACTTGCACCATCTCACCATCTAGTTACCCAAATTCACCGAACACAAAACATCACCACCACATTGAAGGGCCTTGACTTTCCCTAGATAAAAATATATAAATTGTTATATGCACTACTGAATGGGTACATAGGGTGTGATCTAACAAGCTTAGTAAGTTCCCACCTAGTTTTTCCATATCAATTCTTTGAACAACAATCCAGTCGTGTTTAACTTTAAAGAAAACAAGGCATGACATACAGTTAAGAAGTTTTTATCAAAAGCTTGGAAACCCAAATAAATTTCATTTTTCCAAATTTTAAAATAAATATGGTAAATAAATTTCAAAGCATTGAATATACATATATCAAAATAGATTTATCAAATCAAACCAAATCGTGCATCATATATCATATCATATCCATGGCAGTATGTAATGCGCTGGCCTTAGATATCCAGAGTCGGTGCATTATTACATAACATTGGCATGATCACAAGAAATATCAAGTCTCGAAAGACTGATTAGTTTAGTAGCCTTGGAAACACTAGATAAATTCATACTGTTTACAATACATCAATAAGTGAAAAACTACAATAACATATTTTCTTCATATCCCCTCATACTATCACTGCAAGTCATTCATAAAATACTTCTTCACATCCTGGGAAAAATAAAACATTGAAAGGGGTGAGCTCAGATTCTAAGTAAGGATAACAATATAGCAGAAACTTTCATAAATAAACATAAAAATTTAAGGCAATGTATAACTAAAACAAAATCCTTTTAAACTTGAACTTTAGCATAATATGGAAAGGATAAAATGAAATAATTCCATTTACTTATTCACATGGATATTCTACTAGTCGAATAATCACATGAAAATATTAATAACTACTTTCATAATGACGGAATGCATAATGCCAGACTATCATAACCACAAAACCAAGGCCTCATGCCAAGACTATAAATAAGATTTTGTCAAGGCCTCATGCCAAGACACTAGTTTGTCTCATGAGACCTACCGATGCATCGAGGAGCTATAGCAGGCTCCACCCATCACTTAATAATTCCAATGTATTCCTCATATGAAAAGTTTTACACATAACATAAACATTCTTATTAAAACTAGCAAACGAAATGTCAATACTTTATCCACAAACCATGAATGGTATAAAAATAGCACATCCACAGTCAAACATAACTCATTCGATACAATATGGAAGATTTTATTGTATCATACTAACCTCAATCGAGAATGATGAAGTATATTGACATAGATGAAAATAATCATCAAAACAATTACAGTGAAATATCCCCCTTTTTCTTGAAATCATTTAAAAGTCACACTATTTGTCAAGAATCCATTTAAAATAGATTTTATAATCAAAGTGTCCCATACCACTTTGAAACTTTTAAAAGGAATTTTTATTTGAAAACATTAATGTCCATATAAACAAATCCTTAAAACCATTTTTAAAACATGGACATTAATGAGAAAGATTTATAATAATCAATCTTTAAAACATTTTAAAATGTCATTTTAGTTAGAGTTACTAACCAAAAGAGAGACACTTGAATAAAAATAATTGAGGAAATAAAAACTATGTAATATCATGAGAATAAAGGGATTCATGATATATTATGTCAAAGTATATTATATACACCATACAAAAGTGATTTGGTGTATAACAATAAAGGAGTCTCAATGGAATGTAAATTGAGATGAAATCTCTCATAAAGGTCGTATCCTTAGGTTAAGGATAAATCAACGACATAATTATGAGTGAAAAATATAAATACACTCAATATTATTGTATATTCAGTGTAAAAGAATCAAAGTACATTCACACATATTCTTGTAAAAACAACACCAATGAATTGGATGTTTAACTCAACAAATCGAGATTGAGTAAAAATTACTCTTATCAAGTTCATACCGATGACCTGATAATTTATAAATGGAGTGATTATGTGTATCAAAAGTGTATCCACAGAAAGGGGAGAGGAATTTATGACATAATCAAATTAATAGTGATTATACACATAATCTTGGAGTAAAATAATCAACGAAGTATGCGTAAAGCCGAATGAGTGGAAATTGAAATTTCAAATTCCCTTATTGATTTGGTAACATAAAAAACATACACCCATGAAATAAGGATAGTACAATGATGATGTAAATATACATGAATTAATGTATATTACACAATGAATACAAACATGGGCAGTACACACACCACATGTAATAAATAAGTGGTGAACAATGAAATTCTCACGGAATTAAAAGTGAGATAAGAAACCCCTTACTTTGTACTTTTTCCTTGGTCGACGGTAGGTTAACCTCCTGTATAATGGTGAAATAATTGTTATTTAATTATAAAATAATCATTTAAATTAATATGATATCATATATGATCTTTTAACATTGATTTGTTAATAATATCTTAGTATTATCGTCATTTCAGGTGTTAACTTACTCGTTTTCCTTTATATTCTTTGTTATGTAAGCCGTGTTTGTTATGGATAGGTTGTATCTTATTAATATCCAGAATTATATCAAGTCCTTAAACATTATTTTTAATCATCAAATGATAATTATACTTGAATGGATACGATGGAGAATGAATCCCATCGCGTTCATGGAGACGGTAGTCCGTACGTACGCACGAGCGACAATATAATTCTTTTGATGTTAAAATAATATATAATTGGATGGTATATCATATATAAAGAATAATTATCATGTTATATTTATTATTTACATGAATTACACATCATTATTATACCCATCCAAATAATAATTTATTGAATGACAATTACACCACGACGTGGAGACGGTAAGCCGTACGTACGCACGTATGGTGACATGCCATTCAAAGGATGGATAGAATACTGAATATGGTTGTGCCATATTTATAATAACATCACATTATATAGAAGATACTTGAGTTATTATTTTATAATAGAAATAACAAAGAAAGAAGAAGTTGAAGAAGAAAGGAACTTGAAAGAGGGTGGTGAAAACATTACCTCTTCTTCGGGTTCTTCCTTTTGATTTGATCAAAAGGGCCCCTTAGGTTGACTTTCTGATAAAACAAAGGCCTCTAGGTTGTAGTGAGGGAAGTTTAGAGAGTATTTGGGTAGGGTTTGTCCGAGCCAAAATGCTTGAATGTGTAAATTAGTGAGAAGGGGGAGTGCCCTTTTATAAGAGGGGTGAGGGGCACCTTTGGAAAAGATAAAAATATTATTTTATAATAAATTTATATTCGGTTTCTAATGGCTAAAAAGTGGATTATTTAATGTTAAAGGTGTGGATGGGTCGAAAACCACTCAACAAATAGAATTTAGACAGGTTTGGGTCATTATATTAACCTTATCTTTAAGTATTAACTCTTAGTTAATTAGTTTCACTTTTACAATGTCTCTTTGTATTTTTATATTATATGGTTAATAAACTTACTATATACATCCAAGAGACCCCCAAGTGGTCCATTAATGATACACATATAATGATATAAGTCTTTTTTCCGAACCTTAGATTTTTAGGAATTTAATATAAATTAATAATATAATATTTGTTTCAAAAACTCTTTTATGTCAATTTTGACACTATTCGGTATTTTGTATTTGATAAATTCATAAAATCATTATTACTTCGAAAAAAATTTATATAATCAATCCTAATATGTCATATTGACCTAGAAAATTATTGTAATGCATAAAAAGTCTCAAATTACAATTATTTTGATATTTATAACATCAATTATTTTAATATTTCATTAATTAGGTAATTACTGCATCACCATTGTGTCATAAATAAATTAAATTATTTAATGTCTAAAAATTATAAATAAAATACAATTATGTATTAAATATTTTTAGATTTATAATAAATATTTAAAATCGAATTTATCTTATGTATAACCCTATATTAAAAATTTTTTAGTAAATAAACTTTCATTTTAACTCTTTTAACTCTTCTTTGAATTAAATAATAATAAATGTCCTAATCTAATACAAGTGGACCTAAATGATAATATTTTACTCCTAAGGTTGTTTTTGGTCGAGATACACTTATCCAATAGAATTAGGACATGTTTTAGGGTAATATTAATATCATTTTTACCCTTAATTACCCTATTTACTTTTAACCGTGGTAAATAAAAGTAAAAAGTTACTATTCACCAAAAATTATTTTCATCTCATTGAACCACATTTTACTCCTTGATATTAACCGTGTCTCTGAAATTTTCGAAATTCCACTCAGAGAAGCGGTAAAATTAAGTTTTATGAAAAATTCAGTTTTTTAACTACCACTTAGTGGTTTCACTATTCATCAAAAACTGAAAGTTTCCAGAAAAATACCAAAAATTAGGCCTAAGCTATATTTGATATTATGAATTCAAAAATTATTTCTATTTTACCAAATTCAAAACATATCAGTTTCATTAATTAATTTAAAAATTAATTCCCATCATCAAAACGAATAAAGTGTTTTTAAGAGATAATAACTATCAAAAGATTGACACTTGTTTATGTTTGTTTTAACTGTGAAATTACATCCAATGACCAACATTGTATTAAATGGTAAAAATATATTCTAAATATACCTTAAAACCACTCAAATTAATAATTTATCACTATTAATTATTTCAATTAAAAAAGTTGTTTTTAAATAAAATTTAGTAATTTTCACTATTCATCAAAATATGAAAGTTATCCGAAAAGTACCAAAATTTCACCCTAAGCTAATTTTGATATTAAGAATCCAAAAAATAAGTCAATTTAGAAAGATAAAATTTATAAAATTTCAAAAAGTAGGTATTACTATTCATAACGGCTAGTTTGATTGGTTGTGGTGTGTTAGAATCTCGAAGCTGTGTACAATGTACGGCATAGCATTATTCAAAGGGAAATATATCGTGGAAGCTTGGGGTGTTACATTCTCCCCTCCTTCAATAAATTGTGTCCTCATAATTTTTTTAAAATTGGGCTTGAGAATATAATGGAAAGTCCCACATCGGAAAAAGAGTCAATAAAACTATCACTTTAAAAGAAAGGAAGAGAGGTATAAAGGTCACCCAAGATAACCCATACTGGGATTCCGAGTAGGAAAACATGGATATGGAAGATAAGATAAGTGTTAAGTTCTGATGGAGAGGGATAGAAAACATGATCAGGAGAAAGTTAACATTAAGAAAATCACAAACTTGTGTTGGGACAAACGATCATTAATCTCCCAGTAGGAAAAGTAAACGGACAACATTTTTTGTTTTAAGTTACATTACATAAGGACGAGGAATTAATTTATGATATTGACTAAGAACATAAAGAGATATACTTACTTTTTAAGTATAGTATCATTATTTAATAAATTTTCACCACTAACTCAATTTTTTTGAACAATGAGTATTCAAGAAGACTTGGTCATAATGGAAGTGCCAGAATAAACTTCTATAGAAATACATGATCCACGTAGGATAAATTATATATTTACCTTGTCTTTAGATATTAATCAAAACCAATATGGTTAGTATAATATCTGATGATTCCTTAAATGGATATTCCATTAGAGAAAAAAACACTAATCTTAATTTCTAAAATTAAACCATCAATACCCCAAAGCTAAATAAATACCATTCAATAATCAATTGTCCTTAAAATCCTTCAATATAATCCAAACTAATATTCAAACACAAAACTTATAAGAATTTATTCTTCCACGTTAAATTGTATCTCCAAATGATATTAATTACTCTTAAAGTCACATACTTAAAAGTAATTAACCTAATCATTTCCATAAACAACCCAAATCACTATAAATACACAATAAAAACATAGATAAAAATCCACCATTACTCCTCAAATGAAACCCCATACTATTATATTTTCCTTGGGCATTTAGTGTTCACAACAAAGCAAACAACTTCCAAAATAACATTTATCACTTAATTACTAAATAATTTTCCTATACTAAGGATATTCATTTGAAAATACATAAGATCCCAAATAAAATTAGTATTGATCAATAAAATCATTTAACTAAAAATAATAGCCACACTAACCAGGGACTTCACGTAGTCCAGTGGTAGGCGATAAATCTCAATCTCTTTTTGGTTGTGGGTTCGATTCCCACAGCTTTGTCCGACGCGCCGGGATGTCACACGGTCTGCGTGTTGTCCTTTTTCAAAAATTATATTTTATAATATTACCAAAATGAGATAAATTCCTCATAATAACCATAACATAATTTAACATCAAATGTTATCTCATACCTTGCATTTTCATCCCAAAATATAATATCTTGTAATTTCCTCAAACCCAATGATCATATAAAACCAAATGGTAATTTAAAACTTTATCCACAAGGGAAAATATAATTCTTCCTCAAATGTCATTCTCACATGGAAAATTGCAGGGCTACAAATAAAAGAGAAAATTATTCCAAAGTAAACCCATCAACAACGAGCACTCATACTTTTTAAACATTTATCCAACCATTTATTTCCACATATCTTCTTCTTTGACCAAGAAAATATCCTATAGAATAGGGCATTCACCCGGATAATGGCCAGGTTCCCTACATTTGCGGCAAATGACTGTAAATGGATTCTTGGGACCATTTTTTATCTTCGTCCATAGTACTCTTCATTTTTCTTCAGTAATTCTTCATTTTATGTCCTTCCTTCCCACACGTAAAGAATTTTTTTGTCCCATTGAGACACTTTCCTGGGTGTCTCCTTCCGCACTTCCTGTATGATGGAAATTGAGGATTCCTTTCTCCATGGTCTCCACTACTGGATCTCTTATCATTCATCACCTTTTTATTCTTTGTTGAGTCTGGTAATTGGTTAATATAGATATTGTTGATCATATTTTTGGAAAATTTATTTTTCATAAAGACGATATCTTTTACGCCTATCAACATTCCATTTTGTTGCTTATTGCCACCATCGTTCCCAACTTGTACATAGTTCTCAAAGTCACTATGACTTCCTTGGAATCCATCTATTGACTAAAACTAGAAAGCATTGTGTGATTAATTGTAGTCATAAAATCATTTAGAGATTAAAATGTCACTATATTCTCAATTTGAAACACATTAGGATTAACCAAGTTCATTTACTCTCATCTTATATATATAATACTTCAAATCGGTTTGTAAATAAAATGTAAATTGTCCTAAGAATATCCCACGGGAGTGTCGTAACCAAGAGTGCACCAAGGCCCATTGTCGTGCACCAGTTCCCATTCGAGTCTAGCTCAAAGCGGTGTTTTGGGTTTTACCCCTAGGTACATCTGTTCCAAATCCGCCTCTACCTGCTCGTATCCAGACAGGGTTGTATTGCTCGGAAAACTCACAAAATCTATACAATACCAAAATTCTAGGAAGTTCTTCTATACTAATCCTCAAGTTTCATCTTAGGTCTACATGATCTAATCAGATTTTATCTAAATCTAGCTTCCAAGGTTTGTACTAAACTTCCTATGATACAAATTGTAATGCCCCGACCCTAAATATCCAGATTCGGTGCATTATTACATAACATTGGCATGATCACAAGAAAGATCAAGTCTCGAAAGACCGATTAGTTTAGTAGCCTTGGAAACACTAGATATATTCATAAAGTTTACATTACATCAATAAGTTAAAAACTAAAACAACATATTGTCTTCATATCCCCTCATAGTATCCCTGCAGATCATTCATAAAATACTTCTTCACATCCTGGGAAAAATAAAACATTGAAAGGGTGAGCTTAGATTCTCAGTAAGGATAACAATATAGCGGAAACTTTTATAAATAAACATAAAAATTTAAGGCAATGTATAACTAAAACAAAAGCCTTTTAAACTTGAACTTTAGCATAATATGGAAAGGATAAAATGAAATAATTCCTTTACTTATTCACATGGATATTATACTAGTCGAATAATCACATGAAAATATTAATAACCACTTTTATAATGATAGAATGCATAATGTCAGACTATCATAACCATGTAGCCAAGGCCTCGTGCCAATACTACAAATAAGATTTTGTCAAGGCCTCATTCCAAGACACTAGTTTGTCTCATGAAACCTACTGATGCATCGAGGAGATATATTGGGCTTCACCCGTCATTTACTAAGTCCAATGCATTCCTCATATGAAAAGTTTTAAACATAACATAAACATTCGTATTAAAAATAACATATGAAATGTCAATACTTTATCCACAAACCATGAATGGTATAAAAATAGAACATCCACAGTCAAACATAACTCATTCGATACAATATGGAAGATTTTATTGTATCATATTAACCTCAATCGAGAATGATGAAGGATATTGACATAGATGAAAATAATCATCAAAACAATTAGAGTGAAATATCCCCCTTTTTCTTGAAATAATTTAAAAGTCACACTATTTTTCAAGAATCCATTTAAAATTGATTTTAAAATCAAAGTGTCCCATACCACTTTCAAAATTTCAAAATTAATTTTGATTTGAAAACTTTAATGTCCATATAAATAAATCCTTAAACCCATTTTTAAAACATGGACATTAATGAGAAATATTTAGAATAATTAATCTTTAAAACATTTTAAAATGTCATTTTAGTTAGTGTTCCTAACCAAAATAGAGACACTAGAATAAAAATAATTGAGGAAATAAAAACTATGAAATATCATTAGAATAAAGGGTTTCATGATATATTATGTCAAAGTACATTATATACACTATATAAAAGTGATTTGGTGTATAACAATAAAGGAGTCTCAATGGAATGTAAATTGAGATGAAATCTCTCATAAAGGCCGTATCCTTAGGTTAAGGATAAATAAACGACATAATTATGAGTGAAAAATATAAATACACTCAATATGATTGGATATTTAGTGTAAAAAAATCAAAGGACATTCACACATATTCTTGTAAAAACAACACCAATGAATTGGATGTTTAACTCAACAAATCAAGATTGAGTAAAAATTACTCTTATCAAGTTCATACCGATGACCTGATAATTTATCAATGGAGTGATTATGTGTATCAAAATTATATCCACAGAAATGGGAGTGGAATTTATGACATAATCAAATGAATAGTGATTCTACACATAATCTTGGAGTAAAATAATCAATGAAGTATGCGTAAAGCCGAATGAGTGGAAATTGACATTTCAAATTCCCTTATTGATTTGGTAACATACAAAACATACACCCATGAAAGAAGGATCGTACAATGATGATGTAAATATAAATGAATTAAAGTATATTACACAATGAATACAAAAATGGGTAGTACACACACCACATTTAATAAATAAGTGGTGAACAATGGAATTCTCACGGAATTAAAAGTGAGATAAGAAACCCCTTACTTTGTACTTTTTCCTTGGTCGACGGTAGGTTAACCTCCTGTATAATGGTGAAATAATTTTTATTGAATTATAAAATAATCATTTACATTAATATGATATCATATATGATCTTTTAACATTGATTTTTTAATAATATCTTAGTATTATCGTCATTTCGGGTGTTAACTTACTCATTTTCCTTTATATTCTTTGTTACGTAAGCCATGTTTGTTATGGATAGGTTGTATCTTATTCATATCCAGAATTATATCAAGTCCTTAAAAATTATTTTTAATCATCAAATGACGATTATACTTGAATGGATACGGTGGAGAATGAATCTCATCGCGTTCGTGGAGACGGTAGTCCGTACGTACGCACGAGCGACAATATCATTCTTTTGATGCTAAAATAATATATAATCGGATGGTATATCATATAGGCAGAATAATTATCATTTATATTTATTATTTAAATGAATTACACATCATTATTATACCCATCCAAATAATAATTTATTGAATGACAATTACCCCACGACGTGCAGACGGTAAGCCGTACATACGCACGTATGGTGACATGCCATTAAAAGGATGGATAGAATACTGAATATGGTTGTACCATATTTATAATAAAATAACATTATATAGAAGATACTGGATTTATTATTTTATAATATAAATAACAAATAAAGAAGAAGTTGAAGAAGAAAGGAACTTGAAAGAGGGTGGTGAAAACATTACCTCTTCTTGGGGTTCTTCCTTTTGATTTGATCAAAAGGGCTCCTTAGGTTGACTTTATGATAACACTAAGGCCTCTAGGTTGTATTGAGGGAAGTTGAGAGAGTATTTTGTCAGGGTTTTGACGATCCAAAAGGCTTGAATGTGTGAAATAGTGAGAAGGGGGAGTGACCTTTTATAAGAGGGGTGAGGGGCACCTTTGGAAAATCTAAAAATATTATTTTATAATAAATTCATATTCGGTTTCTAGTGGCTCCAAAGTGGATTATTTAAAGTTTAAGGTGGGTATGGGTCGAAAACCACTCAACCAATAGAATTTAGACAGGGTTGGGTCATTATATTAACCTTATCTTTAAGTATTAACTCTTAGTTAATTAGTTTCACTTTTACAATGTCTCTTTGTATTTTTATATTATATGGTTAATAAACTTACTATATACATCCAAGCGACTCCCAAGTGGTCCATTAATTATACACCTATCATGATATAAGTCTCTTGTATAAACCTTAGATTTTTAGGAATTGAATATAAATTAATAATATAATATTTGTTTTAAACACTCTTTTATGTCAATTTTGACACTATTGGCTATTTTGTTTTTGATAAGTTCATAGAAGCATTATTACTTCGAACACAATTTATATAATCAATCCTAATATGTCATATTAACCTAGAAAATTAGTGGAATTCATAAAAGGTCTCAAATTCCATTTTTTTTTATATTTATAATATCAATTATTTTAATATTTCATTAATTATGTAATTATTGCATCACCATTGTGTCATAAATAAATTAAATTATTTAATGTCTAAAAATTATAAATAAAATACCATTATGTAGGAAATATTTTTAGATTTCTAATGAATATTTACAATTGAATTTTTCTTATGTATAACCCTATATTAAAAAGTTTTTAGTAAATAAACTTTGATTTTAAGTCTTTTAACTCTTCTTTGAATTAAATAATAATAAATGTCCTAATCTAATACAAGTGGGACTAAATGATAATATTTTACTCCTAAGGTTGTTTTTGGTCGATATACACTTGTTCAATAGAATTAGGACATGTGTTAGGGTAATATTAATATCATTTTTACCCTTAATTACCCTATTTACTTTTAACCGTGGTAAATAAAAGTAAAAAAGTTACTATTCACCAAAAATTATTTTCATCTCATTGAACCACATTTTACTCATTGATATTAACCGTGTCTCTCATTTTTTCGAAATTCCACTCACAGAAGCGGTAAAATTAAGTTTTATGGAAAATTCAGTTTTTTAACTACCACTTAGTGGTTTCATTATTCATCAAAAAATGAAAGTTTCCAGAAAAATACCAAAAATTAGGCCTAAGCTATATTTGATATTATGAATTAAAAAATGATGTATATTTTACCAAATTCAAAACATATCAGTTTCATTAATTAATTTTAAAATTAATTCTCGTCGTCAAAACAAATAGCATGTTTTTAAGAGATAATAACTATCAAAAGATTGACACTTGTTTATGTCTGGTTTAAATGTGAAATTATATCCAATAACCAACATTGTATTAAATGGTAAAAATATATTCTAAATATACTTTAAAACCACTCAAATTAATAATTTATCACTATTAATTATTTTGATTAAAAAATTTGTTTTTAAATAAAATTTAGTAATTTTCACTATTCATTAAAATATGAAAGTTATCTGAAAAGTACCAAAATTTTACCCTAAGCTAATTTCAATATTACGAATCTAAAAATTATGTCCATTTCGAAAGATAAAATTTATAAAATTTCAAAAAAGTAGATATTACTATTCATAACGTCTAGTTTGATTTGTTGTTGTGTGTTAGAATCTCGAAGTTGCGTACAATGCACGCCATTGCATTTTTCAAAGGGAAACGTACCGTGGAAGCTTGGGGTGTTACACAGTACAATCAAAATAGTGTAAACTAAAAGCAGCTCAAATCGGCCAAGAAGCACATGTAAAAGCATGTCAGGGATCACGATAGGTCAGGATAGCTAGGACACTCATACCTAAAATATAAAATCATGTGCACATCATGCCTCTAGACATATTAATAGAGTCTACAGAGTAGAGGAACACCCAAGAAAATGGACCCCCCAAAAATTATAACAAGTCCCTAGAATAACAGGCCTAGGGAGAATATGAAATCCCCATGAGAAAACCCCTGATAGTGGGTGATACCTATTATTATACCTTACAACTAATTAACAAAGTCTTCCTATGTTTGAAATTTTCCAAACCATTTCATCAAAATATTTCATCATTTCATGCTTTGAAACCCATTTCACAAAACAATTTTATAATGCATTGAAAAAACCTTTATTTTCACCAAAACCAATGGAGAACCATATTTCATAAAAACCCATTTCCACACACAAGTAAAATCATTTATATCACTCCATTTATTTTAACAAAACGATTTATCAAAAATTGGAGTATTTCAGTTCACCATCATAGTCTAGATATGGAACAACCTATCTCCAAACTTGGGTCGCAGACGCCCAAAATGGAATACACCACAAGTAAGAAACCAACAATGATAATAGAGACCCTAGAATCAATCTAAGAATCTTATAATCAATTAAATTAAAAAATATTATCGGAGAAGAGGAAAAAACACATACCTTAAGAACACACACCCATCACACCACAACCAACAAAGGAAACAACACCTGGAATAATATCACACAATGGATCTTGATGTAAAAAAGAAGGAACATCACCATGGGTCAACATATCTAAAAACTAAATGAAACAGTGTTATTGTGATCAAATTAAATGAAGAAGTAGAAAGGACTACCCACCCTGAGAGATGAAACCCAACCATAAAGATGACCAATCAACGAACGAATTAATCCATATCAGTTGGAGGATCCTAAAAACATTGGAGAAGAGACCTAGGTTGATAGGGAAATGATTTCACATTGAATAAATAAACATTTCACTTATATGGAATCCAAAAATACCTACCTGTGAAACTTAAATGGTGTTTAATCCATTTACACATCGTGTGATCCATGGGGATCACATATGCCAAAAAACCAATCACCTTTTTTGTTAATGACAAATATTTTAACATTACTTGGACTATAACCATTACATGATGTGTAATCATTCATTCTATGTAATTATCTCAGAATTTCATCCTAGAAACCATTACACATCATGTAATCCCATTATATTTCATTTAAATTTCTTGCTGATAGCAGAAACTTTATATTCATACATGAAAACACAGACCAATACAGGTGTTCTCTGAACTCAGAGAGAACCCCACCAAGCTATTAAAAAAATTATAATTAGACTCCATTAATTATAAAAAATATACATTGCCGAACTTGAGTTCATTTTTCTCATCAAATTTTCTCCCTTATCAGGAATTCAAAGACACATATAATTAAAGAAAAAACTAACAAAGACGAGAAAATTACCATAAAATGGGTAATGTGATGTTACACGTTTGAAGAAAACAAATTAATTTAGGTTGATATATCCCTATATATTTAAAGAAATAAATTAAATAAAATTCATAAGATATTAAATTAATAGATCACCATACAAAGAAAACATGGTTCATAACATGTAATATGTTTTAAAGAATCATAATTGAGAGCAATAAAACCCATACAACTTAAAAAAACATTCCAATAAAATACCCTTGAAGTATATAATTTCAAATGGAACAATAAATATCATGAATAATTAGATAATAATGATATAAAACATTAAATGGTAATTAGATACACCATTACAAATAAAACATGGTGTATAAAAAAAATATGTATCAAGGAGTGAAAATTTTAGACAAGAAACTCTTACCTTGTATTCCTAATTACATAAACTTTCTTTAACATCCAATATAATAAACATAAATATCTTAATAAATTATATCATAACCTTAGTATAACCATAATTCCCTTTTATAGTTATTTTATAACCATATAATAAAAATATATTAACTGATTATAGTTTATTTTCATCATCGGGTGTTATAACTTTTAGTTATTTGTTTCGTAAAAAAACTTCATAAAGACGAGATCGATTATCACTATGTGGTTTAGAGTAAATCATTCCTACATCATTAAATATAGAATATTTTTTTTTAATTATTACTTTAATTTACATCTTCATTAGGTGGATGACATTAATACGGCTTGTAAACATGGAAATTGTGATGTACTAGTTTTTAACATATTTAATAATCAAAAGGTGATATATTAATAAATGTTTAAAATATTAAAATTTCCTTTATATAGTCATGAATACATTTTTATCACATTATATTACTATTATATGACAACCCATAGTAATTTATGACATAATTTTAATAACATTATTTACATAAGCGGTTAAATAAACCCAAATGGTAATGTATTATATTGATTTAATGAGTATGGGGATGTATTTAGATAATAATAGTGTGCCATATAAAAAAGATTAAACATGTGACAAAAAATAATATATCATCATTAAATATATTCTAGTAACCACCAATTGTGGTTGTGATTAAAAATGAAATTCATCGTTCATGGAGGCGGTAGTTTGTCATACGCACGATTAACGTTACCATTTCTAAACGAAAGGACCGAATGATGGTTTATAAAAAATTATCATTTAATAATTATATTATTAACATATAAAATATATTTATTCATAAAATCCATCCTTTATACCATCATTTAGAGGAGTTGGTTAAAAATTAAAAACATCATTTCATAGAGTCGGTAGTCCACACATATGTAGGATCAATATTTTGGTATCACTTAGTGGATGGAAAGTAGTGAATAATTATTTTTACAATAATATTGTTACATTTAATTATACTAATTATAGTAATTTAATAATATTAATTAGGATGAAGATGATCTTCTAAAGAGTAGAGTGAAATAAAATAGTAAATGAAAGTAATAATCATGTTTAAAGATTGAGTTTTCTCTTAGAAAAATTGTTGTAAATGAATTCCAAAAGGAGTAATGTGGTAAATTATACATAAGAAATTATATGGATAGGTGAGTTTTGAAGTGGTTGAAGTGTTACATTTTATATGTGAATATAATCGGTGTTTTGGAAGAAACCATTAGATTTTCAATAATTTAATTTTACTATTCAAAGGTCAATGGCTCCAAAATAGAAAAAAGTGGAGTGGAAGTGTGTGATGGTCTATAATATCCTCATACGCACATTTGTTTGACAACCTGAAGTTTTTTTTGGATACTTATTTTTATTTTTTAACATGTAATCTATATTATTATTAACTTAGTAATTATTTTTTAACCTTAGTTATTAATTTTAATGAATAAAATTGAAATTGACCTTATTACCAAATTTGAACATTCTATTTTAAAATTTGAAAATCATTTTATCAAATATAATTTGAAAATGTGTGAAATGTCAATTTTAAAATAAATACACTTAATCGTGTACAACAATTCTTCATAAAAAAACTTTTTCAACTTTAAATTTATATGTTTAATAAAGTTATCACTTTTACTTATTTTAATGATATAAATTGATTTATAATAAATAAAATAAAATTTATGAGTATTTTAATGAAAAAAACCTAATCTCACCTTTAAAATGCTTGATTCAAAGAAAATAATAAAATTGTTTTTATTAAAGAAACATTTTAATGTAGTCCAAAAGAATTGGACATAGGTTTTCTAAGTTCAAATAATTTTTTAAAATGAATAATATTATTATTTAATTTCATATTTTATAACTTAAAAATATTTTTAATCTTCTAGGCGATAATGATATAGTCATAAAAATTATAAGTTTCCTGAAAACTGTATTTTTTTATAGAAAAGCATTCTTTTAGAATAAGCTCCAAAATTAATACTAAGTAAATTTTGATATTCCAAATTATAAAATGAAGTTCAAGTCATTAATTTAAAATTTTAAGATTCATAGAAATTTGTTTCAATATAATGTTTCGTGGTACGGACCAAACATTTTTTTTAAAATATTTTTTAAGTATAATGTTAATGTATTATTAATCATTATTTTGAAAAAATTGTTGTATAGAGGATATATTATTTTTAGGTATAGTAAATTCAAATCAAAAAGTGATATAACCTCATTTTAATATAGGAATACATAACTCAAAATAAAAAATGTGTTAGGATTAAAATGGATATTATATTGATATGTTGATATGATTTTATAAATAATAACTACATATTGATATCATGATAATTTCTACTTAAAAACACCTTATAAATTCTATATAAGATCTTAGGGTAAGATAACCAATAGTATAAGTCATGAGGGTTGATTCAGAAAGCAAGTATTTTGTTGTAGGTTCTAAAAAATTAAGCTTTTCTCACAAATGATTTTTCTCAAGCCATACCTATCAGAGTTCAGATTGGGTTTTGTATAAGGAAAACCTAAGTAATGTTACCTCTTTTCAAAGCTCATATAAATGGGTTTCATATGGAGGGATCCAGTTTATTGATTCATATTACCAATTTTTGGAATAGGGTTTTTAATATGGTTACTCCTTTTTATACCTACCAATTTAACGAAAATTTTTAGAATGGTAATATTTTTTATTTTTTTATTTTATAATATAATGTTTTTTTTTATTTCATGGGACATGATCCATAAATTATATTATTAAATTAAACGTAGGTATATGCCAAAATTAGGTGTTGTAACATAGCCTGTGGAGGATAAATGGATTATATAAAGATTTTCATCATCGTGTAATAATAATCCATATAGAGAAATAAAATGTATAGTATCATTATATAAAATCTCTATTTAATAAAATAATTCCTTAAATTATTCTTAAATAGATAAAAAAATATTTTTTTAATCCATTTGGAATATTATTTGAAAAACTGAAGAAAAGTATCCCTTCTTATGGTAACATTTAAAAAATCCTAGAAAATAGGAATAGGGTTTCCTTTATAAAACCAAGGAAAATTTTAAAGTATTATTAATAAATAATAATTTTCATAACTATGGGAAATGTTTTTCATTCCATAAGTGATAAAAAAAATATTTTTTATACACTTTTGTAAAGAAATCAAATTTGACCCACATGAAAAATGTGAAAAATATTCCTTTTTAAAACTTTGTAAATAAATTTTATATTTTTTAAAATGATATCAATCATTAATTATTTATTATAATGGAGACATTTCTTAAAATAATATAAAATTATGGATATATAATACAATATTTTTGACCTTAAAATAGGAAATAAGGATGAATTTTTTTAAAAATATTCTTTCAGTCTTTCTAAGTGCCAAAGAGGGGTAAAGTGGGAAGAATAATTGAAAAAACATAGAGGTAACCAAAGGAGAGGAAAAAATATATTATTTAATATATAGGTATAGTGGTAGTATATAATTTCCCAATGGATTTTTAAACATGAACAGTCCTGATTAAAAATGAGATTGCAACATAGACTCTCACATCAAGTCCTGATTCGCTTCTTACTTGGTCTAACCTTCTATATAATAAATTTTGATTTATTATAAATTTATATTAGAACAATATTCATAATTATATTACCATATATGATTCTATTATGATTTCTAATCACCCATTTATTAATAATTCTCTATAAAAATCAAAATTATTGATGTTAATTGTTTTGTTTTTCAAGCTTGTTTTTTTTGGTGATTCTGATCCTTGCACCTTGGTCATTATTTCTATCACACCTTATCCTGAAACTACTCTATTTTTTTATTATATTTTATTATATTTTATTATATTTTATTTTAATTTTCTTCCAATTCATTTTTCTTTGAAATTTTGGGGGTAGGTATACAAAGCATTTCGCATGATTAAGACGCACGGTTTTCTAAATGATGTGGCAACTGTGCAACAAGCTTTATAATTGATCAGATATGAACTTCATGATAAACACATGGTTTTACCATATGTGTGTTCTACCCATGAATGGTTCTCCATATACATAGAAATAATTCATGGTTGGCCCATGATTTTTCAAACTATGTGTGGTGTATAAGGGTTTAAATTTTTGAAATTTATCATTCTGTCCTTAATTAATTTAACCCCTAGGGGTGGGTTCCCACCCAAAATTTCACTATCACCCCAACACTATCACTAAACACCCATAAGGGTATCCCATACATGCAAATAACCTCCTCCCTCTCTATTCATTCAACTAATTTCCTTCCTCACTCTTGGTGTGATCATCTCATGTTGGCATATCTTCTACTCCTCCTCCACCTTCTCCCTATTTTTCTTGGTTCCTTTTACTTTACTTATGTTTTTGGTGACCTAGGTGAACCCTAAAAAATGGGTGTTTTTTTATTTTATTATTGGTTCATATGGTTCCTAATGACCAATTTAAGGTTTATCCTTATGACGATCATTAAAGGTCATGGATTCCAAACCCTTTGAGGTAGGTTACCCTATATCAGAGCCTTTAAATTAAAAAAAATAATTTTTTTACTATTTAAATGGGTTATTACATTATATTATTATGTATATATACATTACTAAAAAGGTTTTTGATGCACGTAATTGGTTTTCCACTTTATTCACAAATTTTTTCTATGTTTCTTTCATGGGTTTCATTTGATAAAATGTGATTTCAAACTTATATTGAAATGTAAAGTATCTTGGGTGATTGATTGTATTTTCTAATGGTTATTATCATGAACATTGAGGTTTAAAAGGATTTGTTAGTCTTTTGACTTGGTTTTCCATAAATTTTGAATTTCATGTTCAATTTATAAAAAGTTTCAAAGTGATTTATAAATCTCTCTATTCCTTTTAATATGACTTATACACATAAATATATATATATATATAGGTATCCTATTTAAATATATTCACATATGGTTGTGTGAATATGTACATTGGTTCAAGCGGTACTTATATATATTGATGTGAATATGTATGTAATGTTAAAGAGTTATTCTAAAACATGAAAAGATTTGACTAAAGGTGGTTTTCACAAATGATCAATGTCTATTTCCAAATGTTGATTCCCAGTTGGTACCTTCAAATATTTTCTCATAAGGATCACACCTCTAGGTAAGTCCTTTATTTTAATTAGTATCTTAACATGGATGGTTTCAAGATATGGTCTAATAATATGGTATTTTTATGGGTGTACTCATTTGTGATATCATATGAAGACCACCTAACCTACCATTTTTAATAAAGTCAAGGGATAATAGGCATCATAGTGGGATTCAAGTGATGTTTTCTATTTATCCCCAATTATACAAACTATATCTCCCATGGTAGGAAAACAAAATGGTGGGTAGTACCATCAGTGAGGCTATTTGAGAGCATTATTTCTGGTTATAGACTATGGATCATGTCCATAGGTTAGAAGATAGTTCTAAACCATGTATGTCTACGGTCTCTTCACTTGGTGTCTTGGAATTTCCAATGATAGTTGTTTTACATGTACTATTTTTCCCTTATTTCTTATAAATTTTTTAAAATAATTTAAAATATATTTCTTTCTTCTAGAAAATCTGACTTCACCATTTATTTTACATGTATTATACCTCTCTTGTTTTGATACACTTTTGGAAAAATAATTTCCACTATGTTCCTTATTAATTAAACATTGGTCTTGTCACCTTTTTCTTCATATGAATTTTTTAATATAAAGTTTCTTATTCTTTGGAAATGATTTCAAAAATAAAAAGGAAAAATTCATTCTTCTTTTTTATCATCTTGATACTTGTTTTAAAAAGAAACCAAATCCTTTTTTATATATTTATATTTTCAAACTAGAATGAAATATTTTTCTCATTAAAGTTATTGCATAGAGAATGGTTTCACTTTTGATGTCCCTATTGAAAATCTCATTGATCACACCTACATTATCATTTTAGTTTTAAGTTGATCTTAGATTGAATCTATCCAGGAGAGAGTACGGTTCTATGGATGGTGGTGGACCCTGGGGTTACATGGTGGTATGTTATATTTTTTTTCCTTTTTACCACTGGTGGTTGTTTTATTTATTCTATTTGTATTTACATACCTGATGTTTATGGGGTAAATCATTTCCAGATGATCTATGCTTGATTCATGGCACTAGTTTATTGATCCGGAACACCAAGAATGCTTCTTAGGACATATCTTGGGCATTATCGAGTGTATGTTTTGGGATTGACCTGGGTTGTTTCATGAAAAAATCGAATCAAGGGAGGTTTTCCTTTATTATTTGGGGTTCTTTAGTAGTTTGGATCTAGGATCATGAGAATTCAAGTGGTCTGTCCTAGGTAATATCTCGTTCACCACCTATTTGGATGGATTATTGAGTTTCTAGGGTGGTCAATTATGTTTTTGTCTCAAAATAAGAGCATGGTTTTGGTATATTTTCATGGTTTTAGATCTTTATTTGAGTGTTTATAATTGGAATTTAGAATTCATGGGTAATTTTTAAATGCTCCAAATATTGTGGTGGATTTTTGGAGGAATTCATAGGATGACCAGAAATTATGAATGGTTTGGAAAACCATGCACAAATTATATAGTGTCCTCTATTAACTTCTTGTGAGCTTTGCACAGTTGGTGCACGGTCTACCAACCATATGGATAAATTGTTCATAATAGCTTGTTTTCAAAATTACTAAAATTTAAGTTCTTTGAGTATTGGGTTATTTTAATTGATTATTGATATTGAGTTAAGTTGATTTTTGAAGTGTTTCTTTTGAGTTTAAAGTGATGTTTGGTTTATCAAAGTTTTATTTCTAAATTAAAAACTTTGGGTTATTGGAAAAGTAAATGGAAATTGATATGGGTTTTGAAATTGTTTTGAAAATGTGAAATGGAAGGTGATTTAGATATTTTTAAATGATTTTTTTATGACTAAATGAGAATTTAAATTGGTTGGGTTATCTTAAATAAGAATTTGAAAAGTTGACCCCACCCTCTTTATTTAACCCTTGGTATTCTGTAAATGGTTGTGTGTTCTTACATGTGTATGATTTTGAGATGGACTCAAGTGAGTAATATATTTTTAAATTTAAATGTGAAGTTTTATATGGTTTCAAAGGGTGATATTTTAAAACTAAGTTTAGTTTTTTGGTTTATATCCTTTGTGGGATTAATATTTGGATTTCAGATTTAATTATTTTATATGGGATTTAAATTGATATTTTTATTGATTTTATTTAGTGTTTATTCTATTTTTTTAGATTATGCCACCCAGAAGAGTTCCAAGGGTTAATAAAGATTCAAGAGTGACTTGTTCGACTAAAGAAAACACCCAAACTCAGGAGAGAGTGGTGTTACTAGTTCCTTTATAGGGTTTTCATGTCCTTATAGGTGATCTATGTTTTAGAGAGGCATCAGATTGGATTGAGGCAGTTAAGTAAGTCGTATGAACCTTAGGAACTCTTGATGTTATGAGGGTAAAAGTAGTTTTGGGATTGTTCAAAGGGATAAGTTTGGATTGATTGAGTATCATCAAAAAATCTTCGTAGTAGGTTGGTATGTCATGAGAATTATTTAAGAACAAATTTACTCAGTGTTTCTTTCTGATGAGTTTAAGGCAAATATGATGGTGGATATTATGAGCCTCCGACGTGGTTAATGGATTATGAAGGATTACAACAACCATTTTAATTAATTTTTTCTATTTTTCTTAAAGTTTGTTTAAATTTATTCTTTGAGGGATCATTAGTTTGTGAAGGGTATTTTCCCAAATTTCAGGGCTCAAATCCTTTCAACTAGGTATGTTATATTTAAGGGATTAGTTGATGAATCCTATCTAGCCTGGTGGTATTTTCTAGGGTAATCATTGGTGAGTAGTGGACTTATTCCTTTTGATGTTGGTGAAGGATCCCTCTCCCGAAATAAGTACATACTAAGGGAACATATCTTGTGTGAACCTTCTTTAGTTGTAACCTCTTTAGAAATGAAACCTTCTCATGTGTTCTTCTAATGTGGTTTATTGAGCACTCTAATCCCTCTTTCTCATATTTTCTAAATACATTTCATCATTTTGTTCAGTTTGGTCACATATAGAAGTCATATAATCAGAAGTGTCCTTTGGAGAATAGATCCTCTGCAGTTTTGTGATCTTGATGGAAGTTCATACATCTTTGAGGTATTGTCTAGTTTCTCTTCCTACATAATTTGTTCTATCATCTTCCTAGTGATCATTTGGAGAATAAATATTTATTTGAGGAGATTTTTGAACATAATTTTTTTTTGTTTTATTATTGATGACCCTTGGTTTAGAACTTATAGTAAGTTGATTTTTGGGTTTAGTATTAAAATGTTTAAACCACCATTCTAGATAGATTTTAAATGGTGGGGAGACCCATGATATATCTTCTTATTATTCTCTTTTGGTATAGTTAAGTGTGACATGTAGATATTAGGGTCACACTAGGGTTTGTATATTTCAATCAATTTTGGGATCAGTTTGGAGACTTAGTTTTAAGAGTTATTTCTTTTGGGTTGAATTTTTTTATTTTAGGAATCATTGATTTTTAGGTATCTTAATATGGTGGGGATACCACCATATATGGATCTCATGGTGAATCTAGTCATTTATCTTTCTTAATTGGGTGATTATTTATGCCTAACCCATCAAACCCTAGTCATGGTAGTTTGACTATACCATATCACGTGTCATGTGATGGATGCTCCTAGATATCCCAAACTAACCACAATTACCTTCTTCGATGATTTACATCTAAGGGGTTAGGGTGGTCCCTATTTTGAGTTTGTGTTTAGAGATATGATTTTCCCCCTCCTTTCATTTTTCTATTTGATGGTTCGAGTTCTTGGGTCTTAATAGCTGTCTTTTTTATATTTGTTTTGATTTTTTAGGATAATTTCCCAAGTATTTTGTGGATTTATATGTTTTTGGGTTTTCAAGGGAGAGTGAGTCTTGGTTCCATAGTATTTTGGTTGTGAGATCTCATATTGTAAATTATTTTACCCTTACCTTGTGTTTTGATCAACCAAATATTTTTAGACTTTATAGAGATAGAGAGTTTCATAGTGGGGAGAATTTTCAGGCCCCAACCCAAAAATACTCTACTATTTTATTTATTTTTGAGTCTCTTTTATTTTTCTATTCCTCTAGGTGGTTTTTCTCTAAAATTTGGGGGGTATATAAAGAATTTACCACTGTTAAGGGGCATGGTTTTCCAAACCAGGTGATAGGATTTATAATTGGTCAGAATTAAACCGCATAGTTAGAACAATGTTTGACAAAACATGTGGTCTACTCATGTGTGGTTCTCCATAATCCTAAAGAGGTTTCACAATTGGTGAATTTTTTTAAAAACCATTCCTCTAAACCTTGTCCAACTTATAGGGGTTTAAATTTTTAAAATTTCCTATTTTTACCTTCATTAATTTAACCCCTAAAGGGGTTTCACTACTTAAATCCCACTATCACTATCAACATCTCTCTTCAAACCCAAGTGGGACTCTCAAATACATGCCTTACCTCTTCCCTCTCCCATCATTGGGCTGATTTCATTCCCAATTCTTGGTGTAGTCATCTGAGGTTGGCATTTATTCTACTCCTCCTCCTTCATCTCCCTCTTATTCTTAGTTTATTTTCCTTCCCTCATTTTGTGTGAGACCTAGGAAAACCTGAACAAAAAATGAGAATTTTTTAGTCAATTATTAGTTCCAAGAGTTTTTGAGGACCAATTTTAGGATCATCCCTATGATGTTCATAAAAGGAAATGGATTCCAAGCGGTTTGAGGTAAGTTACCCTATGTCTGGCCCTTTAAATTAAAAACTATAACATATTTTCTATTTCAATGAGCAATTATATAATATTTTGATTTATATATACATTATTAAAACTAATTTTGACACATGGAATTGCTTTCCCCATTTTTTCCCAAATTTTTACAAATCTTTCGTTATGGGTTTCATTTTATAAAACATGATTTCAAGTTTTTTTTAAAATTTCAAGCATCTTTGGTGCATGATTGGATTAGAAAATGGTTTAAATCATGTAAATTGAGGTTGGAAATTAAGTTTTGTTCTTTTATCCTGATTTTCCATAAATTATTAATTCCATGTTCAATTTTCAAAGATCTTCGAAGTGATTTCTAAATATCTTTCTTCCTTTTAATATGAATTATGCATATAAACATATAGAGATATATATATAGGTATACAATTTGTACATATATGAGGTTGTTTGAATATGTACATTGGTTCAAGGTGTACTTATATATATACTAAGGTGAATATGTGTGTATGGTTGAAGAGTAGTTCTAGAACTTGAAATCTTTGGACTAAAAGTGGTTTTTCCAAATGATCAATGTTAAGTTCCAGATTTTGTAGCCTATTTTGTACATTAAAATGTTTTATTATATGGATAACACATATAAGTATTTCCTACAACTTAGGTATGGTCTTCTGATGGATGGTTTTGGGATGTGGTCTAGGAAAATGATGTTTTTGTATATGTGTACTCGGTTGGGATATCATGTGAAGGCCACCTCATCTCCCATTTTTACTAAAGTCATAAGATGCTAGGAATCTTAGTGGTGGTTGAGAGATAACTTCTATTTAATATTGATTAGAAGGAATAGATCCCACATAGTATAGAAATTCCATGGTGGGTTATTCCACTAGTGAGTCTAGTTTAGAGAAACCAGGTTTGTTATAGACTATGGATCGCATCGATAGGCGGACAGATTGTTCTAAACTGAGTACATTTAAGGTCTATTCACTTAGTTTATATGAATTTACCATGATATATATTTTATAGTTACCTTGTTTTTAACTAATTTTGTGACAATTTTATATAATAATTTACAAAATTAATCTTTCTCACTATAAGCTCTTACTTCACCACTTGTTTTACATATTTTTTACCTCTCTTATTTTGAGATACTTTTGGTAAAACAATTTCTACTATTTGAATTCTTACTGAAACATTGACCTTGTCACCTATTTATTTATATAAACTTTTTACTGTAAGGTAGCTCATTATTTTTAAATGGTTATAAATAAAAAACGAATTTTTTTATTCTTTGGTTTCAACTTGACACTAGTTTTGAAAGGAAATGAAAAGTTTATTTTTATATATTTATATTTTCAAACTAGCATGAAATATTTTTTATTTAAAGGTAAATCATAAGGTATGGTTTATATTTTTAAATCCTTACTGATCATCTCGATGATCATGCCTACATTATCATTTTCATTTCAGGTTGATCATGGATTGACTCACTCAATGAGTGAGTATGGTTATGTGGATAGATGTGACCCATGGGGTTACATAACAGTATTCTTAGATTTTCTTTCTATTTTTCTAATAGTGACTATTTTATTAGTTCTATTTTTATTTTTATTTTCTTTATTTTCATGAGATAAATCTATCCCAATTGAGATATTCATAATTCTCGGTACTAGCTTCCAGTCCTGGAGGATCAAGAACACCTCTCAGACCACGTCACGGGTCAGCTGAGGTGCACAGTTCAGGGTTGACCTAGGTAAATTCATGAAAATTTAATTATATATATGATATAAATCAAGTAATAAATATCATATTTATTCATTAAATACAATTATAAAAAATACATGTAAGGCGGTGATGAAAAATGAAATGTATCCCTCTGTGGAGGCGGTAGTCCACATGTACACATGGGTGATACTTTCATTTTTCAATGAAAGAAAACAAAGGGAAGTAAATAATAATTTATCATCCCATAATAATAAATATATCATATATATTCATTAAACCAATAAATATAACCATCCATGTGTGGTGGTAATGAAAAATTAAACATGCCACTTCATCGAGACAATAGTCCGTACATACAAAATAGCGGCGCTTTCGTTTTACATTGGATGGATGAGAATTATATAATGGTTGTTTCATAAAAAAAATTAGTAAATGTATTATTCATATTTAATTATATTTTTATTAATATAATATATTTTTAAGAGGTGGAAAAACAAATAATCTTGAAAGAACATAGTTAAGATGACTACCACTTTTATGAATGTCTTTCTTTGTCTTGCACCTTAACACTTATTAGGTTGTTATATTGGTGATACCATAACCTCTAGGAACTAGAGATGAAATTTCATAAGATATTTGAGTAGTTATTGGCCAATCTATAGATTTTAAAATTTTTTAAGTGAAGAGATGTGGTTCCCATTTATAAGTGAGTAAAGTGTCACCCTTGTTAATAATCAATGATTTAAAATAATAAAAATTAATTTTTCTGGGAAATTAGAACCAAATGGATTCATTTTTTAATATAAGATAAATTAGTGTCTAAATAAACTCATTGAATCAAATTTAAACAAGTTTTATAGATATTTTAATCCTGATCTCTTAGTTTAAGCACCTCGTTAACCCATTTAGCCCTTACTATAGTAATTAATTTTTACCATGGTAACAAATCACTATGAACAAAAAAAACTTTGCCTTATAACCAAATTTTAAAATTTTGATTCAAAATATGAAATAAATTTTATCAAATTAAAATTCTATAGGTGTTAAAAAAATAATTTTAAAATAAACATGAAAAACACAAAAAAACAATTTTTAGAAAATTTATATTTGAGAATAAAAATATATTTATTATAATTATTTTCCAAGTAAAAACAATTGAATGAATATTAAAATATTTTATTTAATATATTATCAAAAAATTACATTAAAAGCATTCATTATTAGTGATCAATTTAATTTATTAAGATAAAAACGCATTGCATGAATAAAAACAATTTTATAAAAAATATTAATTTTTTACCTTAAAATTATTTTATATTTATTTATAACATATTGATAAAAAAATTAAATGATAATATATTTTTATAAATATGTAAATAATAATTTTCTATAATTTTAATACTAAAAAAAATATATTTTAAATAGATCATATATGATAAAACAATGTTTATAAACAAAACATTTGTGTTTATCCAAGAATTAATATACTAATATTCCTTATCATTTATAAAAAAAAATTAATTAATTCCATTACATGATTATATTACTATAATTTTATCAATAAATTTATTGATACCAATCCCCAAAACTATTAAATTTAATGAAAAACATAATTCAATAAAATGGTTCAAAATAGATTCTCTGAATTTAATGGTATTTACATAAGTGAATTTAACATAAAATAATTTATTTTATCAATTTAATTTAAAAAAATATTAATTTATTTAATTTTATATTTTTAATAAATCATTTTTGCCTTAAATTTGGCTTAGTGTGCATCATAATCAATATAACACATACAATTAATTAAAGAGGAATATATTCTAAAATTTCTAGGTGTTACATTATACACCCTAATAATAATATCTTCTTATAAATTGAATTATTATAATGAAAACAATTTAGAAAACCTCTACCACATTACCTCCTTATGTTCCCATGTAGCTTCCTAAAATTTATGATTCCTTAAGATAACCATAACCAGGTAAGTGGTATTATTTTATTTCCCTTTATCTCTATGATCTAAGATTTCTACCGGTTGTTACTAATAAGAAAGATCATCCTATAGTGGTATAACATTGTATTTAAGTACATATGAATTATTAGGTATGTACTTTTTCAAAAGTGAAAAATAGAACACATCGTGAACTTGAGATAGGTTTGGTGGAAGCACCAAGTGATAATCTACCTTCCCTACTTAATTAATAATCTTTAATGGAACAATGTATCAGGGGATCAGCTTCCCCTTATTCAAAAATCTCATAACCTTATTCCAAGGATCTATTCATAAGAATACCTTATCACTGACATTAAACTATATATCTCTATAACAATTTTCATAATAACTCTTTTAACAAATCTAAGCTACCATAATGTGTTAATGAATGGTTCTAACATCATTAAACATTTTCTCAACTATATTAATTCCCAATGGATTTTATTCTCCAATTTTGATCCCATCATGTTGGATTTATTCACCTCTTAACATAGAGGGATTCATAAGGTTCCAAATTAATTCTAGAGTGAAAATTATTTTTGTAAGAAAATTGAACTATAGGAAGGTGTTTATCCCAACAACCTTTCAAATCCATAGATCAAGATCTTAGCTTAACTTCTTGGGTATGAATAGTATACTCAGGCTGGAAATCTATTTTAGGATGATATTCAGGGAAACATTTTAACTTAATATTAAATTCTTGATAAATACTTCTCCAAATATTTGAGGTAAATATCAGATCTCAATCATATATGGTTAACAATGGTGCTCTATGAAACCTTACCACTTTATTAATATATATCCTAGTAATTTGTTCAAGAAAAAAATATTATTTTATAGAAATAAAATTCATTGAAATTGTAAGTAAATAAAATAAAACCCTAATATAATTATAGAAATTAGAAGTCATAGTGAGTCCTATGATAAAATCCATGTTTGTGTTTTCATATTTCTAAGAAGATATGTGTAGTGGTTTCATCATCCCATTATACTTGTATTGTTCATCCTTATCTTATTAGCATACTGATCTTTGAGATGAATAATTTACAACATCCATATTCACATTTTCTCACCAAAAATTATGTTTCTAACTATACACATGTTTGTATTCCAATGATGGAAAGCGAATGATGAGCTATATGCTTCATCCAATAAATTTTTATTAAATTATAGTATTGATGAGATATATACATGGTTCCTGAACATAATTATTTTATCACTATAATATTTGAGATTAGTAATATTCCATATATTAATTTACTTCTCCACGTCTTCCTTTTACACCTCTTTAATCTTCACATAAATGGATGTTTAAACATTCAACTAAGAAAATATTGGATTTATCCCCTTCAATCGTGATTTTAATATCCATCCTCTATAAATCCAAAATTGTTAGATCTCTTTCAATCCTCATCATGGACATGATATCATGGTCCTTCTAAATAAATGTATCAACCACCTTGTTCTCCTTACCATGGTCGTAATATATGTATTTTTCATAATTTTTAATTAAATCCAACCATCTATTTTTCCACATATTCAAATCTTTATATGTGAATATATACTTCAATATTTTATGATCGGTATATATTTAACACCATTCACCATAAAGATAATTTTTCCTTATTTTCAATGAAAATTTTATCACTTTTGGTTCTAAATCATCATTCGGGTAACATTTCTCCTGAACCATAAATTATTGTGAGGAATATACTACTGCCTTTTATTATATATGAGAAAAAATATAATTCCCTTATTTGATGCATCATTATTTATCACAAAACCTTCTCCACTATAGGGTAGTTTGAAAACAAGTGCACTATCCAAACTTCTATTCAATTACTTAAAATTTTCTCCACATTCATTGGTCCAAATGAAATTTACTCCCTTTTATGTCAACATAGTTATTGAATTTGATAGATATGATAAATTTCTCACAAATAATTGATAGTATCCATCCATTTAAAGATAGATAAAAAATATTAATCACCTTTTTTGGTCTAGGACAATGTTTAACAAATTCCATTATAGAAGTATCCACCGATATTCCCTCACTTGTAATTACATTACCCAAGAATGATACTTTCTAAATAAATAATTCACCGTTGATAAATTTGGAATACACCTTATTCTGTATTAAAATATTCAACACAATACTAAAATAACATTCATTCTCTTCTATGATCTAAGAATATGTAATAATATCATCTATAAAGACTACAAAAACTAATCAAAGTAAACTCTACATAATCTATTCATTAGATCCATTAAAATAGTGGGACATTTGAAAGTTAAAATGGTATCACTATAAATTCAGAGTTTATTCCGCATACAGAAGCTTTACCTGGGTGTGTCCTCCCTTTTTACTCTTAACTAATTATTACTAGACCAAAGGTTATTCGTTGAAAAGTATTGATCTTCTCATAATTAATCAAGAAAAATATCATAATATGGTAGAGTAGAATTCTTCTTGAATTTGATATTATTTGGTTTATGATACTCAATATAGATATGAATTAACCAATATGAGTTTTTAATAAAAATATTTGGTACCCCCTGGAAAATAACATGTTTTAATGAATCCCTAATCCATATTATTCTGAAGTTTATTCTTCAATTCGACAACTCAATTAGGGTCATTCTATAATGAGTCTTTGAAATCGGTATAGCACCTGGTATGAGTTATAATTAAAACTCATATATGTGATTTAGGGGAAGACTACAAAACTCTTTAAGAAATACAATGTCATATTCCTATAAAATTAGCATATTATCAATGTTGAATTTCTCCCTAACCATTTAAGAGAAATACCCCTCATGTTTAAGTTAGTAAAACCCATATAATGAAAATAATTTCAATTATAATTTCATATTTTAATCCATACATCGATAGATGATCATAGGTTGATTCAAAAGATCAAATGTGACTTAACTTTCTTAGAAATTGATATGGAATATATATGTAGAGAGATTCAATCCATACCAAAAATCATATTTAATTAAACTAGAGGAAGAGTAAACTGATTCTCAAGAAGAAAATTACCAAAAAAATATATCAGAAAGAAGATATATTCCTAAGATACGATCATTATACCATTAGGATTTTTCACCAATATTTTTATATCTAATATTTAAGGTATTGATGTTATACTCTTAAAAAATTATTTAGTTATAAAATAGTGGGTAAATATTGAATCAAACAGTATGTTTTTTGTTATAGAGTATATGATAAGTGAAATTTCCATCACTTATTTCCCATGACACACTTTGGTTCTAATGATCCCAAGATTTTTCCATTTTTCTATTTGATAAAGATGTTACTTTTATCGATTTTAATCATTAACCCTTGGATCCATACACTAGTTGGCATAATTTTATTACTCTTTACAATTGAAGTATTGTAGTGTGATTGGTTCATTCAGTTGAGATTTATCTCCAATAATTTCATTGGCTAGCCTCTTTATATCCCTTCACCATTCATTTTCTTGACGGGCTTATTTTCTACACTTAAAGCATTTACTATGTAGGACCTCAGAGCACCCTGAGAGGGGAGGGGTGAATCAGGGTGTCAACTTTTTCTTCTAAAGTGTAGGATATTGTTCCCACATTGGTAGGAACTTGTTAAAATTTTATTATGGATTCAATTAGAAATAAAACATTCACATGTAGAGTAAGAACATAACACTTTTACTTGGTTCACCACTAAGGGCTACTCCAAGTATCATATGTCGATAGTGTTTCAGTTGTACCTAAATCTACTAATATTCACTATTTGTGTAATAAATTTTTTTGTCCAAAGTAACTTTGTGCCAAGAACATTGGTTTTAAAAATTTTTATGGATAGCTCATTCCATCCATTATAACACTTATATCGACTCCCCCTAGCTCAATACTTTAAGATAATTCAAACTCGTTTTATCAAATTGAAGGTTTCTTCAATGGATTTCCATTAAATTCTTTGTCCCTGACTTATCATGATACTCTACATACACCATTGACCTGAGTGGATTCTATTTGAAAGCCATGTTCACTAAAAACTGATATTCAATACTACCTTTCGCAAATCTCCTTCATGAAGATCACTCCTTTGAGAAGCACCCCTGTATTTTTGGAACACACTACCTCCACGAATCACCTCTTCCTTCAGGGAAAAAACTCCTTCATGAAGCTCAAAAATTACACATGGTAAAACCTATCATCGCAAAGCACCCTTTTCTCAAAATCATTAGAATCCATAAATACTTTAAAAGAATTTTCATGACGGTCAACCTTTCATGGAATTTCAGTTTCAAAGAGCTCCCCTAACTTCAAAAAATAAGAGTGATTTTCCTTAGAAAAATTCATTAGAAGTGAATAGGGGTATCCTATTATTTTTAGGCCCAGTCATTCGTGAAGCTCCACTGACTCCAATGCCTTTTCTGGATCTATAAAAAGCATCTTTGTGGCAAAACTCATTTCACAAAGCACTATTGGGATTTGATTTTGTTGTGATGCTCTTTGTCAAACCATTCATGCCAATATGATGCTACAAGTCTCATAATCACATAGATCACTATCAATGATTGTGATGATCCAATTCTCCATCATTCGTGATGCTCATCGTAATCATGGAGTATACCGTAAAAATTAATAAATCCTTCATGAAACACTACTCATGTATGCCTTAATTGAAAAACTCATACCATTTCCATATTTTCATTAGGCCTTCAATAAAACCACTTTTTGTAATGATATCTATCCTCTAAATTTTAGACCCCAAAAATTTGGAAAACATTGGGAAACGCTGCATCTTCAATACTATTCTCAGTATAAACTATAAGATCCATTTCCATGAAATCCCCCTGATCTTCCATGTAAGGATTGACAAAAAACACAAACCATACTCCATTTCTAAAAAATAAAAGTGCTGGTTCCAACAATATACCACTTTGGGTTTGTTGGAAAACTACAAATAAATTCAATTAAGCACTATCTACTATCAAAACCGGGTACGCAAGAAATAACTCATCCAACACTCTAATTCTACATGATCAATTCTCATCATTTAAAATAATAAGGGACTCATGAATTGGGTTCTTGTGTTTTGGAATGCTTAACTATTTCCTCATAACATCAAAAAAAATTATCCATTATCATTTTATTCCTTAATTTCCCTTTGTTTTAACTAATCATTCTCCCCTATTGTTACATTTTTAAATATCTATATTTTCTATATTTCTTACAACCAGAGAAATAGTTCATTCTTCTCATTTATACCTTTTAGTACCATTAAATTTATCTATTCTCCACTATTGTAAATAAACTAAAAGAACCAAATTATAGATTGTAGAGCTCAATGCACAATCCCCATAGATCGTATCTCCCCCCTTAAATTGAATCACTTCCACAAATAGATTAAAATATTTAATTTAGATGGGGATATGGGAATACTTATAACCTCTTCATTCACTAGGAGGTGGCTAAACACTAAGGTTCAATTGAAACTTCTCGAACACATGTGCTGACAAGGGATTGGTCAGTATGTCACCCACTTGATCATCAGTTTAAAAATGGACCATTATTATCATGCCTTGTTCAAATTTTTCCTTGATGAAGTGATATCTTATTTCAGTGTGTTTCATACAAGAATTATAAACAAGATTATTCCTAATATCAATTGTTCTCTAGTTATCACAGTGAATCCCCATTAGTTGTTTCACCTTATCACTAATATCAGTCAGTTGTTTCTTTATCCATAATAGCAAAGTGAAATCTTTTGTAGCAGAGATATAATAAACTTCAGTAGTACTGATATAAGTACTTTCATATTTCTTACACAAACATCTCACACACTTCTTTCCAAAAAATAATGATTCGCCACTTGCGGAATTTCTATCAAAAACATCTCCTGCCCAGTCAACATCAGAAAACACTGATTTTTTTCTATCTCTTCTTTGAAAGCGGTCCAACAAACATGTTTCATAGACAACATCAATACATGTCCCTATTAGTTATAATAATCTTCCAATGATTCTCATGTTCATCATGGGATCAACAGATGTCTCATCCCTATGTTTTACAAGTTTTGTTCTAACCACAATCAGAGTTGAAATTAGTTTGGAATCATGCATATGAAATTTATTCAGAATATTTCTTACATATTATTCTTGAGAAATAAAAGTGTGGTATTTCCTATGAATCTCTTATATCCCCAAGAATAATTTAAGTTCTGTAATCATAAAAATCTCAAATTTTGATTTCATGTGATTAGAAAATTCATCCACTGATCCTTGCATTACGCTGTCAAAAATTATATCATCCATATACACCAGCACCATAAATTGATCTTCCTATGAATTCTTCACCTAGATATTATGATAAACACCACCACTTTTGAATTGGTAATTCTTCATATAAGAATATAGTCGAGAATACCATGTATATAGTTCTTTGTTCATACCTTTGAGAGACTTTTGTGAGGTTTTGATGAAGTTTCTTCAGTAATGGATTCCTCTTATAATTCTTAATTTGTATCCCCCTAAAGAGAAAAACTTCTCATCATCTTCACAGTGGTGGATCTCATTAATAAAATATTTCAGGATATTTTAGTATAGAGAGAACACCATAATGGGTCTTCCACTTGTGACTTTCCATTTTAGACATCCTTATTTATCCAAAATGTCTAGAATAGAACATCTATATATTCAACAAAAAAATGACCCTCCATCGCATCTGTATTTTAATATCAAACTGAGGAGTCATTCAAGGATGGTGACTTCATCATATTGGCTATCAAGAATTGATATACCTCTCTGCTTCTCAGGTTCTTCCCCGGAGATCTTGTTTCACCTTTAATTCCATTCATTATAAGAAAAATACAAAACCCAAAATATTTGGGGAATAAGGTGTCTCCTCCTTTATTTATCAATATGAACTACACGATTAAGATGATATTCTTAACCATGTTTCTCTATTTTATCTAGTATTCATGATTTCACATCTAAATACATGTTCTGATTTATATTTACATGGAATATATATCTTCACATTTTTTTCTTATTTGTGTGGAGAATTGTTCTTCTTAACATACATCATGGATGATACATTCTTACTCCTATTAAGGATTGATTTTTTATATGTTATTAAAGGTAAAAAAAACATTTTTCAATGTGACTAAATTTTATGAATCTCTCACACAGAAATTATTTAACACGTGAGTTTCCTTTTGTTTCCAAAATATCGTGCACTTTTTCTTTATCACCTAGAAGTTTTTATTTTCCTTTTTCACTATCCCTGGTCTTTGAATCTTCAATTTTCCTCATTCAATCTAAATCTTATGTCCAAATAACCAACATGTCATTATAAACTATTTCGGAAAGTTCGGATCTTTCATATGGATTCTTCTGGGTTTCATTCATCTTAGTAGTTCTCTTGGATGCACTACCTATCAACTTCATGGATTTAGAATCCAAACTCTTCTCACAATACTTCTTTGATAACATCTTGGGAGGATTTATGTTCAAAACATAAATATGCTTCATTCCCATGGTTTCCTCTTCATTCTTAGTAATATTTTGTTATCATCTTTTCTTATCATATTTGGGAACATGTTGAGATGAGCATGTACCAACCTTGTGACCATTATCATTGCATACATCACAGATGTTATCAATCATTCCAAATCTATTTATAGTAAACAGATTCTTATGGACCTGTGGATGTTTTTCCTTTATCACTGGATTTCTTCCCAATGATATATGATTTCTTTTTTCTTTTACATTTTGAGGATTACACCAAAAATTTAATGCACGATTCCCAAATCTATTGCAACACAAACATTGACTTGAAAATCATGATTTCTTTATATCTCTTATATAAGGATGTTGGTTATTCTTTATGACATGTTGAGCTCTATATGGGAAACTGTAATCCATACTCTTTTTCCTATCCATCCTAGTCATGGTGGTAAGTTTATCATATCCTTTATTCATCCATAATTTTCTAAAATTTTTCTTACAACCTGCAGTCTTCATGATAAAAGGTTTAGAGGCATTAACAAAAGTTGTCTTGGATGGTACCTATTTTCTTTCAACTTCCTAAGATAGATCGTCAAAATATGTCATGATATTATTATCAAATATCGGAGGTATTTTAGCTATAAAATCCTTCAGTGAGCATTCAATAAAAATAGAAAATGTTTCCTTAATTTCGGAAGTCTCAATATATGTCTTCCCAATATTGTCCAATTGAGCTTCCAAAACTAGAAATTTCATATTGAAAATGATTTTTCATTCCTCAATAATTATCCTATTTTCCTCATAATCTTTCTTCATCCAACATATTCTTCTTCATGAAACTTAACTTTAATATTAATCAAAGAGTCAAGATCCTTGACCTTCTTGGATATTTCTTACAATTGTAAACCATTTTCATCAGTGCTATTTTTTAATTTATCTTCAAGAGCATGGATATTTTATTCAAGAGTCTTTTTTAATCCCTCTTTATCTTAAAATTCTGTGAGTTATTTCTTGGAACTTATTTAATCTTCCCATTTTGTTTCTTAAAAGGATTCAATCTATCGGGAGTGCTTTAAACATTCAATAATTTTAATTCCAAGCCCTTTTCTATATTACCAGCTTCTCTTTCCAACTGGGTGATCTCTACCTATAAATTATAAAATATTCTACAATCAAATGTGACCCTTTCTGCAAGAATATAATGTAGATAAATTTTTAATTTCTCAATTGCAAGTTCGTGTGAGATTAAATATTGATCAATATCACCACTTGTTCTAGGATCATTATTTTGAGGACTACTTTCATAGTTTCTAACACATACCTCAGGATCACTTGAAAATGTTGATTTACATGAGGTATAAGTATCATCCTTTTCTCTAGGGGAAACATGAGCATCCTGCTCTTTACATTCCAAGACCGATATTTATCCATTTTCAGAAAGGCATAGAGGAGTGACTTCTTCAACTGTCTCTTTTCTTTCTTTTTTCTATTCATCATGGTCTTGCTGGATATAGACTTCTTCTCTAAATCTTCACTAAAATAGAATTTCATGGTTGACTCAGTAATGAAACTCAAATATTCAAATGAGAAAACAAATTCTATAGAGAATCATATGATACCACTTGTAGGACCCCAGATCACCCTAAGAGGTGAGGGATGCATCAGGATGTAAACTTTTTCTTCTAAAGTGGTGCATCTTGTTCCCATATTGGTAGGAATTTATTAAACTTGTATGATGGATTCTATCAGCAATCAAACATTCACATGTAGAGTAATAACCCATTACTTTTAATTGGTTCACCAAAAAGGGCTATTACAAGGAGAATAGGCCAACAGTTTTTCAATCGTACTTAAATCCACTAATATTCACTAGTTGTGGAATAAAAAATTTTGTCCATAGCCACTCTGGTCTAGGAACATTGGCTTTACAATGTTTTAGGGATAGCTCTTTGCATCCCTCAGAACACTTCCATCGACTCCCCCTAGATGACTACTATAAGAGAATTCTAACTTAGTTTATCGACTTGAAATTAACTTCAATGGATTGGCATTAAAGACTTTTTCCCTAAGTTAGCACGAGACTCTTCTTGGACCGTTGACCTGATTTGATGCTCATTGAAATACCTATTCACTTAAAACTAATGTTCAATACTTCATTTCATGAAGCTCCTTCACAAAACTCACTCCATTGTAAAGCACCCCTTTCTACATGAAAAAAACTACCTTCATGGATAACCTCTTCCTTTATGGAACAAACTCTTTTTCAAATCTCATAAATTCAACATGGTAAATCATATCATCACAAATCACCCTTATCTCAAAAGCATTAGCATCAGTAAAGACTTTAGAATTCTTTTTGAGATTCTCAATCTTTCATGGAATTTCAATTTCATGGAGCTCCCCTGACTTTGCGAAATTAGAGTGATTCTGGATTTTCCTAGGAAATTTTCATTAGAAATGAAGAGGGGTATCCTATTATTTATAGGCTTGGCCATTCGCAAATCTCCACTGCCTCCAGTGCATTTTCCTGATTCATTAAAATCATCTTCGTAGTTCACCTCCTTTCATGAATAACCATTGGTATTTGATGTTTTTATGATGCTCACTATCAAACCCTTCGTGCCACCACGATGCTACAATTCTCATAAGCGGATAGATCACCATAACTAATCACGATGCTCTAATTCTTTGTAATTTGTAATGCTCATCGTAATCACAGAGCACACCATAAAAATTTATATATCCTTTTTGAAACACTACTCATGTATCCCTTCTTCTCAGAACTAATACCATTTCTATATTTTCATAAGGCCTTCAAGAAAATCCACTTTTTGTAATGATAGAAATCATCCAAATTTTAGAACCCAAAAATTTATCACACATTGGGAAATGATTCCACCCTCAATATTGTTCTCAGCTTAAACTATTATATCATTTTCCTTGCAAGCTCCCTGATCTTCCATTTGAGGATTGACAAAAAACACAATCTATACTCCATTTTTAGCAAAGAACATCCATGGTACCAATATACGAGTCCCCTTAATCCAATTTTCCCATTCTTATTTACACCCTTTTGACATGAAGGATGATTAATTTTCTTTCATCCATGAGTTTTATAATTATAATTTCTCAAAACCCTATATTTCTCATATTATCCCACAAAAAAATGAGAATAATTGGAGCCTCTAGTCTCTATTTATACCTTGAGATCACATCAAAAGATTTATTCATAGATACTAAATTTACTTATAGATATCACCTTTTCAAGAATTGGATTTAATTCACTAAAGAAGTGATCTATTATTCTTTCAGATTTGATGATAAAACAAGAAGTGTGCCTCAAAATTCTTTTAAAATTCTCCCCTTAACTACAAATCAATTCATTGTCCTTCTTCTTTACCTCGTAGATTTCCATTTTCATTTAAAGTGTTTAGGAAAATTATTTATCAAAAATAACATCTTAAAATCTCCCCATTCCAAGGAGTAAATTTATTCATATTAACTTATATATGTAATAGTATTCCCCTATTGATCTATTTCACCATATAAATAATAAATACCCCGGACAAAATTCCCATACTCTAAGCATTGGGGGAAATAAAATATATTTTTAGTGGTTGAGATCCATTACTTGGAAATTAGTGGATGAGAGGACCCACTAAAGGAATTTAGATATTACCACATGAATGAATCAATGGTATGTTTCTCTTTCCTTTGATCTTCTGGAATCTCATCATGATCCAAATCATGATAGATTTTCATAATCATAGTGTCCATATTTTATATTCTATCCCCCATTCCATTAGGATTCTCATGAGTAAAATTAATACATTTCCCACCACATTCATTATTAACATATTACTCCAAGTTCTAGAAAATGAAAAAATTAAAAAACATAGTGTAATAATTAAGAATAATTAATTAGAGTTTGTAGTCATATGATCATAAAAACCATTCCTAGGATGTCCTAAATTACTACACCTTCTTATCAATATATGAAACTTTAGGTTCATTCCATGTCACTTTTAGATCATTATAGGTTGTCTTAAGTTTTTCCTTATATTATTTATATCCTAAAATCCAAAAAAACTAAATCCTAATCTGATAAAAACTAAGGTGACTCAAGTATAATGTACATACATATTTCTTCTTCCTTAATATAAAAACCTAATATATTACACAAAAATTCATGCCCCAAAACCATAAAGGTTCAGTGTGTTTGGAAACTAAATAAATAATATTATTATTTCATGAAATATCTTCCCATCTCTAAAAACAATTCCAACATGGTACCCCTTCTAGACTTATCTAACTTAATTTCTTTCTTTATAACTTGGGGAAAATAAAAACCCAAGAAAAGGTGATCTATGATGCTTAGTAAGGGTAAACATGGGAGATATCAACTCAATTTCATAAGTTAAAACAATATATGAATAAGGGTATGATATAAAGATCATAACTTATGAAATTTATACCAAATAATTCTTGGACCATAAATCATGAGTAATGGAATGACGATTTTTTATAAAAAAAGACATGATTTATAAGAGTTTGGAATCATCAATACTAAATAATTATCCATGAGAGAATAGCATAATCATAGGAAAATATCATAGGAGTATTTTTCACAATAATAGGAATAAAATTTCATTTCAATTTTTAAGTATCACTAAAAATACCATTATAACATAGTGGAAAGAGTTTAATAATGGATTGGGTTTACCCCCATTACCTTTTCCTTCATGGTGGAAAAAGTTTCATATTGTATTGGGTTCACTCCCCATTCATTTTAATATTATCTCATGAGATATCAATATTTACCCTATGAATTAAATTTATATATAATTATGGTCCCACCCATCAAATAATTAAAACAATAAATATGTGTTCCATGAGATTATAAAAACATTCATAATTTCATATTAGCATAACCCATGGAAAGGAAATTGGTTTCAAAAAGATTTTTTAGTCATATAATCATAATATATATTTAGAAAAAACATGTATGGTACCATTAGAGTATATCTATAGTTTATTATAACATTCCTTAAATCATGTTTACATATATGAAAAATACTTTTGTGAAAGTGTTTTAAATATGCTTTGAAAAATAAGATAACCTCTTTTTGGTAACTTTTAAAAAAATTAAAAATCCCTAAAAACATTAAGAATAGGATTTTCATTATAAAACTACAGAAACTTGTAAATTAATATTTATAATGAATAATGGTCATGATATTAGGAAATTGTTTCCATTAAGTAAATGTAAAAAATTATTTTTTTACACTTTTGTAAAGATGTCAAATTTGACCCATATGGAAAATATTAAAAATATTATTTTATAAACCTTTATTATGAAATTAAAAATATTTTAAAATAACCATAATAAATAGATTTTAGTTTAAATAATAACATTCTTCAATTAATTTAAAAATATGAATATATAAGACAAATATTTTTTACCTAAAAACAAGAAATAAGATCAAATTTTATTAAAAACATTCTTTTGATATTTTCTAGTACCAAAGAGAGATAAAATGGAAATAATAATTTAAAAACACATAATTAACCATATAATAAGAATATAAATAGTTTTTAAGATATTTATAGTATAAAATTTCCCAAATTAATGTTTAAAAACGAAAAATCTTGATTAAAAATAATATTGCAACAAAGCACCTTACCTCAAGTTCAGACTTGCTTCGTACATGCTATAACATCATGTATAATAAATTTAGATTTATTATAAGTTTATATAATAACCATATTCATAAATATAATACTATATATGATTCATTTATAATTTTCAATGACCCGTTTATTAATAATTCTCCACTAAAATCAATATTCTTGGTGTTGAACATTTTATTTTTCATGCATGTTTCAATTTTGTAATTACAGTCCTTAAACCTTGGTCATGTTTTCATAACCTAAATAATATTAATCATGTAATAAATATAATAATTATTCATTAAATAAAATTTTATAAAAATCCATGTAATTTAGTGATGAAATATTAATTACATCACTTCATGGAGGCAGTAGTCTGCACATATGCACGAGTCATACTTTTATTTTTTAATAAATGTAAATAAATATGGGTAAATAAAAATGAATCTTTATATATTCATAATTATATCATAAATATTGTATATTTTCATTAATTCGATAAATATCACCATCCATGTGATATTGTGATGAAAAATTATACACATCGCTTTATGGAGATGGAGGTTCATACGTACGGTTGAGCAATGCTTTCATTTTCCATTGGATGGATGATAAATAGATAATGGTTATTCAATAAAATTAATATAATTTTATTATATTTTTGATTCTCACTTAATAATATTATGATGGATTCAATAGATTTTAATGAGGTGGAAGAAAAAATAAACTTGAAAGAACTTGGTTAAGACGGTTACCTCTTTTTTTATTATATTCCTTTAGATTACACCTTAATCCTTCATAGGATGGTTTTTTAGTGAGGCCAAGACATATAATACATGGGGATTAAATTTTAACATGGTAACTATTAATTACAAAAACAAATTGGCTTATAACCAAATTTAAATATTTTGATTAAAATTTTAAAAATAATTTTATCAAATTCAATTTCTATATGTGGTAAAAATAATATTTTTAAAATAAATGTGTAAAACACAATATAAATAGTATTTTAAAAAATTATCTTTTTAAGCATAAAAATGAATATATTCTAATTACTTTAATCATAAAAACAATTAAATTAATGTTAAAATATTTTATGGAATATATTATTTAAAAATTTATTAAGAAACATTCACCAATAGTGGTCAATATAATTTATTAAGATAAAAACACATTGCACACATAAAAACAATTTTTTGGAAAAAATATCACATTTTACCTACAAATTATTTAATCTTTAATCATAACCAATTGATAAAGATTGAATTAATGGTCATTAATTTTTATAAATTTGTAAAAAGTAATTTTTTATAAGCTCAATACTCAAAATAAATAAATTACCTTTTAAATAAAACATATTTGATACATATAATATTTGTAAACAAAAATTTTCCTTTTAGGAAATAGTTAATAGACCAATATTATTTATCATTTATCAAACATTTAATGAAGTTAATTTATTCATTTTATTACTTTAACTTTATCAATAAATTTTATTTATTTCATTTCTCAAAATTATTAAATTAAACAAAAATTCATATTCCAACAAAAAAATTCAAAATAGTTTTTTTATGATCAATGGTATTCCTAAAGTGAATTTGACCCAAATCATTTATTTTATTCATTTCATTTAACTATATATTAATATAATTAAATTCATATATTTAATAATTAATTATTCATGTATTTTTAGTGTTGCATGCATCACAAGTTACTGAACACATTAAATTTATTAAAGAAAAATATATTATAAAATCTCAAGTTGTTATGAAATCTACTTGAAATATTGAAAAAAGTCATGAATTAAAATGTTTTGAGGCAATACAGAACTGTAGTGAGTTTTTTTCTGACTAGAAAGTAGACATGATGGGGAACCATGAAGTTGTTTTATAAAAATTAAGAAAATATGGTGAAAATTTATGTTGGAGTTAGTGGAGGATGTAGTCAAAAAACTGAAATGAATCTCAATTATAAAATTATTGATGCGTGAGATTTATTTTTATGGAATGAGGAAAAGTGATACCATCATAAAGAGAAAATATAGCAGCCATATTCCAATGACTTCATAGAAATGGATCAACATGATCTGGGTGTTAGTTCCCTAGAAATTACAAGTTGGTGAAGTGAAATTTCTTCCATCATAAGTACTTTCATCAAAACATGAAGCATGAGGGAAATATTGTTAGTTTTTTGTAAGGGTTAATAGTAAACCATAAGGGAATATTGAGGTGGTGTAGTTTTTTAAACAAGAAAAGGGTTCTTTTTTTGTATCTTCAAGGTGGTGGACTTTAGCTCGTGAAGATAGGATGGTGGTGGTGACTTGAATCAATAGATGGAATACACTATAAAAATAAGGTGGATTAATTATGATTGAAACTATGAATTGAATTTATTATTGTAATAATTCTATTAATTATTTTAATAAAAGTAAATAATCATTCCCCCATAGAATAGGGAACAAACACGAACCATTTAATCCTTTGTGTTGTTATTTTTCTTTTGAATTTTCTTTCACATATTGTTTATGATAATTATTGTCTCTATATTCCAATGGTTTTACATTATAGTGAAGTGGCTTGTGTGTGCTTGTCTTCAAAGTTCTAAACATTATATATATGGTGAATTCTTTAGTTTTTTTATATGAATCAAGTTCTAGTGGTGTATCCTCTAATGGTTTAATCATAAGGAGGTTTTGGATCCAACACCACTCTATTATTCTATGCAACTCAGGCCACCTTGATTCATATCCCATCAATCCTAAGCTCACACACCTAATTCACCAACAAACCATGCATTACAAAAATTCTCATCTCATCAATTCTAGGACTTGTAGCTTAATTAATAAACTATACATACCACATGTTCATCATAAAACCCTCACAACATGAGAACTACTCATCCTATAAAATCCATAATATCTTAGGAATATCTATGCCTATAACACATACTTGATAGCACCTCTCATGTATAAATTTCAAACACAATCATATACCTATGATTTAAAATTTCTAAAAGAACTCATATTAATGGATTAAAATCTCTCCCAAGATACCCTCATTTATCACAACTCATATCTAGAAATAACAAGAAAGAATTATTCTAATAAATCTTAGCACTCGGCTCACCAATATCCTGACCCACATCTCATTTTCACTATGCCCAATCACCTGGATTATAATTCACATCTTGTAAAGGTCACACTTTATGAAGAATCATCAACACTCCCATATAAAATATACCAAGTAAACTCACATGTCGATATACCCACTCAAGGTTCTCCAACATATATACATAAAGTATTTCATACTCAATTAAACTACCCACTTTAGGGTATTGATCCTTATCAAGCATCCATGTACTAGAATATACCTCTCAAGGACAAAGGCCACATATATGTTCATATAAATAGAATCATCCTATAATTACTTATATTTAGAATAGTCATAGTCATATGGTTTGGTTAAGTTAAATTATATCAAGAAGCTATATGGGAAAACCCAAGTAGGTTGTTTTTTGGAACATTAAGTAACTGAAACCTATATCATCTTTTTCTCCAGATTCAGTTTCACATATAGTTTAGTTAAGTAAAAAACCACCAATATTTTATTTTGGAAGACACAAAATAAGTTATCATATACACTTTAAATAACCAAAACCTCTCTTATATTCAAAACTGATATCACAATAACATACAATCATGTGCATGTCATATGAATCTACATGCCTAAAATGATGCATTGTGACATGATTGAACCCACCTAGGAACCATCTAGGATGATGATAAGAAAAGTGTACCACCCTAATCCCTCCTATAATAGGTTTGTGAATGTTGACTAGAACCGAGTAGGAATATCGCATAATATGGGAGGCCTTATCCAACATCAACCTACAATAGTCATATATCTTCAGTGTATAACATAACCATCCAGCCCACCAGAATATATATATAAATAACTAGATAGTTTATAAAACATGTGTGAAATAAAATATATAATTACAATACTATAAATTAAAATATCATAAAACACTAAATCCAACAAGTCTTAAAATCTAAAAAACATAAGTCCCTAGAAAAATCTTACTCCCTACATGTACTCCTAGATCGATTTCAAGCTAAAATGGTCACCACCACCATCCTGAACCACCATGAAAATCCAAGTGTCACCAATTTTCATATATGAATAAGACACACTATTTTTACATCCACTAATATCTTCACTAAACCTTGAATCATCTACATAGACACAACGCATGTTGGAATAAATACCATGTATGGGTGAGTATAAACATACTCAATATGATGCGTGAAAACCCACAATGAAAATTGAAAGTAATAATTCATATCAAAACCATTAGAATGATATATTAACCAAGAGAATGAAAATTAAATATCTAGATATTCACTACAACCATAATTCTTATGAACATAAATAATTCCCAATCATCATTTTTCTAACATAAGAAGGGTTGAACCTCATAAGCAATTAAGGATACTCGAAGTAAAAAATAGTCCATGAATTCAAAAGTAAATAGCCTAATTTTAAATCAAATATCAAATGAATCATAGGGATACCTGAGGAGACACAAGTCTCACGGAATCTGGTTTTCTCAAACTTTCCAACTATCACACCACCACCAGAATCTATGAATGGGAGCATACTCAATGTTGTAGCATGCTCCTTAGTTGAGGGAGTACCACACACTCTTCCCTATTAATATAATAAAATAAATCATATATCTAAAACACCATTTTTGAAAAACTATCTATATCACCTTAATATTTTTAAATATATATTTCTTAAATAAATTTAAGGTGTTCTATAACTTTCTTCACATGCAACATCAAAACAAAATAAATCACGACATAATAGTTATGATATAACTGTTAAATTGATTGGAATGAAGAAAGGTAACTATAAAAATTGTGTAGATATAAAAAATAAATGCTATTTTTAATAATAATGTATTTTTAAAATTCAATTAGTGTATCCAAATATGTAAAAAGATCATTTTATATATTTTTTCTAAAAAATGTATTTTTAGGATCTACATATTTTTATTTCAATAAACTAAATATATTATAGTTAAATGAAGATAAAATATATTTTTTATATTAATAATATATTAACACTAATTTAATTATTAATTTATAATAAAAAGGAATAAAAACATTTAATGTATAAAAAGTCATTTTTCTACAAAAAAAATTTCTATATACCTTTTGTTTTAATTTAGAAGTAAATTTTCTTGTAATTAGAAATTAAATTAAATTAAATGGAGTCTAAATTTTGAATAAAAACATAAAAAGTACGTATTATGGGTTATCTTATATTTTTGTTAAAAATAATTACCATAGTTAATTTTTAATCATGGTTAATAAGGATAAAAATGGGTAACTTAAGTGGATCAAATTTTGTTAAGTTTACATGAATATTAGACATTATAGAAGGAATTTGGTTGGTTTTAAAATCATACCCACAAGTCTCACCTAAATTTCCTCACCTAAATCACATAACTCTCATGTAATTACATTCTTACCACATACCTAGTATTCATTTCCAATTCAAAGTCTCTCTTTTTCCCCTATAAAAGGATCTCACATCCACCCTATTAAAGAAAATATATCCTTATAATTCTTCTTTAACACCTACCATTTTTACTATCATATAATACACATAAATTTTTGGAATCCCCATGTTCCAATAATAATATCTATGTCCTCTATTTTTATTAGATCCTTCAAGATAATATTCAAAAATTCAATGTGAGTATTACCCACTTTCTTTCTCTTCTCTATATTTTCCAAAAACCCACTTCCAAAACTATTATAAAAATTAAAATATAATGAAATAAGTATAATTATTACACTTAAATGGTTTTATATTAATGTAACAACCATTATTTTTCTCCCTCCCATCCATTTGAAATATGAAAATGTCCCTCAAGTTACGTTCGGACTACTGCCTCCATGAGTGATGTGTTCCATTTTTTATAAAATCCTTACATGGATTATTCAAAGGATGTATTAAAAAAATAAATATGATATTTATAAAATTATTAATATTCTAAAAATATAAATAAACTTCAAATATATTTCTGTTCTATGGAAAATAAAAATGTCCTCCATGTGTACATGAGGACTACCACCTCCATAGAGAAACATATTCTATTTTTCATCACTACAAGACATAGATAGTTATTAAATATATTTGGTAAATATATATATATATATTATTTTAAGGAGTTATATAATTCATTAATATGATTCCAAAAGGATGAAAAAAAAATAACTCTCATTATAAAGTAATATGATAATATTGGTAAATTACCTAAAACAGGTATATCATGTATCCTGTTTTTGTGAACCATGCCCACAGTTTCCATCTAGTGATCATGGGGATGCATAAATATTTAAAAAAAAATATTTCAAAATTATTTATAATATTTTAATTATGAACTTTATATCAAATAATGGGGTTTTACATCACCATTAAAAACATTCATGAAATAATCAAAATTATTAACATATAATGATGAAAACAAATATTAATTAAAACATATATGAGTAATGAATGGTTATAATTGAATAACATAAAATGTGGGATATGTTAATAAGGTTATAAAATAAGTGGTAAATATGGTTGTGTTTATTATATAGTTGTGTTAATATCATTCATGATATTTAGATAAAGTTAATGGTTTCTCTCCAATATAATTTTTTAATCGAGATTGTTATGAAAGAATTTCCATCTAGGGAAAAATTGTGAGAAATTTATCTCTAAAACCCTATCCATTTTTTGTATATCATGGTTGTTATTATGATTTCACATTACCTTCATCATTTTTATTTACTTGGGTGAATAATTTCCCTGATGTGATTCTTATAAGTGAAACTAACTCCACCTATTCTTTTCAATCTAGAATCATCCTCCTCTATATCCATATACATTTTATAGATTTCATTATATATGCTTCAATAATAAATTAAAGTACTTTTATACTAACTTTAATTTATTAATATAACTTTTCAAAGAATATTCTAATATTTTCTATATTTATCATTTTGACAGATGTATTATTTTTAATTATTTTCGATGTGAACACATTTTTCACCATTATTAGAATTCCTATTTAGGAAAATTATTTTACATGTTTTAAAATGGTTTTAAATTTATTTTAATTCTTAATGATTTTTGAAAATAAAATGGATATTTATTCTTATTTTTAAAATTAATATATTCAATATTATTAAAAAGTTTTTTTCATCTATGTCAACATATTTTAAAATTACTTATACAATATGTTCTTATTCTACCACCCACTTTCTTTATATATATGGTTTATAAGATATTTTATACTAGTTTTCAGGAAACCCATATTTTTACATGGGTTAATTAAGTGATGTTGAAATATAAAATTTTTCATGTTCTCATGGAAAACATAAGTATGTTTTTCATTATGTAATGGGTGGGCTCAGAATTATATATCCCTTAAATGCATTGAGTAAATCTTGATATCTCATGAGGTAATATGAATGGAGATGGGGAGTGAAACCAATACATGATGGTATTCTTTCCACTATGTTTATTAGAATAGGGAGTGAACCCAATCCATTTTTGGACTCTATTCACTATGTTATGATAGTCTTGGTAGTTAACCTTGACTAAGAAAATGATTTGTGATTCTTATGTGTATACCACACTCTTAGGTCATATTCTTATTCTTATTATATTCCCTAATGGATCATTATTGATTAACAGTGATTTTTCTCTTATTATTCATGTCTTTTGTTTTATAATAACTTTATTCCATGACTATTGATATATGATATATGACTTATTGGGAATAATTTTTATAAGTTATGATCATGTTCATATTAACTTATTCTTATCTTATACTCACTTATGATCTTTGGTTGCTATCACCCATGTTTACCATTAATGAGCATCTAATTTCATCCTTTATTGTGTTTCTTTTTCCCAAGGTTATAAAGAATGGTATTAAGTTTGATAAGTCTAGAATAGTACCATGTGAGATTAAATCTTGTGGTAAATGTTGAATATTTCTCATAAATAATTTGATTATGAATCTAGTCCCCATGAAATAAAACTTTATAGTTCTTGGGTGTGTATTATTATGACATATGCTGATTATTCATATAATTTTATGTAATATTTATATAAGTGATGCTAGTCCTGACTTAGTTGATATTAAAACCTATGATTAAAAGGTCTGTTTTTAGCACTAGACCTAGGAGTGAGGGTTTGAGGCACCTCATTTGGTATCAAAGTAGGGTTTTTTACTTTGGGGTATTATGATTAGAAACCCCCTATGGATAATTCTAAATATAATAAATATCCTAAATTTTTTATAAATTATCTAGTGTGTGGTTTCCTAATAATAAAATATCTGTACGGATATAAAAAAGTTGATGTAAGCTCTATCATAGATTCACCTAGGGTTGATAACCCTAAAATATTTTAGTTGGCCATTAACTCAATCTTCATTCAGTGAAAAAAAAAGTGGCCAAATTGCACACCTAGTTTGACACTCCCATGGGATATTATTTAGTTAAACTAAATTCTCTTTATGAACCAATATGATAGATTTTAATATTTTCAGATTGAAACTCAAAATATCATGGCTTGAAAAATGTGACATAATTTACTATATCTTAGTAATGAATATCATTATCATGTTATTTCTCACTCGGATTATTGATTCTTAATAATCACACTCATATTTTTGGTTTTAGTTAATGGTTAGAACATGGAGGAACCGAGTTAAAAATGGGTGTAAAGGAAAATCTGGTGATTTTCCCAATGGGAAAAAAACAAGAAGGGTATGTGGTGAAAAAACTCATGAAAATGATCACCCAAATTTCCAAAGTTATGAATAATAATTTGAACCGTATTGATGTCTTAAAATCACCGTGAAGGAGAAGCTTATTATCAAGTCCTTTATGTGACAACATCCATCCTCATTTATTGGGTCTTCCAACCTAGTAATTACTGAGAAATAAATCAATGATATAGAAAATATATTTTATTTTATATAGTTTTCAAACCATGAGAAGTTTAGTTTATCTATGTATCATTTATAAGGTGAATTATATCAATAGTGTACTCTTATTAATAATACTAGTAAAGATTAAAAAATTGAATCCATGAAATGGGGAGAAATTAATGAAGTATTTTTTTAATAATTATTTTACTCAAAAACATCATACTACAGAGAGGGAATTCCTAGAACTAAAGTATAATTTTTATGAATCCATTAGTGCCTTGAGTAAAATTTCACTAGAAATTCAAGGTATGCTTATGGTTTTATCTTAGACCCTAAAAACAAAATTGATCAATTATTTAGTAGCCTAAGACAAATTCTATAAATGTTATTTATTATAAGAGACTTTGATATCTATTAATAAATCGTTTGATATGCACAAAAGGTAGAAGCGGAGAGTGGAATATCCCATTATTCTCATGTTTTGGGGGAAAAGAATGGAAAATGGATTTTCAATAAAATTCAAATAATAAAACCCATAGATGAAATAAAATTAATATTTATTCATAAGAAAAATTTATAAATAAACATGGGAGAAATTTCTTTAAGGGAATAGATATATTATTTAGGCGTGGAAAAGAAGTCCATTTAGAAAATGAATTTCAAAGGGTCATGAAGATATTGATCAATGATTAGAAGAAATATCAACCAAAACGCCACCAACACTTCAATGATTTAATTAAAAGGAGTGTAGAAATTACATTAATAAATTCATGAATCCAAGGGTTAATGGTGATAATTAGAACCCCCAACATCATAAGAAAAATGATATAGGTAAGGAATATATGATCACAAATACTAGAGTGAGTCATGAGGGAAAATTGGTAGTATTAATAATTATAGTTCACTCTAGAACAGTAAATGTATTCTTTGATTCAGGTTCTACCCGCTCTTTTATATCTGGAGAATTTGTTAAGGATATCACATCACCACTCTTTTACCATTCACTGTAGAATATGTTCGAGGAATGTAACATGGATTATATTATTCTTGTTATTGAATCATACAAAATTAAAGTGGCATAAATAAAGGTGTATTATTTCAATAATTATGGGTTGTATTAAGAGTATCTTGTTTTATGAGATCATTCGATTTAGTAATTATGCTCAAAAAAATACAAAAAGCATTATTCTCTAGTAGTTTTAACTATCATGGAATAAAATCAACATGTTAAGAATTTCAGTAGCAATAGGGAATTTTTTAAAATAAAAAAATGGTATTGGAAGCATGGTATCAATAATTGATATGTGACATTACAACCACGTCTTATGGGACATATTCCTAGCATGTTTCATGTCCAACACTTTTATAATTACATTAGGCTTATAATGCTCATATAATAATATTTACACCATGTTACTTAATTTATTAATGTGTTATCATTATTTTAATTCATCAATTAATTACTATAATTACCCATTTAATGCTTCTTACATAATAAAATAGTTCACAATTATTCATACATAAAACTAGATTTATAACATCTGGAACTTATCATGTCTAAAATATCTCATAGGTTAGCATGCACACAAAATAATCTGCACTTATCATTCTGAAACAATATTCAATACATAATTCCTTAGTTCAAATCATTCTTTTTTATTTCCCTTTTAAATACAATATGCATTGGTTGTGTATCATTTTTTGTCTTTAAGTTATAAAAAAAATAACCAGGATTAATAACCCTTTGCATGATTTTAATTAAATGAATTACACAGAAACATTCACTAATTATTATCAATTTCATTTAGAACATGGAATAATATTTCATGTTAAGGAATTTAAAAATATATAGTATGTTGTTAGACATTACCTTTAATAATTTAAATATCAACCATCAAATGTACATCTAGTTAAACAAAATTTCAAAAATGTTCTTTGTAGAAATTTAAAAGATATTGGACATGATTCTTCATTAATGTACATATTTACATACTACTTACACCGGTTTAAAATATTAATTTCAATTCCCAAAATACTCTCACAAGTTTTCAATCAACATATAAAAATTTAAAACTAGTATGGAATAGCATTAAAGAAAACTAATCATCTCATCATCATATAACTCATAACAAGACTTGTTTTTAACGTGTATGTATCAATTTAAAGGGGTTATATTTTAATCATAAATAACTCATCATACCAATAGGATACATAATAATTAAACACTCTAAGAAAACTAATAATCAAATTCGTAATTTAAAAAATACAATGGCTCAGGCACCCTACAAGATTTCAATCTCTTCAATCATGCTTGTAAGTTTATCAAAACAAAACATCAGTTTTAAAAACATAGAAATTCTATCTTGCAACCCATACATAAAAACCTTTATAAGAAACCACACAATATTTTGATAGTTAACTTCTCAATTAATCTTTTAAAATAGATTTTAACAGAAATATTAAATATTATTTAAAACATGACGTTTTAAAAAACATTTAGAAAACATCGTAACATGTTACCAGATCACTAAAAAATCATTTTATCCATTTTTAAAATAAAACCTATCATCTATAAAACCACATGACAGTTTAAAGAAAGCAAATTATCCCTTGCTAAGTGTTTTAAACAAATTAACTTATTATAAAATGTAATATATTAACTTCTCAACCATTGAAACATTAAATCATTATTTTTTACAAGTTAATATCAATGTGTATATTTTTAGAACTAGATATCCCAAGCTAATACATAACATATTTCACAAAACATGAGGTTGAAAGAATTTACTTTACCAGGTTTAAAGACCCTCTAGGTTATTAACAAACCCGTAATTACTAAAAACACATTAAAGTTATAACCCTTCCATTTTCCATTTACTATAGGTTAGTGTCATTAATTATTAGAGTTTTAATTAATCGTAGAATTATATTTCCCTAAAAATGCAATCACATATACTTGAACAAAAAAAATTGTATGTAAATGAATCAAGGGAACTTATCCATAGGACCATGATATTGTTCACTTTTGATGGCCTTATCTCACTCGTAGAGATTTAAAACATGTCATTAAATAATGTTTCATGATAATACAGGTGTTGCCCCTCTTCATATTCTTTAATTAATAACATTAATTAACATTACAAAAGAAACCCCTAATCCATGTATCATGGAATTCATTCAAATTCATTTATCTTAAATTTATTTTAATTTCCATAAAATTACCTCATTCATACACAAGTGAAAGAAATAATGATACATATACCTATCCTGGGTATTTATCCTAAAAGAAGAACCATTTCCCATGTCTTACCTAGTCTCCATGGACAATGTCATGCACCAAACTCTACTGGTATCTTTTCCCTACCAACCTATGTAATCCTCAAAAGTTTCTAACCCCATGCTTTATCCTATATCTGAACCAAAAGCTTTGATAGAACTCTATCATAACCTCAACTCTAAAAGGTACTCATCATAGGACAAAAATATAGTATGATATATAATGTCCCTTGATCCCTACCACCAGAAAGCATCGGGTTAGTGAGTAGCACCAAGGGTATGAAGAAAGTAACACATATGGGAATCATTATCCTCGTAATATTTTTAGGATTGGGAGATAAAATAAATAACCACCAATAAAATCCATAACATAAAATAAAAGAGTCATTAGACCATTCCACAATTCATTAATATTTTAAAATAAATAAAAATAAAGTCTCAAAGTAAAGTGACAAGAAGAAAATTCCATGGTAGTAACTCAACGATAGTTTCAATGCCCAAGCTACTGATGTCTATCTCAGTCCCCAAATTCCTCATATAAACCTAAAAAATAGTTTTTATATACTTAGTTGTATCATAACATGTATACTTGGAAGGATCAAACCCAATTTCTCTCATATACATATGAAAAGTGCATATTAATACACTAGTGAATGAACAACAGAACTAATCCACACCTAAACAGGTAAACTATCCATCCAAACCTCACCAATACACTCTCAAAAAATAATTAATCCAAGTATAATAACATAAAATATCATCGAAATAAAATTATAAAGGCACCCCAAAACTAATTCCCCACTGATTTACCACTCTCACACTCTAATGTCAAACATGATGAGATCTAATTCCTCCCATTTCATTGCATTGCATGTCCATCCTCTTTGTTTTGGGTTGAAAAACATCCCTACCCATCCCACCCTTGTGAGGTTTAGAATCATGTGCTAGAATTAGTAAAATCTATATAATAACCTTATCATGTATCCAAGAAAGTATGGTATCATTAACACAAAGGATATCAAGCCCATGATCTCCTCCTACCATGAAAAACCCCAACCACATATTGTATCCCCTTCATCACTAGTCATCTCCAAAATTAACGATAATCATCACTATAAGGCCCCGGCCTTAAACATTACTTAATCATGAATTAAACGAATAATTCACATAGAGGATCTTTTCAAGTTTAGAGTTTTAGAGAATTAGGTCATAACTATTACATCTCATAAGATTACATAGTAGACACTTCTACTAAGTTTCCATAAATTAAAAAAAACACTTAAAAAGAAACATGTCTAGTTCCATGTTTTAGATAGAATTTATTTCCTTAATCCCATCCTTGACCCTATTCATCTTTAATTCCTGTGGAAAACATTTCAAAAACTTGGGATGAGCATAAAAAGCCCAGTAAAGGATACACAAAGAAGGAAAACTGTTAGTTTTTCAAAACAACAAGTAAACCATAAATACTTTACCAAAGTAATACTTTTCACCTTTATGAAGTAGTAGAAACTATTCACTAACTAAAAGACCATTACTTACCCTTTTGTAACCAAATGATTACCATAAAACCCATATAAAGAACAGATAACATATAAAGGTAACTTGGGACATAAACATACTTAAATGGAATAATCATACGGTCGACTTCCACACATACTTAATGGAATAGCCATACGGCTGACTTCCATACCCAATGCATTGGAGGTTATAATGTAACCACCCGTCCTGGTATTCATGGCACCACCCGTCATATGGTTTATCATGTAACCACACATCAAATGTCCAAGTACCATTATAAAATCATAAGACATAAAACAAATATAATGGAAAGAAAACATTTCCACACTTTAATCACAATATATCACTTAAATATATTGACATAACAAATACATTATAAAAAACCATTTTCAATACCAAAATACATAAAAGAGTATATGGTATTTATTTCATTTTAACATAACATTACGGCTTGTTGAGGACGCCAAAGACCAAATAATACTTACGGCGGCGGAAAAGGTCGTTGTCACTGCGTACGTTAAAAGAAACATTCCTTTTTTTTGTTTAGTAAAACGCTTCGTATAAAAAGATTCCTTTTGAATAAAATTAAAAGTCAAAGGTGTTTATACACCATATAAAAGAAAGTTGTGTATAAAACAAAATATGCTTCAATGAAAGTAGATTGAGACGAAGTCCCTTTCAAAGACGGTATCCCTGGATTAAGGATAAATCAATTACATAATTATGTGTGACAAATGGATACACCAAACATAAGTGTATATTAAGTGTAAAACAATCAGAGTTTATTCACACATATTCATAGAATTATATATTCAAGGAGTACAAGTTTATCCCAAAGAATCAAAATTGGGTTAAGAAGTTCCCTTGCAAAAAATTGACAGCCTAACGGAGTCACTTCAAAATTCATAAAATGAGTTGATGAGAGATAAAAAGGGGTATATCATCACTTGGACATAACATTTATATAAATAAGGATATATAAGAACATATCCCAGCATAATAATATTAAAAGGCCTAAAAAAGAAGTCTTTTAAAATGAGGAGGGTGAAAGGTTCCCTTACCGAATTGGGTAACTTCCGAAACGTACACCCCATGAAAGAAGGGTCATAAAATGAAGATGTAACTACCCATAAATGAGATTATATTATACAAATAGTAAAATAATGGGCAGTACATATACCAAAGAAAAGTAAATAGTGGCCAATGTAGCATGAATCCCATGGGAATAAAAAGTGAGATGAAAATCCCCTTATAAAAATTCAGCGGCCTAACGGCGCCACATAAAACTTCAAAAATGGATTGATGAGATCAAATAGGGTATCTCATCATATAAAAATAAAATTTACATCAATAGTAATATAAAATAACATCCCCCAACATAATAAATATGAGCTTAAAAGAAATGACATAAAAGAGAGAACTTAAAAAGAAAGAGAGAGGTCGGATCCCTTACCTCGTGTCCGACTTGACTCGATCGTTCTTTAATCTCCTGAATAATAAACTTGAGTTAATTTATACTTGATTAAGAACATTTTTCAAGTTCATTATTCTTTTTCTATCACTTATTACCATTTTATGCACATTATGTAATCATTTAAGTTAATAACGGTCGTTTTGTTGATACTTGGTACTTGAGTAAAAAATAAACTCTTTATAATCACAAGTTTGTTCATGGGATAAAATATCCATTATATCCAGAATTATATTAATTATGTAGATATAAAATATATCATATATATACATTATATACATGCATTTATAATATTACATAATCATTTAGAGGTAAGAAATGAAATGCATTGTTCATGGAGACGGTAAGCCGTACGTACGCATGAATGCTACTTCCATTTTTATTTCATATTTAATGGAATTAAAACATAATGATACATAATAGTATTTTAATTAGAGTATGGTATCATATATAATATCATTAAGTCTATCGTTTATACGTACCACATATGGTATTAACGAATCAAATCACTTTGAGGGGGCGGTAGTCCGCACTTCCTAAAATGAAGATATCGCGTTTACCCATAATGGAAACCATAAAGGTATGCCATAAATGAAAAATACAGAATCTTAAAGAAAACATAAACATATTATATATCATATATAAATATTGTGAAATCTTAATGGCCACCTTTTAATGTGTTAAAAGAATATTTAACAATCATCGTTTCATGAGGCAGAAATTCACCTTCCACAGAAACAGTATGTTCTTTAACCATTAGATGTATGTGTGTGTAAGTGTATCCCTAATAATTATTATAAAAAAATCCTAGTATATGGAATATACTTTTTTTGTTACAAAATAAATGAATAAAAAGAGTTTAGGGGGTTGGATAAGCAAAATAAAACAAAAGAGCACAAGTGAAGATGTTACCTTAAAATCGGGTAACTCCCTTTCGTTTGAACCAAAAGGGTCTCTTGAAGATATTCCTGCCTAAGGTAAGGTTTATAGGATGAGTAGAGGGATTTGTAGAGACAAAATGATCAGATCTTGGCCGAGCCAAAGGCTTGAGAAGTTTGGGTAAGGAGGTAGAGGTGGGGGCCTTTTATAAGAGGAGAGGAGGGGCACTCTTGGAAAGGTATAAAATGTTACTTTATTTTCAAATGAGTTTCGGGTTTTAATGGTCCCACAATGATTTGTTTCGAGGATAAGGTGATAAGGTTTCGAAATCCACCCATCCAATAGGTTTTTTACATGTTTAGGTCTTAGATTTTACATTATCTTTCCATTTTTTTAAATCGTTAAATAATGAGGTAATCGCTGCATCATCATGGTGTCATAAATAATTTAATTTATTTAATGAATAAAAATTATAAAAAAATACTATCATGTAGGAAATCTTTTTATATTTCCAATGACTATTTATAGTAAAAAATATGACTTGTATAACCCCATGTAAAAATTGTTTTATTAAAACAATACATGTTTGTGTCATTTTTACTTTTACTTTAAATAAAAGGCATTAATGTAATTATCTTACCCAAGTGGCTCCATGGGGTCCCCAAAATCGACCCATGGGTCTTATGGGTCGTCCATGACTCATCCAATAGGGTTAGGACAAGTTTAAAGATATTTTCATTTTATTATAATATCATTTTTACCTTAAATCACACTAATTACCTTTAATCGCGATTAATAAAACTTAAAAGTTACTTTTCATCAAAAATTATTTTCATCCCATTGAACCACATTTTACTTAATAATGAAAATCATTTATATTGGATTTTTTAAATTCAAATCATAGAAGTGGTAAAGTTACATTTAAACGAAAAATCGGTTATTGTAACTACCACTTTGTGGTTTCACTATTCATCAAAAATTAAGTTTTTTCAGAAAAATACCAAAAATTCACCCTAAGCTATATTTTATATTATGAATTAAAAAATGATGTCTATTTTGCCAAATTCATAACATAGAAGTTTCATTAATTAATTTTATAATTAAATCCCATTATCAAATCAAATAGCGTGTTTTTAAGAAACAATATCTATCAAAAGATTGACACTCGTTTATGTCCAATATCAAAGTGATATTAATTCCAATGACCACCATTGGATTAAATGGTAAAAATATATTCTAATTTCACTTTAAAACCAATTAAAAAGATAATCTAACAATATAAATAAATTATATTAAAAATAGTTTTTGAATTAAAATACAACACTTTTCACTATTCATTAAAAAAATGAACATTATCAGAAAAATACCAAAAATTTACACAAAGTAAATTTTGATGTCCCGATTCCAAAGAAGAATTTTATTTTGTCAAATATAACATATAAAATTGTCAAAAGTATATTTAAAAAGGGTTTTCCATAAAAAAAATGTGGTTAATCGACCTTTTAAAGAATATTAGAAGATTTATGCTTAAAATTGGATTCATTTTCATTTTTAATCCTCTAACATTTATTGTAAAAAATAAAAAAAAAATTGACAAACATATATAATCATTTTGTAGTTAGTTCTGTTTATTCCCGTTATTACAATGGCTAGGTGTTAACTACCATTTAAAATAAAATTATTTTATTATTAGAGTGCAACGTAAGATTTCAAAGGAACTCGTTGTTGCGTATTGGGTAAACCATCAATCATAGCGTTCCCTTTAAAGTAATATTAATATTTTATTCACAAATATGGATAAATATAAAAATTTCATATTCTTTATTTATATGGGGTGTTACAATCACTTGGCATCTCCAATACTATCAATCATCATCATTGGGAATCTCCAACACTATCCATCATTGTCACTGGGTATCTATAACACCAGTCTTCATTATCATAAGAAATCTCCAACACACATCATCAATACTAGGTATCTCCAACACCATCCTTCACCATCAATAATATAAAAGGAAGAGTAGATAATATGGGATATTTAGTAATATATTTCACCACTAACCTAAATTTTTTGGGGGAACCTAGAACCCAAAACATTTGGATGTTAGTATGGTTATCAAACATGGGAGGGAAAATTTTTAAATAATATGAAAATAAAATATATAAATATAGAACACAATACCCAACTTATGGGTTCACATCCATCTCTAATAGTACATTTCAAAATACCAATAAAATATCTCGCAGCCTCTACCACTAACCTCTTCCAACACTAATGAACACACCACACAAAAAATCCATACAAAAGATAAAATTAAACTTCCCTTTTTTCAATTAAAAAAATTCTATATTTCCTTTTTTTCAACCAACTTTCACTTATTAAACCATTCATTTCATATATAATGTAAACCCACACTAACCATCACTTCCCATTAAATTCTACAATTTCATTAATCATTCCATTCATTAGTAAAATTATCACACACTAGTTCTATCCCATGCACATTTTATTTCCAACCCATAACATTTCAATTTCATTATTAACACTTTATTCAATAATTATCGAGATACTAGCATAAACACACTGAAAATTTTTAAAAACTCTCAAAAAATCACATAAACACATGAAAACCATCACCATAACACAAGTTTCTCAATGCAACAATGCCATAACATACTTTTGGGTCATCACTGTAGCTCAACCATCACACCTCTACTATCAACAACCAAGAACCAAAACTCATTCCATAATATACCCCATACTCAAATTGGTTCCAACCATCACCGTATAAGCCCTAACATAGTTCACATTACCACCACAGATTCATAGTTATCACATCATAACATAGTATCACATTTCATCTTCCACTTCTATCAAAAAATTAATATAGGGATTTTATATAAAAAATTACATTTTCATGGGAATTATCACTAATATCTAGATTTACATGGATAATTAATTCATTATCCATATAAAAATTCCTAGCCATTTATGTGTGATGAGTTCAAGCAAGGAATCATAGAAAGGTCCAAAAATCACAATATCCACAATCCAAACAATTTTTCCAATAACAATGTTTTTTAGAAAAGGTAGTGAAAAATTTTAAACTCATAAGAAATATCGCATAAACAAGTAAACACGTATGAATACTCCCATCCCCTTATTTTTTAAATTAATTTAATTATTTATTTTATCATTTCAACCAATATTATCAACCCAAACAATGATAAAATCATGAAATTACCATAGATTCACATAAAAAACATAGAATGGAGATCCCCATACTAAAACATATGTTAAACATCCTTTGGGAAAGGACAATAGATCATGAATAATCTACTACTAAAGGAAAAACCCACCAAAATGAAAAAAGATCCATCAGAACCTATCCAAAGCAAGGTACTATAAAGCCTTGATCAATTTCCAACATAAAATAGAAGATATACACCAAAACAAACCTAAAAAATTAATAAGAACGTGAATAATATAGTAGATAAGTAAAAGGGGAGTACATAAACTCATGAGACTTCAATCTGGATGAGCCAAGGTGTTTAACCTACCAATAGATAAAATCGTAGGGTAATAAATGGTCAAGGGGTTGACTAAGACTCAATAGAATAATAAAAACTAAAAAAAGTAAGTTAGTATTCCCCTTTTCATAGATAAGTTTTATTAACCCTTTATTATGGTGTAGGGATCCTTAAAACACTCATTATGATTACTGGTCCAAGGGAAATCTGGAATTCGAGCATTTCAACCCCTAATTATCATGTGCTTAAAAATTTATGTAAAACCATTTTGAATACTACTGCAACCTTTTCCATAGAATGGTCTAGGGAATTTCACCTTAGATGCCTGCCACAACTGGCCACTATAGCATAGCAGCAAGTGCTTGGATATTTTCACCTTGCCACACCCAAGACTATGGTGTTCTGATCTCTATCTCATTCTTTCCTCATCCAATGCATAGATAAAATTTTGTACACACCTCACATGCCACAACACCATCTCTATGGAATGGTGGTATCCACACTACTGTTTCTCACAAGGAAACCAATCAAGAACCACAACCAACAAAATAGGATCCCTAGGGAATTACCTTCATACTTATTTCCAATAGACGGATACCTATGTGAAGTTCACTCTGAAATAGATAACCAGTTAATTTTTTCTCACTATGGTTCACCCTACCACCAAATAGACAACTTCACGGCCAAACTCCAAATACCCAAATCCAAAATGGCTTACCCCACACTCAACATTCTAAGTATACTCAAATAATTCAACACCACTCCCACCACCATTGTGTATTGACCATTAAAAAGGATAGAACTCTTCTTTATCCTCCAAAACACATCCAAACTCCCTCTCAACACCACCAAACCCAAGAAAAATTTATGGGGTTAGAAAAATAGTACCTCACATTATGGTTTTAAAGTGTGGTATATTTTTTGGTTTAGTATTTCATAATATCATTTATGATAATTCTATAATAATGTTAATTATTTGTAACTCACATTGAGCCCTTTTGGTTTTAGTAATGTATGAATCCCAAAGGAACTACGTTAATAATGGATTTTAGGGATAGTGAAGAGATTTTCCAAATGAGAAATATAATGGGATAGAAGATGGATTAAAAAATATTGTAATTATAAAAAACCAATAATAAATAATTATGTTAACAATGTGGACATAGTTAATTTTTTAAACACTCAAAATAAGATAAGGATGGTGTCTCATAGAAGTTCTGATGGTGAAGATGATGAAGGAAATATAATTCAATATCTTTTATGTAAAAAATGTGGGAAGAGGAACCTTAAAAAATGTCTCAAAAGAACTGGAAGATGTTTAATTTGTGTTAATGGAGTACATTGATTAACAAGATACTAAGGAAAAAAAGGAAGTTTTCAGTTAAAATGATAGGGAAAATAATGTTCTCCCTAAGGATCCACTAGAAATTCAATGTTTTAAATTTGTAGAATCTGGGCACTATGCAAACTAGATCACTAATATAAGGAATTAAGATGAAAATAGACACCAAAAACATTCTAGAGTACGGGAATAAGGAAAATATTATACAAAAACTACTATTTAAGTAGATATTGATAATTAAGTGGTTCTAGACACACTTATTCATCACTCTAGTTTTTCATATTTAAATTTTCACCAAATATTACCCATTAAAAAAAACACCGAGTGGTGTCATTATTATATCCAAGGTATATGAATCTTCATCAAGTTTTGTATGATAATTATTTGTGAAAGTATAATTATCCTTTATTTAGATAAATTTAATGTGATAATGGAAATGTATTTATTCTCTCTACTTAGAGAAAAAATTATTTATTGGAATAAGGAAATAACATTTCATATCAACTTATGATAGTCTATGAATGAATGTTTAATTATGAATAACCTTTAGGATAAAATTATATTATATGGATTTTAATACTCAGTAATGATAAAATCATGGCTCAAATGGTTATATAAAAACTCAATATAATGGGTAAGCCTATTCTAAGAAAAAAAGATATATTTCCAAAGTTCGTAGGGTTGATATTTCCCTAGAAATTATACCTTAGGTCATGATTTCCTTTAACATGACCTTAATTATTTTCATTAGTATTTAATAAATAAAATTGTGTATATGAAATTTATTTAAGGGGTATAATGTAACTCCCCATGATTTTACTATATAATTTGTCATTTGAAACATAATGTGTTCATTAGCATACTTCACATGCAACACCAAACCAAAACAAACCATGAAACATTATATAACCATTATAAATAGTGGTAACCACTATTAAATAGTGGTAACCACTTTATTAAATATAATTACAAATAAATATCATTTTTAATACTAATGCATTTATAAAATTCCATTAGTGTGGCTAAATAACTAATAAGATAACCTTATTCTTAAAATTGTACTTTTTTTTAAATTATCATTTTATGATTTTTATTTTAATAAACTAAATATATTATACATAATTTATATTTTTGAAATAAATAATATATATAATATAATAAAACTAATTCTATTATTAATTGATAGGAAATAATAATAGAAATGGTTAATAATTTGAAAATTTATTTTCTAATAAAAAAATTCACTATATTTTTTTATCTTATTTAATAATTAAAATAGAAAACTATAAAATTTTAATTTTAAAAAAATAACATCATTTCTATATTTATAACTTCAATATTATCTTAAGATAAACTCTTTATATTTTTCTAAACTAATTGAATTTTAGGTGAATAGTAAAAAAATATTTCTTTTTCTAATATCATAACTTTTATTACATAAGTATAACTTAAAAAAATTTGAAACCTTTTATATATAAAAATATATATTCATAAATTAACTTTAATCATTTAAAAATATTATTTTTTATTTATGAAACCCATGTTTTTCATTTTGGAAACTTATGTACGAGTTCACTAAAAACATCTTTTTATACGCTTATATTAAAAATTAATTTCTATCACTTCTAGAAATATAATCTAAAAATTGTATTTAATATTTTAGATAAAAATTTCAATATTATTTAATAAGTTAAATTTCATTTTTATTCATAAAATTAATATTACAAGTATTAAATTTAATTAACGCGATAACTGTAAAACTTTTATTTTCTAAAGAATTATTTTATTAACACTCTGTAATTTCTATATAATCAAGTAAATTAAAATATTAAAAATAATGAATATAATATAATTTATAAACCTATATAGAAATATTTTAACACTTACTAAATTGATAATAAATACTAAATAATATAAATAACACTTAATGGTAAAAACAACCTTTTTCTACAAAACAGTTTTTCTATGTATTATATGTTATAATTTAAAAGTGAATTATCTCATATTTAAAAGATTAAATTGGATTAAATAGAGTATAAATTTAGTTTAATCCCATAAAAAATTTTAATATGGGTGATATTATATTTTAAAGAAAATTTTAATTACTTTGTTAAAAACTAGTTACCATGGTAAAAACCAAAAATGGTAAAATGTAAAATTATATTGGTAAATTACGATAAACAAGTTTAAAAAATGTGTAAAAAATCTTGGTTAAGTATTTATAAATTAAATATCACCCCAAAATCCATTATATAAAAATTAGGATTCATTTAACTGTGAATTATTTAATGAAATCATTGAAAAGTAATGGGTGTTCACAAAAGTTCTCTTCTCTTCACTTATAAAAGGGGATCACTTCTACCCTTTAAATGTTACACTTATAATTCTAAATTACAATGAACCTACACCCAAACTATCTCAAAAAAAATTAATTTTCACTTCCTTAATATCCTTCTCTATAAAATTTATCCTAAGGCATTTATTTTAAGAATACTTTCAAGAGAAAGTTCAAGCTCTCCACGTGAGTAATTATTAATCCTTAGTTTTCATTTTAATTAATATTCATATACCCCCTAAAAAGTTTAATATCCATGAATGTAGGAAAAAATTATTAATATTAATATTATTAATGTTATTATACTAATTTAATGTCACTCTTATACCTCCCAACAAAACCATTCGAAAACTGAAGACATCACCATGTGTTGTGCGGACTACCACCTCCATGAATGGTGGGTTATATTTTTCAAAACAATGTTTAGATAGTTGGTATAAAAGAGTTATTTAATGAAAAAATAAAATAATAATAATTTTATTAATATTATTAAATTATAAATGTTCCATTTTTATACCCCTCATGTTCTATAAAAAATGATAGCATCGTCTGTGTACGTGCGGACTACCACCTCCACATAATGATGTATTTCATTTTTTCCATTACCTCTTAAAATGGATGTTATTAAAAATGTATCTAAGGTATAAAAATTATATTTACAACTCTATTAATATTAGTTTATGATAATATTTGAAAATATATAAGTAATATTAAAAATAAACAGTTGTAGTAAATTTAACTGTATTATATGAACATCACATAGAAACTTTCTTAATTTTAATCCATTTTATAAACCTATATAACAATATATTTTTTCTTAAAATAGAATTATAAAGGTCATAAAAATTTAAATTTTAAATATTATAAATATATTTTAAAACACCTTTGATAATTTTCAACATACCAAGAGAGTAACAGACAAATTGACCGGACAACCTAAAGTAACCAACATGAACAAAAACTATATAGTAAATTAATAGTATATGGTAATAGATAGATATTAGAATATGAAATATAAAAGAATAATGATATTAATATATTCTTTCATAAACATAATTTTATAATCCAAGATATTAAGATCACGTTCATAATGAATCATGAACTAAGATAAGGGTTTTTATATCTCAATTATGTTTCATTGAGATATGATTTGTGTTCACCACTTGTTTCTTTTTAGGTGTTGATTGTATTTATTTTTTCCATAAATATAATTAAATAAAAAATTACATTTAAATATCATGTTATACATTACATGAATTCTCAATTTAAAATATTTTGACATTGTAAGGATTTTTTTCATCTTAATTTTGATTCATTGAGACATAATGTGTATTATCCCCATATTTCCATTTTGTTATGTAAATATTGACCATATATGTTTTTTTAACATGATATTGTTTAAATATAATATATTTAAAAATATATCTAACATTGTATTCCCAATATTTTTTGATTCAATTGATATTAAATTCCTAATATATTTTGCTAACTCAAACTTCCTATTTTGAGTTATAATGTTTCATTTTGAAATTCTTACTTAAATGATTGGATTCTTCCAACCTATGATTTCATATTGGTATTTATATTTATATTTAGTGAAAATAATATTTTTTATTCAAATATCCCTCCTCTATTAATTTATTCCCCATAAAATTATGACATTTTTAAGAATAATTCACATCCTTCCCAAGTAAGCTCTTTATCTTCCATATCAGAGTTTTTCATTCATACCCATGTTCTCCTTTATATTTAGAAACCCGATTATGTGTTATCTCATGTTAAATTCATATTTTCAATATCTTATTTTCAAAATAATGTTTTATTATCCATTTTTATTATGTGTTATTTCAACAATGGTGTATTGAAACATAGAAAGGGATCTTCATAACCAACATCGTTACATTCATATTATAGTTCCTCTTTATTTTCCCGCATTTTTAACTATGTAATTCCCATTTATTTCATACATATCTTTTATATATTTTACTTACATATATACCTAGTTTAAATTACCTTTATTTATTAGGGATAATACATTTTTAATTCTACTATGTGATTTTCTCTTTAAAGTAAAATATGCTTTTAGGGGCCTCTCTTTTATTCATTTTACACTGATTACCACCTCTATAAAATGTTTTTATAAATTTATATCATCTAAAAACCTTCATTATTGAACCCTCATAGTTAAATTATGGTTTAAAGTAAAATAATAATCCCTTTGTTTCTTTAAAATAACCTTTTCTCATTTCTAAAATCATCGCCTATGCAGTGACTTTTTATTCTTACTTCTCCATGATACTTCTCATGAATTTTACTACATTGAAACCCAATACTCAAAGAACCATGTGTATTTATTAAAATAAGAACATCCAAAAAGATTTAGTCACTTATTCTATTGAGAATCCTTATGATATATCCTTCAGTTATTCTTGGAGACTAGTTTATGAAACCCACTTATTTCTCATGGGTTTTATCATGTTTATTCTTATTGTATGGTATCTTTTCCTCATGTGTCACACATATTCATTTACATATTATGATTTTGTAATGGTAGGGCCTGAAATTATATATCCCTCCATTTTATTAGGTATAGATTTATATCTCGTGATATAATATGAAAGGGAATGGGGAGTGAACCTAGTTTACCATGAGACACTATCTACTATGTTTATGGGAATGGGGAGTAAACCCAATCCACTATGAGAATTTTTTCACTTAATGATGATGTTATTGGGAGTGAACCTTGAATTATTCTTATGATGTTATGTTTTATATTAAATCCATATATTTATAATTTTATGATCTTATTATATTATTATATGATTCTATGCTTATAATAATTCTATTTATGATATCATGTTATGCATCCTAACTTATATGTGTTGTCTAGCCATTATGATTTACTCTAATTATTACCTTACTGAGTGTTTGAGATCACCCATTTATTATGTTTCCAATCCCTAGGTTATGAAGATGAGTATAACTTATGAGAATTCAAAAATAATTTTAGTGTGGCTCGGTTATGGATAAATGTTTAGAAGTATTGTAAAATAAATTTCTTATGTATCTAGTCATCAAAGACACTAATCCTTTCATTATTAGGATTTTGGGATTATTTTGTGACATGTAATGTTTAAATTTTAGAAATAATATAAACTAAAGATAATTTTATCTCAGGTTTTCAACAATAATACTCAAAAATAAATAATAATTAATGTAGAATCAATCAAATTAGAAAAAATAGAAGTAATGTTTTTCTCATTGCTGACATAGGAATCACCCATCCTCACCTACTTAGAGAATTATTCACACTTATTTTCATTTTTTTGAACTTACATGGTTACTGTATATGTATAGAAAGTTGTAAAACACATACAGTATCAAATACCCAAAAATTAAAATATGAATATCACATACAATGATGAATATACATGTTGTTTAAGCTTCTAATTACTTAAACTTTAACTCATTTAATTTTTTTCAGTGACTTATCTTGAAAAATGTTAAAAAAATACAATCATGTTTGTTGTGATTCCTCATTATCTTTAATTTATTATAAATATGTCATAAACCCTCAATTAACTTAGAATTATATACAATTATTTTAAACTTTTCATTAAAATTGTTCACCATAGTAACAAAAGGTTTAACTTTATTTAAGTTCTTATCAATTTGGTGAACCATGACTAAAATATATTGAATTGGTTTCAAAATAAATTTTATTTTATAAAACTCAATAACACTAGAGAAACTATGTGACATGGATTTAAGAATTCTATGTATTGAAATAACATGATTTATATTTCAATTTATATGCATTGAGTGTAATCACCATCTCATTCGATTCTTACTTCACATACACCTAACAAAATTTTTATATATAAGAAAACATGGTATAAAAATCCATTCCCTAATGTTTATTTCACAAATAACAAAAATATGATGGAAATATTAAGATATAAGCCTAAAATTTTTCATTCATGAGTCTCTTATAAGCTTGATTTTCATACTATGTTTCTTCCTAATGTGACTCAATAGGTAGTGACGACATTAACACACATAATTTTCTTTAATATCATATTACTATAGAAAATAACCTTTAATAATCTTGGAAATTGGTGATAGTTAATACATTGTTCTTTTAATAATGATCTCATTTTTCAAATGGTACTTCTTTCCATTTTATAAAAAATAAATCATGAATGGATTGTAACTTTTATTTTGATTACTGGTTATTAGACATTATAGATTTATTAATATTAAATATCTCACACTATTTTATCAAATCCAAGTATCACTAAACAACCATATTCAAAAATAGTCAATACCTTGAGTATTCTAGTGTCATGGATCCATAAATTATTTCCTCATAATCCTATATATGGTGACACCACTACTCAATGAGTCTCAAGGTAGGATATTGATTGGCCAACCACATTAACTCATAGCTCCTGGATTTGTTGAGTCAAGTCTCACCACATATAATGCATATCCTAGCATTACTCAACTCTTCCCTATAAAATTTAACCAATATATCTATGGTTATTTATTTGATTCCAATTTTATTTATGTAGACCCACTATTCATATTAGATATCCCCAATATGAGGAGTTCCCTCAACTATGTCTAAAAATAACCTCATACTATGGTTTTCTTCAAACTAAAGTGATGAAATTTATTAATGACTTAATATTTTCTTTGAGGGGTTTTATATATATATCTCAACGAATGAGATTATTTTCTATTTAACATTCCTTTTCTATGTTTCACACTCACAACTTAACTATCATAAATAAAATACCTTCCCCGCACATGTTCATCTTATCTATATATTCTTGTTTATTATTTTATGTGCTCATTTATGAACTACACAAACATAAAAATAATTAACCGTGCATAAATAAATAAGTGATGTGATCATGAGATTTTATAATGGTTGATACATTGATCCAATGATGGATCAGAAAAGACTTTGGGGGTTACTCCATGAGTCACAATTAACTCGAGCTATAGTGCTCACACTATCCAAGAATTTGACTTGTGTTTGATATTTTTTCAAATCTCCATACAATTTGTATATTCATTCATCTTTTCCATTATAAATATATATTATCACATGCATGTGATTGGGTCTCAATAATTAGGGATTTAAATAAATATGAGTACTCATGGACATGCCGGCCCTTATATATATAATGAGGTGAGGTACAATGTGAAAATCATGATTTATTAAATAATTATTACAAACAACACACTTGTAATAATTAAATGAATGAATGAATGAAATATCATATATAAATTGGCTTATATGAGTTCATGATCAGTCAACTTACAATAAAATTTCATAATAAAATTAAATTTTTAAGAATTATACTTGAGGGTATTTATTATGAAGTATAAGAAATTAAACTAATTTTCATTTAAAAATACCAGTCACACAGTCCCAAAAATAATTTTATTAAAATATAAAAATTATTTAAAATATTTTTGGAATTTCTTCCTAAATTTTATAAACTCCCCATATAATTTAAAATCCCCTCCAACTTGGAGTGGTTTCAGGCACTAACTAGCCCAAAACTAGCTAGGTGGGGTGGGAAGGCCTTTTCCAAACCTAACTTGTATGGGGGTGACCTAGATGGGTAGTAAGATCATAGAGGAGGTGCATGAGGTAGGTTTAGGGAGTGTCTCATTATGTCTCTACAAGATTAAATAATAATAATAATACTAGTAGTAGTAATAATAACAACAACAAAAACAATAATAATAATTTACATCGGTTTAGGTAGGGGTACAAACAAAATAAAAACTACACTAAATGCACCAGGGGAGGCCCAAACCTGATATATCCTTCCACCACCACTATGCTCTGAGGTATGAAACCACTCATCCACACCCCATGGGGCACAATAATAATATTATTATTATTACTATTACTATTATTGTTATTGTTATTATTATTATTTACCTTTGACTAGTCCCATGGGTACTATTCAGGATTTAGCATTCATTTGTGGGTACTATTCACCCATTGATGAAATGCACACATTAATTTTTTATAAAACTTTTATTTTCCATTTATCAAAGGTTATTTCATATACTTTTGGATTTTTTTAGTCTGAGTTTAGTCATACATCACCCACCCCCCCCCCCTGAATTTGATGTTTATAGCAATGTTATTCACTCAGATGAATAGTAACCTCTTCGGGTTATTGTTTATCTGAAATAATATATTAATATTAATTATTATTTTTAACCTAAAAATTGTTTCATCAATATTTGGATGACTATAAATTATACATCCAACCTTGGATCGAATCCTCATCAGTGTCATTGGGACTATATCGTTGCCCTTTAATCAAATTCATGAAAGGTTAATTCTAATTTAGCTTAACTAGTCACAAGATCACTTGGATACCACTTATTGGAACCAATCGTATGAAAGAAACATGTGAAGTAGTGGTTTTTAATATTTTCACATAGAAATCGATAGCATAATTTCATCACTAGTGAAACACCACCTAGTTATCAACTCAAGGATATCATGTAAATTAAATAAGGATGAAGGTAAAAAAATAAAACCATTCCTCATTCAATTTTTATCAAATTTGTTTCTCACTCACTTACAAATGATTCTACTTAAAGGAAATGAATATGGACCCTCTAGATATTCCAACCTCTCTCCATATAATTCAGATTCATTAATCATCAATTTTTAGGTGCTAGCATAGAGAATAAATAAAGCATTCAATGATCTAGAAATTGCAGGAGCACCATCACTTGGATTCATCAAGGATACTTAGATCAAGGTGATTTATATATGAATTTATCTCTCCAGGAATCAGGAGTGTATGGAGAGAAGTTATAAAAATCTTGTGATGAATAGTCATCTCAAATAATGTCTTTGGTTACCTTAATTGGCAGGTGTCATTTACAAAAAATGCACTTCGGTCCTTCTATAAATACAAACTTTTAAATTAAGCCATGAATTCCAATTATAACATAGTGAACATGTCACAAATGTTATAAATATTTTATCACTTATAACATCAAAACTATGTTACATGATAAAATACAATTTATTAACTCAAATCATCATTCTAGAAAATATTAAACAAACCTTGAATAAAAATATTCACTTGTAAAATATTATTCCTCATATTCACTTAACACTTGTAAAGACTGAGGTGACCCAATAATAACATACATAAATATTGCATCATTTTAGTTAAATATTTAATTCATTTCAAAATAATACTTTTCTGAGGACCGAAAACGTTTAGATTTCTCAAGTACTAGATATATAATTATCTTATTTCATAAAATATCATCAATATCTTTTATAAAGTCTTCTCACATAAAACACTTCTTATCCATACCCTATGTAAAACCTTTCTTCATAACCTGGGGAAAATGAAACATGATAAAGGGTTAGCTCAGATTCTCAATAAGGGTAAACATGGGAGATATCAGTGAATGAACATCTATAAGATTAAAATGAGTATAAGGGTGTGGCAATATGATATTAACATTTGAAAATAATACCCATCAATTAAAAGATCATAATAATGTAATAAGGTATTGGAAGATCATAATACATAAATCATAGAAGAATCAAATATCATGAGCCATGAGATCTTATCATAAGAATAATAACATGTCATAGAGAGTGGAATAAAAAGTTCCATAATCATAATCATAGAAATAATTTTTCAAGGATACCTACCAAGAAATTTAACTCATTTTGGTCTTGGGATAACCATGTGTATACCCTCATTGGGCCTTGTATAACCTCTTATGTGACCTATTTTAGGTTTGGGATAACCTACCATGTAACAACTTTTGTGATTAGGATAACCTATCATGTACCCATTGAGATCATAAACTTTAAACATTGCCCAATTAATTTAAGGGATATAAATAATCCACCCATCACATAATCATAATCCATTCATATGTATGCCTCAAGATCAAGAAATAATTTATCATTTCATCATAGCTTAAAACATGGAAAAGGAAATTGGTTTCAAAAATATTTCATTATAAAAATATATAACCATAAAGATAAAGAATAAATATTATAACATTAGATAATATCTCTAGTAAATCATAAGAAATATTAAAGGATGTTTTTATAGATGAAAAAACCTTTAAAATATCATTGAAAATTTTCTTGAGGACAATACACTTTTTATTTTAAAATCACATATTTAAAATATTAAATTTTCCAAAATATTAGGATTAACATTTTCTTTAAAAGAACCACAGTAATATGTAAAGGAATATTCAATGAAAATAATAATAATGATGGTGGGAAAATTCATTTTTGAGGTAAACATTAAAACAAATATTCCATTCATGGATTTGGTAAAAAGTACCTCATTCGAAAAATGACATGAAAATAAATTTTAAACCTTTCTATAAAAATTAAATAATGTGAAAAAAAACTTTAATAAATTACTGGAGAAAATTATAAAAATTATTAAAAAAATTAAAGAAAATATGGATTTGGAAGAAAATATTCCTAACCAAATAGAAAAATAAAGTCGATTTTCCTTATAAACTTATTCTTATACTTTTGAGTAATTAGAGAGAGGGAAATGAAAGTAAAATTTTTAATACATAAATAACTGAATATTAAGAGAAAATATAAAATCTGTGAGATATATATCATGTAATTCCATTATAAAAAATTTAATTATAATCAATCTCAGTAAAAAGTGAGATTATAACATAAAACACTTATAAATTTGGTAATCTGTGAATCAAAACCTCATGAAATAGAGAACTTTATAAAGATTTTAAAATAGCTATAATTTTCAATAAAATCATCATAAAATACATCCATGGGTAGTATATATACCACACAAATGAAACAAGTGGTGAATATGGAAAATGTTGCACATAAATAAAAGTGGGTTAAGAAACTCTTACCTCAAGTATGACTTTCTTCTCAAGAGATATAACCTCATTTATAATAAATTTAAATTTATTATAATTTAACACCAAAAACATATTCATAATTATAATACCATACACGGTTTACTTATAACATCTTATCACTTATTCATTAACAATTTTTATTATCATCATCATTTTGGGTGTTAACTACTTCATTTTTCATGTATGTTTTAGTACAGAAGTTATGGTAATTGAATATTGATCATTTTTAAAAAACCTACATAATATTAATAATTTAATAAGTATAATATTTAATCATTATACACAATTTTATAACCATGCATATAATGTGGTTATAAAATATTAATTACATCACTTTGTAGAGATGGTAGTCTGTGGGTACGCATAACTGATGTTTCCACTTTTTAGTAGATGGAATTAAAGAAATTTAAATAATAATTCACCTTTATAGAATCATTATTATATCATAAATATCATATATATTCAATAAATTTATCCTTATTACCAACCATGTAAAGTGTAAATGTAAAACAAATCATATCGCTTCATGGAGGTGGTAGTCCACACGTATGCTTAAGCGATGTTAACATTTTCCAACATATGGGAAGGTAAGAAAGATTATATTATATTATAATTATAGAATATTGGTTACTTTCTAAATATAATATATAAACACGAAATCCATAATAATAATTAACCATGAAATATGGTAATGGAAAATTAATCATATCCCAACTTGGAGGCGGTAGTTCACACATACACTCGAGCGATACTTTAATTTACCACTTGATGGAAAGGATGAAGAATTTTTTTTTACAATTATCGTAACAAAATATCATTATATTTATGATAATATATTAATTATGTTAGGATTCATACAATATATTTATAGTAAGTAAAATAATAAATAATCTTTGAAAGATCTAGGTAAGGCGATTACCTCTTCTTTGAGAGACCTCTATTGGCTTACACCTTAAGACTTATTAGGGTTGTATTAGGGTAAAAAAATATCAAGAATGAATTTAAGTAATATATTAATGTTTTTTGGTAGGTATTTTAAAAGATATAAGGATCAAATTTAGTGAATAAAATATAATAATAAGTTCCCTTTTATAAGTTAGGGGAGGGACAGACATGGAATTACATAAAGGATATAAATAATATAATGTCACTTTCATGGGAAAGTGGCACAAAATTTCCAATGATTTAAAGTAAAGATAATATAATTTATAACTATCTTCAACCATGAATATTTATACAAATTTAAGTGGCATTTTTACCCTTATCTCTTATTTTAACCCCCCTGGTAAACCCGTTTTAACCCTTACTATGGTAACAAGTTTTTACTATTTTTATTATTCATTATGACCAAAAATGAAAGTGTCCTCATTAAAAAAATTTGAAATTTTTATTAAATATTTTTAAACGATTTTATCAAATTAAATTCCTATAAATTTAATAAATTCATTTTGAAATAAATGTGTAAAAAGCAGTGAAAACCCATTTTTTGAAAAATGTATTTTATAGTATAAAATAAAATTTATTATTTTTTATTACCTATAAAAAATTAGATTAATGTAAAAAAAATATTAAATGTATATTCTATATATTTCATTAATATCATTAATCAATAGTGATTTATCTAATTTATTAAAATAAAAACACATTGCGAACATAAAAATAGTTTTTCAAAAAAATTACCTTCAAATGATATTTTCCTCATTATTAAATGTTAGACAACTAATTTATGAAATATTATTCATAAATTACCATTAATTTTAATTAAAATAAATATTTAATATTAATCAATATATTTTTTATATAAAAATTCATAACACATACAAAAACATATTTATTCAAAAAATAGGTCTTTTAATCAAGAGATGATTTTGTTAAAAATTTAATGATTGTTTCTTAGGAATTAATAAATAAGAATTAATAAATAAATTTGAATTAAGAAAATCTATTCTATATATATTTCATAATATGGTTAATCTTATTCATACTAGTCAATCTGGCGATTAGATTATAAAGGACATAATATATCATGGCTCATTAAGACTTGGGGTTGCGTGTAAAGAAAACTATTGAATACTTCAAATTATTTCATAGGAATACATATAAAATATTAGGTTGTTACATTATACCCCTATTAAAATTAATTTATCTCTAAAATATATATAACACTAGTGTAAAAAAATGAGGATACTTCTTTTCATCACATACTAGGGTTCTCTAGTAGCATTCCTAAATTTATCATTTCTTCAAAGAATGTTAACTAGGTGAGGAGTCTTATTCTGTAACACTTTATATCTACGGTCCAAGATTTATAAGATTTGTTCTTTATAAGAAAGATCGTGCTCCAGAAGAACAACCTCTTAGTTTATTACATGTGAAGTATTGGGTATGTAATTCCTCAAAAACGATATATGGAACACATCATGAACTTGAGAGTGGTTCGATGGAAGCCCCAAGTGATAAGACATTATCCCTTCTTGATCAAGAATATTGAAGGGGCCAATATACCTAGGTATAACCTTTCCCATATTTATGAATCTCATAAACTTCCTCTATCAATAAATTTATAGGAATAACTTATCACCAAATTTTAATTCTAAATCTCACCAATGATTGTCAGTATAACTCTTTTGGTTGATTTTAAGATACCGTTATATATTGTTGAATGGATCTAACCTTCTCTGCAATTTTCACAGCTAGCTCAAGTCCTAATAGATTTTATTCTACAAATTTATCCCAGCATGTTGGATTTATTGACTTCTTTCCATCATACAATTCATAAGGATCCATATGAATTATCAAGTGAAAGATATTGTTCTAAGATAATTCAAAAGAGGAAGGTGTTGATCCCAACCACCTTTGAAATGTAGAGAACAAGATATTAGAATATTCTCTAGGGTTTTAATTGTTCTTTAAGACTGATAATCTATCTATGGATGATAGGGATTACTGAAACACAACTACATAACTAGACCTTGTTGAAGACTTCACCATAACTTTAAGTTAAAACTCAGATATAGATCAGATACAATAGAATGTGGTAATCCATAAAACCTTACCACTTCCTTAATGTATATCTGAGAAATCTATTTAATATAAAAATATTCTCTGATATAAATAAAATGTGGTGACTTCATAAGGTTATCGACTACAAACAAAATATAATTATTCCCTTTAAATGTATTAGGGGGTCCTATGATGAAATTCATGGTGAAATTTTCTATTTCCATAAAGGTATGGGTAATAGTTTTAATATCCCCTTATAATTCTACCACTAATCCTTAAACATTTGGCATACCAAGTACCAAGACACATACTCTGTAACATCTCTCTCATTTTATCCAACTAGAAATTATCCTTAAGTTCTATATACATCTTGACACTTCCATAATGAATATATAATTATAATCTATGAGATTCATCCTAGATATCCTTATTCAATTCTATTATAATAAGGAAACATACTCTATTCATAAACCTTATCATTCCATCATAATAAAGGTTGAACTTAGGAAAATTTATCACCTTCTTTGGAAGTTATAAATCTTCCTTTTGTGCTTATTTAATCTTCACATAGATAGTGGTCAAACACTCATTTGATAAAGGTAATTTTTATTTACTTCCTTAAATATTTCAAGGTTTATCTTCTACAAATCTAATCAACTACAACCATATTCTCAAATTCATATTCAACTCTTTTTAGGTGAATATATACTTTAAAGTTTTATTATCAGTATATATGTCAAACATTTCTCTATAAAGATAAAGCATCTATATTTTAATGCAATGATTATTGCTACTAAATCCAAGTCACGGATCAAGTCATTCTGATCATAAACCATTAATTTATGAGTCTTAATATATCTCCATGTCATTCTACATAATAAAACATCTTAGTCCCTTCTTAGACGCATAGATAACAAATCCTTGTCCAATATGGGGTGGTTTGAGTATAGGTGCATTGACCAACATTCTCTTTATCTCCATGAAATTTTATTCACATTCATCAGTCTAAAGGAACTTGAATCCCTTTAGTGTTAACTTAGGGATTGGACTAGACATCCATGATAAATTATTTACAAATAATAGATAATATCCTTCCAATAAAAGAACAATATGGATCTCAGTCATAATGATTGGTCTAGGATAATGTTCAATGTCTTTCATCTTAGAAGGATCTACTGATATACCCCTACTTATGATCACATGTCCTAATAATGATAACTTTTGGAACTAGAATTCACACTTTCTAAATTTTTCATATAGTTTCTCCTTCCTTAGTGCCTTCAATACAATTCTCAAGTAATCTTCAATGTCTTCCTTAATCTTGGAATATATAATAATATTGTCTATAAATACTACCACAAATCAAATTAGATAATCTCTAAAGATACTAATCATTAAATCCATGAAGATAGTGGGTTCATTAGTGAGTTTAAATGGAATCACTATAAATTCATTATGTATATACCTCATATAAAAGGTTTTATTAGGTATGTATTCGCTTTTGAATCTCAATTGATAGTGTCCAAAATGTAAGGTCAATCCTAGAAAAGTATTGATCTCCTCATAGTTGATCAAAAAAATCATCAATATAGGGAAGAGGATACTTATTCTTGATCATGGTTATGTTAAGTTCTTAGTAATCAATTCATACTCACGTTGATCCATATTTATTTTTAACAAAAAGAATAGGTTCTCCCCGTGGTGATTTCCTTGGTTGAATGAATCCCTTGTCAATATTCTCCTATAGTTTCTTCTTCAATTCTCATAACTCAATTGAGACCATTATATATAAAGTCCTTGTAATAGATGTAGCACCAGGTATTATTTCTATTCAAAACTTAACTTCACAATTTGGAGGAAGACTAATAAACTCTTCTAGAAATACATTAAAAACTCTTGTATGATAGGTATATATTCGAGGTTTATTTTCCCCCCAACCATCTGAGATAAATTCCCCTTATGAATAGGACTCAAGAACCATAAAATGAAAGTAATTTCCATTATAATCTAATATTCATCCTCTCACCATAAATAATAAAATATTCATTCATAATATGAAATGTAACTTCCCTTCATTAGAAATTGATATGATCTCTATATAAATAGATCCAATAGATTCCCAAAATCACAATAATTTTAGGTAGAGGGAGAATAAAAATATTTTCAAGATGCACATCCCAAAAAACATCAATATAATAAGAATCATATACTTGAGATATGTTCATCATTCCATTAGTAATTTTCACTACTAATTCAATATCTAATAATTGAGGCGGTAATGTGATACCATTATAAAATTCTTTAGATATAAAGTATTTGATAGAACCATAATCAAATAATAAATTATAAGTTATAGAGTCAACGGTAAGTGTATATTTCACCACTTTGCTCTCATAACTCACATCAGAAATAGTAATCATGTGACATTTCCCTATTCATCTAGTCTTAATCAGTTTCTGAAATCAATCATCATTATTAACCCTTAGATTTGAGCACTGGTTAGCATAATTCCCATATTAATTTCATTTGAAACACTGGATTGTGGGTGATTTGTGTATTTTTATCTCTATTCACATAATTAGTTAACCTATTCCCATCACTTCAACATTCGATTTCCTAATTATTATCCTTTCCGAAATTAAATAATTTATTATTACCTGTAATATAGTTTCCTCTATGTGTAAAGACCCATGATTGTTCATACTGGGAATTTAAGAAGAAATTTGAATTTTTCTTTCAAATTATTATAATTGGTAAAATGTATTTCACCACTATAATATGATATTAGATGATTTTTATGAAAACTTCATTGGTATCGGAATGGTATTTTTACCCTATAATAAGAGTTTGGTGGAAATCCGAGTCATTCAAATTTTCAAAGAATAATAAATATTTAATATTTAATTAATTAAATATTAATATATTCATGCACATTTTTTCATCCATATATTTTTAATTTATCATCGTATTGAGATTAAATCTCCTCCATTGAGTCTATAAAGGGGGGTTTCCCTATGCGAGGCATAAACTCAGTCAGGTGTTGGGGCCAATCTCAAACCCCTTTCTCTATTTCTTTTCTTTTCTTCCTTTTCTGTTTCTACTTTTAATTCTTCTCTTCTGACTATATTCTCACATATTCACCCCTTGAGCCTCCTATTTCATATGATAGATAGATAAAATTTAGAGGTATAAAATGATATTTGGTGGAATAGAGGTACTTTCATGGTTCTTGGGAGGAGGCAGATCGTCGTGCATTAGTAGCGAAGCCCGGATACGGGAAAAGATTCAATAGATTTCACTTAAAGGTAGGATTTTTTTTAAGTTTATATTTTATATCCCTATATATTTACCAATTTCTAGTTTTGAGGCCCTATTATGACTACTTATGACCCCTTGTGGTTTGATCTATGCTTAAATGGCATAAAAAAGGGTTTTGGAATGTTTGTAAGGGTTCCCAGTTCAGAAATCTTGATCACATGGCGTGTAGTTTAGGAACACATGTCATGTGTTCTTATAATTTAGTAAAGATGCTTTTTTATAAGTAAACACCATGTACTGGGAGTATTCACCATATACTGGTGCTTGGACAAGTAGATTAGTACCCATCTAGATAGCTCATGTATGGGTACTTGGCCATATGGGTTACATGGACAGACCCTATGTGGGATACACACCATGTATAATCACACGTCTAGACAAAGAAACATGTAAAATCCATGTGAGGTACATGGGAATATAACCCGTGTTTGTTAAAACTATCTACATGACTTACAGGCTATGTATATGGGTTTTACATATCATTTTCGACTGAAGTACATGCCCATATGGAGATTTGAGAGTACATATTATATAATAAGTAATTCATGTTGTGTACTTATCCCTTGATACCCTTATTAGGGTTTCTCTTTTTTTTACACCACATTATATGAATTGGACATATGATTAGTCCATTTTGGGTTTTTTCCCATATAGATCATGATGGTGATACCCTTAGGTCCATTTGATGACTCTTAAGAGGAGTTTTGGGGTGAGTGAACTATTATGAAGAGGTTCTTACTCCAGTAAATTGTTTTTTATCTCCAGAGTGATACTTGGGATGATACCAGCCTGAGGTTTGTATGAAATGGTTGGTAGAATTGGATTTGGTTCTCTAATGTCCCCATCTGATGTATCTTTAAATAGTCCCTAATTAGTAGGACTGGGATGAGTCTCGATGAGATTTATTGGTTGGGTGTTCATACCAACTGATTGTGAGACCTAGATCTAAGATGTACTATGACCCATATCCATTTTATGATGCCTAATAATTTTTTCCTTGAGGTTATCTCCCTTTGTAGGTGTTCCCTTCTAGCACATTAGGTGTTTAATGTTAGATATAGGGTTTAGGGATGTGATTATCTCAAAAAACTTATTATGTCAATGATGATCCCATGTAGGATGCCTTCTCTTACTCTTAGAGGATACCCTTTAGGATACCTCCACTTATAACCTAACTCAAAGGATCCCATCTTGGATGCCACTACTTATTTACTCTTTCTGAGGATCTCATGTAGGATTCCTCTACTTACTATTTTTGTGGATCCCAATAGGGATGTATTTCCTTACATTTCGATTCTGAGGATCCCGAGTGGGATGCCTCTCCAAGTTTATGACCTGAGAGACCCATTTCGTACCTCATTTTTTAACTAACCCTGATCTAGTATATTGGTTTTTTGGGTAAATATGGTAGTAGTTCTCACCTAGAACTTTTGTCAAACGTATAATTCATAGAGGTAGTGGAAGTAGTGGTGTTCTTAGGTGTTCATCTGCCCCCACTCTTTTATTTATATATTCACATGGTTATTATTGTTGTGGCTATGATTCCATACGTGCTTCATGTAAATTGGTCCATGGGGCCTGATTTGATGTGATTATATGATAGGTATTTCAAGAAATTATTCCTAGGATATGTCTCTTGAGCCTTACTGCTTTGAGATTTATGGACATACTTCCTAGGATCCGACATACTATGCCTTGAGTGATGCCTATGTTCCATTTTATGAAACTATTTGGTTATAGAATCATAGGGATAATGAATTTATATAATACTAGATGTTGTACATGATATTCCACATTTATGATTGAGATGTTCTCAGGGATTATATGATTATCTCCTCGAGTGATGCCTGAGATACTCCCCAGGGTCAGGGTGGAAACACTATTACTTCATTTCCCAGAATTGCCTGGAAATGGGGCTGATGAGCCTTTTTATTTTCTGTTACCTTATCAAGATTCCTAGAGGTACAAATTGGGATTCTTCTAATGATCCTTACATAAAAGGATATTATACATGACGTTTCACATCATTTTTTTGGATGTTGTACATGATGATTCACATCATTTATTTGGTTGTTGGACATGATGTTTCATGCCCCCATAGTGTGGGTTGTTAGAAAGGATGCTTCACAGACCCATGGTTTAAGATATTGGATATTATGTTCACATTGTTGGTTGGAAATGGCATATTGTATCCCTATATGAATTTTTGATCTGAGGCCCTTTATTAAAATGTGACCCTTATAATGTTATGCTTGGATGCCTTGGTTTCACGCCTCATATCCTGACTAGTATTAAGTGTATAAATATATATATATATATTATACACATATAATATATATATATATATATTAATATACATGTGGATATATATATATATATGGTCATGCCTATCCATAGACTTTTCCAATGTTTTCCAAACTAGGTATCATCGATCAGGATCATGGACCCAAAGATGGACTGTGGATTTATTTTATTTATCTTTTACAGTGGTGTCTCATTTAGGTTGAGAATATTTTATTAGAATTCACTTATGGTAGTAGATTTTAAGTTCACCATTAGGGGTATCCAATTAATATTTATTTCTCACCCCATGTATGTGCACCTCGATATGTTGGGGGACCTTATGTCTGATTTTAGTTTTATTACAGATGTGTGATGGATAGGGATGAGGCCCAGGGATGCTTGATCGAGTGGAGATACTTGTGTGGATTTTTATTATCATGTCGTAACAGTTTTATAGGGTCATGGATACTAGGTATGTGGTTCGGTTTAGAGTTGGCGGTAGATCCATGTACTTTTATTTCAGTTTCTTTTATATACTCTGGTATATGTGATCGGACTAGTGTAAACTATGTGTTTTATATATTCCATGGTCATTCAGGCCATTACTGAATTTCATTTATTACAGCCTTGTTTATATTTATTTATTTTTAACTCTGATTATTTAATTCTATAGATTATTCTTGGATATTTATTCTATTTTATTAATCTAATATGAGTTTATAGTATCCCCAATATCACACCCCGTGCCCTTGCTACTACTCGAAATGCCCTAGTGTATGGGGAGGCTCACTTGAGGCCTTGTCGCTAACCGAATTGGGGCTCTATTTTAGTGGATCCTAATCCAAGACGTTACTTTGTGGTATCAGAGATATTCATTTCCTATTGTATTACTATTTTGGATATGGTAGACAGGTTTATTAAGAATTGTTAGAGCCTGTGACAGACATATAACTAGTGCATTGAGAACACTTATTCTGATTAGAAGTCCTAGTTTCCATTGATATGGGATTATTTTTCTTGATATGAGATGTTACAGTCCTATATAACTTTCACTTTGAGTGACACACATATTGTGTATAGTTATGATTTATTATGGATTTATGGCTCTAAGACATTAGTGAGAGGTTAGAGATTGATTTTGACTCTTGTCCAGCATAGGTAAGAGGAATATCATGTGTCATATTTGGAATTTAGGGTCCACGTGTTATATGCCTTATAGTGTGTGGTTTTTCTACTGACAACAATGGAAAAAAATTTCAAGTTTCAAAAATATCCTAAATACAGTTTTCACATATAGGTTTTTAGTGTATTTCTAATAATATAGGATAAATTGTATATATAGTTCCTTTTCATGGTAGGTCATGTGGATACATGATGAGAGGTTAAATAGTGTGTCTAATGACTCATTCCTCATGAACGAGAGGTGCAGTGACCTTAGAATGTCAATAGGGAACATGATGCCTAGGTTTTGGACCTCTCATTGGGTATTCATTCATAAGTTAAGTTATTTAAAGCTTTAGTGACAACTTATATGATGTTTTCCCACATAGCTTGGAAAGGAATTATTCTTAAGTAAACCATGTTTCTGGTAAAATATTGATTGTTGAGAGGAAGTTGTGTGTATATTATTAACCCTCATAGTACAGAATTGGTAGTTTATAAATTTTTAGTAGACCTTTTTGTGGTTTTATCCTTTTCAGGTGAGGTTAACTAAAATTAATAACAACCTACAGAGAGTTTTCCCATTTAGTTTTATATGATATGTTACTTAAAAGAATTTAGTTTGTGGTTATCTAGTCATATCATCAAGGGAGATGCGGATAAACACCAAAATATTTATAATAAATTTGACCTCAAGGGGGTATTTCCATATAATGATGCTCAGTGAGTTTCATCTCATTATCTTTTCTAAGTTCATATCTTAACCCTCCATAGGTAAGCCCTTATGAGTATTCTTGAATAGGATCAGGAATTGGTGGGCCGATGTTTGGTAGGCGGTTCCATTAGAGTTATTTCCTTAAGTTAGTAGTTACTAATAGGTTTCAATTAAATGGATTGAAAATTAAAACTTATTAGGTTTTTTCCTCTAAAAAATTTGAATTAAAAACCTATTTAATTAAAATTATGTTGATAGTTTTTTTACCCTTCTAGGTTTATGTTGTCCTTTCCTCCCTTAGAGAAGGTTGACAATAATCTTAGATGCCTTACATTGATATGGGTGCATGGATGACACCCTCTGAGATGTGACCTTGGTAAGAGGTTTGACTTATGGGATCGGTGTTCATAACTAGTGACCCTATTATGAGAAATGACTATTAGTTCTAGGTGAGATACCTAAAATCCACTTTTCTTTGACTCAAACCCTTATATTTCAACATTAATTTTGATCTAGGACAACCCAAGAGTAGGATTTTCTTATAGTATATGCTATCCTTTTTAGGTAGGGATCCTGTTTGTATGTTCACGTTAAGATTGATTCATGGTAGGTGTGTGGGTTTTTCGATATAGGTATGAATATTCCTATTTTATGATATAGCACCAATAGTGCTTTGGTATCAAGACTGGAACCGATAGGTGGGAGTATTCTGGTTCCTAGCTCGATTGACCAGTGTTTCCTCTAATATAAAGTGCTAAAATCAAGGGTATACTCTAATGGATAAAACAATATTGTGTGATAAGTGGAAGTGTTAATAAATAATAACCCAATTGAGGTCCTGATTTTTAAGAAGAGTCCTAAGGGAGCTTCTACCATGATGAGACTGATGTGTCATGTAGTACAGTTAGCATTTCCTTGTTAATGGATGACTCGTGGGAGCATGATTTGTGTGATTATTATATGGTATGGTATTTTACACCCACTATTCTTGGAAAGGTAGTAATGGTATGCATCGGTTACATGAGGTTCCATTTCAATCGTTAATCAGTTAATGAGAGGTGTGAGCTGGGGACTGATGATTTTCTGAAATGTTATAGGCATGGTTTCCCAATAATTTTGATAGAATGAGAAACATCCCTCAATGGTGGAATAGGCATCAAGAATAAATTAGGTTTCATGAGGTGGTTTACCTATGGCTAGAACTAGACACATATTGATGGGATATGTAGTGTCAAAGTTAGTTAAAGTCAAGTATAGCCTTGTATAATGTGAGCGTAGCTCAGGGAGAGAGCTATACATGTCTATCGATGGAATTTTAGTGTGCTCCTAGTTCAGAGATGGTCATTACCTATATCTAGACATCATTTTTAGTGTGTTGAAAAACAATCATCTATGCATTGATATTTTTGAATTATATTTTCCATTTTGATGGATGGAACCTTTTGAGGATTCAATCAAGGAGACTTATCATGTAATATATATTGTTGGGATAGAACCATTGGTTGTTTGAGGGTGGTGACCCTTATTATGAGTTGAAATTTGGCATTTTATGTGGGAACCATTCTTGATAATTAAAAAGAGGTGATGTTGTAAAGTGACTATAAGGATACTCCTATAGTGGGGAGTAACATATCAATTAGGGTTCAACTTCTACTCTATTGGGAGAGTTTTGGACACTATGAGATTGGTCATTAGATATTCAAGATAACATAGTTTTGAAAATTCATGGGATGTGATCATGGATGTAGTTTGACCCGTAAGGCTTCTCGGGGATGAGAAGGTTTATAGTGGGGAGGTTGTAAAGGCCTGTATTTTCTAGACTAAGAATTTCAATAAAAATTTGAAATTTGATTTAAGATTATTATAAGGGGTAAATTATTATTTTCCCCTATCATATGATCTTAAATTATTTTTTTTACCACTCTATTCATCTTTCAATCAATAGGGTGTTAACCCTTAGACAGAAGTTTGGTGGAAATATGAGCCATTTAAATTTTCCCAAAATAATTAATATTTAATATTTAATTAATTTATTTATTAATATATTAATATATTTATGTGAATTAATTCATATTTATATTTTAAATGGATCATCATATTGAGATTTTATCTTCTCTTTTGAGTTAGAAATTAGGGGTTTCCCTAGTTGAGGCATAAACTCATGTCGGGCACCGGGGCTAGGGTTGGGCCGCTTTTTCTTTTGTTTTTCATTTTACTCATTTATTTATTATCCTCTCACTTTTTACTCATTTACACACCCCTTATTTCTTATTTTTCACATGATATATATATAATATGGAGAGGGAGAGTGGGGGAGAATGGAGGTTCCACTATGGTGCTCAGGAGGAGCTGAATTGTCATGCGGCAGCAGTAGAGCCCGAATACGGGTGAATATTTGATGGATTCCACCCAAAGGTTGGCCATTTTTAATTTTATATCATAGATCCCCATATATTTTACTCTTTCTAGTTTTAAGGCCCTATTATGATTATATAGGACCTCTTGTGGATCTATATATTCTTAACCAAGAGAAAAATGAGGTTTCATACCATTCTTAAGGGTTTTCCATTCAAAAATCTTGATCATGTGGGGTGTAGTTCCGGAACCCGCGCTATGTGTTATTCACATATGGTGAAGATGGATTTTTATAAGTACATTTCTTATATTGGTTCTTGGAGATATATTCAAAGTACTCAGCTAGATAGCTCGTATATGGTCACTTAGTCATGTGGGGAATATGGACAGACCCTATATGGGATACACGTCGAGTATAAGTACACAACATGACAAAGACACAAGGCCAGGCCATGTGAGGTACATGGTAAGGCACCCCACTTAGGTTAAAAACCATGTACATGAATTACACACTTTGTACATGAGTTTTATATACCATTTCCATCTAAATTATACGCCCAAGTGAAGATTTGAGAGTACATGTTGTGTACTCAAGTATACATGTCGTATACTTCTCCCTTGCTACCATTTTTAGAGTTTTTCATGTTTTTATACCCTAAAGTCATAATTGGATGTATTATTAGTCCATTGTGACTATTATTTCATGTTTATATCAATGGTTTAACCCTTGGGGTTATTTTAGGAATCTTAATATGTGTGTTTAGTGAAAGTGGGATATAATGGAGAGGTGTTCCCTTTAGTAAATAGTTTTTTTAATTTCTAGAGTGTGACCTAGGATGAAACCCACCAAAGGGTTGTATGAAATGGTTTGAAAACTTTCCATGAATTGTTAAAGTTCCCCATATTATGTATCTTTGTACATCCCCTAGTTAGCGAGACTGAGAGGAGTCTTGATGTGACTAATTGGTTGGGTGTTCGGACCAACCTAGAGTATGACATGGATCTAAGATGGGCCATGATCTATATCCCTTTTTTGATTCCTAAGTATCTTCTCCATTATGAAATATCCCTTGAGAGGTTTTCCCATCTGGACTGTAAGTTCATGAGATGTTAGTTATGGGGTTGAGGGATGTTTTTACCTCAAGAAACTTAATCTATGTCTAAGGGTAATATATAGGATGCCTCCACTCTCTCTTAGAGGATCCCCTATAGAATTCCTTAACTTATACCTGGACATATAGGATCCCATGTTATATTCCTCTAATTACTTACTCTTTATAAGGGTCCTATGTAGGATACCTCTGCTTACTATTTTTTTGGATCCCAAGTGGGATTCCTTTCCTTACATGTTGATTCCATAGATCTCAAGTAATATTCCTCTCCAGTATTATGACCAAAGGGACCCAATGGGTTACTCAATGTTTGACTGGCCCTAAGATAGTGTGTTAGTATTTTGGGTAGATATGGAATTAGGTTTCACCTAGACCCTATATCAAACATATAATCCTAAGAGGTTTTGTTAGTGTGGTGGGTTTCGATATTCAACCACCCTCATTATTTTATTTGTGCACTCACATGGTTACTATTGATGTAGATGTGATTCCATACAAGATTATTTAAACTTAGCCCATGGGGCCAAATGTGATGTGATACTATGATAGGGATTCCCAGATGTACTTCGTAGGATCTAACTCCTAAGTCTTACTACTTTTATATTCCCATACATACTTCCTGGGATTTGGTTTATTGTATCTTGATTGATACCTGTGTTCCTTTTTATGGAATGTAATGCTTAAAAACTCATAGGTATGATGAATTTATATTATGATGGATATTGGAAATTATGATTCATACTTACTCTTGAGATATTATTTATGATTATATGGTTATCTCCCCAATCGACACTTGAAATACTCCTTGGGGTTAGAGTGGGCGTATCGTTACTGCATTATCCAAACTTTCCTAGCAATGGGGCTGATCAAGATTTTTATTAATCATTACCTTATCAAGATACCTAGAGGTACTACCTTAGATTATTCTTATGATAATTACATGTAATAATGTTGGGAATGACATTTCACATCATTTATTGGGATGTTTTACATTATGCTTCACATCATTTATTGGGTTTCTAGGCATGATGTTTCACACCCCCATGGTGTGGGTTGTTGGACAGGATGATTCATACCCCAATAAATTAGGATATTGGATATGATATTTCACATCATTAATAGGAGATCATCAAACATGGCATACCATATCCCTAGGTGAATGTTTGGGTTGAGGCCTCATATAACAATGTTACCCTTATAATGTTATGCATGGATTTTTTGGTTTCACACCTCAGGTCCTGACTAGTATTACATATCTATATATATTATACATATAATATATATATATACCTACATATTCCAATTAATTTGGGTATATATATATATATATGCTTCCACCTATCTAGGGACTATTCTGGTGTTGGTCGAATCAGGTATCATTAATCGGGGTCAGGGACCTAAGGATCGACTATACATTTATTTTATTTATCTTTTTGATTTGTGTTTTGAACAATCTGAGCATATTTCATGAGCATGAACTTATGACATCATATTATAGTTTCACCATTAAATTTCACCTATTGATATCTATTTCTCACAAATTGCACATAAACCTTGGTGTGCGTGTAGACCTAATATATGCATTCTGGTTGAGCATGGATGCATGATAGATAGGGCTGAGGACCAGGATTTCACGATCAAGAAAAGATGATCATGTAAATTCTTATGATTGGTTTGGAGCAGTTTGATAGGGTCGTAGAGACCAATTATTTGGTTCATATTCGAGTTAGCAATAGAGCCATGTACTTTTATTTAAGTTTCTTTTATGTAATCCTATATATATAATCAGCCCAGTGGGAGATCAGTGTTGTATATATGACATGGTCTTTCAGACCTTTACTTCCTATTATTTATTCAAACATTTTTTATATTTATTGATACCACATTCTTATTATTTACTTCTACGTATGACAATTAGTTATTTCCACTATTTTCTTACTCTGATATGAGGGTATGGTATCCCCACTATCACACCCTAGACCTTATCTACTAGTCGGAAGCCTCTAGTATATAGGGAGGCGTGCTTGGAGAATTATTTATAACCAGACCATGGCACCATTTTAAAGGCTCCTAGAACGAGACATTACACCATGTTTCATTCCACACTTCTAGCATAAAGGAAGACTCATCTTCTTCCCTCCACATATTTTATTATTAAAATTTCTATGGAATTCAGTCAATGTTTTCTTTTCAAAACCATGATACTTATGGGTGACTATGATCTCCATTTCTAACTTTATATCACATAGAACAATTTATTAATAGATATTAAAGTATATTATGGATAACACCCTTAAGAGACTAATTTTTAATCCACTGAAGAATCAATCAATCTTGCTTTCAAGTTGGATGATAATACTATAATCGTATCTCGAAAGTCATGTAAAATTTACCTCATGTGTAAAAATGGATTTATTATCCCACTACTTTAATTTAAGTAATTCCTTATCCATTATCATATGAAGAATATAAGGAAATTATTAATGAAAAATAACCTCCTAAACTCATCCCACTCCATGGAGTCAGTTTCTTCCAATTACCTCATGTTCTTGATAAGAGTCTGCAATTGATTTATTTCACCTTCCAAATGATAAAGATACAAAATAATTTTTTTATAATCTAAGCATTAGATAATTAGAAACATATTTTTAGTGATATTTATCCATTTCACATAAATTAGTGGATCAGTGAACCCACATAAATAATGTGGTTATTTCATCATGAAGGTGTTAGTAGTATGGTGTTCCCTCATTTGATCATTTAGATGCTCAACATGATTCATGGATTGAGAAAGATGTGTAAACATAGAAAAATGATTTTGAATTATAACTCCCATAACATTCAATTTCTTAGGAGGATAATCGTTTAATTTCTTTTCACATTCAGTGTTAACATGATTCCTCATGGTTCCATCCATTGTTTAAAACTAAAAATAATAATTTAAGAAATAATAACCATAGTGAAAAATCATATAATCATGAAAAATTATTCATATAATGTCAAAATCAAAAAACCTTATTTTCAATATATGAAACCTAGGTCATCCATGGTAATAATCTATTCAAATTATTCAAAGTGGTTTATAAATATAATGTGAATTAAACCAAGTATATCCATTAGGAGTGTCTATCTAGGTGTGCAGTCTTAGTCCTGATCATCACTCATTGGTGATGATTGATTTAATACTCAATATTCCTTTTTTAGAGGTGTTACATCTAAGAACATATGTTTTATAGTAGTATCCACTTTCTAGTATCTAGACAGGGATGTATTTGGTAGAAAACCACACTTCTTTCTTTACCATAACTTAGTTTATTCTTCTATACTTAGGTTTATCCTAAGTATTTTCAAAAAAAATCTGAAATCCTAATCTTAAAAAATAACTAAACCTTCTTCTGGTTCAAACTTAAGTCACCCAATAATAACATATATAAATATTGCATCATTTTAGTTGAATATTCAATACAATTTAAACTAATACATTCTTGAGGACTGTAAAGTTTTAGTGTACTTGGAGACTATATACATAATCATATTATTTCATGAAAGGCCTTAAATATCTCTTATAAAGTCTTCTCACATGGTACACTTCTTATTTATACCCTACTTAAAACATTTCTTCATAACTTGGGGGAAAAGGAAACATATAAAATGGTGATCTTAGATGCTCAGTAAGGGTAAACATGGGATATATCAATCAATTATCATATGTAAGAATAACATGAACATAAGGGATTGAGAATATGATCATAAAATTTGAAAATCATACCGATTAATTTATATATCCTCATCATGGAATAAGGAATTGGAGGATAATAATAAATTAATAATAGAAGAATCAAATATTATGATACATGAGATCATATCATAGGAATAAGAACATGTCATAGAGAGTGGTGTAACAAGTTTCATAATCATAATCACAAAAATCATTTTTCAAGACTACCTACCAATACATTCACCACATGTTAGTATTGGACTAACCACGCATGTACCCTCTTTGGGCCTGGGAAAACCTACAGTGTACCCACTTTCAGGCTTGGGATAACCACCCATATACCCTCTTTTGGGATTGGGATAACCTATCATGTAACCTTCAAGATCATAAACTTTGAACATTACTTAATTAATTTATGGGATATCAAGAACCCAAATATCATATTATCATAATCTATTCATATGTATGCCACAACATCATGAAAACATTCATCATTTCATTATAACTTAACCCATGGAAAATAATACTTGTTTCATCAAGATTTCACAATCTTAAATGATAAAAATCTTGATAAATAATAAGTAAGGAACAATTGGATCATGTCCCAAATAAAGTATAAGAAACATAAAGGGATGTTTTTATAGATTAAAATACCTTTAAAATATCATTGGAACATTTCTTAAGGAAAATACTGTTTTTTTTTTAAATTTCTTATTTAAAATCTAAAAAATTATAAAATATTAGAAAAAATTATTTGAAAAGAACCAAGGTAACTTGTAAATTAATATTCAAAGAAAATAATATTCAGGATGAAATTAAAATTCATTTGCATGACAATTGTTAAAACAAATATTTTATTCCTACCTTTGGTAAAAAGTACCTCATTTGAAAAACAACAAGACTATTCATTTTAAACCTTTTAATAGAAATTTAAAAATGGTTAAAATTTAGCCTAATAAATCATTATATGATATTATAAACTTTATTGAAAATTTTTTAATGAAAATATGGATATTTAATAAAATATTATCAACTGAATAAAAAATCAAATCCAGTTTTACTTAAAAAATCAGACTTTTGGGCACTTAGAGAGGGGAAAATGAAAGGAAATTTTTTAATTTAAATAAATAAATATATTATAAGGAAAAACATAATATTTTTGAGCGATATACTATATATTTTAATTATCATAAATTTAAGCATCAACAATCCCTATAAAAAGTGATATTGTATATAAAACCCTTATAACTTTGATAATATATAAATAAAAACCTCATGAAAGAGAAAATTATATGGATTTATAAATATTCATAATTTTTATAAAAATCATAATAAATTAAATTTAGGGGAATTATATGTATTCCACACAAAATAAACAAGTGGTGAATATGGCATATGTCTCATGGAAATAAAAGTGAGATGAGAAAACCTTACCTTAAGTTTTACTGGATTCACAAGAAATATAACCTTCTATATAATAAATTTATATTTATTTTAATTTTATAACCAAACCATATTAATAATTATAATATCATAAATGGTTTACTTATAACATCTCATCACCCATTCACTAAAAATAATTCATTATCACTGACATGTTGGGTGTTAACTACTTTGTTTTTCATATATGTTCTAGTTAGGAAGTTATGTTCCTTTAAATTTGATCATGGTTACATCATATAAAAAATATTAATAATATTATAAGTATTTTATTTAATCATTATGTACACTTTTATAACCATTCATATTAAGCAGTGATGAAAAATTAATTACATAACTTCATAGAGACGGTAGTCCGTACGTACACATGAGTGATGTTTCCACTTTTTGATGGATGGAATGAAGAAAGGTAAATAAGAATTACAATTTATAGAATAATTGTTATATAATATATATTCATTAAATATTTCCTTATTACCATCTATCAAAATAGAAATGAAAATTGATTCGCATTTCTTTTTAGAGGTGGTAGTCCACAAATACACACGAGCAACGTTATCATTTTCCAATGGATGGGATGGTAAGAAAGAAGATAAGAAATTATAATTAAATAATAATATTTACGTTATAAATATAATATATAAGAATTAAATATATCTTAATAACCATCCATGAAATATTATTATGGAAAAAAATCATATCATTGGGAGGAGGCAACAGTTCACAGGTATGCACAAGCGATACTTTCATTTTCCATTTGATGGAGATGAGGGGGAAAATGCTTATTCCATAATCATAATAACATATAAATATATTTATGATAATTAATTAATTATGTTATTATATATGAAACAAATATATATGAATTATAATAAGAAATAAACTTTGAAAGAGTCAGTTAAGAAGATTACCACTTTTTAGAGAGACTTCCTTTGGATTACTCCTTCAGCCTTCTTAGGATGGTATTAGATTTGTAATAGAATCTCAAGAATGAAGGGATAGAATATATACATTTTTTGGGAAAGTAACTAGATGATATAGAGGGCTCGAATTTGGTTAATAAGGTAGGATGAGTGGTACCATTTATAAGTGAATGGAAGGACACACATGTAATTACTTAAAATATTTAAATAATATGAATTCATTTCATCTAAAAGTGGAACTAAATGTCCAAGAAATATAAGTTAAGATATTATAAGTTCAAAATATATTAATAAAATAATATTTATATAAGTTTAATATGTGTGTTTACCTGTATAACTTAGTTTAACCCCCCTGATAAACCAATTTTAACCATAACTGTGGTAACAAATTTATACTATTTTTACTATTCATTAGGAAAAAAATGAAAGTTGGATCATTAAAATATTTTAAAATTTTATTAAAAATATGGAAACCACTTTATCAAATTCAATTCCTATAAGATTTAGAAATTCTTTTTAAAATAAATGTACGCAACACAATTAACAAATAGTTTTTGGACAAATGCGTTTTAAAGCATGAAACCAAATTTATTCTCATTCATTTCCTAGTAAAAAATATTAGATGAATGTTAAAATATTTTATTGAATATATATTCTATAAATTTAATTAAAATAATTTACAAATAGTTATTTTTTTAATTTATTAAGATAAAAACACATTCCATACATAAAAATGGTTTTCCAAAACATAATGCTTTTTTCCTTCAAATTATTTTATCTTCATTCCTAAGAATTAGGTAAATAATTTATTAAATATTATTAATATATTACCAATAAATTCTATTAAATTTAATTTTTAATAGTTATCAATATATGTTTTATAAAAAATCATAACACTTAGGAAAATACATTTATTCGGAAAATAGGTCTTTTGATCATAAAATGATTTTATTAAAACTTTAATGATTATTTCATAATAATTAATCAAATGAATTTTAATTAAGAAAACATTTATATATGTATTTCATAATCTGGTTAATCCTATTCAGACCCATCAATACAATTTCTAGGTTATAAAGTCCATAATATATTGTGGTTCATTTAGAATCGAGGTTGTGTGTAAAGCAAGCTATCGAATACTTCAAATTTATTTCAAAGGAATATATTTAAAATAGTAGGGTGTTAAAAACATACTAAGAAAATAAATTAATTTATTATTATTATGAAATTTAATAATATTTAATTTATTATTTTCTTGGGATTTTTTAAACTTAGACATATCTCGGCACCCACTGTGGGGCCCACCATGTCCTAAACAACAATTCCTTAGAATTTCAGAAGCATTGAAATATACTTTGAGTATGGAACTCTAGGTCCTTGTATCAATAGTAGTATGTGATACTCATATACCATGATTGATATCTAGTAACACATTGTGGCTCTAAAGGATATAATATTTCATCAAAGTAGTGAAAACCTCCTACGAACAAACACCGTGTAATATAATCTTGTTGTCTCATGATATATTATAAAGCAAGATGCACACTTCATGTCATCATCATTTATTAATTTATTATTTCCTAAAATTACTAGATATAATTTCCTTATTCTTCCATATCCATGGATTTATTAAAGGTATTATAATCTTTTTCCACTGGGCCCTATATACCTCTTCTTTCAGAAGTGAAAAATATTTTCTTGATCATTTAATCAATATCACAGCACTAATGACGTTCCCAACACAAGCTACTTTGGCATGAAATAAATTTCATGGTCTATATCTCACATCAATATAAACAATAAAATGATACATACTAATAATGATCTCAGGTATAGATACCATTACGCATTCTCATAAACAAGAACAACTAATGAGACTTGAAACATGTGTTGTTCTTATTAGTGGTTTAGTCGGCGTTATTTTCTTTAATCCAAATCACCCAGAGATAATTTCATTAGATAAAGTCTCAATGCTTATGACCCCCTAGAACCTAATAGTCAAATATCATCTATTTATCATTGGTATGATGTATCTAGACCATATAAAATATGTTTAAGATTACTATAATAATATCTCAAGGTTCTCATTATAGATAGAAACTGCTCTGATTTGTTGATATGATAAGTAATATATGGAAATTACCATATAAATAGTGGACATATAAGTATGAACACTATTATATTAAGTATATATCATGCATAACTCACTTTATACATGTTATATTGATCAAAAAATAATTCTTAAGTCTGGTATAGGGAACCAACCTTCACAAAAGGCATAATATCTCTCAACCCAACCATGAATTCATCATGGTTTAATCAGTCACTCAAGAAATACAACTTAAGTGCTACACTTGAGAGATTTCATAAAGCTCATCTTACATACAAAATAAAACTTGGTTGGTCCCATTGCACCCACCCATTATATTATTCAATATGGAATATACTTACCTGGGAACACATATACAAGTAATAAAAAAGACTTACCCCATAATCAAATCTAATTGCTAGGAGGATATAATTCATTACAAGATTCCCATATAACCTACCTCTTGGCATACTATTTACAACCCATCACAAACCCCTAATTAGAGAAAACTATAGTAAATTATCTCAAGGTATGCTATGCTTAATTAATTAAATTTATATTACTAAAGGGTTCGCATGTTATATAGAAAACATTTATGGTAAATCCTATAGTTATCAGTGACTAAGGCACCAAATGGTGTTCAAGGTTCCATCATAGGCCAAGACATTTTGTTCTACTCCTAGGGATTTTACGGTTTCAATTAATTTTCAACATATGTTTGACCATACATAAGTAGAGAGACTCTATATCATATGCACATATCATAATGTATAAACCTTAGATAAATTTTTAGAGGCCACCTACCTTATTCATAGTTAATCCCATTTTTTTAGAAAAGATCGAATATACTACCTAATATCATCCGGGAAAAACCGACCATCACCCATAATTATATAGACTTAACTCAATAAATGATCATATGTATAAATTATAACCAAATTGTAATTAATTTATACATTTAATCAATATTTATGACATAATTAAAACTTAGGTCATAATCAAGGAATCACTTATCAGGAAATATCCCATGACCAAAACTCTAAGAAAAGGGGTGTGAAACACCCCTAACATCCACTAAGACCTTTAATACAAAAAACCCAATTTATTATCACAACTTATCCATATATTTCAATGAAATCAATGGAAATATCTAAATAATTCAATTCAGAAACATACCTTAATGAATCTACTAAAAACCTAGCATATAAAACCTACTGGAATCTCATTCAGACAAGACATGTAAAATAATTATCATATCAGATTGATTCCACCCTGATCTGGTATAATTTGAATCAAACCATATCTTAAATCACAAAAAAATAGCAACAAAACAAAGAAAAAGTGAATTGATGAAGTATGAAGTAATCGTACCTTAAGTTATGAAATTATCCACCGAAAATATCTACAAATCAAATAGGTTTAAGGGTATAAGTTTAGGAGGATAGTAACTTGACCTCCCCCTACTCGTGCATCTAAAAAATGAGGCATTGTGAAGGGGGTTTCCATTTTAAAATCCCAAAATTTCATCTTTCCCATGGTCTTTAAAATATTATAAAACATTCCCATCATGGTATGAACCCTATGGACCACAGTGGGATGAATTCTTCTAAGAACCTATCACGGCATGGACCCATGAGTTTTGATATGACATACGTCCATTATCCAAAACCAAAAACCCCATATACCATTATTCATAGAATTACCCCTTTGGTCATGGAATGGAACTTTTTCTCTAGGAGGAACCAAATATCTGTAGCCCTAACCTCCATGGAATGTCCTACACATTATTGAAAACCATGACACTTATCATAGTTTTAACCAAGGTCTCATGAAATGATGATCCACCTCTATGAAAAATAAAAGGGAAAATGTATGTGTACCTAGACCTTATATAAAAGGGTCATCACTATGGTGTGACACCCTCTAACACACTGTGACGCCCACACATAAGGTTTTTTCATAACAAAAAACCCTACACAAAAATACCACCACATCATGACACACACTAGCCTTAATGTGAATTCTTCCCTTGTGAAGTGGCATCCCTCTAAGTGTGGTGTGATTCTTATATCATCCCGTCAGCAAAGTATGGCCCTTACCTACCATGTTGCAATGAGCTAGCTATAGTAAAATTTAGTTATAGATCCACCTCGACCCAACTCTGACATATACCTGAGCACTGAAAACACCTCCTAGACCTCTAAACATATAAAAATATATTTTTAATATTTTTTAACCCTAGGAATCCCTATCTAAATTGTGATTCTCAAAACATCTCCTACTTTGATGCTAAAAATCAAATTCTCTTTGAATTTCACAACCCATAAAGATAAGGGTCATTACATGAGTTTTAACTCACTCATCTGGAATGGAAGATTCATTTTACTAGTTCTTTTTTCTTAACAAATTCAAAAAAATTCAAAAAATAAACCTAAACTATACACTAAAAAATACATGGAGTAGAGGTGGCATACAACTTTAGTCAACCTAAATGTTGGTTTCTTCAATGCAAACACCTTGATACCCCACTTTACTATAGAAAAATCTCAAGTTATTGAAAATATTTTTCACTAAAAATATATTTTTCAAGAAAACATTTACATCATGTAGGAATTTTCAAATAAATCACATTAAATACATTTATTAAAATCCAAAAATTCACATGGTTATTTTTTTTTAAATGGTTTCATAAATATTAAATTTTAATAAAAACCATTACTTCTGACAAAACACAAAAAATCATATAATTTTTTAGATCATAATCAATCAAAATTACATAAATTGATTGTCCAATATCATAGAAAATAATTGAATCCACCTACTTATGCATGCTTACTTAGAATTACCGTTTGTTACCCAACTTGTATTTTTATAAGAATAACCACCGTGTCCTTTCAAAAAAATATTTACAAAAAATATAGTTCATAAACCAAATAAGAATTAACTTTATTAAAAGTAGTTTTTCATGGATTCTACATAATTGGCATCACACCATGCATATTTAGCACAGCATGTTCCATTTTAGAATGTACCTCATCTAAATATCTAGGTTGGAGTACATGGAATCCAATGAGTGGAACAAACCCTATACCACTTGGTACAACCTCATATAAAAATCCTTTTTTTGGTTTTAAAATAAAAAAGTTTAAGGATGAAAAAACCTATGATTTGTACATCCCTATGCTAAAAGTTTTAAAAAATAGAATTAATGAATCAAAAATGAGAATGTAAAAATTTAGGGTTTTGTGCCTTTGGTTCATTACCAAGAACATTGTATATACAACATAAAATATATCAAATAATCAATTCTACATACCCAAATAATGTGACCAAATATATAACTTCTTGTTTTAATTTTTTATAACATCCAATGCCCATAGAAAGTTAGAGAGATCTCGAGTGAGAGGAGAAGAATAGGTGAGAGATTTGAGTTACCCACCTCAAACATAAATCATTCCATTATTCCCATAATAAAAACACTACGTGAAAAACTGACAATAAATGGGTTAATATAGTCTCCCTCTCACCTCTATCATTATTCTCATGGTGGATCATGATAATACACATGGTCAAGCTTCTATTATAATCCTTTAAAACCACATGGATATCCAAGATAATTTTCAAGTTAATAATTCTAACCCAAAATCCTTTAAAAAATTTCCTATATATTATTTTTAATTTAATCTCTAATCAATCACATGTTAGTAATAATATAACATAATTAAAAAATTAAAAAATATTTGATTTTCCATGCATATCACACTTTAATAAATGATGTTAGGTAGTTTTATACACCCATTAAATAAACTCAAAAATACAGATTTTAGAATTCTCACTATCATAGTAATTTTCATCCTTAAAAAGTTATCGGTTATCCATAACACCCCAATATTTTAGAATTAATTTTTTTAAATAAATATCTTGTTGAATAGTTTATATTACATGAAACACCTTACTAAAATGAATAATACATTATAAAAATACAAGGTAAACATAATTTTATTATGAATAATAAATTTCTAAACAAATAAATTTACACATGCTGGTAATTGATATGAAATAATGTTAAGAACACTTAATGTTGAAAAGAATCATTCTTCTATAAAAGTGGTTTTTCTTTATATTTTTTATTTTATTTTAAAAAACTTAATTTTTTGAATTTTATAATTTTAATTTTATGAAATTAACTTCATTTTTTAATTCATGACGTCAAAAATAGCTTATGTTAAATTTTTGTGATTTATCAAAAATAGTTGATTTTTAGGTGAATAGTAAAAATACCATTTTTACAAATATTGTCGCTTTTATGAGATCACCATGATATAAGAATGAATTAAAATTTTATTAAACCTTTTTTTACCCAATTAATGTTTATGAATTAAAATAAAACATTTTAAAATATTTTTTAATTTATAAACCTATGTATGACATTTTAAAACCTAAGTGAAGTTTAATTTTAATAAAAGAACTATTTTTGATAATTTTATTTAATTAAGTAATTAAAAAGTTTAATTTGGTTTTGAATTAGTTTTAAATTCATATAAAACTATTTGTTATTTATAAACCAATAAATTTCATGATAATAAATTATATCCATTATTTTGGTGAAAATTCATTTTTAGTTTTAAAAAGACGTTTCTCTAAAAAATAGTTCTTTACATTGTTGTTTGCATACTTATATTAAAATTAAATTATACCAAACCTAAAAATTGAATCTTGTAAAATTAATTCCATGTTTTTAATCATTATATATAAATTATTTAATAAATACTACTTCATTTTTTAATAAAAATAGTTACCAAGGTAAAAAAGTTAATCACCACAATAAGGGCTAAAAAGGTTAATGAGGGGATTAAACTAAGACATTAAGACATAAATATCACTAAAACATTTTAAAATTTGATTTTATGAGTATATTTAGACCCTCTGTTATCCTACGTTCAAAAATTTGGTCATTTGTATCCACTTTCTTTGATTTTGACATTTCTTTTCTATAATAAATTTAAAATTTACAAAAATGTCGATCTCGATCACTTAATACCTTCTCATCGTAATGATAAGGAAAAAATATATTATGAATGATTAAAGATCATAATATTTATAATGAACAAATGAATTTAATTTTATTTATTTTTAATTTTAAATAATATTATAATTATATAAATTTCTTACGCAACATCGACACAGCGTTTGTACAAGAAATTTGAAAATAAAGTGAAGGATTTTAAAAACATGAAAAGTGATAAGGTTTGGATGAATTATAGTGTTAAAATAATTATATAGATAATTATGAATTATAATTGATGATTTAAGTGTTTATATTTGATCTTTATTGTTATCTTGATGTTTTTATAGTCAAAATAGTCCTGAAAATAACTTTTAAGGAAATTTTATAATAAGTAATATTTTATTAATTGATTCAAAAATCAAAAAAAAAACTTATAATGGGAAAATTGGATATAAAATGGTCTATAATTTCATAAATAATCCATTTATGAGACACTTGTAATTTATAAAAATTACATTAATGACCTTAAAGATTGAATATTTGTAAAAACACCATTGATTTTTTTCTTATAAAAAGGGACTCAATATAAAATTCTTAAAGAAACGTTTATGTTTGTTTTTATCACAAATTTCAACCCAAATAATTCTCCAAACTTCCCTTTACATGTTTTCAAACCCCTTGTGTAACCATAAACCTCTCTTTGAAATGCCTTAAGTTCAATCGAAATGAGGGTATTATAGGAAGAGGTAATCATATTAAACTTGTTCTTTCAAGTTTATTTATTCTTAAAACACCTAAAGATCTTATATAACCATATAAAAATAATAAAACTAGTGTCATTATTATATTAAATTTTATTATGTCTATGGAATAATAACCATCTACATTATTTGCATCTGTTGGAAAATGAAATTGTCATTCGTGTATATGTGATGACTACCTCCTTCACAAACGATGTATTTCATATTTTTATCACTACCACACTTTTATGATTATAAATATGAATTAAACGAATAATGATATTTATAAAATAATTATAATTCTATAAATATAAATCATTATATACTTTACTTTCATTAAATCCATTTAAAAATGATAATTTCACTCGTGTGTGTGCGTGGACTACCCCCACCGCGAACGATGAATATCATTTTTCAACATTGCCTACATGGATGGTTATAAAAGTATATTTAATAAATAAATATGATACTTATTAAATTAGTAAGTTTTTTTATATGATTAAACCCTGAACAAGGTACAAGGATTGTAACCACTGAACTAAAACATGCATGGAAAACAGAAGAGTTAACACCAAAATATGGATATTTGCAAGTAATTATTACTATGTGGGTAATAATAAATTATATTGGTATGGTATATATTAAGATGAATGTAAATATGGTTATGATATAGATTTATAATAAATATAAAATTATTATACATGGATGTTAGAGTGTGTTCGACTAAGCAGGAATCCAAGGTAATGGTTTATTTTACAATCTCATTTTTATTCAAGGATGCTATTTTTAAATTTACATTGGGGGAATTATATGATCTTTCTTTATTAAACCTAATAAATTTTCTTATAATTTTATTAACCATCGTGTTTTCAATTATTATTTCTATTTTTCCTCTATTTGGTACTCCAAACCACTGAAAGAATGTTTATAAGAAAATCTAGTCTTATTTATCCTTTTTGATCAAGAATATTTTTCCTCAATGTACATATTCTTTACTATTATTTAAGAATATTATTTTATATACTTAAATGAAATCTTAAGCTAAATCCTTTTAACTTTGAATTATTATTCCCTAATTTTTGTGAATACCCATTTTTTCAAATAGAGATCTTTATTTCATAATTCTAGGGTTTCTTCATTCTCTCAATATTCTTCCTTACAAACTAGGGTGCTTTTGATATTCCTTTTTATAGATACAATCATAGTCATCTATTTCTACTGGTTTCCTTTCATTTGGAAGTTCATTTTTGATTCATGTTCCTAATCTCTACTTCATTGATCTTTTTTGATAAAAATTCATGAAAACACCTATTTTGGTTTTTCTCAAAGGAACTCCAATGGTTTGGTTTTTTTCTGGTGTGGCCCTTTCTGACTCCCCCTCATTGGTTTTTTTTCCCTCATCTATTATTTATACTCATACAAATATTCTTGAACACTTTAAAATTAATTATAAAGTTAATTTAAGTTTTTTTGGATGGTTTTTGTGGTTATGTTTAGTGTCAAGGTCTCATCACAACTGGTGTCTTCCCCATATTTGGTTTTTAGAAGATTTAGATGCTATGATGGTGGTGGTTTTCTGGTGGTTCTTCCTCAATGATGTAGATGATTGCTATGAATTTTTTATGGTTTTTAAAAACCATTGATGTATCTATATTCTCTCTTTTAGGATTATATGTTGTTTTTCCTCTTAGTGTCTTTCTAAAGGAAGGTATTGATGGTCTTTTCAAATGTTAATTCTGATTCAAACACTATCCATGCATCTTAATCTTCAATCCCTCTCTATATTGGTCTGGTGGAGTGGTTTTCTTAGATTTTTTGGGAGAAATTGTTTAATTGGGAAATTGTGTTCTAGGAATTATGATTGGAGTAGACTTATCTCCTTATTTTGGGTCTCTGTTGGATTATCTTATTATTAATCTAAGTGTTCATGCTAGTAGATCAATGTTCTTGATTTTATTTTGGTGTTTATCAATGGTGTAGTTCCCTAATATGTTGGTATCATCTCCATTATGTTGTTCTAGATTGGTCTGGTTTGGTCATCATTGTAAAGGTGCTTTGGTTGGAGTGAGTAGTGATGATGGTGGGTGTGATAACTCATCATTATTTTAGTTTTCACCATTTTACATGGATATGAAGTTATTGATCTGGTAAAATCATCAATACTTGATGGATTATGACAAGAGAATGTTATATTGTATTGAAGGTGACATAGAGGATGGTGTGACAAGTGTATTTTGGTGGGTGATTTCAGTAGGCAACTGGCTCTTCCTAATTTCATACAGTTATGGTTTTCATACCGTTTTTTATTTTTAATTTCAAATTTGAAGGTGGTGTGATTCTTTGGTGATTTAGTGATTTTCGGAATTGTTTTTCTTCTATTCCCATGATTTTTCTTGTTCTCTAGTCAATTTTGTATAGTTCCAACGTATCCAAATTATTATCTATTCTAATTATTCTATGAATTTTTTAAAATAAAAGAATATTATTTTCCTAAAATTTTTGAAAAAGCAATTTCATTCCACTTATTTATATTTTATCTTCCACTCCATATTAGTATACTTAATCATAGTTTCCTTTTAGGATTAAATTATTTTAAATTATTTTAAAACTAATATTTTAAAATTATCTTTTAATTCTCTTGAAAAAAAATTAGAAATCATTTAAATCTTTTATATCTTCAATTTAGAAAAAAAATATATAAAAATTTCAAGAAAATTATTTTCAAAGTTTTGATTACATTTTCCTCTCTAATTTCCAAAAGACTTGAATTTAATAAAAAACTTAAATTATAATGGATTAATAGTATTCTTTCATTATTTATTGATTTATGTTTTGTACCTTAACTCCCATATAAATATTATTCTTGCTTTATTTACTTCCTTGAAGTTAGTTTCTCTATCACTATCCATTATTCTTTTAACATTATATCCATATTATTTTATGTCATGGATATATTTATCATTTCAAAATTAATTGTATACCATTTTCACATATGGTATTTCTTTAATAAATAGTACTAAGATAGTTATTATATTAGATGGGGAATATTAAAATTCTATATACTTGAATCAATATAGATAGTTGTTGATTGTTAAGGCATGTTGATGATGAATTTTATTATTCATTAAATATATTAGGAATGAATTAGACATGTATAAGTGATGGGTGGGGACCATTATATCCCCTGGATGCATCGATATATCATATGAGATGAACAAGAATGAGTATCTCTTAGTGTATGCCAACCCATATATGTAAGGTGTTTTAGAATGAGGCTTTTATGGTAATATCATGATGTCTTGACATAAATATTTGATAATGAGATAATGATGTCTTGGTAGGAACTATTGACTATAAGATCATAATGTCTTGGAATGAGGAATTGATGTCATTATCATGGTGTCTTATCTCACGAATTAAGATATATGACATTATGTATTCACATATTATGAAATAATTTATTGTTTTCCATGTGATTTTTTATCCCTGGATATATTTTATACTCAATTTATTGTTTAAACGAAACATTTATTGATTATTTACTCATCCATATTACTCAAGTTTTATTTCTTTATGATAGCATCCAATGAACACAACCCATACTAAGTGTTTGATTTCACCTTTATTATGTTTAGATTTCCCCGGGTTATAAATAAGAGTAATACATATGATATATCTAAAAGTATATCATGTGTGGAGAATTTTGTGGGAGATATTAAATACTTATTATGGAATAATAAAATTTGGTTATAATGGGGAAAATGTTCATTGGATAAAAAATATATGGGTTTTTTAAGTATTCGTTTTTTCTAATTCTATAAAAATCTAAACCTAAAAGGTCTTTAGGATGTAAGTGACTCATTATTTTTTATTAAAATTTCAATTATGTAAGTGCAATTTTGGTTTAAATTAGTTAGTATCAAATCCGGTATGTAAATAATATGATTTTATCACCAAATATAGGTTCATGGGTCAAGAGTGTAATTGTATATTTGTCACTAAAACATATGTCCACTCTTATTACATTTATAATTTTTCCCCCCAAATTATTTCTTGAATTTTACCATGATTCAATAACACTCTCACCAAAGGAATACTCTATCCTTTTATAATATTATATCTACAATCCACAATTTGAATAGTTCTTTCTACATCAGACACGCTAGGTTCTAAATTAATAATATACAATTTCAGAACATGAGTTTCCTGTGGAAAATAATTTTTAAAATTAAGAAACATGGAAAATTTTATGATTTTTGGAATAATATTATGGAAATGTTGACTGGTGATCCACTTCACTAATCTATTCTATGACCTCAAAAGGGACCATAAACCATAGAAATATTTATCCTTATTTTCATAACCTTTGGTGTAACAATCTAGGATACACTCTTAAAAATACATGATCTCTAACATCAAATCTCAATTATCTCAATCAAAGATTTATGTAAGACTTATACCAACTCTGAGCTAAAACCATGCAGTTTTTTAATAAATTTATCTTGATTTGTCATCTCTTTCACCAAACTAAATCATACAGAGAGTCCTCTCATTGGTTTCAATGAACATAATGGCGACCAAAAAAATCAACCATATAATTCTTCAAATAGTGTTATTTGGATCGATGATATATAATAGGTATTATATAAAATCTCCATCAATGATATATGTCATTCTCATTACTTTCCAAAGTCACACACACATGAACAAGTAAAATATTAAAAAATTTAAGTAACTCATTCATTTTTCCATCAGTTTGAGGGTGGTAAGTCGTACTTATTCAAAAATTCACTCTCATAGAATTTTTAAGTTTCTTATAGAATCTAGATGTAATCCTTTTATCATTATTTTAGAAAATATCCTTTGAAATTCTTTGAATTGTATAATTTTCTTTCACATAAATCTTATCATGGCCATCAAAAAAAATATTTAGCAAGGAATTTACTAATTTCATGAGTTGATCCACTACTCTCCAGACACTATATTTTTTTATCTAGTGACCTTGACAACAAAATTTTAAAAACCTTAGAAATATCTTCCCAATTCAATGCTAAAATGGGTAATGGCTGTAACAACCCTAATAGTATTCAATGGTCCCCTTTAATCTATTGAAAAATAAAGCATTAATAAATGAATTATATAACATATTTATTCATTATTAACTACTATAAATTATTTTTGATGTCATGATATGTCTTGAAAATTTCTTGTTATAATTCTTAACTCAAATAGTGAAATTTAACTTCATTCCTTAACTAAACAGGAACCACCATTTATGCTCTAAAACAAAGGATTGAATCTTGGGAAACATTCAATCCATCTATTATCTCCCCACCATTTAGTTCATATCGTATCCTCCAACATTCACCATTAGATAATTTTTTCTCTTTAACTTTGTCTATCAATATAGATGTCACATTAAGGATATATATAAATACATCATCCTCTATTTCTCTCACATATATTTAAAAGTATGGGAACACTCCCATTAATTTTCATTTCCCCCCAGTTTCTTCAACTAATTGAATTTTACTCTTCCTACTCAAAGAATCTATTAATAGATTACCTTATCTCACTATATACATAGGCTCAAAATCTAATTTTTGGAGATATTCCACCCACCTTAGATGTTTCTGGTTGAGGCCACACTATAAGAAAATTTACTTTAAAATATTATGATCTATATTCACTAAAAAATATCACAAAAAATAAAATTCCTTAAATACATCAAAATATAAACCACAATAGCTAATTTTGGGTCATGTTTAGGGTAATTCCTTTCATGGTTTTCCAGATTCCTAGATCCATATACCAAAACCATGCTTCCTTGTATTAGAACACATCCAAAGACCAATATAGATACATCACAATACACTTCCTAACCATCTCCCAACTTATAGATAATTAATATTAGATGTGAATTAATTCATTTGTTCAATTACTCATATTTCTCAGCCAACTTTGTACTCTAATAAAATTTCACTTCTTTCTAAATCAAGGTTTGCATAGGAGTATCTAATTTCAAAAAATCCTAAATGAATATCTAATAATATCTTTCTAAAAAAATTATTTAAAATATATTATTGGTTATTTATTAATACATCATTGGTTTTACTCTTTTGGGATAAAAAATTATTCCTTTATCTAAACTAATATATCAAATATACTTATTTAATATACAAGTTACATTTTAAGAACATTTCATAAAACTTATTCTCATATATAAGTTCAGAAAACCTTCAATTTCCCCATATGATTTATCTAATATTTTAATTATATAATTATTTACTAAAAAAATATAACTAAAAATGTTACCAAGTACTTGTGGTATATTGAATTTATTAATTTCATAAACATCGTAGGTGTACTAGTAACTCCAAAAAGAATAAATAAAAAAAATTAATGGCCATATCAAAATTTTAAATTAATTTTAGGAATATATTCCTAATTTACCTTTAATTTGTGATACTTAGTTGAATTTAAATCTTATAAAACCACATATATCTATTTGGTTGGTAAGAAAATCATCAATTCAAGCTAAGAGATATTTTTTTCATCATCACCTAGTTTAGTTTCTGATATTTGATAAAAAATGTAAGTAGTTGTCATGATTTTTTATAAATAATATTGACAATTTCAAAGGTGAAATTCTAGGTAAAATTAATCCATTCTACTAAATATCATCCAACTGCACTTTAAACTCTCATAAGTACACTAGTTTCATGTAATAATATAGTAAAGAAATATTTTTCAATCTATGAACTTGGTCAGTGAAAAATTGCATGTATCACCTAGGTGGTAATTAGAAATAAATCCTCTAGTAAAATATCTATATATAAATCCACAAAGTGTAGGTTTATCCTTTATTTCCATTGATTTAATTACTCATCCAACCAAAAATATATATAGATCTAATATCACTATTCATCAGAGCCACCCTACTTATATGAATGTCCCATTCTCTCTGGAAAGTTTTGATAGTCCCATATGACACCAAGAAGATAATTATTCAAGCATAATAGTCTTTTTGAGCCTTAAATTTGTTCATATAATTTATCTTAATAATTAAATCATGTATTTTCATCTCAAGGACTAAGAATTTTCATGATATTTCCACATTTTTAATCCTAGTCAAGTTGGATGGACACTTACACTCGTTTTTATTCCTTTCGTGTAGTAGAGTATCAATTTTTCCTATAATATAGTTTCAAATTAACTCACGAACCCAATAGATAAACCAATCATATAGAGATGAATGAATGTGCTACCTAAGAATCAAACAATATATAAAAAATTATAGAATCTATCATATTGATACCTCTCACCATATAAGGAATATTGGTCTGGTTAAGATGAAAAAATGGTCTATATGGGGTGAATAAACCTTTCAAAACTTTAATCAATTTGAAAAAAAAAACATAAAATATTAAAACAATCAAAGTTTATCATTGCATACAGTAACACTGCAATGTAGTTTAGTGTTCAAAAATAAAATACAATAGAAATAAAAGACATGAACACAAGATATCTATATTAATTCAGATTGAATGACCTTACATATACTCTTCACTAATCTTTACATGTAAGGAATAATTGTACTCACTAAAAAACTTCTCTTTTTAAAGGTGTGATAACCTTTTTACAGACACTGACATTTTCTCACCTAGAAGCACAACCCAACCTATTTAATCCACATTTCTATGGAACAAAGCACATCCATAAAAAATGGTTTTTTTCAAGGGTCTCAAGACAAGGATCAAACTTTTAGTTAGGTGGTATAACAAAAACAAACATTCTTTTGATGGGGAAAATTATAAACCAAAACATACATAAAAATAGGGAAAAACTTTTATAAATATGAAAATTAGAAATAAATATAAAATATAAGTTTAATTATGATGAAGATTTGATATAGCTTCAATCACTTCAGTGAAAATTAATCAAACATTGAAGTTCCATTATGATTATATCCATTTAATAGTATTCATAATAGAAATTCAACACTTTTCAAATATCATATGAATATCTTGTTTATCAAGTGATCTATGTTGATCCTTTTAATCAAGTTATTAAGATAAAAAATCTCAATGAATACTCACTTTTCATTAACACCAAGATCCTATTTGTGTGGATCTTTCTTGATAACCAGTCATGGGAATCTATGGTGAGGAATAAAAAATAGGAGAGAAATTTCATTTACCTTTTATGGAAATATCCTAATCTTAATTCTTCACTAAATAATTCAAAATAACTTTTGAATAGTTTTATTAGAATATATATGTGTTTTAAAATTTAATAAAATAGTTAACACAAAATATATAAACATTTAGTGAATAAAAACATTAAAACTTTGGAAAATATACTTCAAAATCCACTCAAAATGACAATGGAAGAACTGTGTAAGTGTCATTTTAGTTTTTTGCATATGAATTATTTTTTATGTGCATAAGTGTGATTCAAAACATCTTAAGTGTCTGAAGTTCCCAGATCAGTGTGAATCACTGAGAGGGGGAGGGGGTGAATCAGTGATCCTTTAAAACTTTTTACTAATTGATTCTTAATCAATTAAACCTCTATGGCTTGTTAAGGCCTCGATCCACTCTTCTTATGTCTCTCAACCTTTCCCGGATAATGCAGTAATGAAAAGGCACAAGACACAAGGATTTACAAGGTTCGGCACCAAAGGCCTACATCCTTGCCATGCTCTCCCAACATGGATTCTCCCATTATAATCGGTTAGTATTACAATGGTCGATACAGCTTCCCACCGTATCTCTCCTGAGTCCCACAGGAGGGTCTTTATACTGCGTCCCACAGTGTTACCAGAGTCCCACTGGCCTGCTCCAGAATCCCACTGAAGACTTCTTCTCCCTGAGTCCCACAGGGTCTTCTCTTGGCTCCTCGAGTCACACGAGTAGCTCTTCTTCTCTTTAAGCTTCTTCAAGTATCCTCAGCAGTCTGGGATAAAGACTGCTGGCCTTGCTCTGTACCTCTGATCACTTGTGATGATCAGGGTCTTCTCAATCTACTGAATGCTCAGACAAATAATATCTTTATCTTCGGTCTGGTCCAGTCTCAGTCCTGGTCTTGGACAACTCAAATGCACACCACTGTTTTAACTTTCTTCACGTGTGCACGTGCATGCATGTATGCATGCACTTCCCCTTTCCACTTCTTGGTGCAGTAGACCCACAAAGGGTGTAATCACTTTTGAGCACACACCTACTTCTCAGACTTCACACACTTTATGCAATTTGCTTACACACTAGAATGTGTGTTATACTTTAGTGTGGAACTTCTTCTTCTTCTTCTAATGTGTATACACTTTTTAGTGCACACACTAGGTTCGGTCAACTTCTCTCTTTGCACACAAAACTTCTTCACTTTGGCACATACTTTGAGCTTGGCCTTCACACTTCTTGTTGCACACCCTTAAATGGCCGTAGGGTGTTCCTCTTCAATTTGCACACACACACACTCAAATGAGGTGTGGTCTTCAATTCACCCACACAAGGCTACGGCCTATTCAATTCTAACACACACACAAAGTGTGGTCTTCCCTTGGTGCACACAAGGTACTAAGGCCTCGGCCTTCTATTCTTTTGCACACACACAAATGTGGTGGCCTTCCTCCTTATGCACACACACAGCAACGGCCTTCCTTCTAACTTTGCACACACAAGGCATGCAAGCCTCGGGTCCCCTTCTTATTTAGCACAAGGCAGTGCCTTTCTCCCCTTTTTGCACACACACTGCTCACGGCCCCTTCTTTGTTCTTGTTTGCACATACACCCAAAGGGTGTGTTCTTTCACTTCACACAAGGTATGGCCTCGGGTTCTCTTGCTTGGCACACACCCACTGTCCGTAGGTGGTTTTCTTCATTTGATCTCACACACAAGGCCTCGGGTTCTTCCACCTTCAAGGTAGGCGCGCAAGTGCTTGATGAGCCGCGGCCTCCTCTTCTTCAACAAAGCACAAGGCACACTTGGTGCACAAGGCAGCGTGCAAGCGCACAAGGCCTCTAGGGCGCGCAAGCCTCGGGTGCAAGGCACCGCGGGCGCGCAAGTGCTACCGCGCAGAGGGCACGGTGCACAGAGGGGGCGCACAACTTTGTGCTGCCCAAACTCCTTCCTGTCGCGCAAAGGATAGCGCACAGGGGACTCCTCCTCCTCCTTCTTCTTGTCGCGCAAAGATGTTGCGCGCAAGGAACTCAGCCACGCAAGTTTACTTGCGCGGGGCTTCAACTTCGCGAGGCAGAGGCGTCGCGGGACACAAATCTTCAACAAGAACTTCAGCAAACATTACCGTGCTTCGGGTTCTCTTTTTATAGGCAGAGGAGAGGCGGTTCAATCGCGTGGGAAATCTTGAAACACCGAGATCTTCGGATCTTTAAAATCTTTCCAAGTTTTTTGCGTTTTTCTCTTCGGTGCACGCGGGTTCTTAAATTATTTTCTTCCTCCTCGTGCATGCGATTTATAACGCATGCACGGCCTCTGTTTAGGTCTATCCATGCAAAACATGAACACCCGAGTGGCCTCGCACCTTCGGTTTGCTTCGGCCTTCATCGAATTCATCATCTGGTAGCATGCATGCTCATCTCAAGGCATGGTTGTGTTCGGTATGCTCAGACGATTCCAATGGACACTTCGGTTTGATCGGAGGTGGCCGGATACTCAAATTCTGTCGTCGGGGTGGCTCTGGTTCAGCGGAGGCTCGCGGGAGGCTTCGGCATGGCTGGAGGAAGGAGATGAAGCCACGACCGTTGGATGCGGCGATGGAGATACATCGGGCGGCCTGGATCTGATCGCCTCGCCGCGGATCAGTTGTGCGGCCGAGATCTGGCGCGCGATTGATCGTGCGGCCAGGATTACTCCCGCGGAAAAAATCCGCGTCCCACATCGAAACGGCGAGAGGTTTTCTTGCGGCTTATCAACATGCCGCTCCCCCAGCACACTCAATTGAATCTCCTCCCTCCACGGTGCCGCCCCGCACCGTGTTCTCCCTGCGGGCGCGCTCTGCGCCCACTCCTGCCACTCGGGCGCGCCACTGGCGCCCACTATGCGTGCCTTCGGGTGCGCGCACTGCGCGGACTTCACCACCGCGTAGCTCGGGGCTTATACACGGCCCCCTCTGCCTCTCGGGCTGGCCACATGGGATCCCCCCTTGGGCGTGGCGCCTTAGGCCCACATGTGCCTTGGGGGTTGAACCCTTAAGGCTGGCCCTTGGTGGCCTATTTTTTGGCAAAGGACAGAATAATGCTTTGTATAAAAACAAAGTACTCCCAAGTGTAAAATGCCAAATCTTCCAAGCCATCTTCCTCATTTCTCCTTCTTCCTCTCTTCTTCTTCATTTGAAATTCCTCCATTATTTTCAATATGTATTCATCACTTAGGAATGGAATTCCAAACGGTTTCTTCTTCATCTCCTCTTCCATATGTGTTCAATACTTAGGAGGGACATTCTCGAAGGGTCTTCTTCATCAACCGAGCGCCTTAATCAACATGAAATATCCAATGTGCTTCATTGATCAAATCAGAGATCAAGTTGGATCACTTCCAATTCACATGCACTAAGTGTTAGTGCATGGACTTCATTAATACACTTCATCCACTTAGAAGTTGTGAATGGATCCCTTTCATCTCCTCATGCATTGTGAAGACAATGCATGGTCTTCAAACAATGTTGTGACATTGTATCATCATGATACAAGTTCTTTGAACTTAAAGATCAGCTCAACAATCGTCAGATTTTACTAGAGAATGTTTCAACCACATCTCCTATGCCACTTAGTGAATCTCCTAAGTGACATGCATCTGTGTACCATGGCCATTCTCCTTCATCACCATCACCATCACATCCTTTGACATTCACATCTTGACTCCTTGACATCCATTCATTCCAAGACAACTTCATGCCTCATTGACAACAAATGCAACACAATGCACTTCAATCTCCCCCTTTGTATTTGTTGTCAATACACTCCTTCAGCACATATGAATGGGTCAATATGTGTGCCAATATTTCTCCCCCTTATTGGCAATCAAATGCAAAGGTGTGGTGTGGTTCTCTTCAAAATATCACTTCCTCCCATTGAATAGTATTCTCTTGAAAAACACTGAGAGAGGGATGATGTCACATGTTCTTCTTTAGCAAAGAACCTTTAGTAGGTCAACTCTAAGTCTACTTGGGCTAACCCGGTGTAGAAAACAAGAGTGATGTAACCAAGGTACTCAATGCTGTCCAACATTCACTATACATGTGAGGTCATGCTTCAGGGGTTTGAAAATTTTTCAGATATAACAATGAATTGCTAAATCCTGCACATACTTCACAAAACTCATTAGAAAGTTCAGTGCAATGATAAATCTCCCCCTTTCATCCATTTGTCTTCAATCCATACTCCCCCTTAATTGTCATGATGAATACAATTAAGAAACAAGGGATGAAAGTATGATTGGAATACCTTCACTTTTCTCAAGATGATATTAAATCCCAAAATATCATCTTCTCCAGATTGGCTCCCCCTCAAGGGGTGCACAAGATTCTTTCCAAACCATCCTCCAGTTGAGAATGATCATCATCTTCAATTCCCTGCATTGTTAGCATATGTAAATACCAATATATAAGGGAATAAGATGGAACCTTCTTGGTTCATCAATGTGAACAACAAGGTTGAGAAGATTCTCTCAACCGAGATGTCCTATTTTCACCATTCTTCACACTTGCACATTTGATCTTCAATGATGTTTGTGCTGGTGTGGATCTCAACCCATCTTCATGTGAAATCTTTTTCTTCTCTTTTGCTTTAGCAAATGCCAGAGCTTCATCTTCAGCTCTTTGTAGTTCTCTGGCAAGTTGCAACTGATTTGTCCATATGACTAGTAAATCATTTGGAAGTGTGGCCTCAGTTCTGGAAGTTCCACATGGTTCTTTGGATGCTGCTAAGCTACCTCTCTTAGGCAACTTATTTTCAATCAATCCCTTCTGCTTCTTCTGGATTGATTGTCTGTTTGAGTTCAGTTGGCTTCTATTGATTTCCATGGATTGTTTACAAATATCCATGGTATGACCTTTCTTTCCACAGTAGAAGCATGTCTTCTTGGTGGTCCTACTGGATGACTCACCCTTCTTGGATTTAGACTCCAAGGACTTCTCTTCATTTCTCAAACACTTCTTGGGAGCATTTTCCACTTTCTTATGCTTGCTTCCCAAGGATTTCTTTTTAGCCAGGTTCAGTGATCTTCTCTTCTTTTGAGCTCTGGACACAGTTGGAGATTGACATGTATCTATTTGACCACTCTTGCAATCATCCCAGATGTTATCAAGTAATACAAATCTATTTGCAGTAAACAGATGTCTCTGGACCTGTGGATGCTGCTTCTTTTCTTCTAGCTTGCTCCCCCTAGGCATGGGCTTCCTCTGTGCTTTGGCATTCAGTGGATTGTACCAACAATCCTTTGCACAATGCCCATACTTGTTACAACACCAGCATTGTCCCACGAATCTTGACCTTTTCAGTCCTTCTGATTGTAGGGTACTTTTCTTGACCTGTTGTGCTGTTTCAGGAGAGCTCTGCTTCTTTACTGTCTTCATCCATATTTGTTTGGAATTATTCTTCCATCCTGCACTTTTTGTGGAAACACAATTAGAAGCATCAGTACAAGATGGTATGGATGGTACCTTCCTTTTAGAAGTTGTTGCCCTTTTATTAGAGGATGTCTTTCTTTTAGAATCATCCTGCTCAATGCATACTTGAGTAGCAACATTTCTCCTTTCAGCTGTCTGGGAGGCTTGGGCTTTGGGTGATTGCTGATTTTTCAATATCACCTCCAGTTCTAAGTATTTCATGTTGAGGGAGTTCTTCTCATCCTCAACAGTTCTTAGCCTTCCTTCCCAATTCTCCACCAGTTGTTTCATCTGGTCTTCATGCACCTTCTTTAATTCTTGCAATGAATTGTTCAGCTCCTTCACCAATTTTACTTTGTCTTCGAGTTGAGCATCTCTGACATTCATTGACACTTTGTGCCTCTTTTCCAGTGCATGGAAAACATCTTTGATCATTATCATAAAGATGTCTTTCTCAGAAAGGCTTCTTTGCAATTCTTCAGCAGTGTCTTCATATCTTTCATTGCAAAGAGAAACGGTTTCATCTTTAGCATTTACCAGCTTTCTGAGAGTGTTGGTTATGCCAACCCTTTTTGCCAATTGGACTTCTAGAGAATTGGCTTCATCTTCTAGCTGTAATTTTTCTTCTTGAAGATCAAGGAGGCCTGTAGCTATACACATTGCAACTTTCTTGGGGACTCTCTTCTGAAGATATTTGATTGCATTTAGAAGATCATTGTTTCTTCCATCTTCATCACAGCTAGAGCAGGCTTCATCAGAAGAATGATAAAAGGAATTGTCATCTGATGTGACATTCACATTTCTTTCCATAGAAGGAGTTTCTCTGATTGCTACAACCTTCTTCCTCATCTTCTTTGCCTGTTTCTTCTTTCTATTTTTCTGAGTCTTGGCAGATATCTCCATTTGAGGCTGGTCACTCATTTCCTCAAATCTGCACTCCATAAAGACTCCCTTGGATCTTTTAGAGGTAACCTCCCTCTGATACCAATTGAAGTGCCCAGATCAGTGTGAATCACTGAGAGGGGGAGGGGGTGAATCAGTGATCCTTTAAAACTTTTTACTAATTGATTCTTAATCAATTAAACCTCTATGGCTTGTTAAGGCCTCGATCCACTCTTCTTATGTCTCTCAACCTTTCCCGGATAATGCAGTAATGAAAAGGCACAAGACACAAGGATTTACAAGGTTCGGCACCAAAGGCCTACATCCTTGCCATGCTCTCCCAGCATGGATTCTCCCATTATAATCGGTTAGTATTACAATGGTCGATACAGCTTCCCACCATATCTCTCCTGAGTCCCACAGGAGGGTCTTTATACTGCGTCCCACAGTGTTACCAGAGTCCCACTGGCCTGCTCCAGAATCCCACTGAAGACTTCTTCTCCCTGAGTCCCACAGGGTCTTCTCTTGGCTCCTCGAGTCACACGAGTAGCTCTTCTTCTCTTTAAGCTTCTTCAAGTATCCTCAGCAGTCTGGGATAAAGACTGCTGGCCTTGCTCTGTACCTCTGATCACTTGTGATGATCAGGGTCTTCTCAATCTACTGAATGCTCAGACAAATAATATCTTTATCTTCGGTCTGGTCCAGTCTCAGTCCTGGTCTTGGACAACTCAAATGCACACCACTGTTTTAACTTTCTTCACGTGTGCACGTGCATGCATGTATGCATGCACTTCCCCTTTCCACTTCTTGGTGCAGTAGACCCACAAAGGGTGTAATCACTTTTGAGCACACACCTACTTCTCAGACTTCACACACTTTATGCAATTTGCTTACACACTAGAATGTGTGTTATACTTTAGTGTGGAACTTCTTCTTCTTCTTCTAATGTGTATACACTTTTTAGTGCACACACTAGGTTCGGCCAACTTCTCTCTTTGCACACAAAACTTCTTCACTTTGGCACATACTTTGAGCTTGGCCTTCACACTTCTTGTTGCACACCCTTAAATGGCCGTAGGGTGTTCCTCTTCAATTTGCACACACACACACTCAAATGAGGTGTGGTCTTCAATTCACCCACACAAGGCTACGGCCTATTCAATTCTAACACACACACAAAGTGTGGTCTTCCCTTGGTGCACACAAGGTACTAAGGCCTCGGCCTTCTATTCTTTTGCACACACACAAATGTGGTGGCCTTCCTCCTTATGCACACACACAGCAACGGCCTTCCTTCTAACTTTGCACACACAAGGAATGCAAGCCTCGGGTCCCCTTCTTGTTTAGCACAAGGCAGTGCCTTTCTCCCCTTTTTGCACACACACTGCTCACGGCCCCTTCTTTGTTCTTGTTTGCACATACACCCAAAGGGTGTGTTCTTTCACTTCACACAAGGTATGGCCTCGGGTTCTCTTGCTTGGCACACACCCACTGTCCGTAGGTGGTTTTCTTCATTTGATCTCACACACAAGGCCTCGGGTTCTTCCACCTTCAAGGTAGGCGCGCAAGTGCTTGATGAGCCGCGGCCTCCTCTTCTTCAACAAAGCACAAGGCACACTTGGTGCACAAGGCAGCGTGCAAGCGCACAAGGCCTCTAGGGCGCGCAAGCCTCGGGTGCAAGGCACCGCGGGCGCGCAAGTGCTACCGCGCAGAGGGCACGGTGCACAGAGGGGGCGCACAACTTTGTGCTGCCCAAACTCCTTCCTGTCGCGCAAAGGATAGCGCACAGGGGACTCCTCCTCCTCCTTCTTCTTGTCGCGCAAAGATGTTGCGCGCAAGGAACTCAGCCACGCAAGTTTACTTGCGCGGGGCTTCAACTTCGCGAGGCAGAGGCTTCGCGGGACACAAATCTTCAACAAGAACTTCAGCAAACATTACCGTGCTTCGGGTTCTCTTTTTATAGGCAGAGGAGAGGCGGTTCAATCGCGTGGGAAATCTTGAAACACCGAGATCTTCGGATCTTTAAAATCTTTCCAAGTTTTTTGCGTTTTTCTCTTCGGTGCACGCGGGTTCTTTTATTATTTTCTTCCTCCTCGTGCATGCGATTTATAACGCATGCACGGCCTCTGTTTAGGTCTATCCATGCAAAACATGAACACCCGAGTGGCCTCGCACCTTCAGTTTGCTTCGGCCTTCATCGAATTCATCATCTGGTAGCATGCATGCTCATCTCAAGGCATGGTTGTGTTCGGTATGCTCAGACGATTCCAATGGACACTTCGGTTTGATCGGAGGTGGCCGGATACTCAAATTCTGTCGTCGGGGTGGCTCTGGTTCAGCGGAGGCTCGCGGGAGGCTTCGGCATGGCTGGAGGAAGGAGATGAAGCCACGACCGTTGGATGCGGCGATGGAGATACATCGGGCGGCCTGGATCTGATCGCCTCGCCGCGGATCAGTTGTGCGGCCGAGATCTGGCGCGCGATTGATCGTGCGGCCAGGATTACTCCCGCGGAAAAAATCCGCGTCCCACATCGAAACGGCGAGAGGTTTTCTCGCGGCTTATCAACATGCCGCTCCCCCAGCACACTCAATTGAATCTCCTCCCTCCACGGTGCCGCCCCGCACCGTGTTCTCCCTGCGGGCGCGCTCTGCGCCCACTCCTGCCACTCGGGCACGCCACTGGCGCCCACTATGCGTGCCTTCGGGCGCGCGCGCTGCGCGGACTTCACCACCGCGTAGCTCGGGGCTTATACACGGCCCCCTCTGCCTCTCGGGCTGGCCACATGGGATCCCCCCTTGGGCGTGGCGCCTTAGGCCCACATGTGCCTTGGGGGTTGAACCCTTAAGGCTGGCCCTTGGTGGCCTATTTTTTGGCAAAGGACAGAATAATGCTTTGTATAAAAACAAAGTACTCCCAAGTGTAAAATGCCAAATCTTCCAAGCCATCTTCCTCATTTCTCCTTCTTCCTCTCTTCTTCTTCATTTGAAATTCCTCCATTATTTTCAATATGTATTCATCACTTAGGAATGGAATTCCAAACGGTTTCTTCTTCATCTCCTCTTCCATATGTGTTCAATACTTAGGAGGGACATTCTCGAAGGGTCTTCTTCATCAACCGAGCGCCTTAATCAACATGAAATCTCCAATGTGCTTCATTGATCAAATCAGAGATCAAGTTGGATCACTTCCAATTCACATGCACTAAGTGTTAGTGCATGGACTTCATTAATACACTTCATCCACTTAGAAGTTGTGAATGGATCCCTTTCATCTCCTCATGCATTGTGAAGACAATGCATGGTCTTCAAACAATGTTGTGACATTGTATCATCATGATACAAGTTCTTTGAACTTAAAGATCAGCTCAACAATCGTCAGATTTTACTAGAGAATGTTTCAACCACATCTCCTATGCCACTTAGTGAATCTCCTAAGTGACATGCATCTGTGTACCATGGCCATTCTCCTTCATCACCATCACCATCACATCCTTTGACATTCACATCTTGACTCCTTGACATCCATTCATTCCAAGACAACTTCATGCCTCATTGACAACAAATGCAACACAATGCACTTCAGTGTCATTTCTATCTATGTTTATTTCATTTATATTCATGTAAAGGTAAATTTTAATTCTATAGGCTATGTAAAGGTAATCATAAAATTATATATGCTCTATAGAGGTAATAATATTCTATATAATGGTATACAATTTCATTTTGTGTAAAGTTAAAACCCAGTTCACATAAAGGTAATAGAATATTGCGTAAAGGTATTATGTGGGTCACATAAAGGTAGTACATATCTATATAGATGAAATATATATTATTTAAAGGTAATATATATATGTGTGTGTGTGTGTAAATATAAAATGTATTGTGTAAAGGTCATTATAGACTTGTGTCAAGGTGTAACTGAGTTGCATATTGGTATAAAAATTTAACAAAAGCATAAAAACTTAAGATTCATAGAATTAAAACTCAAAAATTATAAACATAATACATTTAAATATCAGTGATGAAATATAAAATGAATATGAGTTAATGTAATTAAAAAACTAAAAAACTAATAATTTGACCATGTTCGAACATTAACAAGGTCCGGTGTCAGTATTTACCACCACTAAATCCTACTTAGCTACGAAGATACTTCAATGAATCTTTTGGGGTGTATAACTATTCTTCTGTAGAGGCCTACCACCTCTTACATGAGTATTTATCTTAATATACCTAGACTTATTAACCTGTATTATTTATCCTTTTATAAGTTTGGATTCACCACCACTACTCATTCATAGGAATCTCTCTCAATACTTTTTCAAATGATCCACCTTACATCACAAAAATCAAGAAAAAATTAGAATTAGACACATTTTTTGGGATGTACCACTCAATAATATTATAAAAACTCTATTGGACTCCTCCATTAGGATAACTAATAAGTTTATTTCACTAATTTAACTTAGAATTACTTTTTCTCTAAATTTTTACCATTAATGGTTTGATTACCAACATCGGTACAATTTGTGTATTTTAGAGGGATTTTCAATTTTTCATCTAGTGGATGGATATTTTAGAAAACCAGGTGTTGAATTGAGATGATTAATGATTAAACATATTTAATAATTTTTTTTAGACTTGAAAGTAAGATCATTTAGTGGCTAAGATCTCTGGAGAAGGCTGGAGACATGGTTAGGGCTAGCAATGCTACTGCAACAGCACCTACTAGTCGGTTCCAATCCCCCATCCAACCGGTGATTTGGGAGGTATCCCATATTCCCTATCGAGCTCACCGACTAGTCAGTGATCCCTAGGTGGTTATCTAGTGGGCCACTGGCCAACCAGTTCCCCTAAGTATCTAGTTGATGGGGCACACAAGGAAGTTTTTATTTAAGGTCCTTTGTGTAGTTTTAGTATCGATAACCCCTAATTTTTTACATATATTAGATGAATTGAAGAGGGAAATTATAAAATTCTCTCCTCCTCTCCTCTATCCATGAGTTTACCTTGATTTAGGATGGATCTAGATACAATCCATTGTGGAGTTTAAATGATGTACTTTGTTCTTATTCAATCATAACTCCCTCTTCCTCATGTGGTGTTGGATCATTATGTCGTTCTTCATGGATGATTGATCTTGGTACGTCTTATCCTTTATAATCCCAAGATTTTTAAATTCTCTCCAAATTCTATATCCCCTTGGTCATCTTGATCAACTATTGATCTTTTTCTTGACTCTAATTAGATAATTTGATGACAATTCCAATGAATCTTGGTATAATTTTCTGAGAATGTTGGGGTTTTTGATTTTCATGGTTATAGGATGTCTCATGACAATGAACACATGCCATTTATTAGAGATTCATTGAAGGTGATTTACTTGGTGTTTTATTCTATAGTTTTTTTAATTGAATCAAACTAAATATCATATATGGGATTGAATTGGGGATTTTTCATGCCTTATATTTGAGAATGTTCAAGGAATAGTCTGAACTCTATTGGAAAATTTTGTGGAAAAATTAGGTCACCAGGTTGAACTATCCTAGAGATTAAATTTTAATTATATTATATTGGCCTTTTAATTTTTCTCAAACAATGGGTTTTTTTCATGGGGTTAAATTTGTAGATTCTTATGGACCTTATATGGGTGTTTGGTCATGGTTTTGGCTAGGCGGTGATACCTAGTGAGTCATTCAACAAATATACCTTTCACCCTTAGTTGTGATTTTTCTTCAAATCATTTAATTAGTTTTAATTTAGTTATAATTAATTAAATTGGAATACTCAGGCATGATTTAGGACCCCAAGGAAATTGATGGATGTCGAATTGACCTGGAAGGACTCAGAAAAAGTTTTTGGGATTTTATTGGATGGGATTTAACTCTATAATGAGCTAAGTGGTCCCATGTTCTCTACCCTATATAATTATGCATGGTTTATTATAATGTGGTATAGTTTTCCCATCTTGGTTGAACTATTATTAATTCATAAATGTGTTTTTAATTTCATGAAATTCTTAAATAGTTAAGGATATTAAAGTATTAACTATTTTAAGTAACCATTCCTAATGTAACTACATAGGGTGTTGAGGTAAAAAATAAACCCTTCTGCACAAGCTTGATTCTGGTCATCTATGGACAAGTCTTTGATCACTAATGATTTCATTATATTACATGGATCCCCTTGGGTGAGTGATTTTTCTATATGAGATGTAGTGGTCATGAAACCCTTTCTTAAGATAACATGTATTGTTCTTTACTAAATTATTACCCTTATAGATTCCTATATTTTCTTGGAAACCCTTATTGACATGTTATGCATGATGTGGTGTGTGCGTGTTTGTAGCTTGTGAGACCTATTATTTATATAATTTTCATGTAGTGTGTGTGTGTGTGTCCCATGATACCTACTCTTGGTATGATTCACATGTAGTGTTCATGTGTAGACCATGAGACCTATGCTTGATATCATTCACATGTGGTGTGCATGTGTAGCCTATGAGACCTGTGGTTGATATGATCCACATATGGTGTGTGTATGTGTGTGTGTGTGTGTCCCCATTAGACCTTTTATTGGTTATGGATTTTGTGTTCCTTTCTATGTCGCAAATTATATGTGGGTATTTCATACCCAATGGAATGTTTGATATTCCATGTTGTTCCTTTCTATGTTGTGTATTACTTGTGTAATATTTCATAGCCTTTGCAATACTTATTGTAATATATTTCCATGTTGTTATTTTCTATCTAGTGTATTATTTGTGTTTTATTTTATAAAATGTATGATATTTATTATGATATATTGCCCCTAACTATGTTATCTTTTTCATGTAGATTTTTACATAGCCATTGGGAATATTTTTTTTAGTTTTTAGGTTGAAAATGGTTCTAAAAGACATAGTTGGCACCCTAGAGTGGGATAATGGATGACATGACTAATTGGTTTTGGTTCTACGTAGGATGGTTAGTGAATGACCTTGGTATGAGTTTAGCCTATTGGGGAATTCTGTATAGAATTGGAAGAGGTTATATGTATCAGTATGGTATGCTGATGGGGTATGTCCTTGCATATGTATAGAGTTCCAGTGATTCAGGCATGCCAAGTGTTCATACCATCAAAGGCGGGCAAGTAAACATGAGTAATGTGAGTGACACTCCCTTAAAGGGAGGTGTAGAGTAGTTCCTTAAAGTAAAAAATGTGTGTTATTACTTAAAGTCAGAACATGTATTTTCCCTTAAAGGTGGGATGAAGTCACATAGCATGATTCAAGTCATGTGGTGACTATGTATGACATTCATATGGTATGGTTCCAAATAAAGTATGGTCAGGGTTTGTGGTAGCTTGGTTAGCACATAAATACTTAGCATATGGTTTTCTATTTCTTACTTTTGCATCGGTGATTACTTATTATGATTGTGTGTTTTATTCATTTATTATCTTTTTATGCTTCTAAGATTATCACATGCACGTACACTATGTTTTATCAATTAGGTACTGGAATTTATTGGTAGTGACCTACTATTTTTTACTCACACCCTTATAGGGTGTCCATGACACTCACTTGTTGCAGGTATAGGTCAAGATGAGGCACAAGTTTAATATTCGAGTGTGATAGCTCAATACAAGTCTAGATACCGAGAGGAGGTGAGGCTTGGAGTTTGGTATAGATACAATTTTGTATATTTATTATTTTTTAGTCATGTTTATGTGATCATACCGATTGGTGATCAGTGTACTTGCATTGAAGCGTGGCAGTTTTAGCATGTTGTTTCCACGTTCATTCATTACAAACAGTATATTTATTGTATTGTGTGTACTCTATTTGTTATTTTTACATGTTTGGTTATTTATATATTACTATTCACTCTAATTGAGTCTATATTCTACCCATGATTTTACTTTAGACCCTTACTACTAGTCGATATACTCTAGCATATAGGGAGGTGTACCTGAATTCAGGTGGCACACCGGGTCAGACCCATTGATTCAATTGGGGTGTTACAAAATGCTATCAAAGTTGTCTTTTTTTCCTAGTTTGCGAAGTTTATATATAAGAGACATAAAAATGCATTAGATCTTGTGATAAAACTTGGTCTTATGTGTTGAAAACACCTTCTTCGAAGGGAAGTCCAGGTTACCAGGGTATGGGATTAATGTTCTTCATTTCTATCGTTATGGTTATATGATTTTTCCTCATGTGAAACACATAGATTTTTTAGTTTTGTGAATTCATATGGGTTTGAATATTGTCCATATCAGAAATAGGAATCACATACATCATATTAATCACAAAGGAATCACATGAAGTATATGTTTATTGTGTATGATTGTACTGATGATGGAGGACTCCTCCAATTTAGTTTCAAAAAATTGTACTATGTCTTCACATATAGTTTTGTGGTGACATCCTATTTTGTTGAACCCCTATTTATATATACTTCTGATGGAATTTCATGTGTGACTATGGTGTGGTGAACCTAGATAATGAGGATGATGATTCAACCCCTCTATGAATAGGTGGTGTAGTGAACCTTTTTAGTCTATTGTAATGCATTAATTTCCTTAGTAATAATCTCATATGGGTGGCTATTAGATGGTTTTGATTAATTAAGATTCCAACTGTATCCTATGTGTATTCATCCATATAACTCCTGGTGGGATTTTTTTAACCAAACTAGGAGTTTATGGCCTTGATGTGGATTTTCTATGGTGATACCATATGGGATATCTGTATGTATATATATACTTAGATGATGTTTCATGATTTTTTAGCCTTAATGTGACCTTATTTTGGGTTACATGGAAGACCCTTGTGGACTTAGAGATGAGAATCTAGTTACTTGTGAGTTAGTGCCTCATGCTACAAGGGGTAACCCAATTGTGGAAATTTCTATGTCAAGGGATAATTTAGGTTACTAGTGCCCTAGGGGATAATTTCATTGATGAAATTTCCTTGTTCATGTGAGTAACCTTAGATTTATTAGAGAAAATCTTGTGAGTTTTCTTGTAAACTTGGGTTGTAGAGTACCCTGAGTGCTAGTACTCATGAGAAGAAGGTTGGGTTTTTTTAGAGTTGGAATCCTAGGATCAACTATGTTTACTTTGATTAAATATATATTCAATGTATTTAATATTAATAAAACTTATTATTAAATATTTTTCATTATTCTACATGACTCTAATGTAATAATGAACTAGAGTATACGTATCATCGATAAGTTTATAATAGTTCCCCGCTATAATGATAACCTTTAAGTTCTATGATGATATTATTAAATATAGTTTAGTGGTTAGATAACATATTATGATGGGACACGTAGTATATATAGACTTTCAAGGGTGAGTACTATTAAGAGGATGGGATTCTTCTTATGAATTTCTCACTTGGTAATCTCCAAGATGAGAGATTTTGATAATAGACCTATCAGTATGAATTCCACATGTTTTGGTGTCATCATATATTCCTATCTACAAGAATGTGTAATGGTACTTAGAATTTAAAATTATCATTAATTTAGGTCATGACTCGTACACTTGTATTTTCTAATGAAAACTATAACGCCATTTGTTCACGATGAGGTAGGGAACCTGGGTCTGTTATGTTGACAAGTCGTTAATGGATATGTTGAGGAATTATTTGTCCCTTCAATATTTATAGAATTTTATATCTTATCCCTTTGATTGGAATAGAACCATTATATTAAATTCCATATATATGGGTAAATGACGCATTTATTTTAGATAGTCGAATAAAGACGTATCAAACATATAATTTGGTGACAGAGATATGTAATCTTCTTGATATGATATTGAAAAAAATGAGTATATAACATAGTGATCATTTATATATGGTTTTCATCATTATGACATGAAGTTTTTTCTATTGGGTACTTTGACCCATTTCTAGAAATTAATATTAAACTTTAAGAAATCCCACCTAATTCCAATGATAAATAATCCTAGAGGGTCACACAATAAGTGTTTCTGATGATCTCGATTAAATTCTATTTGAATTTAATTAATTGAATAAATATTATTCTCAATATTGGGGGATAATTGTGTTCATGTTTTATCGATCATAAATTTTTATTGATGAATGAAATATTTAAATTAAATATTTATTTATGAGTTCAATAAATTATAGAGGTGTTCGAATGAACCAAGACTGAGTTCTATGACATATATTAATTAATAATATGATTAAATAATATTTATATTTCACAAGTTAGTACTCACCAAAAAGTAATATTATTATTATTATATGGAATGGGGTTTATTAAGGATTATTATATTATTTAATGTTTCATATGAAATTAAATAATTATTTTAACCTAAACCATAGCTCTATAAATATATTCTTATTTCTATTTTATATTGCATCCAAAAATCAAGACATGAGAATCATTTCCCACAAAGAAACTCTCTCTCAAATCATCTTTTCTCTATTACTCTCAAGAATGAGAAATGTAAGATAAATCCCTTCAATATCAAAGGATAAGTGATAAACATGAATAACACAAGATAATTGACTCATCATTCTAGCACCCAGAGATCGATTGGCATTTATTGAAGATCAAAGGATCATGTGTCAATCACAACTAGAGGGGTTCTATCCTTGGATCCTCACATCACAACAACGACTATCTAAAAGGGTCTTTTTAGATAATCAACATCTTCATAGAATAAATAATTCTCATATCAGGTACTTTTTTCTTCTGATATTAAATAAATTAATTATAAATTTGACGTGAAAGATCCTCATTCGAGATTTTGGGAAAATCAATATTCAAATAAATTTTAATATATAACCTTCCACTGCATGATTCTGCTATGCCTGAAACCAATGAGTGGTATCATAGGGATCATATTTAAATTTATAATTATTTCTTGATTATTGATCCATAAAAAATCATGGTTGAATTTTCATTTCACAATATTCTTTCTTTAATCCATTTTTAATTAACATGTTATTGACATATTAATCATGTTCATTCAGTGTTTCATTTTCTTAAATATTTAATAATAGTTGAAAAATTATTGGAGATTCCATCATGTACTATCAAATTTTTGGATTGTAAGACAAGGTTACACAGCATTTAACTGAAGTACATGTCATGTACCCTAGTACGTTGCACCTGTCCATGTTGTGGGATACATGGAAATCCATAAAATTATTAAATGTGGTGTATGTTGTGTGTTGATCGGAAAATTTTTCATATAGTATGTCAGATAACATGGTGTGTATATAGCATACATGTCGTGTAATCTACATGGGTTAGCAGAGAAATTCACGCAACCAATGTGGTTATTATACATGATCAAACCGCATGATACTGATATCCAGAGCATTACTTACATACACATCATGTAGCTAGTGTACACGGTGTGTATTTCATCAATTTTGATGTATGTTATACATGGAAAGTCCTCAGTCTTTTTATATGGACCCATGACATTATAGATACATGGATTATACCTAGAGTGCACACATCACATAGTCTCTTTCCTGAGAACATGTAGAGTCTTTCAGTGGGTTGCACAGGCACACCGAATTTGGACCACATAGTGTGTAGCTGGCTTGTACATGCCATGTAATACATTGAGATACACATTGAAGACCCAGGTATGTATCTCAAGCACAAGGAAAGTGTAACACATGGTGTGTGGCTCATTAGTACATGTCATATAGTCCGGCCACGATACACACCAAATCCCCAAGCTTGTACCCTAGACAAACAGCAACTGAGGTACATAGCGTGTAACTGTATATTAAATGTTGTCTAGTCTCCCAATATATTTACATAATTAAATTACATTAAATTGAAAATTTTAGTACTAAAACCTTATTCTTATTGATTGGAAATAGTTTTTTTATTTAATAATGGTTTTAAATAAATTTAAATTCTAAATTAATTTATTATAATAAAATCTATAACTATTGGTTCTTTCATTTATTTTACATGAATGAAATTAATTATGGGTGTCTCCAAAATGAATTCGGATGGTCATTAATATAAAATAGAATTAATTAATTGATTAATGAAATCATGTTTATCTTAATAATAAAGAAGAGATAAATAAATTTATGTTATCCATTTACTTTTTCATATGAATTTCATGTATGATTGATCATGATAGAGACCAAGACCATCTTATGTGTTATAATTTATTTAATTTAATTTATTTCATGGGTTTTCAATTATTTATTATTAAATTAGATTTGATGGCCTGTGATTTTTCCTTCCCTCCATTATTATGTGGGACCTATGTATCCAAATATATTTTTTAATCCCCCTTTAACCAATCCATTAGTTCCCCTCACCTACATGTGAGTTATAAAAAAAATTAATTAATGGAGTTTCCCATGGTTCATGTATTCAGTTCAAGACGGAACCATAATGATATCAACCCAGGTGTTACATAGGTGGACATGTGGAATTTTTTAACTCATGTCTAGACTGGAAACATGATTTATTTCCCTATATCATAGATCGATTTAATGTCTAATCATTAAATATAATATTAGATAAAGCTTATGAATGAGTCATTTAATTATTTATTTATTTTTGTCTATGAGTTATTTAATTTTATGGATGCAACACCATGATCAAATAAATGAATGAATTCATATGCAAAGATGGAATTTAAATAAATCGATTGTACATAAATGTTTTATCCAACATGGTTAACTAATTAAGTGGCATACACTTAATATTAATAATACATGTAAAGGATAAAACAAGATAAAATTTATGCATAATAAATTAGAAACCCTCAAAAATAAATTAAGTTTGTGTTTTCCTTCTATCACTTGATTAGGAATAAAATCCTTAGAACTAAGTGTTTTAACAACCCTTATTGGGACACTTACTTTTAATAAGGAGTTCTTATAAAGGTTATGGGTTGAATTAACCATATTTCATCAAGAGAATTAGCCCCCACTATACTTTATGTAACTTGGAGGCAAGTGTTGAGGAAATCCAAGTCAGGGTTTCAGGATAGAGGAGTCTACTCAACAGATCAAGGAGTCATAAGCTGATAGTTGGAAAAGAAATTCCTACATAAATAACTTCAAGTAGATTGACCAACCCTCATTGGGGTTATGTGAAGAAGCATATGGATCCTTTCCACTTGAATTTCCTAGAAACTATACATTTTGAGTTCAATGGTAACAACTATTGGGACTTGATAAAATAGTGGGTGATTTAAAAAATTAATTAATTTGTTATTTCTCATAAAATTTTGTAATAAAAAAGTACTAATAATATGATATTTTAATTGTAGAATAAAATGGAAAATTCATCATCCAAAATATCTCATTGATCTATATTAGAAAAATACAATATCCTCATTTGTAGTAACTTTCAATAGTGGTTCATATGACTTCGGGTTATTTTTCTCCATGAATATAAATCTTACATGCTAGAATCCTCACTTCATGGTCTACATGTACAATAGGTGAGTGGTGAAGAGTTTCTTATAAATGAAAAACATTTGAGTGATGTGGCTTATGTTCAATGCTTAATTATTTCATCTATGTATATTGAACTCATGAAGTCTCATGAAAACATAGATGTATATATAATTCTTAAGAACCTCTATGGTATTTTCTATGAGAGAGCTAGATAGGAACATTTTGACATTTTGAAATCACTCTTTCATAGAATGCTTGGATAGGGTTCCCCAACTAGGCCTTAAGTAGTCAATCTCATTGGATAAATTGAGCACCTAGAGGTTATAGGGTTTAACCTCCGTGAATAACTAGGCATCGATCTCATTATGGTATCACTCCCTCAGAGATTCTATATATTTTTTGTAAATTTTAATATGAATAGAATTGAGAAGTCTCTTCTAGATCTTATCAATCTTCTTAGCAAATTACATAAGTATATGAAGTGTAAAAAGCCTTAGGTACTTATGGTAAAAAAATGTAAAGGGAAAACAAATATATATAATCCCCAATCTTCTTCATGCCCTTCCAAGAAGAGGAATATCAAAGGGAAAGTAGGGGAACAAGATGTTTTTTAATTTACATGTGGAAATAAGTACCATTGGAAGAAAAACTTAACCCAACCAAAGAATCAAGGGAAACTTTATGTGAGTTTGTTATCAAGTGAAATTTATCTATTTCTACAAATTTGGTATTATATATATATTTTGGTGATCATATATGTATTATAATATATGTAAAAAATTAGATTTAGAAATATTGACAGAGGGGAGGTGGATTTACGAGAATCTAATATAGATAAAAAAAATTTGTAGCTATTAGGGACTACCAACTCATATTACTAACTGAAATGATCTTGGTTTTACAGGGTTGTTATTATATGACTTGTGTAACCAAAAACATTATTTTTGTATCTATACTTTATACATATGGTTTTATTCGCAAGTTTTGAAATGAATGTTTCTTATTTTATAAAGATATAATTTTTATGGTAAGGCACATTTAAATAATTTTCTTTATGTGTTGGATTACACAAACCAAGTAATGGAAATTGATAATAAAACTACTTCACATGACTCATACCACACCCAAAAATGGAATCACTGACTTGGTAATGTAAACAAAAATTGTTTGAATAAATTATACCAAGAAGGATATTTAGATCATTTTGAAATAAAACCACTAGGTATATGTCACACATGTTTACAAGGTAAAATGACCAAAGCCCCATTTAGTGAAAAGGGTGAAAGGGATAAAGATGTTCTTGAATTAGTTTATACAGATGTGTGTGGACCATTTCCTATTGAGGAATGGGGTGGGTACTCATACTTTATAACTTTTACTGATAATTTTAGTATTAAAAAAAAGTCAACTTAATGGGGTATAATTCATAACTTTTTATAAATTTAAGGAATATAATAATGATGTTTACAACCATCTTGGAAATAATATTAAGAAACTCCACTAAAACTGTAGTAGAGAATATATTATTCAAGTCTTAATTGGTTACTTGTGGGAGTTTGGGATCCTATATCAACTCACTCCTCCTTATACACCTTAGTGTAATGGTGTAAGTTAAATAAATAACCACACATTTTTAGACATAGTTAGATCAATGATGATTCATGTGATTCTTCCATTATCCTTTTGGGGATGTGCGTTACACGTAGCAGCACAAATACTAAACCAAGTTTCGAATAAAGTGGTAGATGATATACCATACCATTTATGGAATGGAAAGAACTCATATTTTCATAAATACATGTGTGTGGTTTATAATTTTTTTATTAATTCTTTTTCAAAAAACAAACTTGCACCACAAGGCACAAAGTGTACCTATATAAGATACCCCAAAGCAATAAGGTGATATTAACTATATGACCCCTTAAACAAAAAGGTAATAGTCGGAAGACCCTATATATTCTTTGAGAGGGATAACATCACTAAAAGAGGTAGTTATAGTGATATAGAATTCAAATAATTTGAGGCTCAAGGTATATAATAGTTGGCATGGGAAAATATTCTATAAAGCCTCGTGGAAGAAGAAACTATTCCAGAGTCACTAGTACTGTGTAAGATTATAAGAGAGTTTAGAGAACTATAATGGTATGGTTTTCTAGTCCTTAAGGATATTGAATTATTATTAGTTGAGAATAATGATCCTTTAACCTATAATGAAGCATTAAGGGTCATAGATGTTTCCAAGTCACAAGAAGCCATGAATTCTGAAATGGATTCTATGTACCAAAACCAAGTATGGATTTTGGTAGATCATCCAATAGATTTAAATCCTATTATTTTTAAATGTTTATTCAATAATAAACTAGACATATAAGTATAATTCAGTACCTATAAGGCATGATTGGTTACAAAAGGGTTTAAACAGCATAAAGGAATTAACTATGAAAAAACCTTTTCACCAATTATAATACTAAAATACATCAGAATTATACTTTATATTGTATCTTACCATGACTATGTGATTTAGAAAATGTATTTAAAAATATATTTCCTTAATGGGAACCTTTAAGAAGACGTCTATATAACATAACTCGGAGGGTTTGTGACTCCAAAGGATGCCGATAAGATATGAAAATTGAAAAAAATAATTTATGGATTAAAGCAAGTATCCAATCCATCGAACATTCATTTTGATGAATCCATAATGGAATTTTGTTCCATAGATAAAAAATGTGATCCTTGTGTCTAAAAATGGTTTAATGGGAGTTAATTCATTTTATTAATTGTATATGTCGTTGACATATTTCTTATTGGAAAAAAAATAGTAGTCTTACAGTCTCTTAAGGTGTGGTTGAATAAATGTTTCCCCATGAAATACTTGGGTGAGGTATCATATATTCTTAGGATCAAGATCCATCATGATATATCCAATATACTCCTCATCTTAAGTCAAAGTACATACATTAACAAGATACTGAAGAGATTTGGTATGGAACAATCCAAGAGGGGATCGTTGCCAACATCACATTGCATTCATATTTCTAGGAAGATGTGTCCTCAAACACATGAGAAAAGAAATATAATGGCAAGGATTCTATATTTTTTTTAAAGGTAGTGCTTTGGTCAAAGACCAAAGCATAATTTATTGATAAGCAAAAAAGGATTACAAAATGTGAAACGAAGGGATTTTTTTACAATCTCTATCAAAAAGATATAATAGGACAGGAGGAATAGAGTCCAGCCAAGTCATGATTTGATGGACTCCTTTGTTGGCTAGAGCATCAGCAATGAAATTTTCTTCACGGTAGGCATGAGTAGCTATATAATCAATCCCATGGAGCAAATTAAGGCAGTTCATCCAACGAGCGGTGAGTGACCAGGCTAGATGGATGTTGCCATTCCAGATGGCATGAATGATAGTAGTTGAATCACTTTCGATCCATAGTTTTCTCCAACCTCTTTGAAGAGAAAAATCAACTGCATGAATGATGCTGAGCATTTCTGCCTCCAGAGATGAAGAGTGACCACATCCAACAAAGAAACAACCCTGACATTGACCAGCTGAGTCTTTGAAGATAGAACCACAACTGGAAGGACTAGGGTTGCCTTTGGAAGCACCGTCAACGTTCACTTTGATCCATCCTGGCATTGGAGATTTCCAGAATACCTCAAGGGAGCATTTCGGCTTTGGGAAAATTCCTGAAACGTTAAGATGACGAAGGACCATAAAGTCACCAATGGAGTTGCTGCAACAGTCCTTTTGAGTTGTGGCTGCTTCATGAATCGCAAGAAGAATTCGGGACTTCCCTACATTAAGATTGAAAGACTGATTATTGTGAACGAGATCATTTCTAACATACCAGAGTTCATGAAGGAGTTCTGTCACTACCACAAGAAACATATTTTTGACCTGCAGAGAGGCATCATGTCTGGTGCAATTACAAAGAAACAAAGAAATTGAGTCATTAATGGGATTTCTGCAATTAAAAAGGTCAAATATGTAGTTCCAAAGTGCAGATTCCGCCGCAAAAGATATAAATAGATGATTGGAATCTTCCCTGTGTTGGTTACATAGTTGACATTTAGAACAAAGAGAAACACCAAAGGTTTGAAGACTAGTTTCCATAGGTTATCTATTGTGCGCAATGCGCCATATAAGGGTGAGTCTGGAAGGTTTAATCCAGGGTTTGTTAAATTGATTCACCCAAGAAAAATTAGATTCATGATCAGAGAAATTATAATTATAGTAGCTTTTAGAATCAAGAATGCCATTAGAAGAAGGTTCCCAAACAAGGAAATCACCAGCAGAAGAGAAAGTATAATTCTCAATGGCTTGCATTATAATATCAGGGAGATCACAATCAGGAGATTACAAGACCTCATTTATAGACTGATTAGTATCTTCTAGAAGATTACAAGAGGGTAACAAAGAATTCATAGGGCTACCACACCATTTGCCACACCAAAAATTGATGGATGAATCAGCACTGACAATCCATCTAGAATTTTGCATGATTTTGTGATAAGAGTCCCGGATGGAAGGCCATATGGAAGAGTTAATGAAATTAAGATTTCATTTTAAAATATTAGAGAAAAACCTAAGTTTTAGAAATTCAGTAGATTTAGAAGAGGACTTAATGATGCGCCAAGTAAGGAAGGCCTGAAGAGCATCATTGAACAACTTTAAATTTTTAATACCAATTCCACCATTAGCAATGGGTTTACAACAAGAATTCCAAGGAATTGTAACAAGCTTCTTTTCAAAAATGCTTCCAGACCAGATGAAGTTTTTAATATAAGTATTAATTTTCTTAAAAATACCGACGGGGCATTTATAGACCATAAGGGAATATACTATTTTAGAAACAATGGTCGAATTAACCAAACAGATTCTTCCAGCCATGGAGAGAGACTTCCCTTTCCAATTAGCTAGTTGATTTGTGATATGAGAAATGATATTAGAAAAATAAGTAGCTTTAGGACAACCCCAGAATAGAGGAACACCCAAATAAGTGAAGGGTAAAAGGCCCTCTTTAATACCCAGGTAATTTATAATACTATATTTCCTTCTTACAGGAAAATTCTTGCCAAAATAGATATAATATTTGTCCCAGGAAATTGCCTGACCAGAGACATCCTCATAGTGTGATATAGTTTGCTTGAGAGCATGTAGATTTCTTTGATCCCCTTTTATTAATAAGATAATATCATCAGCATATAAAAGATGGGTGGGGGCATTTAAGTTCCTGGCCACCTGAATAGGTTTAATCAAGTTTTGCTCAACCTGGTGGTTTATGAGTCTGCTAAGGTAATCTTCAGCAATGAAAAAAAGGATGGCAGATAGGGGATCACCCTGCCTGAAACTTTTAGTGAATTTAAAGAAACCATGAGGGGTACCATTAATCAGGATAGAGATGTGGGCTGATTGAAAGAGAGTCCTGATTCTACCAATGAAGAAATCATTAAAGCCAAAAAAATTAAGAACTTTGTAAATAAAATTCCAATCAATGGTGTCAAAAGCCTTTCTAATATTCAGTTTTATGGCCACACACCCACCTCTAGTTTTTTTGTTTAAAGTATTCGTACATTCAGAAGCAAGACAAATGCATTCCTGAATGGATCGCCCTTTGATAAAGCCAAATTGGTTCCAAGAGATAATTCTATTGCAGATAGGTGCTAGTCTATTTGCAATAATTTTTGTGATAATTTTATAGATAGAGTTAATCAGAGCTATAGGTCTGAATTGATGAATCTCAGCAGCATTCTCCACTTTGGGTATTAAAGTTATGAATTGAGCATTGATACCATGAGGAAGAGATCCATGAGTGAAAAAGATCTTAACAAGGTTACAAACATCATTATGTATTATATCCCAATGATTTTGAAAAAAACCATTATTGAATCCATCCGGGCCAGGAGCACTGTCTGGGTTTAGACCAAAAACAACGTCTTTAATTTCATGATAGAAGGGAGTGCTTAATAGGTACTTATTGTCACCTTCATCAACCAATAAAGGAATGATGTCAGGTTTAAGATCAACATTCATGTCCGGACCATTTAAAATATTATAAAAATACGAGGTGACATGATCCGTAATGGCCTCTTCAGTTTCAATGACCAAGTCATTATGAATAAGCATAGAAAGAGGACGACTGGCCTTTCTAATTCTCTGAAGGCAATTATAAAATTTAGTATTACGATCACCATCAGTAAGACATTTAGTTCTAAACATCTGTTTACGAAGATTATCCTTAAAAGTGAGTAAGGAGTTAATTTTAGAAGAGATATTATCTTCCAACTTAGGATCCAAAATGAAATCAGTGTTAGTGTTCTGAGTTTGGAAGCGACTGAGTTCATCTTCAAGGTAGGAGATGTCTAGATCTATTTGGGATTTTGAATTTTTACACCAACCTTTGAGATCTTGCTTAAGAACTTTAAATTTATATAAACAAGCGAAATAATCCTTATGATGCTTCATGGAGTTCCAAGTGTTATAAATAAAAGTAACACAATTAGGATTCGATGACCAGGCATTATTAAATTTTAAGGGAAAGAAAGGTTTTCGATCATTCATGAGAAGATTAACAAGTATAGGATGATGATCAGAATTGATTCTGGGGAGAGTAACACTAGATATTTTGTCTCAAATATCAAGTGCATTCATATTCACAAAGGCTCTATCAAGTTTACTAGAAACGTTCTTGTTATAATTTTTTCTATACCAGGTATATTTTGCACCAATAATATTAATCTCAAAGAGGTTACAGTCATCAATAGTAGATTTAAACTCTCTAGTAGAAATGGAGAGATGAGAGGGACCAATTTTTTCAGAAGGGGAAAGAATGGCATTGAAATCACCTAAAATAATCCAAGAATCTTGGATATGATTAGCAATATCAAGAAGATAAATCCATAATATTCTCCTATCCTGATACCTATTTTTGGCATAAACCATAGTAAAATAAGTATGTTGGCCATTCCATATGAAGTCACAAGTAAATTGCTAGTCAGAAATTCTAAAAATGTTAATATTTCTTAAAGAATTATGAAAAAAAATCCACACTAAGTCAACATGAGAACTGCTATTACAGGAACCTAAAAACTATAATTAAGAGCTCCAAATCTCATAAAGTTCATTTTAAAGTTGACTTTAGGTTCAGAAATTGCAAAGAGATGTGGATTATGAGTACTTAAAACCTCCTAAGGGTAGTAGAGGTGTCATTATTGGAAACCACTTGACAGTTCCAAAAGAGGATATTCATTTCCATTTTTGTTTTGGGTTAGAACCCTTCTTCTTTTTTGATTTACCAGAACCCTTCTTTTTTTGGGATCTCGTAACAACTGAGAAAGAAGATGATTTATGTTGACTCCCATCAGTTTCATAACTTTGAGAGGAATCAGATTTCAAATCAGCATGTTGAATAGAAACAGTATCTGAAGTATACATTTAAACAGTACTGTCCAATTTGTGAAATTTTTCAGCACCATGAGAAGAATCCTTTTCCAAGATAGGAGGCATAATAGGGCTGGTATGAAGGGTCTCAAGAATATCATCATGAGCGGGAAATTTCTCATACTGAGAATGAGGCTCATTCACATTCTAGAAAGTTTCAATTTCAGCAGGATTTGAGTGATCAGATACAAAAAGAGGGTTATGTTCATTGTTTTGATTATCCAAAGAAGGGTTAGAAACCATCCTATTACCCAAGCAGTGATCAGAATCTTGAACAGATTCAGGAATAGGCAATGGGGAATGTGGATAATTACAAGCCAATTTAGTATCATCAAGAGCAACATTAACAGAATGTGTGACAAAGTTATTAGCAGTGTTATCAGAACTTAAAACAAAAGCAGAAATAGAATTGTCCAACTATTTCTGCAAAGGAGCAGGAATCTGCATGCCAATCAGGGAGATAGACTCTTCCTTCTGAACAATGAGAGATTCAACATGTAAAGTCAGGTTGGAATCAATAGAGTGTGATAAAATGTGGTCATTAGTGGTTCCAGAAGTTTCAGTATCAGATTGAGTCTTAAGTATATGAACTGCAGTAGCAATAGGAACACTTTTAACATCAGAATTAAAAAGCACAGTGTTACCTGGATCTGCAGTACTAACATTATCACAATGGATCATGTTGGGAGAAACAGCATTCTCCTTAGGAGAAGGTACTGAATCCTCCAAGTCTCTACAAATATTCTCATTTAAACATGAAGAACCAGAGGAAGAGGCATTATTAACAGAATTTGAAAGAGGGTTAGGGACACTTTTATCAGAACAATCTCTATTACCTTCATCAATAGATCCTTTTAAATCAGTGGGTTTATCATTGTTTTGTAAGTCCTCCTCTTCCTCAACCAAATCAGCCCAATATTTTCCTTCCAAGGTTGAGGGAGTACTTGATTTCTTAACCCAAATATCATTATTTTTTGTAGGGGGTCAGTTTTTTCAATAACATTTTTCCCTTTTTTGAATTTTTAACCTCTTGCCAGTCACTTTTAACTGGAGGGTCCAGTTGCTTCCTAGAAACCCTACAAGTGGAAAAATTATGCCCAATCAGTTTGAAAACTTCACAGAAGAGTGGTTTATTTTCATACTCAATACTAAGATCCACTTTGTGATCGGGGACATTAAAAACTATGGTAGTTGGTAAGTCACTAGCTAAGTTAACCTCCACCATAACTCTAGAATATAAGCCTAGATCCCCATTCAAGGTTCTGTGGTCAATTTTAATAGGGGATCCCAAATAAGAAGCAATATCATCTAAGATCTTTGGATGCCAAAAAAACCAATTAAGCCTATGAATTATAACCCACACATGTGCCAAATTATTTTTATGTGTGTATGGATTAAAAGTGGGATCCCAATCTGAGATTCTAAAAAAACCAGGCTTAAGATGTAAGTTTCCAATCTTCCATACCTGCTCGAGCTCACTTTGAGAGCTAAATATAATGTGATATTATCCTTTACCTAAGGGGACCATCTTCCATTTTGGAGAGCTCCAGTAATGAGCAATCCTATTATTTAATTCAAAGATAGGCCAAGGTTTATCTCCTATGTTGTAAGATATGTGACCAAGGTCCGAATACCTGAATAGCGGTTCCCTCTATTTTAGTGCTTCCAGATCAGCATCAACCAAATAACCTCCATCATCCAGCTTTCTGAAAAGAGGTTTCATGTGATCCTTATCGCTACTGAGATCAGTGCCTTTTAGTGCATCGCAAAAGGATACAGGAATATTACGAAGAGGAATTTGAAAGTTTCCTACTTCGATACTGGAAGAAACCGGTTCAACAGAAGTAGGATCCGTCGGGGAAGAAAGTTCCCACTCTGGATCAAAGCCATCCATCATAAAGAATAAGAATCAGTGGCGAGGGTTAGGGTTTGGAGTCCCCTGTTGGAGCGCAATTCGAGAGCTCCCATTCCCTCGTCTCTACAAGGATTCTATATGTTTCGATGATTGGTTTGGAAATTTATGTTATGTTATGTACTAGGATGTATTTCTCCTATGCATTTAGTGTGGTAGGATGATATCAAGTTGACCCAGGTGATTTTCATTGGATGCAATTCAAGACTATCCTAAAGTATCTAAGGAATAATAAGGATATATTAATATTTTATAGAGGATATAAGGAACTAGTCGTGAGAGGATATTTAGATTCTAGTTTCCAAACATATAAACATTACATGAAGTCACAAATGGGATACATCTTCACTTTTAATGAAGGTGATGTGAGCTGGAAGAGCTCAATGTAGGTTGTGGTCACAGATTATACAATGGATTCCAAGTATATTAAATCTTCTAAGATAGATAAATAAATTGTATGAATTTGAAACTTTATCCAAGATCTTGATAAAATAACTATAAATAAAGATCTTATCACACTCTATTCTGATAATTTTGCAGTGGTGGCTCCCACAAAAGAGTCGAGGTCACATCAGTAGATGAAGCACATACTTCAAAAGTATAATCTATTGAGGGATTTTTATTAGAGAGGTGAGGTTTTAATGAGTAGTATTTCCATGGAATACAATGTGGAGAACCCCTTGACTAAATCCTCAACTCATTAGAAACATGATAATCATGTAAAGTCTAGCAAACTAAAAGTTGTAGGTATTTGGTTCCAATACATGTGGGGGTTTGTTGGAGTTGGTGTCCCAAGAAAAACTTTTTTTACTTTGATTTCATGTATATTAGATGTATTTATATTAATAAAACTTCTTATTATATATTTTTAATTATTTTATGTCTCTAATTTAATATTTCCTATAGTATATGTTGAATTGATAAGTTCATAGCAGTTCACCGCTATTATGAGAACCTTGAAATGCTATGATGATATTCTTAAATATAGTTTTGTGATCCGATAACATACTATGATGGGACACATTGTGTGTGTATATATATATATTTATATTGTCTGGTGTGAGTACTAATAATAGGATGAGGCTTCTTCTCATGAAGTTCACACTTGATAATCTCTAATATGGGAGACTATGAGAATAGAACCTCAAGTAAGAATTCCACATGTTTTAGTGTCATCAGATATTCCTATCTACAAGTGTGTGTAATAGTCCAGAGACTTTAAGATTATCATTAATTCATTTCATGACTCGCACACCTATATTTTCTTATAAAAATAATGATGTCATATGTTCATGGAGGGGTAGGTCATGTTGGTTGCGTCATGATTGATATGTCATTAATGGATAAGTTGAGTAAGGATTTTTCCCTTCCATCTTTATGGAAATTGATATATCGGACCTTTTATTGGAATAGAACCACTGCATTAAATTTCATGCCCATGGTGAAATCATGCATTTATTCTAGATATTAAAATAAATACATATTTATTATATAGGTTGGTGACACATATGCTCAACCTTCTTGATGAGATATTCATATAAAGGTATTATATTACACTGGGAGTATTCGTGTGTGGTTTCCTACATTATGAAATTAAGTTCTTTATATTGTGTGACTTGATCCATTTTTAGATATTTATCTTTAAATTTAATAAATCTTGACTAATTACATTAAGAAATAATCCTAGAGGGTCATAGACTAAGTTTTTATGATGATCTTGATTAAATTATATTTTCATTTAATTAATTTAATAAATATTATTCTCAAGATAGAGGGATAATTTTTTTCATGTTTTATCGATTGAAATTTTTTATTTATGAATGAAATATTAAAATTAAATATTTATTTATGAGTTTAATAAATTATAGAGGAGTTCGAACGGACCAGGATCGAGTTTGGTGGCAAATATTAATTAACAAGCTGATTAAATAATATTTTTTATTGCGCAAGTTGGTGTATTACACAAAATAATATTATTATTCTTGTTATTATATGGAATGGGGTTTATTAAGGATTATTATATTATTTAAGGGCTATCATTTAATTAAATAATTATTTTAACCTGAATCCTAACTCTATAAATAAATTTTTATGTTTGTTGTATATTATATCCAAAAAAATTGAGAATCATTATGAACAATGAAACTCTCTCTCGAATCCTCTTTTTTATCTTTCTCTCAATAATAGTAAATGCAAGAGAGATCCCTTAAATATCAAAGGATGATCAATCAACATGAATAAAGAAAGACAGTCGATTTGTCACACTAGAACCCATTGATTGATTGGTGTTCCTCGAAGATCAAAGGATCAAGTTTAGATCACCGCTAGAGGGATTCTATTCTTGGATTCTCACAGCACAACAAATGAAATTAGAAAGAGTATTTTTGGATGATCAACATCTACATCGAATAAAAAATTCTCATCTTAGCTATTCATTTCTTCTGATATTAAATAAACTAATTATAAATTTTTCGTGAAAGATCCTCACTCGAGGTTTTGGAAAACTAAATATTAAAATAAATTTTAATATATTGCCTTCCACTAAACACTTCTGGCTTTCCTAGAACCAATAGGTTAAATAGATGGATCTTTCAAATTTCTATCCCCATTAGTTCTAGGATCACCTACAAATAGAATTGGAATGTGTGATAGATCTAGGCATGAATTAGAATTTTGATTCTAAATAGAAACATTGAGGGTGATAAGGATTGCTGGAGTTTGCGCCTTTTAGAGCATGGATAGTTGAAGTGGCATGTGATTATAGGCTTAAAATACTATGACTCATAGGAAATAAATATATTTTGATCTAATTCTAATTTTATCATTCCTTATTATGGAGCCTTGATGTGTGATCATTCATGACTATGGTTATACACATGGTCAATTGAATCGGTAGAAAAGGGGTGGTGAACTAAAAATTAAAAATTATTAAGGTTCTATAGATGAACCTAGAAGAAGTAGTGTCATCTATTCACTAATTAATTTAGTTCAAGGTGACCCTTGGAGTTTAGAAACTATTGTGTTTGGTGTGAAGCTGGTAGGGATTAGAGGCCTATAGTTTGATGCGTGCGAAGATGTCTCTATAACATAAGATGGAATCAACAATGGATCAAGGTACCATTGTATGGTAAACCTGGTTTTTTCATTAATAGAGATTTCATGGTTCAATATGGTGCCTTGCATGATTGGATGATACCTATCTGGGTCCGAGTTCGTAACCCACACATAGGTTGTTGGAGGATGTAACTCACATCAAGAGTTTTTTGTTGAATGTAGTGAACTGAATTCTGGGTAATCCAAGTGTATGTAGTGCATGGTGTATCACTTGGAAATCAGATATGATTGGACAGTCACACTTAGTTAATGTATTCAGTTATGAACTAATCAGGGGCCAAGTAGACTGATGTGTGCATTATAAGGTGACAATAAGGATATCCTATGGTGGGGAGCATCGATCTGAACATGATTGAATGGACCTCTCATGGGTAGGTTCATGGTTTTTTGAGAGTTTGTCTATTTAATGATCAAGGTATCTCTAAAATACATATTTTTAATAGACCTAAGAATTTATGGTTCCACCATGAATGCCTGATGTATAATTTATATGTGGGGTAGGATATAGACTAGATATTGGAATTAGAATAGGGTAAAAGTTAGTATGATCCAAAATTGATTTGGATTGGTGGTACATTGGTGTATGGATAATATCCTTATGGATGACATGAGTGGTTGGTGAACCAATCAGAAAAATTACTTCAAATTCAATTCATATTTCAATAAGGATGTTGGATCTATTTAATGATTAATATGCAGATTAAGTCATGTTGATTAGTTTTTTCATGGAGCATTGGTTTGTTAGGATGGGTACGCTTTTAGGAATTCAGTTGGAAGAGTACCGATTATTATTTACTTGTGAACCTAAATGTGGTTGGTTGTAACCACATCAATATTATCACATCGGGTACATTGGAGGTGTTTAAGTATTAGTTGGGGCCTTCTAGTAAAGGTTAGAATGGTTTGGTTTTGTTATTCAATGGAGACTCATTCATTTAGTTAAGAATCAGAAATGAAGTATTGGTATCAAATTTTAACCCATGTCTTGTGTATGATTGGGCAAGATGGAACTGAACCACATTGGGTGTTTCTTTAGACTATTAAAATCTTGTTATGTTTGGAGATTCATATATTGGGGAAGGACATGATACTTCAGAAGGAATTGGTTGAAGGCACCATGGTGCTTCGAGTTAAATGTATGTGGTGATTTTAGTCTTTATGTTCAATGAAAACAATAATATGGATTAATTTCTCATGGTTTATTCTTGGAGTTACACTGCAATAGTGTGATGTGTGTTTGAGAATGAAAATATTTGTTGGGTAGTGAGTTTAGAATTCTAGAGAAGAATGTGGAGAACTTGTTATGATGGACAACCGAGACAAATTGGGAGACATGATTCACATACTACGACTAATTTTGAATGATGATAACCACTATAGTGGAGAGATTAAAATGACCTAAATTGTTATAGGTTATGAATTTTGGTGTGAATTTGAATTTTTGATCTTGTGTATGGATAACTTGGTGTTGGACTAAGATGTTTCATGTGTAACATCTTTAATTGGTTTTTTTATTCTTGAAAAGAAATGTTTGTGAGTGATACAAATCTTTAGAGAAGGATGGAGACATGGTCAGGTCTATTTAGGCTATTATAGGAACATAAGCTCACTAGTTCTAGGCCATCGGCTAGCTGGTGACCTTAAGGTGGCTAGTTGTTGGGTTGTGCTGGGAAGCATTAAATTATGGGACTTTTTTTTTGGTTTTGATCCCCCCTCAGGTTTACCTAGTTTGGACAACTTAAAGAGGCACATTCAACTGTATTATCCCCCTATCCTCTCTTCATGAGTTCCCCTTGATCCAAGATGGATCTATATGTAATCCATTGGTGAATTAAGGAGAGTTTCTCAATTTTTCTTTGATCTTGACTCCTACTTTCTCATGTGGTGGAAGATCATTGTTCGGTTCATCATGGATTATTCCTCTTTGTATTTTTTAGCCTTTGTGATCCCATGATGTCTCAATTATTTTTGAATTATCTATCTCCTTGGTCATCATGGTCAACTATTGTAATTTATATTGATTATAATTTGAGAATTGGATGACAATTCCACCTAATCGTGGTGTAATTTTTTGAGAATGGTGGGGCATTCAATTGGCATGGGTAGAGGATGTCCCATGATGATGAACATGTGTCGTTGATTGGAGATTCATTGAAGGTACATCCATTGGTGTTTTATTCTATGGTTTTTGGACAAATTAAATTAAATTATCCATCATATCATGGAATTGAACTGGGTCTTTTTCATGCCTTAGATTTGGGAGTGTGTTGGGAATGGCCTAAACTCCATTGGATGAAGTTTCATATAAATTAAATCACCCAATTGAATTCTCTTAGAGATTCCAATTTAATTATATTAAATTATCATTTGAATTATTTTCACATGATAGTACTTTTTCCTGGGGTGAAGTTGGGAGAGTGTTGTATACCTTCCCTCGGTTGTTGTTCATAGTCCTGTCTAGGCAGCGATACCCAATGAGTCACTCAAAAAGTATAAATTCTACCCTTGGTTTTTAGTTTCCTTGAAATCATTTAATTAATTATAATTTAGTTATAATTAATTTAATTAGAATTATTGAGCATGAGTTTGGACCTCATGGAAATTAATGGAGGTTTAATGGACTTGGATAGACTCGGATAAAGCTGTTAGGATTTTCTTGGATGGGATTTGACTCTGTATTTTGGTAGGTGGTACCTGTGTACTCTGCCCTATGGTATTATGCATGATTTATTTGCATGTGATATTAGGTTTTCCACCTTGGGTGAACAATACTTAATTCATAAATGTGTTATAAATTTTATTTAATGCTTAAATAGTTCATGGAATTAAAGTATTAACTACTTAAAGGTACCAATCTTGATAAAACTGAATAAAGTTCCAAGGGACACAACAGACCCTTATGCACTGGCTTGATGTTGGCCACCAATGGTTGAGGCCTTGATCACTAATAAGTTCCTTGTATTACATATAATCACTTGGGAATTTTATTGTGTTACATGATAACTAGTGTTCATGAAACCCTTGATTAAGATAAAATGTATTGTTCCTTTCCGTATTATGATCCTTATATATGCTTGTATAGCCTTAAAAACTCTTAACATGTTAAGCATGATGTGGTATGTGTGTATAGCCCATGAGACCTATTCCTGATATGATTCACAAGTGGTTTGTGTGTGTGGCCCATGATTTCTATGCTTAATATGATTTTAATCCTTTTATTTTTCCTAATTACATTTCCAGCCACATTTTTATAATAATTCAAATGAGTTTACATAAGATATTGTTTAAATTCATTTTAGAAAAAACATAAATAATTAAGTTAATGGAAATCCATTTTATTCAATAAATACCTTTATTTAAAACCATAATCACGTGATGAAATACTTATTATGACTAATATGATACATAAAATATTTCATATTCTAACCCATCGTGGGTTAACTTGTCATAAATAAGCATATTCTATGAATTCATTATTCTCCTCTCATTCAAATTGGAATCCCAGGTAACTTAAAGTTTTCCATAAATAGGTTAGCTATTCATTTTATGGGTTTAATTAGACTCTCAATTATCTTGTCATCAATTCCTTCCATAATATACCATGACTCAACTCAAACACAAAAATAATGGTTTTAATACGATTTTGTAACACCCTGGCCTAGGGATATAAATCAGTTGTCTCTAGTTGGGATGCCATAAGGGACCAAGTGTGCACCCTGGTTACTAGAGGCTGGTAACTAGTGTCGAGAGATAAAAAACATTTGAGTAATTATTTTCCCTCAAACTAAATAAAAAATAAGTATAATAAATTTATATGTATGAAAAAATCATTTTATTAAAAATAATTTTTAAAATATAAATTCCCAGTGGAATGATTTATAGTTTTATGAATGATGACAAAAATAAAATAAAGAGACCCAATCCCCAACCACCAACTACACCATCATATCTATAATATGGATATATATCTCACCACTTATGAAGAATTAATTCTTCCCTTTCCATATATTATAACCCATAAAGTTTAGATGTACACTAAAGTGGACATTTACTGGACACTACCACTATAACAACCATGCTCTTTATTTTGTTTTTAAACATGATTTATTATATAAAATTTCACTTAATAAAACTCATAAGATCAATATTTCTAGTTTATTTAGGGCTTAGGAAAATCACATAATAACTTAAAACATGAAATACACATCTTTATTGAAAACTTATTTTACATGAACACAACATTCCTTTGTACTTAGCATCACATGGGATAATCTAAGGACATACATAATAAAAAGTTGATCTATAAATCCCAATAAGGCAATAAACATGGAATAACATGAGGAAGACAATACATGTTAGTCAATAGTAATATCAATGGATCACAAAAGAAACATGAACATAAAGGCATGATAAAGCATGATATTCGTCACATGGAAATGTGGCAACAACTTAAAACACTGCATCATAAACATAAAAGAATAAATTAAAACCCTATCCCAACATGGGGGAAAATCCTATAAAGAAATTAGGTAAAACCCTATACCAACATGATGTATCATGATACTAAATATTACCCAATGCATTGGAGCGCTATCTGGGTGCACCCTTCATAATCATTTCAATTTCCTGCTTAAGTGTGCCACATAGATCATATAACATGGATTCATTCAATATAATAATTTATTCCATGATCAAGTAATGTGTAATTCATACATGTAAGTAACCATTTTATAAGCATATGTTTATAAAGGTTAATACCCTTGATCGAGGAATGGGTATGGTATTCACTACACGATGATTTTGGCATGGAAAATCACAATGCAATTTTGGCAACATAATGGCATCATGTGGAAATTCATAAATTGGGTTGATGAGAGTGAAAGGGGCATCTCATAATTTATACGTGGGATGGATAGTAAGGAGATCATGTAACATAATATCCCAACCTGTGAAATGGAATTTAGATTCATAATATAAAATAAATGCTTGAATGGAAATGAGAAGAGAGAAATGCCTTATGGAATTTTGGCATAGTAACTGGTGGGATTAAAGGAACATAGGGGGGATTAATGGGAGTGAAAGTAATATCCCATAATGTATACATAAAATGGAAAGTATTAATGTATGGTAGAACATATCCCAAATCAAGAAAATGGAAATTAAAAGGCAGGAAGTAAAAGAGGTGCTTGAAAAAAAAGGAGAGAGGGAGATCCCTTACGAAATTTTGGCTTAGTAACAACTTAGGTAAGGGTCCAAATGAGGGGGAATAAATTATCCATAATTCACATGAAATAAAATTTAAAATAGGTAACTTATTATAAAATGACAAAAATATAACCAATTGAAATTAAAAAGATAAATTTTAAACAAGGTTCGTGAATTGAAAAGGAAGAGAGGAGGGGAGGATCCCTTATTTGGATGTGTGACTCAAAAGGCTTGGGAGAGGATTCTTGGGAGATTGGGGCACCTTATAAGGACTCTAGGGAGTAGGGGAAGAGGGTTTGAGCTTAAAATATCTTTAGTGAAGAGAAATGGGAGCATGGGTGGGTTTATATAGGAAAGGAGGGGAATTTCCTTATTATTTTGGTTCTGGACAGTACATAATAAAATATTCAAAACCATAACCATCCCATGGTTTTTTACCATGGTTTCTAGAAAACGGGAGTGGTATATATTATTATATAAAGATAAGGGCTGAAGATATTAAAATATTTCCCCTGCTTATGTGGAGGTGAGTCATACTTTCAAGGAAATGATTTTAAAATCTTAAAATATATTATATGTTTTGTAGGATTCACTAAGGCTTTATAAAATAAATAAAATAAACATAAAATTATATTATTTTAAAATAAAAATTTATATTTTTCTGAATATACATTTTATATTATTTTATTACATCACTATTGGGTCATTATGACGTCAAAAAATAGACTATATATTTATATGGTATGTAATTTTCACCCAAAAATTCAACTATCATAGAAAATTATGAAAAACTCATCATTGGATAATTTCAACATCTTGATCTCAAAAATAATATTTATTTTATCTAAATAATTTTCTAAATATGTGAATTTTTACTTTTAAAAAAACCTCCATTTATTGAAAATTGAAGGGTTTTGACAAAAATAGTTTTTAAACCTTAATAAAAATTATATTTGACTTCATAAAAATTATATGATCATTTATATTTAATAAAAATTATTTAATAATAATGTTTTATTAAAAATTATTTAATCTAAAAATTCATTAATTCATCAAAATAAATTATTTAATTGAAAGTAAAAAATATAATTTCTATTTTATCGTATAAAAAGATAATTCTTATCAAACTGATTACTTAATCATTTATAGAGAAAAAAAATAAAGAATAGATAAAATATTATTCAACCATAATAAAATTATTAATAAAACCTTAGTTTAATATAATAATTTATATATTTATGAAAAGTACCATTTTACCCAAAAAAATCAATTTGTCAAATTTCTCATATTTTTATGAAATACTATTCTCATAACGGAATTGATGGAATAAGATTTCTATTTATAAAAAGGGATTACACAATAATTAACTAATAACTTGTTATATAACCCCTTATTCCACCCACATATGACCTAAGGGTAAGGTGTGCAATGGTGATAGACTCTTCGAGAGGATTTGATAACATCACCTGAGTGGTGATTTCCACCAACTTGAACTTCTCCTGTAGGCGATTTCGTTCAAGCTTAACATGTTGAAGCTCAGCTTGGGCTTGGTCCAATGTAAAACCCAGTGACGCTACCTCCTTTATGAGCTCTAACAAATGGGCTTCGTATGGAACAGTGCTACTGGTAGAGGCCATTGACTCTACTTTCTGAATAAATTTTCCATTTTTATTTCTATTTATAAACAATAATTATAACATTAAATTTATTATTGTTTCTAATGGTCATATTGATCAACGGTCCAATGGTCATATAACAGTCAAAAACTGATAGTTACATTTCAATTTATACTTATATAGTTTTAATGAATGTGACATGGTAAAACATATATTTTCAGAAAACATAATATTATTCAAAATTTCAGGTCGTTAGAACCACAAAATAGGCATTTAACAACATTGGCCTTTATCAACACTATAAAAAAGAATTGATAAAGGGTTTCTATTATCGGTGCTAAAAAAGAGCTGATAAATAGTACCCTTTATTAGTACTTTTTAACCACTAATAAATGGTTACCATTATTAGTGATTTATTTTTAGTGCTGATAAGGAGTACCCTTTATTAGCACATTATTTTTAGCACTGATAAAGGTCTCGTTCGTCGGTCAAGTCCCACATTGAAATAGCTCACGGAGGGCGCTCCTTTATATATCATTCTACCACTTCCATGGATTAGAAGCCAGCTATGGGGATGGGCTTCCATATACATTTCACATGCTTATATGGGTCTTACACAGACCCACACGGGCCTTGGCCCACTCTATACTTAACTTGGGCTTTCACCAGCTATCATATTCGGCTACTACAAGACCCACCTTGGTTCATAGCCAATTTTTTTTATACAAACCAATAAAAAAATACAAGTATAAAAAATAATAACAAAATTTAAATAATTAAACAAATAAAAATTAAAAATGAATAAATTAAAAAAATCAATTTTTTTTAATTAAATGATTATTAATAAATTTAATATATATATATATATATTACAAATATTAATAAGTATTATATATTAAATATGGATATATAAAATGAATAAAATGAAATAATTAAACAAATAAAAATTAAAATGAGTAAATTTCAAAAACATTAAAAAAATATTCATAAAATAATTGTTGATAAAAATGAATAAATTTAATATACATATATATAAATTATCAATATTAATAAATAGTATATATTATATATAGATATATAAAATGAATAAAATGAAATAATTAAAAAAATAAAAAATAAAAGAGAGTAAACTAAGAAAATATTAAAAAAATATATTAATTAAATAATTATTGATAAAAATGAAAAAAAAATAATATACATGTATATTGATAATAAATATTATATATTAAATATAAATATATAAAATGACTAAATTATAATAATTATACAAAAAATTAAAAATGAATAAATTTTAATAATTAAATAAAAGAAATTAAAAATTAATAAATTACAAAATTATTAAAAATTTATTAATGAAACAGTTATTAATAAAAATGAATATATTTAATATATATATATATTAATTATAAATATTAATAAATAAAATATATTAAATATAAATATAGAAAATGAATAAAATTTAATAATTAAAAACATATTATTGTTTTATTCATTTTTAATGGTTTTTATATATAATTATTCATTAATACATTTAATATAGAAATATATTCATATATATATAATATTTCTAAAAATATGATTTATATAATACAAAATATTCATGCTTACATTAAATAAGCCATATATTTAGTGAATAATGATTTATAATTAAAAATTAATATTAATTAGAAATATTAACTAATTGTATCGAGTAATAGACATTAATTGAATGTTATTTGATTTTTCAATTTAACATATATCAAACATGTGTTACATTGATTTCACACATACATATACATAATTAATGCATTTTTATATACAACACACACATAAATATCTATGTAATTAATGAAATCTTATATAGAAACACATACACCTCATATTTATGTAATTTATTCAAATTTTAGTATTCATTTTAAAACTTCATTTAGTAACATGTTACATTTAATATATTATGTTTTTAATCGGTAAATTTTATTTATTTAATTTTAATATTATTACAGTTATGTATTATTTATTTATTTTAATATTTTTTATTTTTTTTTATTTTTTTGGAATTTAATCATTTTATAATATTTATTTATTATGTTTTAATATTTTCAATATGTATTCATATTTATTTAAATATATATCTATATTTTTTTAATAATTTATATTTAATTAATAAAACTTATCCATTTTTTCAATATTTTTAAAGTGTACTCATTTTTAATTTTACTCATTTTGAACATGAATGAATTTAAGATTATATATTCATTAATAATGTTAAAAATATATTTTTAAGTAAATATTTGTAAATATATTTTTTTTAAATGTATATTTACTATATTTATAAATTAATATATTTATAATTATAAAAAAATATTAATTTTTAAAATTATTTATATATTTATAAATTAATAGTTATATATCTGTATATATATTTAAATAATTATAAAATTATAATAAATTTATTTAAATAATGAAGATATTTACTATATTTTTATTTTTATTTTTATTTTTATTTTTATTTTTATTTTTATTTTTATTTTTATTTTTATTTTTATTTTTATTTTTATTGTTATTTTTATTTTTATTTTTATTTATATGTATATTTATATCTATATTTATATTTATATTTATATCCATATCTATATTTATATTTATATCTATATTTTTATTTTTATTTTTATTTTTATTTTTATTTTTATTTTTATTTTTATGTATATTTATATCTATATTTATATTTATATTTATATCCATATCTATATTTATATTTATATCTATATTTATATTTATATTTATATTTATATTTATATTTATATTTATATTTATATTCATATTTATATTGATACTTATATTTATATTTATATTCATATTTATATTCATATTTATATTCATATTTATTTTTATTTTTATTTTTATTTTTATTTTTATATTTATATTTATATTTATATTTATGTTTATATTTATATTTATATTTATATTTATATTTATATTTATATTTATATTTATATTTATATTTCTATTTCTATTTATATTTATATTTCTATTTCTATTTCTATTTCTATTTCTATTTCTATTTCTATTTCTATTTCTATTTCTATTTCTATTTCTATTTATATTTATATTTATATTTATATTTATATTTATATTTATATTTATATTTATATTTATATTTATATTTATATTTATATTTATATTTATATTTATATTTATATTTATTTATTATATATATATATAATTATATACATATATATATTGGGGGATTGGGGGTGCAATTACATTCAAACACACACACACTACAAAAACGTGTGTAAGGGTAATGCTCGTCTCCCACTGGGGGGCCCACCAGGCCCAGAGCGTGTCGCACATTCCCCAACTAGGAAATAGCTTTGAATTGCCCTATGCATAATATGCACAGTGTCCGAATCTGACAGGACTCAAGTTTGGCCCTGTTCCCATAGAGAGCGAAGGGGTACAACCAGCGGGTACCACTAAGATAACACCCCATGCGATAATTATATAAATATATAGTATATATTAGGTGTTTGGGGGAACAGTTATATTAAACACACACATAGACCAAAAATGCAGGTCATAGCCCCCCCAAGGGATAACCCACCCATCAAGCCTTATTTTATTCAGTACATGGCTTGAAGGACCAATTGGCATGAAACTCTTTACTTGGACCAAAGGCCCACAAACTGGCCCGAAGGCTCAGTATAATGTCATTTCTACATCATGCTTGCGTCGTGTCAGCGTCACTGCCTCCCTATATCATGTTTGTGACACCACCTGCCAGCGGAAATTCACTCCAGCCCAAATTTGTACCTGAGTAATGGACATTAATTGAATTTCATTTGATTTATTTTATATATATATATATATATATATATATAATTATAAGTTTATAATAAATTTATTCAAATAATGAATAGACTTACTATATTTATAAATATTTATGAGATATATATATAATTATATACATATATTTAATGATATAAATATATTTATAATTGTAAATGAATAATTATAAATATATTTTAAAATATTTTTACTTATAAATATATATTTACTATATTTCTAAAATTATATATTTATAATTATACATAAATAAATATAATTTTTTTAAAGTATTGATATAATTATAAATAAATAATTATATATTTAAATAATTATAAAATTATAATAAATATATCAAATGATGAATATATTTAGTATATATATAATTATATAAATATAAATATATATACCGATATAAATACATTTATAATCACATAAAAATATTTATAAATATATTTATGAATGTTTTTATTTATAATTATAATTATAAATCCTTTATTAGTGCTAAAGTTTTATCGCTAATAAATATTTATCTTTATCAGCACTAAAGAAGTGATGATAAAGATATATTTTATCAATGCTTATTAATTTAGCACTGATAAAAGATATTTTTATCAGTACTTTTTTGGAAGCACTGATAAAATCCTCCCCAGTCTATTTAAAAGAACCCTATCTGCACTGATTTTTGTCACAATTCTCAAGCTTTCATGGAAGTCCACTGTTGTTGGTGCCCCTCCTCAACTTTATCTCGGATGAATCAAGCCTCGAATCCAAGTTATATTATTTTTTCTCCTCCTCTCATGTTTAATGCTTATTTGGGTGTCATGGTTTTCGTTATTATAGTGTTTTCTTGGCACCTCTCCTCTCTTCTCCCTCATGCTCATTTGAACCTCCTTAGATCCCTAATAGGGTTACCACATCCTTCTACTCTGATTTAGGTGTCTCCTCCCTCAATTTTCATGTGTTTTCTAATGTAAATCCCATATTTCTTCCTTTATTCTCTTCCTCTTTCCTTTCTCTATATGTTTCATTGCTTTCTCTTTCCACCATAAACCCTAAGTCATGGATTATTCTAAGGTTAGGGTTTAGTTTTGTTATAACATAGGTCTTTTCTTATCTAAGACCTATAGAGGGTGATTCCTGAATCATTTGGGCATTTGAAATGGAAAGCAACATGTTGTGACACCATTCTGATTTTCTTGGGTCTTTTTAAATTCATTTTTATTTAAAGTATGCCAATGTGTAATTTTTATAATGGATTTGGAAAATATTTTTATTTAATTACATGCTTGGAATAAAGGGTTTTCTATTTATTTTGATTAAATTGTTTTTAATTAAATTTTATATCATTCCAAGTGTTTTAGAATATGCTTATGATGCATTTCAAGTCAATTTTTATGAAAAATGAAAGTCATAGGCCATGTTTTGGGTTTTAAAAAAAGAAACAAAGTTTTAAATAAATGTTTGAAATATAAAAAGGGTATGTTTCTAAATATTTTGAAATTATTTAAATTGTTTAATTTCAAATGAAAGTCAACTAACTTGGATCCCCAAGTTATATTTTGTTTAATAGCTAGTTTGGAACTTTAAAATGGTTTTATAGATTGTGATACCCTCATTGATCACCCCTTGTATTTGGTGTGCCATGTTTATCAATTTATAATTTATGTATGATGTGAAAGGGTGTGTTCTATGTAAATGAGGCATAATCTTTACTTTTCAAATACCCCTATGTTAATCCACACAAGGCATAAGCTGTGGTGTATGTATAGTTTAAATTTCACTAATGTCAAGCCAAAAAGGGTACTAAATATGGAATAGAAAATGACCAATGCATCATAGTATTAAACTGGGAAAAGTATTAAAAATAACATTAGTTATAACTAATTCTTAGTCATAATAACCCAAAGAAGGCGTAAGGTGTGACTCAAGCACCAATTAAGATGTTCTAATAGAAAAAATGAAATATTCTCATTTAATTCAATTTTTAAATTTTAAAACCCAATTTAGTAAAAATATTTGTTAAAGAAAAAAGTTCATTTAAAGTTATATGTGCATGTATAAATGATATTTGATGAAAATAAAGTTTTAAACTTTTTATCTTTAAAATATACCAAGAACATATCCTATTAGTGATGTAAAATTATGATTTAGTAAAACTTTTTAAAGAATATAAATACCTAAGGTTGTGATTTCATGAAAACAAACTATTTATTTAAGTTATTTTTATAAAACCAAATCCATAAATAATTATTTTATAAAATAGACACATTTAGTACTTAAAACATTTTTAGTTTAGTTTCGAAAATCAAAAAATTTGATGATACTTAATAAGTTATCATAAAAAATAATTCCTTCCCTCTTAATCAACCCTTCCATTATCTCATCACTAAGGCAATCACTAAATCAAGTTTCAGTATTTTTCATTGACTAATAATTCATTTAGGGTTATAGTGAAAGGAAATTAATTTCTTTGTAATAAAAGACAAGGTATTAAAGAACACAATTCCAAACATTAATTTCATAGAATAAATAATTTTAAAATAAGTAAACATGTTTAACAGAATTTATAGAAAAAACCAAGTATAAATATATAATGTGAACAACATGCATGAGTTGGTTTCCATCTCACCACACCCAATCTCATGAAAAAAAACATTATTTATTCCTCCTCTAGATAAATTTTTACTAAAAATGCTTAGTTTTACCTATCTATGTGAAATCTCATAGATCTGTCACAATTCCTTAATAGCCCAAACCATCCCATGATCTTTTAAACACCCACAAAAATGTAAAAACTCAAAACTTTTTGTAACTTTGCGGTTGGTTCCTTTCCAAAAAACAAAATTTGTTATCATTCTCTCACCCTAGGTACTAGATCACCTTATATTTGAATCACACTTAGATAAATTGAAATCAAACCTAAGATCGATATCACACACATTATTTGTTTAACACCTCATGAAATTTTGGGAAATAGTTTTTAATCTCATGAATATTTATAAAACCTTCTCGGTTTTGATTCTTAAATAAATTTCATGGCATGTGAAATATTGGTTTTTTTATTCTTGTGTGATATTTAATGAAACTTGTTTTTGATAAATGAATAGTCCCTTAATTGAATTTTGAAAGAATATCATGGGAACCTTGGTATTTAGGAATTTAGTCCAGTTTAATAATATTAGGCATATTTATCTCTACATAACAATAAAATATATAATTACAACACTAACTAAACATTGGTGATGCGGGGAGACACTTGTAGTGGTGGAATCCTACCTTTAGGATCGTAGCCCTAGGATAGTGTGTTCACCAAGTAACCATGATCATTGAGAGTGTGAGGATCCTTAAACCTAGACCTAACTTAACTAAGAAATATTTTACCATGGTTCTAGGATTTAAATTGTTAATTTTCTCTTATCTTCTAAAAAATGTTTTATTCATGCTAGCTTTATAAAAGTATTATGAAATGTTTAATAATCATGATTTTCTTTAGACTAGGTGGTGGCCTATTTAGAATTTTTATTCTCATGCCTATTTTAAATTTCAGTTTTAAAAAAGGGAAACTTGTTTTTAAATGTTAAAGTGTGTTTTGAAATGAAAAAAAATGAGGTTTTCCATTAAAATTAACTAAAATGGATTCGATGTTTTGAAACCCATGAAGTGATTTCAAAGTGAACTTGTAAAGTTTTAAACATTTAAAAGTGTACATAATTCCATAGAAAAGGTTCTAAACTTTAAATTTTTTGTTTATGGTTTTTAAATAATATTTTAAAAAAATTCACTTGATGTTAATGGTTTTTATATAAAAGGAATTCCTTATTTCATTAAGTTTTTTTTAAAAAAATGGTCTATTTTCATGTAGAATTTAAAAAAAATGGATTTCAAGTAGGTTTTTAAAAATTCAAAAAAAAATCCTTTTAATTTTGAATCTGGTTTTGAGATCAGATTTTAAATTTTAAATTAATATGTGGTAATTTAAAAAAAATGGTTTTTTTAAGTTTTTTGTAAAGTAGTTAGTTTTAATATGGAATTTTCAAAATGTTTTTAAAAAAATGGGTTTGGTGTTAAAAAAATGAGTGAGTGATTTCAAAAAGGGACCTATTAAATGTGTTTAAAAGAAGATGGTTTATTATGATGTGTTGATATTATGTTGGGTGCTTTTCTCACCAATCCCAAGTTCAGTTTCTCTTTGTTATATAGACTATAAGTTACTCTAATTTCCATGAATTAGAGTAATGTGAACTCATCTTGGTCCCTCAATGGAATAGAAATCTGGTATCTATAAGTTGAATGGAATAAATTTGAAAATTTATACATTTTTTTCCACTATGAGATCATATTGTAGTATTCATGTAATAATTTTTCTATTCAAGGGTAAGTGGTTTATGTATACTCGAGCCAAGGTGATCATGTATCTCAACTCATTGGGAATGGGGAAGTGGGTATAAAATAGTAAGGTCACTATGAACATGTATTTTATGATCAGATCATCTATCAAATCATTATTTTCCTGAATAAATTTTCATCTTTAGGTAACAAACTAAGAAATTTTGTATGTTTCTTATCTAACTCCTAGCCTAATAATATTTAGATTTAAGTAGAAAACTTTCATCCTCATCAGCTTCATATACCAAATAGTTATTGTTTTATTTTATTTCTTAATAATCATCCTCCATCTCTTCTGTATATGAACCTATATTGGTTAAACTAATCTGAGTAATAGTCATCTCATATCAGGTACTAGTGATCATTTTGGGTTCCCCTTATTAGAATTATCTATAACTTTCACCTTTGATTATGAATATATTATTTTTATTTATTTATTTTTGTACAAAATGAATATTTTATTAACCTAATAGGATGGATCTGAATTGAAAATGAATACATACTAATCATATGAAAAAAGAGTATGAAGATTAAGTTAAATAGTTCATCAAGTTTGCAATAAAGCATGCATAGGACCCTTATCAGATCCTTTTTATATGTTTACAATTTTTTTATTCAAGAAAAATTAGTCCATAATATTTGGAAGAACATTTTATTTTTCATGTAATATATCATATATATAAACGTTGGATAAAACACATGGAAATATGAACATGCACACCGATTGGGATGATACTGCAGTTTATGGATCATTTGATATGAATACAAGTGTAAATGGTGATGGAGATCAAATGGAAGGAATGACAATGAAAATTGAAGATGGCCTTCATGATTTTCCAAATTTATTTTAGAACTTAAATATATGTGCTAAGAGTCCATTGTAGACTAGTTGTACTAAATACACAACATTTTCAGCAGTATTGAAGTTATATAATTTGAAAGATGGAAACGGATAGAGTGACATTATCCTTATAGAAATACTTGGTCTCCTAAATGATATTCTACCAAAAGAAAATGAACTTCCTTTTCAAACATATTATGCTATGGGAATGATCTCTAAAAAATACATGTTTATCCAAATGATTGCATATTGTTTCGCAAGGACCATGAATTGCTCATAAAATTCCCTAAGTGTGTCATTGATTGATACAAGAAAGATGAATCAATTCCTTTGAAATATGTGAGGTACTTTCCTATCATTACATGGTTTATAAGACTATATGGATGTCAGGTTACATTGAGATAATTGACATGGAATGCAGATACAATAATTAAATATGGGAACATACGTCATCCAGTAGACTCTCCTCAATGAAATAAACTTGATTACGAGTATCTTAAATTTGGAAATGAGCTCATAAAATTTCATATTGAGTTATCTACATATGGAATAAATCCTTTTGGTATACATATTATTACTCACAGTACATGGCCCATCATGTTGGGAAAATATAACTTGTCTATATGGTTATGCGTGAAGCGCAAATACATCATGTTGTCTCTTCTTATATATGGACTAAAACAACCCGATAATGATATTGATGTCTATTAGGATCCATTGATAAAATTCTGAATTTTTTTGGGATATAGGTGTTATAATGTATGATTCTCATAGAAGTTAAGAATTCACATTAAGCGTCATGTTTTATGGGATGATAAATGAATTTCTTGCTTATGGAGATTTGTCAAGCTATATCATTGAAGGAATGTTGGGGTGTCCCGTTTGTGAAGAATGCAGACACTCTATCCAATTTAAACATTCCTTGAAGACTGTGTTTTTAGGACATTGAAAAATTTTACCTCGATGAAATAAATACTGATCCTGGATGAAATTATTCTATGGGAATATCGAACAAGGTACAACACTATATCCACTAATGGGTGATCAAATTTTCTATAAAGTAAAATATATTAACACTATTTTTGGTAAACCATTTTTTAAAACCTTTATGAAATCATGTTGGAAAAAATATCAATTTTCTTTTAATTATCTTATTAGAATTTTTTGTATGTCAGACATTTTCTTGAAGTCATGCATGTAGAAAAATACATGTTTTATTGTGTTATTAGAACATTACTAAATATTCCTAAAAAAATATGGCATCAAGTCTAGCTTATACATGATTGATATGGGGATAAGGGAAGAGTTTTCACTGGTGTAGGGTAAAGGATGGACTTTTCTTCCTCCAACAGCTTACACTCTATCCAGATAGGAAAAATTGAAATTTTTCATTTTACTTAATGGTGTAAAAGTTCCATAGGGGTATTCATAAAATATCAATAATTTCATGTAAATGACTAATTTTAATATATGGGTACTAAAATCAAATTAATATCATTTTTTTAAGAAAGATTTTATGCTCATGGATTTACATTGCATTCTGTCTAAAAATGTATGACAAACATTAACTAGACTCTACTTCTTTTTCAAATCCATATGCAGTAAATTTATAGACCGGGTGAAGTTTCTAATCAAGAATAAATAGGTTTAAGTATTATTATGTGAATTAGATATGTTATTCCTCTCATTATTATTTAATATAATTTCCCACCTGATGTTTCACTTGGTTAGAGAGGTTTGACTATGTGGTCATGTCCATTATATGGATATACCACGTTGAATGATATATGAAGATTTTGAAAGGGTGTGTCAAGAATAGAAGTCATCCAGAAGGTTGTATTTTAGAATAATATATTGTTGAATAATATGTTAAATTATGTACCGATTAAATATCATATGTTGATAGCATCGGTCTCCCAAAGTCTTGTCGTAGCGGACACCTTATGGGTGAATGGATTTCCGGGAGAGATGTTGTTACAACTACCATCACAGAGTGAGAGCAAGCACACCTTTACATTTTACATAATAGTGAATATTTTTATCCATATGTTGAAGCCCATATAGAAATTATTAGAGATTTGAATCCATCAAGGTATGAAGTATGGATATCAAATTCATATAATCAATAGTTTATAGGATGGTTCTGAGATCATATTTATAAGGATTTATCTGAAAAACTAAATTCAATTGTTGAATGATTTGGATGTCTAGAAACATGACCAAATGAAAAAATTATATATTATACTAGTTTTTTAATCAATATTTATACATTCTATACAAAATAACATGATGACTGTAGTACAATGCAAAAAAATAGGGTTACACTTTTGGAAAAAGTGGTGCACATATCTAGTTCCAAGGATTGAAATCCAATTTTTAAAAACATGTAAAACTTCAACATTATTGAATAGATATATGAGTTGGATTATACTATATTTCAAGTCCCAATTTTCCATTTAAAATGTTTGGACAATAAGATTGAAATTAAAGTTTATGAAATGGGCTTCATGAAGGTGAATTTCAATGTGGAAGGGGAAAAGGATGATCCATTCATAATGGAATCAAAAGCAGTGATATCATTTTATGTATCAAATCCAATAAACAATAATTGATATAATTTCATACTAATAGATAAAAAAACTTTAGGGTCAGCCAAAAAATCAATTAGGGATAACCATTTCATTGAGATATCATAATCAGTTCATGGCGGTCCCAATGTAAACAATTTCTTATACATTTGAGGGGACCACAAAGAGGGGATTTGGATTCTTGATAGAGGATCCAAATCCATTAAACCGTTAAAAAATAGATTTCAATGATAATTTTAAAGTTTTTTTTTATATACTATGATTTTCCTTATAATATTATGTGTTCTCTACTATATTAAAAAAATATAAATTAAATATTTGAATACTCATGCATACAATTTCTTCTGCACATGATGATGTTACCAATTCTGGGGAAAAATAGACTATTGATGCTAAAACTGCATAATTATTATGGGATCAACATATGTTGATGGAAAAAAACAATAATGATATAGCATCATAATATTGACTGAAATTATCAAGGCAAGAAGTAAGGGAATAAAATTTGAGGTTAGTTGGAATCAACGTGGCCAACCTATTGAACCCAACAATTCAATGTTCATTAGTTATATTGGTTTCACAATGAGGATGAATGTGCCTATTAATATATATTTGTGGTTCCATGACCATCATATAACAAATTAAACCCTTTGGGAATATATAAAGTTAATGTTACAATCACCTTTCTCTATTTTATCAAAAAATTATATAATGAAACGATGATTTAATTTTGTTATTCCTTGAAGAGTTCATTTATTTTAGATGATTTACATAAGAAATATGTCTTAATGACCACTGGAAAATCCCATAAAAGATTCTAGACTCTTATTACCAAATTTCATTTGAGGGATGTTTAGGGTAAAGTAAAACCTCACCCACCAGTTACTTATATCCACATTATAAAACATGAAACATAGAATGATTTCATCATTCATCGTGATGAAAAATAATTTTAGGTGCATTTTAGTCGATAATATATTATTTGAAATTATTTATTTTATTCAATTTGATTCAAAATTGTTAATTTATGAAATAGAAAAAGAGTATTGAAAATAAACAATGTGTATCAAAACCAATGTACCCCTATCGAAAAACAAGGATGGGGTATGATTCACTAGAGAAGAAATTGGTATGTATTATAAATCAAAAATAAAATTTTTATGTGATATGAAACAACATATGTTCCTTTTTTATATACAGATTGATGAATCAAAATATGAAGACACTTCTACCCCATGTCATGTGTTATGGAAGGAGGATCGCGTAAATAAGGAGGGTAAACTAGTTTATGAAAAGACAAAATAAGTATAAGAAACATGGGTAAGTATAAAATAATAGTAATTAATTATCCTTTATAAGAGTATTACATAAAAATATCTATATATTTTTATATTTTTTTTATATGGTTTAGACACAAGAATCAGCAATGACTATACTAGAAGAAAAACTACTTTCAGTTGATTTAAAGTGGACTGAACAATATGGTCACGTTAGAGGAATAGGTCTTGGAGTGTCTCCTAAAACATATTTTGAGAAAAAAAACCACAATAAGATATATATATATATATATATAATATGATTAAAGGATTTCAGGCACAAATATATGCTTTTAAAGATATTATTGTTTGGTCTGGTTTGGTAGAACAATGTATGAGAAAGAATCAAATAGAACTTGTGGTGGAACAAAGATCCCCACATGAAGAACCAAAGGAACCCACTAGATTTGAGGTTATTAATTCCCCTTAACCACATACCATACCTTAGGTAATCAATTTTTTTCAGTACTCTTTCTCCTAAATATGAATCAAACAACTTCCGATAACTTTATATTACTAAAATTTTGTAGGGTAAAAGTTTTATGATATTTCTATCTATAAACACCCATGCACCACCTTGTTATAAGGTGTATGGTGTATAATATCCTGTGAGAAAATATACACAATAAAGAACTCCCAAAATATCACATGAGAGTGGGGATTTTGGTATCTCAAGAGTCAACCGCTAAGTTGTATATTCCACTTGATGATCTGGATATTACAACAGTCAATGATGCTATTGGAACTTTCATAGCATGGTCATCTAATCTTATAAAGATACATGAGGTGTGAATTTAACAAGTTTTTTCTTATGAAAAAATTATAACAATTAATGAAAAAAGGTCTAAAGTGAGGTATGGTATTACAGATGGATAAAGATATAGGGAAACAAAAGGTTGAATCAGGACAACCTAACGAATCAACTAATAAATCAAAAGGATCTTTCTAGAGTACCCTCTCCTTGACACTTCTACTACATCATTTTTTGTCATTACAACTTCATGAATAGACCACATTTAAAGATAAAAATATGTCTTACATTCCATATTAATAAGAAATATTTGGAACATTCATTACAGAAATAGTTTTTCTCAAGAGTATAAATGAGATTCTAAAGTTTGAATGGATTGGAGACTCAATTGTAAAAACATACATAAGGTATATTTTCATAATGCATCTATCAAAATAATTATATAACATGTTCATTCAAGTTAAAAACTATTCATATTTTTTATAGGAGCTTATATTGATACTATATAAATGGAAAATTGTTTGAAGCACAATTTGGATTCATTAATCCCTATATCATTTCAATGAAAAAACTTCTTTGGAGAAGTAAGAAGTTGATAATAAAAAATATGAGATAAATGATGCATTTGAGAAAGAAATATGATAGACTATTTTTAATGCCTACAATGTAGGGGTAAAACTCTAAAATCTAATCACATAAAAATTATTTATAATTTTTTTATTACTTATTTATTTTTTGTTTTTTTAAGAAGCAATGGATGCTGATCACACTTAATCTGGAAACCCAAAATATTTATTTTTTGTATCCAATGCATGGATATCCAAAAAAATGATCACACATGATGTGTATTGTAAATTTTTAATATGCTTCAATCAACATTTTATAGATAAACTTTAAACTATATGTTTTAGTCTGTGTTTTAACAAGAATTTTTTTATTATAGGGAATACATTAAATATTGGATAAATCATGGCATGAAGACAGTGACTGAACATAAAGAGCCTATGAAATACATAAAATGGAAATAGATTATGGTATATATAAAAATATTTAAATATCAAAATATATTTCAAAAAAATTACTTATTTTTCTCAATGTTTCAACAGTGTTTGAAGTAAGATAGTGGAAACGATTGTGGATATTATGTTTAAAATTTTATGAGATAAGATCATAAAACATAGAAATTCTAGCATCCCAAAAAATGTAATTTCATAGGGTAATTAAAATTTCATTAAAAATAATTCTTAATCATTTTTTTTTCAATATTTTCTCAATACTAACAAGATTTTTGACAACCATCATACTCAAAAGAATGAGTAAATTTTTTTAGAGATGAGGGGGTAGTATATATGGTGTCAGAATGTTTTCCAACATAAAATTTTGGTGATTACCTTCTATGTTGTGATCTGGTATGGGCTATGACCTTAGAAATATATTTTGAGTGTGACTCAATAGTATCATAATGCTTATCTATTGTTTTTGATCTATTTCTCAAGAATAATCATAATGTAATAAATCAATTTTTTTAGAAACCAATGTATAGAGTACATGGTATAAGAATGTATAAAGGCATCATAAAGAAGTGACTTCCTACAATTATTATTTTTTGTCATTTTATCAACTTTTTTTAGTTAATTTCCTTATCATTTTTATCTTATAATTATTTTTTAAAATTTTCACATTAGTTTAAAACACACGTCACATGCTAAAAACTGAGAAAACGAGCTTGGATTGTTTTTAAACTTTGTAAAAAAAATCCACGAGACATTTTTTATGTGTATAATTGACCTCATGTCAATCTGACACACTATATGGTCAGTATGACTAAAAGTACATGTTTTTAATAAAAAAAATGTCGTTTTAGTTTAAAACAAACATGAAGTAGTAAAAATGGAAAAAACGATATTATATTGTTTTCAAACTTTAGGAAAATGATCCATAATTCATTTTTCACATGTAGGAATTAACCACGCATAAATTCAAGACATGATGTGGTTGATATGACCCAAATTATGTGTTTTAAATAGAAATGTGCCATTTTAGTTTTAATGCATGTCAAAATAGCCAAAACTGAGAAAATGATATTGAATTTTTTAAAAAAATTAAGACAATGGTCCTTAATTCATTTTTCATGTGTAATAATTGACATCACATCAATATGATACATGATGTGATCGGTATTTCTCAAATTGTGTTGTTTGAGTTTAAAATTGACATTAAATTTAGTAAAAAAGACAAGTGACGCGCTCAAAACTGAGAAAAAACATTCATATTATTTTGATAATTTAGAAAAATGATCCCTTAGTCATTTTTGACATGTAATAATTAACCATACATCAATATGATACAAAGTGTACCCAGTATGACTCAAATTGTGTGGTTTTAATTTAAAATTGACATTTTATTAATGTATTTCTTCATATTTATGTTAAATTTATTTCTTAATAGTATTAATTACATAAGAATTTTTTTTATTATATAGGTGGATTATTTTTATTGAGTTGGGTGGTTTTTTTGAAGTTGATTGTGCTCAGAGGATATTAGACTTCGAGGCTGCAACTGAGATAATGAAAATAAGGAAATGGGTCAAGAATGTATACAGACATCATGAAAAGTTGAATCCTTACTTCTTATTAAGTTAAATTTTTCTTTGATTTATCTACCATTTTTAAGTTAATTTCCTTATCATTTTTATCTAATAATTATTTATTTTTTTCACAAATTTTTTGGGAAGTCATATTTTGATTTCAACTATCTGCAGAAAGCTAGAAAATAGAGAACATGTTACTTTTGTATGAGGCATTTAAGATAGCATGGGGTTTCATATTCTATCCAAATGGAACATTACTTTATTTTATGTCTTGGTGTAGACAGTTGAAAGAAAAACATAAATCACATAATCAATCATTTTCACCTCAATCTGATACACAGTGTGCTCGGTATGACTCGAACTATGAGTTTTTACTTAATAATTTATATTTTAGTTCAAAACACACATAAAATACTCAAAATTGAGAAAACACATTTATATTTTTTTTAATACTTTAGGATAATGATCCATGAGTAATTTTTGATGTGTAGGAATTAGCCACACCACAATCAGACACACAGTATGACAGGTATGACTCCAAGCGTGTCTTTTTATTTAAAATTGACATTATTTTAGTAAAAAACATGAGTAACATAATCAAAACCAATAAAATTCATTAATATTGTTTTGATACTTTAGTAAAATGTTCTATATTCCATTTTTTTGTGTAGGAATTATCATCGCCTAAATCTGATACACGGTGTGCTTGGTAAGGCTCCAAGTGTGTCTTTTTATTTAAAATTGAAATTAATTTTAGTAAAAAGGTAATTGAAATACACAAAACTAAGAAAATTCATTCATATTATTTTATTAATTTATGAAAATGATCTATATTTCATTTTTAATGTGTAGGAATCATCTGAACCTCAATCTAATACATTTTGTGCTCGGTATAACTCAAAGTTTTAGTTATCGGTTTAAAATTGACAATTTAGTTCAAGAAGTGTGTCACTCACTAAAAAACGAGAAAACACCCATGGATTGTCTCAATAATTTACAAAACTAATTCATAAGTCATTTTTAATGTATAAGAATCGGTCTCACATCAAACCGGCATAAAATGTGACTGTTATGACTCAAAGTGTGTGTTTCCATTTTAAAAACACATTTTAGTAAAAAAATACAAGTAAAATACTCAAAACCAAGAAAACACATTTGAATTGTTTTGATACTTTCATAAAATTATCCATAAGTCATCTGTGACATGTAAGAATCAACTTTTATTCAATCTGGTGCACGGTGTTATAGCGACTCGGGTTTTGGCCCTGTCAGACTTTGGAATATTTCTATGAATAATTCCAGAGCTAGGCGTGAAGACAGCGTAAAAATTCTGAGGCCCGATGTGCCCAGAATTAATTTTATAAAAATATTAAGTATTTTTATACTATTCACGTGGAGAGGGTGTGATATCTCCTAAACAATAGCTCAGAATGGGAATCTAAGGGTACGGTTGCATCTGAAACGTGTCTTTTACCCTAGGCAAGGTGTAAACTTTGCGGGTGCGGGTCTACTGTGGAAAACGCCACCAGGGGCGTTTTCGTAAATAAATGGAAAAGTTTAATTATGAGTGTCGGCTCGAATAACTTCTGAAAGGAGTCTCGGATCAAAAATTCGAGTCCGCCGTGGCGTTCAGAATGGCACATTTACCCTAGGCGCGGCCTAATTTCCTCCGCGCGAGCAGGACTGGTCAGGGGTGTTAATTTAAATGAAGTGATTTAAATTTAAAAAAAACCAATCTATTCTCCCCCCCCCCACAACCTCTTGTATGCACGGAGCACCCCTCCCCCTCCCTCATACTTTTCTTTGACGGATCAAGTTGTAATAGTCCATTTTCAGCGCTGATCGTTAGCGGATCGAGCTCCAGCGCATCGCAGGCGTCGTTCTGCACCCGAACCTTCGGCGATCCGCCAACAAGTAGGCGGTTTGAGTTTTAATCCCCAGATCCTATTTTTGCTTATAATTTCTTTGTTTTTTTGTCTTAGCAGGGAAGATCGGGTCCCGAGGGTCACACAGGAGGTTGCGGATCGCAAAACGAACCACCGGGGTGCCCCCGGCGGTCCGCAGAAGTTCTGCCGGCGTGGCATCGGCGCGGCGGCACCGGCATCGGCGGGCCCGCGGCGTTCCACTGCGGAGCGCAGCGGCCAGCCGCCCGGGGCGGCAGCGCGTCGGTCGCGCCGACAAAGCACGGTGGCGCGGGGCACCGCGTGGCGGAGGGTCGCAGGCCGGCGGCGGCGGCGGCCGGTTCGGCCCTCTTTTAATACACGGGGGTTTTAAAACCTTTGTATCTTGCTCCCTAGAAGTCCGTTTCATGTGATGTCTATGGAGACGTGAACCTGGCGACGAGGAAAACCCTTCGGTGTAGGTTTGGGAGTTTTAATTTTCGGGATCGTGGCCCGAGAACTTGAAACGTCGAATAAAATAGTAATATTTTATTATTATTCGACTTCAGGTCGTGGTATCTTCTACCCAGAGCGTCAAATTGACATGCCGTCAGTGGCGTTGAGACCCTGATGGTAGGGCGGTCTTTTCTTGATGGTTTTCAGGGGTTGGGACAGAGTTTGGGGTGCGGGCCCCACAAGGCCGGGTTTGGGCATTTGCGGAGAAACGCAACTTTCTCACCAGGAGTCTGATTTTGGCGGATGAATTGTCAATCCTGTGTGTTTTTTCAAGAGAATTGCAATGGTGTGATCTGTTCAATGAGATTCGGGATCGAGGTGTGGGCCCCACCCGAGCTGGCTTCGGTGAATAGTACCTTTTTTACCGGGGATCCGTTTGGGACGAACGAGTAGTGGATCCCGTGTGTTTTTCCGAGGGGATCGTAGTGGTATGATCCGCTTGATGAGTTTCGGGGTCGTTGTGTGGGCCCCGTACGGGCTAGCTACGGTGAATAGTTCCTTTTTTACCGGTTGTCCGTTTCGGGTGAGTAAATAGACTATCCTGTGTGTTTTTCCGTGTGGATCGCGATGGTGGCCCCGGTATCAGCCTTGGAGGTGCACAGTGTGGCATTGTGGTGGTTTGCTCGTGTTAGCGATGTTTGGACCAGCAGTGGTTGAGGGTACTCCCTTGGTTCGTTCCTACGAGGATTCGTGCAGCATCACAACCTTATTATAGGATTGTGATCCTCTCGATGTGATGTTTAATCTGTTAGAGTTGTGGTATTTCTCCAGTGGGCCCGGAGTGGGATCCTCTAGCATCGTTTCCCTAGATCAGGTTCTTGGTATTGATGTGACCACTTATCCATAGGCAGTGATCCCCTATCTGGCAGGTTAACCCCGTAGGGTTTGTGGCATCATTGAGAATATGATCCCCTAGATAGTGGTCCGTACTAAGTATGGTTGTGGCATCATCGGGTCTAAGATCCCTTACTCATCATGGGGTTTTTAGTAAGGTTGCGGTATTATTGGTTATATGATCCCCTACTTAGCGCGTGGTTTCTGTAGGGTTATGGCATTGTTAGTTCGATCCCCTACATTGCGAGTTATACCAGATAGGGTTCCGGTATCATTGTGACCACATTTACGCAAGTGATGATCCTCTATCTGAGTGACGTGTTTCTATTGAGCGCCAGATTGGGTTGTGGTATCCCCCAGCGGAACCTGGGAGTGATCCCCTATCTGTGAGATCTATGATTTCCATATCGGGTTGTGGTATCCCCCAGCAGACCCTAGGAGTGATCCCCTATCAGTGAGATCTCCGTATACCTGTGTGGGTTCTGGTCTCCCCTAGCGAACCCTAGGATTGATCCCCTATCCGTGGAGTTTAGTGTTTTTTCTGTTTCAGCGTGACTTTCTCAGTGACGGTATCTGACGAGCGTGATCTCTCGGGTGAGCGTCTGAGATGTTTGTGTGGGACCTGATGGAGTGTATCTCTCGGATGAGTGTCATACGGGATGACAGTGATCGTGGAGTGTGTTCTCCTAGTTTTGAACTGTTGTAGGTGTTGAGGTAGGTACCTCATGTGGCTTGGTGCATGAGCTAAGTATATCTGGATGTTCAAGGTGAATGTAATGGAATACACATGGTTTGAGCTGACCATTTGTGTTTAGCCGATTATGGTCACGAGGTAGAGTTTCTCTCTCGTCTGGGTTCCCTCTGGATGTGTTGAGTGGACTGTTTCCTTTCAGTTTCTCTCTTTTGTTTTGGGTTTTTGGGGTGCCTACTGAGTATTGTTATACTCACCCCTATACGAGATCTGCCCGCACATGTTTTTGTCTTGTGCAGACCACAGGCCTTTCGACAGAGTCCCAGGAGGACCCAGAGCAGGCGGAGCTGAGTGAGCGGGACTGACCGTGGTGTCTTACCGAAGCTGTGCTGAGGAGCTTATTGGCAGGCGTTTTTGGAAGTGTTTTCCCTCCTTCTGAGCAGGTAGGACACTTTGTAGTTTTCCTTTGGTGGGCCATGTTTTTCCCTTTTTGTACTTTTGTTGCACTCTGGTTTGGTATAGATGTATGCATGCATTGTCTATTTAGTTTTATATATCTCTGCACTATTTCATGGAGGTGTATGTGGGTGTGTGTGTACAAGTATCTTAGGTTAATGCCTCCCTTGTGTGTGATATCCTACTCGGCGCTAGACGCCAGCCCCTGGCCTAATGGAGGTGGGCTTGGGTAGTCGCATCTTGAGCCCTGTTTGGGTCGGGTCGTGACAGGTGTGACCGGTATGGCTTCAATTGTCTCTTTTTATTTAAAAATGACTTTAATTTTAGTAAAAAAAGACAAGTGACATACTCAAAACTGTGAAAAAACATTCATATTGTTTTTAAGATTTATTAAAATGATATATAAATAATTTTTGACATGTGGGAATCAGCCTCATCTCAATATGATGCATAGTGTTACCTATATGACTCAAAGTGTGTCTTTTTACATAAAGTTGGAATTAATTTTAGTAAAAAAGACAACTGACATACTAAAAACTGAGAAAATTCATTCATATTGTTTTTATGCTTTAGGAAAGTGATATATAAGTCATATTTGAAATGTTAGAATCATCTACACCTCAATTTGATGCATGGTGCGCCTGGCATGACTCCAAGTGTGTCTTTTTATTTAAAATTGTCATTAATATTAGTAAAAAGGACAAGTTACATAATCAAAACCAATAAAATTAATTCAAATTATTTTGATAATTTATTAAAATTATCCATAATTCATTTTTTATGTTTAATAATTATTCACACCTCAATCTGATACACGTTGTTCCTGATATGACTCCAAGTGTTAGTTATAAGTTTAAAATTGAAATTTTAGTTCAAAAAGTGTGTCTCTCAATGAAAACTAAGAAAACATGGCCCTATTATCCTAATAATTCATTAAAATGATTCATAAGTCATTTTTTACATGTAGGAATATTTTTCAAATCAAACCGACACATGATGATACCGGTATGACTCAAAGTGCATGTTTCTAATTTAAAATGACATTTTAGTAAAAAAGACAAATGACATATTCAAAAACTAACAAACACATTCAGATTATTTTTATACTTTTGGAAAAATATCCATAATTCATTTGAGATGTGTATGAATCAACTTCACCTCAATCCAATACACGGTGTGACCGATATAACTCCAAGTGTATCTTTTAATTTAAAATTGACATTAATTTTAATAAAAATGACAAATGAAAAACTCAAAACTGAGAAAACACATTTGGATTATTTTTATACTTTAGGAAAACAATATATAAGTCATTCTTGATGTGTATGAATCATCTAAACCTCAATATGATGCACGGTATGACCGTTATGACTCCAAGTGTGTCTTTTTGTTTAATATTGACATTAATTTTAGTAAAAAAGACAAGTAACATACTCAAAACCAAGAAAAATCATTTAAATTATTTTCATACTTTATTAAAATGATTCATAAGTCATTTTTATGTATATAAATTTGTCGCACCTCAATCCGATGTACGGTGTGCCCAGTATAACTCCAAGTGTGTCTTTTTATTTAAAATTGACATCAATTTTTGTAAAAAAGGAAAGGGACATACTCAGAATGGATAAAACGCATTAATATTGTTTTGAAACTCTGGTAAAATGATCCATAATCCATTTTTTATGTTTATAAATCAGCCTCACTTTAATTTGATACATGGTGTGCTGGGGATGACTCCAAGTGTGTCTTTTTATTTAAAATTGACATTAATTTTAGTAAAAAAGAAAATAGACATACTCAAAACTAAGAAAAAAAATTCATATTATTTTGATCCTTTATTAGAACTATACATAATTAATTTTTGATTTTTAGGAATCATACTCACCTTAATCTGATGCACGGTGTTCCTGATATAACTCAAAGTGTCTGTTATCAGTTTAAAATTGATATTTTAGTTCAAAAAGTGTTTCACTCACTGAAAATCAAGAAAACATGCTTGGATTATCTTTATAATTTATGAAAAAAGAATCATAAGTCATTTTTGAAATGTTTGAATTTTTCTCAAGTCAAAATAACACACAATGTGATCAGTATGGATTAAAATACATGTTTCGAGTTTAAAATGAAATTTTAGTAAAAAAGACAGGTGACATACTCAAAACAAAGAAAACATATTCATGTTTCTTTGATACTTTATAAAAATAATCCATAAGTCATTTTCTATATGTATTAATCAATCTCACCTCAATCTGATGCACAGTGTGACCGGTATGGATCTTTTTATTTAAAATTGAGATTAATTTTAGTAAAATAGAAAAGTGAAATAATCAAAACTGATAAAATGATTTTGGATTGTTTTGATACTTTATTAAAATGATCCATAAGTCTTTTTTGATGTGTAAGAATCATCTTCGCTCCAATATGAAGCACGGTGTAACTGGTATGACTCCAAGTGTGCCTTTTTATTTAAAATTTACATTAATTTTAGTAAAAAGACAAGTGGAAAACTCAATACAAAGCAAACACATTTGGATTATTTTAATACTTTAGGAAAATAATCCATAATTCATTTTTGATGTGTAAGAATCAACCAAACCTCAATATGATGCACTTTTCACCCAGTATAACTCAAAGTGTTTGTTATCAGTTTAAAATTGACATTTTAGTTCAAAAAGTGTGTTACTCACTGAAAAACTGAGAAAAAATGCTTAGATTGTCTCAATAATTTAGGATAATAATTACTTATTCATTTTTATGTATAGTAATCAGTCTCATATCAAACGTACACATGATGTGACCATTATGACTCAAAGTGAATGTTTCCAATTTAAAAGGACATTTTAGTAAAAAAGACAAGTGACATAATCAAAACCAATAAAATGAATTTGGATTATTTTTATACTTTATGGAAATGATCCATAAGTCATTTTTAATGTTTTTTAATTAGCTACACCTCAATCTGATGCATGTTGTGACTGATATTACTCCAAGTGCATCTTTTTATTTAAAATTGACATTAATTTTAGTAAAACCAAAACGTTACATATTCAAAACTAATCAAAAACATTCAGATTGTTTTGATACTTTAGGAAAATGATCCATAATTCATTTGTGATATCTAATAATCATACACACCTTAATCTGATACATGATGTTCCCAGTATGACTCAAAGTGTTCATTATCAGTTTAAAATTTACATTTTAGTTCAAAAGGTTTCACTAACTAAAAAACTACGAAAAAGTACACCGATTGTCTTGATAATTTATAAAAATGATTCATAATTCATTTGTGACATATAGGAATCATTATCATGTCAAACTGACACATGATGTGACTAGTATGACTCAAAGTGTGTGTTTCTAGTTTAGAATTACATTTTAGAAAAAAACAGAAGTGAAATACTCAAAATCAATAAAACACATTTGGATTGTTTTTATACTTTAGTACAGTGATCCATAAGTCATTTTTGGCATTTAGGTATCATCCTCACAATATTTATTGAGCTGGGGTGGTTTGTTCAGCAATAACATGAGTGGGGCTTTGGTCCATGGAAAAAGGGGCATTGATGTTTTTGAATGTCTGTGATAATTTTTACTTAATCATGTAATTGTACAAACCAATGTTTGAAATGTATATAATGTTGTTATTTTTTATTTTATTTGTGTTGTAAATTTTATTTCATTTAAAATATGTATTTTCTCATAATTTTTTATGTTTTTTCTACTACTATAGTGTGTTGTAAATTTAATAGAACACTATGGCATGCCCCTTTATTAGTGCTAAGAAAGGCGCTGATGAAGGATCCCTTTATCAGTGCTTTTTTATCACTAACAATGGGACCCTTTATAAGTGCTTCTAAAAGTTATGATAAAGGGAACCTTTCTCGTCGCTAAATAAAATATCTGATAAATGGGTTCCTTCATCAGTTCTTCTCTAGCACTGATAAATGACTAGGATTTTTAATCACATTCTGATAGTGAGCGCTTTTTTGCACTGATAATGGAAAATTTTATCACTATTAAAGGTCTATTTTTTAGTAGCGGGATGAGTATAAACTCTATATTACTTTTATAATGAATCAAATATGACCTTGTTTATAAAAAAATCTTTTACATGAAATTCCAATAAAAAATGATAAATCAAATACATTTTTATCAAAAAAAAAATTAATTTATCAAAACTTCTCCAAAAACAAAGATATTAAATTAAAACATTTATAATCATTTAAAACCCATATTTTTGGATAGAAAAATATCAAATCCTTGATATATAAAACATATTTTCTCCACAAAAACATTATTTTAGAAAAAATATTTATTCTTGTCAACTCTCATTAGAAACTCCTCATTTTTAAAAATCATCAATAAAAATTTCCCATCCCTAATCACTGTGAATGGAAATTCCATGTTATCTGAAAATTTACTCATGTTAAGGATAATATAGAGAATAATCCAAACAAATAAATTTTATATAGCTACCCAACATGAGTCGCTACTCACCTAGCCGAAATAAAATAATCATGCATCCAGTCTCAGTGTGTAAACCAATTCATCACACATTCACATCATAACCTTAAAAAATTACACTTTAGTTTGATAAGGTGTGAAGGTGGTCATAAAATTTTGGTCAACTCAACCATTTAATACCTTAATTCATGCACTCCAAATATTCTATTTACCTTAAATAAATCTTAACTTTTTTAAAACATTTTTCAATTGAAATTAATTTTTCATTCACACACCCACATCATGAAACAATTTCCAAATGAATCTCATTAACTACATTTATCAAAATTCATCTCTCCTTAATTTCATTTTCACAAAAAAACATTTTTTCATAAACTCCACATTTTAATCAAAATCATGATATCTCAAAAAATCCATAAATAAAATCATTTTTCTAATCATAATCAATTAAAAAACAAGAATGGATTATCAAATATCATAGAAAATAACTAAAGAATCCAGCCAAGATTTTTTTCTTTGTAATTTACACAAGTTCTCCAATTAATGATCACTACAATATAAACAACCAAATTATGTCATGAACTTGTTCAGTGTGATCCTAAACAAGTATTTGGTAAGGAAAAATGTGTATTCTCTATCCCCATGGGTTGTCAATAAGTTCCAGGTAATTATAGTATAATCAATGGGAATTATTTTTCCCAAATAATTAATATTAAAATGGAAGTGAAATTTTACTGAAATTCAGGCATGAAACATCCATACACTGGACTCCCATTTCAAATTAATTAATTTTAATAAGTGAAACTCAAATAAAAAGGGTATCTAAGAACATATATAAAATAGTACTAAAACTAAAATATTGAAAATCCAACTTGGATGGAACTTGTAAGACACAAAGTAAAACTAACATACCCGGATCAATATCTCCAGGTGACCCAAGGTCACTCTCCATCCAATATCATGTGAACCTTCTCCAAAAGAAGTCTAAAATAAGAATCAAAGAATAGAAACTTTTCATAATCGAATCCTAAACCTACAAAATTCACTCAGTTTACAAACACTGAGTCATGTAAGTAAGGTGTGATCTAAATATCCTGACAGGGTTTCACCAATGGTTTCATATATTCTTTTTTACAAAATAATCAAAAAATATAGTTTGAAATACATTAATTTAAAAATAGGTTTTGTATCCTTTGGAAAATAAATCAATGGGATTTACCTTTTAAAACTCCCTTTTATAAACCAAACAATTGGAAAATAATTTTTTGTAAAAATTATTTCTTAATAAATGTTTAATTTATTCTTAAAATACCTATAAAGGATCTCAACACACCTAAATAAGTCATAAATAATATAAAAATAACTAAGAAGTATAAAAAGAAAAAATATATAAATAAAAATGGCCCAAGTTGTTATAAAGTAAAGAAAGTTCAAGGGTAAATCCATACAATTAGTAATTTAAAACAGATTTCATGGTAGAAACACCCTAACTTAACTAGGAATGGGTTACTTAGGATTTCTACATCACCCAAGTAAAGGATTTAAAATTTCTACTATGTCTATGGTATATGGGGTTCTACATAACTACTTCACTAGAATGGATAGTGATGGGGGACCTTGCCCCATCTAAAAAAGACTCACCCAAGAACCTAAGGGTTTTATATGTAGTTTTACTAAATCAATTTGTTGGTATTAATTAATGTACTTCTTCAGTATTTGATAAATAGTTTTGTATTTTTACATAAAACATGCTTTAAAAGAAATTACCACCACCCACATCAATGAAACTAATCAACAACATATATCTCATGTAAATAAATATTTATGTATAGATTAATTAATTTTCTATAAACTATATTTGAAACATTAAAAATATAATAACTATAATATTAATAGTAATAGTAATAACAAAATTTATAAAATTCCAAAAGTGACTTTAAAATATACTTTAGAAATTGATTCTAAAAAACCCCTTTAAAAGATTATTTGAAAACTGAATTCAAACATAAAATTTAAATTTCCAATCATTCATTTAACCTCATACACATAAATATTTATATATATATATATAATTCTATCAATTAATATATTTACACATTCTCGTGTGAATATCTATATATACATATGTATATATATACTCATGTGATAAAAAAAATTATTGAATATTTTATTGATAATAAATGATATAATTTCCTCAAATTGTAGTTAATTTTTTCATTTGTAAAATATTTGGGATTAGATCATTCATTTGAAATTTTGATGAAAATTCCAGTTTTACCCTTTAAAGAGAACTGTAGTAATTCAGACATAAATATTTTTATATGCATTATTTGAACTTAAAATTTTGTAAATGTGTTCTTAACTTAATTTTCTAAAACTTTAATTAAGGAAATGGGAGCTAAATCATGCATTGGATTGGTTTAAAAGGGACATGAAATCAAAGATGGGATGGACTCACCAAATTGGACATTAGTTCTGTATTTGGGACATAACTTATTCATTTGTGCTTGGATTGGGGATGAATTTATAGAGAAGCTTTAGAAACCATTTTCTTACAAAACATAATTCTATAATAACATCTGTTTCACATGTTTTTGTAGTCAAACAGGTGGTTCAAGTTGGATTAATTTATTTGGATGAATTTTTCCATTCACACTTGAAACCTATTAAAACCCAGCCTTCCCTCCACTTTATAAACTGGTTTTTTTTCTGATTTGGAGGGGTTGGGAAAGGAATTAGGAATTTTATAGAATAATAGAAGTTGTTCAAATCCAATTTTACAAGCATTTCAATAAGGTTATCTCTTGAATCAAGGATTTGTTCATTGAATCCTTATTCTTCTTCTTCATGTCATAATATTTATGTCTGCATAATAAAATTATTAGTTATTCTTCTATTTATTCTATTTTGTTCTTTTTTCATCTATTATCTTCTATTTAATTATTATTTAATCTTCTTATTTAGTCTGGAACTCAATAGTATAAGTGTGATTGGGCTATACCCATTCTAAATCGCTGCAAATGTAATTCACTTCTATGATGGCTACATTGACCATGGAAGAGTAGTTTTCTTAGTAATCGATCTAACTATTACCTTATACATTTATTTATTTTGAATTAATTGGATAATATAATTCACATATTATGATTTATGAATTGTTTTTTAAATTAAAATAAACTAATAAAGAAATTGAACAATTAACACAAAACTTGCGAGGTCGAGTGATGTGTGAATTGTGAGAGTGCAATCTTAATTAGTGAAACAAAAGCACACGGGATAAATTTGTAGAGTTAAAATATAATCCCTAAAAATAATTCATCATAATTTTATAGAAAGGATATGTTCCCTAATTTACCACTGACAATAAGCTATACTTAGAACGTCAATCAAAGCAGGGTGTTATGATTGCAGGTTCTGAAGCTAGCCAAGGGTTTAATTCACTTCATCTTTATGGTAAAATTAATTCTTGTAGGGTTCAATAATTAAAAAATTAGGGGATCATAAATAATTGGATATTAATTTAAATTATAATGATTAATATGTAATTGAATAGGTATAGTTAGATCAATTATTCGTTTTAAAATATTTTCTAAAAAAACATCTTCTCGTTTTAATTTATTAATCAAATTTCATTTCAAAACAACAAAAACAAAAAAAAATACAATGTTCTTCTAGAATTATTATTATTCTTATTTTGTAAACATTTAACACCCCCCCCCCCATCCTTATAATTGTTTTATTTTGTTTTATTTTGTTTTCAAAATACCTTTAATATGTTGTTTTAAATTACTTCCTCCTTTGAGAGATGACCTTGGTCAGCCACTCTGTTGCACCTAAATAACCTGAAACTGAATATCATTTGAGAGAACCCACAATATCACCTTTAAAATTATCTCCATTTCCAAGGATTCAAGTATTTTATTCAACTAATTAGAGGTATTTTTTTACTTTTATTTTATCCTTTTGTTTTTTGTTCTTTCTTCTTTCTTCTTTCCCATTTCTCTCAACTTTTTGTTTGTTTTTTTTCTTTTCTTTCTTTCCTCTCTATTTTCTTCTCTATTATACCATAAATTGAAAATTATTATCATGATATTATGGTATAATCTTGTTAATTTATATTATTTATGACACAATCCCATCTCGAGGATCTCTTTGATCTATGCATCAAGATTGAACATAGCCTTAGGGCTCGAATCAGACAATCTCAGTCTATGGGAAGTGTCGGCATTCACCCAACTGGTGAATTCTTACACTATAAGAAAATTAAAATTGAAAACACTTCTCAATCCAACCTAAAACAAGAACCAGTGGATGAAAACAATAACAATTAACTTAATAGAACTATCTGATAATTGGTTGCACCAAATATTAACTACAAACCAAATTTTATTACATACCCAAACCTCAAATCGGACTTTGAATAGAAATATGGGTTAATTCATCTTCTTCCAAAATTTCACGAATTATCTGGTGAGGATCCAAAAAATATTTTAAGGAATTTAATGTGGTTTTATTAACCCTAAAATCAATAAATTTCTATGAATATAAAATAAAAATAAGAGAATTTTCATTCTCACTTGATGGAGCTACAAAATATTGGGTGTATTATTTACAACTATAATGCGTAACATGTTGGAAAGATTTGAAATGTATTTTATTAAAAATATTTTTTTCCAGAATTGAGGACCACTTCCATTTGTAAATAGATATCATAGATCAATCAAGCACAAGGGGAGTAAATGTGTGAGTATTGGGAGTGATTCCAGAAGTTGTGTGCAAGCTGTCTGCATCACCAAATTAGTGATCAACTTATCATCCAATACTTCTATGAAGGCCTCACACATATGAAGAGGATAATGGTGGATGTTGAAGCTATAGGAGAATTGGTTTAAAAAACCAGTAACTACACATGCATTTATCGGCAATATAGTAGAAAACTCCCAAAAAGTTGGTGATCAAGGTACACCGCATGTTAGAGGAGTACATCACATAAATACTTTCTCTTGAAAGTAATTTGATTAATACTAAGTTGAAATAATTTAATAATATGGTGAGGAAGATTTCTTTGGCTCAAAAGATATCCCAACCCACTCCTATGAGGCCATGTGGAATTTTCACTGAAACAGACCACCCAACTAACGGTTGCCCCCAATTACAAGAGTCAGAGGATTGTGCGGCAGTATTCTCTAGGAGACCATATCAGCAGCAACAAAAACCACATCCCCAGAAGAAGTATGATTCCTTTTCCCCAATATATAACCAAGGGTGGAAGGATCAATCATACATGAGGTATGGATCTGGACAACAACAAAGTCCCCCTTTTCAACAAAATTTCCAACAGCCTTCACTTTACCAATAGGGTTTCCAACAACCACAAAGAAGATTTGAAGCTCAAGCATCAACAAGTCAAAAAAAAGGAATTATCAACTAAAGTTAGATTATAATACTGATGATATTTTTCAAAAAATTGTTCTTAATCAATATAATGAGATGAAGAGTCAAGGTTCTAAGTTGAGGGAGTTGAATACACAAATGATCCAGATTGCCACCACCCACCATGAACTGGTAAGTAAGAACCTTGAAAATCTTCCTTCCCAACCTACTCCAAATCCCAAGTAGAATGTTAATGCCATAATATTGAGAATTGGGATGAAAAAAAATGATACATCTATACCTGTTATTCCACTGGGATTCACCTCAACTCCAGAGAATCCCCATTCCAAAATCACTGGTGAGCAGCCCAAGGAGAAAGAAAAGGGTAAGAAAAAGATTGATGATGTTCCTCCTAAACCCCTTCCATTTCCAAATAGATTTGTAAAAAAGGAATATGGATGAAGAGTTAATGAAAAAAGATATTTTGGATACATTTAAGCATGTTGTGATCAACATCCCTCTACTTGAATCCATTAAACAAATACCAAGGTAAGCCAAATTTTTAAAATAACTTTGTACCAATCAAAGAGGGATTAAGGGAAATGAGAAGATCAATATTGTAAGGAATTTTTCAGCACTCATTACACCAACTCTATAAATTCCAACAAAGTATAAGGATATAGGGACATTTACCATCCCATGCACCATAGGGGAGTTACACTTTTCTGATGCATTATGTGATTTGGGAGCTTCTATAAATGTGATGCCTCACTCTGTATTCTCTTTTTTACAGGTTGGTGAGTTTAAGATGATGATTGTAGTGGTGTAGTTAACGAATAGATCTACAGCATAATCAATGGGAGACCTTGAGGATATACTTGTTCGAATAAGAGACATGACATTTCCAGCATATTTTTATGTGCTTAACATGGAGGATGATTAGGTAAGTTATCATGATCCCATTATCTTAGGTAGGCCCTTCCTCAAAAATGAAAAAACTATCATAAATATTTATGAGGGTACACTTTCCATGGAGTTTGGAGATGAAGTTTTGGTATTTAATGTTATGGACTCCATGAAGTACCCCTCAGAGGACCATTCTTCTTTTCTTATCTCCCATTTTGAACCACCAAATAAAAAACCCATATAATTTTATTGTCTTATGATTAGGGAGATTATGAGCATTGGTTCTAGTTTGATGTCTAAGAGAACTTACACACCTATTTATAATGCATAAAACTCTATTAGATTTGATTTTTAAATGGATTCATATTCAGATTTTGATCTTGCTCACTTTGATTATGACTTTTATGTTGAGTATATTGATGGTTTTGATGCATTATTATCTGATTTTGATGATGTTTATTCTGGTATTGATGTTCATTGTGCACATATTTCAGTTCCTTCAATGTCTCAATCCATATATCACCCCCCTACACTAGAACTCAAGCCATTTCCACCAAATATAAAATACTCATACTTATTGAGTGGTGATAAATTACCTATTATCATTGATAACAATATCTCTTTTGAACATGAAGAAAAACATTTGAATCTTTTTAGGGAGAACATCAAGGAAATCGGGTGGACCTTGGGTGACATATTAGGTATTATCCCCTTTTATTTTCATGCATAGGATTCTTTTGGAGGAATGGGATAAACCAGTGAGGCAACCATAAAGGAGACTGAATCCAACTCTTCTGGAAATTTTTAAAAATGAAGTTGAAAAATTGATCGAGGTGAGTATAATTTATCCTATTTCAGATTCTCATTGATTAAGTCCCATTCAGGTTATGCCTAAGAAAATTTGTGTTATGGCTGTTAAAAATGAGAGAGAGGAGTTATGTCCATTAAGGGTGAAAAATAGTTGGTGTGTGTGTATTGATTATAATAAACTAAAACAATACACTCATAAGGACCATTTCTCCCTCCCATTTATTGATCAGATGTTTGAGAGACTAGTTGGTAAAACACGCTATTTTTTATTGGATGGATTTTCTAGATATTTTTATATATCTATAGCTCTGGAGTATCATGAGAAGACAACATTCACTTCTCCATTCGGTACATTTTCCTACCGAAGGATTCCATTTGGACTTTGTAAATCCCCAAGTACCTTCTAGAGATGCATGGTGAGTATTTTTTTCATATTTCATTGAGACCTGCATAGAGGTATTTATGGATGATTTTACAGTGTATGGATCTTCATTCGATGAATGTATCTTTAGAATGGGAAAGGTGTTGAATCTTTTTATTGAGAAGAATTTGGTCTTAAACTTTGAAAAGTGTCATTTCATGGTAGAGCATGGAATTATCTTAGGGAATGTATTGTCCAAACATGGGATAGAGGTTGATGAATCTAAGTTAGATATTATTTCATCCTTACCCTATCCTTAATGTGTGTGTGATGTTATATCTTTCCTAGGGTATATAGGATTTTATCGATGCTTTATCTGAGATTTCAGTAAGATAGTTCTACCCTTATCTTGATTGCTTCAAAAAGATATTGACTTTATTTTTTATGATTCCTGTAGGGTATCATTTGATGAGCTAAAGAAGTGTTTGGCCACTCCACCAATCATATACACCAATGGTGGGAGATTCCTTTTGAGATTATGTGTGATACATCAAACTTCATGATTGAAGTCGTCTTATCTCATAGGGTGGAAGGAATTTCAAATGTGATTGTCTATGCATCAATTATAGGTTCCGGGCGCAGCGAAAGTGTGTTGGTGGGTATATCCAACTTGAATTTTTTCTATTAACGACGTTTAATATGAGATCCGTCATGATAATAAAATGTCGGATCTTTGGAATAGAATGAAAAATGAAAGAAACTGGGGGATTCTTGGAACCATAGAGAGGATCATCATATGTTGGTTATAATTAATTTAATTAAAAGACAAGAATTACCTTGATAGAATTCTCTCTCTGTTGATGTTTCTGATCACGATCTGATGTAATCTGTCATTTCATTATAGAATCCAAGTGTAGGATTCCACTAGTAGTGATCCACACATGTTCCGTGTATATCTATACGTCATCGAAGGGATCTTTGGGTGCTATCATGGAAGAGCCTTTTCTTGCAATGTCCGCCTTCGATCACCTTAATCCGGTGGAGGAGAATCTCTCTCTCGTAGCTTGAGAGCGTTCTTGGAAGAAAATAAATTCTCTCTTGGCATGAGATATTTCTCTAGATCCATTGTGCAAAACCCCCAAAATTTCTAGGCTAATGAGAATTATATAATTGGGATTTTAATTACATAGAATAATAAAATGAATTAATTACCCGAAAGCATTTATTCATTTCATTTAATTATTAGTAAGACCCCATGTATAATAATAATAGTTGACTATTATTATTATTTGACATTCACCTAGTGAGTTACACCTAATATTATTTAATTAAATAAATATTATTATTTCTCACAAATTCTCAGAAAAAATACACAGCATGTATATTAATATACATGGCGTGTACTTTTGTTTTTCCATTCTCTTTATTTCCTCCACCACAATTATTAGACCTTGAATAATGTCTATTTATTTCTCAAATAAATATCACTGCATTACTCGCTATAAATATATTATTTCACCCACAATATATTCTTTTCAATAACTAGTGTCGAAATAAATACGATCAGGAATCCTTGAATAATTATTAAAACACAAATCGGATTAATCTTTATTCAACTTGTTAAATTAATATTTAACTGAGATACTTGGACACACTTAGTGTGTGACCCTCTAGGCCTCTTTCTCAGTGGCATTAGGCAGAGCCTGCCTAAAGTAAAAGGTTAGCGTCTAGCAACACGTTAAGGCACCCATAGAGAAAGTAGTTAACGCCGCAATGATGTGTCACCTCCTACAAATGCTTACCGTGTAATGTAATCCCTTTGTCTCGATGTCTTGAATCAAGAAGGTTTCATGCTAGTGCCATCAACCCATGTGCTCGATTATTCTTTCTTTGACTTTCCAGAATTGAACTTGCCTATTCCTCACCATGGCCATGGATTTATTTCGGATATATCAATTCCATCAAAGGGCCTGAGATATCTACTTCCATTATGGAATATAAGAGACAAATCCTTTCTCACATTATCTATTAATGCAGTATTACTAATGATGCACCCAACATATCCTACCTCTCTATGAACAATTTTTCATCATAGTTTTCGTCAATACATCTAAGTGTGCGAATTTTAATACCCATTAATAATAATCTTAAAGTATAAGGAACAATACACACATCCGCAGATAGGAACATCCAATGACACTATGAAATGTGGATTTCCTACTAGCGGTTCTCGTTCTCTTAATATCCTCCTAGATATTAACAAGGGCGCACACCTTGATAAGGTTCCTTGAATTTTATGAATCCTCACCCCTAATGGCATGTATTATTTGTTTCCCTCAAATAACATCATCCGGCCATAGAACATATATTCAAGAACAGTGTAATGGAACTTATGAGTACTCATCATAGCAGATATCCTCTATAAACCTTTAATGAAATAGATATTATTAGGATATTATCACATGAATTGTCACACAGAAGAACAATCAAGATGTGATAAGGTATTTATTAATTAATAAAGTAAAAAAGTAGTTGGTTCTAGGCCACCAAATACAACAGACTCCCACTTGGACTAGAGCCAACTGTTAACAACCTTTAACCCGCTAGCTCTCACATGATATTCATGCTTCTGTAGAGATAGACCTTTAGTCATGGGGTCTTCCATGTTCTCTTACATGGACACTCTTCTCACTACAACGTCACCCCTTTTATATAAATCCCTCAAGAGATGATACTTCCAGAGTATGTTCTTTTTTCATTGATGTGACCTTGGTTCTTTTTCAAGAGCCACCGTTGTAGTATTATCATAATACAATGTGATAGGATCTTTACTTCTAGGCACCACATCGAGCTCCTGGACAAAGTTCTGAATCCAGATGGCTTCCTTGGCTGCATCATAAGCTGCTATATATTTAGAATCCACTATAGAATTAGTGACAACTGGTTTCTTTGAACTCTTCCAGCTCATAGCTCCTCCATTGAGACAGAAAACATATCCAGATTATGATTTCAGATTGTTCTGATCTGTATGAAAACTAGCATCACATACCCTGTGATGAAAAGATCCTCATCTCCTCCATACATCAATAAAATATCCTTAGTTCTTCTCAGATACTTAAGGATAGTCTTGACAGTATTCCAGTGTTGTTCTCATGAATCTTATTGATATCTTCCTACCATGATCAGTGCATAGGCAACATCAATCCTGGTACATAACATGGCATACATGATAGATCCTATAGACAAATCGTATGAGATATTTCTCATTCTATCTTTCTCATATTATGTCTGAGGACGCATTTTCTTAGAAATATGTAGGCCATGTGACACTAGAACCAATCCCCTCTTTGATTGTTCCATACTAAATATCTTTAGTATCTGGTCAATGTATGTACCCTGATGTAGTCCAAGAAGCCTCTTGGATCTACCACAAATGATCTTGATCCCTAGAATGTAGGCTGATTTACCCAAGTCCTTCATGGAGAAACACTTGTTCAAACAATCCTTAACTAATTGTAAGACTGGTACATCGTTTCCAATAAATAATATATCGTCAACATATACTACTAGGATAACGACCGCATTCCCATTAAACCTATTATAAACACATGAATCACATTCATTCTTAATGAAACCAAATTCCTTTATGGCTTCATCAAATTGAATGTTCCATAACCTGGATTCTTTCTTTAATCCATAAATGGATTTCTACAACTTACAAACCCGTTTGGATTCATATGGTGTCACAAACCCTTATGGTTGTGTCATATAGACATCTTCCTAAAGGTTCTCGTTAAGGAATTTTGTTTTGACATCCATTTTCCAAATATTGTAGTCATGGTAAGCTATTATGGAAAGTATGATTCTTATGGATTTAAACATGTAAACTGGTGAGAAGGTTTCATCATAGTCAATTCCTTGACGCTTTCTGAATACTTTAGCCACTAGCCTTACTTTATAGGTGCTAACTTGACCTTCCATGTACAGTTTTCTCTTGAATAACCATTTTCATAAAACAAGATTTACATCAACTAGCTCATCGACTATAACCCAATCTTAATTATGATACATGGAATCCATCTCAGAATTCATAGATTCTAGCCATCTTGTAGCTTTTGATCTTTCTATTACTTCCTTGTAGGAGATAGGTTCATCATTGTCCAATAATAATGATTCACCATCCTTAATGACTAGGAAACCAAATCTCTCTGGTTCCCTTACCTCTCTTGAGATCCTACGTAGTATTTGTGTTTCTAGAAACTCTTCCATAGGGACCTATAGAACTTGTTCTTATACCAAATCCTGTGTATCTTGAGCATCAACTTCGTCGAATTCAATCATTCTCTCACTATATTTTTTGAGGATGTTCTCCCTCTCAAGAAATATGGATTGTCTGGCGATAGTCACTTTCTTTTTTGAAAGGTTATATAGGTAATATCCTTTCGTTACCTTGGGATATCCTAAATAGATACACTTCATACCTCAGGGTTCCAGTTTGTTTCCTGATAAGGCCTTAACAAATGCCTCGCAACCCCATACATGTGGTTTCAAAAAAATGGTTTTCTTTCCATTCCATAACTCAGAGGGAATTCCATTTTTCGCCTTAGTTGGTACTCGGTTTAATGTGTATGTTGCAGTTTGTAATGCATACCCCCAAAAGGATAATGTAATATCTATATGACTCATCATCGACCTCACTATGTCCAACAAGGTGTGGTTCCTCCTTTCACTAACACCATTCCATTGTGGTGTATAAGGAGGAGTGAGCTGATATAGAATCCTAGACTCCCGTAGAAGATCGATGAACTCTTTGTTCAGATATTCTCCACCTCGATCTGATTTAAGCTTCTTTATCTTATTACCAAGATGATTATCTACTTCATTCCTGAATTCCTTAAATTTATATAAGTCTTCTAACTTATACCTCATTAAGTAGATATATCCATATCTACTCAAATCGTCAGTAAAAGTAATTAAGTAATAATATGCACCTCTAGCTTCTACTGGAAATGGTCCACACACATTTGTGTGCACCAATCCTAAAAGCTCTATGGCCCTTTCACCTTGTCCACCAAAAGGAGGCTTAGTCATTTTACCTTGTAAACAAGCATGACATCAATCGAGTGCTTTTATCTTAGTAGAGTCTAAATAACCATATTGGAAGATCTTTGTCAAGTGATTCTCGTTTACATATAGTGATGCCACAACTAGGTGATTTATGAGTCATGTGAGTTTGTTTTTTTCTTGATTGCCAACACTTGGTTTTCATAATTTAATACATACAAACCATTATTTAAATGCACCATACCATAACATATGTTGTTCTTATAAAAGAATAAACCCTTATTTCCAAACTTGAAAATAAATCCATCCATATCTAAACATGATACAGAAATTATGTTTTTGGTAACACTAGGAACATAATAATAGTTATGTAAAACCAAAATCATTCCAGTTGGTAATGAGATATGGTAATCGCCAATTGCTAACGCATCCAACCTCATGATATTGGCATCTCTAAGATCCACCTCTCCTTTGGAAATATCTATAAATCTACTTGGTTCCTATATTTGAATACAGATGTGATCCTCAAAAGCTGTATCTAATACCCAATGTGTATAAATAAAAAGATTACACTCGATAACAATGCACCTTTAGCATCCCCATGCTTCTAGGTGCAGTTCCTCTTCTAGTGGCCTAGATTTCCACATGACAAACATAACACCTCCCATTCCTTTCCATGGATCTAGATCTTCCCCTTCTTGGAGGGATGGTGCTCAGGGGCTTTAGATCGTTTATGAATCCTTGGCCCCTTTGCCTTGTCCTTCCTTTTCTTATTCACCATAAGGACTGAAGGTTTGTCACGCCCCATGTCCTTATCTACCTGGAGAATTAAGTTCAGAAGTTATGATAGACACTTCTCATTGTTACTCATGTTATAATTGATAATAAAGCTAGAGAAGGTCTTGGGTAGTGATGATAGGATGAGATCTATATGAAACTCATCCGGGAACTTAATCCCTAAGATGTCCAGGCATTCAATGTATCCAATAATATTGACTACATGAGGTCCAGTTGGTGAAGACTCTCCAAACATAGTTGTAAACAAAGCGTTGGAGATCTCATATCTCTCCTGTCTCACCTTCTCTTGATATAGATCCTTAATTTGAGACATCATTCTATACGCGTCCATGTTTTCATGTTACTTCAAGATCTCATTAGACATGGATGATAGCATGAAACATTAGAAATATGTGGAATCATCCATATGTTTTATATAGAGAGATAGTTCCTCATCACTGGATGCTTTTCTAGGCGTAACTGGAATAGGATCTTTAAGCACATACAATTTCCTCTCGTGGCAAAGGATGACACGTAAACGCCTCTTCCATTCCTGGAAATTGGTGCTGGTGATAAGGTTTTCCTTCTCAAGTATGGTTTGTAATGATATGCTTGAATTAATTTTTCTTTCTGTTTCTATAAATTAAGATGAGAAAAGGTTTAGTACTTTATCATGATAAAACTGATATAAATAAATAAATTAATACTTATTAGTCTCCCACTATTTTATCGAAATACAATAGCCCTTACGATTGACTTCAGAATATTCTATTGCCTAAATATTATAATGGCAAGGATCCATATTTCCCTTCGCATTACCCCAACTAGGTTTGGTCAAGAAACTTTAAGGGTTTTAGTTAAGCATTCCAAATGCCAACTCCATTAACTCATAGCTCCTTGATTCACTGAGTGGACTCCCCAATCCTGAAATCCTTTTATTTTGGATTTCCTCAACCTTTGCCTCTTGATCACACCAAGTCATGTTGTGGTAGTAAAACCTTGATGTGAACCAAGTGAATTCAACCCAAAACCTTGAATTAGAATTCCCTAATAGTTTAAATCACCAAAACTAGGGTTGTTCAAGCACTTTGAACTATGGTTCGATTCTAACCAAGATTATGGAAGGCTATACCAACTTAATATTTCTTTGAGGGATTTTATCCTTATACTTAAATTTCCATTTTATTATCTTTCTTACATTCTTATTAATATTAAGTGGGATATACTTAAGTGATTAACCATGTTTAATATAATATTTATGCATAAGTCGGTCTTATTTTAGTTCCATCTTGCATGCTTGTTTAATTCATTAATTGTGTGATCATGACAACACACCCACTACTAGTTTGGGAGCTCCATCCATTATATATACTTTTATCTCACTCACAAGTGAGGGGTAAAATGGGATTTTACATAAAAGAAAACATGGGCACGTAGGCCCTACATATTAATGAGGAGAAGGCTCGCAGGCCAACAAATTTAATTTAAATAAATAAATTAAAAGAAACCATTCACATACAAAGGTCTTAGTCTAGCTCATGATCATCTATACATGCAACGATATTTACGCATAAATAAAACTAGAATTAAATTCTTTAATCGTTCTTTATTAAGATAAATCATACTCGAATCAATTAATTGTCTTTAATTAATCAATCCTTTTATCTTAAACCTTTTTCTTAATTTTCTTGAGATTCTCATCCATCATAATTTTAAACAAATAAATTCATTTAAAATTATCTTTTTACGTAACTTGTACCTTGGAGGCATCTCGGTGAATTCTCATTCATAACTACCTAATTAGTAGAAATAAACATTACACAGCTGTTAAATTAAACACATATATATAAAACACCTATCATGTGTTGTACCTTGGATTTACACCTACACTATGGTACACATATCAAGGGTTTTTACAATATAATAATAAATTTTTAATAAATAATCATAATTTGGATGAGTACATGGCATGTATTTCTGACTAGATGGTGTGTACTTTTGTTCACTGTCCATTCGAAGTACACGCTCGGGGGCATGGCGTGTAAATGTACTTTGGAAATCTTTAGAGTACACGGTGTATTCAGTGGGACACACACCGTGTAGTATCCGCGTTACATGGTTTCCAGTCAGGTGAGCCATGTACGGAGTACACGGTTTGACCCTAACCTGAAGGGACTACATGCCGTGTTCAGTGGGACACACGGTATGTAATTTGGAAGATGTGTTCCACCTATTCCTGGTCAACACACGAAGTCTTAAAGACTTAGATAGGATCCAATGACATGGCCTAGTTCAGCGGACCATCCCGGTTCATGGAACCTATACTACATGGTGTTTAATTCCAAATACACACCATGTATTCTGGTGTTGTATGGATAGGAAGCTTTGGAACCTCCGAATGAGATCCTCTATTTTATTTTAATAAAAATTAAAAGAAAAAACGTTTTTGTAAGGTGAACGAGAAACGAAAGAGGAGGAATATATATCAAGATTCAAATTTGCAGAATGATTAACTTGAATTGAAACAACTAAATTATTAAATTCATAAATCATCAAAAAAACTAAATAATTATAATCAATTATATAAACTCCCTTTGATACCACTTGTAGGTTTTGGGCACAGTGAAAGTGCATTGGTGGGTGTACCCAACTTGAATTTTTGTCGTTAACGACATTTAATATGAGATCCATCACGATAATAAAATGCCAGATCTTCAAAATAGAATGAAGAATGAAAGAAAATGGGGGAGTCCCGGAACCATAGAGAGGATCATCATATGTTGGTTATAATTAATTTAATTAAAAGATAAGAATTACCTTGATGGAATTCTCTCTTCATTGATATTTTCGATCATGATTCGATGTGATCTGTCATTGTGTCATAGAATCCAAGTGTAGGATTCCTCTAGCGGTGATCCACACATACTCCACGTATCTCTGGATGTCGCTGAAGGGATCTCTGGGTGCTATTGTGGAAGCGAATTCACTTGTGATGTCCGTCTTCGATCGCCTTGATCCGGTGGAGGAGGATCTCTCTCTCGTAGCTTGAGATTGTTTTTGGAAGAAAAGAAATCCTCTCTTGGCTTGAGATCTCTCTCTAGATCCGTTATGCACAACCCCCAAAATGGATAGCCTATGAGAATTATATAATTTGTATTTTAATTACTTAGAATAATAAAATGAATTAATTAACTGAATCATTTATTTATTTCATTTAATTCTTAGTAAGACCCTATTTCTAATAATAACAGCTGACTATTATTATTACTTGACATGCGCCCAGCGAATTACACCTAATATTTTTTAATTAAATAAATAATATTATTTCTCACAAATTCCTAGAAAAAAATACATGGCATTTATATTAATATAAACGACATTAAATTTTGTTTTTACGTTCTCTTTATTTCCTCCACCACATTTATTAGACCTTGAATAATGGATATTTATTTCTCAAATAAATATCACTTCATTACTCGCTAATAAATATATTATTTCTCCCATAATATATTCTATCAAATAACTAGTGTCAAAATAAATGTTATCAGACATACTTGAATAATTATTAAACCACAATCAGGATTAATATTTATTCAACTTGTTAAATTAATATTTAACTGAGATACTTGGACACACTTAGTGTGTGACTCTCTAGGCCTCTTTCTTAGTGGCATTAGGAAGAGCCTACCTAAAGTCCAAGGTTAGCATCTAGAAATACGCCAAGGAACCCATGGAGAAATAAGTTAACGCCTCAATGACGTGTCACCTCCTAGGAATGCTTATCGTATAATGTAATCTCTTTGTCTCGATATCTCAAATCAAGCAGGTTGCATGCTAGTGCCCTCAACCCATGTGATTGGTTATTTTTTCTTTGACTTTCTGAAATTGAATTTGCACATTCCTCACTGTGGGAATGGATTTATTTAGGCTATATCAATTCCATCAAAGGTCCTAAGATATCTACTTCCGTTATAGAACATAAGGGGAAAATCCTTTCTCTCATTATCTATTAATGCAGTATTGCTCGTGACGCACCCAACAAACCCTACCTCACTGTGAACAATGTGTCGTCACAGTTTTTGTCAACACATCTAAGTGTGTGAGTTGTAATACCCATTAATAATAATCTTAAAGACTAAGGACCAATACACACGTCCGTAGATAGGAACATCCAATGACACTAAGAAATGTAGATTTCTTACTAGTGGGTCTCGTTCTCATAATATCCTCCTAGATATTACCAAGGGCGCACACCATGAGAAGGTGCCTCAAATTTTTAAGAGTCCTCACCCCTAATAGAATGTATTATTTTTGTCTCTCAAATAACATCATTCGTCCATAGAACATATATTCAAGAATAGTGTTGTGGAACTTTCGAGTTCTCATCATAGTAGGGATCTGCTATGACCCTTTAATGCAACAGCTAATCTTAGGACATTGTCACATGAATTGTCAACAATAAAGATGTGATAAGGTATTTATTAATGAATAAAGTACAAAGTATTTGGTTATAGTCCACCAACTCCAACATCAAGTACATTGGATTCAGCCCAATAAAACTACACAGCCATAGAAAAGAAGTTTCTTACTATTATATTTTATTTAGATAAATTCCATTCATATTTATTGGGATCTAAAGTAGTTTTATTTTTTAACCATGCAGCTCTAAGGTACCTCTTGAAGAATCCAGATGAAAAGACCATACTCATTTTATGGATGCTTCTTCTTCAAGAATTTTATATCGAGATAAAGGATAAGAATGGTTCAGAAAACCTCATGGAGGACCACATGAGTAGGATTACTCACACATTAGAGGCTAGCATATTAGACTAGGTAACACTTCAGGACAATTTCCCTGATGATCATCTTTATTCCATTTTAGGTACACATCCTTGGTATGAATATTTAGTTAACTACCTTGTTTCCTTTGAGATTCCTGCAAATTTAAAGAAACATCAAGTCCAACAATTAAATAGTGAGTCTAGATTTTATGTGTGGGATGATACCTACCTCTGGCACATGTGTAGTGATCAATTTATTAGGAGGCGTGTTCCTAATAATTATTTTGAGTCTATTCTACATTTCTACCATACACTTTCATGAGGAGGACACTTTGGACCCCAACAAATAGCTAGGAAAGTTGTAGACTCTCGATTATATTGTCCTAGCTTATTCCATGATGCTCATCTATTTTTTAAGTCATGCTCATGTTTCCAACATATGGGAAACATTTCTAGGAGACATGAGATGCCTCAACAACCCATATTATTCTATGAGATTTTTTATTTATGGGGCATTGATTTTATGGTTCCTTTTCCAAGTTCATTTTGTTTTTTGTACATTTTGTTTGCAGTTGATTATGTGAGTAAATGGGTGGAGGATAAGGCCACCAAGACTGATGATTATCATGTTATAGTGGACTTTATCAATAAATATATATTTTTTAGGTTTGGAGTACTAATGGACATCATCAGTGAACAAGGGACACACCTCTTCAATCGGAATTTGGCCTCCCTCCTTCGGAAGTATGGGGTGACACACAAAACATCAACACCATACCACCCACAAACAAATTCCCATGTTGAGGTTTCAAATCATGATTTGAAAAAAAAAATTAGAGAAAACAATGCATCCAAATAGGAATGATTAGAGTAAGAGCTTGGATGATGCATTGTGGGCTTATAGGACATCATACAGGACCCCCATTGGTATGTATTCATTTCAGATTGTTTTTAGGAAATCTTTTCATATCCCCATGTAAGTCGAGCATCAGGCTTATTGGGATATAAATAAATTTAACATGGATTTGGCCAAAGATGGAATTAAAAGGGAGATTATAATTCAAGATCTTGAGGAAATTAGATTGTCATAATATGAGAAATCAAGGCTCTACAAGGAAAGATCAAAAGAGACACATGATAGGATGATCCAATAAAGGGAGTTTCATGTTGGAGAGAAAGTTATACTCTACAGTTCACGACTGAAGTCGATGCCTGGTAAGTTACATTCCAGATGGATAGGTCCTTATGTTGTATCTAATGGTTTTCCTTATGGTGTAGTGAAGATCACACAAGAGGACACTAGAAGAAGATTTATAGTCAATGGGTAACATTTTAAGTAATTCATTGAGGGACTTCCCACCCATGTAGTTGATTTCATCACACTACATGACCCCATCATCACTTGACAATGTCAGGTTGTTCCAAACCCTTTCACTTTTATATTAGTTTTCCTATTTAAAATTCTACATTTAATATGCACATATCATCTCATAGGTTCATATTGAGGATAATTGAATATTTTAAGTGTGGGGGATGGGACAACATTTTGGGGTATATATTTAGGATTTTCATTTGTGTGTTTTTTAGTGTTTTCTATTAAGTTTTATGTTAAGTTTTCAAAAAAACAAAAAAACAAAATAAAAAATAAAAATATTATGTAACATGATCATTTAGATATGGAATATATAGAAAATTCATGTTTTAAAAATTAATTGGTTCCATGATAAGAATGATAAATATTTCATCATAAAGGGTTGATTTTTATAAAAATTGAATTCATTGATGATATGATTTGTTGTGTCATGATAAAACCTTATAGATGTTGACACCATTATTTGTGATCTTTGTTCATGGTAAATTGTGTCATTGATTTCTCCACACATATTTTCACACAATCATGACTTTTGAGTTTCTCTTACCCAATTTAATGTATATTCAGGGTAAGTAATTCTTTTCATCTTATAACATGGTCTTTCCATAAATTTTATTCTCTTATGATCATTTCCATCACTGTACTAGATTGACCTATGCATGTGCACCTAATATCTGACTGTTGAATGCCATTAAAAAATAAAAATAATAATAATAATAATAACAATCAATAAATATGGGAATGAATTAATATATAACATTTGGGGATATTTAGGTTAGGAGCTCATGGTTTGACTTATAGGAATGATTAAATGAGTGGGTTTTGAAATTTGATTGAAAAAGATGTTGAATAGGTTCGGTGGAATAGAATCAGGTAAGAAGAAGAAAAATTATTGACCTGAATATACTAGATAAATGGTGGAGAGACAAGCTTGAAATGATTGGCACATGCACACGTGGGGAATTAGTGGCATGGTAGACCCCATGACTTGTTTTCGCTATGATTAGTGTTATTAATCTCACTGGATTTTGTTTTGACATAATTTATGAGATAATGAATTTTAAATTTATTGATATTTAATATTAATGGGTTTCCTACTTTGCTTATATTTCCACTATGGATTGATAAATATAAACAAGCATATCTTGTCATAATTTTTTGGATTATATGATACGTGGTTTTTACCATGAGTGAAAAAGGGTAAGTGTGGGGGAGTTGATAAGACATATTTTTATTGAATATTTTATTGATAATAAATGATATAATTTCTTTTCACTATTATAAAGGTGTTCATTTGTAAAATATTTGGGATTAGATCATTCATTTGAAAATTTGATGAAAATTCCAGTTTTACCATTTAAAGTGCATTGTAGTAATTCACACATAAATATTTTTATATGAATTATTTGAACTTAAAATTTTGTAAATGTGTTCCTGGTTTAATGGGATACAACTTTAATTCAGGATATGGGAGATAAATTGTGCATTGTATTGGTGTCAAAGAGCCATGAATTCAAAGATGGGCTGGACTTCCCAGATTGGACATTAGTTCTATATTTGGGCCATAACATCTTCATATGATCTTGGATTGGGACAAAATTTGGAGAGAAGATCAAGGAACCATTTTCCCATAAATAATAATTATATAAGGACATATGGTTAACATTTTTTTGTTCTCAAACAGGTGGTTTAAGTTGGACTAATTTATTTTTCCGAATTTTCCCATTCACACTTGAAACCTCTTAAAATCTAGCCTCCCCTCCACGCTATAAATTGGATATTTTATCATTTTTAGGGGTTGGGATGTGAATCAGGAAGTCGAGGGAATAATATAAGTGGTTCAAATCCAATTCTCCAAGCATTTAAATAATGTTATCTCTTGAAGCAAGGATCCCTTCATCGAAGCCTTCTTCTTCTTCTTCACGTTGTAATATTTATGTTTGCGTAATAAAATTCGTAGTTACTCTTCTATTTATTCTATTTTCTTCTGTTTTATTCTATTTTATTCTTATTTAATCTTCCTCTTTGGGCTAGAACTCAATTTTATAAGCGTGATTGGGCTATACCCATTCTAAACCATTTTGAATGCAATTCACTTCTATGATGACTACACTACCCATGAAAGAGTAGTTTTCTTAGTAATTGAACTGCCTATTACCTTATTCATTTATTTATTTTGAATAAATGGGATAATTTAATTCAAATATTATGATTTATGAATTTTTTTAAAATTAAAATAAACTAAGTGAGCAATTTAACAATTAACAAAAAAAACTCACGAGGTTGAGTGATGTGTGAATTGTGAGAGTACAATCTTAATCGGTGAAAAAAAAAGCACACAGAATAAATTTGTAGAGTTAAACTATAATACCTAAACACAATTCATCATAATTTTATAGAATGTATATGTTCCCTAATTTACCACTAACCATAATATAGACTTATAATTTCAATCAAAGTAGAGTGCTACAATTGCATGTTATGAAGCTAGTTTGGGGTTTAATTCACTTCATCTTTGTGGTAAAGTTATTTCTCGTTAGGTTTGGGAATTAAAAAAATTAGGGGATAATAAATAAGTGAATATTAATTTAAATGATAATTATTATAATTAATTTAAGCGGTAGAGTTAGATCGATTACACCATTTAAAATATTTTCTAAAAAACATCTCCTCATTGTGTTTTATTAATCAGATTTCATTTAAAACAAAAATAAAAAAAATACAATATTCATCCAGCATATTTATTATTCTTATTTTATAAACATTGAATAACACCCTCCCCCCCAACCTCCCCATTCTTCTAAGTTTTTTATTTTATTTTATTTTATTTTATTTTCAAAATACCTTTAATATGTTGTTTTAAATTACTTTCTCCTTCGAGAGACGACCTTGTTCATCCACTCTGCTGCGCCTAAATAACATGAAAATGAATATAATTTGAGAGCACCCAAGATAGCACCTTTCATTATGCATATTTAAAAGATCACCAGACTTAGCATGATACATTTTAAAAAAAAATATTATTTGGAAGTATCCTGAAACCAAGAATGAAACCTCACTTTAAAACCTTTAGATTTCATAAACCACACAAAAACAAGTTGAAACATTAATAATACATTATAAAAAATCATAAATATTAAAATCCATCAATTAATATATAAAAAATCCCAAAACACACATAAAATTCTAGTGCGGAAAAAATCCCCAGCCATTATCCCTTTTGAAATCAGTTTAGAGGTTATAAATACCCATTCTAAATACATATCCTTTTTATAAATTACCTTAATCAATTCAAATAAAATATATCTTGAATAATTTATGTGGTAAATTATTAATAAATCCACAATAATAATCTATATTTCTAGTAAAATATAAAACCATGGAAGTGCCTACCTCAAATCATGTGGGAAAGAAGTGAAACCTTCAGATTTGCAGAGAGAAGATCCTGAAGGGTAATCCAAACACCCTAGGAAAACAAATACTTGAGTATTACCACAAAAACCCACCTAGGGTTCATCCCAACTAGTATCAAAATGTGATAAATATGAAATGACATGAGATAAGAGATAGGGGAGGAGGAGTAGAAGTATAAACTCTTACCTAGATATATTCCACTTAAAACCGTAATAGAGTAGGGCTCAATTTCATGGAGGGAGAAAGGGGAGTTGTGTGTTGGACTCCCTGGGATGCATCACATTAGTGGTTTAGAGGATATTTGAGTGAGGGTTTAATTTAGGGGATAATCATAATTGTAAAATCTAATTTTTAAGTAATTGGGTAAACCGTATGGTTAGGCTATATACTTGGCCAAACCATGTGACAATTATGCAACCCTCTACTAAAAACATAGTGAACCCACATGGTTTGGTGACCCGGTTCAGAAAACTTTGCACCAACCATGTAAAATAGATCTGCTAAGTTGTATACCCCTACCACATGGTTTTCACACAGTTATCCCTAACCATGCACTAACCCCGGGACATACATAAATTCTTAAAAAATAAAAAAAACAAAATAAAAAGATCCAAGTCTCAAGAATAATAACTAAATAACATAATTAATAAAATAATGGTCAGTGTGTGATAATTATCCCCATCATGACCCTTTCTTCCCCCAAAAAAGTCACCAAATTCAAGGAAGACAGTACAAGAGATCCGAGCTAGATAAAATGAACCAATTGTAGCATGATATCCAACCTGAACTAAAAATTGAATTCAAACCACCACACACCAACATATTCACAAATAAAACTCACACTTTTCCAATTTGAGTTAAAAGGGTAAGGGATGAAGACCTAGCATGGATATTCCCACCATTGTAACATCTTGACTCTTTATTTCTGGTATGATCTTTGGTTTACCTTCCTCTTCTTGATTTTCATGTCAATTTTTTGTTATTCCTTGTTATTTATATCCATTTAAGGGTCGGGGTGTGTTTTTGGTTCTTGTTTAAAATGTAGAGATGTGTCTAAGTGTTCATATTTCTAATGTAAATAGTCCAATAGTTGTGAAAACCCATAGGAAATCCACCAACTCACTGGTGTACCCACCATCCAACTAGTGTTGTTTATAGAGGTGCATGTTTTCTACTTGGCATAGCTGGTTAGCCAGTGGTAGCAAGCGGCTAGCCTATGGAACTGATCTAGGCAAGGAATTCTTAGTTTGTTTCATAATATAGTACCTAAAATCCATTTTTTAATACTAAACTCTTCTCCCTCAACTTCCATTTGACCCCTAAAACCTTGGAGGATCTCTTGAGAATATTTTAGCCCTTAAAATATTGAATCTTCATATATCAAAGTGATGATTAAAGTGTTTAATATATTTTGGTAAGTGTAACCATAATCTATTTGTGAATTCCACTTTCCTCATGTCTCTCATCCTTCAAGGACTATGAATCCTTGCGTTATTGATGGATCTAGATCTTGAATTTTTAATTATGTTTCTAGAATCCCCTCTTGGTTGGTTATATAACTTCATCTCTCAAATTTTGGATCCCTTGTTGGGTGATTGATGATATTGTGAATTGAGGTATGTGGTTTCATAATTTAGTACCTATAAATTGAAATCATTGTTTCTTGTTTTAATTAAAATATATTTTTAAATGATTTCTAAATCATGAGTTGAGATTCTTGATAAATGTTTTCAAATGGCATGTTGTGTGATGCAACCACTTTGGAAATGGATTTTGAAATAAAGTGTTGATTCTTAGAAAATAATTTTTATTTGAAATGAATGATTTGAATAATTAATTTGATGATGATTCTTGAGAAATGAAGGAATAAAATGTTTTATAAATTTTAAATAAAATTAATTATTTTGAAAGGCGTGATTTTTTATTAAAACCATTTAAAATTGGTTTTTGAAATGAAATGGAATGTTGAAAATGTGATTTATAGAAGCTTGAATGATGATTGGTGAAACTAATTTAAGATGAATGATTTCCCCATTAATTTATTTCTTTTAATAACATGTGATTTTGGGTAATTTGGTGGGTATTCTAGGATAAGCATGCTAGGAATGTATTAGCTCTACCTAGAAATGGATTGATGATGAAAATTTTATCTAAACTTTTACGAGGGTAGGGGGTTCATTCATTGGTATGGACTCTTATTCCCCCTATTCCTTAAATATATGGAAGTGTTCACACCACAAGTCATATTTCACCAAGAGTATGTGGATCATTGATCCTTGATCTAACTAACCTCAGGGATTATAACTATTGTGCTGGGATTGAAAGTAAATTATACATGTCAGTGTTTATAAAATTATTTATTCTTGCATGTTTTGATTGATATGAATATTCATTCTTTTTTTATGTAAATTCTTATTCATTCTTATTTTATACTTTGCATTGAAATGATTTGGAAATAAATTTTTATTATAAATTTTTTTTAAAAAAATATTGTGCCTTATTTTATTTAAAATTAATCATATTTGATTTATTTTATATAGGTTGTTTATGAGACTTATTAGTGGGATCCTACTAGGATTATATTTCTCACACCCTATATATTCCTTTGAGAATATGTAGACTTTCTTTTTATAGGTTCAGTAAAAGGGAAAGAAGCACTTAGATGTGGTGGATGTTCTTGATAATGTAACCATGGGAGTTTGTGGTGATAGGTAGAGTATGTGATTCACCTGTTACAAGTAGATATTGGTGGTTATGTCATCATTGGTTTATGTTATGTCTTGGATTGTTTTTTTCCTTGGGTTATGTACTTTCCTATTTTGTGGTACTTTTATCTTATTGACTATATTGGAATACCAACAATTTATGGATTTTTATCCACTACCTTTGTATTTTTTAGTTATTCTTGAGGAAAGATTGTTCCCATTGATCATTTTATGGCCAAGTGTTATTCACCAGCCTTTGGGGATTGTTAATGCACTTCTGACCATGTCAAGGATAACTTGGGTTATGGTTTAGTAGGTTATCAGGGTTATTTCATGATAATTTGGTATCAAATGCTGTTATATATTTTTTGGATATTAGTATGAAGTTTTGTATGACTTTGTATACATAAGATAATATTATTAGGACTTTAGGGATATGTTAAGATCAATTTTATGGATATATATCATCGTAGATGACCTTAAGTTACCATGGGTGGTTGGAAAAAGTTTATTTGAGTAATTATTTTTTCTGATTCTAAACTTTTCCCAAAATCTTATATGATATTTTTATTCCTAGGTTTAGTTATAACTAGGAGAATTGATTTACCTATATACCTTAACTAATGTTTCCTTGTTGTCTATTGATTTTTTGTAACACCATACCCCTAAGAATAATTTTAATCATGCTTCAGGAGGGAGATATTGATGAACCAAAACAAGAGAACCCTACATTATAATATAACATCATTGAGGCAGTAGTGTGTGTGGACCAAGCTCTAGACCAAGGATCCACACCTACCCCTATTTAGGCTAAAGAAGTGGGACCTCGAAGGGATGATAATAGAGATCAATACTAAGAGTTTATTTATTAGAAACCACCATCCTTCTAGTGAATGAATGATCCTTATGAGGTAAAGTATTGGTTGGGAAATATTTAATGACCCTTTGAGTTCTTCAAGATGTTGGATTCTATTAAGTTGAATTGTGTCATCTTTAAGCTTAATGGGCCTAGAAATAGGTGGTGGGATTCTATAGTTCTAGTGAAGCGAACTGAGGGATTATAGTTGAAAGAATTAAAGAACCTTTTTATAGAGAAATTATATCTTTATTAGATGGTATCATCTAAGTCTATGGAGTTTCCCAACCTTCACCAAGGTGATTGGATAGTGACTCGGTATACTAATTATTTTGCTAAACTTTCTCATTTTTCACCTAAGGTGGTGTTGAATGAGAAGCTAAAGGCTTGGAGGTTTTAGATGGATCTATGATTAGATATCCAGTATTAGGTATTTATGTTAAATATTACCTTAAATGTTTATGTTCTAGATAGATATTTAATGGAATAATTTGAAATGGATGGTAATTCATGGTTGTCTAGAGTTCCTTCTACTCTTAGTGGTAGCTTTAGCAGTTCCTTTAAGAGGAATAGAAAGTATAATGAGCCTCATGGTGGAAATATTAGTGGTGGTCCTCGATTGAAAACTCCCTCCATATCATTTTTAGTGTCTAGTAGAATCCCAATAACTTGTTTATAATGTATAAATTTTTTTCACTCGAAGAATTCTTGTATAGAGGCACTAAATATTTACAATTTATGTGAATGCTTAGACCTCTTTTATAGGTTTTTTCATGTTTCTATTCCCTTGAAAAGTGGAATGGGATCTTCATAACTGATAGGATCTATGGTGAAGCCATATGCTTCAAGAAAAATAATGTTTTTTCCATAATCATTGGGAATTAATAAAATTAATGAAGTGGACTACTATCTAGTGGAAACTGATGTGGATCTTGTGATTGTGAGAGGTTCCATTTTTATTTCTATGTCTTTAGTGAGTGCTTTATTTGATATTGGTTCCTCTCATTATTTCATATCAACCTGCATTATGGACCTATTTAATATTTCAATATAGCACATTTCTTATGTGATGTGTAATGTCCCAGACTCAGTTCACTCATAAGTAATCGAACTTGGTAGGTCACATGGCCACAAGCATTCCTCCCTATATTCCAGAGGCTACCAACTAGAAGTGAGGGTCCATAATGGTATATTGGGGAGACTATACTCTCATAATCAGAGTAGAAAAATTGTGAAATAATGAATAAATAGTGGAAGCATAAAGAAAAATCATCTATGAAGTAATATTACATCAATATAATAGTGTAACTATATACAAAATCATAAGTATGTCATGGAACTATAAAAAAATTAATAGGACTGAAAATTAATTTTTTATTATTCGAACACTTTTGAGGAAAAAGTGAGAAACCAAACATGACTTCAACGACTTAAAACAACCAAACCACCATGATATAAAAAATTAATAGGAAAACATGTAAATAGGAATAGATACAAAACAAGTATCTCAAAATAAAAAAAAAATACCAAAAATATCTCTAGTGGAATCATGAGCCTCATCTCATTCATGTGCTTCAAGATCACATGCTAAAATCAAATAAAGCATCCATGATAGGTCGCTTTCCATTATCTCTACTTACATCCATGAAATCTATCTAGGTACCAATCAGCGGCCCGAATAGGGTGTGATATATACTCAATATGCCACCACCAATGGTGTCTATAAAAATATAGTATGTGAATATAAAATAATCAATTTTTAGATATATATATATATATATTGGAGAAACATTCATGAAATAATAATTACGCCCGGATCAGACTCCTCATGGGTTACCCGACCAACCAAACCTGCTTCGGCTCATGCTGTTAATGTATGAACAAGGAACCTGTAAGATTTTAGGTTCTAGAATTTATAAAAAAGGTATACCAGTTTAAATAATCAAAAAATAGGACCCAAGGTGAAACCAAGGCATCCAAGTTATATTTATAGTTATGTAGGATCCAAGATGAACCAAGGCATCCTTAACCTTAGAAGGTCGAGCCATCTCACAACACATAAACCATGTGGCCTAACTAAGGGGTGTGAGTATAATCCATGGGAATACCCATGTAATTTCACTATAATAAGTATCTAACAAATTCCATGGATTACGTCCATATTAAATCCTAGGATAAGAATGAATGGATCCCACGGGAAGGGTCCAAGGAACCTCTTTTATGAGGATTTCAATTGAATCCAAGGAGTGTATCCAAGGCATTCTAAATATATATGGATAATTCAAGTGAATAATTAGTACTATACTGAGGAATTCATGTATAAATAAGACATTGAACAAATTTCAAGGTGGTTATCTCCCTTGGAAACTGACTCAATAAATCAGGGTAGTGTCCTCTGAGTGGTCAAGGAATTCCCTTGGGAATCCAAATTTGTCTCAAGTCTAACCACTCCTATAATAAGAAAAATGTCCATAATGATAGTATGAGTAGACATATTTCATCTCATATAACATAATCCATGTAATAACCAATCCAAATCACTATTTCCATTTATTTAATTTTTTAACCTTTCCTTTATAAGAGATAATGGTTAATAGGAGGTTTCATACCAATTAACAATAATTTCAAATTGATGAGAGCCAATCAAAAAAAAAATTCCCAATCATAAGTGTCAATTTATACATTTAAATTAATCAAATCATTTGATGAAGTCTAACCAAACACACCAATGGATGTTTCGGTTATTAATATGTAAATGGGGGAATGGTAATATACATGGAACACCCAAAGGGGTAGATCAAGTTGATTTCATTAACCTCCAATAATAAAAATAGGGTCTAATAGGGAATTTAAATTTCAAATTAAACAAAAAAATTAAGTTAAATTGATTTTAGGGGGAAAGTGTGGGTGACACCAACATGCGGCACAATAGAGATAATTATAAATCAATAAGACTTGAAGTAAATGTCATAGACTACCTAACTTATGGTGGTATAGGAACACGCATCTAGTATAGGATTCTGATTTAGAGAAGAAAACGAGAAAATGAATAAATAGACAAAAACCCTAAAAATATAGAATATTATATTGCAATAAAATAAATATGAAGATTATAAGATAAACAGAGATAATAAGGGGGTGTATTGAATCACTTACCGATGGAAATTCAATGTGATATACGGAACCTGATCTGAAAACCCGATCAAGAAGAAACCTAACAAACTATATTATAGGGATTTATAGATTTCCAATGAGAGAGGGGAAGCTACTGGAGAAGTGAGGAGGAAGTAGAAATTTTAAGTTTTAAATAATAGAGAGAATATCATAAATTAACCCTAATTCAAAGGGGTTATATGGTTTGGTTGTACAGTTGGTCAAACCTTGCACCAATAATATAATAGTCACAATCCATGGCACCCCCTCTCATGGGCTAGGCGCACTGTTAGACTAATCATGCAAAACCCATGAAAATTCCCTATATAAAATACCTAAAAAAATCATAGTCTTGTGTTCTATATTTCATGGTTTGACAAACCATGTGGTACCCTCCAGGGATGTATAGTTTGAGGTGCATGGTTAGTGATAATTATACATTAATCATGCACCTCATCTATTCTTCCCAAAAACTGAGGCTTTTCGGATCCAAAAAATCCCCAGATTATCTTAAACCCTTACTTAATCATTAAACCACAGGTATAAAGTTAAAATTAAGATTTAAAATAAAAACTAAACAGTTAGTACCTCAAAAGAAAAATTTTGGTGTTATAGCCTCCCCCACTTAATACAACTCATCCTCAAGTTTATTTTTAGAGGGTGGTAAGGCATCATCTGAGAAAAACTCTAGCCACTAAGAATATGCATCATCCCCCCACTCCCAAGTCTCATCTTGTATGTTCCCATGCTTCTATAGCACCCAAACTAAATTAACTGACCTACCTATGAGATCCTTCATGCTCTGATAAATGATACAAATAGGATGCTCCTAAAAGGACACATCAACCTATAACTCAACCTCGTCAGGTTGAAACATGTGATATGGGTATAAATATTAGTTATGTGAATAAGAGATGTGAAACACATCATGCATAGATTTGTATCTCTCAGGTAGTGTTATATAATAAGCAACTGGTCTGACCCTCACCAAAACTTCAAAAGGTCCAATGAACCGGGATGAAAACTTACCTTGATACCTAAACTTTTGATGCCCTAGTATATTTGATACTTGCAAGAAGACTCGATCCTCGACCTCAAACTACAAAGTTCAATGATGGAAATTTACATATTACTTTTTTCTAGAATGATTTGTTTCCATTATATTTCTAATCAGATAAACCTTTTCTTAAGCCTCCTAAATGAGATGAGGTCCCAGTAGCACTACCTCCCCTGCCTATAACTAGAACATGGGTGAATGGAATGACCTAACATATTAGGGATCATAAGGAGTAATTTGTATTTTTTTATAAAATTTGTTATTGTATATGAACTTAGCAAGGGGTGTGTGTTTTTTGCAAGAACCTCTAAAATGAAGGACGCATTTTATAAGCATGTCCCCTAGAACCTATATTTTTTTATTATACTTCCCATCGTTAGGAGGCTGGTATGTTGTACTTGAAAGTACATGTGTACCAAATTCCCTCCACAACCCTTTCTAGAACAGATAAGCGAAATGAGTTTCTATGTCCTATAAAATAGTATTTGGGTCCCCATAAAGTCATATAATCTCTCAAACATAGATCCTATTAAGATCATCCATAGAAAAGGTATCCTTGATAAGTAAAAAGTGAGAGACCTTCATGATCCTATCAATGATCACTCATATTGCATCATTGCCTCAAGGGGATCCTGATAATCTAGAAACAAAGATCATGGTGAAATCATCCCATTTCTACTTAGGAATGGGAAAAACTATAGAATCCCTAATAGTCATTAGTGTTACACCTTTACCTACTAATAGGTGTAGTACCTAGTAACAAAGCTAGATATCTCCCTTTTCATACCAGATCACTAGTATTAGTGATATAGATGATGAAACATATTTGTAATCCCAAGGTGTACCGCCTAATTAGAAGCATGAGACTCTCACATAAATTCCTCCTAGATGTCTATAGGAACTCATATGCATCCATGGATGTGCAAGACTTCATCCTCATCAATGATCCATCCTGGAAATGGGTCTTTTCCTAAAACACTCTCCCTTAGGACCAGACTCTTGGGATCTAATAATAGCATCATATTCACACTCTCCAGAAGTGAAGAGTTAACTACTAAAGCTATAAGTATATCCTTCCCATGATACTCCTAGACCTCTAAGTGAATCTCATAAAATAGGGCCATAAATTTCCACTCACCACTGGTCTCTTTAACTGCATGTTTCTAAGTTCTCTGGCTCATATCATACACTACATCATTTCCCTTCCTAGGTGTATAGGCAAGCTCAATGTCAAAAAAACTAAAGATATTCAACCCACATTCTCTGCTTTATATTTCACACTATGTAAATATATACTTGAGTATTTTTTGTTATATATATGAATAAAACACTCTCCTAACAAGTAGTGCCTCTAGAAGCATAAGGCATGAACTAAAAATGCTAGCTATAGATCATGGATCGGGTAATTTCTCTCATGTGGCTTTAACTAATGAGACTTGTATGCCATGATTCAATCTCCCTACATCAGAACTATTCCTAAACCAATGCCTAATTCATCACAAAATAAAGTATAGCTTCTACCTATCTCTAGAATAATTGGGATCGGTGTTGAATTCAATCTCCCTTCCAGCTCCTAAAAGGCTATCTCGCGGGTTTTATAATATATGAACTTCACAACCTTATTAATAAGGAATGTAAGAGGTTCTAATAGGTGTGAAAATTCCTAAATGAAACACCTATAATATCCATACAACTCCAATAAACTATGTATATCAAAGACATTCTTGGGATGCTCCTAGGTAACAATAACTCTAACCTTATTTGGGTAAATGGATACTTCTGCCTCTGAAATGATGTGACCTAGGAAGTGAACTCAATCAATCCAAAAGTGGAATTTTGTTATCTTAGAAAATAGTTGGTTCTACCTTAGTGTATCCAGCATGATCTCAATATGTTTGGTATGGTTTTGTTGAGTGATATAATACACCAAGATGCCATCCATTAATACCACCACAAATGAATCCATATACTGGTGGAAAACCTGATTCATCAAAGCCATGAAAACGATGGGTGCATTAATCAAACCTAATGGCATAACTGGATACTCATAAATACTATACCTAATATGAAATGATGTATGAGGTATCTTTGAGGTTCAAACTCGTACTTGATGATATCCTAACCTCAAATAATTTTTATAGAAAACCCTTGTTCCTCGGAGCTAGTCAAAGAGGTCATATATACGAGGAAGTGGATACCAGTTCTTAACTATAAGCTAGTTCAACCAATGTTAATCCATGAAAAGCCTAATGGAACTTTAATGTCCCACCTTTAAAGCTAAGGTGAAATTTAGGGGGATTTTTAATTTTTTCAGTTACATAATGAGTAGTTTTTAAGACTAAGCATCAGAACATATTTTCCAAGAGTTGGAACACTATGATGTATTTTTCTTAAAGAAGTTAAATTAAAAAAATTTAAAAAAATGAAAATTAATTTAATAAAATTAAATGAAAAATAAAATAAATAAATAAATAAATATTTTAATGATAATAATAATAATAATGTTATTATTATTATTATTACCTTTATTATAATTATTATTATTATTTAGTTTTAGATTTTGGAGAACCCAAAAAGGTTTCTCTTTCTTACCTGCGTCGTGCAAACCCCCCCCCCCCCCCCACAACTCCCGGAGCCCCCTATAGTGTGCGACCCCCCTCCTCCTGACTCCTTCTCTAGGTGCCAATTTCTTCCAGTTTCTTTATGGGTTCCCTTAGATTCTTAGAGGTATGGATATATGGTTCCTTATCCTCCCTATTATTGGGTGTTTTCCTCTCACTGTCACTATAACTTGTGTAGTCAAACCCAAGGTAAAGGGGTAATTTAGTTTTTATTGTTTCTTTCTTGAATAGGGTGTGTGGATCATCTCTTAAAACCCCTTTGGGTGGGTTTCGGTGTTCACCACTGAAGGAGATGTTTTTTGGATTGTTTTGGTTGTCACCACTATTCTAGGTGAGGTTTTATACCCACTATTTGGTTTCAATATTATTATTTTGGGTCCTTTTGATGATTTAGGGTGCCTAGTAATTTTTTAGTGAGTTTTGGTCGTCCTTGAGGTGGTTTCGGGTTGCCTTTGTCAAAGGAGACTTTCTTTTATATGAATAGGTAGGAAAATATCCATATGATTTCCCCTGTTATGTATATGTTCACCCATCAAAGAGAATATATTTATACGGGTCTAAGTGTGCTCATGTTGGAATATAAAAAATGAATATGCAGGTAAGTGTTAATGGGTATGTGCATGTAAGCAATATGTAAGGATCCCCTTGTATGTGTTCATGGCCATGTGAATACGTACATAGAGGCTAGGTTTCCTTATATATATGTGAAAGTGCATATGATCAGATGATGGATGGAGAAACTTAGAGTTGTCACTGATAAAAATGTCAAGCGTTGAGTGTTCATCTTGGTTCCTTTGAGGTAGGATCCCTTTCTATTTACCTTTAATCTTATTAATTCATTAATTAATTTACTATCATTATTAGTTTCTAATTAATGAATCTTAGTTTAGAATAAATTCTTCCCTTAAATAAGTCACTAAAATTATTAATGGTCATATATGATTGGTTGTAATACAAAGTCATTTTTTTGTAATAAAACCCCTCCAATGGAGGTGCGTTGTCTTTAAGATAAAAATTTATTGATAGACTTTTATGCTTTCCTACCTTAATGCCTTGGTGTCTCTTTATGCTTGAGATTGTAATTGTTAAATGGAAATTTTGTACATGTACCTTCTGGGATATTTCTAAATGATGTTTCTTCCTTTGAAAAATGATAGATGAGCCAAGGGACCTCCTAAGTGCATGGCCCAATTTTTAATTATAATTACTAGTGAAGTTCGTCTACCCTCTCCCCCATTTTTCTTCATCACTTATTTCATGTCGCGTCATTGTAACACTCGTTGAAACCTTCCAAAAGTGCCTTGTTATCACTTATTAAATTTTTTGGTTTGTTCTATCATGTCTGTTGTAACCTTATCTTATGGAAAAACCCATTTGAGGTGTTTGATTTGCCTCTCAACTACCCCTTTGGGTGATCCATCCTAAATAGCCTAAGTTTCCTTTATATAATATGTATAAAATTTCCATGGGTTGTGCATGGAACCTTAGTAATTCCTTAAATTGATTAATGAGAAATGAATTATGAATGGGGTCCCTCTTGATAATTCCTAATATTGAACATAATCTTTTATCCCATGTGTGGTGCCTCCTACCTATGGAATACATGAAGTTTATTTGAATGCAATATTCCTTACATAAAAAATTACTCATTTCAAGCTACATGAGTACCTTTCCTATTAATAAACTCCTTATTCCTTGTTTGGTTCTCCTTTCTTGATCCTTTTAAATGGTTTGGATGGATTGTGACACTTGGTCAAGCTTAATAGATTGAGATGATGAAATGTCATTGATGAAATATTGGTAAGAGGAACATTGATTCCACATGCCTTGTTTATAATTCCTTTATTATGAAAATTTATTTATTGTTTATTCCCTTATTAGTGGCTTGAACCATATGAAATTCCTTGTTAACATTTCTATCTTGTGAAATTAAGTTTCATGTGTTGACATGTAATTGTTTATGGCTTATTCCATGTAAGCTTAAGCCTCATACCTTGATTGCTCTATGATATTTTCCTCTCTTGTTGTTTTAAATGAAATCGGGTCAAGGAGAGAATGTGGGTCCCATATTAAGAACCCACAATTGGACTCTCTATAATCGATAGGTTACAACATGATGTGTCGGGTAAACAATGTTTTAGTCTCACTAAGAAAGGGCTCCCCCGAGCTTTCTATTATACTATTGGGTGATACTGGTTCCCTAAGAGGTAACTGAGGATGTACCCATTGGAAATATGGTTGTGCCAAGCCTCGATTGATACTCGATCTCTTACGTGTGATACCCGGGATGGACTCATAGTTACCATACCACAAGCGATACTTGGACTTTAAAAAGTATCACCTTATATGGGCTCTGTGGCATTGGATATTTTGAATGGATGTACCGTAGTGATACCTTAGGGATAGGCTCAGACTCCACCTATGAAATTGAAGGTTTTTAATGTAAATGCTTGAGATTCATCCTTATTTATTGTTATGTATTTTGATTTCACTTGAGATGTTTCCCTAACTTTACTAGCTTACTTATGTGATAACATGAGATTTAGACCCCAAGTTAAAGAACAAGCTTGGGGATATGCCTTCCTTGGTTTTCCATGTTACTATTGGACCTTGTTTATATATTCCTCCTTGCTCAAATATACTTTTTATACTTCTGGATTAGGCTAAAGCGGGTAGTATGGGACGGATGTTCATTTAGAAACCCAAACCCAATTGCTATTATTTAATTTATCATCTTTCTACATTTATTATATATATAAAACTTCTAAATTTGTAATGCATTTTCTAGATTGGGCTAGAAACTGTGGGTGTTGGCCTACTGATATTTATATCTCACACCCTAATCGGGTACCTATGATACCCAAATAGACCTTATATTTGTAGGATCTAGATTGACCGTTTCATTTCTTGTATCTGGGAGTTAGGAGCCAAGGACTGATATGGAGCTCGGGATGCTCATGGAGATCACCCATGGGGCTTTACTGTTCTTTCTTTATTGTTGTACTGTGTTGTCAATCATTTTTTATTGTTTACTTTTTTCAGTTATGTATCATCACCATTACTTTCATTCATATATTGTTTAATTTGGAATTGGACACTTATTAAATTATTAATTATTTTATTCTACTACTTTTTCAATTATTTATTATTATTTATGCTACTGTATGTTCTTGTTATGCTTATTATATCTATTATATATTGTTAATCATTTTGTATGCTCCGATCTATGAGGGTATAGTCTCCCCATGGACATACCCTAGGCCCTCACTGCTAGTTAGTAGCCTCTATCATTCAGGGAGATGCACTTGAGGTCATGTGACCCACCTATCCAGCCACCATCTTAGAGTTGAGTAGGGACGGGACATTATAAAGTGGTATCATAGGATGGATTATTTTCCTTTTTCTTACTATTTTGGGTTTGTAGATAGTAGAGTAATAATGTGTCATCATTTTGTTAATAGTCATTCCTTAGTCTGATCGCCCCATGTACGGGGAATGACCAAGTGTCCAGGGCTGGGAATTGATGTTCATGATTTTTTATATTACAGTTGATATGATTTCACCTCAAGTGATTGGTGTAATTTCCACTACTTATGAATTTATGGAGTTTATATTATTTTCCCCTTGTCTTGTTAAGGCAAGGATGAAGCATTACATGCATCATAATAGACACATAGAGAATCATATGTCATGCATATTCCATGCCATGTAGCTACATTCAAAGGTTTCCTGCTAATATGATTTAGTGCCTTGAATTCCATGCCATATGTTATGTTTATTAGCATGCATCTTTGTATAACCTACTTAGGTGTTAATAATCCATGCTTCTATCCCTATATAATGTCTGCCTAGTGTTAGCTGCTTGTGATAACATGATAGTTTTGTTTTTATATAATTGATTGCGTGGGATAAATGGATTGGTTTCAATTAAATGGGATCCAAATGCCGCCTGTAAAGTGTATGGTCACTTTATGGATTGGTAGATGGCTGCCCATATAACTGGACTGTTGAACATATGCATGTTGTATTATTAAATGGTTTTAAATTTATTGGGCTTGGAAATGGAAACTATAGTGTTGTACACTTTTTAAGACCCTCTTTTAAGGGTAGATAAATATTTTCTGAGTTTCCTTGGAACGGAAGCATGAGAATTTTATATGGGCTCTCTTTATTTTATCAATGGAGGGATTTTGAGCCTAATGACTAGTTTTAGCATGATCTGGTGTTAGGGATAATTCTTTTTCTTCTTAAGGGGCTTTCTTGTGGTCGGTATCACCCTTAAAACTTAAAATCCTTGCTAATTCCATGAGTTTTCTGCCTTTTGGTGTCGTTGTCCCTAGTCAGACCACCTTGCTTAAAATGAAACCCTTATTATGATGGTTTTTCATGTTTTCATTGGCCTGATTATGGGCATGAGCATTGAGCAATGCTCGGTTTGATCTGGTTAGACATGCCTTGGGAACAGTCAGCCACTTCATAGATCACTTGACTCTTTCCTTTCTTCAGTGATGGATGACTTGGTATGTCATCATCCAGGTAAATTATTTTATATAGACCATCTGATACTTGAATTAATAGGGTGGATATCCTATGTATAGTAATCAGGATGTGTTGGTTTCTCATGAAATATCAGGGTATTATGTGTTGATATACGCAGTAACTGATGAGTTTCTAAATTTCAAAATGAACCGTTTGAGTTCGGTTAATCGTTGAGCCTTACGTTGTTCAGTAAGTTATTGGTTCATCTCTGTAGTATAGTGACTTGTGAGTTTAAATCAATAAATTCATTATAATTATTAGAATGTATCTTTCAAGAGACTCGAGTGTTTTGACACACCGTTCGGTCTGGTTTTGGCCTTCTTTGAATGCTTTAACATATGTGAGTGTGACTTGAAAGAGCGTCACAAATTCATCTAAGGTGAATCTAACCTAGAGTTCTTTTGAGCGGCTGGTCTTTTTCCTTTCCTTCATTGACTAGGACACTCCTAATATGGGGAGCGTTACATCGGTTCTGGTGAATGTGTCCTTCCACATAGAAGGAGCACAACCAAAGAGGACCATTTAGAAATGGTCGGTCTTTCTTAAATGCCTTTTTGGGATGGTGAGTTTTTTAAATGTTGGTGCTTGCTTGGTAGAATGATTTCAATGTGTTTTTCTATGTATGAAACCTTTGGAAACACCATTGGTCATGGGTGGACTATAGTGGTTAAGATTGAATTATCACAGGATGCCTCGGGTGGTAAAGGCTTGGTGATCAGCTAATGATGATGCATCGGCATGTGAATCTAAGTTTCTTATAAGGTATCGACATGTGGGGGTTCATATATTTTCCTTCTAGTGATCTTTAAAAATCCTTCTAGTGTAATCTGGTTTAGTGGTGAGCATGTCCCCTATCTTGAAATCATCCTTGATGCACTAAGGGAGCGTCAGTCTTACGCCGTGAAAAATTGTAAAAGTTTTTGGGTAATATCTATTCGGTTGCACGTTGAACACATGGTTCTTATCAAAGCTTGGTTAGTCCTGAGTGAACCTTGGATTCCCATGTAATAATTCCTTAGATGAACTCTTGTACACTAGTTGCTCATTCTGACCTGACCACCAAGCCGATGTTGTTGTGGGATCAATCAATGCTCTGATGTGGACGTCTTGGCATTGTACCAATGTCTCACTCATAAACATGGAGTATGTACTACCTTATGTTAGTTCCCTATACTCTTTTCATGCCAATATGAGGTTATCCTGGACTTTTTTATGGGCTCGGTGATGCTTAAATCAAGGAATGTCACCAAAAGTCAGGTATAGACTTCAGTGGACGTATTCATGGTGAATGTGAGATACATTAGAATAATATATCGCAGTTCAAATCATAAAAATTGTGTTCCTCCAAGCCGAGCATCTTCTTGAATAGTTGGTTGGATTGGCTAGACTAGTTTCCTATCTTGTTCAATGGAGTTATCATTGAAGGACCATTTCTGGCATGTTGGCAGATGTGATGAGTGTGGTTTGTGTCGTCCATGTCTTTTCATGAAAAGCTGGCTCGATTTGGGATTTGAGGTTGATGGGGAATCGACTATTTTAATTGTTTCATAATTCATGTGATAAGTGTTTCTAGAATTATTTAGGGCTTGTACTGTAGGAAATTCTGATGGTGGAAGGTTTCATGGCTTGGAATTTTTCTGTTTCTAAAGTTAAAGACTAAGGTGGGAAGTACCTTTCTACATATGTTTAACTAGACGATGATGTGATCATGTCTCTAGCTAAATGGGATCAGGTAATAGTTGTTTTGGTGTTTTAGTTGGAGAACAAGCATTGCCTCGAGTTTTTATGGATTAGGTTTCCGTGTCTTTGAATGGATTATTAAAGGTGCATTTGGTGTTTTCAAATGCAACACAACAGTTTTAACAAAGCCTCACGACCCTTGTAGGTTGGGTGATATTTATGTTGTTCTCGTAGGCTTCTTGGGGACAAGAAGTTCTAAGGTGGGAAGGTTGTAACATCCCATGTTTAAATCTGGGGTGAAATTCAGAGGAATTTTGAATTTTTATAGTTATGGGATGAGCCGTTTTTAAGAATGAGCATTGGAACATATTTTCTGAGAGTTAGAACACTACAATGTGTTTTTCTTAAAGAAGTTAAATTAATTAAATTAAAATTTTATAATGAAAATAAATTTAATGAAATTAAATGAAAAATGAAAGAAATAATAAAGAAATTTTTTGATGATAATAATAATATTGTTGTTGTTATTATTATTATTATTATCTTTATTATAATTGTTATTATTATTTATTTTTAGGTTTTAGAGAACCCAAAAAAATTTCTCCTTACCTACATCGCACCCCCCCTAGAGCCCCCTATAGCGCATGACCCCCTCCTCCTAGCTTCTTCTTTGCATGCTAATTACTTTTGTTTTCTTTACGGGTTCCCATCGATTCTTAGAGGTATGGATCTCTAGTTCCTTCTCCTCCCTTGAATTGGGTGTTTTCATCTCCTTGTCACTATACCTTGTGTGGTCGAACCCTAGCTAAATGGGTAATCTGGTTTTGGGTTTTTCTTCCTTGAATAGGGCATGCGGCTTGTCTCTTAGGACCCCTTTGGGTGGGTTTCAATGTTCACCACTGAAGGTGAGGTGTTTCAGATCGTTTTGGGTTGTCACTGCCATTTTAGGTGAGATTTTATACCCGTTGTTTGGTTTTTCTCTTATTATTTTGGGTCCTTTGGATGATTTAGGGTGCCTGGTAATTTTTGTAGTGAGTTTTGGTCGTCCTTGAGGCAGTTTCGGGTTTCCATTGTCAAAGGAAACTTGATTTTATATTCATAGGTAGTCATATATCCATATGAGTTCCCCCATTATATATATGTTTGCCTATGGCAGCGAATATATTTATATGGGGTTAGGTGTGATCATGTTGGAATATGAAAAATGCATATGTAAGAAAGTGTTGATGGGTATGTGCATGTAAGATATATGTAAGGATACCCTTTTACATGTTCATGGCCATGAGAATACATACATATGGGCTAGGTTTCCTTATATATATGCAAAAGTTCATATTCTCAGAGGATGGATGGAGTGGATTAGAGTTGTCACTGATAAAAATATCAAGCATTGAGTGTTCGGTTTGGTTCCTTTGAGGTAATATCCCTTTCTCTTGACCTTTAATATTATTAATTCATTAATTAATTGACTACCATTCTTATTTTTTAATTAATTCAAATTGGTTTAGATTAAATTCTTCCCTTTAATAAGTCATTAAAATTCTTAAAGGTGATAAATGATTGTTTGTAAAACAAAGTCATGTTTTTGTAACAAAATCCCTCTAACGGAGGTGAGCTACCTTAAAGATAAAATGTAGTGATAGAATTTTATGATTTTCTACCTTAATGCCTTGGTGTATATTTATTCTTGAGATTATAATTGTTAAATGGCATGTTTGTACATGTCCCATCTTGGATATTTCTAAATGATGTTTCATCCTTTGAAAAATGATAGACAAGTTAAGGAACCTCCTAAGTGTGTGGCCCAATTTTTAATTAGAATTACTAGTGTAGGTCACCTACCCTCTCCCCCTTTTTCTTCGTCTCTTATTTCATGGCGCACTATTGTGACGCTCACTGAAACCTTTTGATGATGCCTTGTTATCACTTATTAAATTGTTTGGTTTGTTCTGTCATGTCTGTTTTAACCTTCTCTTATGGAGAAACCCGTTTGGGGTGTTCACCTTGCCTCTTGGTCTCCCCTTTGGGTGATCCATCCTAAATGGAATAAGTTTCCTTTATATAAGATGTGGAAATTTTCCATGGTTTGTGTGTGGAACCTTAGTAATTCCTTAAATTGATTAATGAGAAATGAATTATGAATTGGGTCCCTCTTGATAATACTTAAGCTTGAATATAATCTTTTATCCCATGTGTGATGCCTCCTACCTATGGCATACTTGAGGTTTATTTGAATGCAGTATGCCTTGCATACAAAATTAATCATTTCAAGTTACATGAGTACCATGCCTATTAATGAACTTATTATTCCTTGTTTGGTGCCCCTTGCTTGAGCCTTTTAAACAGTTTGGATGGATTGTGACACTTTTTCGAGCTTGATAGCTTCAGATGATGAAATTTCATTAATGAAATATTGGTAAGAGGCATGTTGATGCCACATGAATTTTTTATAATTCCTTGATTATTCAAGTTGCTTTATTTCTTATGCCCTTGTTAGTGGATTGAACCATATGAAATTCCTTGTTAATGTTTCTAGATTGTGAAATTGAGTTTCATGTGTTGACATGACATTTTTTTAGGCTTATTCCATGTAATCTTAAGCCTCATACCTTGCTTTCTCTGTGATATTTCCCTCTCTTTTTTTTTAAATGAAATCTGGTCAGGGAGAGAACGTGGTTCTTGTATTAAGAACCCACAATTGGACTCTCCGTACTCGATAGGTTACAATACGACGTGACAGGGAAGCGATATTTTAGGCTCACCAGGAAAGGGTTCCCCCAATATTTCTATTATACTATTAGGTGATATTGGTTCCCTGAGGGGTAATTGAGGATAGACCTATTAGAAATATGGCTATGCCAAGCCTCGATTGATACTCGGTCCCTTACTTGTAATACCTGGGATGAACTCATAGTTACCATACCACAACTGATACTTGTACTTTCGAAAGGATCGCCATGGATGGGCTCAGTAGAATTGGATATTTTGAATGTATATACCATAATGATAACTCAGGAATGAGCTCAGACTCCACCTATGAAATTGATGGTTTTTAATGTAAATGGTTGAGATGCATACTTTTTTATTGTTATTTATTGTGATTTCACTTGAGATGCTTCCCTTACTTTACTAGCTTACTTATGTGATGACATGAGATTTAGACCCATGTTAAAGAAAAATCTTGGGGATATGCCTTCCTTGGTTTTCCATGTTACTATTGGACCTTGTTTATATATTCTTCCTTGATCAACTATAATTTTTAGATTTCTGGATTAGGACGAAGCCGGTTATATGGGAAGGATGTCTATTTAGGAACCCAAACCCAGTTTCTATTATTTTAATTTATCATATTTTTCATTTATTATATATGGAACACTTATAAATTTATAATGCATTTTCTAGATTAGGCTAGACACCATGGGTGTCGGCCTACTGAGATTTATATCTCACACCCTGCTTGGGTACCCTTGGTACCCAAGTAGACCTTATATTTTTAGGATCTAGGTTGAATATTGTATTTCTTGTATCTGGGGGTTAGCAGCAAAGGAACGAGTTGGAGCTCGAGATGCTCATGGAGATCACCCGTAGGGATTTTTTTGTCCTTTCTTTATTATTGTACTATGTTGTCAAGCAGGCAGTATTGTTTACTTATTTCAGTTATGTATCATCACCATGACATGAATCCATCTGTTATATAATTTGTCATTGGACACTTATTAAATTGTTAATTATTGTCTTTTGCTGCTTTTTCAATTATTTATTACTATTTTTACCTATTCTTTTTATGCTTTTTCTATCTATTATATATTGTTAATTGTTGTGTGTACTCTGGTATATGAGGGCATAGTCTCCCCATGGACACACCCTAGGCCCTCACTGCTAGTTAACAACATCTAGCATTCGGGGAGATGTGTTTGAGGTCATGTGACTTACCTGTCTGAACACCGTCTTAGAGGTGAGATGGGATGGTATGTTATAGGTACCATCCAACTTCTTGGTGAAAAGGACATGTGAAACCCAAGGTAAAAAACTATCCTGTATAAAACCCTTAGCTTCTAAGTCCTATAGCTACCTCTTAAGCACCTGCAACTCAGTAGTATCCATCCTGTAAAGAGTAATGGACACTAGTGCTCCTGAAATAGTTCAATAGATAACTCCACCTATATATTAGGATATAATACAAAAAATTCTTCAGGGAATACATAACTGAAATGATCTATTATAGGAGGGAAATCAACCTGATGTTTCGCCTAATCATCCATATAAAGATAAGAAATATGGGTTGTCACTCCACCCATCCCATAATTCTTTAGTCTAGTTCAACTTTTCTGGATATCCCATTCTACCTTATGAATATAGATACCACCCTCTGGTTATGTAAATAATACCTTGCAGTGATATAAGTCCAAATAAGTGTGATAATGGACTAACCAATCGATCTCGAGAATAAAATTGAATCCTGACATCTCTAGGATGAAGAGGTCCTATAAGAAATCGTAGTTTTTTACCTCAAGGGGTAGTCCTTGCACTGGAATACATTATCCAATCAAATTACTAATGGAGTTTCAAGTGTCATCATTCCATAGATAAATTTAATCTCAAGCCCAATTCTTTCCATAGTGGTCACATAGATAAAATAATGTGAATCGCCTATATCAAAAAAAGGAAGACACTAAAGTATAGGCTACTAAGATTGTATATATAATTGTAGATGGACTGAAACTATGATCCTTAGGTATAGGTTTCAATACACATATATGGAATGATTTACATCCCTGAGCTATACCTTGACTACCTGGAGTAGGTCCACTCAGTTGGAACTACATATCCTGAGTCTGGCCTCCTCGATCATGTCCACCTACTCAGCCTTTACGATCAGTGGTAGTCCAACTTCTAGCCTGGCATGGAGGTATTGATTATATTCCTAAAGAAAAATCTGGTGTGGATCCTATTCCAATATGAATAGATGAAAAGGTCTGGAAAACCCTATGAAGGTGTCACATTATACCACAAGCTCGGCACTCAACTATGTTTCATTCACACTGAGGTTTTACATGACCATATCTACCACACTAATAAATATTAATGTAGATACTCTAGCTACCACTACTATATCAATAACCCTCCCAATGAAATTTCCTTCCATTGTTCGAACTACTACCCGGCCATGGTACTTAAATTTATTTCCTTGTACCATCAGCTTCCCTAAAGTTGCGCTCAGTGATAAGTTCTTGATTCATAATACCTAAAATAGTATTCAAATGGAAGAAATTTACTTTAAACTAGATGTTATACTTGATCCCATACTCAAATATTCTTGCTCTTAAAATCTTATCAGTAGTGAAGGAAGTTGAAAAACGTTAAAGATTAATAAAGAATGCTGAATAATCCCTAACTGATAGTGATACTTTCTCTAGGTGAAATAATTCCCTGTCTCTGTCAGCTCTCATCATCTCCAAAAAAAATAGTTATAGAAGTTATCCTATAAATATCTCTAGAGCATATCTCAATAATGATATTCCTGAGTAATAACTCTCCACTAACTCTTAGCATAACCATGAAACATATAAGAAACGAGCTTGACTATCCTATATGGAGGTGTATTTAGGTTCTCAAAGATAGATATCATGGAATTTATCCTTGTATTAGAAACCTATGAACCTCTATACCCTAAAAACGTGGGTGGATGTTGCTATAGAAACTCTTGTGCTAACTCTTCCATGGTAGGGGTATTCCATAGAGCTCCCAGAAAAGTATGTATAAACTATAGGAAACCATCTCAAAACTAGGAATCAGCACCCAAGTCAGGTGTAACTAGAGGTGTCGCAGGTGGAACTACTGATGGGTTAAATCCCACCACTTTAGGAACATGGTCGTTACTACCTTCTCAGTGTTTTACTTGAATACATCATGGTGTAATATATCTACAAATTCCAAGAACATGCCTCATATAATATTATTAATGATAAAATCACAGATATAAGAATATGATAGGTACAAGACTTCCTATATAAGAGTCACACCCTTCTTCATACTCCTCAAGCCAGGTATGGGTGACGTATAAGACTGTGATGAATCACTATATAAAATTACTATAAACCCCTACTAATGTCATGTTTGGTTCAAGTTATCTATTTCATATTAGGGGTTTTGGTATACAGTGTTTTAATTGTAAGTTATAGAGGATAACACCCTTTAATTTGCAATTAACATCACTATTTAATGAAAATAATTTGCATTTAAATTTTAAACTCAATAGTTCTTAAATATGTCATTATGTATATCCATATATATATATAAAGGTCCATTTAGATGCGCCTATCATTCCCAAGATATAAAGTACTATGCTTTATAAATTGGAAATGGTAATAATGTAAATGAAACCAGGATTTTATGATGGTTTAATTGTATGGATCATCATTCTCAATTTATAGATGCACACACTCTTTAAATTGTAATTGGGATACATGTAATTGAAACCAAATAATATTTCATATTGTATGATCAATAGTCCATGGATCAAACATGCTATAATTATAGAATTAAGGTTTTATCATCAAGATATGTGGGAAAACACCATTTAGGTTAATGCAGACACTTTAATTATTCCAATTATTTTATCCCTGCAAGAAACATTGGCACAATATCAAATATAAATATAAAGGCACAAGGAACATGCAACAAAAAATGCATGCAATAAGTAAAAATTTCATGGAATAATGCATGAAATATAAATCCTCGCATGCCAACAATGATGCATGAGACACTACCTCCTTTTCATACCAGGCCAAGGGTAAAAATAAATTCCATGATAATAATAAAATATATAATCCATGTGTGTCACCCAATAGTGAAATCAGTACAACCATAATAATAATACTCCAGATCATCAATTCTCATCCCAAGAAATTTGTATTTCCCCCCGTATGTGGGTTGGAAACTCCCAGAATTAGGCTCATTACCAAATTACGACACATCCTAGTCTCCTGTCTAATGACCCAAATAGTAATAAAAAGGAAAATAAGCACTCTAATACCAATTTGTAACATCTTGGACCTGGTTTAATCATAATTAACTAAAACTGGTTGCTCACATGGGCTCAAGAGAACCTCCCCATACACCAGAGGTTGTCTACTAGTAGCAAGGGTCTATGATATTATGGTGGGGAGACTATACCCTCATAATTAGAGAAGAAAAATGCTGTGATAACAAATAAATAGCATAATTATAATAATGAAAAACAAATTAATGAATTTAAATCATCCAGGTAGTAATAATACATCAATCCAAGAGTGGATTCGTATAAAATATTATGAGTATGTCATGAAGCTATACAAAAAGAAACAAGCAACATGGAAATAGGAATAGATACAATACAAGTATCTAAAAAGAACAAAAAGACCAAAAATATCTTTAGTAGAATTGTGAGACTCATCTTAGTCTTGTGATCTAATCTCTAATGCTAAAATAAAATCAATCATCCATGATAGGGTTATTCCCTTGTCCCTACCTACATCCATGAAATCTATTCGACTACCAATCAGCAGCCCAAAAAGGGTGTAAGATATACTCAGTAGGACACCACCAACAGTGTATATAAAAATACAATATATGGTTATAAAATCATCAGTGTGCAGATATATAGATAGGTAGTGAAACAACATGAGTGAAATAATGATCATGTTGGGGTAGGACACCTCAGGGGATGCCCGTCCAACCATACCTACTTCCGATTATGTCGGTAATGTATGAACAAGGGGCCTACAAGAGATTAGGGTCTAGCATGTATAACCAAGGTGTACCAGTTTAAGAATCATAAAATAGGACCCAAGGTGAAACCAGGGTGTCCAAATCATAATAATAATAGTAATGTAGGAACTAAGAGGAATTAAGGCATCCTTGGCCTCAAAAGGTTGAGCCAGCTCACAACATAGAAACCATGCGGCCTAAATAAGGGGTATAAGTGTAATATAGGGGAATAACCATGGAATTACACTATAATAAGTACCTAATCAAGTCCTTGGGGTGTTTCCAAAGTAAATCCTAGTCTAATCATGACTAGAACCCAAGGGAAGGATCTCAGGAACCTCCTATCTGAGGATGTCAGCTGAATACAAGGAGTGTATATGAGGCATTATAAATATCCATAGATGAGTTAAGTGAATCATTGGTACTATTCTAAGTAATTCATGTATAAATAAGATATTGAACAAATTCTAAGGTGGTTATCTCCCTTTGAAACTGGTCTAATGAATTTGGGTGGTGCCCTCTGAGTGTTCAAGGAATTCCCTTAGGAATCGAAATATGACTCAAGTCTGACCACTCCTATAATAAGAAAAAGGTCTATAATAATAGTTTGAGTAGTAACGTTTCATATCATATAACATATACCATGTAATAACCATTCCAAATCACTATTTCCATTTAATTAAGTCGTTACCCTTTCCTTAACAATAGACAAGGGTCAAAAAGAGGTGTCATACTAATTAGCATCCATTTAAAATTGATGAAATCTAAGTGAAACATTCTTTCCCAATCATAAGTTTCAATTCAACAATTTAAATTAATCAAATAATTTGAGGATGTCAATCCAAACACACTAATGGGTGTTTTGGTTATTAATATGTAAAGGTTAACATAGGAATATGCATGAAAAACTCAATGGGTTGTATCAAGTTGATTTTATTGACCTACAATGATAAAAATAGGGTCTAATAGGGTGTTTAAATTTCAAATTAAACAACTAATTTATAGAAAATTTATTTTAGGGGTAAAGCATGGGTGAAACCAACATGTACCACAATGAAAAAAAATTATAAATTACTATTCACTAGTATCTCTACTATTTCATTTTAGTATTCATAGATTGTATCTTGTTTTATTCAAAAACATAGGAGGATCATGTACTTTATTTGAGAGTATTTTTGGAAATCTTGAGGAATCACCAACTTTATACCAAGCTTTCAAAGTGACAATTCTAGATTCAAGGTGTGAAGTTATTAGGGCACATGGTCTCAAAACACAGTATCTCAGTTGATCCTAAAAATATGAAAGTTTTCATGTAATTGGGATGAATCATGAAATGCCTTTAATATTTTGAGATTCTTGGGTTTAATAGGGTATTATCACTAGTTTTTGAAATATTTCTCCAAGTTGGATTCTCCTTTTACTTCCCTCGCTCAAAAGGGAGTGAAGTTCATTTGGGATTCAAATTTCAGACTTTCTTTAATGATTTTAAATATTTTTTAACTTAATATATTATGTTGACTCTTCCATAGGTTTTGAAAGGCTACATAGTTTTTTTATTCTTTAAGTTAAGGTTTTAGTTGTGTTCACATACAAGGTGATCACATGGTGGCTTATGGTTCTCATTAGATTCATCCAAATGAGAAGAACTGTCCCACACATTATTTATAACTCACATCCATGATTCATGCCCTTGATAGTTGTCAGAACTACCTTTTGGAGAAAGGTTTACCATTTACTCTAATCACAAGAGATTAAGTTATATATTTTTATAAAAATAATTTAATCTATGATAGAGGCAATTGGTGGAGTGCCTAAAATATTTTGAATTTGAATTTTCCTACAACCCTAGAAAGGGGAACATTATTTCTAACACTATTATTAGAAAGTTTCCATCCCAAGCTATAAAGGAATCTCCATATGAGTTTAATCTCATGGCACACTTTTCTTGCATGCATTTGGGAGTCTGGGAGTATGAGACCAAATTTATTCTAGAAAGTATTTAGTCGATAAGATCTCTTATTTAGATGATCCTACAGGAGAAGCAACTTAATGATGAGTTTTGAGGTATCAATAATTCTTTATATGGTGGGGAGACCATCGGTTAATAGTTTCTATCTCCAGAGGGAACTCTTTGCTTCAGGAACCATTATGTCATTTTTTTGACTATGAGAAAGTTTTTGATGGAGGATTGTCATCATTTACAGTGGATGGTTCACCCATGCATGAATGAGATGTTTTATGATATAAGTAATCTATCCTTATGGCTAGATATGAAATGGGGAATCTTTGATTTTGTTTCCCATTGTTATACTTATCAACAAATCAAGGGTGAGCATTAGAGGCCTTCTAGTCTACTTCGACCCCTACCCATGTTAACTTAGAAATGAGATGATATATCAATGGATTTCTTTTTTATATTATCACATACTCCTTGAGTAAAGAATGAAATTTGGGTGGTGATTGACTGATTAACCAAATTGGATTACTTTATTCATATTCATGATACCACCAAAGTTGAGGATTTATGAAATTTGTATGTGCGGGATATTGTCAGGTTTTATGGAGTTATGTCAGCCTTTATCTCTAATTGGGATCCTCAGTTCACATATCAGTTTTGGAGAGGCCTCTAGGAGAAAATTGTATCTCATATCAAGTTTATCACAACATACAATCCTCAGACAAGTGGTTAGATAGAACGAACTATGTAGATTCTTAAAGACATGATTCTTTTTTGTGTCCTTGACTTAAGTGGAGCATGAGTTTTCCTATAATAAAATCAACCAGTTTTACATTAAAATGGAACCCTTTGAGGCCATATAAGTCCATCATTATAAATATCTACTATGTTGGTTGGATTTTTTTGAAACTTACCTGGTGGGACCTAACTTGGTCTAGGGGATGATGATTAAGTTCCAAATTATTTTCCAAAGGTTGGTAATGACATAGAGCCAGTATAAATCTTTTTTGGATCATAATTTATATCCTTTGGAGTTCTATTTTTATGACTAGTAATTCTTGATATTCACATCTCAATTAGGTCACTAACAACTTAGAATACAAGTTAAGTTTACACCGATATATGTGGGGCCTTTTGAGGTTGTTGAGCATATTGGGAAGGTGAAATACTATTTAGACTTTACACTAAAAATGACTTTGATACATAATGTGTTTCATGTATTTCATCTTAAGAAATATATTTCTGGACTATCTCATGTTTTTAATTAGTAAGACCTTAATGTGGAACCAGATGTTATTGTGATTGATTATCTGGTTTAGATTGTTTATTCTGAAGTAAAGGTGTTGCAAAGTAAGTTTTTTTCTTTAGTGTGGGCTCTATGGTGAAATGGTTTGGATGGTCATGAGTTGTGGGATAATAAGATGAAGATGTGATAGTAGTGGACTCATCTATTTGTGGACTAGTATTCTTTATGGGGATTTATGGGGATATAAAATGTTATAGTGGGGAGAATTGTAATATCCTAGCTCTTTCTTACAAGTACAATCTTTGGTTTTTCTTTCACTTCTTGATTTTCATGTCAATTATTGGTTATTCATACTTGTTTTATCCTTTTAAGGGTCAGGGGTGTGTTTTTGGTTCTTATTTAAAATGTTGATAGGTGTTTGATTGTTTGGATTCTAGGAGGACATAGGCCTATAGTTCAGAAAAACTATAGGAAGTCCATCGGCTATGTGGTGAGACCCACCATCCAACTAGTGTCATAACAATAGAATGGAATTCTTACAATAATTCCACCATCCAGTCAGTGATGTTTCTAGAGGTTCAATATTTCTTCCTAGCACCATCGAATAGCTGGTGATGTTGATATAGGTGAGGAAGCCTTGGGAAGTATTGTAACTTGGTTCTTGATATCCCCATTTTAATTCTAAACTCTTCTCCCTTGACCTTCATTAAAATAATATGAACTTAGAGGCTCTCTTAAGGAGATTTTGTCCTTTCTAAACTTGAATATTCATGCATTTAAGTGTTTATGGAATCATTTAATATCTTTTGGTAAGTTTTACCTTGATTTGATTGTGAATTACCCTTTCCTCGTGTCTCTCCTCCTTCAAAGGTTGTGGACACTACTACAAAAATGACCAAGGGAAGTGCCACCTTTTATCAGTGCTAAGCAAAAAGCACTATTAAAGGAACCCTGTATCAGCGCTAAAATTTTAGCACTCATAGAGGGATGATTTATCAGTTCTTTTCTAGCGCTGATAAAGAATCCCTTTATCAGCACTAGAAAAGTACTGATAAAGCATCCCTCTATCAGCCCTAAAATTTTAGCACTTATAAATGGTACCCTTTATCAATGCTTTTTTAGCACTGATAAAGCGTCCCTTTATCGATGCTAAAAAAAGTGCTGATACAGGGACCCTTTATGAGTGCTAAAAAAGTGCTGATAAATCCTCCCTTTATCAGTACTTTTTTAGCGCTTATAAAACTATAGTCCCGTATTTTATAAAATTGGGCACACAGTATCCTCTATTTATCGCACCCTCAAGATCTCACGGTACTATACCCCTATGAAAACTACCCCCCCCCCACCCCTGATCTTCTCATTTCTGGACCTCCGCCACTAGACCTACTTCTTATCCTCCCCCTCAAACCCCTTCCGTGGATCCTCCTCCCCACAAACCCTACTTATCCTCCTCTCTGCTCGACCCTACTCCCCGTGAACCCTACTCCTCTATTTCTCAATGGTTGGTGGCTCCTCTCGTGCACCTCCTCCTCTGGTGGTTGCACCTTCCCCTCCCGACATAGCACAGAAGGCTCCCTGACCGCTCGACACTTCTTCTCTCCCTCCATCGCGGGTGCGATCTACTCTAGGTAAATCTCCCACTTCTCCTTTTAGGTTTATTTTTGGTGGATAGGTTTTGAAGTGTAATTTTGGTTACTGCATGAAGTAGTTTTGTCATGGTGTAAATATCACTAGGTTATTCGTATATAGGAATGTCCCTAGATTAATCTAATATACTCCATTTTGGGTTTATCTTATGTAATCTTATTTGTACTATGAGGGGTGGTAATGCGGTGTGATGTTCTTAAGTTGTTTTAAGTTCATCTTACATGAGCATTTTGGTTAATCTTCCATAAGGGGTATTATAGAATGATTCTCCTTTCTAGGATATGAAAACCTGGGTGGTAATTTTCTAATTTGTGTCTATTTGAGTTCTGTTTCACTATACTACCTTCTATTACATTGTGGTTTGGTTTAAGGTTCTCTGAGTTAGAGGGAGGAGGCTGAAGATCACACTGTGATCCTAGATAGTTTGAGTGCCATGACATGGTTGACTTGTTTGTTTCATGGACCTTATTTTATTAATATCAATTTTAATGTGGTTTGACCCTATAGATTCAAGGGATAACATGCCATGGTTCTTTTATCAGAGTTGTATTATGGAATGGTGAACTTTTTCACATCATTATCCTTTAATTTTATAGAATGGTTATAAATTTAGGACTTGTATCAAATTATTTCTTATTTAAAAAACTTTCCTAGAACCCTAGGTGATTAGTGATGTATATTTGGATATCTTTAGCCACCCTTTGATTGGTTTTCTTCCAAAATTTTAAGATATCGGCCTCTTTAATATCTAAGGTGAATTTATTTTCTCTTCTTCTTGATTCTCTTCTTGAACTTTATTTTTAGGAAGGATGTGACAAAAATGCGGATTTGGTTTTTGTGTTTTTTTTTGTTATGGTTTTAATGGTTAATGGTCATATATATTCCTTTTAGATTACCCTCATGTGTTAAGTCATGTTTTATTTGAGTATTATTCTCATTCTTATGAAATATTTGTTAAATATTTAGTTGAGGTTGGGGACATGAAATTTCTCCTTCTTTATTATGTGTAAATTATGGAATTATCATGTTATTTTGTTTCCATTGGATGGATAGTACTGATTAACCTAAATACTATAATGAGTTACACTAAAGGAAATTAAAGTGAAGAGGGAGTTTTGCATGTGATTTATGAAGTTCCATAATATTTCTTATATATTTATGGATTTATTGGTGTTGTTGTTAAGTGATTTATTCTTAATGTTGTGAAAGAAATTTATTACTACTAATAATATGTTATAATCACCTTTCATAATTTTTTAGTCACTTAAGGTAGGTAATGAATTGGTTGTATGAAAATCTATAATTAAAGTGTTATATTTAAACTATAAATTCTACTTTAATATGAAAGAATGTTTAAGGTGGAGTTTTTAGTGAGAATTTATTATATGTTTTCCCTTTCATGCTACTATGTATGGGGTGTTTATCACTATGATTATAAGGGTGATGGTTGATTGATGTGGTTGGGAGCATGTGGTGTGGTAATTAATACGGTAGTGATGTATGGATTATTGTGTGGTTATGATATCAATGATATGGCTATTTAGGCAGAAAATAAGTGGTTTTATGGATTTTAGAATGTGTTTAGTGGTATTTTATGTCATGAAAATTTATTTGTTATTGGGTGGTGTTATAGTTTCCTTTTGGCATGGAATATGGTTGTAATAAATGAAAATAGTAATGGGAGTTGGGTTGGAAATGATAAATGATGGTTTGTTAAATGATTAATGATAATGATTGGAATAATTATGTTTAATAAATGGTTAAAGATAGAATAAATGTTATTAATGATTAATGAATGTATTATAGTGGGTAGTGATTTAATGATTTTTTTTACATTAAAATGGTTAACAATTGAAATGCATATAGTAATAAAAATACAAGAAATTATAATGTTAAATGAAATGAGAAGTTTGTAATGTTGATATGTATGCTTATGTGATTTGTTGGGGATTATTTGTGGCATTATAATGGAAGTGGTTATTAGAGGTTGGTAGTAACAAGTAAATGGTTGACATGGGTGTTTGTAGTGTTAGTTTGGTGTAAACCCTTAGGAAATATTTATGTGTGACTATATACTTATTATATTTTCTTATTATTTCTTACGCACCACCACTTGAGTCGAGTAACCTAATTGAAATCCATATGGATACTTTGTTTCTGAGTGTTTTTTTCAATATCTAGGTTATAGAGGGAACACATATAGATACACTCCCTCTTCCCTTATCCCCATTTACACTTATTATGAGTTGTAATAGCTCACAGTGGGTGTATATATACAACCTGTAACGATTTTAGGTTTTGGTGTATATATATTCTTGTTGACATGATTATGTGTATTTGGTGTGGATACATAGTGGGGGTTGTGCATTGTAGGAGGAGAGTATGATGTTTATGTCCTTTATGTTCATGATATCATACTATGATGAGGATGTGATGTGTGGCTGTGATGTGGATATGGTTTTTATGTGTTTGTGACTGTTGGAACCATGGTCTTCTATGCATGATTTGGAGTATGGTTTGTGTTTGTTGTCAATCCAAAATGGAAGTTCAGAAGGTGTACCAGCAAAGAGATTATACAGTTCAAGCAGACAACAGTATTGAAGGTGGTGTTGTTTCCCAGTGTTTGCCAAATTTTTGGGGTCCAAAATTTGGAAGTTGGTGAGCATCACAAAAATAGGATTTCCATGAAGAGCATAATTAAATATGGAACTGGCATGATTTTCACGAAGACTGGATTAATGGTTTGGAATTCGCGAAGACCAGAATTATGGAGGCGGTGATTCTTCGTGATTATGTCAAATCTTCACGAATGGCAGAGGATGAAGAGCATCACGGCGATGAAGATCTTTGCGAGGGAGCTTCACGGTGAAGGCACGAATGAAATGATGGAATACTCCGTGATTACGATGAGCTTCGCGAATGGAAAATTGTCATAGTGCTTCGCGATTTTGAGAGAATTTCAGCGGGAACTTAGGAGCTTCGCGATTTGAGCTGACATGGCGCTGACTTCGCGCAGAAGGGTCGAGGGTCGGTGGAATCGCCTATAAATATAGGTCGACCCCCTCGAGAGAAGCACAGAGAACTCTCAACGAAAATCCTTTGCTCTCGGTTCGCAAAGGTCACTCGTGAAGCCAGTGTGCTTCGCGAAAGAGGAGCTTCACGGTGGATATTCTAAGCTCCGCGAAAGTCGTGCGCCCCGCGTTGGCTCAGTGAGCTTCGCGAAGAGGCAGGAGCTTCGCGACATCCAAGCATTGTGAAGGCTTGTGCATCGCGAGAGTGCTTCGCAATTGAGCTTCGCGAAAAGGCAGGGACTCCACGAAGCCTTGTTTGAGCTTTGCAAAATTAGGAGCCTTGCAAAGTAGGGTACTTTGTGAAGGCCCTTTCCAAAGGTTGTTTTCCCAGTGGACAAGGGAAAATGAGGTATTTATCAGTGGATGAAATTTGGACTTTAACAGAGCATCAACTCAGGACTCTGATGCAAGAAAATTCTCATGCTGAACAGGAGACAAAGTACTTCATGTCTATCTATTGAAGAGACCTTCACGTCTATAAACTGAGCGGGACATCACCAACGGCAGTGAGCTAGGGGGAGTCAATGGGAGTGACCCATGGAAAGCAGTAAGCTATCCCTAAACCTTTGTAAAGGCAGTGAGCCTGGGACAGAGTGACTGTGGCCGAACCTTTGTAATCCACAGCCAGTGAAGATTAGTGGAATTAGGTACGACCGACAACTTGTAGGTGTATGCTCCTTGGACGTATCCCTTAGTGGTGAACCAAGTAAAAAGTGTTGTGTCTTCTCTGTGCATGTGAATGTTTGCTTTCTGATCATATTCATCTTACAAGTTCAACAAGTTCCTACCAACGTGGGAACAAGATCCATCACATTAAAAGAATTATTTTTAACCCTGATTCACCCTTCCCCTCTCAGGGTATCCCGGGGTCCTTCAAGTGGTATTAGAGCCAGGTTGCTGGTGTTGAATCTGTCCTTTATCGTCATGGAGAATGCAGTCAATGTCAGGGGAGTCCCTCACTTAGATGGAAGTAATTTCTAGATCTGGAAGAACAGAATGAGATCTCATCTAAGATCTCTTGGAATGGAAGTTCTTTTTTCTATTGTGAAAGGAATACAAGTCACTGACCCAACAGGCCTGGCTATGACTGAAACAGACAGGAAAATTCTTGTTGCAGATGCTAAAGCACAAAATGCACTTACTAAAACCCTTTCTGATCAGATCTACCTAAAGGTGATGAATTTCACCTCAGCAAAATCCATGTGGGATAAACTTGAGAATATTTTTGAAGGAGATAGAAAAGTGAAGGAGGCGAAACTACAGGTGCTGCACAATCGGTTTGATGATCTGAAGATGCATCCAGAAGAGAATGCAGACTCTTTCTTCAATCGAATTACTGAAGTGGTTGGAGCAATTTGGGGTCTAGGTGAAGAAATAAAAAACATCGATATTGTAAATAAAATATTAAGAATACTTCCACCTCTATACAATGCAAAGGTTTCTCCCTTGAGGAAAGAGATCTTTCAAAACTTTTGTTGGATGATCTACTTAGCAGCTTGGTAGCATATGAAATGAGAGTCAAACTAGAAGATGCTACGACTCATGTGAACAAGGAAATGGCATTCAAGGCCATGGATAAACTGAAAATCTCAAAAGATAGTAGTGGTGAATATGAAGAAGAAAAATAAATTCTTTCTCTCATTGAAAAGAAGTTCCAGAAGGGGAAAGGGAAATTCAAAGGGAAGTTACCTCTCGCATGTTTCCATTGTGGAAAAGTTGGGAACATTGCCTCTCAGTGCTTAAGAAAGATCAATGATGAAGATAGTGAATATGAAAGCTTCTAGAAGCCTCGGAGAAGGTTCTTCAAAAGGGGAGACTTCAAATCTGGAAAGAAAATGCAAAGGAAGAGTTTTTTCTGTGAAGAGGAAGAAGATGATAATGAATTTTGTGATGATGAAGAACCAGAATTCAAAACTAGGAACCATGATTCCATGATGGCCACTGTTGAAAAGTCAGAAGATACTGGTAGAGAAGAACAACTGAGAACTTGTGTAGTTCCCGAGATTCAACTTAAGGATACCGTTAATAAGCTTAAGATTAAATGTAAGAGTTGCAATAAGTGGAAATCAATTGTAGAAGAATCAATTGAATACGTTGATCAACTTGAATCAAAATTGAACGATTGGAATAATTTGTGAAGGTACAGTCTAAAATAATTGAAATCAATGATGATGTAGTGGATTTGAAGCTGAGAATTGAAGAGCAGGAAAAGGTCATCAATGACCTCACCTCCAGACTTGATGAAAAATCCAAGACTGCTGAGGGTCTTGAATAGGAAGTTGTTACTCTAAGGAGTAAACTTGATACTGAATCAATTCCAAAATAATCGAGGAAGAAAATACAGTTTGAAAGATTCTCTGATGCAGAATTACTAGCTAGATCCAAGTGTGGTTCAGATGGGGTTGGGAAAATCTTGATTGATCAAAGACCCGCTTGCATGGGAAAGAGTGGAATTGGCTGTGAGGTTGAGACATCAACTACTGGAAGTGAAAAGATCCAAAATAAAGATAAGATGAAAGTTTAACATGTTGAAAAGTTACCTAAAGTTCCAAAAAGGGAACCCTCAATCCAAACTAAAAGGAGAACTGAAAATTATCCTCAAACATTCAGAAATGACAGATAGTCTAACTTTTCTCCCAAGGAATAAGGTATGAGGAGAAATTCAAGTGAGAAGACATTTCCTCTCATGAAGTGTCAGTTCTGTGGCTATCTGGGCCATACCATGTCTTATTGCGAAGAGGAAAGAAGCTATCTGAATGGAGAAGATATAGAAGTTCAATAAAGGAGAACAGATTCATATCCTAATTCTTATAGAAGAAACAATTTCTATGGATATTGTTATTGTTGTTCTAAATTTGGTCATAAGGCTACTAATTGCAGGAAGAGAAGGGACATGGACACCTCATACCGAAGTTCAAGACAAGTCAAGTCTCGTCAGCAAGATAGTGTTGCTCTTTCAAATAGGTTTTCTCCTCTCAAAGAAGATTTTGACTATGAAGAACCTGGGTATGTGGAAGAGGTAATTGAAAGGCCATCAGTACTATATACTCAATCAAATGTCTCATGGAAGGAAAGGAAGAAGATTGAGAAATCCAACCTTGCAGAGGTGGCCCTCAATGCTACAAAGAACAATAGTACCTGGATTCTGGATAGCGGTTGTTCATCTCATATGACAGGTAATGCGGGCCTGCTAACGGATATCAAAAGGACGGTTGATGGTACAGTACGATTTGGTAATGATGGGGCTCTGAAAATCAAAGGGAGTGGAAGTACCGAATTAGCTAATGGATAACTAAAGAAGACTGGAGTCCTTTACGTAGATGGCCTACATCATAATCTACTCAGCGTGAGTCAACTCTGTGACTCGGGACTTATAGTTACTTTTAATCAGAAAGGCTACACTGTCAAGGGAAAAAAGGAAATTCACTTATGAAGGGATGCAGAACAGAAGGCAAATTGTATCAGGTTGATAGTGAAGAAAATGTATGTTACATGACTGTTGAAGAAGAAAACAATTTTTGGCATTGGAGATTGGGACACATCAATCAACAAGATATGGAGAAAATATCAAAATTGAGAATTGTCATGGACATTCCCAACCTGAAGCGTGAGCGTGAAAAATCTTGTGATGCTTGCATTCGTGGGAAGTTGGTCTGCAGTTCATATCAGCCAAAGAAGAAAAGGGCATCTCACCTTCTTGATCTGATTCATACAGATGTATGTGGGCCGATAAATGTTGCTGGAACTCATGGAGAAAGGTACTTTGTCCTTTTCATAGATGATTACAGTAGAATGGCATGTGTGATGGTCATTCACAGGAAACGACAAGTCCTTGACTACATGAAAACATATCGGAAAATCGCCGAGAATGATACTGGACGAACAATCAAAGTGTTGCGATATGAGAATGGAGGAGAATACACGTCCATTGAATTTGAAAATTATCTGGAGAAGCATGGGATACAGCATGAGGTAGCTACTGTGATAACTCCACAATAAAATGGAGTTGTTGAACGTAGGAATCGACAGGTGAACAACATGGCACGAACTATGATGATTGAGAGTCGTATTCCACGACATTACTGGAAAGAGGCTATTCAAGCTGCAGTGTACATCCAGAATCGAACAGGACTATATATGGGTGAGACAAAGACACCATATGAATTGTGGCATGGACGGAAGCCTTCTTTAAAATACTTTCGTGTCTTTGGAAGTAAATGCTTCATCAGGAACAAAGAAGGAAATCAAAAGAAATATGGCGACAATGCAGATGAAGGAATTTTCCTCGGTTACTCAATGAACAGAAAATCCTACAAATGTTTCAACAAGCATTTAGGAAGGATTGTGGAAAGTAGTGATGTTAAGATAATTGAAGAGAAAAGAACAAATGCTTCAAGGACATCATATGATGATGTGATAGAAAGTCAGGAAGAAAGTGAACGTGAAGAAAATACAAATGCAGAAATAGAGGAAGTTGTTCAAAACACTCAGCAGTCACATCATGATGTTGACTCAGAAGAAGAATCTGAAGAAGAAACTGTGGCTGAAGAGAATGCTACTGAACCTCTCAGGATAAATCTAAGAGCTGAGATTGATCCATCCAACATAATTGGGGACAGGAGTGCACCCACTCAAACAATAATGATGAGTAATAACACGTAATCTTTATTTCTATCAGTTTTAGAGCCATCCTCATTTAAAGAAGATGAAAATCTTGGGTGAAATCCATGAATGATGAATTAGATCAGATTGATAAGAATCAGACATGGGATCTTGTCCAGAGACCCGAAGGTCACAATGTGATTGGTACCAAATGGATCTTCAAAAATAAGTTTTATGAGCATGGAAGTGTCATCAGAAACAAGGAATGAATGGTATGTAAAGGATACTCCCAGATTGAAGGCATTGATGTTGAAGAAACCTTTGCTCCAGTGGCTAGACTAGAGTCAATCAGGATTTTCCTTGCCATGGAACTCCAAAGAGGATATAAAGTATATCAAATGGATGTCAAGACAGCATTCTTGAATGGTGTACTCGAAGAAGAAGTCTACATTGAACAACTAGTGGGCTTTGTTTTGGGTACTGATGAAACAAAGGTCTGCAAACTGAAGAAAGCTCTATATGGTTTGAAGCAGGCACCACGGGCATGGTACTCACAGCTGGATTCATATCTCAAGAAGCTGGAATTAAAAAGAGGAGGAGTTGATCACAATCTCTACGTGAATAATTCTCCAAAAGATCAATTCATGGTTCTAGTCTACGTTGATGATATCATATTTAGTGGCAACAGGCAGAAATCAGTGGACGAATTTGCCAACCACATGAAATCATAATTTTAAATGTCTATGATTGGGGAGCTAACATATTTCTTGGGGCTGCAGGTGATTCAAAAGAAGGAATATACTTTCATTTCTCAGGAAAAATATGCAAGTGAGCTACTGAAGAAGTTTAATATGAAAGACTCCAAACCAATGTCAAATCCGATTGCAGTTGGAACTAAACTTGGAAAGCATGAGGATGGGGACTCTGTTGATCCCACCATGTACAGGAGGATCATTGGGAGCCTACTTTACCTGACAGCGACACGGCCAGATATTGTCTTTGCCACATGCCTTGCGGCCCGCTTTCAGAGTAATCCAAAGGAGGAACATATGGCGGTAGTAAAAAGAATCATGAGGTACATTCAAGGTACACATAACTTCGGGATATTTTTTGCTACAGGCAGGGATAGTGAATTATCAGCATTTTCTGATGCTGACTGGGCTGGTGATGTAGTAGACATAAAGACCACTAGTGGTGGAGATTTCTATATTGGGCAGAAATGTGTTGGCTGGTTGAGCAAGAAACAAGAAAGTACTTCTCTTAGTACTGCTGAGGCTGAGAATATCTCTTCCAAAAAGGCATGCACTCAACTGCTATGGATGAAGCAACAATTAACAGATATTGGTGATGAGGTAAAGCAACCAATGGTAATTTAATGTGATAACAAGAGCGCAATTGATCTTACGAAGAATCCTGTTCAGCATTCCCATATGAAACATTTTGAAATCAGGTATCACTTTATCAAAGAAAAAGTTGAACAAGGGGTGATTATAATGGATCATGTGGGAACTGATGAGCAAGTGGCTGATATCCTGACCAATCCACTGTTTGTGGATGTGTTTGAGAGGCATCGGTTGAACCTCAGTGTTCAGACACCTCCCAGTGCATAAGGAGGTTACGCAATACCCCTCTCCCCGTTTTTGATAACTTTTTTTATCTGTTTATGGCTATGATGAAGGTTTATGGGGGAGATACTATCCCGGGGGAGTATAGTTTGAGATGAATGTTGAACAAATTACAGGTCTTTGGATTTATTGTCAATGGGGGAGAAAGGAGAAAGGAATAAATTCAGGTAACTTCTGTGATGAGAAGAATGAGAAGGAAAATAGTGGAACCCAATTCAATCCTCCTCTCTTGTTTTATACACCGAGCATTGCTCACGTAGACTTAGAGTGTTGGCTGAGTTGATTCCTGCGTTTTTGGTTTTCACATGGATGGAGATCTATTGAATTTATTTTATGATTGCTAACAAACCCAAAGGGGAAGATTTTTGGAACCATGGTCTTCTATGCATGATTTGGAGTATGGTTTGTGTTTGTTGTCAATCCAAAATGGAAGTTCGGAACATGTACCAGCAAAGATATCATACAGTTCAAGCAGACAACAGTATTGAAGGTGGCGCCGTTTCCCAGTGTTTGCCAAATTTTTGGGGTCTAAAATTTGAAAGTTGGTGAGCATCGTGAAAATAGGATTTCCATGAAGATCATAATTAAATATGGCACTGGCGTGATTTTCACGAAGAGTGGCTTAATGGTTTGGAATTCGCGAAGACCAGAATTATGGAGGCGGTGATTCTTCATGATTACGTCAAAGCTTCGCGAACAGAAGAGGATGAAGATCATCACGGTGATGAAGATCTTTGCGAGGGAGCTTCGCAGCGAAGGCGCGAATGAAATGACGGAACACTCCGCGATTACGATGAGCTCCGCGAATGGAAAATTGTCGTAGTGCTTCGCGATTTTGAGAGAATTTCAGCGGGAACATAGAAGCTTCGCGATTTGAGCTGACATGGCGCTGACTTCGCACGGAAGTGTTGAGGGTTCACAGAATCGCCTATAAATACAGGTCGACCCCCTCGAGAGAAGCACAGAGAGCTCTCAACGAAAATCCTTTGCTCTCGGTTCGCAAAGGTCACTCGTGAAGGCAGTGTGCTTCGCGAAAGAGGAGCTTCGCGGCGGCTATTCTAAGCTCTGTGAAAGTCGTGCGCCCTGTGTTGGCTCAGTGAGCTTCGCGAAGAGGCAGGAGCTCCGTGACAACCAAGCATTGTGAAGGCTTGTGCATTGCGAGAGTGCTTCGCGATTGAGCTTCGCGAAAAGGCAGGGACTCCACGAAGCCTTGTTTGAGCTTTGCAAAATTGGGAGCCTTGCGAAGTAGGGTACTTTGCGAAGGCCCTTTCCAAAGGTTGTTTGCCCAGTGGACAAGGGAAAAAGAGTTATTTATCAGTGGATGAAATTTTGACTTTAACAGAGCATCAACTCGGGACTCTGATGCAAGAAAAGTCTCATGCTGAATAGGAGATAAAGTACTTCATGTCTATCTATTGAAGAGACCTCCACGTCTATAAACTGAGCGGGACATCACCAACGGTAGTGAGCCAGGGGGAGTCAATGGGAGTGACCCATGGGAAGCAGTAAGCTATCCCTGAACCTTTTTAAAGCCAGTGAGCCGGGGACAGAGTGACTGTGCTCGAACCTTTGTAATCCATAGCTAGTGAAGATTAGTGGAATTAGGTACGACCGACAACTTGTCGGCGTATGCTCCTTGGACGTAGACCTTAGTGGTGAACCAAGTAAAAAGTGTTGTGTCTTATCTGTGCATGTGAATGTTTGCTTTCTTATAATATTCATCTTACAGGTTCAACAAGTTCCTACCAACTTGGGAACAAGATCCATCACATTAAAAGAAAAAGTTGTCACCCTGATTCACCCCTCCCCTATCAGGGTGTCCTGGGGTCCTTCAGTGACATGTGTATGTGTGGATATATGGTTATGAGATTATATAGAAGGGTTTGAAGCATAAGAAATATTCCATTAGAGTGTGAGAATGACCAGATTAGTGGGTAAGTGGATGTGGGGTAATTTATTAGTATATATTCTTTTGATATTATGTTATTATACTTGAATGTGATATTGGGTGAGTGATAATTGGTGAGGTTGGGTGATATATGACCATATATTGGTGTGTATTAGTTCTGTTATTTATTCACTAAGGCATTAATATATTTCATACACATTTTCATGAGAGGTTTTGGGAAGGATCCTACTGAGTATACTTGTATTCTCACCCCTATTTATATAATTATTTTTATAAGTTTTTTAAGATATATTTGGTGACCAAGATGGAAATTAATATCTTAAGGCTAGGAGTTACCACCAGAGCCACTGGTATAGGATTTTTTTATGATATTTTATTTTAGATACCTTTTTTATGTATGAAATTCACATGAATTATGGATTGGGTTTTATTTTATATTATATGGAGTTGATTGGTGGTTTATCTCTATTCTTGGGATTTATGAGGGAAACACCTACCATTTCTTTATTTTATACCCTCAATGCTAGTCTCCAGCCTATGTACTATTAGAGGTAGGATTCATGAATTGCACTTATTTTCACTGCTATTTTAGGAGCGGTTCCTAGTGGTGGTGAGTTATGATAGTGTGGTATCAGATATTTAGTTGAGAGTTAAGATGGAGTTTGGAATTAGACACTCATGAGGATTGAATGGGATGATAGGTCAATAATATTTGTTAAAAAATTTATATGGAATAACATGGGATACCATCTATGACACAAGTGATTATCCCCCTTGTGATTTTAAGTATGTAACTTGAGCTTACCAAAAATATTAGGCATGATGATATTGAATGTAGGGAAAATACCTAAAAGTGGTAGATGTATCATTCTTGATTATTCTTATATTTAGAAGTCTTGTTTTGTGTATTTGAACCATAAATACTAATATTTTAGATTCAAATATGATTGAGATGAATAAAGATTGGATGGATTCTAATTGTTTGACAATAGAGTATGAGAATGGAGTGAAAGAGTTCATCAAGTTTTCAAAGGATCATGTAAAGGATCCTTCTCAAATCCTTTGTTCATGTTTATGTTGTTGTTATTCTAGACTAATTACTCCAGAGGAGTTGTAATAACATTTGATATGTCACAGAATAGATCGGAGTTATAAATGTTGGAATAAACACGGAGAAAAAGAGAATGTAGCTACTGGATGGGATAAAATTGAATTTTATGGATCATCATATATGAATACAAATATGGGTAATGAAGAAGACCATATGGAGGATGTGATTACAGATGTAAATGATGATGAAGATTATATTGAGGAAATGACAATGACAATTGAAGATGAACTCCGTGATTGCCCAAAATTTTTTGTGAAGTTAAAGAGTTGTGCAAAGACACCATTGTATGTTGGTTGCCCTAAATACATAGCATTGTCAGCTGTACTGAAGTTGTATAAACTTAAAGCAGGCAATGGATGGATTGATGTCAATTTTATGGAACTACTTTATATCTTGAATGACATGCTCCCGAAAGATAATGAGCTCCCAAGTCGGACATATGAAGCTAAACGAATGCTATGCTCGATGGGTATGATTTCTGAAATAATACATGCCTGCCTGAAAGACTGTATATTGTTTCGCAAGGAGAACAAATCACTTACAAAATACCCAAAGTGTGGTGCTTCTCAATACAAGAAAGATGAATCTAGTCCTACAAAAGTTTTATGGCACTTTCCAATCATTCCAAGGTTTAGTCGTCTATATGGAAGTGAAGAAACTATAATACAATTGTCATGGCATGTAGATAAAAGAAATAAAGATGGTAAATTACATCATCCGGCCGACTCTCCTCAATGGAAGAAAATTGATCATGAGTATCCTGAATTTAGAAAATATTCTAGAAACCTTTGTCTTGCATTATCTATATCTAGAGTGAATCCTTTTGGTTTTCAAACCATCACTCACATTACATGGCCTGTTATGTTGGTAAATTATAACTTGCCACCATGGTTATGCATGAAGCGGAAATTCATCATGTTATCTATGCTTATATCAGGACCAAAACAACTAGGTAGTGATATTGATGTTTATTTGGCTCCTTTGATCGAGGATTTAAAGTTATTGTGGGATTCAGGTGTTATGTTGTATGATGCTTATAAAAGTGAATACTTCACATTGAGAGTGATGTTGTATGGGATGATAAATGATTTCACTACTTATGGAAATTTTTCAGGATATAGCATTAAAGGAACTCAAGGGTGTCCTGTGTGTGAAGAAGATACGAAATCAATTAGGTTGAAACATTCATTGAAATCTGTGTTTCTAGGAAATCGTAGATTTCTACCTCATCTGCATAAGTACCGATCTTGGACGACATCATTCAATGGAAGTTCAGAACAATGCATATCACTGTCTTCACTAACAGTTGATCAGCTGTTTGAAAAAGTAAAATATGTGAACACTATTTTTGGAAAACCATTTTTGAAAAACCTTACGAAAATCGGTTGGAAAAAGATATCATTTTTTTTCAATTACCATACTGAAATTTTTTGTACGTCATAAATTTTCTTGATGTGATGCATGTGGAAAAAAAATATGTGATAGTGTTATAGGAATGTTGCTAAATGCCCCTGAAAAAACAAAGGATGGAATTAAGGCAAGGTTGGACATGGTTGACATGGGAATACGAGAAGAGTTGGCTCCCGTGAAGGGTGAAAATCGAATGTTTCTTCCTCTAGCTACTTACACTCTTTCTAGGGAGGATAGATATCAGTTTTTCAACTTCTTAAGTGATGTAAAAGTTCCATAGGGGTATTCATCAAATATCAAGAATATTGTGTCAATGAATGGTTTGAAGTTAAAAGGTTTGAAATCACATGACTACTATGCTTTTATGCAATATTTAATTCTTATAGATTTAAATTGCATTTTTTTTAAGAATGTTTGTTATATGTTAACCAAACTTTGTTTCTTTTTCAAAGCTATATGTAGAAAATTATTAGACCCGGTGAAATTGCTAGCTGTGGAAAATGAAATTTTTATCATATTATGTGAATTAGAAATGTTCTTCTTGCCAAAATTCTTTGATATGATGGTTCATTTGATGATTCACTTGGTGAGAGAGATTCAACTTTGTGGTCCTGTGCACTATAGATGGATGTACCCCATTGAACGGTATATGAAGATTTTGAAAGGGTATGTCAAAAATCAAAGTCGGCCAGAGGGTTGTATAGTGTAGTGATATATTTTTGACAAAGCCATTGAATTCTGTACCGAATACCTATCTAATGTGGAAATCATTGGTCTCTCAAAATCTCATCACACTGGATGCATTGAGGGTGAGGGAATTTCTGGAAGAGATGTTGTGACAATCAGTATTACAGATCGGGAGCAGGCCCACCTTTATGTTTTGCATAACAGTTGGGAGGTTGCTCCATATATTTAAACTCACAAAGAAATTCTTAGGCAGTTGAATCCGTCAAGGGATGAAAATGGATATCAAATACACATAATCACTAGTTTATATGATGGTTTTAGAACCATATTTTTAAGGAGTTAGATGAAAATCTGAATTCAATTTCAGAACGACTTTGATGGATAGCCGTCGAAACAAGTGTGTATGTATTATCTTACAATGGTTATGTAATTAATGGTTATACATTCTATACAGATAAACATGATGAAGATAGTACCATGCAAAATAGTGGAGTTACACTTGTGGCTGAAGCGATGCATGTTTCTGGTAGTAAGGACAGAAATCCAATTTATGCAAATATGTCATACTTTGGCATTATCAAACAAATATGGGAGTTGGATTATACAATATTCCAATTGCCAATTTTTAAATGAAAATGGGTTGATAAAAATAGTGGTGTTAAAATGGATGAATGGGGATTTGTGAAAGTTGATTTTAGTAAAGAAGGGTACAAAGAAGAACAGTTTATAATGGCATCACAAGCGGTACAAGTTTTTTATGTTCCAAATCTTGCAAACCAAAAGTGGTTTATTGTTCTGTTATTGTCCAAAACTACTGAAGGGTCTAATGAAAATTCAGTTAAGGATGATCCTTTCAGTGGTATGTTGAAATCATTTCGTAGTGGTCCCAATGTAGATGGTGTTTTGTATGTTAGAAGAGACCACAATGAAGGGATTTGGATAATCGATAGAGGTTTCAAATCCCTTCAGCCTTCGAAAAAAAGAAATAGAGTTCAATAAACATTTTATATTTTGTTTGTAATATAGATCTTGTTATCTCATGTTATTATCTTATCATTACTAAATCTATGTAATCTAGATTAACTGATCAACCACTTTTTTAGATAATGACTTCTGCACATTCTGGTGCTCCTAACCTCGAGCCTGAACAAGTCTCTCAAGCTGTTGTTACTGTTATTGTTGTTGCTTCTGCTGCGGTTGCTCACAGTGCATAGCAACAACAAGTTTCTAAACCTATTGTTGCTCCTAGTGTTGGGGTCCAATAACCATCAGCACGTGCCATTGCTACCATTCCATATGAACATATAGATGATGTTGATATCGATGAAATGGCTGGGGATGAAGGACCAACATCGCAGAAAACACAAGTGCGTCGTAGTTTGACGGTGTTAGCCAAATTTATTAAGGCGAAAAGTAAACGCATCAAATTTGATGTCAGATGGAATGCATGAGGCCAATATGTGAATCACAACAAGGCTATGTTTAGTAGTTACATTGGAATTTTCACTTGGCAATGCGTGCTGATTGACATAGATTCATGACACTATGTTGTGTCCGGGCTGAAGACTGTGATCTGGGAAGAAATTACGGTAACATTATGATATTATTTATGTAATTTACTAGCAAATAAAATAATGAAGCAGTGTCTTACTCTTCTCAATATCTTGAAGATTACATTTATAGTAGATGATTCACACAAGAATTATGTACTAAGGCTTGCAGGAAGGATTCATCAAGTTTTTTTCACTATTTTAACAAAATGTCACCTGAAATATTCCAAAGGTAAAATAAACCCGCACCCACCCCTTGTCTACGCTCACCTGATATCCCAAGAAGCATGGGATGCATTTATTGGCCACCATGGGGATGAGAAGTTTCAGATACATTGTGGGTGATAATATGTTGTTTGAGGATATGTGTATTCATCACTTTGATTGTCAATATTTCATTTATTAAATAGCAACTCAGTACTGAAAATAAGGAACATGCATCAAAACTAATATACCCCTATTGTAAATCAAGGATAGGGTACGCTTCACTAGAAAAGAAAATGGTACGTGTTTTAAATTTACAGTAATATTGTTAGGTTCCAAGAAACAACATCATAATTATCTTTCTATATTTATATGTAGATTGATGAGTCTAAAACTAAAGACACTTCCATCTCACGTCATGTGCTATGGAAGGAGGCATGTGTGAATAAGGAAGGGAAGCTAGTAGATGAAAACACACAAAAAGTTTGGGAAATATGTGTAAGTATGACATGATGATAAAAATATTTGTTTTAAATTGCTATTACATAAAAATAATTAGTTATTTTCCTATATCTGATAGTCACAGGAATTAGCTACTCCTGTAGCGGATGTAGACCTATTATCGACAGCTTTGAAGCGGCCATAATAATACAGTCGTGTCAAAGGTGCGAGGTTTGGGGTGACACCCCGAGTATAATATGAGAAAAAAAGAAACTGATGATAGAGATGAAAAATTGAAACAAATGAGCAAAATACTAGCAAATCTTAAAGAACAATTTCAATGGCAGGGATATTTTCTAGCAACTTTTATGGGTGGGAATCAAGGAGAAGACACAACTCAGGAACAACCAGTGCATGAAGATCCCGCCTCACCCCCCACCAGCTTTGAGGCAAGCCATTCCCCTCAAAGAGCTATCTTAGCTATGGTAATCAATATTCTAATAATTGTTCCCATGAAATGTGAATCAAATAAACACTAATACTTTTACTGTACTGATCTTCTATAGGGTGATAATGACTGTGATTTATATCTGTCAACACCCACCTATCACCTTGTAGCGAGGGCTACAGTGTTCAACATCCTAGAGGATAAGCTGTATAATAGACCACTTCTGAAAGATCGTTTGAAAGTGATGATTACTGTTGCTCATGAGCCAAATGTAGAGCTACTAATTCCACTTGATGACGATGATATTCATACGGTCTAAAAGGCTATTGGGACATTCATTACATGGTCTTCAAAACTTGTAAGAGTACATGGGGACAAAAAGGTATTTATTTCCTTTTTTTCAAGCTAAACCTTTAACAATTAATGAAAAAAGGTTCTGAACCAATGAATGTTATTATAGATGGAAAAAGAGAAGGGGGTGACAAGAAATGTTGGCTCAAAAGCATCTAATGGATTGACCAACCAATCCCAAAGAGCTACTAAAAGCATAATAACACCACATATTCTCTATCCACATTTACTAGAATTGAAGACTCATGTGGATACGAAGCTAAGAGGTGGTAGTAGTCATATAGTGGTTTTTGAAAAGAATATATATGGAGAGGAAATTCAAGATTTCGTTGCTGCTGAAAATGTAAATGAGATCCTTGAAAATAGTTGGCTAGGCATCACAGTTGTAAATTTATATATAAGGTATGTTTTCATGAATTGATTTTATAAAAGATGATATAATGTGCAAAATTATGACTAAATGCATTTTATATTATTGACATATGTATATATGAAAAATAGTTGAAGGAATTTCCCCATGAGCCAAAATTCAGACTCGTTAGTCCTCATACCACATCAATACATATAACAAAATTAGAGTCATCAAAAAGGGATGAAATAGTGAATGGCTTGCTAAAAACATTTTAAAGAAAGATTACAAATGATAGACTCTTCCTAATAGCAACCATGCAGGGGTAAAACTCTATGATTAAATCATATCAATTATATTTTCACTTCTTTTATTACTTATTATTTTTTATGTTTTTAAGAAACATTGGCTGCTAATTGCGGTGAACATGGATACATCAGAGATTTATTTTCTGGATTCAATGCAAGGATATCCAACAAACTGACCACACATGATGGAGTTTATGAATCTATAAGACACTACATCTTATGTTTTAGGTATAAACATCAATTAATATAATTTATATTATCTTTTACTGAGGATTCTGTTATGATAGGGAGGTGTATCATTATCATCTAAAAAAGGAATGAGGACAGGGGATAAGCATAAGGAGGCGAGCAAGTACTACTTCTGGAAAAATATCAGGGTATATATAATAAAATTTCACTATCAAAATACATATCAACACAAGTTAATTATTCTCCCAATGATCAAATTTTTTACAGTGTTAAAAACAAACAAATGATAATGATTGCGGTTATTATGTTTGTAAATTTATGAAAGAGATCGTTTTTCATCAACAAACTAGCATCCCTAAAGAGATATTTTCAAAAACAACTACTATTTCATTTAATTTATTTATTTATTATTTATTTATATATTTTTCAGTACTACTCTGACTGATGAAAATCCTCATACTCACAAGACAATATAGATTTGTTCATAAATGAGTGGGCTGCATACCTGATGGAAGATTGTACACAAATAGCATGAAGATCTGACTTGGGAACGTGTACAATTGGCAGTCATTTTTGAGAGGGGTTAAGGGGATCAAAAGATGAAACTTTGTTGTATGTAAATGTTCGTAGGAAAATTTTAATTGTTATTAAATAAAACATCCTTTCTCCAATGAGTCATTTTCCCATTTTAACAGATGAAATGCACCAGCAACATGAAAAAATAATGAACCACTTTTCTTTGGGCTTTGGATAAGAAAAACCAATAAAATATCCAAAATACCTTCATATATGACCAAAAAAATTCAGATTGTGTTGATCCTTTAGGAGAACAATCCATGTGTGCATTGGTGATGTGTAAGAGTCAATCTCGACTCAATCTGAGGCACGGTGTGGCCGGTATCACTCAAAGTGTCTCTCTTTTGTTTAAAATGGAAAAAAATTTAAGTGAAAACAACAATTGACCTGCGGAAATATGACCAAACGCATTCGGATTGTGTTTATCCTTTAGGAGAATGATCCATGGGTGTGTTGGTGATGTGAATGAACCAACCTTGCCTCAATCTGAGGCATGGTGTGACCAGTATCACTCAAAGTGTCTCTCTCTTGTTTAAAATGGACAGAATTTTAAGTGAAAACAAAAAATGACGTACGGAAATATGACCAAACGTATTCGGATTGTGTTGGTCCTTTATGAGAAAAATCCATGGGTGCATTGGTGACGTGTATGATTCAAACCTTCCTCAATCCAAGGCACGGTGTGGTCGGTATCACTCAAAGTGTCTCTCTTTTGTTCAAAATCGACAGAATTTTAAGTGAAAACAACAACTGACATACGGAAATCCAACCAAACGCATTCGTATTGTTTTGATCCTTTATTAGAATTATCCATGGGTTGTTTTTTATGTGTAATAGTCAACCCTGCCTCAATACGAGGCATGGTGTGGCTGGTATCACTCAAAGTGTCTCTCTTTTGTTTAAAATGGACAGAATTTTAAGTGAAAACAACAAATGACCTGAGGAAATCCAACCAAAAGCATTTGGATTGTGTTGATACTTTAGTAGAATAGTCCATGGGTGTGTTGGTGACATGTAAGAGTCAACCCTGCCTCAATCTGAGGCATGGTGTGACTGGTATCACTCAAAGTGTCTCTCTTTTTTTTAAATGGATAGAATTTTAAGTGAAAACAACAACTGACGTACAGAAATCCAACCAAATGCATTAGGATTGTGTTTATACTTTGGGATAAAGATCCATGGGTCATTTTTGATGTGTACGAGTCAACCCTGTCTCAATATGAGGCACGGTGTGGCCGGTATCACTCAAAGTGTCTCTCTTTTGTTTAAAATGGACAGAATTTTAAGTGAAAACAACAACTGACCTACGGAAATCTAACAAAAATCATTCAGATTGTGTTTATCCTTTAAGAGAACATTCCATGGGTGCATTGGTGATGTGTAAGAGTCAACCCCGCCTCAATCTGAGGCACGGTGTGGCTGGTATCACTCAAAGTGTTTCTCTTTTGTTTAAAATGGATAGAATTTTAAGTGAAAACAACAACTGACGTACGGAAATCTGACCAAACACATTCCGATTGTGTTGATACTTTATTAGAATGATCCATGGGTCATTTGTGACATTTATGAGTCAACTAAACCTCAATCTGAGGCACGTTGTGTCTGGTATCACTCAAAGTGTTTCTCTTTTGTTTAAAATGGACAAAATTTTAAGTGAAAACAACAACTGACGTACGAAAATCTGACTAAACGCATTCGTATTGCGTTGATATTTTAGGATAATGATCCATGGGTGTGTTGTTGATGTGTATGAGTCAAATACTCCTCAATATGAGGCACGGTGTGACCAGTATCACTCAAAGTGTCTCTCTTTTGTTTAAAATCGACAGAATTTTAAGTGAAAACAACAACTGACATGCATAAATCTGACCAAACGCATTTGTATTGTGTTGATACTTTAGGAGAATGATCCATGGGTCATTTTTGATGTTTAAGAGTCAACCAAACCTCAATCTAAGGCACAGTGTGGCTGGTATCACTCAAAGTGTCTCTCTTTTTTTTAAATGGACAAAATTTTAAGTGAAAACAACAACTGACCTACGGAAATCCAACCAAACGCATTCAGATTATGTTGATCCTTTAGAAGAATGATCCATGGTTGTGTTGGTGACGTGTATGAGTCAACCCCATCTCAATCCGAGTTACGGTGGGACCGGTATCACTCAAAGTGTCTCTCTTTTGTTTAAAATGGACAGAATTTTAAGTGAAAACAACAACCGACATACAGAAATCTGACCAAATGCATTTGGATTGTGTTGATCCTTTAGTAGAACGATCCATGGGTCATTTTTGTATGATTAAACCCCCTGGACACCAGAACACCCCCCCTGGACACCCACATGGACACCCCCCACCCCACCCCCCCTGGACACCCACCAACGCCCCTGGACGGCACCCTCACCCATCCTAGACACCACCTGGACCCCCCCCCCCCCCCCACCACCACCACCACCACCACCACCACCGTAGACATCCCCACACCCTCACCCCCAATGGACACCCACCAATCCCCTGGACGCCCCCCCCCCCCCCCCCCACTCCTTGGACGCCCCCCCCCCCCCTCCTAGACACCACCCCACCACCTGGACACCTCCCCCACCCCACCCCACCCCCATGTACAGCCACCCCCACCCCCCTGGACACCACACCACCACCCTTGTACAACCCCACCAACCCCCTGGACCCCCCCCCCCCACCCCCATGGACACCACCCCACCCCCTGGACACCCCCCCCCCACCCCTCTGGACACCCCCACCCCTGGAAAGCCCCCCCCCCCCACCCCCTGGAAACCCCCATGGACATCCCCCCCCAGACAGCCCCCCGACCTCCCCCCCCCCCCCCCCCCGAACAACCCCCCCCCCCCCCCCCACCCCTTGGACACCCACCCCCACACCACCCCGAACAGCCCCCACCCCCCTGGACGGCCCCCCAACCCCCCAGACAGACCCTCCACCCCTCCTAGACACCACCCCACCACCTAGACACCCCCCCCCCACCCCACCCATGGACACACCCACCCCCATGGACATCCACCCTCATCCCCCTGGACACCACCCCACCCCCTTGGACAGCCCCACCAACCCCTAGACCCCCCCCAGACACCACCCCACCCCTTGGACACCCCCCCCCCCACCTCTCTAAACACCCCACCCCCCTGGAAATCCCCCCCAACCCCCTAGACACCCCCACCTCCCCTGGACACCCCCATGAACACCCCCTACCCTGGACAGCCCCCCCGACCCCCCCCCCCCCCCCGAACACCCCCAACCCTCCTAAACACCACCCCACTACCTGGACACCTCCCCCACCCCCACCCCCCACCCTCCTTGGACACCCCCACCCCCATGGACAGCCACCCCCACCCCCTGGACACCACCCCACCCCCTTGGACAGCCCCACCAACCCCTTGGACCCCCCCCCCCCACCCCCCTGGACACCACCCCACCCCCTGGACACCCCCCCCCCCCACCCCTCTGGACACCCCCCAAGCCCTGGAAATCCCCCCCCCCAAACCCCCTAGACACCCCCACCCCCCCTGGACACCCCCATGGACACGCACCCCCCACCCCCCCTGGACGGACCCCCAACCCCCTGGACCCCCCCCCCCACCCCCTGGATGCCCCCCCCCCCCTCCTAGACACCACCCCACCACCTGGACACCCCCCCCCTGTACACCCCCACCCCCATGGACAGCCACCCCCACCCCCCTGGACACCACCCCACCCCCCTGGACACCACCCCACCCCCCTTAGATAGCCCCACCAACCCCTTGGACCCCCCCACCCCACCCCCCTGGACACCACCCCACCCTCTAGACACCCCCCACCCCCTAGAAAGTCCCCCAACCCCCTGGACACCCCCCCACCCCCCCTGGACACCCCCATGAACAGCCCCCCCCCCACCCACCCTGGACAGCCCCCCTGACCTCCCCCCCCCCCGGACACCCACCAACCCCCTGGACGGCACCCCCACCCCTTCTAGACACCACCCCACCACCTGGACACCCCCCACCCCCTGGACACCCCCCCACCCCACCCATAGACTACCACCCCCACCCTCCTAGACACCACTCCACCCCCCTTGGACAGCCCCCCAACCTCCTAGACCCCCCCCCCCCCCCACCCCCCCTGGACACCCCTATCCACCCAAACACCCCCCATCCCCCCAGACACCCCCTACCCCCCTTGGATAGCCACCCCAAACCCTTGAACAGCCCCCCCAACCCCCTGAATTCTGAATTGAATTCTTTATGTATTTAATTGACTTATGAATTATGTGTTAATGGTGTATGAGTATACTTTTTGTATGGGTATACTTTGTGTAATTATCTTATGAATTATGTGTTAATTTTGTATGGGTATACTTGTTGAGATGCTGAATTTTTTGCAGGTCTTATTTGGGTGTGTTGTTGCAGAATTTTATGTTATAACAGACCGGGAATTTATCAGTGCTAAAAAAGCACTGATAAAGGATCACTTTATCAGTGCTAAAAAATCACTGATAAAAAACACATCAGCGCTTTTTTAGCACTGATAAAGGAGTCCTTTATCAACACCTTTTTAACGCTGCTAAAGTATCCCTTTATCAGTGATTTTTTAGCACTGATAAAGGGGACCCCCCCTATCATAGCTGAGCTTTACAATGTTTTTTTAGCGTTGTTAAAGCCCGTTTTGAGTGCTGATAAAGCCCGTTTTTGTAGTCGTGGGATCCTTGTGTTGTTGATGGATCCATATCTTGATTTTTGAATCATGTGTCTAGGATCCCCTCTTGGTTGCTTCTAGCCATTTGTTTCTCTGATTTTGGATCCCTTGTTGGGTGATGGACAATACCATGAATTTAGGTAGGTTGTTTTGTAATATAGTCCCAATCAATTGAAATTTGTGTTTCTTTTTTAAATTGAAATTAATTTTTAAATTATTTCCAAAGCATGAATTGAGATTCTTGGTAAATGTTTTCAAATTTTATGGTGTTTGATGAAACCTATTTGGAAATGGATTTTGAAATAAATTGTTGATTCTCAAAAAATGATTTTTATTTGAAATTAATGATTTGAATAATGACATTGATGATGATTTTTGAGGAATAAAGGCATGAAATATTTTGTGGATTTTGAATAAAATTAATTGTTTTGAAAGGAATTATTTTTAATGAAAATAATTTGATGTTTGTTTTTAAAATGAAATGGCATGTTGAAAATGTGATTTGGGATTTCTTTAATGATGATTGGTGAAACTAATTTGAGGTGAATAATTTTCCCTTTGATTGATTTATTTGAATCACATGGTAGCCTTGGTAATTAAGTGGGTAGTCTGTGACAAGAATGATAGGCATGTATTATCTCTACCTAGAAATGTATTGATAATGTCAATTTTATATAAATTTTGATGAGGGTGGGGTATTCATTCATTGAGATGGAATCTTATTCCCCCTAGGCCTGAGATCTAGGGAATTTTTTACACCAGGTGTCATATTTCACAAGGATTGTGATGATCATTGAGCCCTGATATAACTAATCATGTGGATTATAACCATTGTGCTAGGATTGAAAGTGAAATTATACATGCCAATGTTTATAAAATGATTTATTCTTGTATATTTTGATCGATATTCTTATTTATTCTTGTTTTATGGAAATTCTTATCCATACTTATTTTATAATTTCCATTTGAATTATTTGGAAAACATATTTTATTATAAATTTTGAAAAATATTATCATGCCATGTTTTATTTAAAATTAAGCATATTTGGTTTACTTGATATGTACTGTTTATGAAATCTCTTGGTGGGGTCCTACTAGGATAGTGTTTCTCACACTCTAAATATTCCTTTGTGTGTATTTACACTTTCTTTTTCTAGTGTTTAGAAAAGGGAAAATGTTTCTTGGAGGTGGTGGATGTTCTTGATAGTGGGACCTTGGGATTTGGTAGTGATAGGTAGAGTATGTGATCCACCTATTACAAGGATATCTTGGTGTTGATGTCGTCATTGGTTTATGTGATGTGTTGGATTGTTTTTTCATCTTGGGTCATGTACTTGCCTATTTTTTGGTACTTTTATCTTTTTGAATATATTGGCATACCAACTATTTATGGATTCTTATCCACTTCCTTTGTGTTTTTTGGTTATTCTTGCAGCATAATTGTTCCCCTTGATCATTTTTATTCTCAGAAGCTAGTCACCATCCTATGGGGATCATGAACGCCCTTTATGCCTTATCAAGGCTGACTCGGGTTCTACTTTAGTGGGATATCTGGGCTGGTTCATGAAAATTTAAGGGTTTCACTAGCATAGTGGATAAATAAGACAAGGAATCCTAAATAATCATCCCAATACACACCCCAGATTTCCAATATATGAACTCAATTAGTAGAATTCAATCAAAGGCACATCCATAACCTCATAGGAACAATAGTTCATTCTCCAAATAGGATCAAAATAAGGAATCCCCAAGGTATGATACCATTAAAAAACCAAACATTAAGGAGATGGAAAAGGCAAGAAAACAAAACAAGAGAGAGAGACCCCTCAAAATTTCACAGATCCACTCTTAAGATCAAGTTGGAACTTCTTACTCTATCGAAGTGTCAACTTATATAACTTTCAAAGATGTTATAAAAAACTGTATTCGAGATTTATACACCCAATATTAAGGGTGTAGGTTTCCTAAACTGATCACACTGGAAGAATATGGGTGATTTCTTCTTTATAGGAGGAAAAATAAACCAACATGAAAAAATAGCCAATAATATATATCATATCAAAATGGATCACAATTGAAACAGAATGAACATTGTCTATAAATCATTCTAAAACACTCCACTAGAATTCTGGGTAGGGTCGGTAATTGGAAGAGTTTCACTCAAACTATAAGGGACTTCTACATAGAGAGCACTCCCCAATAAAAAATCTCCAAGGTTATTCGGTACTTTCCTGAGAGGCATGATTTAAATAACAAAGAATCATAAAACTCAATTAACAATGGTCTAAATCTCAAATCACATCCAACAAAGATTAAACCTCCATCAAAATATAACTCAAAAAACAAACCACAATCACAGTATTGTACAATCACGGACCATAAAAATTGAAATGTTCACTTCTCTAAACCATTTTAAATTCCACAATTAAATATTTAGAATATAAAAAACATAACTAAAACCAACTAAAAAACTCTACACTTCATTTTCTAAATTTTAAAATTCCTATTTTAAATTTTTTTTTAAACTTTACAAGTTCTTTTTTGAAATTACTCCATGAGTCTCAAAACACAAAATCCATTTCGATTAATTTTAAATAAAATCATAATTATTCATTTCAAAACTTTCTTTTACCATTTAAAACAAGATTAACTTTTAACACTTCATCAAATCAAACAAAATCATATCAACACATCTTAAAAATCCTTTATCAATTTTGAACCACTTCCAAATTCCTTTTTCCCTTTAGAAAATACCTATTACAAATTATATGATCTAACTATTACCTTTTTTAAAACCAATTTTGATTCCTAAATATCATAGAAACTGAATTAAATAACACCAATACATGAAGAAAATTACCCTTGTTTCCCCCAAATAGCATCAACATAATCCTAAAGTAACTGAATCCCCCGAAGGATTCCAAAATAAAAAAATAATAAAATAGGGTGAGTGATTTCACATGGTTTGGCCATGGGTATTGATAGACCATATTCCAACCATGATTCTTCCACTATTAGTTTCATAGAACTATGCAAATGGCCCCACATAGACCCACATAGCCCCCACACAGTTTTTCATGCCACGAGGAAAACCATGTGCCTTTAGTCCCTCTCCCCTCTTCACCCCAAATCTTGAAAATACCTCAAAGAAACTCATAAAACACCAAAAGAAATAAAAATGAAATCAATTTAAATTTAAATCCATCAAAGAAATCAAATTAAAGATTAAATTCAAAACTCAAATCCAGACTTCCCCTGGAAACATAGTTTTCTCCATGAGAGGTGGTGATCAGGTGCCTACCCATGCCCTACCTCCTGAGTCCTAACGATCCTATATTCTATCAACTGTACTTTACAAATAGAAAGTGTTCTTTAGGAACCTAATCCCTCTTAATAACCTAATATATAATATTATTTTGGCATGAACCAATCTGAGGTCATTTTAAACTAGACCATGGCATGGCCTGAGGTGTACTTCTGATCCCCAAAGGTTGGAAACAAGTGTCATGGAATCAAAGTATACTCAATGGGAACGATTTATACTAAATAAATAATATTAAACTAGAAATGAAATTTTACTAAAATTTTGACATGGCACATCCATAAATTGGATGCCCACACAAAATCAGATAAGAAGAATAAATGAAACATAAATAATAGGGGCGGATAAGAATAGATATAAAACATCACTGAAACTAAAATATTGAAAAGATGACTTAGATGGAACTTCTAAGGAATAAAGTAAAACTAACATACCTGGATCAAGATCTCCATGTGACCCAAGGTCACTCTCTATCCAATATCATGGGAATCCACTCCAAGATCATTCTATAATAAGAGTCCAAGAAGTGGAACTCTTCCTAATTGGAGCTTGAATCTATAAGATCCACTCAGTCTATATACATTGTGTGGTGTAAGTAGGGTGTGAGATAAATATCCTAGTAGGGTTTCACCAATGGTCCCATTCATTCCCTTTTACAAAAAAGTCCAACAATTCTATTTGGAAATACATTAATTTAAAAATTGGTTTTCTTTATCCTTTGGAAAAACCCCATGGGCTTTCCTTTTTTAAACTCTTTTTTATAAACCAAACGGTTGGAACACATGTTTGTGTAAAACCCATTTCTAAATAAATGTTTGATTTATTCTTGAAATAGATATAAATTAAACTCATCACACCTAAATAAGTCATCAATCATATAAAAAATAACTAAGAAGCATAAGAAGCAATTGGCATTTAAAGAAAAAAGGCCCAAGCAATTATAAAGTAATGAAAGTGAAAGGGTAAAACCATACAATCAGTAATTTAAAATATGCATCATGGGAGAAACACCCAAAGTTCATTAATACTGGGATTAACTAGGAATTATATGCCACCCTAGAGGTGTATTTCAAATTTCTACTATATATGTAGCTAGAGGGGGCACCACATAATTACTTCACTAGCATGGCTAGTGGTGGGGACATCGGCCCATATAGGAAATTTCCAACCAATTACCTAAGGGATTCCCATGTAGTTTAACTAAATCAAACAATTATAATTCATTAAATAACTTCATCAACATTTAATAAACAATTCCATATTTTCACATAAAACATGATTTAAAAGAAATTACCACCACCTACATCAATGGAACTAATCAACAAAATATATCTCATGTAAATCAGTCTTTAAGTTTAGATTAATAAATTTTCTAAAAAAATCCATTGGAAACATTAAAAAAATAACAATAATAATAATATCAACAACAACAATAACAATAATAATAATAACATCATTTATGGATTCCTTTATAAAATGTCAAATGGGCCTTTATATAATACTTTAGAAATCGATGCTAAAAACCCCTTTGGACACTTATTTGAAAACTAAATTCAAACATGAAATTTAAATTTCAAATATTCCCTTTAACATCATACACATATACATTTCTATATATATATACATACTTCTCTCAAGGCACATATTCACATATTTTCATGTGAATATGTATATATATATATATATATATATCCATACATATGTATATGATCACCAAACTTGGCATGAGACATTTAAAAGACAAATACCATTTGGAAATCTCTTTAAACCAAGAAAAAATCTCACTTTAAAACCATTAGATTCCATAAACCACACAATAATAAGTTACAAAATTGCTAAACCATGAAAACACAAAAAATATGAAAATCCATCAAGGAACATAAAAACAATCCCAAAACACGCATAAAATTCCAGTACATATGAAATACACAACCATTACCCCTATGGAAATCATTTTATAGGTTATAGATACCCATTATAAATGCATATAATTCTTAGAAATAACTTTAATAAATTCAAAGAACATATAGAATGCATAATTTAAATGGTAAATTATTAAGAAAGCAACACTCATAATCTAGATTTCTAGGAAAATAGAAAATCATGGAAGCACCTACCTCAAATCATGTGTAGAAGAAGAAAAACCTTTGAATATTATGGGAGAAGATCCATAAGGTGAATCTACACACCCTAAGAAACCAAAGCCACAAGGATTAATGCCAAAAACCCACCTAGTATTTAGCCCAATGAGCACCGCAATGACAAAACGAGGAAATAACAAGAGACATTAGAGCAAGGAGGATAAGGATAAAGATAAACCCTAACCTAGATTGATTCTTCTTGAAATAACATGGGAGGATGGATATATTTCATGAAGGGAGCAAGGGAGAGTTGTGCATCAGCCTCCATGGGATGCGTTGTGTGAGAGGGGTGAGAGGATAGGTGAGTGAGGATCTAATTTATGATAGGGTCATAATTGTAAAGTATAATTTTTAATGCACTGAGTAAATCACATGATTTGGCTACACTGTTGGCCAAATCGTGTGTTAACTATGCACCCCTACACTAGACACTCAAGGCACCCACACGGTTTGGCCACACATTTAGATAAATTGTGCACTAACCATGCGACATGTAGAAATTCTTAAAAATTCAAAATAAAAATACAAAATAAAAAAACGAGCCTTAAGAATAAGAAAGAAAATTAATATATATAATTAAGAAAATAACGGTCATGGAATGACATGTACTATCATAAAAATCCTTAAAAATCATAATTCATAAACTAAATGAACATAACCTCCATAAAAAATGAGTTTTTCATGGCCTATGAACATTTTTAATAACCTTGTACATGTTTGGCATGAACCATGCCATTCTGGCATTACCCAAGTGTAATTGTCTAGTTTAGAGCACATGACCTCCAATTATTAAAATGGACCTCATGGCACTATCAATTTTTTTTAAACAGTGATGTCTTGGTCGAAAGACCAAAGCACAAAATTATATAAAAGAAATCAAAAGAGTTACAGAAGTCTGAAAGTTGGAATTTTATTACAATATTTTTCATGAAAAGAAGTAAGATTTGTTGGAAGGTTGTTTAATCATGTGACGTTGTTGTTAACTCCTTTGTTGGAAAGACCATCTACCAATGCATTTTCCTCGTGATAAGAATGAGTGATTATATGATTAATCTCATAAAGGTTTTGGAGGCATTCAATCCATTTAGCAGTGAGAGGCCAAGCAAGGTGCACCACACCATTCTGGAGAGATTACACGATGATGGTGGAGTCTCTTTCAATCAATATGTTATTCCAACATATTTTCTTGATAATCTCAGCCACAATAATGATTCTATACTTCTCTACTTATAAAGAGGAGGCAGAACCACAAGTACCATAATAGCATCCAAGGACTTGTCCATTGTGATCTCTACACACCACTCTACAACCCAAAGGGCCTTGATTCCCCTTTGAGGCACCGTACACATTGATTTTTATCCAGTTAGGAATAGGGGCTTTCCAAAAGACTTCTAGTAGGACCTTCGGTTGGTTGTACCTTCATGGTATTCCAAGGCAACGAAGAATAATAAGATATTTGATGGAGTCATGGCAGGTACCAGTTTATTTCATACCAGCTGCTTTGATCACAGAGATAATCATCACCTAATCTGTATGAAAATTGAAAGTAATATTATTATGAATAATCAAATTTCTATCACACCATATGGCATGAATGAACTTTGGTTATAGTGGCTATGAATAATTTCTTGATTTGTTGATAAGCATCTACCTCAGTGCATCATTGAAGATGTAGCCAAATGGAGTCCAAACCTATCCATATGATATCAAAAATGTCAAATATGTATTTCCATAGAGAAGAACCAGTAGCACAAGATAAAAACAGATGGTCAACATCTTCTATGTGTTGGTTGTAGAGACGACATTTAGAGCAAATCTAGATACCAAATAATTGAAGATAGAAATCAGTGGGAACATGATTGTGGGCTATCCTCTAAACAATGGTGAACCTGGAGGGTCTAACCCATGTATTATCAAAGTTTCTTAACCAATAAAATTCTGATTTTCATAAATGAAATTATAATTATAGAAAATTTTGAAGTCAAAAATACCATTTTTCACAGGCTCCCAAACTAAGAACTCATCAATATTAACAAAAGGATAATTTTTAACCATACTGTTAATATCATTGGGTAAATCCAAGTCTCGAGAGTGAAAATAATCATTTATAGAAATAATAGTTTCAATAGGTAATTTCATAGAGTCGGTCATAGTGATGAGAGGAAATCCATTCTAGTTATCCACCCAAAACTTAAAAGAGGATTCTCTATTAACTAGCCACCTAGAGTGGGACATAATTTTATTAAAGGAATTCTTGATAGATGGACAGATAGAGGAGTCCATGTAGAGAAAATTTCCTTTTTTCAGTTTTTCCATAAACCTGCCTTGAAGGAAATTAAAATCCATGTATTTGTTATTTAAAAGGTTCCAAGTGGGCCTAGCCTGAAGGGTGCCATTAAATAGATTGAGGTTTTTAATACCCATCCCACCACTGGTTAGAGGATTACAAAAATTAATCCAAGGAACCATGACAAGATTTCTTTCAAGAGTGCTTCCACTCCAAACAAAGTTTTTGATACTAACATTAAGCTTTTTAATCAAACCAGTGGGCCATTTATAAACCATCATAGGAATAAACCATTTTAGAAACAATTTTGTATTTAACAAGACAAATTCTTCCAGCCATAGATAGAGATTTTCCTTTCCAAGCAGAGGGGTAATTTTTTATTCGATCAACTATATTAGAAAAGTAGGTACTTTTAGGTTTTACCCAGAAAATAGGGGGCCCAAGATAGGTGAAGGGGAAGGATCCCTCTTTAATACCAAGGTCATTCATAGTGCTAATTTTTTTAGCCATAGGGAATCTTTTTCCAAAGAAAATGAAAGATTGGTTCCAGTTAATGGGTTGACTAGACACATATTTATAGTGTGAGAGGTGATCCTTAAGGTTTTGAATGTTTATTTTGTCACCTTGTAGAAATAAAATGATGTCATCCGCATACAAGAGGTGGGAGGGAAAAATCAAGTTTCTATAGGAAATAATGGGATTTATTTTAACTTGATTAATCATTTGAGTGAGGAGTCTACTTAGGTAGTCCTCTACAATAGAGAAAAGGATTGCAGAGAGTGGTTCACCTTGCCTAACACCTTTAGTGCAATTGAAATAACCTTTTGGTGAGCCATTAATCAAAACAGAAATGTGAGTAGATCCAAAGAGGGTTTTGATTTTGTTGAAAAATGTGTCATTGAAACCAAATTTGGTGAGTACCTTATATATAAAACTCCAATACATAGTGTCAAAATATTTTCTAATATCAAGTTTAATATTAATGATACCTCCCCTGCTAGATCTCTTTAAGATATTTGTACACTCATAGGCAAGGCAGATGCAATCCTGGATGGTTCTTCCTTTGAGGAAGACAAACTGGTTCCAAGAGACGATTTTATTAGCAATGGGGGCAAGTTTATTAGCTAGCAGTTTGGAGATAATTTTATAGAGAGGGTTTATGAGGGAAATGGGTCTAAAGAGGTGAGTTTTAGAGGCATTTTCTACTTTGGGAATAAGAGAGAGAAATTTGACATTATCGTGACACTATCAATGACCCTGTGTGGTTTATTGTTTCGGTGTTTAAAACGAGAAAGCCCAAAGGATGAAAATCTAGTATATGGAATGACCCCTGTGCCACTTGACATAGCCTCGTGCCAAAAGTAATAAAATTAGAATTAATGCTTTCAGAATGAGAATGTAAAAAATTTAGGATTCTAAGACTTTGGAACATCATGGATCATTCTAGGTGGATTATATAAATTATATTGAATAATTAATTTTGCATAACTTGATAATCTAACCAAATATCTGACCTATGGTCTCTTTTTATCACAACATCCACCACCCATGAAAAGCAATAGAGAGCTTAAGGGGAAGGAGACGAATAAATAAGAGGTGTGGGAAACTTCCCTCATTCATAAATCAGTCCATTATTCCCATCATAAATTCAATGCATGCAACTTCCATATTAAATGGGTTAATATTATCCCCCTCTTTCCTCCATCATAATTCTCATGGTGGACCATCATAATACACACAATCAAACTTCTCTCCTACTCATCTAATTCCATATTATTAACCATAAAAACTCCAGTATCAACAATTCCAACCCAAAAACCACAAATAAAATTCTCATATCTCATATATAATTTAATCTCTCATCAATCACAAGTTAACAAAAAACCCATAATTAATTAATAAAAAATAATCACATTTTTTTATGGAGATCATATTTCAATAATTGAACTAAATTCATACTTTATATCCATTAAATAAACTCAAAATGTGAATGTTATAGAATAATTATCCATTTTCAAAATGGTTAGGAAACACATAAAATTTATAAACCCAAACTGAACTTTCATGTGTCATCTGATGGAAGAATAAGTTACTCAAAACACTTTGAGAAGAGAAATAAGGCACCACAACCATTGAAGGAAACCCACCATTGGATATAAAGAAAAAACTATATCACTAATGAAAACCACAAATCCATAAATTAACCATGAATATGAGTTCCTAAAATAATCATGACCATGCAATAATTTTACCAAAAGAGAGCATGTGGTGCGCCAATGGTTTCGTCTGAGGATATAAACATATCATAAAAATCAATAGAAGGACACTCTAAACCCATAAAAAGGAAAACCCATGTGATTTAACCTCACCAAATTGCTCGATGATCCACTTAACCTCAACTGACCATGACCATTTAGCATCTCATGGGATTTTAAGAGGGATTAAGAAAGTAAACTTCTCGAGGAAGAATCCCATAAACGCAAATGCCTAAGAAACATCATTTGAAACACCAACAAAAAGATTACAAATATCAGTAATAATATTCTGAAAGGAACTCAAGAAAAGCAACACAAAACCAAAAAGCATTGGAGCATTGGAGCATGTTGGGCCCCTTGAGATACATTGGTCGTTCATTGGTATTCCACCCAACTTTTGGTAGTCATTGAACTTTTGGTGGTCAATATAAGTTGTTTGATGGGATCATCAGATATTCTCCTTCACGGATTTGAGTTTTATTTACACATTTCTTGATCGTCAACGATTCTTTAATCCAAAAATTATTAAACAAATCTCAAAACATTAAAAGTGAATTACTACGGTCAGTCAACCTCAAGAATCCCGACAAACGACTCTCAATTCAAAGAACTAAAAAAATCTTCAAAATTCGATGTAAACAACAAAGAATTATGATGAACCAAACTTAAACCATGGATCAATTCCTAATTTGATTTCTAGGCAGTTTAGGAAAATGATCCAATCGATCTCATGGATTGAACACATATTTTCCATAATGTTTCATTAAAAAAAGAAGACTAATTCAAATCAAATAGTATTCATGAGGCAAATATTTTTGACTTTGAGAAAGGGGAATTTAATCTTAGAATCATCAAATCAATATCTTAAAACTCCAAATATCCATCAAGAAAAAATAATCAGACAAACTCAGATCATCTTCCCCAAAAGTCATCAATTAGATCTAAATGATTGATGAAAACATTACACAAAAACAAAAAAAACGAATATTTGACAAAGAACAATGAAGTAAACAAGGGCCACTTACCTCAACCTCGATTCTAGGGATCATTTGGTTTGTGTTGGGTGTGGCTTTATATCCTAATTTTACATCTGTTGTTTGACATTCCTGGGTAAGGTGGGGAGCAACCACATGGCAAAGGGCGAGATTGAGGCCCTTTAACCGGTTTAGTGAGGGTGGACTACATAATTAGAAGCCTAAGACTTGTGATGGGGTGTCTATTAAAAAGGTTTGGAAAATATAGTGAATTCTCTTATTTAAAGATATTTCCTCTAATTGAATCAATATGTAAAAATAGCTCATAAAATAAACATCAAGAGACTCAATCGTCACTTTTTAAAACCAATTGTGTGATTGGTTTTCCAAACCAATATCATTTACTAGGTTAAAATGGTTGTTTTTATCTTCAAGATGTCGAGTGATCAAAACATCTATGAAAATTCACCAACTTCCAATAAAAAAAATGTGTCTTTACGAGATAAGTATACAACTAAGTATGATATCCCTAAGGCGCTCAACTCTCACTCGTGGACGTAAGAGCCGTATATGATTGTAAAGGTGTACATGAAGAGTGGTGATCCACAAAAACAAAACCCTACATATTTTAAAGAAGAAAATGATGATGGAAATCAAATTGGTAGTTGTGAGGTTGCTAATTTGAAAGAGATTTCAAGTTCAAATTTGTGTTTTTATAAAAAAAATCAAAATTTTGTGATGTAAAATAACGAGTTTAAAAGTAAAATAATGTACATTGATCAAGGAAATAACAATGAAAATACTCACACACATGAATGTTTTTTACTCGAACATAATTATTGATATTAAGTACAAGTATAATTTTAAATAAACAAATAAAACTATACATGTAACTTTCATATATAAAACATTCTCATACATCAATTGAAAAAATTTACAAAATTGAAATCCGGGTATTTTTTTATCGAAGTAAAAAAATAATTAGATAATAATCAAACTTTTTTAAAATATTTATATCTCCATTTTTTGAATTGCCTATTAAATTTTTTAACGTTAAAGTACGGCCGGATTTTTTAATCCACTGAAAACCGGGCCGCCCTATGGCGAGCTATAAATTAATCGAAGAAATAATAATGTAAAAAAATATATAAGTCAAGAGGAAAATCAACCAGATCCACATGAATTGAATTGGCGGGAGGAGGGGACCGTGGACCGTCGATTCATGGGACTTGACTCAAGTGGGCTCCAGTGGGCCCGGATTAATTTAAACACGTGGGCGTTTTATTGGGCCGGTTCATGAATCCCCCCGTGTGAAATCGGGAATTGTGGGCCCATGGAAGTCGGGCGGCCGTCCCGGCAGCCCAAACTTTGACGTACTTTCAAGTGATCCATATTAAAAATTCGGTGGGTGTATGAGCCCACAAATTTTAACCGACATTAATATAATTATACTAAAATTTGTGGGATTATAGAAATTATTAAAAAATGAAATATATACTTTTCGAGTTGGCCTGTCCAAGCCATCAAATCCATCTTTGGAAGGTTGAACTTTAGGGCTTTGTTTATAGTTTTGATTTTTTGTTCTTAAAGGTTGTTTTGTAAATCAATTATTGGATATTGTTTTTTGAGGATAATATATGAAAAATGTTTTAAAATATCAACTAAAAGTGTTTTGAAAATGAAGAACAAAAATACTTTGATAAAATTTGTTTTGAAAGTGTTTTTAAGAAATATATATATGTATATATACAAACATGCATGTATATAGACACACATGTATATGATGTATTTTTTTATTCATAACATTTAATAATAAATAATATTTTTTTATATTTTAAAAAAACACCTCATTTTCCAATAAAAAAAATGTTTGATTTAAATTGGGTTGCGAGAGAACTCAGAACATTACCCATAGCCCCAGAAACACATAGTCCTGAGAGAAACATGATCGAAAGGCCCAAACATAGTCTAAAGGACCCGGTGACTCATAGGCTCTGAACACGCCCCTCGTAAAGGGGATGGCCCGAAGGTCCAAGAGGTAGCAAACTTCATGTCAAACACCAGTCAAACGTCTTCTTGCCCCCCCCCCCTACCCGGGCTACCGCACCTGTGCTGCCCGTCAAGGATGCTGCATCGCCCTTTGTCGAAAGCTACATCATGCTGGTCCGACACTACATGGTAGGACACCCCTCCTTCCCACATTTTGGTGTGAGGGAGGACTGGACGATGGGTGTCAACACACTCATCAATTTTTCGAGTCACTCATTCGACGATGATTATGTGGCCTCGCTGCAACATCAACCTAATACTCCACACCATCTGATTGAAACACAATGTAGAAAGTTGCAACGTTGGAATCTCATCTGTCTCTTAAGATAGATGGTTGAATGAAGAGTGTCACCACATCCATTCTTCTTTTGAGGTTGCCCACTCGGCGACACTTTCATGATGTGTTGTATCGTATGCCAAACACATCAAGATATTAGTCCGGTTTCGTCATGTCACCTGCAACCCAAAAATGGCTCAGAGACTTAGTGACCTGAAGTCCCAAAGATGAACTTAAGGCCCAGTGGTCAAAAACCAAAGAAGAGACCTGGAGGCCCAATGGTTTTGAGAACCCTAAACTAACGGCGAGCTCAAGCCGCTGCCACCCTCCATGCCAACCTCCAACATTGGAGCAAGCTGTTGTTGTCGGTGCACCAACACCATCATTGCCACCCGAAGCTACGGGTGCCACTGCCAAACCAGTCATCTTCCAGTGTCAAGTCCACGCCGCCATTACCGCCTGAAAACGATAGACGCTGCCACCACCCGCCTCGCCACATAACCATCACCACAAGAAGCCACACTGCCATCGTCGCTCGAGGCTACGAGACGTCGCCACCTTCTGTTGTCTGCCAGCTATGAAACACATTGTCGTCACTACTGAAGTCACAGGTGTTGTCGTCTCCCTCCAGCGTCGAGGCCACGACCACGACGTCGTAGCCATGAAAGTCGAACATCACAAGATGAAGAACTCCCGACTAGATCTGGTCGAAAACAACAAATTTGAGAACAAAAACCTCAAAAGCCGTAGAGGGAAGTCATACCGCCATGTTAAGATCGAGATGAACAGGAGCACCAACACGAGTGCCACCAGACGAAGGAGCAAAGGCCTAGAGAACAAGAGCACCGCCATTGTCACTGTCGAGAAGGGTTTCACGAAGAAACCCTAGATTCTAGGGGAGTTGTAAGATCCCATGTTTTGGATCGAGTTGAAGTTTTCAAAGATTTTTGAAAATTAATTTTTGTGGACACGCCAAATCTTAAACCGAGATTCAACATGTAATTTTGAGATTGGAACTCGTTAAAATGTTGTTCTTGGACGTGATTAAGGTCTAAGAGCTTTCTCGGGAGTCCAGATGTGTTTCAAGAGCGTCGGGCTTCGAAAACTCAATTTCGAGAGAGACAACCCTAGACGTACGGTCGACACACGATTAATATTAACTGTGCAACCAAATCGTGCGGACCGTTTTGTATCGGGACATGTTTAGTTTTAACCATGTGGCGTGACCCATCAAACCGTGCATTTTGGCGCTGAAGCACAAAGGGACCTGCATGATTGGTGCATAGTTTGTCCAACTGTGCACTACAACCGTGCGAGTAAGGGAGCTGAGGCAGTGAAGCCCGCATAGTTAGCACATCGTCAGACAGACAATGTGGCTAAACTATGTGCCCCTTTTAAAAAGGTGTGATTCCAATTTTCTCATGTTTTCTATTACCCTAAATCCACCCTTCCTCCTCATTCACACAACACCTCCCACATGTGGAAAACTCTCCTCTCCTCTAACATAGGCATCGATGTATCTCCTTTCGAGCTCCTAATCGATCACCATCGATTGTGTTGGATCACCCTCGGTTAGTCTATGACTCCACTTACTTCTTTTCTTAGTTTCTCTCGCCATCTTGGATACTATTTCTATGCGAGCTAATATGCCCTATTTGCATGACATTTGTTTAGTTTCTCCAATTTCTCTCATTTCAGCTAGAGTCAAGGGTCGATATCAGATGAGTGGAGCTTCCTAAGCATGAGGTAGGTGGTCTAGTTGTTTTTCCCTTATAGTTTTTGTTGTTTATAAATTGTTGTTGTTGACATGCATGTCATAGTGTAGTACTATTTATTTTCCTAAACCAGCATAGATGTTAACCAATGTCTTATATTTTTGATATTTTATTATTTTATGTAAGAACTGAAATTTTGTATTTTTGGAAAAGGGAATTTTAAATGCAATTGAAAATAATGCAATGAAAAACTAAACTAAAAGAAGATGCAACATAATGAGTGCAGGTTAGAAGAAAGGTCTTTGTCCTAGGGTTTGGTTACACGAGTTCTTTCATTATTTATTGTTTGTTTAAATTCAATTTGATAATTCATTTACGATACCTCATTAACGAATTAGTTTTCTTTAATTTATTGAGTGTGGGGTTTTAACATTTAAAGATCCAGATTTTTCCATGTAATTTTTTATAAAAATTATATGGAATTTTTTTACGAGTCCGTGAAAATTGACGGCGCATGATTCCGAGGCTTGATGTGCCCGAAATGAATTTCTGAACTTTTTTTTGAGTACGTTCAATAAACGCGTGAGCGGCGTTTTGTAACTTTTGAACCGGTACTCGAAATTGAAATCTGAGGACACCTTTGAACTCACAACACTGATATTTGCTCAAGGAGACCTTCACCTCGATCGCAGTAGGTCGAGGGTGAAAGTTGGTTTTCAGACTTTTCGTGGGAGAAAATAAAATAAACATGCTTTATTTTATTTTTAAAATTTAAACCTCTCATTTGAAACATGAAGGTGGGGACCACACGAGGGTGGTCGGACATTTAATGTTGGGCATTAAATGCCCGGTTACACAAAATGTGTAACCACATTCCACCTTAATTAATAGGATTCATTAATTCGGAATTAATGAATCAACTTTAAACTCTTGGATTTCTCCAAATTAAATGTGCCAATTTAATTTAATTAACGTACAAACTTTAATTAAATTATTACTTAAGCTTATATAATTTGGCACCTCACCTCTCGCGGGAAAAAGGATTGACAAAGGAGGGGAGAGCTTTGGAGAGTTGGAAAGATCTTTCTCCAACAAACGAGATCCTGCAACGAAGAACGACTTCCAGAATCGAAGAACGAGGAACCGACCTTGGAGCATCTTGCGGGAGTGACGAACGCCGATGTCAATCTTCAACGATTTCGTCTTCTTCCTTGCGCCACCTCCATCCGAAAATTGAGGTAGGGGATTTATATATGATTGAATTTATTTATCGATTCTTCATATTCTGGTTTCACAATGAAGATGGTCAAACTAACATGGCCATCATCCCACGCATATACCTTGCCTCTTATCTTTTGATTCTCCCCGCGTTCTATGTGTGTTCTTCAAAGCCAAATATTTAATGACGCTGGAAACACAGTATTTTATTAAGCACGACATATGGACGTGGAGCCCTCGACCCAGGGATCACGAATATGTGATCGTTTTATTTTTTGGGCTAAGAATGGAGATGTAGTGAACCGAGGAATAGGAGGGCCAACACACCGACCGACCGCATGAAGGTAGGGCGGCGTGTGTCCGCGCCGCCGGATGAGCATGAAACCGTGACCGCGATGAAGGCTGAAGAGCGGCCGACACCTGGCCGGCCGCGGTGGAGTAGCGGCGCGCGACAGCGCCGCTGGGAGGAGGACCAGTCGGGGCGGATCGGTGGGGCCCACTTGGGTCTTGCGGGCGACGTGGCAGCGCCCTAAGGTGCTGCCCTTTGCTAATCCGAACAGAAGGGGGTCCGCTCCCCCTTCGGCGCCAGCACAGGCAGACCACGCCACCGGGCCGCGCCACCGGGCCGCGCCACCGGGCCACACCAATGGGCCACGCCAGCGGGCCACACCACGCCCAGTGGTCCGGGCCAAGACCCCCCCCTACGCGGACCGGTCTGGATCACGGCCCAGCGGGCCGGGCCCGCCAAGGCCCAGGCCATCCGGACCTAGTTTCGCCATTTTGGCCGTAACTTGAGAACTGAGCGTTCGTTTGATGAACCGTCTGCGGCACCAGAATCTTTGGATCGAGATGACCCTTTTGGTATACTCCATTTGAGTTTTGGATAAGGTTGGAGTACGATCGAGTTGAATTAGACCCCGAATCCAACTGGGCCCTCGGAGCGGAAACACTAATAACTTACAGACCAGACATCCGATTGACGCGCCGTCTGTTGCGTTGGGTTCCTTATGACGTGACAGACATTTGGGATACTTCTTCCTGGGATTTTGGGGCAGTTGAGGTATGACTGATGGCTTGGGGAGCGGTTCTCCAAGCGCGCTACGTACAGAACCCTGCGACTGGCTGAGACTTAACGACTGCTGACCGTTTCAACTCGGAGTGACTCGACAGACCCAGTGGGGAGTGCCTCTGTGTGACGCCGCAAACCCATGGTTGGGAGCGCCTCTGTGTGACGCGGCTGACCCCCGATACTCGACAGGAGGAGTACTTCAGCAGGCCACAGGGGGGAGCGCCTCTATGTGATGCGTCAGACCCATAGTGGGGAGCGCCTCTGTGTGACGTGGAAAACCCACGGTACTCGACAGGAGGAGTATCTTAGCAGTCCAAGGTTAGTGGGAAGCGCCTCTGTGTGATGCGACATGCCCACTGTACTTCATAGAGGAGGAGTTCTCCACCAGCCGAGGTGTTCAACGTTGCGACTAGGGATGTTACTTGTTTTATCCTTAGAGAATCCTATGGCTGACTATCAGCTTTCATAGCGATACTATGTGGATCAACATCATAATCCTGTTTCTCAGAGTTGTATACCTGGTTTGAGCTGATTATTATATCTTTATGGTGTACCCGTGTGGTACTTTATCTTCGTGGTGATACTTGTGTGGTACTCCTACCTTCATGGTATTACCTGTGTGGTATTCTTCCCTCTTGTGTGAGGTGGGTATATTCTGATAACTTAGGTATATGTATGGGTATATAACTAATTAGTTTTGACTGTTGTTTCTATGTTTTGTGGTTTATCCTTTGTGGATTTGAGAGACCTTCGGGGGTCTCGGGGTCCCTACTGAGTATTGTTATACTCACCCCTGCACGGGCTACGCCCGCACCTTGTTGTGTTTGGTGCAGACGACAGACTGCGCTGACTGAGGACGAGGGTGCCTGGACTGGAGACTGCTCAGAGGCGGACCTTTGAGGAGGTGATCCGCATAGACAATAGTTCGAGAGCTGTACCTAACCTCCAGGTAGGATCCTTGGCGGGTGTTCATAGGAGCTGTACTCATTTTTACTTGTACTTTCTAGTTTTTCTTGTACTTTCCAGTTGGGCTTGTATTCTAGCCCCTTTACTTTCTGTACACACCCTGTTTACTATATAGTTTACTTTGTGCTTGTATCTGGTTGTGTGCTTGGTTTGTTTGAGTTTACAGTTTATAAAGGCAACGCCTTCCCATTTTAGGGATTATGCCTTTTAGTTCTTATCGCCAGCCCCTGGTCTATGGAAGACGAGCTTGGGGTAGTCACGGCACGGGCCCCAGGGGACGGGTCATGACAAATTGGTATCAGAAGAGTTCAGTTGTACAGAAGAACTAATACTCTGATCTTTTCTATGTGGCAATAATGTTAAGTGTTATGAGTGTGGTTTTCAGTTTGGGGAGTCCGGTGTTGGTACGGTGGCCGACGTATCCATACACCAGGACCCTGAGTTCTGATTTCCAACTCAGCGCACAAAAACACTGATTGCGTGTGTTTTTGAAAATCTTCTCTTTTGAATTCTTTGGAGTCAGCTCACTAGGTATAACTTAATGACCATGGTGCACCTGTTTCTCTTTAGGATGCCTCCACGCAGCCAGCCAGCCAGGATTCCAGTTAGAGTACGTGATGACAGCCCACCGAGCGACGAAGCTTCGGTGCAGGCCCCCCTTACGGCAGTTGTACCATCGGGTGGTGTACCAGCAACACCACTACCCATTGAGCAGTCGATGCCACCAGCCCCAGTAGCAGAGGGTGCACGCTGCTTGAGCACATTGCACGAGTTTCAGCGCCAGAGGCCATCGAGGTTCCGGGGCGAGACAGATCTACAGGCGGCTGAGGACTGGCTGGAGGCCGTGGTTAGAGTTTTCCGACAGGTAGGGACACCAACTAATCTCATGGTGATCCTTGCTGCCAGCCTTCTTCAGGTAGCAACAGGAAGATGGTGGAGCTTGATGCTCCGGGTTCACGATGAGGTGACACTGATATGGGCAGACTTCGAGAGCCTTTTTAGGACAGAGTTCATCCCAGCGACCTTATGCTTTGTGTGTATACAGGAGTTTCTCCACTTACAGCAGGGTAGCATGACCATGGCTCAGTATTCAACATGGTTCACCGACCTATCACGGTACTTTACTGATATGGTGTGGGACCCTTTCTTCAGGTCCCATACCTTCGAGCGGGGGCTCAGACGAGAGATTAGAGCTTTGATGGGTTCTCTCAGCATCCCGACGCAAGAAGGGGTGTTAGAGCGAGTGATCTTAGTGGAGAGTTTCCTTGCCGAGCAGTCACTGACAACAAGACCCACCACCAAACGACATGTAGCAGAGTTATCAGCAATTGGCAGTAGACAGATGATGCAGAGGTCCAAGAGGACCAGACCTATAGGTGGACGACCGTAGGATACAGGGTCGGTGGTGTGGGGCTCTCGAGGTAGAGCAGGACATGTGAGGATCATGCAGTGTTACTCGTGTGGCGGGTAGGGTCACATGGCTCGCAACTGACCAACCCAACTTAAAGACGACCATAAGACGATCGAAGGACCACCTGGGTAGAGGCGAAGATTCGATCGAGGAGGTCTGCAGGCAGGAGGTGGACATGGAAGAGGAGAAGTCCGTGCATCAGGTGGTGGGTGGTGATTTGAGGTTTTACTGCCACCACCACCAGGAGGTCCACCCCAACCACAGGGAGCAGGTAGACAGGGACGAGCTCATCTCCAGGTAGCTGAGGCCTACAACTATGGCGCTCTGGAGATGATACGAGGTACGATCTGTGTCTACTCCACCCTAGCTGAAGTACTTATAGACACAAGTTCCAGTCACTCTTTTATTTCCATGACCCTCGTTCGGAGTTCGGAGATTCTGGTGGAGCCGTTGGCTCGATCCTTACAACTAGAGACTCCTACGGGAGCAGATTTAATGATTATGCACTGGTGCCAGCAATGTGAGCTTACTCTAGGAGGTGAGAACTTTGGCTGAGATCTTCTAGTAGCATCTTCGAGGTCTTACGACTTTATCTTGGGTATGGACTGGTTATCTACAGTCCATGCTCAGATTGACTGTATAAGGCGCAAAGTGCGGTGTGTCCACACAGATGGGAATAGGTTTTCCTTTATCGGTGAGAAGGGAACCTTTGCAGCACAGGATGGACTTACCCAGAGGAGGGTGTAGCTGATCACACATCTATTGGCTAGACTTACCCTCAGAGCGGTTAATGTTGAGAGTCCGAGCTATCCTATAGTGGTGGACCAGTACACTGATATTTTTCCTGATGATGTTACAGGTCTACCTCCTCGCAGATAGGTGGACTTTTACATTGTCTTGCACCCCGGGACAACACTGATATCTACAAGAGCATATCGGATGGCTCCCGTGGTGCTTCGAGAGCTGCAGGTACAACTAGAGGACTTTCAGAGAAAGGGGTTCATTAGGCCCAGTGTTTTCCCTTGGGCATCCCTGATTTTGTTCGCCAAGAAGGCGAATGGGAGTTTGAGATTTTGTGTGGACTATCGGCGCCTGAACGAGGTGGCCGTGAAGAACAAGTACCCACTACCGAGGATTGACGATCTCTTTGATCAGCTAAAGGGATCACGATGGTTTTCAAAGATAAACCTCAGATCAGGCTATCACCAGCTTAGGGTACGAGATGAGGATGTGTAGAGGATGACCTCCATATGTCGGTATGACCACTATGAGTTCTTGGTTATGCCATTCGACGTGACCAACACCCCAGCAGTGTTCATGGGACTCATGAACATGATCTTCTAGACATACCTCAATCACTTTGTGGTAGTCTTCATCGACGACATCCTGACATACGCAGCGATGGAGGAGGAGCATGCCTATCATCTGCAGATAGTTCTGGACACACTCCGAGAGCACCAAATTTATGGTAAGCTCTCAAAGTGATAGTTCTAGATACGAGAGATCCCCTTTCTAGGAAATTTTATCTTGGATGCTGGAGTTGTGGTGGATCCAGTGAATATTGAGGTTGTTCTTTCTTGGGATCCACCCAGGAGTGTGATGGAGGTGAAGTGTTTTCTGGGTTTGGCCAGTTACTACTGAAGGTTTGTGCCTAACTTTTCCAGAGTTGTGGCACCCTTATCAGCATTGATGAAGAATGGGAAACCCTTTATGTGGTCGGAGAGATGCTAGCAGAGTTTCCATGAGCTGAGGTAGAGACTGATGAGTGCCCCCATATTGAGGCTACCAAAGGAGGGCATTGGGTATGTAGTCTACTCCGACGCATCAGGGACCGGGCTTGGATGTGTCCTGATGAAGGAGCGAGCAGTGATCGCGTATGGTTCTCGACATCTGAGAAATTATGAGCAGAACTATTCTACCCATGACCTAGAGTTAGCAGTAATGGTATTCACCTTGAAGATGTGGCGACATTAATTGATGGGAAAATGTTTTATAGTCTACTCTGATCACAAGAGTCTTAGATATTTCTTCTCTCATAAGGACCTGAACCTAAGACAATGACGTTGGATTGAGTTCCTCCAGGACTATGACTTCAAGATAGTCTGTACTCCTGGGAAGGGAAATGTAGTAGCAGAGACACTCAGTAGGAGATCTGGTATACAGTTGCTGAGTGAGGCGACGGAGCAGCTAGCCGCTTTGCATATATCCTATGTGGATCAAGATAGAGCAGCTTATCTTCAGTCTCTAAAAGTCACTCCCCACCTCTTCAGCGATTTAGGGAGGCGTAGCTTGGGGACACTGACTGCGAGGCTCGACGTGCTCAGATATCCACAGGATAGACACCTGATGGATTTTTTGAAGGTGGGGAGCACGTCATTCTCTTCAGAGGGCATACTATGGTACCGATGGTGCTATGAGAGGAAGTGTTGAGGGAGTTCCATACATCCCCTCTAGTGGTACATCTAGGAGTGGCAAAGATATACCAGGACCTTCGGTGTCAGCACTGGTTGTCGGGAATGAAGAAAGCTATAGTAGAGTTTGTTTCAAGGTGCCTCACTTGTCAGCAAGTGAAGGTAGAGCATTTGGTTCCAACGGGCTTAGTTCAGCCACTAGAGGTTCCAGAGTAGAAGTGAGATGGAATTTCCATGGACTTTGTGATAGGACTTCCACGCACGTCCAAGGGGCATGATTCTATCTGGGTGATCGTTGACCAACTCACCAAGTCGGCCCAGTTCCTACCCTATCAGAGAGCAGAGATCAGTAGAGAGCTTGGGACACCTCTACGTACAAGAGATTGTACGACTTCATGGAGTGCTATCTATGATTGTCTCCGATTGTGATCACTACTACAAATACCCCTTTTATCAGTGCTAAAAATGGCCTTTAACAGCGCTAAAAAAGTGCTGTTAAAGCCGGCGAAGATAAAGGGGGGGGGGGGTCCCCTTTACGAGCGCTCTGAAAAGTGATGATAAAGACCCCTTTTATCAGCGCTAAAAAAAGCGCTGATAAAAGGGGTCCTTTATCAGCGCTAAAACAAAGCACTGAAAAGGGTCCTTTATCAGCGCTTTCTTTTTAGCGCTGATAAAGGACCCCTTTTATCAGCCCTTTTTTTTAGCACTGATAAAGGTTAAAAAAATAAAAATAAAATCCTTCCAATCGGGGGGGGGATTTTATAGCGCTTGAGCCCCACTTTTACAGTGCTTTTCCACCCCCTCCAGCACCCGCACGCACCCCTCCACCCTTTATTAGTGCTATCCCCCACCCTTTATCAGCGCTAGCCCCCAGATTCACCCATGCGCGTGCATCCCTGCTTCCTCCCGGATTTGATCTCGAGACCCCCCCCCCCCCTGCGCGTCTGAAGCCTTTGCCACTCCCCTATATTGATTTGTTGTCCTATTAATGATATATCTATTTATTTATATATATAGTTATATTTATTCGTATAGTAATATATATTTATATTAATATATATATATAGTTATATTAATATATATATATATATATAGTTATATTAATATATATATATAGTTATATTAATATATATATATAGTTATATTAATATATATAGTTATATTAATATATATATTTATAGTGATATTAATATATATATATTTATAGTTATATTAATATATATATGTAGTGCCACTTCGGTGGTGGTGTGGTGGTGAAGGTGAGCGGCACATCCACACTGTTCTTTGGGTGGTTCAGGGTTCGAATCCTGGGAGTCCGCTTTCGGGGAGAGCCTCTCCCCTGGGATCCACCCACCTTGCCGGGTCACCCGGTCTCATATGGGCGGGCAAAATGAGGCGCGACCCAATCGCTGACAGATCGCTTGACGGACCATCGCTGCTGGGCTGTCACCCTCCGGGACGCTCTGCCATCTCGGCTGGCAACGACTCCTTCCCGACTGGGGCTCTCTCCGGAGTGACCCCTTTGTGGGGAGGGGGGTTCCCTTGTGTGTAGGGTTTGAAAAGACCACACAGGGGAATTCCCTTTTCCTAAGCAATATATATATGTAGTTATATTAATATATATATATATAGTTAGATTAATATATAGGTATATAAATATTCATATATTTGTATTTTAAATAAAATGGATATTAGTTATTATTTAGATAAAACTAATATATTTTATATGTAAATATATTTTATTTTTTATATTTATAATTAAATTTTTATGTGTGAATATATAAAAAATATGTATATATTGTTATATATTTGATTATAAATAGCAGTGAATTATAAAAAACAATAAAATTTCAAAGACATAATATAAATATGAATGTAATACCTTGGAATAAATTCATTCCCCACCAAAAAAAGCCAACAATACCCCCTTAAATGAGGCTGAAAATCCACAAAATGTTAAAAAATCGGGGTATCCCGACTAAAAACTCAGTTTTAAAGGCCTTATGGGTTTTTTTTGGCCTCAAAAAAACCTTGACTAAGGTCCCCCCAAATCAAAAGGGTGTATAGCTTGTCACATGCTTCGATTTGATATGTGGTAGAGCTCAAACGGATACCCGGATCAAAAGTTATGGCCGTTTGAAGTTCGAGTTGCGTTTTCAACATATTTTGGATCTTTTTTTAATTTTTAATTTTATTTTTTTAGTCTTTAAATTGTTATTAAATGACTATTACTCCATAATAATTAGCAAATTATTAATTAAAAATATTTTTTTAATTTTTTTATAAGCCATTTTCACTAAATATCTTATATATTAAGTATATTAAGTGTAAATGTATATTTATACTTATCTAAAATATATTTAAAAATTATATATTATATTTATATCAATATAAATATATTTATATATTTATATATTATTTTTAATTAATTTTTTTAAAGTCGACCCTTTATCAGCGCTTTTAAAAAAAGCGCTGATAAAGGCCCTCATTTATCAGCGCTACTAAAAAAAGCACTGATAAAGGGAGTCCCTTTATCAGTACTTTTTCGTTAGCGCTGATAAAGGTTGGCGCCGAGAAAAACTATTTTTGTGGTAGTGTGATGCACGTTTCACTTCCCGGCTATGGAAGGGGTTGCATGATGCGTTTGGGACACAACGTCAGTTGAGCACCGCATTCCATCCTCAGATGGATGGTCAGACAGAGCGGACCATTCAGACCCTCGAGGACATGCTATGTGCTTGCGTCCTTGATTTTGGCCATAGTTGAGAGGATCACTTTCCTTTGGTGGAGTTTGCGTACAACAACATCAACTGTCACTCTACTATTGGTATGGCACTATTCGAGGCGTTGTACGGATGACCTTGCAGATCACTTCTGTGCTGGACTGACCTAGGGGAGTCAGCACTTGTGGGGCCATAGATGGTACGGGCTACCACGAAGAAGGTGTAGATCATCCAGGAGCGGATGAAGACTACATAGAGAAATCATAAGTCCTATACTGACAGGAGATAGAGACCTCTTGAGTTCGGGGATGGTGGCCATGTCTTTCTACGAGGATCACCTCGATGAGGTTTGTAGAGGTTTGGCCCAGACAGTAAGTTATCTCCGAGGTTCATCAGACCCTTTCAGGTCCTCAATAGAGTTGGTGAGGTGTCTTACCGCTTAGCTCTTCCACCTCAGTTGCACCAGGTGCATGACATTTTCTACATATCCCATCTGAAGAGATACGTACATGATTCTTCGCACATCATTGACTGGGGTGAGCTGGACATCAACGATGGGGCGACGTTTTCGGAGGTTCTAGTGGAGATTGAGAATCGACAGGAGAGGGTCCTTCATGGGTGGTCGATACCTCTAGTTCACGTTCGTTAGTAGCACAAGAACCTCCATGAGAGCACATGGGAGCGAGAGGCTCAGATTCGTGCTCAGTACCCCCACTTGTTTCCCTAGTTTGTGTTCTGGATTTCGGGGATGCAAAGTCCTGAGGTGGGGAGAATGTAAAGACCCGGATTTTTCCATGTAATTTTTTTAAAATTATATGGATTTTTTTTACATGTCCGTGAAAATTGACGGCGCGTGATTCCGAGGCCTGGTGTGACCAGAATGAATTTCTGAACTTTTTTTCGAGTACGTTCAGTAAACGCACGAGCGAAATTTTGTAACTTTTGAATTGGTGCTCAGAATTGAAATCCAAGGACACTGTTGAACTCGCAGCGCCGATATTCACTTAAGGATACCTTCACCTCAACCGTAGTAGGTCGAGGGTGAAAGTTAGTTTTCAGAATTTTTGTGGGATAAAATAAAATAAACATGCTTTATTTTATTTTTGAAATTTAAAACTCCCATTTGAAACATCAAGGTGGGGACCACATGAGGGTGGTCGGGCATTTAATTCCAGGCATTAAATGCCCAGTTACACAAAATGTGTAACCACATTCCACCTTAATTAATATGATTCATTAATTCGGAATTAATGAATAAACCTTAAACTCTTGGCTTTCTCCAAATTAAATGTGCCAACTTAATTTAATTAATGTACAAACTTTAATTAAATTATTGCTTAAGATTATATAATTTTGCACCTCACCTCTCTCGGGAAAAGGGATTGGAAAAGGAGGGGAGAGCTTTGGAGAGTTGGAAAGATCTTTCTCCAACAAAGGAGATCCTCCAACGAAGAACAACTTCCAGAATCAAAGAACAAGGAACCAACCTTGGAGCATCTTGTGGGAGTGATGAACGATGACATCAATCTTCAACGACTTCGTCTTCTTCCTTGCGCCACTTCCATCGGAAAATCGAGGTAGGGGATTTATATATGATTGAATTTATTTATCGATTCTTTATATTCTGGTTTCACAATGACGATGGCCAAACTAACATGGCCATCATCCCGTGCATATACCTTGCCTCTTATCTTTTGATTCTCCCCATGTTCTTCCTGCATTCTTCAAATCCAAATATTTAATGATGCTGGAAACACAATATTTTGTTGAGTGCGATATATGGACGCGTAGCCCTCGACCTGAGGATCACAAATATGCAATTGTTTTATTTTTCGGGCTAAGAACAGAGATGCAGTAACCCACAGAAGAGGAGGGCCGACACACCGGACGACTGCATGAAGGTAGGGTGGTGCGTGTCCATGCCACCGGACGAGCAGGAGACCACGACCGCTTGGCCGCGGCGGAGGCTTGGCCACGGAGGAGGTTGAAGAGCGGCCGACACCCACCCGACCGCAGTGGAGCAGCTACGCGCGACCGCGCCACTAGGAGAAAGACCGACCGTGGCGGATCGGCGGGACCCAATTGGGTCCTGCGGGTGATGTGGCAGTTCCCTAAGGTGCTTCCCTTTGGTAATCCGAATGGAAGGGGGTCCGCTCCCCTTTCAGCACCAGCTCGGGCAGACTGTGCCACCGGGCCGCGCCCATCGCGGGTCGGGCCATGCCTAGCGGGCCGGTCCGGGTCGCCCCCTACGCGGGCTGGGCCGAACCACGGACCATCGGGCCAGGCCCGTCAAGGCCCAGGCCATCCGACTTGAACCGGACCAGGGCCCATCCGGACCCAGTTTCGCCTTTTTCGCCGTAACTTGAGAACCGAGCGCCCGATTGACGAACCGTATACGACACTAGAATCCTTGGATTGAGATGGTCCTTTTGGTATACTCTAATTGAGTTTTGGATAAGGTTGGAGTATGACCAGGTTGGATTGGACCCCGAATCCAACCGGGCCTTTGGAGCGGAAACACTAATAACTTACAGACCGAGCGTCCGATTGACGCGCTATCTATTGTATTGGGTTCCTTATGACGTGACATACCTTTGGGATACTTCTTAGTGGTACTTTGGGGTGGTTGAGGTATGACCGATGTCTTGTTAAGTGGTTCTCCCAAGTGCGCTATGTATTTAACCCTGCGACAGGCTGAGACTTGACGACTGCTGGCCGTTTCGACTCGGAGTGACTCGACATGCCCAGTGGGGAGCACCTCTATGTGACACGGCATACCCACGGTGGGGAGTGACTCTATGTGACGTGGCATACACATGATAATCGATAGGAGGAGTACCTCAGCAGACCATGAGGGGGAGCGCCTCTGTGTGACACGCCAGACCCACGGTGGGGAGCGCCTCTGTGTGATGCGACATACCCACAATACTCGACAGGAGGAGTACCTTAGCAGTCCAAGGTTAGTGGGAAGCGCCTCTATGTGACGTGACAGACCCACTGTACTCCATAGAGGAGGAGTTCTCCAACAGTCAAGGTGTTCGACATTGTGACTAGGGATGTTACTTATTTTATCCTTTGAGAATCCTGGGGCTGGCTATCAGCTTTCATAGCGATCCTGTGGGGATCAACATCATAAACCTGTTTCTCAGAGTTGTATACCTGGTTTGAGCTGAGTCTTATATCTTCATGGTGTACCTGTGTGGTAATTTATCTTCGTGGTGATACCTGTGTGGTACTCCTACCTTCATGGTATTACCTGTGTGGTATTCTTCCCTCCGGTGTGAGGTGGGTATATTCTGATAACTTAGGTATATGTATGAGAATATAACTAAGTAGGGTTTATTGTTGTTTCTATATTTTGTGGTTTATCCTTTGTGGATTTGAGAGACCTTCGGGGGTCTCGGGGTCCCTATTGAGTATTGTTATACTCACCCCTGCACGGGCTATGCCCACACCTTGTTGTGTCTGGTGTAGACGACGGACAACGCTGAATGAGGACGAGGTTACCTGGACTAAAGACTACTCAAAAGTGGAACTTTGACGAGGTGATTCAGAGAGACGATCATTCGAGAGATGTACCTACCCTTCAGGTAGGATCCTTGGCGGGTGTTCATAGGAGCTGTACTTAGTTTTACTTGTACTTTTCATCTTTTCTTGTAATTTTCAGTTGGGCTTGTATTCTAGCCCCTTTACTTTATGTACACACCCTGTTTACTATATAGTTTACTTTTTTCTTATATCTGGCTATGTTCTTGGTTTGTGTGAGTTTATAGTTTATAAAGAAAACGCCTTCCCATTTTAGGGATTATGCCTTTCGGTGCTTGTCGCCAGCCCATGACCTATGGAAGGTGGGCTTGGGGTAGTCACGACACAGGACCCGGGGGACGGGTTGTGACATAACATGCCTAGGAAACCTCTTTGTCACACCAAATTACACCTCCTCCAATAAACAAATAGGATAACACCTCTATCAAGAGTGTAATTTCTAAAAGGCCTGGATCCAACGTATGCTGCTTCATCCCTTCTAGTATCCTCAACCCCACCATACAAATATTTTACCTGTTAAAAGGGAGGGAAAAGAAATGAATCAAAGAAAAGAGATGAATTTGAGGTCCGAGCTATAGTGGACTACCGCTGAACACATGCACTTCTCTCCCATTCACCACAAACAGGATTCAAACATTAATAATTTAAAGCTCAATAATTAAGAATGTCGTAAGACCCCCCCAAGCCCAAATCTAGGGTGAGTCACTTTCCATTACTAAGTGAAAGAGATCACAATGGAAATATGGGAGAGAGAGTGAGAATGAAATTGGGATTGGAAGAATAATGGGAAACACTTGAATTAAAAGAATTAATCAGTATTACATTGTAAAATAAATTAAAAATAAAAATAGGAAAGAAAAATCTAAATAGTAGCAGCCTAAATCCCCATCATAGCTTCCACACTCTAGAATGGATGATCTTCTTCTCTATTCCCTATAAATATATTTGTAGGCCTCAATACACCCCCACATGCCATTAATTATGTCAAAAATGGGTCTTTTGCAATCCCGGGTCATAATGGGGAGTCTGTGGGAGTCATCTTTTAAAAAAATCGAACATAATTCAATAGTTGACTATGAGTTTATGATGTAAATACACAATTCACATCACAAATGTTGCGACTCCAGCCTATGAAATTTTCTTTCCCAAAAAACTTAAGTTGTAACTAAGTTTTACAACTTAAAAATCTATTTTCTTGCAAATCTAATGTAGTAAATGAATTTTATGATGTAAATGTCTCATGTGAAGAGGCGTCATGAAACTCAGTGTATCCCTGGCTCTATATTTTTATGATATAAATGGTTTTTATGAGGTTAATTGTCTACGTACTTCCCTTTTAAATTCTTTTTAGCTTCAGTTCATGTTAAAGCTTCCGGATTCAAAATTTTGGTGCCATTCCATACTGATTCGCGACACAGTGCGAAGTGTCTTCAACTTCCCAAATTCGACTCCTTTTGTTCATTTTTAGTCAAAAATTACATCTTGTGATAAATCATGAAAACCATACAATTACAGTGAGATTAATCAATTTAATTACATAAAAAATGGGTTTTATATCAAAATAATCATACAAAATATGAACTTTTCAATCCCCCACACTTAGAACTTTCTTATCCCCAAGCATTTAATCTAAACAACATTTCCCAAAGAAATGTCATTTTACCAATATTTAAATTTTAAGAGAAACAAAACCAAATGTTTTTTAATGGAAAATAAACTTTTAAACATCACACAAAAGAACCCCTCTAACTCTTCACTCTTAAAATAAACAAAGTCAATCATGCATTTTACTTTTTTTCATTTTGAAATAATAATGCTCTTTGATCCTTTAATTTCAATTTCTCAATTCATTATTAATGTGTAGGCCACTTGTCGTTTACCTCACATTGAATTCGTTTTACTCATCTATCAAGGTAATAAATGTAACTAGAATTGTGCTCATACTTCAAGTACATCTCACTTACCATAGGATTGTAAGACATTTAGAATTTTGATCGTATAAAGACAGAGATCAAATTTAATCATGAGGGATTTTCATTAAGGTTAAAATGTCTCTGATCCTTAAGGTTGATAGGATAAATGATTAAAAATAAAGCTCAAAAAATAGTTTTGGCTCTTTATCATACTTCATGATATCAAAATATAAACCTAATGAAATAATCATATAAAAATGGCATCTCCCAACCCCCAAAGCTAAAAGTAGGCACATGAAAAAAATCAATATAATGAATGAATCACCCTCTTTCTTTTTTCTCTTTTTATTTTACTTTTTTTGAAAGTTATGCTTAAGAAATTTTTTACATCCACCACCTAACCCCATACGATCAAAAGATCATTGGTTTGAAAATAATGATTTTTGATCCTCCTAAGACACAACCCATTTTTTTCATTATTTTTCATTTTTTATTTTTATTATTTTTTAAGAAAGAGAGGTGAATAATAAAGTACAATGAAAACATATGGACTCTCCCAAAATCTCATAAGAACCCCCATCAAAATAAAGTACATCCCAATCCACCATGTATGACCTGTCCCCCACACTTAGTCTTTTAATTATCATGCAATATACCATGAGTAGGGTGGGAATAGATATAATAATATTTTGACATGTCCCATTTACTAACAATTCCATTCATGGATTCTAAGGGAAAAAATAGGATTTAATATCAAGTTGGGTCCAATGATAAAGGGATCAATAAAAAAACCTCAATCATGTTAAAATTTATTCTGTTCAGTCATAACTTTGATAAGATTCCGGGAAAGTTCAAGAAGAAAAACATGCCCTGGTTTCTTAAGAAATGTACTATAGAAAGAATGAGAAATATTTGGTTTAGAATTTTTCTCAGAGATGAGAACATATGGTTTGGGATAATTACACATGAAAATTCACAAAAATAATCAACCAATCAATATCAATTTCAAAAATTCAAAATATGCTAAATATAAGAAGAATTAAATTTAAAAAAAATAAACTCATCTCCAAAAATCATGATTTGTCAAATTCATCCCCTCATGCTTAAACTTACACATAAATTTTACCATTCCACTCAACTAATAATGTTAATAATGAAAATTAAAACATAAAATAAATATTATACTAAGTAACTTATGTCTCCTAGATTGACACTAGAGTTCACGGGTTAAAAGTGGGTCATACAATTTTCATTAATGCTAAAAAAAAATTTAGGCAAAAATATCGGGAGTTTAAAAGATAATGAATGTAAAATTAAACTACCCTTACAATTAAGATTCACTTTGAATTTTGAAAGTTATGTGGTGTTTTGTTTTGCATAAGTTCACATCATAATCTCTCTTTTACAGCGTAAGCTCCTTTTACGATGCAATATTACTTTTACGACATAAACACCTTTTGAAGCGTGAACTATAAAACTTCTTCAGTTGCTTATCCTACTTCTTTATGCCATAAAAATTATGAAACTACAAAATAAAACAACTCTTTTAAGTAAGAGGACCATGTCAAAGTAAGCTCAAAATGACATAGGGAAATATGGATGCATCGTAATATATTCCTAAAATATGAATTTAAATTTAAATTCCTATAAATAGAATAAAAATAAAAGTAGGATAATTCTTGGTTTGATCTCCCAAGAGGGCCTTGTGGTTTTACTACCTCCAGAAGGGAAGTACCAGTAGTCATATATAGTCTATTGGTGGGTGGAGTTTCTTATACTTAAACCACTACATGTTTCTTTTTCCAACTTGAATCCCTTCTTCTTTATTGTAGATGAATCCATGAATTGAGTACACTAGATCCATCCCATTCAAAATTATATATGGATTGCATGGAAGGGGTAGAATGAAGTATGGATCCTCCTCCTTCTTTATTGATACTTGTGAAATATCTTATTCATCATCCAATGTTTTCTCAAGATGAGATGCATAGATAGAATGATAAAAGGGAAAGTGAGAATTCAACTTAATTTGAATTAAATTTTAATTTGAATAATTAATAGAAAAATTACCCCCTTTAGTGTAAGTATCATTTGTATATGGTTTTTTGGGTAGAGTCACCTGGATATATTCATGGTCTTCCTCCAGTAAATGTTCAATATGTTCTGGGAGCTCTAGGTGTTCCTCAACGCGTGCTTTATCTTGTTCTTAATCTTCCTCCAAGGAAAAATATAATTCAGACGAATATGGAAATTAAAAATAATAGGGGGTGATACTCAAATCAGATTCAAAAAAATTAAATGAAATATAGTTCAAGAAAAGATCATATCCCTGAGTTGGTTTAACATGAATCTCTTCTTTAGTGGAAAGTGCCACTTGGAGTTTAGTAGTAGTAGATAGAGGCAGGTAGTCAGGAACATCTAGTTTTTCTTTAAATTCCACCACTTGGTTGGTTTCTTCTTCCATAGATAGTAATAGGTAGTCAGGTGCTAATTATTCTACCTTGTAGAAAGGGAGATCTCATTTCATTTCATCATCTTCTAATTCACACCAAAAATTGATTTGAATATTTTACGATATTCACATCATCACATGAGTCTTTATCTTCACTCTCAAGATATTTATGGTATTATTGAATCTAGTTCTCTAGATGGTTGGGTTGTGGGTAGTCTTCAATTAAGGCTTCAACAACTTGGACCTCTTCAGAAAAAATGGTAATATCTAGCATATTTTTCTCCATGGAATTTGGTTTAGGTTTGGGTTGCTCTAGGGTTACATTGAAATATGCAGTTAGATATTCTATTTTGTTTCCCAAGTCATCGAGTGTGTCTCTCATCCTTTGCAACCATTCATTTAAATAACTGTTGACCACTTCCTCTGGGTTTTGGACTTGTGATTACTCATTCCATGCATAATATGGCCAGTTTTGATACATCATGGAAAATATATATTTTTAAATGTTTTTTTAAAAATTAAAATAATTATTTACAAAAAGTATGAAAACAAAATAATGATTGAAAGACAACTCAGCTTCCCAGAAACAGTACCAGTTTTGATGTGCCTGTCATTGGGTGGTACAAAATCTTATTCATTTTCCTAATGTAGTATAGAGGATAAATAGGGTTGTCTCACTTGAGGAGAATCATAGTCGATCAATCATTATTCCTAAATCACTTTTTATATTTTTGGTATTTTATTATTTTATAAAAGTAATAGAACTTTATAATTTTGGAAAGGTAATTTTAAATGAAATTAAAAATAATTCAATGAAAAACTAAACTAAATGAAGATGCAACAAAATGAATGCAGGTTGGAAGAAATCTCTTGGTCCTAGGGTTTGATTACACAAGTTATTTCATTATTTATTTTTTGTTTAAATTTAATTTGATAATTAATTTATGATACATCATTAATGAATTAATTTTATTTAATTTATTGAGTGTGGAGTTTTAGCATGACTAGAAAACCTCTTTGGTACACCAAACTCCAACTCTTCAAATAGACAAATAGGATAACACCTCCACCGAGAGTGAAATTCCTAAAAGACATGTCTCCAACATATGTCATTTCATCCATTTGGGTATCCTCAACTCCACCATATGAAGAGTTTACTCTAGATAAGGGAAGGAAAAGAAACGAATCAAAGAAAAGGTATGAATTTTAGATCTTAGATGCAGTGGATTACCACCACACCAGTGAACTTCTCTATCATTCACCACAAACATGATTCAAACATTAAGAATTTAAAGTGAAATAATTAAGAACACTGTGAAACCTCCCCTAAGGACAAGCCCAGGATTAGTCACTTTCCATTGCTAAGTGAAAGTGAACATGGAAGAAATATGGGAAATATAGAGAGAATGAAATTATGATTGGAATAATAATGGGGAACACTTCAATTAAAATAATCAATCAGTGTTACATTACAAAAGAAATTGAAAATAAAATTAGGAAAGGAAAAACTAAACAACAATAAACTAAATCTACAACACAACAGTCACACCCTAGAATGGACGATCCTTTTCTCCATCCCCTGGACATCTATTTATAGGCCTCATTCTATGCTAGGGAACCATTAATTACATCATAAATGGTTCTTTATTAACCCCGGGTCATAATGGGGAGTCTATAGGAATCATCTTTTAAAACATATGAACATCAATTCTACAATTGACAACAAGTTTATGATGTGAATACACAATTCACACAATTCACATTGTAAATGGTGCAGATCCAGCCTCTAAAATCTTCTTTCCCAAAAAACCTATTCTATAAATGAGTTTTACGATATAAACATATCCTATCTCACAAATATTACTCCATAAATTACTTTTATGATGTAAATGTATCATATAAAGAGGCGATGTGAAATTTGGTGTATCCCTACCTCCATATTTTTTATGATGTAAATGGTTTTTATGACGTGAATTGTCTCTGTACTTATTTTTTCAAATTTATTAGCTTCAGTTAATGTTCTATCTTTTGGATTCAAAATTCTGGTGTCGTGCTGCACCACATCATGACATGGTGTGAGGTGTATTTAGCTTCTCAAATTCAACTCATTTTGTTTTTTTAAATTAGACATCATATCCTATGTCAAATCATTAAAACCATACAACTGGAGTGAGATTAATCAATTTAATTACATAAAAATGTGTTTTATATCAAAATAAGCATGCAAAAAATGACTCTGTCAGCTATCATACCGTACACCGGAAATTCCATACATTGATCCTAAATTATTAAATTCCTTAAATTAAAATCCCAGACTATAACCTTGATGTTATTTAGATCCCTATAAATGTTTGGAGGTTTGTAACCTCATCTTGGATCACCGCTTTGGGTGTGTCCAATTACTTTCCCTCATTGGACATTATTGTATCTAACCAAAAATTCCCTTAGGTGTGTTTGGTTTTACTACTAAAAAGGGGATTGATTAAATGATAATAAAATTTTTAATTGAATTACAATTAGGGGTGTATACTTACTTGGAATCATATCTTATGAGTGAAATGACTAATGAAATGGGTTTTTTTATAAATGGCATGGTGACTTACTTTCCTTATGTTAAATCATTAGTCTGTCATTTTCCTTGGTGTGTGTTGCTAATATTCCCATCATCCCTATACCTTTTCTATTTAATCATACCCCATGTGGTGGGTTGAACTTTTCACTGATTAGTGAACCATCGATGATGAATTATGGAATTGAAAATGGAATGTGCTTTTATATGTGTTTTTAATTTTTGATGTGATTGCCCCTTATTAGTAGGAGTGATATTTTGAAATAAATGAAATGTTAAATGGATTGAATACCATCACATAGATATTTTCATTATAAATGAATGAGTTGATAAGATCAATTGGATAGAATTGTAAATAGAATAATTATTTGAATCATGATGATTTTAAATTGGCATGGATATTTCTCATGGCCTATGTTTATTTATTTAAATGAAATTATATATGCCTTGAGAGATAATTGGATTCATGATATATAATTCCTTGGATATAATCAAAGGTTGAATGAAATTATATATTCCTTGAGTGACACTTTGATTCCTAATAAGAAATTCCTTGGATGGACTCATAAGATGAATAAAATTATATACGACTTGAGAAATACTTGGATTCCTAATATAAAAATCCTTAAGTGATACTTGGGTTCTGATTCAAAATGCCTTTGAAGGGATCACTAGTCAAATGATATTATATTATTTTTTATTTTTATTTGGTTTAACTTCAATTTCTAAATCTTTAATTTCATGAAACATGTATAACCTTATATGATCATAATTATATATGGATTCCTTGGTTTAACATTAGGTCCCACATGACTAGTATTATACATATATTCTTGGGCTTATAACCATGGGTACTATTTCTTCTATACTATTCTTATGTTTAGAGACCTCTAGGTTAGGCCGAAGTAGGTATAGTCGACCAGGTATCCCATAAGGAGCCTGAGCCTAACTTGGTTTATATTTATCTTACTGATTTAATTTTGATATACCTACACACTGCTTCATTTTATATTCAAATACTAGATAATATTAGAAACTATTTGTGTTGGGATACTGAATTTTACTTACACCCTGTTCGGGTTTCCTTTTGGTAGCCAAACAGATCTCATGCCTGCAGTTCAGGATCTTGGATTGTGCTTATTACTGTCACTCTTTTCAGACCAGGACTTGACATGGGATTTGGGGATTGAGCATGCACTTTGATGCTATCCAAATTTGTATTATATTATTTATTTATTCTCTTTTCAGTTTAGATATATTGTATGTATTATCTAATATATTTTGACTGCTTTGTATTTATAGAATAACATGTTCATGCATGGTCGGATTATTTGGTACCGACCTGGTTATTTTTTCACAATTGATTGTCTATTATCATTATATTCTATCACCTTTCATTTATTTATGATTCCACTATGTTTATTACTAATTCATAGGGTACAGTTTCCCCACTGTACCACCTTTAGATGCTTGCTACTTGTCAACAATCTCTGGCATATGAGGAGGCACACTTGAGTCCTTGTCATAAATCGGTCCGATTATTGTTATAGAGTGAACCAGGTCCAGATGTGATAGGAGTGCAACACCATCCTGGGGCTCCATCATTCAAAAAGGTTTGATTTAAATTAAAATTGGTATTATCAAAAAAATTATTTTATCATTTTATATGTTTTAAATATAAAATATATAAGTTTTAATTTAATAAAAAATGTAATTAGACTAATCAGATATATCTTTTGATAACTCGTGTTAGGTCACCCAGGGAGTAGGGTCAATGATACATTTATCGATAAATCTAATTTCCAAACATTTTTATTATAATATATTATTTTTAGTTAAAAATGAAACCTTTTAACCCTTTTAAAAAATAATTCTTAAAAATTAATTTATTGATAATTTTATATAATTCTTTTAATAATTGAAGTATTATAAGTGTAATTAAATTAGGCGTGCATTTTTCATTTCATGTTTTTTTCACTTTTCAAATATATACCAATGAAATGATAACCAATAAATTAATGAGGAGTTATGAAACATGAAATAATTAATTATTCAATTAAAAAATTATTTTTCATCAGGTTAAATGAAAGGAAATTATGACATATAGGGTGAAAGTTCTAGGTGCAGTGGAAGTTCTAGTTTGTCTCATGTACAACTTGATTTTTTTAGATTCAATTAATAATCTACAAGAACATCATAAAGAATCATGATGTCTAATGTCATGAACCAAGTCGGGTTGTCATCCAAACCGACACCAAATCTAGTCTTTGGCATGGCCCGAAGGGAGTTCCCAATCCCCACGGGATGGCACAAGTGTCTGGGTATCATAAACAAAGCTCGGGAATGACATACCCAAATTTATAAGCATAAAACAAATAGAAAAAAAATTTAAAACTTGAATATGAAAATTCAACAAAACAAGCCTTAAACAATTTTTCAGAATTGAGATACATAGTTTAAACCAACACCAAAAAGGGTTACAATAAAAAGGAGAAGAAATTTTATCTTAAAAACCACCACATGGAAAGTGAGGCATCACCCTAAAACCAAATCCACAACACCACACCAAGAAAACAACTTGAAACCCAAACCGCCATCACAAAAAACCTTTCCCTTACCCGTGTCAAACATTACCAAGTCTATTTACACCCAAAGTTGTAAGTAGGTTATGAGCCTAATCCCATTAGGATTCCACCCAAGAAAACAATCCATGAACTAAACATTATAAGGTAAATAACTTGAAAGATTTTACATAAAGGAAATGATGGTAACAATTTTAAGAAAAACAACTATAAATGAAAACAATTTTAAAGAAAACAATTTTAATGTGAACACACCTATTCTTAAAATTTACAACCAAACACTACCGTATGTCGATGATAAGTTCAATATAGTTAATGAGAACTAATCATGGGAACTACCCCTAGACACTAGCTAGTAGTGGGACCCTAGGTACCTCGTATTTTGGTGAAATGTGACATAGGAACCATGAACAACAACTTTCTCATGCACGGGCCACTAGAGAGAAGAAATATCCAAAGTTCTAGTGGTTTCAAAACATTTTCCATATATAGTTAGTGTTTTCATAGTCAATCTTGCTAAGTAAAACTGGGTTGCAACCACTTTTGAATAACTAGAATACTAGTCCTAGTTCGCCCACCAAGATACCCATGCTTCCCTTTTGTTATCAATCAAGTTCCACATGTCACATAATACCACTTACACATCCAAATCCCATTTAAAAGATCATACTCACACCAAAACAGTTCTAAAACCTGTTTTACACCCTTTATATCATTTAATAAAACATTTAAAAATTTCATAAAACAATTCCAAAAAGTTTCACATCATTTTACACAAGAAAACCCACTCAAAATCATCTTTCAAGACCAAACATACACTAATACCATATCAAAACACAATTTATAGCCCTTGCATAATTCAATAAACTTATTGCACAATTCATAAAACATTATCAAGTGATACAACATGGGTTCACACCAAAAATACACCCCATTTTACATAAACATGCCACTTAAAAATCAAACTCATGTTAAAATATTCTGAAAACAACTTTCACACCACATATATTAATCAAATATCATGCTAAATTAATTAAAAAAGAAAAATAATTCACCAAATAATGTTCTTAGATAGAACCACCTACCTTTGATGTCAAAAATCCCAAAAATTGGTTTGAATCTTCAACCACACCTCAACCACACCACAAGAAAATAAAAACAAGCCCTAATCCAAGATATCGAACCCAAAAACCCAAGATTAAACCCTAGGGATGAAACTCCATCTTCTAGAAAAAAAGAACCTCAATAAAAAGGTAAGAAACCCTAAAGAGAATGAAGAAAGAAGGGGGAAATCCACTTGATGATTCTTGAAGTTTCTCCCACCAAAACCCCTTCATAAATGGGTGACAAGGTAGCTTGTGGGAGATTGGGAGCCTTCTATGACTGAAAATACCAAGTGGGGAAGAAAAGGGGTGGACTAGGTTTAATTTTGGAAGGTAAAAATGGTAAATAATTTTTATTAATGACCTGAATTGTGCCCATAGTTTATCCACATGATTTAATAAACCGTGCGGTGACCGTGTGAAAGGTCTGTCTAGACTGAAAAAACAGCTAGGTTGGGACGTATGACTATGCAGTGGCCATGTGGTAGGTTCTGTCTCATACTGTACGGTTACCTAGGTTGAGCGCACGATTACTACTAACCATGCACCAACCGTGAGTCTGGGTCTATCCACCCAAAAACCTCCATTTTCTTCAAAGTTCAAAATGAAACCTAGGGGGTTACTCCTGAAAAGATAGACCAAAAATAAAAGAGAAAATACCCTAAAAGAAATACATATATTTGAAAATTCTCCCCCTATGAAAACTTTCCACCCTCAAAAAATCAACTCAAATCTTGATCGGAAAACAAGAACGGATAATCTTACTCAACCCATGTCTTCCACTCCCAAGTTTTATGCACATCATTCTCATGATTCCAAAGGACACTAACTAATGAAATAGACTTACCATGAAGAACCTTCTCTTGGGAATCCACTATCTACACCAGCCATTCAAACACTGAAAAATCAGGATCTATCTCCAACTCCTCCCAATCCAATACATGGGATGGGTCTGGGATATATTTCTTCAGTTGGGAGACATGAAACATGTCATGAATAGATGTCAACTGAGAAGGAAAATCTAACTTGTATGCCACCTTTAAAATCCGCTCAGTGATTTTAAAAGGGACAACATACCTCAGTTTTAGCTTTCCCTACTTCCCCAAAAGTTGATAACCCAAGCGAGGGGTTACCTTCAAGAATACTTGATCACCTACAAAAAACTCAAGATCTCAACACCTCTAATAATCACAAGTTTTTTGGAGACTCTGAGCTGTCAGCAACCACTATCTAATCAACTTGACTTTCTCAAACATCTCCTACATAAGGCTCAGTCCCAAAAGTGAGGTATCACCCACCTCAACCCAACATAGAGAAGACCAACAAGGCTGGCCATAAAGTGCTTCAAATGGAGCCATTCGAATCGAATATTGGTAGCTATTACTATAAGAAAATTCATCCAACCCCAAATGGCTATCCCATGATCCTCCAAAATCTAAAACACAAGAGTGAAGCATGTCCTCCAAAATATGATTTTCCCGATATGTCTGGCCATTTTTTTGAGGATGGTGTGCCATACTAATCTTAATCTATGGACCCAATGCCTTCTAAAGTCCTTCCCAAAATCGAGAGGTAAAATAAGGATCTCTATCTGAAACAAATGCTGAAAACACCCCATGAAGCCTTACTACCTCTTGAATATACAATTCTCCCAACTCATCCACTTTAGATGTATCTCTGATTAGAATAAAATGGGATGATTTGGTCAAAAAATAAATTACCACCCAAATGGAATTCCTTCCCTGAGGTATACGAGGCAAGCAAACAATAAAATCCATGGAAACCTAGTCCAACTTCTAGGTAAGAATGGGTAACGATTGAAGCAAGCCGGAGGGCCTATGATGCTCCGCATTTACTTTCTAACACATATAACACCTCGATACAAAATCATCTATATCCCACCTCATGACTAACCACCAAAACTATCTAAGAACATCATAATACATCTTGGTCTCCCTGGGATGAACGACCCATTGAGATTGGTGGCTATCCTGCATCACCACCTTCCTCAAGGAAAATGATATCACTAAACAACCCATAAATCACAAGACCCCCTCGAGAGATGAATACCAATCAAAAGATGTTTCCCCACCATAGAGAAACTGCATAAACCACTGACACAAATCATAACCGAGTTTTTCCATCTGAATCAACTCTATAAGGGAAGGAGTCAACTGAACGATCTCCAAGAACACACCCCTACTATGCTCCTTGGTCTCCAAATGCATCTGGGCAGAGAGCCCCATCAGATTCCACTCATCATTATACTTCCCCAAAGCCTATACTGGTACTTTTCTTCTCAAGGCATCGACCACCAAATTACCCTTGCCTTGGGTATAAATAATATCAAAGTTGAATCCCTGTAAATACTTGATCCAATGGCGCTGCCTCAAGTTCAAGTCTTTTTGGGAGAAAATGTAGGCTAAAATTTTATGGTCAGAGTAGACCAAAAATTTCTCCCCCAAAAGATAATGGTGCCAATTATTCAGGTCATGCATTACCACTGCTAATTCTAAGTCATGGGTTGGGTAATTCTTTTCATGTGGTCAGAGTTGGCGGGATCCATACGCCACCACATGATCACCCTATATAAGCACACACCTGAGACCCATACCTGAAGTATCACAATAAATCACATAGCCCTTCCCAAACTCTAGAAATATAAAAATAGGTGTAGTAGTCAACTCCCACTTCAGCTCCTCAAAGGATTCCTATCACTCTAGGCTCCATTAAAACTTTACCCCTTTCTGAGTGAGTGAGATCATGGATGAGGCAAGCCAAGATAAATACCGAAAAAACCTTCTAGAATAACTTTCCAGGATGAGAAAACTCCTGATTTCGAACACATTCATTGAATTCTCCCATGAAATAACTACACTGATATTTTCAGGGTCCACCCAAACCCCCTACTCTAAAATCACATGACCAAGAAACTTCACCTCCCTAATCCAGAAGGTGCACTTTGAATTCTTGGCATATAGGCGGTGGTCTCACAGAGTGCCCAAAATGATCCATAGGTGATGCTCATGATCCTCCTCAGATCCAGAATAAGCTAAGATGTTATCTGCAAATACCATAACAAAAGAGTTGAGATACTGGTGGAACACCCTATTCATGAGTTCCATAAAAAATGATGGGGCATTGGTCAACCCAAAAGGCATGACCAAATACTCAAAGTGGTCGTGCCTACTTCAAAAATCCGTCTTCGGGATGTCTATCTCTCTCACCCAGACTTGGTGGTAACTCGAACAAAAATCTATATTGGAAAACCACTTTTAACCATTTAGTTGGTCAAACATGTCATCAATTTAGGGCAAAGCATATTTATTCTTAATATTTACCTTATTCAGCTTTCGGTAATTAATGAACAATCGGAGGGATCCGTTGGTCTTATTTATGAATAAAACAAGAGCGGCCTAAGGAGAGAGTCTTAGGTGAATGAAACCTTTGGATTCCAAATAATAAAACTATATCTTTAATTCTATCAATTCGATGGGGTCCATGCGATATGAGGGAAGAGATATCAGCTATGTTACCAGTGCCAAATTAATTGAGAACTCCACATCCCGCTCTGGGGGTAAGCCCAAAAAGTCATCCAGAAATATCTCAGGGAACTCATCCACTACTCGAGGTAGTCCAACCTCAAGAGCACCACCATCGTCATCCAATGAGAGGGATGCTAAATGAAAGATAAGGTTTCCCAACTTTGGAAGTGGAGGTCCTGTGTGACCCGATCGAGGATCCCATTCCCCAAGAAATACCTGAGGACTCCCATCAGGTTCCATGAAACTCACCCATCACCTATAACAATAGATATGCACTTGGAAATGCACCAGCCAATCCATGCCAAGGATCAAATCAAATAGGTCCATGTCTAGGACTAAGAAATCCCACTCCATCTCAACCCCTAATATGGAGAGCGCACAAGATGGACACCTGAGACCCCACTCCTTCTTCCTACCTAATGACGTTACTAACTCCATTGAAAAAGACATCATCTTGATTAGCAAGTTTAGAAAATACAAAATACCAGTAGAGATAAAAGAAATAGATTCACCAATATCAAATAAAATAGCTGCTATAATAGATAAAATTATAATGGTACCTCAAACTATCAAGAGCCCTACATCTTGTCCAGTTGGTGCCTGATCCACATCATGAAGATGCATGGTCTCTTCCTGAGAATGACCGCTCGCCTGTGGATATGCCCTAAACTGGATCCACCCCAAATATGATCTGATCCTTCCACCATGACCACCAAACCAAGAACCCATCATCTGGGTTATCTTTGACTGAACAGATACTCTCCTGGAATCCATAGATCCCGCCCCACTCTGGTATGGGAGCATCGCCCTGCGGAAATTCTTCAAGTGACCCATAATTCAACACTGATTAAAAGGAATAGGGGGAGATGTGCAAGTAGGTCGACTGTTCCCTACCCTTCTTCAATGACGAAACACAATAGATCTCTCAATAGAAGTTGTAGAAGAAAAATTCCTGGAAGGATAGCCTAAACGAACACCTCCCTTATTCCCTTTCTCTTCCCGCTTCATCTTTTTCTCTGAGGAGCTAGAACTTCCCATGGATGAAACCACTCCAAAAAACCCAGAGTTTCCTTTCTGATCAATATTGACCATGAAAGAATGATCAACTACCCTAACATAGGTTCCCATCTTGAACAAGAAGACCTGAGAGTAAATTTCTAGTCACAACCCCTTATCAAAATTCCGAGCTTTCATATATTCATTAGAAACAATCTCAGGTGAGTACTGCACTAGCTCAGAAAAATATTTAGCATATTCTATTACTGAATGATCTCACTGGGAAATATCCACGAACTCTCAGAATATGGCATAGTCCAAGACCTTTGTACAATACTGCTTGTTGAAGATGGTCTTAAAATCCTTCCATCTCATCTGCTCATGCTTCCTAGCTTGAAGCACTAAGTCCAACCACCTTTGTTTGGGTCCCTCTATCAAGAATGAAGCAAAATTCACCTTGAATTCCTAAAGGGTGTCAAGATACTAAAACATACTCCCAATCTTCTCAAGACACTCCTCTACTTCCTACGTCTCAATATTGCCCTGAAAAGTTTGAGGCTTGTTCTTGAGAAACTCATGAGCATTTTCCTTCCTAGGACCAGATTCATCTTCTCTCTCTAGAGCGGGAGTAGGATCAGCTCCCTATCCTAGATCTTGAATATCTCAAACCCAAACTTCCACCAACCTTTAATCAATAGGCGTGGGATAACTCTATCTGGATTCCTCCCTTGGGTGCAAGGGAGCTCTCCAGGGAGGCATGTTGCTACAAAAATCAACAGTCACAAGAGAAAACATTAGTAAAATGGTTCTGAAAAATTTAAGCAATATTATCAAATATAAATAAATTAAAATTTCTACAATAATAAAATAATAGAACCACTTCACCCCCACCCAGTGTCCACATGAAGTCTATAGCCTTCATGTCCCACCTGGAAGAGAAGTCAAATAAAATTCCCAACATCCCATGGTGACTTAAGGTCTGTCACAAGGTGTGATGACCATACACCCTACTCGCAGCTAGAACTCAGAGCCCCAACAGTCCTAGCTCATATCTAACCCGACTCATCCCAAATAAAATGAACCAATGAGAAAATCTAGATCTGATACAATTTTGTCATGAACCAAGATGATTCATCATCTGAACCGTCACCTGACCCAATTTGTGGCATGGCCCAAAGGGCATTCCTAATCCCCATAGGCTGACACAAGTGCCCGAGTATTATAAAAAAATATTGGAAATGATTTACTCGAATTTATAAGCATAAAACAACCATAAAAAAATTTAATAAACTGAATATGAAAAATCAACCAAACAAGCCTTATTTTTTTTCAAAATTGAGATATATAGTTTAAACCAACACCCAAAAGGGTTACAAAAAAATGAGCATCAATTTTATCTTAAAAACCACCACATGGAAGGGTGGGTTATCATCCTAAAAAAACCTCTATAACACCACAACAAGAAAATAACTAGAAACCCGAACCACCAACACCAAAAGCCTTGCCCTTACCTGTGACAAACATTACCAAGTCTACTTACACCCAAAGGTGTAAGTAGGGTGTGAGACTAAGACAAGTAGGATTCCACCCAAGAAAATATTCCATGTACTAAACATTATAAGGTAAATAACTTATAAGATTTTACACAAAGAAAATGCTGGTAACAATTTTAAGGAAAAAAAGAATTAAATGAAAAACGATTTTAAAGGAAACAATTTTAATGAGAACACACCTATTCTGAAAATTTACAACTAAACACCACCATATTACAATGGTAAGTGCAATATAGTCAATGTGAACTAATCATGGGAACTGCCCTGAGGCACTAGCTAGTAGTGGGACCCTAGGTACCACGTATCTTGGGGAAATTTGGTATAGAAACCACAACCAATAGCTTTCTCATGCATGAACCATTAGAGAGGACCAATATCCAAATTTCTAGTGGTATTAAAACATTTTTCATATATAGTTAGTGTTGTCATCTTCAATCCCACTAAGTGAAGTTGGGTCGCAGCCACTTCCAAATCACTAGCATACTAGTCCTAGTTTACCCACCTAGATACCTGAGCTCCCCTTTTGTGATCAATCAAGTTCCACATGTCACATAATACCACTTGCACATAAAAATACCATTTAAAAGATACTCACACCAAAATAGTTCTCAGACATGTTTCTCACCCTTTATATCATTTAATAAACCATTTAAAAATTTCATAAAACAATTCCAAAAAGTTTCACTGGTTTTACACAAGAAAACCCACTCAAAATCCTGTTTTAAGACCAAACATAAACCAATACCATATCAAAACACAATTCATAGATCTTTCATAATTTAATAAACTTATTTTACAATTCATAAAACATTATCAAGTGATACAACATGGGGTCACACAAAAAACACACCCCATTTCTGATAAACATGCCACTTAAAAAACAAATGCATGTTAAACACTTTTGAAAACTACTTTCTCACCACATATATTAATAAAATATCATGCTAAATTAATTAAAAAATAAAAATAATTCACCAAATAATGTTTATATATTTAACCACTTACCTTTGATGTTAAAAATCCCAAAAATTGGTGTGAATAATCAACCACACCTCAACAGCACCACAAGCAAGAAAAAACGAGACTTAATCCAAGAGATCGAACCCAAAAACCCAATATTAACCCCTAGGGAAGAAACCCTAGCTGCTAAAAAAATAACCTCAATAAAGAGGGAAGAAACCCTAAAGATAAAGAAGAAATAAGGGAGAAATCCACTAACTTTATTATTCTTGAAGCTTCTCCCACAAAAACCCCTTCAAAAATGGGTGCTAAGGGTGCTTAAGGGAGCTTGGAGGATTTCTATGGATAAAAATCCCTAGTGGGGAAGAAAAGGGGTGGACTAGGTTTAATTTTGAAAGGAAAAAATGGTAAATAATTTTTTTTAATGACCTAGACTATGCGCACGGTTTAATAAACCGTGTAGTGACCGCGTGAAAGGTTTATCCAGACTGTACGAACACCTGGTTCGGGGCGCATGACCGTTCAGTGGTTGTGTGGTTAGTTCTATCTCCTACCATATAATTTCTTGGGTTGGGTGCACAGTTACTACTAACCATATGCCAACCATGCGCCTGGGTGTGTCCACCCAAAAAACTCCATTTTTCTCCAAATATAAAAAGAAAATCTAGGGGGAAAACATAGACCAAAAACAAAATAGAAAATACCTAAAAAGAAAGACACAAATGTGACATCTAATGAATGTACTCAAAGAAACTAGGAAATGAATCCAAGAACTGAGAAGAGAATATATTTCACATTGAATTTATAATTAATTTTATAGAAAGAAAATATCTCAGTCTTAGGATCTTTCTTTGATGCGGATGTTGAACAATCTAACACCATTAGAAAGGATACAAAGTAGAATCCATTTAGAGGTATCCACACATGCTCCTTGATCTCCGAACAATGTCAATGTAACTTCAAGTTATAGCATGCATGATCCAATCATATTTCTTTAAAAAATGGGCCCTAAAAGCACCCTAATTCCCCCCACAGACACATGTTTCTCCTACTTGGGGCCCAACCACATGTCTGAATGGTTCATCAAACTAGTGACTATCACCCTTTTAAAAAATAAGTTTTAAAAATTAATTTATAGATAAATTTTTATAATTATTTTAATAACTGAAGCATTAGAAGTGTGACTAAATCAGACATTCATCATTCATTTTATTTTTTTCTCACTCACCAAATATATACTGATGAAATTGTAACCAATAAATTAACGGGGAGTTATAAAACATGAAAGGATTAATTATTAAATTAAAAAATTATTTGTCATCAGGTTAAATGAGAGAAAATTATGACATGTGGGGTGAAGGTTCTAGGCATAGTGGAAGCGCCAGTTGGATCATGTCTAACTTGGATTTTTTTGGATTTAATGAATAATATGCAAGAACATGACATAGAATCATGATTTATAATGAACTCACTCAAGGAAACTAGACAAAGAATCTTAGAATCGAGAAGATAAGATATTCCACATTGAATTTATAATTAATTTAATAACAAAAAAATATCTTGGTCTTAGGATCTTTCTTCAATGTGGATTTTGATAAATCAAACCCTGTTTGAAAGGATATAAAGTAGAATCACTTTAGCGGTATCCACACATTCTTCTTGATCTTCGAACGATGTCAATGTAACTCTGGGTGCTAGCACACTTGATCAAATCATCTTACTGTAATAACTAGTCCCTAAAAGAACCCTAGTCCCACCCCATAGACACATGTTGTCCCCTCCTTAGGGCCTAACCACATGTCCAAACGGGCCATCAGACTAATGAATGTCCCCATAACCCAACACATGTTCTTTTTAGTGTTATTTTTCCTTAATCACACACAGCTTGAGATACTTCCTAGGAGGTCACCCATTCTGATCACTACTCCCTATCAAATATCTTTAACCGTGGAGTTCTAATCAGGTAGGCTCCCAAAAAGAAAGGTACACCTTATTGAAATGGGTAGAAACATTTAGTATTTTATGTATCAATTTTACATGGGTGTTATACTCTCTCCATATTTTAAGAATAATGCACTTATTTTTGACACCACACATCAAACCTAGGTAGGGCCACTACACTTTCATCTAGGTATTGGATATGATACAATTTTTCATGAACCGACCAACCTAGCACATGAACTATATCATTTGAACCTATGGGTCTCATATAATACCTTTTTTACCTTCCCAATACAAAATAGTATAACACCAACTGGGGTTACATATATGACTAATGATTATCTCTACATACCAACACATGTTCTTTCAATGTGTTTTTTCCTCACTCACACACACCTCGAGAAACTTCCTTGGAGGTCACCCATCCTGACACTACTCTAAGACATGAATGCTTAACTGTGGAGTTATAATCAGATAAACTACCAAAAAATAAAGGTCAACCTCGTTGACATGGGTAGTAACATTTATCCCTTTCAACCATTTAACTTCCCAGGGTGTTATATTCACCCCCTTTAGAGTAAAACATCCTCATTATAGACCGTACATATCAACCTAGGTAGTGCCGCCACACTTTCAACCAAGTTCTTGATCTAATACCAATGTAACAACTGGGACCTGCATACACCCCAGTCACCCCATTGACATGTTTTCCACTCCTTAGGACCTACCCACATGCCTAAATGGGTTATCAGACTAATGACTATACCCACAATCCAACACACATTCTTTCTTGTGTTCTTTATCCTTACTCGCACACACCTTGTGATACTTCCTAGGAGGTTAACCATCCTAAGAAATACTCTAAAAAAACCTATTTAATTGTCGAGTTTTAATCAGGTAGGATCCTGAAAAGAAATGTTCACCTTATTGAAATGATTAGTAACATTTAGTCTTTTAAGTCTCACTTTTATGAGGGTGTTACAACCCTCCCTCTTTAAATATTAATACCCTTATTGTAGACCCTACACATCAAACCCAAGCATTTCCACTACACTTTAAGCTAGGTATTGACTCTAATACCATTTTTCATGACCCGACCAACCAAGTCCATAGACTAGGTCATCTAACCCAATGGGTCTAATGTAATACCTTGGTTACCTTCCCAGCACAACATAATCTATTACCAACTAGAGATACATATTCGACTAATGATTTTACTAATAGGACAACACTTGTTCTTTCGGTGTGTTTTATCCTCACTCACACACACTCTGAGAAAATTCCCAAGAGGTCACCCAAACTGACACTACTATAGGCCATACACACTTAACTATGAAGTTCTAAGTAGGTAGGCTTCTAAAAATAAAGGCACACCTTATTGGAATGGGTAGTAATTTTTTTCCCTTTTAACCCTTTAAATTCAACAGGTGTTACAGTTTTGTTGTTTATATTGATCACAACATGATCCTTTCAAGATTAAAGGATTTTATCTATTTTTATCTCATTCTTGAGAGGGAGGAAGGAGGTTATGAAATTCTCTCGATTTTGAGAGAATCCCTAATAATGTTATCCATTGAGAGAATTATATAGGAAATGATGTTGTTTACAACCACAAAATGAATTCAAACAAATGAATTCAAATCCCCCAAAAATTATATAACATGAGAATATATATATAGCTAGGGTTTATTATTGATAATTTCACAAATACCCTTTATCAAATAATAAATCCAATATATTCCCCATGAAAATTAGCAGCAGTAGTAGTAGTAATAATAATAATATACTATAACATGCATTGACTCACACAAACTAAATATCACTTTATTGAATAAATAATTTCTTGTTTATTTAAATTATATTTAGGATTATATCATTTATGTTACTGGTCCATTAACTCAGTCATCCACCTTTATGAAATTTGATGAATGCTGAATAACAAATAAATATTATTTATTTGATAAATAAATAGATATTATATTCACAACCTTGCAAATAAATATTTATTTAATATTTGAAAAACTAAATAAATGTTTATTTAATAAATAAATATTATTTATTACCATGTGAATAAAATAAAATATAAATAAATATTCTATTTGATGGTTATGCAAATAAATATTTATTTAATATTCAACTCATATATACATTACAACTCGAATGTAACCAGTAACTAAATATTTATAATAACAAGTCCTAAACATATATTATTACTTGGACTCGAGAATAACATTTATTTTTAATATTAAATTCAAATATAATTGAAAATATAATTTAACTAATGTCAATGGATACACTAAGTGTGTGACCTTCTAGACATATTTCTTAGTGAAATTAGACGTGTTTTCCTAAAATCCAACATCAACACCTAGAAACATGTTAAGACACCTATAGAATAAGAATTTAATATCACAATGATAACAAATACATATAAAAACTTAATGTATAATATAAACCATTTGTCTCGATATCTCATCAAGTAGGTTACACACTCATGTCATCAACCAATAATCTTGATATATCTTTCTTTGATTTCCTGAAATGAACCCTTCAATCACCATGGCCATGGATTTTATTTTGATAGTTCCATTTTAAGGCATGATAAACCATCTTATAGTCTTGGAAGGGATAAATACTTTCTTGACTTATTCATTAATATCATATCACTTATGACACACCCAACATATCCCACTTCAACAAAAATATCTAACATCACGGTTTTAAAAAACACATCAAAGTATTTGAATCATGATATGAATTAATAATAATTTTGATTAAAAGGAACAATACACATGTTTTCATATAGAAATATCCAATGACAAAAAAAACATGTGGAATTCCTATTAGCAGGTCTATCCTCATAATCTCCCATATTGAATATCACCATGTGCAAACATCATGTGATGAAGCCTATTTTGATTATGAGAATCCAACACCTAATAGTCTACATCATCTATGTCCCATAATATGGAAACAACTAACCATATGACATATATATTCTGTAATTTCATCATATCACTTAAAAGTTCTCATCATAGTGAAGAACTTTTATGACCTTCGATGCGACAAAAACTCTAATGACATTATCACATTAATTTTATCCTAAATAATAATAAATATATGATAAGACATATATTAATATCACATTATTTGATTATATATGTAATATAAAGTAAAAATCAATTAGTTCTAGGGTACTAACTCCAACAAACTCCCTCTTTCACTAGATCTAGTTGCTAATGACTTTTAGTCTTCCAACTCTCATGTGATAATCATGTTTCTAATAAGATAAGTATTTAGTCAACGATTCCACCACATTCTACTCCATGGAAAGTACTATTAATATAACCCCATATCTCTAAGAAAAATCACTCAAAATATGATTCTTTTGAAGTATGCGGTTCATCCACTGATGTGACCATAGCCCTTTGGCTTGAACCACTGCGCCAATATTATCTTAGTATAGTGTGATATGATCTAAACTGTTAGGAACCACATAAAGTGATTTTATGAAGTTTTGTATCCACAATAATTCTTTTTCCACATCAGAAGACACCATATACTTTGAATCTACTATATAATTGATGACCACTGGTCACTTTGAGCTCTTACAGCTCATAATTCCTCTATCGAGGGTGAATACATATTCTGATTTCAATTTCAGATTATTTTAATTATTTTAGAAACAAGAATACTTATATAACTTGATGACTATATCCCCATATACTTAATAAATCAAGAAATTATCCTTATCATGCCTATAATACTTTTGGATAGTCTTAACTTATATTCAATGGAAGTCTCTTGGGTCTTCTTGATATCTTCCTACCATTGTCAAGGCACAAGTAATATTAAACCTAGTATATAGCATGTAATACATGACTAGCCTAATCACTGATGAATATAAAATATTTTCCATCCTTTTTCTCTCTTGTTGTGTCTAAGGACATATTTTCTTATATTGATGCATGCCATGAGACATTATAAACAATACCCTCTTGGATTGTTCCATACTAAATCTCTTAAGTATCTTGTCAATATATGAACTTTGACTTAGTCTAAGTATCCTCTTAGATCTACCATGGAGGATCTTTATCCCAATAATATAATATGCTTTACATAAGTCCTTTATGGAATAGTAAGTATTCAACCACATCTCAATAGATTGAAAGACTAGTTTCTAATTTCTAATTAGTAAAATGTCATCGAAATATACTATTTGGAAAACTTCCAAACTCCCACTAAACCACTTGTAGACACTAGGATCACATTTATTCTTTATGAAACCAAATTACCTTACTAATCCATCAAAGTGAATGTACCATGATTTGGATTCTTTCTTCAATCCATAAACAGATCTCTGCATCTGTCATAAATTATTGACATCCTTTGGATTTAAAAACTATTTTGGTTGTTCCATATAAATATATATTTATGGTTCTTATTAAAGAAGAATATTTTGAAATATAGTTTAAAAATATCATAATCATGGTAATTATAGTGACCCAAAATTTTACACATATCATTGCATGATTTTAATCATAATTAAACTTCAAATTATAAGCCAAGGATTATAAAGTGTAGAGTCTTGGAAGACTAGGTACTTAAGAGACTAAATAAAAAGTTTATTTATTTAATTATCATAAAGATATCCTAACTTCCATTGTGCTCAAACATCATCATAGGATAACCTAGGGATAACATGAACAAAGGGATGAGCTAAAAAGCCCCGTAAGGGAATAAACATAAGAATAAAGCTTTAGCACATGGGTTAGAAGGCATGACATAATGATATAACAAGGAATGAAACATATGGAATCATAACATATAATCCTAGGATCATATAAAAATGGATTCATAGTAATGTGGAAACAACATAAAACATGATTTTTTTTATGATTTAAGGCTCATTGCACATAGAAGATCACAAGTCGAGGTTAACCACCAAGACCATTGCACATGGTAGCAGGAGTCAAGGCTAACCGCTAAGACCGTTGCACATAACATCCCATGAGACAAAAATTTACCCAATGAATTAGAGCGCTATCTGGGTGCACCCATATTAACATGTTCATGAATATGTTTTCCACATACATAATCAATCATACATAAACATAAGGGTACCCATGGAAATAAATAGGTATCAAAATCATGTCGTAAAGCATAATAAATGGGTGTATCATACATGTGTCCATGAAATAAAAGAATTAAAACATAAATGGAAATTAAAAATGGAAAAAAATATATATCATGGTAATTGATGTCAAACATAAGTGATAACATGTAAGAAGAATATTTAATAAATTTTAGCACTAAAACATTTTGGTGCGATTTTAAGGAAAATACTAAAGAGCCAAAAAAATAGAAAAGGGAATAATATTTTATATAAAAACAGAAGTGAAACAAGAAAGTTTTAATAATAAAAATACCAATTTTATAAAAACAATTCTGGATTAAAACATATGATAGAGTACACTTGAAATTGGGTAGGAATTCGGAAAGTTCCCTTAAAATGAGTTTGCTTTTCGGGAAGTATTGAGGAGGGAACCAAAAACACATATATACATGAAATATAATGATGAATGGATATTAATACATGATTTTGGATAATTTACATAAAATTTAAAATATTTACATAAAAAGAAAAGATAACTTCATATGGGTAAAAAGAAAGATAGAGAAACCTGAAGAAATAATGGAGGTTCAGGTAGAATCTCTTACCTTAAGTCCGAAGGTGTTCTTCACATGATCTTATTGACTTGAATAATCAAATTAAATTCATTAATTAATATTTATAGAACTAATTATTCATGTAATTGATTTATTATAACCTTATTAAGTTTATTCATGACCTTTTTGATGGGTTAAGAGGTTCAATTTCATTGTTTGGGAGTGTTTGTTTCCTTTGTTTTCATGATTGGTTTACTTATATACATGTAAGGATAAACATGTAAGATGAGAATGGTTTTCCAGAATTGAAGTTTTATGTTATTAGTGAACATAAATAATATTACATGGTTATGAAATTATTTTGTTATTTGGAGTGAAGATGAAGCATTATATAAAACTTTAATGATAACTGTTTTGGTTAATTGTCATTTTTTGATCACATCGAACACATTTTGATTTATAAATTAATATCATGTGTAAAAAAAGATTCCAGAACTATAAATAAGATATAATACATATATTATAGTCTATTTCAACCATAAAAATGGTTTCATTACCAGATTTGAAGATGATAATAGAAATTAAAAACCCGTCATCCTTGAATGTGATAAATTAACACATCTCAGATGGTGTTTTCATTTCTTGTATAAAAGGAGGGGGAAAGGAGAGATGATAATGAATTATTCAATTATCATAACAAAATTTCATTATATGTAAGGTAATATAGTTATCATCACATTTGGATGAAATTAGGTGAGTAAAGAAAAAAAATAAAGGAACTTGAAAGAAAATAAAAGAAATGAAAAGACAAATTTACCTCTTGAATATATCTTCCTTGAGAGCCTATTTAGGGGAGATGTTTTTTTCTTTTGAAGATACCAAGGGATAATGGACGTGGGTATGAGATTAGGAGGATATTTTAGTAGAATATATACAAGTCACAAGGCTTTAGAGGAGTGAAGAGAAGAGGTAAAGAGAGGTAGTATTTATAGTGGAGGGGAGGGGTTTCCCATTATTTTAATCATTAGATTAATATTTTTACTCAAGACTATAAATATTCTTGAATATTGTGACCAAAAATAGTAAATAGATCATGTAAGTTTGAACCAAGGGTTATTATATCATCAATGATACTAGGAATAGTTCATCTAACTCATAATGTATATATACGATAAATTACTGTATTTCACTTTTCATAAAAAATTCAAGTATTTCAAAAAAATCCCAAAAATTAACCCCAACCATTTTTCGGTGTGTATAATCCAAAAATGAACTCAATTTTTCAAAAATAATTTTCTAAATATGATAAATTTAATTTTTTAATTAAAATCACAATTTACTTGGAAAATACAAATTTTAAAATTAAAACTGATTTTCTAACACTTTGAAAAATTAATTAAGGTCTCATAAAATTATCTTATGATGATAAGACATAAAAATAATAATTTATGAATTAATTTTATGAAAATAAACTTTCTTTTAATTTATCACAAAATTTTAATTAAATAATTATGACTTACAAAAATATCAACACTTAATCAATAATTTTTAAAATATTTATTTACATATACTATGATATAATTATACCATATTATCACTTATAATATGGATAAATTTTATTTATTCTTTCATTGGAGAGTTTACTATTACATTGGATAGTTTACTATTCATAAGGGTCATATTACTATTCCAAAAGTCAAGTTACTATTTCATCAGTATATGTTCCTTAACTTCAAGAGATACCTTTTATTTAAATTATTCTTTATTTATAAGGTTTGTATTGTGTTATATTTTTAATATTATATGATTATACTATAAGACATAATTATAAGAAGGTAATTCCATTGATAAAACATTTGGTCATTACATTCTTCCCCCCTTATGAGATTTTTCCCTTGAAATTTCATTTTACATTCTAAGCCGTAAATAAGTGAAAATACTTTTCCTTTACTGCTTCCTCTAGTTCCCAAGTTTCCTCTTCGTACTTATGGTCTTGTCATAGTACTTTGACCAGGTGAGTAGTCTTATTACATAGAACTTTATCTCTATAATCTAAGATCTTCATTGGATTCTCCTCATAAGAAATATCATTCTCCAATTGTACCACCTCTGAAGATAGTACATGTGAAGGAACTGGTATGTACTTCCTTAAGAGGGATACATGGAAGACATCATGTACTTTAGACATGGTAGGTAGAAGTGCTAGTCGATAGGCCGTAGCTCTGACATAATCAATAATCTCAAAGGGGCCGATGTACCAGGGACTTAGCTTTCCTTTCTTCCCAAATCTCATGACCTTGTTCCATAGATATATATAGATAAATACCATATATCTAACTTTAAAATCAAGTTCTCATCAACAATGTTCTACATAACTCTTTTGTCGACATTGGGCTACCTTGATGTACTGCTGAATGGTTTTCACCTTCTCTAGCATATCTTTGACCATTTCAGGTCCTATAAGCTTACGTTCACCAAATTCATCTCAACACACTAGTGTTTTGCACCTTTCCCATGAAGGGATTCATATGGTTCCATTCATATCCTAGAGTGGAAACTATTGTTGTAAGAGAATTCGACCAGTGGAAGATGTTGGTCCCACTCTCCTTTGAAGTCCATAGAACATTCTATCAACATATATTACAATATTTGAATAGTTCTCTTATATTAACCATTATTATGAGGATTATAGGCCATACTAAAGTTCAGTATAGTTCTTAGAGCATGTTGGAGAATTTTCAAGAACTTCAAGGTGAATCTCAGATCTCTATCAGATACAATATATAGTGGTACTCCATGAAGCCTTACTGCCTCTTTGATATATATCTATGCAAGTTGATCCAATAAGAAGTTCTCTAGAATTGCGATAAAGTGAGTTGTCTTTGTAAGATGATCCATAGCGACCCATATAGCATTGTTTCCTCTTGATGTCCTTTTAAGTATAGTGACAAAGTCCATGGTGATGTTCTCCCACTTCTATGTTGTTATGGGTCGTGGTTTCATCATCCCCTTAGACTTTTTTCTTCTAGTATTCACTTACTAACATACCAAAAACTTTGATTTATACTTAGAAATGTCCTTCTTTATATTGTCTCACTAATAATTATTCTAGAGATCTTGATACATCTTTGTACTCCCTGGGTGAATAGAGAAGGTTGAGCTATGCGCATCATTCAAAAAGTCCTTCTTTATTTATGGATCGGATGATACATATAATCATAACCCAAATCTTAAAACTCCTTCCCCATAAATCTTGAACTCATAGGATTTCCCAATTATAATAGCTTCCACCCTTTTCATACTTTCCACATATTTTCTTTGATCATCCTTTATTTTCTCCACGAGGGATGGTTGAGAAACCATTTGAGAAAGGATTGATGGTGTTCCCACCTTAATGATTCCCATGTCCATCCTCTTAAAATCTAATAAGATTTTATCCTTTTAAACTGTCATCATTGATAAAGATGTAGGATACTTTCTACTTAGAGTATCCATCACTTTATTTGCCTTACCGGGATGGCAGTGGATTGAGAAATCATAATCCTTGATGAGATCTAACCACATTAGATGGTATATATTAAGATATTTTTGTGTGAAAATATATTTGAGACTCTTTTGATCAGTATATATCTCACACTTATCCCCATAGAGATAATGTCACCAGATTTTCAATGTAAAGATCACAATTGCCAACTCCAGATCATGCATGAGATAGTTTTGCTCATGGATTTTCAGCTGACTTGAGGCGTAGGCTATCACTTTATCATTTTTCATCAGTACACAACCTAATCCCTTCTTTGAAGTATCTCTGTACACCACAAAGAGATCTCAAATTTTTGGTAGTGTGAGTACTGGCACAGTGATAATTCTCTTTTTGAGCTCCTTAAAGATTTACTCACATTCTTGAGTCCAGAAAAAATTCACCCCCTTCCATGTTAGCTTGGTCATTGGGTTTGAAAATTGATGCACGCCTATCATAGGGTGTGTAATTTTTTTTTATATTACCTAAGTATAGTCTAGTGGATGACCTAGGTAGTCTCCCGAAGAGGAGGGCACACAAAACACTTCGTCACTTTTTATCTAGGGTAAAAATGTAGTGTTTTTAAAAAAAATTAATAAGAAAATGATCGAAATGAAATTTGAAATTCAAATTATTGAAAACTATGATATTATAAGTGTGATTAGTTTGGGGTTGATTTTATAATTGTATTTTTATCCTTAATCAATTTAATTCAAACATCTTCTTCTAAGTTGATTAAAGTGAGATTCAACAATCATTTCCTATCTCTTCCTTGGTGAAATTGTGATGGTGAGAGAAAACCTTACCAACATCTCAGTTTGGTTAATCTTTATCCATGTGAAATAGAGTTGAAATGAATATCCTCAATTGACTTTGGAAATACCAGATTAGGTCTTGTTTATCTCGAACAATCAAGAACATCCACTACCCCTATTACACGTATTGATGATCGGCGAGTACTTCACCACTAATCCTTGGTCCATTCTATCATATATAAACCAGAAATCAGTAGGGGAGATAATGGTCAATTACCAAAGAAAAAATCAATAAAATAATTAAAAATCATAAAAAATATCACTTTATAACTAAATCCACTATATGAAATTGAAAAAAACTTTTAAGAAGAAAGAAATTTCATTCAATTAAGTCCAAGAACTCAAGCACTACAAAATAGACAACCAAACCTTCCCCATTCACTCAAAATGTTTACCCCACCATGGTAAGGGTAATTGTAACGCCCTAACCCCTCTAAACCAGAGCCGGTGCATTACTTTTTATATTGGAATGGTTATAAGGAATGAAAATCCCAAAGGAATGATCAGTTTAGTAGTCTTGAAGAAACTAGATACATAGATGTAACTCAAATTACATTGTAAAAGGTTACAAAATACAATACAGAAAAAAAACTAAAAAATGCATCCAGAGAAACTCAATAAATGATATCCTCTTCATCACCCGTTGAAGGTAAAAAAATGAAATGGGTGAGCTCAAATTATCAGTAAGGGTTACAAAGAGTGGAAGAATTAATTCAATAATAAGTGAATCATAAAAAATTTGACATGATCAATATGGCATGGTGAATAAATGAAAAACTCATGCCATTAATAAATTGAGAATGAAACTGCATCCATAGATTTTTTTTCATAGTGAAAACCTCATGGAAAGTGACAACTAATAATGAATAAATAGAATGATTATTAATTTGACATCATGTATCTGGAACATGATACCATAATACCGTTAAAAGGTTTTAGTTTTGTCGGTAGAAACCCATCTGATATTTGGAAACAAAATCGAAGGGTTTATCTCCAACTGATTTGTCACATGAGACCTACCAATGCATTGAGGGGGTATAGTGGGACTAAACACCACTGAAAGTCCAAATAATTATTTATACATAGATTTAATATAATTTCAATCTACCTTCTCAATATCTTTATAGAGTAGATAATACAGATTCATCAATATTTCCATAGTTAAAACAACTTTCCCAATTAACACCGTATGTGAAATGGTATACAAATTAAGGAAATAATAATATCTATGCTACAAGAAAATAGATATTTACCAGAATTATAATTTAAAATTAAATATTATATCAAATGGGTAGTAGATACACCACAAAAGAAATATTAGGTGCACAATTCCAAGTAGGTCTCAATGAAATGGAAATTCAGACAAAGTCACCTACCATATTGTAATCAATTGAATCGTATGAACAAAAGTCAATAATCACTAAATGAATCAAATAATACCATGAATATAAATAGAATAATGATATTATATATCATATGGAATCACACATATACCACATACAAGAAATAAGTGGCAAACAATGGAAATCTCACAGAATTAAAAGTGAGATAAGAAACCCCTTACCTTATGCTCAAGTGTGTTCTCCATTTGTTTTAATGACCTGAATAATAAAATTTATATTCAATAATTAATAATTAAAAAACCTCATATACATGTAATTTATTTATTATAACCTTATTAGGTTCATTCATGGCCATTTTTATGGGTTTAAGAGGTTCAATTTTATTGTTTTGGAAGCATTTTCTTCCGTGGTTTTCATGATTTGTTTACTTGTATTCATGAACGAAAGTTTGTTTGTAATGTGGTTAAACATCCAGAATTGTTAATATATATTATTAGTGAAATTAAAAAGATATAAATGATCTTATAATGATTTTGGGTTATATACTTGAGGATGAATCATTAGTTAAAAGTTATTGATAAACGCTTGGATTTAGCTTCGCGGTTTTGTGCACAATGAACTTATTTTGTATTATTATTCCATATTATGAGTGTGTAGGGATTCACGAAAATTAATTAGATGAAATAAATATATTATGATCTGGTTCAACCATAAAAATGGTTTCATGACCATAATTGAAGATGGTAATGAAAATTAAGAACCTGTAGTCCTTGAATGTGATAAATTAACACATCTCGGACGGTGTTTTCATTTTTAGTATAAGAGGAGGGGGAAAGAGTGATGATGATGAAATATTCAATTAGAATAATATAATTTCAATTCATGTAAGGTATTGGAATTATCATATCATTTGGATGAAGTGAGTTGTGGAAAGAAGTAGAAAGAAAGGAACTCAAAATAGAAGAAAAATTGAGAAATCTCTTACGAAAATTCGGCAGCCTAACTACGTCACATAAAATTTAATAAAATAATTTAATGAGAGAAATAGGGTATATAATCACTATTACATAATATGGGAATTAAGGGGAATTTAGAATGAAATATCCCAACATAATACAATTGAAAATAAAATATAAAACATAAAATGAAAGCTTTAAGAAAAGAAAAGGGTGGTTGATTCTCTTACCTTGTAGAGTAACTCCTAAAACTTGAAGGTTGGGACCTTAGGGATTTGAAAACACCTTGGGAGGACTCATGGGGAGGTAATAATACCAGATATTTGAGGATAATGAGTTTTTAATTAAAGAAAATGAAGGGGGTGAGTGGGTATTTATAGTAATTAAGAGGGAGTTTTTTATTAATTAAAAGGGACAACTCATTAGTGGTTTTTGCAAAACCATGGGCTTTCCCATGATATTTTCCCATAGTTTTATCCAATTGGGAAACCTCATGTCATAAGTTACCGTACACAAGTCTACCCGCCTTTTATATTTAATTATTACATCATTATTATGTCATTAAGCTACCGAAAACTCAAAACTGTATTTTTATTATTCACGAAAAATTCAAGTATTTTAGAAAAATCCCAAAAATTCACCCTAACCATTTCTCGATGGGTAGAATTCAAAAATAAACTCCATTTTTTGAAAATAATTTTCGAAGTATTTTTAATTTAATTTTTAAATAAAATCATAGTTAATTCAAAAAATAACAATTTTAAAGGTATAATTAGTTTTATGTCACATTGAAAAATTAATTAAGATCTCATTATCTTATTACCTTAAGAAAATAAAATATTATAATTATTTAATATTTATAAGTGTCATATTACTATTCATATTACTATTCATAAGTGTATGTTACTATTTGTAAAAAAATCAAGTTGGTTCTATTAGACTCCAAATGACCTACTCATCACAACTATAGATAATCGTTTTTTGAAATTCAAAAAATAGAAGTGGAAAATTTATGTTTAATGGATAACTTATAACTTTCTCCTATAATCTTTTGTTTCAAAAAAGACTTAGTGCTTCATGCAATATAGTCTATCTAATGAATATAAAATATTTAAGAGGAACATACCATAAAATTTTTGGGGTGTTATGTAATCAAGATGAATGGGTAAGAAGAAGGCATTAAAAATCTATGTAAAAGAAAATAAATAAAAGAGAGAAATCTAAAAAGTTCTCCTCCTTGTTGTCCTGGAAGGAATGGGATGGAATGTGATGCTTTGAGAGGGAGGATCTCCCCTCCTTTTATAGGCATAATTTGTACTCCTAAAATTTATGAATTTTAGTCCCAATAAATGATCTTTTCATGTGTTGAACCCTTAATTAATGTTGTTCATATATATATTGGTATTATCTCCTCAAACTTTCATCATATTTGGACATCTATTCCAAGAGTTATGCCCGTTTTACTCTCACAATTTATTATGTCCATTCAGACTCTCCAAATTGAAAACCTTTAGATTAGAATGTATTAATTACCATGAAAATGACCAATTCATGCATCTGATACTTCATAAAAGATTTTATAAAACTTATTTCACACAAAACAACCGAATTTAACATTAATTGGTCCCACCATGAATGAGTTAGGGACCCAACACCAAAAATTGAAAAATCTATAAACAGTTTCCATGATCCAGCTTGTTTGATTATTTTGAGCTTACATATAGTCGATTCAGATCTTTTTCAAGAAGGTTGAAATGAATCCCTATATGTGTAGAATCCTAAAAAAAATAATTTCATAATTTTGATTAATATATAAAATGTTATGGACATAAGAAAAAAACACTTTAAAACTATTAAAAATCCAAAATGGGCTATTTTTACAATTTAGCTCAAAATACCACCAATATCATAAAATGTGGAAATTTATCTTAAAGTAACACTTTTGTGGGATTTAAAACAATAAAATTCAATGTAAATTTATTGAAATTATGTTCTCTATCAATTCCCACACACTTATCACTTAGAATCATGGACAAGTAAACATCAAAATTAAATCAAATCAAATCCAAAACACATACCCATGAGATCTACCAAATCCACACCAAGAAACAAAAAGATATCATGCCTCATCAAAAAACATTATTTCAAGTTCTTTATTTAGATCATTTAATATATTTTCACTTAATTTCTTATCCCATGAACACAAAACACCTACCTCACAAGAATTTTCTCTAATCTCACAAATGTAAATGTTCAATAAGGCTTTTGTCATCCAAACTCATGAAAGAGTCACCATAGGATTGAAAAATTCATAAATATCCACCTGATGTGATTCAAAGACATGTGTTTCTCATGAGGACTTTTCTAGGTTGTTCTGTTTCTTCCAGTTGGTAGGATTTAAATGTTAAAAATTATGAGGTCGAATAAGGAGGGCTTGGCTCTTTTTGAAGCAAAATTGCAAGATTCTAATTTTCACCCAAGAATGGTATCCTCATCACTCACATTATTAGAAAATCAACTCCATAATTATGAAAACTCAAGAAAATTTTATTCCATTTAGCATTTCACCACCAAAAATTTCAATATTTATAGTTTTTCTTGAGATCTCTAGATAGGCACAACTTTATTTCTCCATTGGAAACTCCATAAAGTCATAACTTCATTTTTATTAAAAGCTCCAAAAAGGCATAGATTTTAAAATAATTAATTCTTCATAAAAAACTTTAGATCTTAAATATTTTATTTCCACCAAAAGTATCATCAAATGAGGTAGTAAACCACAAGAAATATTATCCCACACTTAAGTTAAACTAGATCATGCAATTTCACTTCAAGAGTAGGTTGGATAGAGAAAATTGGCTTGTAATGTTACTAACCTAACATGATATTCATAGATTATTAGGTATACAAGGATTAAATGTACAAGGTAGGACAAAATAAAAGGAATTTTCTTGAAAAGGGGGCTTTAAAACCTAATAAATTCCTCAGTAATTTAGAACACAAGCACCACAAACCCTCAAGTTTTGATAAAAATAAATCAAATTATAGTTAAAGTAAGCATGGTCTGGTTATCTCAAGAAATGATGTGAATGTAAATAATATGAAAACAATGGTTTAAAAGCCTCATTAGAAAGTAATTTCAAAAATAAATACAATGATATGTGGCATAAGATTCAAAAATTAGATTACTTTTCATGAAATTCCAAAATATTTGAACTTGAAACAAAGTCATTTGAAACATTTATTTAAGCTCAGTTTCATGGAATAGATTGGTTGACTCACTGATATGGGTTTCAAAAATGGCAATGATAATCATTTTAACTCAAATATTTTGAAAACAAACCAAAATTTTAAAAACAAACACACAAATAACTTAATTTTTTATAGAAAAAAATAGTAAAACAAACAACAAATGAAAATCCTAAACTATAAAGGTTCCCTACCCCACACTTAAATGATGCAGTGTCCTCATTGAATTCAAATGGATTTAAAATGTAAGAATATTTGAAAATGAATCACAATATGCAATAAAATTTAAATGATAGGTACGACCTGATGTATTTTATTGAAAAATAGGCTAGAAGAGTGTGATATACTCTATTTGCTCTGATGGTAGGGTCCCAAGGAATTTCTTCAAACTATGAACATTAACAGTGAATGGATCCTACTCTTCATCCTTCATAATATATATATCACCAAAATGATATACATGAGTAACTATAAATGGACCTTCCCATCTGGAACGAAGTTTACCTGGCATCAACTTGAGTCTTGAGTTGAATAATAACACTTTGTCTACATGATAGAAGTCGTTTGGTTAGATCAACTTGTCATGGGACACTCTTGTTCTTTCTTTGTAAATACTAGAATTTTCAAATGATTACATTCTAATTTACTCTATCTCCTACAACTTCAATCTTATTTCTTTCCCAACACCTTCAAGATCCATATTCATCTTCCTTATAGCCCAATATGCATTATGCTCCAATTCCACATCTAGGTGGAAAATTTTCCCATAAATAAGCCTATATGGACTCATTCCAATTAGGGTTTTGTAGGATGTACTGTAATCCTATAAGGTATATTCCAACCTTTTTCTCTAATCCTTCCTGTTTGGATTAACAGTCTTTTCCCAAATTTCTTTTGATTTCCCTGTTGGACACTTCAACTTTCCCATTAGTCTATGGATGATAGAGAGTTTATGTTATATGATGCACCCTATAAATCTTCAGAAAAGTCTCCATTCTCCAATTTAAAAAGTGAGTCCCCTGATCACTTATGATGGCTCTAGTCACTCCAAACGTACAAAATATGTTAGCCCTAACAAAATCACAAACAAATTTAGCATCGTTAGTCCTGATGGCTTTTGGTTCCACCTATTTGGAAACATAATCAACTAAAATAAAGATATAATAATTTCCAAATGACATTGGTAAAGGTCCCATAAAATCTATCCCCCATACTCTAAAAACGTCATAAAAATTCAGTGTCTTTTGAGTCATTTCTCATCTCTTTGAAATATTTCATGAAAATTGAAATTTTTTGCGAAATTCATGATAATATTTAAAAAGGGTGGGCTAATAAATTCTAGATTCTAAAACCTTACTTGATATAATTAGAGGTCCAAAGTGGCATTCACAAGATAAAGTGTGACAAAGATCAAAGAAAGATTTAGCTTCACTTTCAGGAAAACATCTTCTTATTACTTGATCATTGCATATCTTCTGAAGAAATGGATCATCCCAAATGTAATGTCTAGATTTAGATTTCAATTTTTGAATTTGGTAATAATTGAAATGAGATGGGACCTGAGTTGTTACCAGATAATTGACCATGTCACCATAATAAGGCACTTCTTCTTCAATCAAGTACAACTGCTCTCCTAGAATTTGATCATTCAGTGTGTATTTTTCTGGAATTTCAGTTTCAGCAGTGTTTGGAAGTCTACTTAAGTGATTTAACACTTGGTTCTTAGATCCCTTCTTGTCCTTTATTTCTATATTGAATTCTTTAAGTAGTAACATCCATATCACTAGCCCCATTTTAGCATCATATTTCTTTATCAATTACCTAAGAGCAGCATGATCAGAAAACACAATGATTTTAGTTCCAAGCAGATATGATCTAAATATTTATAGATAAAAAAACTGCTAAGAACTATTTTTCTATGGTTTTTTAATTGAATTGGGTTGTATATAAGGTTCTCGAGGCATATAAAATTACTTGTGGCCTACCCTCAATTCGTTGATAAAGGACTAGTCCAACTGCTTGGTTAGAAGCATCACAAAGTAGCTCAAATGGTTCTTCCCAATTTGGTGGTTGCATCATGGGTGGTGAAATCAATCTCTTCTTAAACTCATAAAATGATTCAATAAATGAAACATTAAAATCAAAATCAACATATTTCAAAAGTAATCTAGGCATAGGTAGAGAAATCTTACTGAAATCTTTGATAAACCTCTTGTAGAATCCTATATGTCCTAAAAATGATCTAACATGTTTCACACAATTAGGGTAAGGAAATGAATTTTTCACTTCAATTTTTGATTTATCCACTTCAATTCCATTTTGGGAAATGACATGCCCAAGTAAAATTCATCTCTCAACCATGAAATTAAACTTTTTAAAATTTTAAACAAGATTTTTTTCAATGTAGGTTTTTAAAACTTTTTCCAGATTTTTCAAAAAATGATTAAAAGAATATCCAAAAACTGTGAAATAATATAATAAAACTTCTAAGAAATTTTCAATGTGATTAGAAAATATACTTAACATGCACCTATAAAATTTATATGGAGCATTACATAATCTAAATGGAATCCTTTTATATGCATAAATACTAAAGGGGCATGTAAATGTCGTCTTCTCTTGATCCCCGAGAGCAATGAGTTTCTGGAAGTAACCTGAAAATCCATCAAAAAAGAAATAATGAGTTATCCCTAACAATAAATATAACATATGTTCAATGAAGGGAATGGGGAGATGATCTTTTTGAGTGACCTAATTCAATTTACTAAAATCAATGAACACTCTCAAGATATTTTGAATTCTCATAGGGATCAACTCATTCTTTTCATTCCTCACAGTGTTCATGACAGTTTTGTTTTGTAACTACATGAATGGGGATAACCCAATATGAATCTGAAACGGTATAGATGATCCCAGCTTCCAAGATATTATCAATCTCTTTCTTCACGACATCCATTAAGGAGGAATTTATCCTCCTTTTAGGGTGTCAAATAGGTTTGGAATCACCCTTAAGAAAAATTCTATGTGTGCATATTTTTTTTGTTTATTTCTGGGATATCACCTAAGATCCACCCTATTTATTGAAAATTCTCTCTAAAAATATCAATCAAATATTTTTCTTGAGTTTTAGACAAATTATTTTCAATTATCACGGGTAATTTATCTCCCTCCCTAAGGTACACATATTTCAAATCATTGGGGAGTGGTTTTAATTCCAGTTTAGGGGGATGCTAAAGGGATTAAATTAAATTGATATTCCCCACTTCTAAAGGTTAAACCTCTTATACACAAGAAACCATATCATATTCCTCATCAATTAACAAATCATCAAATAAATTAGATTGTACCTCTTCTTCCAACATAAAATCATAATCTTGAGTGTTTTGGGAATTCACATGTTCATTAATGGAAAAATTATCTCCTAAGTATAAAAATTTATGGCACATACCTGATTCTTCAATGGTTTCAGTACCAACTTTATAGGAGAGTGAAAAGAGGTAGTGATCATCTTATGGGTGCCTCATGAATTCAAAAATGTTGAAGTGGACAGTGCTATCTCCAAATTCCATGGTGAGTGTACCTTCATGGACATTGATGATAGTTTTGGATATCTTCAAGAAAGGTCTCCCCAAAATGATGGGTGAGTGTGACGGGCTCCTATCTTCTTCCATATTTAGCACATATAAGTCATATGGGAATAAGAGATCTTTGACTTTCACTAGGACATCCTCTAGAACTCGAGTTGGGAAAACTATAGATCTGTTTGCAAGCTGGACCACCACTCTTGTGGGCTTTAAGTCTCCCATCTGTAAAGAAGTGTATAATGAGTGAGGAAATAAATTAATTGAAGCACCTATATAAAACAAATAATTAGAGAAATTTAATGAACTAATGGTCCATGGAATGAAAAACATCCTTGGATCTTGACATTTGGATGGAAACTGTGGTGTGATAAGGGCTGAGACACTTCTCCCCAAGTTGATTCTTTCATTCCCATGAAGTATTCTCTTTTTGGTGAAAATATCTTTGAAAAATTTTGCATAACTTGGAATTTTTTTGACTACTTCAAGTAGGGGGATATTTATTTCCACTTTTTGAAAGGTGTTTAGAATTTATTTTTGAAGTGATTCTTCATAAAATCTATTTGATTCGATCACCCTTGATGGAAAATGTGGGGGTAAGTCTTTCTTTTCTATTTGTTTCCTTTGAATTAGTGTTTCTTGTCTCTTACTCCACATCCTATTATTCTCTTCCTCATCATTATTCTATTATTCATATTGAATTTCCACAGAATTTACAACTTCATTTTCCTTTAGTTCAGGTAGTCTTGTTTCAGGTTCATGGGTTGCTGGTGGTGAGAGTTATTTTCCACTTATTATTGTTATCATGCTGAAATTTCCTTTTGGATTTGGGATTTTCTGGGAAGGAAGTTTGCTTTGGTTTTTGGAAATTATTTCAACAAGACTTCCCACCATGTCTTCTAGCTTATCAACCTTATCCTCTAGGACATTATACCTAGATTTTAGCTGTTCCATAGATGGTTGTGTGATAGTGGATGGCTGCTCATATGTATTTCCTTGGAATGGTGGTGTCTAAAAGGATTTTTATTATTGGAAGGGATATTTATAGGTTTTTTGGAATGGAGGGGGGTTTTGGTATTACTACTGTTGGTAAGGAGATTGATTGGGGTACTTTTTAGGATTGAATGATCTCATCTGGTTTTGTTGGTTTCAATATCCTTGTTGGGCTTGGCGTTGATGTGGTTGATTCTGCTAGAATTTTCTTACTTGGAAGGCCGTAGAATAGTATTTTGTCCCCTATATCTTAGAAAATTGGTCAGTATAATGAGTGTAATAATAACATAAACCACATACTTGAGTTTAATATTGGTGTCCATTTTCTTGAGTTACAGCTATATGAAGGACTAACCTTGTAAGGCCATCAACTTTGGTTTCAATCAATATAGATGAATTAGATGTTTTTACCTCATGTATCCCCCTAGTTCCCATACCACTTGTTCCAAATTGTTGTGAGTTTTGCACAATCTTCTTAATCATACCTCAAACATTATAAGGTGACTTGTCGATCAAAGCTTCTCCCGATGAGGCATCTAGTAGATTTCAATCACTGTCAAGAAGTACTTGGTAGAAGAACACAAAGAATTAGTGTTCCTCCATTTCCTGATATGGGTAGCTGACACAAATATTTTTGAAATGCTCCCAATACTCCTAGAGGGTATCTTCAGTTGATTATTATATGATGTAAATCTCCTTTTTGATGGCAATGCTCTTGGATGTGGGAAAGTATCTCTTAATGAAGCATCTTTTTAAATCCTCCCATCCACCTATCTCCCCTAGTTTTAGATTGTACAGCTATTCATCAGCCACTCCTTCAAGTTATAATGGGAATTCCCTCCATTGAAATTGGTCTGCAGGTGCTCCTCTTGGCCTGAAGCTTGAGAAGACGTAGTTTAATTATTGGATATGCCGATTTGGATCTTATCCTACAATACCATGAAACTTAGGAAGAATGGGAATAATATTGACACGTAATTCAAAATCATTTGGCGTAGTGGGTGCAATGAGTTGGTTATTTTGAATGGAAAATTGAGGTGCACATAGATCACACAGGTTTGGGATGGGATTTCCATACATGATTTCAGGTTTAGAGTGAACACTTAGAGTTTCACTTGAATATGAGAGATCTATTTCATTAAAAATTTCTAGTATGTTTATTTTTCTTAGTTGGGTTAATGTTCTTTCAATTTTTAAATCAAATTCAATTAATGGTTCTTTTGAGTTGCAGGTCATTCAATTTTGAAAATATTTTTTTTATATTAAACTACCTCCCTAGAAACAGTGCCAAGTTTGATGCACGCCTATCATAGGGAATGTCAGAACATTTTTTTTATATTACCTAAGTATAGTATAGTGGACAATGTAGGTAAACAGTTCTTCACTTTTTAACTAAGGTAAAAATGTAGTGTTTTTAGAAGAAATCAATAATAAAATAATTGAAATTAAATTTTAAATTCAAATGATTGAAAACTATGATATTAGAAGGGTTATTAGATCAGGTTCGGTTTCCCAATTTTAATGCTATCCTTGTTCAATTTAATTCAAACCTCTTCTTCTAAGTTGATTAAAGTGATATTCCACAATCATTTCCTCTCACTTCCTTGGTGAAATGGTGATGGTGATAGAAAACCTTACCAAAATCTTAGTTTGGTCTACCCTCCTTCCATGTGAAATAGAGTTTCAATGAATATCCTCAATTGAATTGGGAAATACCCAATTAGGTATTTTTTATCTTGAACAATCAATAACATCCACTACCCCTATTACACATACTAACGATCATCAAGTACTTCACCCCTAATCCTTGATCCATTCCATCATATATAAACCAGAAATCGGTGGAAGGAGATAATGATCATTTAAAAAAGAAGTAATCAACAACATAATTAAAAATCATGAATGAACACACTTGATAATTAAATCCACTATATTAAATTAAAAACAACTTTAAAGAAGAAATAGATTTCATTCAATTATGTCTAGGAACTCAAGCATTAAAAAATTGAAAACCAACCCTTCCCCAATCACTCAAAATGTTTACCCCACCATGGTAATGGTAATAAAGATGAATGGGGAAGAATAAGGAATTAAAAATATATGGAAAAGAAAATAAATAAAAGAGAAAAATTTGAAAAGTTCTTCTCCTTGTTATCCCAGAAGGAATGGGATGGAATGAGATGCTTTGAGAGGGAGGAGCTCCCCTCCTTTTATTGGCAGAATTTGTCCCCCAAAATTTGATGTGTTGTACCCCAAATAAATAACTCATTAACATGTTTCATCCTTTACTAATTTTTTTCATAAATATATCGGGTGTCTCTCTTAAAAATTTCATCATATTTGGACAAGTATTTCGAGAGTTATTCCCGTTTTACGCTAACAATTTATTCTGTCCAGCCAGACTCTCCAAATTGAAAATCTTCATATTAGAATGACTTAATGACCATAAAAATGGCCAATTCACACATTTGAGACTTCATGAAATATGTTCCAAAACTTATTTTTCGTCCACCCACAAAATTTAATAGTAATTTTCCCCCACCATGGACAAGTTAGGGACCCAGCACCAAAAATCAACAGATCTGTAAACATTTTTCATAATACAACTTGTGAGCTTCTTTTGAGCTTCCATATGGTCGATTAAGATTTTGGTCAAGAAGGATGAAATGAATCCCTAGATATGAAGAACCATAAAATGAAATAATTTCAATTTTTTTATTAATATAGAAAATTTTATGGAAATAAGAAATAAATAATTTAAAACTGTTAAAAATATAGAATGGGCCATTTTTACTATTAAGCTCAAAATACCACAAATATCATAAAATGTGGAAATTTATCTTAAAGTAACACTTTGATGGGATTTAAAAATATGAAATTAAATGTAAATTTATTGAAAATATTTTCTCTATCAAAAATCCTAAAAATGTATCCACAAATATTCGGTAATACCCAAGTAGACCAAGGAAGCTATGGATCTCTATTACAGATGTTGTCCTAGGAAATTCTTATATTGCCATTGTTTTGGAATGGTCTACATATATCCCTTTTCTGGTGATTAAATGCCCCAATAATGATACTTACACCATCCAGAACTCACATTTACTATACTTTTCACATAGTTTCTCTCTTCTCAAAGTCTTTAGAACAGTATTCATGTAACACCCGAGACTTTTATGTTATATAAATCATCAAAGGAATCTTTTTCTACACAATACTTTCTTGGATTGCTTTACACGAAATCACGACCTTCCTCGATAGCTTGCGTCGTACGCAATACCGAGTTTCACGAAACAACGATATGCTATTAAAATATTATTAAAACTAGCTGTTATGAATAGTAATAACCACTTTTTAAAATATTATAAATTTTATTTTTCAAAATGGACTTCATTTTTGGATTCGGAATATCGAAATTAGCCTAGGGTGAAATTTTGGTATTTTTCTGAAAACTTTCAATTTTTGATGAATAGTGAAACCACTAAGTGGTAGTTGAAAAATTGAATTTTTCATAAAACTTAATTTTACCGCTTCTGTGAGTGGAATTTCAAAAATCCGAGAGACATGGTTGATTTCAGTAAGTAAAATGTGGTTCAATGAGATGAAAATAATTTTTTGGTGAATAGTAAATTTTTACTTTTTTTTTACCACGGTAAAAAGTAAATAGGGTAATTAAGGGTAAAGATGATATTATTATTACCCTAACACATGTCCTAATTCTATTGGATAAGTGTAATTCGACCAAAAACAAACTTAGGAATAAAATATGACCATTTAGGCCCACTTGGATTAGATTAGGACATTTATTATTAATTTATTTAAAGAAGGGTTAAAATAGTTAAAATCAAAGTTTAATAAGTAAATAATTTTTAATATGGGGTTATACATAAGATAAATTCGACTATAAATATTCATTATAAAGATAAAAAGATTTCCTACATAATGGTATTTTATTTTTAATTTTTAGACATTAAATAATTTAATTTATTTATGACACAATGATGATGCAGTAATTATCTTATTAATGAAATATTGACATAATTAATGTTATAAACACCAAAATAAATTTAATTTGAGACTTTTTATGGATCCCACTAATTTTCTAGGTTAATATGACATGTTAGTATTGATTTAATTAACTTGGTTCGAACTAATAATTCTGTTATAATTTTCACAAAAATCAATTATTAAATAGTGTCAAAATTGACATAAAATAGTTTTTAAAACAAATATTATATTGGTAATTGTTATTTTATTCCTAAAAATCTAAGGTTCGGCCAAATTACTTATATAAGGTTATATATATTAATAATAAACAACTTGGGGTTCGTTTGGCTTCTTATAGTATGTTTATTAACCTTATAGTATAAGAACACAAGAAGACATGGTAAAAGTAAAATTATTTAACTTAATGTTAAATCTAAATGATAAGGTTAAAATAGGAACCTAAACTTGTCTAAATTCTATTGGATGAGAGGATTTATACCCATCCCCACCTTAGCTTCGAAATATATCAATTTGGAGCTATTTAAAACCGAACTTGACTTTATAATAAAATAATAGTTTTAGTTATTCCAAAGGTCCCCCTCTCCTCCCTTATAAACGGACACCTCCTCCCCCTCTTCCTCACACAACTTTTAGCCTTCAAGCTCGGCCAAACCCTGCCACTTTCTCCTCTCCACTTCCCTAGAGACATCCTAGAGGTCCTGGTCTTCTTCAAAGACCAATTTTAGTGCCCTAAAAGAAGGTCTCAAAGAAGCACTTCAAAGAAGAGGTAATGTCCGTTACCGATTCTTTCATCTTTATTTCTTCTTCCACTTCTTCTTCTTTAGTTGTTTCATTATGAAGTAATAACATCAGTATCACTCATATACTGATATGTTATTATAAGTATGAAACAACCCTATTTCACCATCTATCCATCCTACAGAAAAAGAAATCACCGCGCGTGCGTACGTACGGAATACCGTCTCCACGCCGTGGTGTAATCTATTTTCCACCACCACCTTACTTGGATTGGTATAATGGTGTAAATAATGACTATATATGACTATTATAAAGTGATATTGATTCTGAAATAGTATACATACACTCCAATACAATTCCACGATCATAAGAATGATATCATCACTCGTGCGTACGTACGGAATACCGTCTCCATGATGTGATGCGACTCGTTCTACATGATCTTCATTTCATAATGATTATATAAATGAATTGAATGAATGAATATGATATATATTACACTAATACAATTCTGGAAATGAGGTATCTATAACCTAAATATAAGAATAAGAATTTATTCGACAAAACACGCATAAGAACAAAAAGTTATAAACACCCGAATAACAAGTAGCAATGAAATATTACTACTAAGAAGCTAAGAATATGACTATATATGATATCATAAAAATAATTATGATTCTGGAATAAGTCAATAACATTATTTAAATCATTATACAGGAGTTTCGGACACTTACAAAGCAAGTCGGACCTAAGGTAAGGGAAATATCACAATCTCATTTTTATCCGAGATTGTTTATACTTTGAAATTTACTGGGGTGTATTTTATCATCCACATCCATGTTTCCTCAATATGTAATATTGTTTCCATCCACCAACAATTGTTTAAATTCAATTTTACCCTTCGCTGAGTTTTTTTTAAAAGATATGAAAGGAATCTTTTGTCGTTTTTCATACGAGGTACTTTTTGACTTTTCCGACAAAAGTACGAAGAATGTTTTTTTAACTTATACGGCATGAATGGATTTTTAAAACATTATTTCCAAGAATCTTCCTTTACAAGTTTTCAAGTTTATTTTTAATCAACTTCTTTTAGTTTAGAATTGTATGACATGTTAAGAAAGGAAAAGTATTTTTGAAGTAGAAAGGATATTTTCCTCAAGAATGGAGTTAAAGTGTTTAATCAAAATTATTTTCCATATAAGATAATATAGGGTCTTGTTTCTATCCCTATTCTTACATTGATTTTATTATGTTGTGATGGAAATATTTTTATGAATTCCTTTATCTTATATGAATTGTTTTATGATGTCACGATGTTTAAGATTCCCATTTTTATTACATGGGTTATGCTATGATGTATGGTTTATGATTTTGTGGCACACATAAGAATGGTATAATTATGAGATGGGTGAGACCAATATCTCCCTCCAATGCATTGGGTAAAGATTTTATATCTCATGAGATAGACATGGCTGGAATGGTAGGTTATACCAGTTCAGTGAAACAGGACTGAAACGAGGGTGACTCGGTTCAAAAATGGACTTTGTCCACTAAGATAGTCTTGGAAATGAGTCTTGACTAACAAGAAATGATTCTCTATGATTATGTGTGTATGCCACAAAGTTTCATGTTTTAAGTTATGATTATTGTGATTACATTTCACTGCCATGATTTATTCCATGTTATAATATTATGATCTCTTTTGCAGGATAAGATTTCCAAAAGTTATGTTCTTATGTATATGATGTGATTGATATTTCTTTTGTTTACCCTTACTGAGCATTTGAGCTCACCCTTTTATATGTTTTATTTCCCCAGGCCAGGAAGAAGGTTATTAAGTAGAATATGCCAAAAAGGGGCTCTAGATATGATGAAATAAATGGGAGGCAAAGTAGATGCTTTATGAAAGAGTTGTTTATGTTTCCCAGTTTCTAAAGACACTATACCTATACGGTACTTTCTTGGTTTTGTTATATGTTGTAATAAGTGTGCTTCAATTCTGAAGTAATAACAATGTATGTAAAGTATGGGTCGTTATAGTTGGTATCAGAGGAAAGGTATAGTCAACCTTTGGAAACTAGGATGTAAAAGCCTTAGTAAGAACCCTAAGGATAAGTCTAAGCATAGAACACAATCTTAGTGTTTTAGAATAACCTAGGATAAGACCTTAAGTGTGAAATTTTATTCTTAATTATGTGGTTTTCCTATTATAATAAGTGTTGCTCACACTATTCTTCTTGGTTTTAGTCAATGGCTGGAACCCGAAGGAATCGTGTTAATGCGGAATGCGATAGGCAATGCAATGATTGTCCCCCTGAGAAACCAAACGTTATGGGAGCTGGAATGCAAAATCTTATATCCATGCTCACACAACTTTCTCAAGCTATGAATCATGCAGGACTTCCAAACGAGCAAAGGAAGGAGCAACATTCTGTTGAATCCTTCATGAGACAGCGTCCACCTTCTTTCAGCGGGTCTATTGATCCATTAGTTTCTGAACAATGGATTAGTACTACTGAAAAGATATTTTCAGTTCTTCAATCTTCTGAACATGATAAAGTCATCCTAGCAGTTTATCGTTTGGAAGGAGATGCTGATCAATGGTGGAATATTATTAAGAATACGAGGCAAAGGGATGAAATTGAGTCCATGGAATGGGACAAGTTCAAGAACTTATTTTTCAATAAGTACTTCCCTCTTATTCTCCGAAAAAAGATGGAGAAAGAGTTTCTTGAACTGAAGCAAAAGGATGATGAATCTGTTGGTACCTATGAAGCAAATTTTACAAGACTTGCAAGGTACGCTTCTGGTATTATTATCCAACCTGAGAGTAAGATCGATCGATTCTTTAGTGGCTTAAAACCAAGTCTTCGAAGGGCGTTAGCCATAAGGGACTTCAATAGCTACGAAGAAATAGTTCGATGTGCTCTCAAAGTCAAGATGGAGATTGGAGTAACCCATCAGTCATATGGGTTTGATAAGAAGAGGAAAATGGAATTCAAAGGAAAATCTAAAGAGCACACTGAAAAGAAGATGAGCTTTCCCTTATGCTCAAAGTGTGGAAAGAAACATGGAGGGAGTTCTCTTAAAGGGACAAGTAAATGTTTCAAATGTGGAAAGGAAGGTCATCGGGCATTTGAATACCGCGATGATGGGAAGAAGATTTCTAATGATGAAAACAAAGGAAGGGATACACAGAATGAACCTACTACACTTCAATGTTTCAAGTGCAAGGAGATGGGACATTATGCCAATAAATTCCCTAATCCAAGGGTTGATGATGATGGTCGACGTCAACAAACTCTTAAGGCTAAAGACAAAGGAAAGTCACATGCAATTTCTATCAGCGATGTGGAGTACGATAACGATGTGGTGAAAGGTACACTTACCATCCACTCTAAAGTAGAAAATGTTTTATTTGATTCTGGATCCACCCACTCTTTTATTTATGAAGAATTTTCTAAGGGTATCACCGTATTACCTCAACAATTAGATGTTGAGTTAGCTGTGACAACACCTAATGGCACAACAGTCGCATCAAAAGTTTATAATTCTTCTCCGATCGAAGTTTGTGGGAAAGTGCTTCCTGCAAATCTTGTGATCCTTCCTATAGTGGAATTTTATGTGATTCTTGGAATGTATTGGCTTTCTTTATATGGATCTCATATCAATTTCCAAAGAAGGGAAGTCACATTTCATATTCTAGATCAATCTATGACCGTCTATCAATGAAAGGATGAACATAACCTTCCAGTGGAAATTTCTTCCATTTTATGGGTATTGATTCCACTAAATGAAGGTTATTTATCTTAAATGGTTGGTGAGAAACTCACGATTAAGAATATGCCCATTGTACGGGAGTTTGATGATGTCTTTCCGGAGGAATTACCGGGTCTTCCATCAAATCGTGAAGTTGAGTTTTCAATAGAACTCGTACCGGGTGCTTTGCCTATTTCAAAGACACCTTATAGAATGGACCCAATTGAGTTGCAGGAATTGAAGAAGCAACTCCAAGAGAATCTTGATAAGGGATTCATACGCCCTAGTGCGTCACCTTGGGGAGCACCTGTTCTATTTGTTAAAAAGAAAGATGGATCAATGAGACTCTGTATTGATTATCGAGAACTTAACAAGATCACTATCAAGAACAAATATCCTCTCCCGCGCATTGATGACCTATTTGACGCGGAGCTCAATACTTCTTCAAGATTGATCTTCATTCAGGGTATCATCAATTAAGGGTCAAAAGGGAGGATATACCAAAGACGGCTTTCCGTACAAGGTATGGACACTATGAATTTATAGTGATGCCATTTGGTCTTACTAATGCCCCTGCTATCTTCATGGATCTGATGAATAGAGTATTTAGAGACTATCTTGATCAATTTGTGGTAGTCTTTATAGAAGATATTCTTGTCTATTCAAAGAGAAATGAAGAACATAAAGATCACTTTAGAATTATATTGAAGACCCTGAGAAAGGAGAATCTTTATGCCAAATTTACCAAGTGTGAATTTTGGATTAAAAAAGTTGCATTTTTGGGTCACATAATCTCAAAAGAGGGGATATCTGTGGATCCAGCAAAAACAGAGGTTATTGAAAGATGGTTGAGACCAACAACAGTAACTGAGATCCGAAGTTTTCTTGGTTTGGCTGGATATTATCGATGTTTTGTGAAAGATTTTTCACGATTATCTAATCCACTCACCAAGTTGACTCGGAAAGGAGTTAAATTTGTTTGGACGGAAGAATGTGAAGAGAATTTCAAGGAGTTGAAAAGAAGGTTATCTAGTGCACCTGTGCTCACACTGCCTTGTAGTGGAGAAAGGTTTGTGATCTATAGTGATGCATCCAAGAAGGGATTAGGGTGTGTTCTTATGCAAAATGATATGGTGATAGCTTATGCCTCACGACAGTTGAAAATCCATGAGAAAAATTACCCAACACATGATTTGGAGTTAGCTGCGGTAATCTTTTCATTAAAGATTTGGAGGCATTACCTTTATGGTGAAAGGTGTGATATTTATACTGATCATAAAAGTTTAAAGTACATTTTCACACAAAAGGAGCTGAATATGCGTCAAAGAAGATGGTTGGAGCTGATTAAGGATTACGACTGCTTAATCCATTACCACCCTGGGAAAGCAAATAAGGTGGCAGATGCATTAAGTCGACAAGACCATGATAGTTTATCCATGATGAGGATCATAAAAGATCTAATATTTATGGATTTACAAAGTATGGATCTTGGAATTATAATGGAAGGGGAAAAATCTTATCTTTCTTAAATGAATGTTCAACCATCTATACATGTGAAGATTAAAGAGGCACAGAAAGAAGATGTCGAGTTACAAAAGAAGGTGAGAAATGTTCCTGAGTTCAACCTTGATTGTGATGGGATAATAAAGTTCAGGAATCGGGTTTGTGTTCCTCCCATCCCCGAATTAAAGAAGGAGCTGTTGAATGAGGCTCATAGTTCTTTATTCTCTATTCATCCTGGAAGCACGAAGATGTATAGGGACCTGAAAGAGTACTTTTGGTGGGATGGCATGAAAAGAGATGTTGCTGAATATGTCTCTCGATGCTTGGTTTGTCAACAAGTTAAAGCTGAGAGACAGAAGTCTAAGGGGATGTTACAACCATTACCCATACCCGAATGGAAATGGGAAAACATTACTATGGACTTTGTCACAGGACTTCCTAAAATATCCAAAGGCAATAATGCTATCTGGGTCATAGTTGATCGTCTTACAAAGTCTGCACACTTCATTGCTATTAGAGAGGATTTCTCTCTGGATCATCTTTCCAGGATATATGTAAAGGAAGTGGTAAGATTGCATGGAGTACCACTTTCTATTATATCTGATCGGGATCCGAGATTTACCTCAAAGTTCTGGCGAAGTCTTCAGCATACTCTGGATACAGAGTTGAGTTTCAGCACTGCTTATCATCCTCAGACAGACGGTCAGTCTGAGAGAACAATTCAAACCCTAGAAGATATGTTGAGAGCTTGCTCTATGGATTTCAAAGGAGGTTGGGATCAACACCTACCTTTGGTGGAATTTTCTTATAATAATATCTTTCACTCCAGTACTCAGATGGCTCCTTATGAATCTCTCTATGGAAAGAAATGCAGGATTCCAACTTGCTGGGATGAAGTTGGGGAAAGAAAGCTATTAGGAACTGATCTCGTTGATGAAATGGCAGAAAATGTCAGATCTATTCAACAACACATAAGAGCAGCTCAGAGTCGACAGAAAAGTTATGCCGACAACCGAAGAAAAGACCTAGAGTTTGAAGTGGGTGATAAAGTGTTCTTACGAATATCTCCCCGGAAGAGTGTTATGATATTTGGAAAGAAGAAGAAGTTGAGCCCTAGATATATCGGTCCTTTCGAAATACTGGATCGTGTTGGGAAGGTAGCTTACCGATTTGCGCTTCCACCGAATCTCTCTCAAGTTCACGATGTGTTCCATGTATCTCTCCTGAGAAAGTACATACCTGATCCTTCACATGTACTCAGCTCAGAAGTTGTACCGCTGGAGAAAGATCTTTCTTATGAAGAACAACCGATAGAGATTCTGGATCGTAGCGAAAAAGTCCTACGAAACAAGACCACTCGATTGGTGAAAGTTTTATGGAGGAACCACCAATTAGAAGAAGCTACATGGGAGCTTGAGGATATGATGAGGGAGATGTATCCTCATCTGTTTTTTACAAAGTGACGAATTTCGAGGGCGAAATTCATTTTAAGGGGGGTAGAATGTAACACCCGAGACTTTTATGTTATATAAATCATCAAAGGAATCTTTTTCTACACAACACTTTCTTGGCTTGCTTTACATGAAATCGCGACCTTCCTCGATAGTTTGCGTCGTACGCAATACCGAGTTTCACTAAACAACGATATGCTATTAAAATATTATTAAAACTAGCCGTTATGAATAGTAATAACCACTTTTTGAAATTTTATAAATTTTATTTTTCAAAATGGACTTCATTTTTGGATTCGGAATATCGAAATTAGCCTAGGGTGAAATTTTGGTATTTTTCTGAAAACTTTCAATTTTTGATGAATAGTGAAACCACTAAGTGGTAGTTAAAAAACTGTTTTTTTCATAAAACTTAATTTTACCGCTTCTGTGAGTGGAATTTCAAAAATCCGAGAGACACAGTTGATGTCAGTAAGTAAAATGTGGTTCAATGAGATGAAAATAATTTTTTGGTGAATAATAACTTTTTACTTTTTTTTACCACGGTAAAAAGTAAATAGGGTAATTAAGGGTAAAGATGATATTATTATTACCCTAACACATGTCCTAATTCTATTGGATAAGTGTAATTCGACCAAAAACAAACTTAGGAATAAAATATGACCATTTAGGCCCACTTGGATTAGATTAGGACATTTATTATTAATTTATTTAAAGAAGGGTTAAAATAGTTAAAATCAAAGTTTAATAAGTAAATAATTTTTAATATGGGGTTATACATAATATAAATTCGACTATAAATATTCATTAGAAAGCTAAAAATATTTTCTACATAATGGTATTTTATTTTTAATTTTTAGACATTAAATAATTTAATTTATTTATGACACAATGATGATGCAGTAATTATCTTATTAATGAAATATTGACATAATTAATGTTATAAACACCAAAATAAATGTAATTTGAGACTTTTTATGGTTCCCACTAACTTTATAGGTTAATATGACATGTTAGTATTGATTTAATTAACTTGGTTCGAACTAATAATTCTGTTATGATTTTCACAAAAATCAATTATTAAATAGTGTCAAAATTGACATAAAATAGTTTTTAAAACAAATATTATATTGGTAATTGTTATTTTATTCCTAAAAATCTATGTTTCGTCCAAATGACTTAGATAAGGTTATATATATTAATAATAAACAACTTGGGGTTCGTTTGGCTGCTTATAGTAAGTTTATTAACCTTATAGTATAAGAACACAAGAAGACATGGTAAAAGTAAAATTATTTAACTTAATGTTAAATCTAAATAATAAGGTTAAAATAGGAACCTAAACTTGTCTAAATTCTATTGTATGAGAGGATTTAGACCCATACCCACATTATCTTTCAAATATATCAATTTGGAGCTATTTAAAACCGAAATTGACTTTATAATAAAATAATAGTTTTAGTTATTCCAAAGGTGCCCCTCTCCTCCCTTATAAAAGGCCACCTCCTCCCCCTCTTCCTCACACCACTTTGAGCCTTCAAGGTCGGCCAAACCCTTACACTTTCTCCTCTCCACTTCCCTAGAGACATCCTAGAGGTCCTGGTCTTCTTCAAAGACCAATTTTAGTGCCCTAAAAGAAGGTCTCAAAGAAGCACTTCAAAGAAGAGGTAATGTCCGTTACTGATTCTTTCATCTTTATTTCTTCTTCCACTTATTCTTCTTTAGTTGTTTCATTATTAAGTAATAACATCAGTATTACTCATATACTGATATGTTATTATAAGTATGAAACAACCCTATTTCACCATCTATCCATCCTACGGAAAAAGAAATCACCGCGCGTGCGTACGTACGGAATACCGTCTCCACGCCGTGGTGTAATCTATTTTCCACCACCACCTTACTTGGATGGGTATAATGGTGTAAATAATGACTATATATGACTATTATAAAGTGATATTGATTCTGAAATAGTATACATACACTCTAATAAAATTCCACGATCATAGGAATGATATCATCACTCGTGCGTACGTACGGAATACCTTCTCCACGATGTGATGCGACTCGTTCTACATGATCTTCATTTCATAATGATTATATAAATGAATTGAATGAATTAATATGATATATATTACACTAATAACATTCTAGAAATGAGGTATCTATAACCTAAATATAAGAATAAGAATTTATTCGATAAAACATGCATAAGAACAAAAAGTTATAAACACCCGAATAACAAGTAGCAATGAAATATTACTACTAAGAAGCTAAGAATATGACCATATATGATATCATAAAAATAAGTATGATTATAGAATAAGTCAATAACATTATTTAAATCATTATAAAGGAGGTTCAGACACTTACAAATCAAGTCGGACCTAAGGTAAGGGAAATATCACAATCTCATTTTTATCCGAGATTGTTTATACTTTGAAATTTACTGGGGTGTATTTTATCATCCACATCCATGTTTACTCAATATGTAATATTATTTACATCCACCAAAAATTGTTTAAATCCAATTTTACCCTTCGGTGAGTTTTTTGTAAAAGATATGAAAGGAATCTTTTGTCATTTTTCGTACGAGGTACTTTTTGACTTTTCCGACAAAAGTACGAAGAATGTTTTTTTTAACTTATACGACATGAATGGATTTTTAAAAAATTATTTCCAAGAAGCTTCCTTTAAAAGTTTTCAAGTTTATTTTTAATCAACTTCTTTTAGTTTAGAATTGTATGACATGTTAAGAAAGGAAAAGTATTTTTAAAGTAGAAAGGATATTTTCCTCAAGAATGGAGTTAAAGTGTTTAATCAAAATTATTTTCCATCTAAGATAATATAGGGTCTTGTTTCTATCCCTATTCTTACATTGATTTTATTATGTTGTGATAGAAATATTTTTATGAATTCCTTTATCTTATATGAATTGTTTTATGATGTCACGATGTTTAAGATTCCCATTTTTATTACATGGGTTATGCTATGATGTATGGTTTATGATTTTGTGGCACACATAAGAATGGTATCATTATGAGATGGGTGGGAACAATATCTCCCTCCAATGCATTGGGTAAAGATTTTATATCTCATGAGATAGACATGGCTGGAATGGTAGGTTATACCGGTTCAGTGAAACAGGACTGAAACGAGGGTGACTCAGTTCAGAAATGGACTTTGTCCACTAAGATAGTCTTGGCAGTGAGTCTTGACTAACAAGAAATGATTCTCTATGATTATGTGTGTATGCCACAAAGTTTCATGTTTTAAGTTATGATTATTGTGATTACATTTCACTGCCATGATTTATTCCATGTTATAATATAATGATCTCTTTTGCAGGATAAGATTTCCAAAAGTTATGTTCTTATATATATGATGTGATTGATATTTATTTTGTTTACCCTTACTGAGAATTTGAGCTCACCCTTTTGTATGTTTTATTTACCCAGGTCAAGAAGAAGGTTATTAAGTAGAATATGCCAAAAAGGGGCTCTAGATATGATGAAATAAATGGGAGGCAAAGTAGATGCTTTATGAACGAGTTGTTTATGTTTCCCAGTTTCTAAAGACACTATACCTATACAGTCCTTTCTTGGTTTTGTTATATGTTGTAATAAGTGTGCTTCAATTCTGAAGTAATAACAATGTATGTAAAGTATGGGTCGTTATAATTCAAATGCTCCTCATATTCCTCCCTTCTCTTAAAGTAAATCAGAATATCATCGATAAATAATACCACAATTTTTTTCAAGGTAATCTATAAATACTCTATTCATTAGATCAATGAAAATTTCTAGAGAATTAGTGAGTCCTAAGGGAATCACTATGAACTCATAGTGTCCATACCTCATTTGAAATGCAGTCATGGGAATATCTTCCTTCCTTACCTTTAATTGGTGATATCCCGACCGAAGGTCCACCTTAAAGAAATAACTCACTCCATGAAGCTGATTAAACAAGTCATCTATCTAAGGTAGAGGATAATTATTCTTTATTGTTATTTTATTGATCTCATGATAATCAATGTAGAGGTGCATTGAACCATCCTTCTTGATGAAAAGGACTAATGCTCCCCATGGTGAAGTACTCGAGCATATAAAAACTTTATCTAGATTCTACTCTAACTACTTCATCAGCTCTTCCAGATCAATGGTGGCCATTCTATAAGGTGTATTTTATATAGGTAGGGATAAAATAATAAGTTCATTTGAGAACTCAACCTCTCACTTAGGAGGAAGACTAGACAATTATTTGGGAAATACATCAGTGTAGTCCCCTACAATGGGCATGTCTTCGAGCATGATTCTCTCCTTTTCCTTAATAATTTGATCTAGACATGATTTCTCATAATAAATTAATATCCATACTTGAGACAATGATTCTAAAGAAGATTCATGTTCCTCCTTACACTCGTAAATAATTGGAGGATGCTTCGGGATGTGAAGGGTGATCTCCCTTTCCCAACAGTTGATATTGGATTTGTATAAAGATAGCCAATCCATACCCAAGATAACATCAAACTCCACTAAATTAAGTAAAATGATATTTTCTAGGAGGATTAGTCCAAAAATTTTAATTTGGGAGGAGTTATATACTTTGGATGAAATAATTTCCCCATTTTCTATTCTCACAGATAACTCAATCTCCAAATTTTGTGGTGGTGTTTAAATAGTTATACTAAACTTGAAAGATATGAAAGAATGTGTAGAACCAAAATAAAATATTACATTCAATATTATTGAATGAATAACTAGCGTATCTATCACCACATCGTTATCCGACTCCACCTTAGTAGTAGTGATAGCATAAGCCTTCCCTTGTTTCCTTGGAGGTTGTTGTTGATTGCCTCCGACAACATTTGGATTAGGGAAATTGTTTGCATAATTCCCATGTTCATTTCAGTTTTAACACTCCACTATAGGTTGAGTTTTGATCTAAAACTTACTTTATTCTTCTATGTTAGTGGTATTATTCATATCCCTTTGGTAGTTTTTAGCCAGATATCCCATTCTTCCACATTTTAAGTAATTCCTGTTTCCCTTTAGAGAGTTCCTAGGATGTTTGTTCCCACAATTTTGACACGTGGGATGTTCTATATTCTTTATATCATGGGATTTATTTTCCAAACCACCCATATTAGACTCTATTTTCCGCTTTTTTTCACAAGTCCCACAAGACCATTGAGAGTCTCCGATATCCATTTTAACCTTGAGGGCATAACAGACAATCTTCTCATAACTGTCGAAGTCTCTAATCACCAACAATTTTCATAGGCTTGACTTTAGTCCACTAAAGAAGTGATCCAACTTATTTTTGGTGTTCATGATAATGCTAGAGGCATATATTACAAGCCTTGTGAAGTTTTCTTCATACGCACCAATGGAATCATATTCCTTTTTCTTGAGTTTAAGGAACTCTCTTTCCATATTGATATAGAGGGTTTGGGGAAAATATTTATTGAATTTTTTTTCACGAATTCCTCCCAATCTATGTAATAAATTTACTCATAGGACTTCATATTCTTGATCAGTGTCCACCACTGATCAGCTTCCCCATCAAAATGATAGACCGCCAGTATGACTTTCTCTTCTTCTAAGCACTGGAGGAAAAAATATCTTTTCAATGGAGTTAATCCATTGTTCCATGAGGAGGGGATCAAAAGATCCACTAAACATGGGAGGCCTTTACCATATGAAGTATTATACAACAACTTTCTCTTTCCTTGGAGGAGGAGGGCGTTCCACATTATTCAAGTTATTATTCGTAACTTGATCCAACTGAGCAAGTACTATCATAAAGTTTTGATCACCCATTCCAATCATATCAAACATATCATTAGGGTAATCATCACATTTCCTATCACATTGATTATTTAAACGTGTTCTTCTATTTTCCTCCATTAACTATGAAAAAGAACATATAATTAGGGGTATTGAATACTTAGCTAATAAGAATAAAAAAGGAAACTTTAAACATAAAAGGATAAACTATTAAAGGAAAATTATAACCTAACTTATGATTCCCTAGGTTTCAATCTAGGTTACCCATGATCTGTTTCCTCACATTTATTCTTATGGGATTAATTTTTTGTTCTCTTAATAATGGTTCATTCTAAGCTTATGAATTTACCAAAACATATCCCTTAGGAGTGCCAGATCAGGAGCATAGTAAGGCCTGTTGTTGTGCACCAGTTCCTATTTGAGTCTAGCTCAAAGTGGTGTTTTTAGGTTTTACCTGTAGATACATCTGTACCAGAGCCACATCCACTTGTTCATATTTATATAGGGATGAATTTTATTGATAAACCACTTACTCTATACTTACCAAAATTTAGGGATGTTTTCTTATATTTTGTCTCATCCCTAAGGTTATTACGAAAGTGCTCTATTACTAATCTCCAAAAATAACTAGACCATCCTCTAAGACCAACTATAGAGACCCAGAATTTTAAACATATCATTACATGATTATAATCATAATTAAACTTCAAATTACAAGCCAAGGATCATAAAGTCTAGAGTCTTGGAAGACTAGGTACATAAAACTCATAACATGGAACTAAATAAAAAATTTATTTATTTAATAATCATAAATAACTCCTAAATTCCATTGTGCTCAAATATCTTCATAGGATAACCTGGGGATAACACAAAAAAAGGATGAGCTAAAAATCCCAGTAAGGGAATAAACATAAGAATAAATATTTAGCACATGGGTTAGAAGGCATGAAAAAATGATATAAAAAGACATGGAACATATGGAATGATAAAATATAATCCTGGGATCATATAAACATGGATTCATAGTAATTTGGTAGTAACATAAAACATAAATTTAGCACGATTCAAGGCTCTTTGCACATAGAGGAGCACAAGTTGAGGTTAACCACCAAGACCATTACACATGGTAGCAGGAGTCAAGGCTAACCACCAAGACCATTGCACATAACGTCTCATGAGACAAATATTTAATCAATTAATTGGAGTGATATCTAGGCACAACCATCTTAACATGTTCATGAATATGTTTTACACATACATAATTAACCATACATAAACATAAGGGTACCCACGGAAAGAAACGTGTACCATAATCATGTCATAAAGCATAATAAATGGGCGTATCATACAAGTGTCCATAAAAGAAAGGAATTAAAACACACATGGAAATTAAAAAGGGAAAATAATAATATATCATGGTAAGTTATGTCAAATATAAGTGATAACATGGAAGAATAATATTTAATAAATTTTAGCATTAAAACATTTTGGTGCGGTTTTAAGGAAAATACTAAAGAGCCACAAAAATAGAAAAGGGGATAATATTTTATATGAAACCATAAGTGAACCAAGATAGTTTTAATAATAAAAATACTGATTTTATTAAAACAATGGTGGGTTAAAACAGATGATATAGTGCACTTGAAATTGGGTAGGAATTTGGGAAGTTACCTTAAAACAGGTTTGCTTTTCGAGAAGTATTGAGGAGGGAACCAAAAACACGTATATCACTGAAAGATAATGATGAACAGATCTGGATAAATGATTTTGGAGCATATAAATTTTTTTATAAGATATACATAAAAATAACATATAACTTTATTTTGGTAAAAAGAAAGATAGATCTACCCGAAGGAATAATGGAGGTTTAGGTAGAATCCCTTACCTTAAGTCTGAAGGTGTCATTCACTTGATCTTATTAACCTGAATAATAAAATTACATTCATTAATTAATATCTCCAGAACATATTCTTAATGTAATTGATTTTTTATAACCTTATTAAGTTCATTCACAGCCATTTTGATGGGTTAAGAGGTTCAATTTCATTGTTTGTGAGCATTTGTTTCCTTGGTTTTCATGATTTGTTTACTTATATACATGTAAGGATAAACATGTAAGATGAGAATGGTTGTCTAGAATTAAAGTTTTATGTTATTAGTGAATATAAATAATATTAAATGGTTATAAAATTATTTTGGTTATTTGGAGCGAAGATGAATCATTATAAAGAACTTTAATAATAACCGTTTTGGTTAATTGGTAGTTTTTGACCACATTGAACACATTTTGACTTATAAATTAATATCATATGTTAAAAAAGATTCCAGAACCTTAAATAAGATATAATAAATATATTATAGTATTTTTCAATCCTAAAAATGGTTTCATTACTATAATTGAATATGATAATATAAATTGAAAACCCATCATCCTTGAATGTGATAAATTAACACATCTCGGGTAATGTTTTCATTTCTAGTATAAAAGGAGGGTAAAAGGAGAGATGATGATGAATTATTCCATTATCATAAAAAAATTCCAGTATAATTAAGTTACTAGAGTTTTCATTGCATTTTTATGAAAGTAGGTGAAGAAAGAAAAAGAAAGAAAGGAACTTGAAAGAAAATAAAAGAAATGAAAAGAGGAATTTACCTCTTGAATATATCTTCTTTGAGAGCCTCTTTAGGGGAGAGGTTTTAGTATTTTGAAGTGAAAAAAGGCTTATGGACGTGGGGATTATCTTTGGAGGAGATTTTATCAGAATTTAGACAAGTAACAAGGCTTGAGAAGAGTGAAGAGAAGAGGTAAAGTGAGGTGGTATTTATACTGGAGGTGAGGAGGGGTTTCCCATTATTTTAATCGTTAGTTTAATATTTTTTCTCAAGAATATGAATATTATTTATTATTATAACCATAAATAGTAAATAAATCATGTGATTTAGAAAATAGGGTGGTTACAGAATCAATTATTCTAGGAATAGTGTCTTTAACTCATAATATTTATATATGGTAAATTACCGTATTTCACTATTCATAAAAAATCAAGTATTTCAGAAAAATCCCAAAAATTAACCCTAAATATTTTTTGATGTGTTGAATAAAAAAAGGAACTTTATTTTTCATAAATAATTTTCTAAATATTTGAAATTTAATTTTTAATTAAAATCATAATTTACTTGAAAAATAAAAATTTTAAAATTAAAACTGCTTTTTTAACACTTCGAAAAATTAATTAAGGTCTAATAAAATTATCTTATAATCATAAGACATCAAAATAATAATTTATGAATTCATTTTATGAAAATAAATTTTCTTTTAATTTATCTCATAGTTTTAATTAAATAATTATGACTTACAAAAATACCAACACTTAATCAATAATTTTTAAAATATTTATTTACTTATACTATGATATAATTATACCATATTTTCACTTATAAGATGGATAAATTTTATTTTTTCTTTCATTGTTGAGGTTACTATTACATTAGACAATTTACTATTCATAAGGGTCACATTACTATTTCAAAGGTCAAGTTACTATTTCATCGGTATATGTTCATTAACTTCAAGATATAACTTTTATTTCACTTATTATTTATTTATAAAGTTTTTATTATGTTCTATTTGTAATATTATATGATTATACTATAATAAATAATTATAAGAAGGTAATTCCATTGATAAAACATTATGTCTTTACAGTAAGTTTCTACGAAAAGTAGAATTTTTATGGACTTCAATATAGTAACTATTGAAAAAGTTTATTATAGTCAATTCCTTAACACTATATAAATATTTTCACAACCAATTTAGCCTTACAGGTGCCAAAAATACCTTCCATGTCTAGTTTCCTCTTAAATACCCATTTTCAACCAATGATCTTTACATCCATTGGAGAATCTACCAAAATATATACTTGTTTTTGGTGCATGGAATCCAAATTAAAATTCATGGATTTTTTCAATTTTGGAAGCTTATGCACTACTTAATACTTTCTTATAGGTCATAGGTTCATTGTTGTTAACTAACATTGAGTTACCACCCTTGATGAATAAAAAAACATATTTCTGTATCTCTAACCCATATAGTTCTATTATGTAGTTATTGTATCTATGGAATATCCTCTTCAATGGGTCTTTATGGAATATGTTCCTGTACCAAATCTTATGTATATTGAGCCTTTACCTCATCAAATTATATTATACTTCCACAATCTCTTTTTTAGATGTGCTCTCTTTCAAGAAACCTGGAATTACTAGATGCTATTACCTTTTTTATAGGGGTATTAAAGAAAATATCCCCTTATTTCCTTGGTATATCCTATAAATACACACTTTATTCCTTGGAGTACAAGTTTATTCCCATAAGTGGACTTTAAAACAAATTTAATCCCCATCCACACAAGTTGAACAACATGGATCCCATTTCATACCAAATATCATGTGTAATACCATTTTTCTCTTTAGTTGTAACTTGGTTTAGAATTTTCACCACTATCTATAATGTGTATCTCTAAAAGGATAATAGAAGACTTTTGTGACTCATTATCAACATAACCATGTCCAACAACGTGTGGTTCCTCCTTTCATTTAAATCATTCCATTATGATTTATGAGGAGGCGCGAGTTGTTATAAGACCCCAAATGCCTTTAAATAATTAATGAACTCTTAGTTTAGATATTCTCTACCATGGTCTGGGTGAAATTTCTTTATCATCTTACTAAGAATATTATCAACTTAATTATTATACTCCTCAAATTTCTCAATGGAATCCAACTATACCTATTAAATTATTCATATCTATAACAACCAAAACCTTTTAAACATATCATTATATGATTTTAATCATAAGTAAACATCAAATTACAATCCAAAGATCATAAAGTCTAATATTTTGGAAGACTAGGTACATAATTAAAAATCATAAAAGAAACTTTTGTTATTCGAATGGCCCAATGGCCTTCATTTTTATTTATTTTTTGATAACCCCCATTTCAAGGGATGAGGGGGAACCCTTACAAGGCTCACAGGTTTAGAGATTACATGGCCCATAGGCTTAAGAGATTACATGACCCGAAGGTCTTAGGGAATTCAACCAGACTATAACTACAAGAAAATACCCCTCCCCCGCATCTGTATCGTGATGGTAGCTCTCCACCTTCGCATGACCGTCTGGATAGGATTACTGTGCAAGAACATTCTGGTCCTAATGGAAAATCCATACCCTCTCATTCTTCCAAATCTATTTGGTTCTGCTTTGGTGAGTGCACTTGCTCTGAATCCTCCTCTAGAGCTGCTATTTTTTTTGTAGAGTCTGTCTGGGGTAACTGCACTGATCATGTGGCCCAAAGGCCTTGAGGTGGCCTGAAGGCCTTAAAGGTGGACCAAAAACCTAACTAACCCAAATTCCTGGGTGGCTTGAAGTCCTTTAGAACTCCAAGCCCAAATAGTTGGCCCAAGGTGAATAGTTCCAGCTGCTACAGTACCGAACATTACCTACTACAGTAACTGCTATAGTACCTGCTACAATACCTACTATAGTACCCACATAGTACTGCTATAGTTCCTTCTAGAGTACTGCTACAGTATTGCTATAGTACCTATTACACTATTTCTACAGTTTTTTACAGTATTTCTAGAGTACCTGGAAATATGCCTCCTCTTGGTTTCGAACCTAGGTTTTGTGGATGCACTTAAGGAGTCCTCACCAACTGGGCTGAGGCTCATGTGTATAAAAGAAACTTTTGTTAAATCTCCATATTGAGCTCCTAAATTTCATTGTGCTCATACATATTCACAGGATAACTTGGGGATAACATGAATAAATGGATGGGCTAAAAAACCTAGTAAGGGAATAAGAATAAGAATAAAGCTTTTGCACATGGGTTAGAAGGCATGACATTATGATATAAAAAGGCATGGAACAAGATTGATCATATAGAATAATAACATATAAATAATGGGATCATATTAAAATATAATCATAGTAGTGTTTTAGAAACATAAAACATTAATTTATCACGATTCAATGCTTTTTTCACATCAAGTAACATGAGTCAATGCTAACAACTAAGACCGTTGCACATGTAGCACGGGTCAAAGCTAACCGCCAAGACCGCTGCACATAACATATCATGAGACTAAACTTTACCTAATTCATTGGAGTTATATATGGGTGAACCCATCTTAATATGTTCATTAATATACTTTCTACATAAAGAATCATACATAATCAATCATACATAAACATAATGATACCCATGAAAAGAAATGGGTATCATAATCATGTCAAAAAGCATAATAAATGAGCGTATCATTGAAGTGTCCATGAAAGAAAGGAATTAAACCATACATGTAAATTAATAAGGGAAAATAGATATATTTCATGGTAAGTTATTTCAAATATAAGTGATAACATGTAGGAAGAGTATTTAGGAAATTTTAGCATTAAAACATTTTAGTGTGATTTTAAGGAAAATTCTAAATAGAATTTAAAATAAAAAAGGTCATAATATTTTATATAAAACCAGAAGTGAAAAAATAAGGTTTTAATAATAAAATAATTATTTTATAAAAACAATATTTGATTAAAATAGATGATAGAGTTAACTTGAAATTGGGTAATAATTTAGGAAGTTCCCTTAAAATGGACTTGCTTATCGAGAAGAATTGAGACGAGAACCACTTAAAAATATATATATACACAAAATAGAAAGATGAATATATATTTATACATGATTTTGGAACATATAAACAACACATATAATATTTAAATAAAAATAAAATATAACTATATTTGGGTAAAAAGAAAGATAGATCAACCTGAAGGAATAATGGAGGTTCGGGCAGAATCCCTTACCTTAAGTCCGAAGGTGTTCTTAAATTGATAATAATGTCCTGAATAATCAAATTAGATTCATTAATTAATAATTTAATAACCTATTATACATTTAAATTATTTATTATAATATTATTAATTTCATTCATGACCTTTTTGATGGGTTAAAAGGTTCAATTTCATTGTTTGGAAGCGTTTGTTTCCTTGGTTTTCATGGTTGGTTTACTTTTATACAGGAACAAATAATCATGTAATTTGAGGATGGTTGTTCATAATTGAAGTTATATGTTATTATTTAACATATATAATATTAAATGGTTATAAAATTCATTTGGTTATTTGGAGTGAGGAAGAGTTATTATATAAAAATTTAATGATAACTGTTTGGGTTAATTGGAGGTTTTTCGATCACTACGAACTCATTTGTTTTTATAAATTAATATCATGAGTATAAAATGATTCCACAAAATTAAATAGGATATATTACATATATAATAATCTGTTTCAACCATGAAAATTGTTTCATTACTATAATTGAAGATGATAATAGAAATTGAAAACCCGTCGTCCTTGAATGCGATAAATTAGCACATCTCAGATGGTGTTTTCATTTCTAGTATAAAAGGAGGGGAAAAGAGAGATGATGAAGAATTATTCTCTTAGTATAAAAAAAATTCTAGTATGTGTAAGTTACTGTAGTTTTCATACCTTTTTGATTAGGATATGTGAGGATAGAAAAGAAAGTAAAGGAACTTGAAAAGAAATTGAAAGAATACGGAAAAGGGTTTTACCTCTTGATTCCTTCCTCTTTAGAAACTCCTTAGAGAAGAGGTTTTGATCTTTTGATGAGACCAATATCTTCTGGACGTGGGAGAGGGTCTTAGAGAGTGATTTTATCATAATTTTTTTAAATACACAATTCTTGAGAGGTGTGAGTATAAGAGGTGGTGAGGGGTGGTTTTTATAGGGGAGGAGAGGGGAGTTTTCCCAATATTTAATTCATTAGTTTATTATTTTTATCAAGATAAGAAATAATTCTGATTATTATGAAACAAATAGTAATAAGTTCATTTTATTTTGAACCAATGACCACTTACATCATCCATGACTCAATCATGATGCATAAATTCATTTATTTAGCATATTTTGTAAATTATCAAATTTCACTATTCACAAAAATTCAAGTATTTCAGAAAAATACAAAAAATTCACCCTAACCATTTTTTGATGTGTAGAATAAATAAATTAACCCCATTTTATGAAAATAATTTTCTAAATATGATAAATTTAATTTTTAATTAAAATTATATTTTACTTAAAAAATACAAATTTTAAAATTGTAACTGATTTTATAACACTTTAAAAATTAACTAAGGTCTCATAAAATTATCTGATAATCATAATAAATAAAAATATTATCTTATGAATAAATTTTATGAAAATAAATTTTCATTTAAATTATTAAATTAATCATAAAATTGTAATTAAATATTGTTGACTTACCAAAAATACCAACACTATCATATTGTCACTTATAAGATGGATAAATTTTATTTATAATTTCATTGGTAATGTTACTATTCACTTGGATGATTTACTATTCATAAGGTTCATATTACTGTTCATAAGGGTAACATTAGTATTCATAAGGGTAAGTTACTATTCACCAAAAAATAAGTTTGTCCTATTGGACTCCAAACATCTTACTGATAACAACCGTGTATGTCAGATTTTCGAAATTCAAATCAAAGAGGTAGAAAAATTATGTTTAAAGGTATCATAGTATTTAGTAGTTTATTTAAGCATGGTGTAGAATTATTTTGTGATTTTATATGATTATACTATATGAAATAATTATAATAAATTAATTTCCATTAATTAAACTTTGGGTCGTTACACTCTTCCCCCTTTATGAAATTTCACCCTCGAAATTTTGTTTTACATTTAAGATGAAAAAAAGTGTGGGTAATTTTCCTTTATTGTTTCTTCTAGTTCCCATGTTTCCTCTTCGTACTTATAGTTCTTCCATAATACTTTGACTAGGTGAGTATTCTTGTTACGTATAACTTTATCTCTACAATCCAAGATCTTCACTGGATTCTCCTTGTAAGAAAGATAATTTTCTAACTATTCCACCTCTGAAGATAGTACATGTGAAGGATCTAGTATGTACTTCTTTAAGATAGATACTTGGAAGAAATCATGTACTTTAGACATGGTAGGTGGAAGTACTGGTCGATAAGCCATAGCTCTGACATGATCAAGAATATCGAAGGGGCCAATGTACCTGAGACTTAGCTTTCCTTTATTCCCAAACATCACGACCTTCTTCCATGGAGATATGTGGAGGAATACCATGTATCCAACTTTAAACTCAAAGTCTTGTTGATGATTGTCTGCATAACTTTTTTTTTCGACTTTGGTCTACCTTGATATTTTGTTGAATGGTTTTCACATTCTCCACCATTTTAGGTCCTAGAAGATTATGCTCACTGACTTCATCCCAACATGCTGGTGTTCTGCACCTTTTCCCATAAATGTCTTCATATGGTTCCATTTAGATGCTTGAGTGAAAACTATTTTTGTAGGAGAATTATATTAGTGGAATATGTTGGTCCCATATTCCATTGAATTCCATAGAACATGCTCTCAACACGTCTTCCAGTTTCAGAATAGTTTGCTCAGATTGGCCATCATTTTGAGGATAATAGGCCGTATTGATGTTCAGCTCAGTGCTTAGAGCATGTTTGATACTTTTATAGAGCTTTGAGGTGAATATCAGATCTCTATAGGATACAAAATATAGTGGTACTCCATGAATCCTTACCACATATTTGATATATATAGAAGCAATTTGATCTAATGAGAAGTCCTCTCTAATTGTGATAAAGTGATATGTCTTTGTAAGATGATCCACAATGACCCATATAGCATTGTTTTCTCTAGATTTCCTTATAAGTCTAATTACAATGTCCATGGTGATGTTCTACCACTTCCATGTTAGTATGGGTAGTAGTTTAATCACCCCCTTAGACTTTTTCCTTCCAGCCTTCACTTGCTGATATACCAGGTACTTTAATGTATACCCAGCAATCTCCTTCTTCATATTGTCCCACCAATAATTCTTTTGTAGATCTTGATACATCTTTGTTATCTCTGGGTAAATAGAGAAGGTTGAGCTATATGAGTCATTCAGAAGATCCTTATTTATATCTGGGTGATATGCTACACATAATCATGACCCAAATATTATGGCAACATCCTTGTCAATCTTGAACTCAGAGGATTTACCATTTCTAATAGCTTCCACCCCTTTCTTAATTTCCACATAATTTCTTTGAGAATACTTTATTTTCTCCATTAGGGATGGTTAAACAATCATTTGATAAAGGATTTATGATGTTCTTAACTTAATGATTCCCATGTCCATTGGTCTCTCCCAAATTTACCAAGATTTTAGGGTTAAGTGGTCACTTGTAGTTAAGCTTGGGTTGTCGAATCCTCAGAGACCTAATAAATAACCTACAGACACGTACATTCTATGGATTTTTTTTGGATATGGAGTGGCCAAATTTGGGGTTGAATTTATATAGGTTTAACTGAAAACTAATTTACTTAAGGGAATTCAAATTAAGATAATGATTTGATCCTAGGTTATCACTTGGGGTGGATTGGATGAATTCCCCCCTTTTTAACAATTTCATTTTCATTAACTCAAGAAGGATTCATTTAATGAATTCAAACTAAACTAATAAATTTCTATTTAAACACCTTAAAAAACACATCATAATCACCTATACACTTGTAATATCATTTTCATGAGCACTCCAAGGTAAAGGATCTTATTAGCACATAAAAGTGGGGCGATGAAATTCAATAAGGAAGTGGAAGAGAGAAAGTCCTTGAATAAAAGAAACTCAAGTAAAAGAAATCAATAAAATTTAAAGATTGAGAAATAACATCAAATAAAGGACCTTTATAATCCCTTGTATCAAACCATAAAAGAGTTATCCCTCCATTGATGACATTTTCTCAACAAAATCGGGAAGTAGACTCATAAGGGCGAAATTGAAGAAGTAAAAACAACAAAATAACGATCACTCCACCATTGTGTGAAGAATATCACAAGGTATGGTGTGAATAAATTTACACCTTAAGGAAAAAATATCAATGTGATATAAATAATAAAAAAAATAAGAGGATAATAATTAATTTTATTAAGAAACTAAGGTGAATTTAACAACTTACATGAGAAAGACAAACTCAAGGCAACAAAATCGCACCATAACATTACAATTAAACAAAGCATCAAAGATGATAAAATACTCCAAAAAACTTCCTTAAATAAGAATTTTTGGAGCCTTGGTTAGATCCTCCAATAGTTAAATTCATCCCACTTGAGTATGGTAGTCTTAGGGTGGTGGAAAGCTTGTGGAAACTTCTCCACTCTTGACCCGAGGTGGAATCCAGCTTGAATCTACTGAACATAGGCGCCTAAATGGACTTATAAATGGCCAAATTAGAGTAGTCCATATAATAATAAAATGAATATCCGGATGCCCCCTAAAATTATGTAAAGTTTCAGACAAAAAGAGTTTATGGTGTACTAGTTATGTGTAAAATGGTGTGATATTTTTCTAGGATGCAGAATCTGGACCAGAATTTTATCTCCAACTTGGTATGCCTATAACTCCATTAAAAAATCAGAATTATATTTTACCAATGTTTAATTAAATGTTCCCCATGATGTAATATATCTTTAGTTAAATTTTTAGAATCAGTGGGCTTAGATCCTGGCTGATACAGTCTTGTCATTGGGATGCTGTCCAGTTTACTTTACCTAGAATGTGTTTCCATGAAATCCCATTTTGGTGGTCTTCCAATGTGAATCTTCCAATACTCCAAAATTATGAATTTTTTACAATGTAATGAGAAACATGAAAATAAAATATGAAAATAAAATCAAGACCATTTTTTATTTTAAGAGGTGTTCAGAAATGTACCATGTAATAGTGCATTTTAAGAGGGAATTACAATCATAATGTGAATTAATGTTCAAAGTGTAAAATGCACTAAAATAGTAATTATGAATAATAAAGAACATGAATATTATATATATTAACAATGAATATTATCCTAATTCAATGTCTAATCATCCATCCTCTACAAATCTAATAGGATTGGGTCCTTTTCAATTGTCATCTTTGATAAAGATGTTGGATCCTTTATACTTAGAGCATCCGCCACCTTATTCTACTTATCAAAATAGTAGTGGATTGAGTATTAATAAACTTAATGAGATATAATATTATTATATATAGAATATTAATATCTTTCTATATGAATTTATATTTGAGACTCTTGTGATCATTATATATCTCACACTTAATGCCACTGGATTTTCAATGCAAAGATCATAGCCTCTAACTCCAGATCATGTGTGGGATAGTTTTGCTCATGGATTTTCAGCTTCCTTGAGGATAAGGCTATCAATTTATCATTTTTCATCAGCACAAAACCTAATACCTTCTTTGAATAATCACTGTACACCACAAAGAGTTCTTTACTATCAGGAGTGTGAGCAATGGCGTAGTAATAAGCCTCTTTTTGAGATCCTTAAATCTTTCCTCACATTATTAAGTATATATGAACTTCACTCCCTTCCATGACATATTTTTCATTAGGTTTTACAATCATTATATGTTCTTGAAAAATCATTGCTAATACCTGGCTAGACCCTGAAATATGGGGATCTCCATTAAATATGTTGGCCTAGGCCACTCTTCGATTGCCTTTGTCTTAGAAGGGTCCATAGATATTCAATTTCTAGTGATAACATGACCCAATAATGATAATTCCTCCATATAGAACTCAAATTTACTATAATTTCCATAAAGTTTCTCCCTTCACAAAGTCTTCAACATAGTATTTAAATGCTCCTCATGTTCCTCCTTTATCTTGGAGTATATCAGAATATCATCGATAAAGACAACCCAAAATTTGTGGAGGTAATCTCTAAATACTTAAATCCATGAATATTTTTGGAGAATTAGTGATTATAAATGGAATAACTATGAAATCATAGTGTCCATACCTCATTAAAAAGGAATTTTTGGGAATATCTTCCTTCCTCACATTTAATTGGTGATATCCCCACCAAAGGTCCACTTTAGAGAAATAAATGGCCCCACATAGCTGATTGAACAAGTCATCTATCTGAGGAAGGGGATACTTGTTCTTTATTGTGATTTTATTAAGTTCGTTATAATTGATGTAGAGGTGCATTGATCCATCCTTCTTCTTAACAAAGAGGGCTGGTGCACCCCATTGTGAAGCACTCGGGTGTATAAAACCATTCTACAAATTCTCCTGCAACTGGTTCTTCAGCTATTCCAGTTCTATGGTGTCCATTCTATAAGGTGTATTTGATATAGGTAGGGATTCATGAATAAGTTCAATTTAGAACTCAACCTCTTGATCATGAGGAAGACCATACAATTCATCTTGTAATACATTAGTGTAATCCCTCATTATGGGAATATCTTCGAGAAGTATCATCTCCTTTGTCTAAATAATTTGAGCAAGATATGCTTGCTCAAAAGGAAACATTATCCACACTTGAGATGATGATTCTTAAGGAGATTCATCTTCCTCCTTACACTTGTACAAAATTCGAGGATACTATGGGATGTGAAGAGTAATCTACCTTTCCCAACAGTTAATGTTGGCTTTGTAAAAAGATAGCCAATCCATGCCCAAAATAGCATCGAACTACTCCAGAGAAAGTATGATAATAATTTTTGGGAGGTTTAGTACACAAAAATTTATTATGTAGGAGTTATAAACCTTGGATGAAATAATTTCCTCATTATCTATTCTCACAGATAACTCAACCTCCAAATTTTGAGGTGGTGTTTTAATAGTTCTACTAAACTTGAAAGATATGAAAGAATGCGTAGAACCAGAATCAAATAGTACATTTTTTATTATTGAATGAATAACTAGAGTACCTGTCACCACATCATTGTATGGATCCACCTCAATAGTAGTGATATCATAATACCTTCCTTGTTTCCTAGGAGGTTGTTGTTGATTTTATCTAACAACCCTTGGCTTAGGAAATTTTTTTACATAATGCCCATGTTCCTAGTAGTTGAAACACTAAACTACAAGCTAAGTATAGATATGAACTTTACTTTATTCTTCCAGATTAGTGGAATTCTTCATATCCTGGTAGTTCTTATTCAGATACTTATTCTTCCACATTTGAAGCAATTCCTAGTTCCCTTTTGATAGTTCCTAGGATACTTCTTCCTATAATTTTGACATGTGGGATGTTCAATATTATTTCCATTATGAGATTTATTTTCCGAACCACCCATATTAGACTCCATTTTCCACTTGTTTTAACTAGGATTATGAGACCATTTAGAGTCTCTGATCTCTATTTCATACTTGAGGGCACAACGAACAATCTACTCGTAACTATTGAAGTCACGAATTTCCAATGCTTTTCATAGGCTCAACTTTAGTCATCTAAAGAAGTGACCCACCTTGCTTTTAGTGTTCACGAAAAATTAGGAAGCATATATTTCAAGCCTTGTAAATCTTGCTTCATACACCTTAATAGACTCATCTTACTTATTCTTAAGTTTGAGGAACTCTATTTACATCTTGAGAGGGAGGGTTCATAGAAAATATTTATTGAATTTTTTTTTCTTGAATTCCTCCCATTCCATGGAATCAATTTCCTCTTGGGACTTCATATTCTCGATCAGTTTCCACCAATGATCAGCTTCCCCATAAAAATGATAGACCACCATCACAACTTTTAATTCCTCTGAGCACTGAAGGATAGAGAATATATTTTCAATGGAGTTAATCTAATATTCCACGAGGAGGGTATCATAATATCCAATAAACAAGGGATTCCTTTACCACATGAATGATTTGATGGAAACATTCTCTTTACTTGGAGGAGGAGGGTGTTCCACATGATTCAAGTTATTATTCATAACTTGATCCAGCTGAGAAAGTACTGTCATGAAGTTTTGAGCACTCTTTCCCATCATATTTTGCATATCATTAGGGTAATCTTCACATTCTCTCTCACATTGACTGTAGGCATGTGTTCTTCTATTTCTTTCCATTAAATAAGAAAATAAAGTTCAATTAGGGGACTTTAATACTTATCTAATAATAATAAAAGAAAAATTTTAACATAAAAGGATAAACCTGTAAAGAAAAAGTATATCCTAAATTGTGATTACTTAGGTTTAAATCTTGGTTATCCTTGATTCGTTTCTTAACTTATATTCTTATGGGATATTTTTTTGTTCCCCTAATAATGGTTCGTAATGAGCTTATGAATTTACCAAAGAATATCCTCCAAGAGTGGTAAACCAGGTGCGCAATAAGGCCCATTGTCATGTATGAGGTTACCCAAAGTCAGGCCCAGAACACCTTGTCAGAGTTGTTACTCCTAGGAGAATCTGTGCTAGAACCACATCCACTTTTAGTATCCAAACAAGATGCATTTTCTTGATAAACCACTTACTCTATACTAACCAAAATTTAGGGATGTTTTATTATACTTAGTATTATACATAAGGTTCTTACTAAAGTTCTATATTCCTAATATCCAAAAATAAATATACCATACTTTGATACCAACTATAGTGACCCAAACATTTTACACATATCATTATATTATTTTAAGCATAAGTAAACATAAAATTACAAGCTAAGTATCGTAAAGTCTAATGTATTGGAAGATTAGGTACATAATTAAACATCATAAAAGAAAATTTTATTAAATATACATATTGAGATACTAACTTAAATTGTTCTCATAAATCTTTATAGGATAACCTAGGGATAACATTAATAAAGCAATGAGATAAAAATCCTAGTAAGGGAATAATCATAAGAATAAAGCTTTAGCACATGGGTTAGAAGGCATGACATAATGATATAAAAAGGCATGGAACAAGATTGATCATATGGAATAATAACATATAAAACATGGGATCATATAAAAATTTAATCATAGTAATGTGGAAGAAACATTAAAAATGACTTTATTATGATTCAAGGCTTGTTTCTCATAGATTATCACGGGTCATGGCTAACCACTAAGACCATTGAACATGGAACATGAATCAAGGCTAACTTACAAGGCCGTTGCAAATAAATTCTCATGAGAATAAAATTTAACCAATGCATTGGAGAACTATCTAGGAACACCCATCTTAACATGTTCATTAATATGTTTTCCACATAAATAATCATAGAAAATCAATCATACATAAACATAATGGCACCCATAGAAAGAAATTGGTATCATAATCATGTCATAAAGCATAATAAATGGGTTTATCATTAAAGTGTCCATGAAAGAATGAAATTAAAACATAAATGGACATTCATAAGAGAAAATAGACATATTTCATGGTAAGTGATGTCAAATAGAAGTGATAACATGTAGGAAGAGTATTTAAGAGTTTTTAGCATTAAAACATTTTAGTGCAGTTTTAAGGAAAATTTTAAAGAGAATTTAAAATAGAATAGGAAATAATATTTTATATAAAACCATAAGGGAACCAATAAGGTTTTAATAATAAAATATTAATTTTATAAAAACAATGGTGGATTAAAATATACGATAGATTTCACTTGAAATTAGTTAAGAATTCGGAAAGTTCCCTTAAAACTGACATGTTTATTAGGAAGAATTGAGAAGGGAACCACTTAAAAATATGTATATCCCCAAAAGATAAAGATTAATCGATCTTGATAAATTATTTTGGAAAATATAAAAAACATCTATAATATTTACATAAAAATAAAAGATAGCTTCATTTTGATAAAAAGAAAGATAGAGCAACCCAAAGGAATAATGGAGGTTCGGGTAGAATCCATTACCTTAAGTTCGAAGGTGTTCTTCACTTGATATTAATGTACCAAATAATAAAATTATATTAATTAATTAGTAATTAAATAACCTATTATAAATTTAAATTATTTTTTATAACCTTATTAATTTCATTCATGGACTTTTTTATGGGTTAAGAGGTTCAATTTCATTGTTTGGAAGCATTTGTTTCCTTGGTTTTCCTGATCGGTTTACTTTTATACATGTATGAATAATAATGTAATATGAGGATGGTTGACCAGAATTGAATTTATATTTTAATAGTGAAAATAAAAAATATTAAATGATCATAAAATTCATTTGGTTATTTGGAGTGAGGACGAGTCATTATATAAAACTTTAATCATAACCGTTTGGGTTAATTGGAGGTTTTCCGATCACAATGAAATCATTTTTTTATAAATTAATATCATGAGTAAAAAATGATTATAGAAAATTACATAGGATTTATTAAATATATAATAATATGGTTCAAAATTGAAAATGGTTTCATGACCAAAATTGAATACGGTAATAGAAATTGAAAACCTGTCATCCTTGAATGTGATAAATTAACACATCTCGAATGGTGTTTTCATTTCTAATATAAAGGGAGGGGAAATGATAGATGATCAAGAATTAGTAAATTATCATAAAAAAATTCCATTATGTGTAAGGAAATGGAGTTTTCATACCTTTTTTATTAGGATAGGTGAGGATATAAAAGAAATTAAAGGTACTTGAAAAGAAACTGAAAGAAAACGGAAAAGGGTTTTACGTCTTGATCCCTTTCTCTTGAGAACCTCCTTAGGGAAGAGGTTTTGGTATTTTTATGATACCAAGAGATATTAGAAGTGGGAGAGTGGATTAGGGAGGTATTTGAGAATAATTTTGACTAGTTTAAAGTCTTGAGAGGCGGTGGGGGGTTGTTTTATAGGGGAGGAGGGGAGTTTTCTCAATATTTAATTCATTAGTTTATTATTTTTCTCAAGATAAGAAATAGTGATGATTATTGTGACCAGAAAAAGTAATAATTGCATGTGATTTTGATCCAATTTCCATTTACATAATCCATGAAATAATAATTATGCATAAATTC